>CM016619.1:75293918-76561610 GCA_005393395.2 Gossypium australe
ATGTAACACCCCTTACCCGTGTTCAACGCCGGAATCGGATACGGGCATTACTGAACTTATCTTACTTAAACAAACAACCTTGGGCTATGGAATTTCATTTCAACGTAAAAACTTTTCATTCATATGCAAATTATCCTTATCATGGGCATATGAGACCTTAAACATACTTAAGGATAGTTTCAAAATTAAACTGGAAACTTTTATGCACTTAGAATATTTTTGCCTAAACAGGAGCCATACGCAGGTGTGGAATGGAACACGCCCGTGTGGACAGGCCGTGTGGTTCTACATGCCCATGTTCTCCACCCGTGGTTGACATTGACTTGTCTCACACGACCTATCACACGCCCGTGTGTCTGGCCCATGGTCGACACTGACTTGTAACACATGGCCAGTCACACGCCCGTGTTCTTCGACCATGTGGCTCATTAAATTCCAATTTTAGGTGCAGGCTTCGTATGGCTTAGGAACACGCCCATGGCCAAGGCCGTGCCTCCCACACAGCCGAGACACACGGCCGTGTCTGTGCCCGTGTGTTTACTACTAAGCATACTGACTTCTAAAACTAACATACATGGGGACACACGGCCAATCAACATGCCCATGGGGCTGACCGTGTGTCACACACGGTCTAGACACATGCTCGTGTGTCTACCCATGTGGACATTTGAAAGGCTATTTACCTAGCCATAAGCCACTCTGTGCAGCACCCATACTCACATTAATTCAATCCAACATATATCAAGAGTATAAAGCACTTCTAAAGACTCAAAATTAAGACGTCCTTACAAGCATACACATAATGGATTTCATCATCATTGAACATATATAAACTTGTTGAGTATTAGCCCCATTCCAAGGACCACTTACAAAACAAATTTGATAACATAAATAGCCAACATTTTGGCTAACAAATATGACATAACAAAAGTAACCAAATCATGTATATGCCATACTCAAAATGAATTTATCTTTGCTATACCAAAAGTAGACTTTAGTGTGATATCCGTACTCCAACGTTCCACGAAATCTCAAGCTATCTTAGCAATGCTACAAGGGATAGGGAAATGAAAGGGGTAAGCATAAAGCTTAGTAAGTTTGCATGAAATAACTAACAACATAAAACTCATAAGGTCATCCATCCATTTCATTGAATAAATCACAAGTATTAAACTCATTTCCATAGCTTACTCATACTTACTCTTACTGATTACATAACATGTCACATATTGTGAACCATTCTAATGAATCACTCACATATATCTGTATCATCTCATCTTCAGCATAAGTTCAATTGTTTACCACATGGAAGTTACTTGAGAAGTTTATGGATGTATATAATCATCTTCATTTACGTAATTACTACACCAATGCCACATCCCAGATGTGGTCTTACGTGGGATCACTTCTATATGCCGATGTCATATCCCCAATATGGTCTTAAACGAGATATCATACCAGTTATCGATGCCATATCCCAGATATGGTCTTATACGGGATCTCCATTGGTGCTGAGGCCATGTCCTGGACATGGTCTTATATGGGACCTCACCAATCTCATGCTTCGAGAATCTTATTTTCTCATTTATTGAAGTCCAACCGGGACTTTTACACTACATTTCTCATCATTTTCTCATTCGACATTATAATTAAAATTCATAGGAATTTTATATAACATCACTAATATCAAACATTTAGAAACTTAATAACATGGTATTGAATTTATTACACACAAACTACCTCGATATCAAAATAGGCTAAATCATCGATCTATTCCGACACCTTGCCCTTTCCTTTGTCGAGGTTAATTCTTTGTTCTTCTTGATCTATAATAGCAAATTATCTCATTTTAATAATCACATTAACTAATTCATTTCAAAAATCATGCTTTGGCAAAATTACCATTTTGCCCTTTGACTCCCACAAAATGACCATTTTACCCCTGGGCTCGAAAATTAATTCTAATCAAATTTCTTTCTTTAACAAGCCTAGGTGAACATTTATTTCTCTTATGGTAACCATCAAAACTCAATATTTCACACATTTACCACCTATTTTACAACCTTTTCAAAAATGTCCTTTTAGGTGTTTTCATGGAAACACCTTTCACAAAAGTTGTTCATCTAACAACTAAGACTAATTTTCTTCCATAAAAATGCAGTAAACATGGCAAAGCTCTAAACTTTCTGCCATTTTGCAAGATAGTCCCCTATTTAGAAAGCTTAAGTTTTAGGGGTTCCAAAAGTACAATTATTTCAAGAAATGATAACTAAAACACTTGTAAGGAGAAGAGTTTGCTAAAATTTTTGAGCTTCCAAACCCTGGTGATTTTCGGTGGAGATGAAGTGAAGAAAAGATGATATTTTTCTTTTCTTTATTTTAATATAAAACATCAATTTAGTCCACCTAATGTCAACCACTTTGACCAATTTGACATTATTTGTCTCCTATGGCCAACCACCCTATATCCTAAGGGTCTAATTGCACATTAAAGGCCTCCACTTAATATTCTATGGCAATTAGGTACCTTTAGGTTGTAAAATGGAACTTTCGCACTTTATACGATTTAGTCATTTTTCGCGATTAAGCATACAATTGCTAAAATTAAAGCACCAAAATTTCCATACATCTTTATAATCATGCTATAATATATAAAATAATATCAAAATAATTTTCTTCAACCTCAGATTAGTGGTTTCAAAACCACTGTTCTGACTAGCCCCTAAATCGGGTTATTACAAGATGTGTAGGGCTTGAGATAAAAGTGATTGAATGTGCCTTACATGTTTATCTTGAAATAGAATGAATGGTAAGTTAAGTACCATGTTATACTAACTTACTAGGAATTTTATGTTTACTTAGTTTTATTTCCCTGTTTTATAGTAAATCAGAAGCTCGTTGGATTGGAAGCTTGACGGAGATCACTCACACTATCCATTAGCTCATTTCGGTGCATATGGTAAAGTAAATATGGTTATAATGGCATGTATAGGTAGTTTGGCCATTATTGGCATATAAATGTAGCTTGTAAACTAGCAATTGGAATGGTTAGTAATGATTTTGTTTTGATATATTATAAGGTTATATTATGATAAGTATCTGTGTATTAAGTAAGTTTAAAGTATGGTTGAACAAATTATGCTTAATATATATGTTAAACAAAGGTAAGAATATAAACTTGAATGCATGATGAAATATCATATTAGATGTTAGAATTTGCCTAAATTGAATGCTTGGATTGATTGGTATGTGGATGCAAATTTTGGTGTAGGTTGTTGGCTAAGTTGGGTGAGAAATAAAGCTAGAAAATGGCTTTATTTTGTCCACACGGGTAGACACACGAGCGTGTGTCTTGACCGTGTGTGACACACGGCCAGGCATGTAACAACCCGATTTCAGGGCTAGTCGAAACAATAGTTTCGAGACCTCTAATAAGAGATTGAGAAAAATTATTTTGATATTATTTTGTGTGTTATGGCATTAATATATGGCTATATGCAAATTTTGGTGCTTTAATTTTAATGATCGTATGCTTAATTGTGAAAAAGGACTAAATCGCATGAAGTACGAAAGTTCTATTTTTTAAGGTAGAGGTGTCTAATAGCCATAGAATATTGAATTGGAGGTCCTTAATGTGCAATTAGGCCAATTGGGGTCTATTGGCCGGCCATAGAGACTAGGGAGACAAGAGCATTAAATTTTGGTTAAATTTGGTGATATTAGGTGATAAAAATGAATAAAATATGATTAGTAAAGGGAAAGCTATCATCTCTTTCATTTCTCTTCCCCTTCTACCGAAATTTACAGTAATAAACAAGGGTTTTGATGCTTAAACATTTAGCCAACATATTCTCTAACAAGTACGTGATTTTAGAGGTCTTTCTTGATGATTTTTGTATTTTTGGAACCCCTAAAGCTTAAGCTAGCTAACGAGGGGACTAAATTGCAATATGGTTGAAATTTTAGGGACTTGCCATGAGAGAGTTTATGTTGTTGGCTGAGTTTTTAAGGAAGAAAATGAATGTTAGTGAGATGAGAAACAACTTTTGTGAAAGGTGTTAGCATGAAAACATCTAAATAGGACTTGAATGCAAAGATTAAAAATGTGTAATAAATGCATGAAATAGTTAGATTTGTGAGTAGTTGTAAGAGGAATAAATATTCAGCTAGGCTTGTTTAATGAGAAATTGTGTTGAAAAATGATTTACGAGCCTAGGGGTAAAATCGTAATTTTGCCAAAGTGTAAGGGAAAAATGATTATTTTTGCCTAAGTATAGATTGTAATGTATTATGATATATAAAATGACTGAATGAGAGGATTTTGTTATTATAGACCAAGAAGAGCGTGGAATCAACCTTGACCGGGGAAAAGGCAAGGTTACGGAATAGACCATTGATTTATGCGTTTTGCACCGAGGTAAGTTTATGTGTAAATAATGCATCTTAAATACACATGTTGTTGTTTATTGGTGTATTTGTATGATTGAGAACAATTATGATTCAAGTGGATTGAATACGGTAGATAATGAATAATTCTTGTATGAACGTTGAAATAGACATGTAAATGTGGAATAATGTCCGTAGTAATTATTGGTGGGCTGTGTGCGATGCCGCCTTCATTATACTTGTTGGTGGGCTGTGTGCGATACCACCTTTGTAACAGCCCGAATGTGACCCTCCTCGGAATGGTGGTTTCGGGACCACGATTTCAAGTTAAATTTCTTTTTAATATTTTATTTGATAGCTAGATTATGCGTTCGAGTGTGAGTTAAAAATATTGTGGAATTATTTGTATGTTTGAGTGGTTAATTTAAGAAAGGGATTAAAATGAGTAAATGAGAAAGTAGCTATTGTGGGAATTAGGACTAAATTGATTTGATTTCTTTTCACATGGGATTTAAGATGCAATTTAACCATAATTTTCCTCCTAGTGGACGGTATTGACCATGAGTAGTGAATAAAATATATATATATTATATATTATTATTATTAGTTAGTGGGGTGATAATTAATAAAGTATTATTTGGTTAAGGAAATAATAAGAAAAACAAAATTTCCTTCCTACTTACTTCATCGTCTCCACGAAAACAAAGAGAAAAGAAGTGAAAAATTTGAAGCTCCATAGTCGGTCCTTGCATGTCCTCTTAAGGTAGGTAATTAAGCTTCATTTTTGTAAATTCTTGCATGGTTGTGTTAGCTATCATGAATACTTTAATATACATGTGAAAATTTTGGAGTTTGAAGCTTATATTAGGTTCGGCCATGGATGAGTACATCGAATTAGTCATGTTTGATAGGAGATTTTTAAGTATAAGCTAGACATAAACAAGTTTGAGTAGGAATTTGGAGAAGATGAATGAGTGAAAGCTTGAATTAGGAATATTAAATAGTTGAGGGTATAAATGCAATAATAAATGGCTTATATAGACTTGAATAGGAATGGAGAAAATTCGGTTCTAAAGGGGACTAGTCCAAATTTCATGTAATTCGTGTGTTTTATATTAAGGGACTAAATTGTGAGAAAATCGAAACTAGAGGGGTAAATGTGTAAATTAGTAAAATTACATGTTAGGAGTTATTTTAGTGTATAAAGTGGATTAATTTATCTTGAGGAGTATTCGGCATTAGCTTAAAATGTGTATGAATTTTATGTATTCGAATGAATGAAAGAATTGGTATTAAATTGTAAGGATTTCAAAACTATGAATGACCAATTGAGAGAATAATACAATGATGTGTTTCGAATTGGGATGAATGAAAATTATTTGAATAGACTCTTTTCGAACTTTGTTTAGATCAAGGGAAGAAAGAGTTGGAAAAGGATTAGGGGAAAGCTAAACTAGACGAGTAGCCGGGACATCCTTACCCTTCAACTATCAAGGTAATTTTTAAGCAATGGAATTAAATTGAAATAATACTTAATAAGTTCAAATTGAATGGTGATGGTTATTTCAAGGTATTTACCGAATATACTTATATATATATATATATATTTGCAATTGATGAGAAATGGTCGAAGGTGATGGTACTTGGTTGTTGTATTTAGATGCATGAAATAGGAAATTTTAATGATGACATTATAATGAGATTTAGGTATACTAAATGGAGTTGATGATGGTTTGATGTAGTATAGGCCGAATGCAATATAGTACTTGTGATATTGAATACTTTGATATATACATATATGAGTGTATATTCAGGTATGTAAATGAATGTGAATTATATACATATAGTATGCTTATTGAATGAATAACAAGTTAAGAGAAGCATACATTAGGTGAAACGGTTCAATGAGTACCATATGTACAAATTAAAGTAATGGCTCTATGTGAGCAATACGTTACGATAAATATGAAGTAATGGCTCTATGTGAGTGATACGTTACGATAAGCATAAAGTAACGGCTCTATGTGAGTGATACGTTACGAGAAGTAAGAAGTAACGGCTCTATGTGAGCGATACGTTACGAGAAGTAAGAAGTAACGGCTCTATGTGAGCGATACGTTACGAGAAGTATTAATGAATGATATTAAGTGTGTGAGATATTGCTAACCATAGTGATAATGTGCAGGTGTGAGGTTCGTTTTAAAGACTTCCATTATAGATACAAATAAATATACAAGAATGATTGATGTTATTATCCTAGGTATATGCTTGCATGACCTAGTTTGGGGTTGGTAAGTATACTAGAGGTAAGTATCATCTCTATAAATTTAAGAGTGATAGGGGTTGGGGTGTAAGTTGAATACTTGATAAATATGTATTATGTATAAATTAATTATAATGTGGTTATGTATCAAACTTTTGGAGTTTTGATTATTCAGTTTAATGGTGAATAATAAATTATTTGTTTCATTTGTATAAGTTTAGGTGAATGGAAATAATTGCTTAATTCTTACAAAGCTATGAAAGCTTACCTTGTGTTGGTTATTTTCTAAATGCGTAGGTTACTTTTGGAAGCTCATTTTGTGCTCGGAAAATCACGTCGGAAGCTCTCCATACTATCATCTCTTTTGGTACTCTTTTGAGTAATGAACCTTGACCATTATGGCATGTATAGGCTAAGATACATTTTGAATTGTTTTCAACGGTATGTATGTGTATTTTATGCCATTCGAAAATGGCTAACTTATGGTAATTTTGGTCTTATGTGAATTCGACCTTGATGTCAACTTAATATGAAAGTTCAATTTCTAATGTGCTTGTACTTGATGTATGAAGAAGTAGCTTGAATGATCATAGGGTTAAATTTTTTGTTGTGAAATGTCGATCATGGTGTTTGCATAAATTAGTAGATAATATTTCGTGATAAGTAAGAATGTTATTATAGGTTGTACATATTTTGGTTGTACAATATTAGTCATGATAGATACATATGTGTATAATGAGTTTAGTTCATGTGGATTTAGGTTATTTATAAGATAGGCATGGTCTTGATAATGTGACTATGACAATTGTAAGAAATGTGGTTGTATATATATTTGGGTACTTTCGGCATTGGAATTGAACTTGGTATAACCTAGATTCAATTAAGTAAATTTTGGTATATGCATATTTGGTTTTGATAACAGACAATTTGTTTTAGTAACGTGAATATAGCATGCACATATTCGGCTATTGAAATGTCAATGACCAAATGAATAGTCACTTTTGTTTAAATGAAATATGCTTATGTATGAGAAATATTTTGGGGCATATATCTTGATTTAGTAAAGATAAAATATTCCTTGGATTTAGATTAATGAATATGTAATACTTTATGCATATTCAGCTGTATGAGTTGATTTAATAATTTGACGATAATATGCTTGAATACTTGGTGATGTGATGCTTTTAAAATGTTCGATGAATGAATTGACATATGTTAGTTTTTATATATGTGAAAGTAAGTAGAATGCAGTTGATGTATGATTAATAATGAAATTTGAAATTTTTGATAGACATGTGTAGTAATACCTACTCTGGGTTGGGTTTTAAGTCGGTAATGTCTTGTAACCCTAATCCTGCGACGGATACGGGCTAGGGGTGTTACAACCTTATCAATTCATTACGATGGGCTATGTGCGATACCATCGTCTATAATATCATTTGGTGGGCTATGTGCGATACCACCGTAATTATCCCTGTTGGTGGGCTATGTGCGATACCACCCTGTTAAACATTGATGGTGGGCTAAGTGTGAAACCACCGAGTGATTGATATTATTATGATGTGTTTTTTCTTGTGATCATGTGGTGATAAGTTCAGGGTTGTATGTTAATGAATGTTAGCATTATGCTCGTGACATGGTTGGAATGTGGTAAGAGGTGAAACGAGTAAGCATGACTATGAAATGTGAAATGCTCTTGCTTAGTTTGTAATGCTAAATGTTGAGTAGCATATGTTATGATGTCATTTGTTTATATCTAAACTTACTAAGCCTAAAGCTTATTCCCCTTTTCTTTTCCCTTGTTTTATAGTGTTAGAGAGCCGGGCCAGGATACGAAGTTAATTGGAAGATCATCCATATTATCAGCTCCTTTTGGTATATCTAGACTTAGTGTTTTGAGTATGGCATATATAGGGGCTAGACCAGGTAAATTGTTTTGTTATTTTGGCTAAGAGTGTGTTGGCTTCTTTAGAGGTGAACTCTTTTGTATATAGCCATAGTTGATGGCTCATTGTTTAAATTTAATGAAAAGATGAAGTTATTCATGAATGTTTATGTTGCACATTTGAGTTGCTTAGTGATTGGTTGAATGGTATTATGATGTGTGAATTAGGGTGGTGAGAAGAACTTGGCAAATAGCATTGTTCTTGTCCACATGGGTAGGCAAACGGACGTGTGTTACATACGGTCAGTCCTATGGGTGTGTGACTAGGCTGTGTGTCCCCTGCAAGTTAGTTTTACAAGTCAGTAAGCTTTGTAGTAAGCACACGGGTAGAGACGCGGTCGTGTGTCTCAACCGCGTGGTAGGCATGGCCACGAACATGGGTGTGTGCCCAGGCCGTGTGAAGTTTGCACCTTGAAATTGGAATTTAATTCGACACACGGTCTAAGGACACGGGCGTGTGCCTTGGCCGTGTGACCTTAGTGAGATGATAACGTCATAAACAGAATACCAAGGTTTTGGCACACGGGTTAAGATACGGGCGTGTCGAGACCGTATGAGGGACACGGGCCAAGGACACGGGTGTGTGTCTGGCCGTGTGAAAACCCCTGTAGGTTCAAAATGAAAATAAATCCCACACGGGGTAGGGACATGGGCGTGTGTGACCACACGGCCTGCCCACACGGGAGTTTCCCATTTCATACGAGCGTGTGGCCCCTATTTAGGTGAAAATTTTTAAATGCACAAAAGTTTCCGGTTGGGTTCCGGAACCCTCCGTATGCATGTTTAAAGCCTCGTATGTCCTTAATGAGATGACTAAGTGAGTGAAGTCCGGTAATGCCTCGTGCTTGGTTCTGGCGTAAGATACGGGCAAGGGGTGTTACATTTAGTGGTATCAAAGCTATGGTTTAGTCGGTTCTTGGACTACCGTAGCGTGTGCTAGAGTCTAGCTATATATTCCATAAGCGTATATTGATAGTGTGGTGGCTTCTAACAATTCTAAACTTTGTTTTTATATAGTAAATTGATCCCGATCAAGCGGCTACTGTTGACATAGCTAGTTACGCGCCAACTCCCGCGCAAAGGACCGCGCCTATAGAGAGTAGACCCGAGACTAGGGGTCAAGGAGATGAGGCCCGGGAAGCTTTTCTCTGAATGATGAGCAACTGGTACACAAATTTTTTGCGAGCAAACCCTAATGCTCAACCTCCTCCACCCCCTCCTATACCTCAGGCAGTTCCAGTGGCTCCTCAAGGTATAGATTTAGTGAGGATAACCAAGCCCTCGGTAGACAAGATTCGGAAGCAAGAGGCTGAGGAGTTTAGAGCTAACATAGATGATCACCCCAAGTGGGCAGAGTTCTGGCTTGAGAACTCAATAAGAGTATTTGATGAACTCTCTTGTACACCTGAGGAGAGCTTAAAATGCGTCGTGTCCTTGTTGAGGGACTCGACATACCATTGGTAGAAAACGCTAACGTTGGTGGTTCCAAGGGAGAGAGTGACGTGAGACTTCTTTTTGGAAGAGTTCCGAAAGAAGTATATAAGTCAGAGGTTTGTGGATCAGAAACAGAAGGAATTCCTTGAGTTAAAGCAAGGAAAAATGACTGTGGCAGAATATGAGCGCGAGTTTGTTAGGCTCAACAAGTACGCACAAGAATGTATGTCAACAGAAGTTATCTTGTGCAAGAGGTTTGAAGATGGGCTGAATGAGGATGTTAGACTTTTAGTTGGGATTTTGGAACTAAAAGAGTTTGTAGTGTTGGTTGATAGGGCATGTAAGGACGAAAAATTGAATAAGGAAAAGAGGAAAGCTGTGTGTGAGGCCCAGGATGCAAGAAAAAGGCAAATGAGTAAATCATACCAAACTCAATTGAAGAAGTCCAAGGAAGCAAACCCTCGGACGACTGCGTCAGTTGGGTATTCACATAGAGAACGAGGTAACACATACTCGGGCTCGAGAGTCTAAACTACCTCGATGGCAAGTGCGGGCAATCCAAAGTCCAAACGTAAGTGTCCAAATTGTGGAAGGCAACACACTGGGGAGTGTTGGGGGAATAATCAAAATTGTTATAAGTGTGGTTCCCCCGATCATTTCATCCGAAATTGCCCTGAGAGCGATGACAATGAAAGGAAGCAAGAGATAAGATCCAGCAATGTATCTTCAAGGAGTAGATCTCAAAAGAACCCGTGAGGTGGGACTAGTGGTAGAGGAGTGTTTCGAGATTCTACCGTGAGACCGGAGGGTCGGGCACTTGCAAGAACCTATGCCATTCGCGCTCGAAAAGAGGCATCATCTCCAAATGTGATAACGGGTACTTTTTCTCTTTATGACACCTCTGTTATTACTTTGATTGATTTGTGGTCTACCCATTTATACATTTGCATGAAATTGGGATCTAGTATGAGTATGATTGTTGAGTCTACGGATTGTAGTAAAGGTGTCAAACCCATTAGGAAAACATGTACTAGTTGACAAGGTGTGTAGGAATTGTCCTTTGACAATTAGAGGTCATCGTTTTCCGGAAAATCTTATGTTGTTGCCATTTGATGAATTTGACTTGATTCTTGGTATGGACTGGTTGACTACTCATAGTGTTTTAGTGAACTGTGGTAGTAAATTTATTGAATTGAAATGTGAAAATGGGGATGTTATTCGGGTTGAATCAGGTAGATCGGATAATCTGCCAGTGATAATTTCTTCCATGGTGGTTGAAAAATATTTGAGAAAAGTATATGAGTCCTACCTCGCTTTTGTGCTAAATACTCAAGAGTCTGAGGTAAAGATTGAAACAATGCCGGTGGTTTGTGAGTATTCGGATGTATTCCCAGAAGAGTTACCCGAATTGCCTCCAGTTAGAGAGGTCGAGTTTGGGATTGAGTTAATTCTGGGAACGACACCTATTTCGGTTGCTTTGTATAGGATGGCACCATTAGAGTTGAAAGAGCTGAAAGCTCAGTTGTAAGAGTTAGCGGATAAGGGTTTTGCAAGACCGAGCTATTCACCGTGGGGGGCTCCGATGCTTTTTGTGAAGAAGAAAGATGGGTCGATGAGATTCTGCATAGACTATAGACAACTCAACAAAGTGACTGTGAAGAATAAGTATCCCTTGCCAAGGATAGATGATTTATTTGATCAACTGAAGGCAGCTACGGTGTTCTCTAAGATAGACCTAAGGTCTGGCTATTACCAGTTGAGGGTTAAGGAGCAAGATGTACCGAAAACTACATTTTGGACGAGGTATGGCCATTATGAGTTTCTTGTCATGTCTTTCGGTCTAACGAATGCTCCTGCGATTTTTATGGATCTAATGAACCGTGTCTTCCGACCGTATTTGGACAAGTTTGCAGTTGTCTTTATCGATGACATACTGATTTACTCTCTGGATGAAAGTGATCATGTAGAGCATCTGAGAATCGTTTTGCAGACTTTAAGAGACAAACAATTGTATGCTCAATTTAGCAAGAGTGAGTTCTAGCTCCGGGAGGTCGGATTCCTAGGACACATTGTGTTGGGTGATGGTATTAGAGTTGATCCGAGTAAGATCTCAGCTACTGTGGAGTGGAAACCAGCAAGAAATGTGTCAGAAGTCAGAAACTTTTTGGGTTTAGCGGGGTACTACAGACGGTTCGTAAAGGGGTTTTCCATGATTGCTACCCCGATGACGAAACTGTTGCATAAAGATGTCAAGTTTGAATGGACAGAGAAATGCCAATAGAGCTTTGAGAGATTGAAAACCTTGTTGACTGAAGCGCTGGTTTTAGTACAACCTGAGTCGAGGAAAGAGTTTATGGTCTACAGTGATGCGTCATTAAATGGTCTCGATTGTGTGTTGATGGAATAGGGTAAGGTAATAGCTTACGCCTCTAGACAGCTAAAACCGTATGAGAAGAATTATCCGACTCATGACTTGGAGTTGGCTGCGATTGTTTTCGCATTAAAGATCTGGTGTCATTATTTATATGGTGAGAAGTGTCGAATCTTCACCGATCATAAGAGTTTGAAGTACTTAATGGACCAAAAGGATTTGAGTTTGCGACAACGGCGGTGGCTTGAATTATTGAAGGACTATGAGCTTGTAATTAATTATCATCCGGGGAAAGCAAATGTAGTTGCAGATGCCTTGAGCAGAAAATCTTTGTATGCTTTGAGAGCTATGAGCACGAGCTTGGCGTTGTCTGATAATGGTGCTATATTGGCCGAGTTGAGGGCTAAACCGTTATTTATTCAACAAATATGTGAAGCTCAAAAGAATGATGATGAGATGCAAGCTAAAAGAGCTAAGTGTGAATCGGGTAATGATTCTGATTTTCGGGTAAGTTCGGATGGTTGTTTGATGTTTCATGATAGGATTTGTGTACCTAAAGGTGATGAGTTGTTCCGGAAATTTTACATAAAGCACATAGTGGTCACTTGTCAGTACATCCCAGTAGCATGAAAATGTACAATGATTTGAAGAAATTTTATTGGTGGCCGGGTATGAAAAGAGACATCTCTGAAATTGTAACAAGATGTTTGATTTGTCAGCAAGTGAAAGCCGAGCATCAAGTACCTTCGGGATTACTTCAGCCAGTGATGGTTTCCGAGTGGAAGTGGGATCGGATCACCATGGATTTTGTGACAGGGTTGCCTACGACTCCGAAAAAGAAATATGCTGTGTGGGTTATTGTTGATAGACTAACGAAGTCGGCTCACTTTATACCCGTGGGTGTTGATTATGCTCTTGATAAGTTGGCCGAGTTATATATTGCTAAGGTAGTGAGACTTCATGGGGTACCTGTATCTATTATCTCAGATAGAGATCCGAGATTTACTTCGAGGTTTTGGAAGAAGTTGCAGGAAGCCTTAGGTATAAGGTTGAATTTTAGTACCGCATTCCATCCTCAAACCGACGACCAATCTGAAAGAGTGATTCAAGTTCTTGAGGATATGTTACGATGCTATGTGTTGGAGTTCGGAGGTAGTTGGGAAAAATATCTACCTTTGGTTGAGTTTGCCTACAACAACAATTATCAGTCGAGTATACAGATGGTGCCGTACGAAGCTTTTTATGGTCTCAAGTGTTGAACTCCCTTGTATTGGACTAAGTTGAGTGAGAAGCAAATTCATGGCGTCGATCTTGTTAAAGAGACCGAGGAAAAAGTGAAAGTGATCCGTAATAGTCTGAAAGTTGCTTCGGACCGACAAAAGTTGTACGTGGATTTGAAAAGAAAAGAAATCGAATTTCAAGTGGGCGACAAGGTATTTCTAAAAGTATCTCTATGGAAGAAAATATTGAGTCCACGATTCATAGGATCGTATGAGGTTACCGAAATAATTGGGCCATTGGCATACTGGTTGGCTTGGCCGGTAAAATTAGAGAAAATACACAACTTGTTTCATGTGTCGATGTTGCAACAATATCGTTCTGATCCTTTGCATGTGACCCCTCCATCGAAAATTGAGATACGATCGGACATGACGTATGAAGATGAGCCAATTAAGATTATGGCTCGAGAAGTGAAACAGTTGAGGAATAAGAGTATAGCTTTAGTAAAAGTGTTATGGCAAAAACACGGTGTGGAAGAGGCTACGTGGGAATTGGAAGAAGCCATGAGGGAACAATATCCAAACCTTTTTACCAGCAAGATTTTCGAGGGCGAAAATCTCTAAAGGAGGGGAGAGTTGTAACAGCCCGATTTCGGGGCTAGTCGGAACAGTGGTTTCGAGATCGCTAACCTGAGATTGAGGAAAATTATTTTGATATTATTTTGTGTTTTATGGCATTAATATATGGCTATATGCAAATTTTGGTGCTTTAATTTTAATGATCGTATGCTTAATTGTGAAAAAGGACTAAATCGCATAAAGTGCAAAAGTTCTATTTTTCAAGGTAGAGGTGTCTAATAGCCATAGAATATTAATTTAGAGGTCCTTAATGTGCAATTAGGCCAATTGGGGTGTGTTGGCCGGCCATAGAGACTAGGGAGACAAGAGCATTAAATTTTAGTAAAATTTGGTGATATTAGGTGATAAAAATGAATAAAATAAGATTAGTAAAGGGAAAGCTATCATCTTTTTCATTTCTCTTCCCCTCTTACCAAAATTTACAGCAAGAAACAAGGGCTTTGAAGCTTAAACATTCAGCCAACATATTCTCTAACAAGTACGTGATTTTAGAGGTCTTTCTTGATGATTTTTTTTGTATTTTTGGAACCCTCAAAGCTTAAGCTAGCTAATGAGGGGACTAAATTGCAATATGGCTGAAAGTTTAGGGACTTGCCATGAGAGAGTTTATGTTGTTGGCTGAGTTTTTTTGGAAGAAAATGAATGTTAGTGAGATGAGAAACAACTTTTGCGAAAGGTGTTAGCATGAAAACACCTAAATAGGACTTGAATGCAAAGATTAAAAATGTGTAATAAATGCATGAAATAGTTAGATTTGTGAGTAGTTGTAAGAGGAATAAATGTTCAGCTAGGCTTGTTGAATGAGAAATTATGTTGAAAAATGATTTACGAGCCTAGGGGTAAAATCGTAATTTTGCCAAAGTGTAAGGGCAAAATGATTATTTTTTCCTAAGTATAGATTGTAATGTATTATGATATATAAAATGATTGAATGAGAGGATTTTGTTATTATAGACCAAGAAGAGCGTGGAATCAACCTTGACCGGGGAAAAGGTAAGGTTACGGAGTAGACCGTTGATTTACGCGTTTTGCATCGAGGTAAGTTTATGTGTAAACAATGCATCTTAAATACACATGTTGTTACTTATTGGTGTATTTGTATGATTGAGAACAATTATGATTCAAGTGGATTGAATACGGTAGATACTGAATAATTCTTGTATGAACGTTGAAATAGACATGTAAATGTGGAATAATGTCTGTAGTAATTATTGGTGGGCTGTGTGCAATGCCGCCTTCATTTTACTTGTTGGTGGGCTATGTGCGATACCACCTTATCAATTCATTACGATGGGCTGCGTGCGATATCTATAATATCATTTGGTGGGCTATGTGCGATACCACCGTAATTATCCCTGTTGGTGGGCTGTGTGCGATACCACCCTGTTAAACATTGATGGTGGGCTATGTGCGAAACCACCGAGTGATTGGTATTATTATGATGTGTTGTTTCATGTGATAATGTGGTGATAAGTTTAGGGTTGTATGTTAATGAATGTGAGCATTATGCTCGTGACATGGTTGGAATGTGGTAAGAGGTGAAACGAGTAAGCATGACTATGAAATGTGAAATGCTCTTGCTTAGTTTGTAATGCTAAATGTTGAGTAGCATATGTTATGATGTCATTTGTTTATATGTAAACTTACTAAGCTTAAAGCTTATTCCCCTTTTCTTTTCCCTTGTTTTATAGTGTTAAAGAGCCGGGTCGGGATACGAAGATAATTGGAAGATCACCCATACTATCAGCTACTCTCGGTATATCTAGACTTAGTGTTTTTAGTATGGCATGTATAGGGGCTAGACTAGGTAAATTGTTTTGTTATTTTGGCCAAAAGTGTGTTGGCTTCTTTAGAGGTGAACTCTTTTGTATATAGCCATAGTTGATGGCTCATTGTTTACATTTAATGAAAAGATGAAGTTATTCATGAATGTTTATGTTGCACATTTGAGTTGCTTAGTGATTGGTTGAATGGTATTATGATGTGTGAATTAGGGTGGTGAGAAGAACTTGGCAAATAGCCTTATTCTTGTCCACAGGGGTAGGCACACAGATGTGTGTGACACACGGTCAGTCCCATGGGTGTGTGACCAGGCCGTGTGTTCCCTGCTAGTTAGTTTTACAAGTCAATAAGCTTTGTAGTAAACACACAGGTAGAGACACGACCGTGTGTCTCAACCGCGTGGTAGGCATGGCTACGAACATGGGTGTGTGCCCAGGCCGTGTGAAGTCTGCACCTTGAAATCAGAATTTAATTTGACACACGGTCTAAGGACACGAGCGTGTGCCTTGGCCGTGTGACCTTAGTGAGATGATGATGTCATAAACAGAATACCAAGGTTTTGGCACAAGGGCTAAGACATAGGCGTGTCGAGGCCGTGTGAGGGACACAGCCAAGGACACGGGCGTGTGTCCGGCCGTGTGAAAACCCCTGTAGGTTCAAAATGAAAATAAATCCCACACGGGGTAGGGACATGGGTGTGTGTGACCACATGGCCTGCCCACACGGGTGTATCCCATTTCACACGGGCGTGTGGCCCCTATTTAGGTGAAAATTTTTAAATGTACAAAAGTTTTCAGTTGGGTTCTGAAACCCTCCGTATGCATGTTTAAGGCCTCGTAGGTCCTTAATGAGAATGTTTTGATAGTGAAAGAGATATTTTAAGTTGTATGACTAAATGAGTTAAGTCCGGTAATGCCTCATGCCTGGTTCCGGCGTAAGATAGGGGCAAGGGGTGTTACAGGGCACATGGGCGTGTGGTTTGGCTGTGTGTCCCCTGTACCTTAAATTTGAGAAACAGAACGCTCAGAATTGAGCACACGAGCAGAGACATGGGCAGAGACACGGGCGTGTATTTTGGCCGTGTGAAACCTGCACCTAATTTTGAAAAATATAATTAACGAGACGGCCTAGTATACGATCGTGCGGCTGGCTGTGTGGCACAAGTCGTAGAGCTATATGATTTTGAACACAGCCTACAGCATGGATGTGTCCCTTGGACCACACGTGCGTGTGAGGCCTGTAACTTGGAAATTTTTGAAATTTCAAGAAAAATTCTTAGAGTTCCCGATGAAGTCCCGACTCGATTCTAATGTTTATATTGGGCCTCGAGGGTCCATTTAAGGGACGCTATGAATAATTTTGGTAAATGAATAATAATTAATGTCAATTATCTGAAAATGTTCTGAAAGTCTTGATAATACTCTGTAACCCTGTACCGGAGACGGATACGGGTTAGAGGTGTTACAAGTGTTCTATTGCAATCATCGAAAAGTGTGGGTAATGTGCATGTTTAAGCCTTAAATTAAATATAGAAGTTAAACTAGGTAAGATATTCATTGCAATTTAATGCATCGACAATCACATATCCTTTTATACCTTGTGAGCACTTAGAATTCTGTTCAATATTCACGTTGGGGATCCTTGTTTACCATTATCATATTTCATCTTATTGTTTTCAAGTTATTGCTTCGACAACTACTTTCACAATTTATTGCGTTTCTATCTATTTATTGTACTGACATTGATAGACAAAAGAAAACCATCCTCGTGGGGTCGATATTCGATAGACTCATATCTATCTACTATACTTGCATCGACAGTGTATGCTTGCACATTATTGCTGTGACGTTAAACAGCTGATCAAGTTTTGGAATCGTTGCCAGGGATGGCGTTTGTTTGATATTTATTTTTGTTTTTGAAATTTGTTTTTTATTATATAATATTTAGTTGCCACTAACTTGTTTTCTTTTTGCTGCTATTTTCACATTTTATTTTAAGTGTTTGATGACTTGAATCATTTTATTTTAAATCTTTGCTTCGATGTTGCCTTATGCACGGTGTAACACCCCTTACCCGTATTCGACGCCGAAAAAAGGTACGAGGCATTACCGGACTCACATCACAAGCAATCACACAATTCCGAGTCATAAAATTTGCGTCCAAATTAAAACCGTCCATATTAAATCATAAAGTCCCTTATACGAGCCTACGAGCCCCAAAACATGTATTGGAAGCGGTTCAGGACTAAATCGAGAACTTTAGAAATTTTTACAAAATTTAGAAAATTTTTCATGATACAGGGCTCACATGCCCGTGTGGTCTAAGGGACACGCCCGTGTGACCCTAAGACATGCCCATGTTTCAGATTGTGTTCAAATTAGGGGTGCTCTCTGACTTGTGCCACACGGCCGTGCCACACACCCGTGTGCTAGGCCGTGTAGCACACATGGATGAGACAGACGCCCGTGTCTCTACCCGTGTGCTCAATTCTGGACATTCTATTTTCCAACAATTAAGGTGCAGGGGACACACGGTCGAAACACATGCCCGTGGACAGGCCGTGTGTCACACACGGCTTAGGCACACACCAGTGTGTCTACCTGTGTGGACAAATTAAAGGCTATTTACCAAGCCATTTGCCACCCTTGTACACACTTACACTTACACCAATTCAAGGCACATACATAACATAATTAGGTAACCAAATCATCCATAATTATGACCAACAAAATATCCACATCTATCATACTCATAACATTTACTAAGTCACAATTGACTACTTTCAGGATACCTAATTGTACACCACTTTATCATCTCATCAATAGACCATATTGCCAAACATCTCACATTCATGTCATAAATCACATTTCTATCATTCACCAAGCATACCATGACCATATCACCAAAGACATTAGCATATATATATACTTAGGCTTACAACCATGATAGCCCAAATAAATTAATCTACATGGCCAAATATCAAAACAAGCCTTTGACAATCACATGCCAACACATTAGTTACAATTACAATGACACATTTAACAAAATGACTAAGTCCCTATACATGCCATAGACTCAAAATTCTTGAATTCATTTATTCCCAAAATGATAGCTTGATAGTGTGATAGGATCTCTAGCGATCTCCAACCCAAGCTAGCTCAATAACCCTATAAGACATTGGAAAGGAAGGAGGTAAGCTATATATATAGCTTAGTAAGTCCGTATGAAAGTAATAAGCAACTTTTACCAATCATTTACCAAGTCCAACAATATAAACATAAGATAATATAAATTGCTATAAATCTCACAGTTACAATTTATTCAGTCACATTGTTTGTTCTATCAATTTGTAAGTATAGATTAACATATCTTGGCATTAGCCTAACAACCATAAATCTTTCCTTTGTAACATATTGTAACAATTCAACAAATCATTTCAAACCTCATAGTAAACATGCACATTAATTATGTGTACTCATGTTTTTGAGCATATGTCTTAATATATTTCAAATGCCTAAACTCTTATCTTCTCTTACTTCCATAACCATTTTAATAGGCAATTATGCCAATCTTTCCTTTTTTTCATATCCGAAGAATCACAATTTGTGTGAATAAAACATGCTATATCATAACTCAATTTGGCCCAAAGGCCAATCACAAAATTGTCAATTGAGTTTACCATGTATTTCATACATCACAAGTATAGACCAATAATCACAATGTTTTCATAAAAATCATTCTCGTGGAAAATCATGAACTTACAATTTCATGAAGTCAATGCTTATAAACTTTACGTACATACTTGTACCAATTCATAATACTTACATACTCTTTATTTTCTTTTACATACCCGTTGAATTTCCCGTTGAACCATTTGGGATACTAAAGGATACTCGGGGATCTAGTACACATAGTACCATACCAATGCCATATCCCAAATATGGTCTTACATGTAATCTCGTATCGATGCCAATAGCCCAGATACGGTCTTACACAAAGTCTCATAATGGTGCCATATCCCAGATATGGTGTTACACGAAGTCTCATATTGATGCCATATCCCAAATATGGTCTTACATGTAATTTCAGAAACCCTAATGTCATGACATTTGTATCCTATCTATTCCTAATGTTCAACCGAGATTTCTCTCTTGCCGGAACTTCGTCAAATATGCTCATAGAATCAATCATACATTTCATGCAATACCAAAACATTAAAATACAAATATAACATTGCATTATTTACATACAAACTTACCTTGACTTAAAAATGGCGAAAAGGACTAAATCGTCAAATACTCGTTTTTCCCCCGTTCTAGGTCCCAACCTTGTTTTTTCTTGATCTATAATATCACATTTAACTTATTCAATCATTATACTATTCAAATTAGCCCAAAATCACATCATGGCAAAAATTATATTTTTGCCCCCAACTTTTGACATTTTACATTTTAGTCCTTAGACTTGTAAAATGATTTTCATTCAATTTCTTCATTACCCATGCCTAGCCAAACCTTATATATGCTCATAACAGCCCACATTTTTCATTTTTTCACATTTTTACACCATATTTTATAACTTTTATAAATTAGTCCTTTTAGGCATTTTCACCGAAAACCACTTAGCAAAAGTCATTTATCATACACCAATCATGCATTTTCTACCATTAAACATCAAAATACACAAACATCTATCATGGGTAAAATTTTAGACCTTGACATCTCTTCAAATTGATGGTAGAAATAGAAAGATCGAGTTACAACGACTTCAAAAATGTAAAGAGCATTAAAAACGAGGCTAGAACGGTCTTACAATCGAGCTTGGAAGCTTGAAAAACCTCAGCGATGTCTTTTCCATGTAAATTTTAGCCATGGGAGAAAGATGGACAAAAATTTTCTTTATTTTGGCTTTTTAATTCATTTTAATAACCAAATTACCAAAATGCCCTTAATAAAAACTTTGAAAACATACCAAACCATGTCCATTTTTGTCCACTAACTTATCCAATGGTCTAATTACCAACTAAGGACCTCTAATTAAAATCTCATAGCAATTGGACACCTTTAACAGGTCGAACTCAACTTTTGCACTTTTTACAATTTAGTCCTTTTGACTAAATTGAATGCCCAAACGTAAAAATTTTCGAACGTAATTTTCACAAAATCGTTTCATAAAATTGTAGACCATAAAAATATAATAAAAATAAATTTCACTGTGTCGAATTTGTGGTCCCGAAACCATTGTTCCGACTAGACCCAAAATCGGGCTGTTACACATGGCATTCGACAGAAAACACAAATTAAAATTTTCTATAATGGGCTGAATTCACTCACGAGGAATCTTGTTGACGCATCAACCAATGGTCCTTTGTTGGATTGTACTTATAATGATGTTGTTGGAATTCTTGAGAGAATTGCTTAGAATGATTATTAATATCCTATCTCTAGAGCTGCACAAACAAAAGCTACTCTAGGAGTTATTGAATTGGATGCAATATCTGCAGTTAGTACTCAAGTTTCTTCTCTTGCAAATATGATAAAAAAAATATGCAAGGGACTAGTGACGTTGCACCTATACAAGTTTTTCAACAAGTTGATGTTCCTACCTTTTGTTGTGAGATTTACAGTGACAACCATAGTTATGAAGGTTGTCCACAACATGTAAAGAATGGCTTTTATGTCAGTAACATCCGCAACAATTCTTATGATAACTCTTATAATAATTCTGCACGCAATCAACAATCTTGGAAAACTCAGATTGCTGGACAAAATGCTTCGACATTCCAATATAGGAATATATCTACTCAAGGCAATTATAATCCAAGACAAGGGAATTACAATCAACAACAACAGAACTACAATCAGCACACTCAGATGCATCCACAACAAAGTCAGATGCATCTACACTAGAATCAGATATAACCACAACACTCTTCAATGCCGAATCAGCATGTTCAAGGACATCGACAACAACAGTACATACAAGCTTCTCTTTCTGACTCATTAGTAGCTCTTAAGGCTTTAATGCTGGAGCATATTACTAGCACAGAAGCTATTGTGCAAGGGAAATCATCTTCTATTTGGGCATTGGAGGCACAATTAGGACAACTTGATTCGAATTTGAATACTTGACCACCAGGCACACTACCTAGTGACTCGAAAAATCCCAGTCCTAGGGGGAAAGAACACTACAAGGCTATCACTTTTAGGAGTGGTAAACAAACTAGCGAGCCGACTACAGACTCTACTGTAGCACCTCAAGATACTGGTGAAGTGATCCTTGGTGAGAAGGTTGAATCTGAATAGCTTGTCTATGTACCAAACAAAGAAGTTTCACAAATTATCACTCATATGCCTAATGTTCGACCCTCAAAACTGTCGGCGCAATCAAAGCTGCTGGCGTAATCAGATGTATCTCCACCTTTACCTTTTCCACAAAGATTCAGGGAGAATGAGTAGGATAAGCAATACCAACAGTTCTCGAACACACTGAAGCAACTTCAGGTTAATATTCCTTTAGTAGATGCTCTTGTGTAAATTTTGAATTATGGGAAATTTATGAAGAAACTCTTGTCCAAGAAGAAGAAGCTCAGTGATATTTAAACTATTGCACTCACAGAAGGCTGTAGTGCTGTTTTGACAAATAAGTTGCCCCCAAAAATGAAAGATCTTGGGAGCTTTACTATCCCATGTTCAATTGGCAACCATCATTTGGCCAAGGCTTTATGCGACTTGGGAGCTAGCATTAACCTAATGGCACTATCTACTTTCAGAAAGTTAGGAATTAGTCACATGAAACCTACTATAGCGACATTGCAACTAGTAGATCGATCACTGGCTCAACTTGAAGGGCAAATCAAAGACATCTTAGTTCGTGTGGATAAATTCATTTTTTTGGCTAATTTGATTATACTTGACTGTGAGGCAGACAATGAGGTTACCATAATCTTGGGACGACCATTTTTAGCCACCAGAAGAAATCTTATTGATGTTTACAAAGGTGAACTGACCATACGACTTAATGATGAGCACGTTAGCTTCAGTGTTTTCGAATTTATTCAATGCAATGATAAAGAAGAATGCCATACTGTCAATGTGCTAGATAATCTAATTGGGGAAAAATTCAATGACCAAAGCACAATACTTTCTGAGGAGTTTGCAATGACATCTGATGATGAATTGTTAATGATTGTGACAGCATGGTTAAATTTAATAATATTGAACCTAGACATGGATGGCATATTGAATCCTTAGACTTAGCCAACAGAATAGCTCCAATTTTCAAGCCATCTATTGATGAAAATCCTACTTTGGAATTGAAACCTCTACCTACTCATTGTAAATACGTCTTTCTTGGTGCTAACAATACCTCCCAGTTATTGTCTCCGCAACATTGGATGTAACTCAAGAAGATAAATTGGTCCATATTCTTAAGCAACATAAATGAGCTATTGCTTGGAGTATTGCCAATATTCGAGGTATTAGTCCATCTTTTTGCATGCACAAGATCAACTTGGAAGATGAAGGCAAGCAATCGATTGAGCAACAAAGAAGATTAAACGAGAAGATGAAGGAAGTTGTTAAGAAAGAAATTAAATGGCTTGATGATGAAATTATTTACCCTATTTCTGATAGCAATTGGGTAAGTATAGTGCAATGAGTTCCTAAAAGGAATGGCATCCCTGTGGTTAGCAACAACGAAGACGAATTAATTCCTACATGCATTCCTACAGGATGGCAAGTCTGTATAGATTATCGCAAACGTTGGACAGGCTTGTTGGAAGATCCTATTACTGCTTCTTAGACGGCTATTCTAGGTATAATCAAATTGCTATAGCATAGGAGGATCAGGAGAAAACAACTTTCACCTATCCTTTTGGTACTGTTGCTTTTCACTGTATGCATTTCGGTCTTTGCAACGCACTAGCCACATTTCAAAGGTGCATGATGGCAATATTCTCAGATATGATTGAAGATTCTTTAGAGGTTTTTATGGATGATTTCTCAGTCTATGGGAATGATTTTGACTATGGCGCTAACAATTTGGATAAAGTATTGAAGCGATGTGAAGACACACATCTTGTTCTAAATTGGGAAAAATGTCATTTCATGGCAACTGAAGCCATTGTGTTAGCCATAGCATCTCTAGTCAAGGCATTGAAGTAGACAAAGCTAAAGTGGAAATCATTGAGAAATTATGTCCACCGATAAATGTGAAAGGTATTCGTAGTTTTCTTGGGCATGCGGGGTTCTACAGAAGATTTATTAGAGATTTCTCGAAAATTGCAAAACCCTTATGCTCATTGCTGGAATAGAATCAAAAATTCTTCTTTGACGATGTATGTCTGGATGCATTTATTTAATTAAAGAAGTAGCTAATAAATGCACCTATTGTTGTTGCACTAGATTGGTCTCAACTTTTAAAGTTATGTGCTATGCAAGTGACTTTGCTATGGGTGTTGTTCTAGGACAACGCAAGGGAAAAATATTTCACGCCATCTATTATGCTAGCAAAACTCTTACAGAGGCTCAAATCAATTATTCCACTACAAAGAAAGAATTGTTGGCTGTAATATTTGCTTTCAACAAGTTTCGTTTTTATCTTTTCGGTGCAAAGGTTATCGTATTTACTGATCACTTGGTGTTAAGATATCTTTTTACGAAGAAAGATGCAAAACCAAGACTGATAGGCTGGATCTTACTGTTGCAAGAATTCGACATTGACATAAAAGACCACAAAGGTTTAGAGACTTAAGTTGCAGATCATCTGTCTTGGTTGGAAGTTGGCAGCGAAGATGGAAACATACTTCAAATTGTCGGCGCATTCCCAGATGAGAAGTTATTTGCTGTAGATGCAACCCCTTGGTATGCGGATTTGGTTAATTATCTAGGGTGTGGAAATTCACAGGCCATAAAAAAATATTTCTTGGTGAAGTAGTGAAGTATCATTGGAACGAGTCGTACTTATTCAAGATATGCAATGACAACATCATTCGACGTTGTGTTCAGGAAGAGGAGATGCTTTCAATCCTGAAGCATTGTCATTATGCTCCTTGTGGGGTTCATTTCAGTGGCATGCGAACTACTGCTAAGGTTCTCAAATCAGGATTCTATTGGCCTTCATTATTCAAAGACGCCCACGTATTTGTAAATCAATGTGATAAGTGTCAGCGCACTGGTTCTCTATCCCGACGCAATAAAATGTTGCAGCAGCAAATTATGGAGGTTGAATTGTATGATGTTTGCAGTAGGGATTTTGTGGGACCATTTCCAAGTTCATTTGGAAATCTTTATATATTAGTAGCTGTTGACTATGTCTCGAAGTGGGTTAAAGCTGTTGCATTCCCAAAGGATGATGCAAAGACAGTGCTTAAATTTTTTCACAAGCATATACTCATCTGCTTTGGCACACCAAAGGCATTGATTAGTGATCGGGGTACACAGTTTCATTGCAACCAAGTGGCAGCCGCACTGAAGAGATATGGAGTTAATCATAGAATGGCTACTACTTATCATCGGTAAACTAATGGACAAGCCGAAGTATCGAATTGACAAATTAAAAACATTCTTGAGAAGGTTGTGATTCAAAGAAAGATTGGTCTTCCAGACTGGATGACACTTTATAGGCATTATGGACAACATACAAAACTCCGTTAGGGATGTCACCGTATCAATTTGTTTTTGGGAAAGCTTGTCACTTGCCAGTTGAATTGGAGTACAAAGCAATGTGGGCAATTAAGTAAGTGAACATGGACTATGAAGCTGTTGGAAAGAAAAGGCTGTTGGGTATCACTGAACTAGAGGTGATTAGGTGAAATGCCTATGAAAACATTGTAATTTACAAGGAAAAGACCAAATGATGGCATGAAAAAATTATTTTGCAACGACAATTTATCATGGGTCAACAAGTTTTGTTATTTAATTCTAGACTGAAATTGCACCAGGGAAAATTGTGCTCACGTTGGTCTGGACCTTTCCAAGTTGTCGAAGTATTTCCTCATGGTGCAGTCACAATAAAAGATTTACATGATGGACACCAGTTCAAAGTGAATGGACAGCGGCTGAGACACTATTTTAGGAATATATCAAAAGTAGGCAGAGACTATTAAATTGGTCGAAATTTTTTAATTTTTATTAAATTTATCATTATGTGATTTTTTTTTGTTCAAGTTTGTTTTACGTATTCATTTTTTTTGCAGAATAATTAGGTACCATTTTTGACACACTTAGGCTTTATTGTCAACGCAATTCGTACTATTGTAATATCACTTATGACTCATCAAGAACGAGGGCATATCAGAAATTTCAGATCCCATAGTTTGATCAAAAGTGACCTATCCATCTGATCTGTCTTAGCGGGTGCAATTCTCATTGGACATATTTATTCCTGCCAGTTTTATATCCCTTCATAAAAGTCATGCCTTTCCATCTTCTTTCATTCGTTATAAACCCCCTCTCCACTATGCCGACTGTAACACATACAAAACATCTATTTTTATTCACTTTCTTTTCTCCAAGTTCGTACCTTTACTACTTTAAACTGTCTTCACTCAAAAAAATATGGCAAGAACGAGAGGACCAGTTTAGAAAGCCACCAAGTCTATTGAAGAACACTCATCCTTTGCAACTACAGTTCGTGAACTGAAATCCTCCATGCCAATGAAGAAAAAGGAGTCAGTGATCTTTTTAACGAAAGCAGCCAAGGATAGGTTTCAAGACAACATTTTGAAGCGAAACTTCCATGCAGAATAGGGCATTCTCCTTTCGCAATAGCAAGACTTGGGCAAGCAAGTCTACAAAACCATCTGTAGGCTGAAGTGTGAGACTTTCTGCACTCATCCTAGAAGCTATTCTCCTTCATTGGTACATGAATTTTACGCTAACCTTTATGATCATGAGTTAGAGTTCATCTTTGTTCGAGAAGGCTTAATCCCATAGGATGCTAAAAAAATCAATGAGCTGTGCAATACTAAAGTGGATGTAGATGAACATTCTAAGTTCATTGAGGATATCACAAATGACAAAAAAGACTTGTTGGTGAAGGATTTATGTGTTAAAGGAAAATTGTGGATGGGTTCACATTAAGGGAATTATACGATGCACTGACACTTCTTAACACTGCAAAGTAAAATCTGGTTTCGTTTTGTCAAGTCTTGGCTACAACCCTCTACTCACAGCACCACAGTCACCCCGATAGAATGTGTCTGATACATTCAGTTGTAAATGGTAGAAAGATTGATGTCGGCACAATACTCCACTAGGAAATTCCTAACTGTGCGGCAAGGCAAACTGGAATTTTGGTTTTCCCATCGTTGGTGATCCTATTGTGCTAGCAGAGAGGGATTGTGCCCCGTGTTATGAAGAAGTCATAGATAATAAGGGCCCGATCAATGAAGCCTCTATTGAAAGAATGACTTGTGGCAAAGATACACTGACAATGAAGGAGGTAGAGACAAGCAAGACGAGGAAGGGCAAAACCAAGGCAAAAAGCAAGGGAACAAACCTAACTGTAGAGACATCATTGTTGCACAAAATGAAGGATATCAAGAAGTTGGCCAATTCCATCAGTAATAAGCAGATCAGGCTTGCCGCTACAATAGAGGATATATACATCTGTGGCTGAGGAAAACTAAGTTAGTTTATTTTCAGTTTTTTTAGCTGTTGTGTTCATGCATTGCACGTAGCTGTAATTTTTATTTTGTTAGTGCACATTGTCGTTGCATTTCTATTGTCATTGCATTTTAATTTTAGTCCATTGAGGACAATGCAAACTTTAAGTTTAGGGGAATGCGTATGGGGTTTGGAAATACACCCACATTTAAAAAAAAAGTTTAATGAAGCATGCAAGGTTTATTTGTGGTTAATGCAAATGTGTTTGAAATTTTTTGTTACATTCGATGTTTAATTCTTGAATCATGTGAATTATCAATAAATGACTTGGATAAACTTGACTGAATGTTGTATCTTCAATTCTTTTATGAATGATTTGGGTTGCATTAGTAATGGATGACTAGTAGCATTCCCTGAATCTTGAATGAATCTACCTTTTACAACTGCTTATATATTTATAGTTATGAATAAGAGACACTCCAAAGTGGGTGTATTGTGAAATGTTAAAGACGGAACACACCAATGCAAGCGTTAGAAAAATGAATCTAGCCAAAGGCTATCGCTTCATGAGTGTGTGTCGATGCAATTACGTACTTCCTGGGGGTTTGTTGCACTCCATAGTTACTTTTCAGGAACAAGGGTACAGTATTGCAACGATATCCCTTATTCACAAAAATAGACATATATTTATAATCTTCAGAGATACTTAGTGTTGTACAATAAATGTTGTATTGGTAGATAGAATTTAGGATTTGAAGCATGATGCTGGTTTTGATGAAGTTGCAATCATATTCATTCATACTTATGCATTGTCGATGCAATATTCTATCATCTGAATGTGACTTATTCATTTGGATTTTAGGTGATTCAAGTTGCTAGAATGACCATTTTCCTTAGTGAATTCTTGTGTAGCCTTGCTAGTTTCTGTTTTACTTGAGGATAAGTAAAAACTCAAGTTTGGGGGTGAGTGATAGTACTAGAAAGAACATATGTTTCCTCCCTACTTATTGGTTAATTTGTCCCCATTTAGTTATCTTTAGCACATATTTTAGCATTTTTAGTTTAGTAAATTGCATTTTATAAATCAGTGGATCCTAGCCTATTTATCCTTAATTTTGTCATGTTTTGGTACTGATGTCGCTGCATGAGTATTTCCAGATTGCGCATAGAATTGTCACCGCACCTGACAGTTGTCCTAATAAGAACGAAAATGTGTGAGCTGTCCAGTCTGGTATAAGCAACTTGTATGTACAGAGGCAACATGATTCTGATGAAAGGACACCTGTGCTATTTGGAAGAATATAAATATGCATGTGAAAAGGGAAAAAAAGAAGGCTTTTTGAGGGGTGTTATCTTCTTCAACCTATCTTTTGAATCTTTTCGTCTATGGTGGCTTAAGTCTCCTACAGGTGAACAGACGTGAAAGGGACGTAGATCAACTCCTGACGAGGAGCCCTGAGTGCGACACAAGAGGGAACGGAGAGATTCAAGTCGAGATTGTCTAGGAATAGTATTCTCTACTTGTTTCTTTTATATTTCTTTCTAAACGATGGTGATTACTTTATATTTTATATTTGTAAAAGTACACATGATTTCTGGGTTAAATATTATTTTATTCAATCTTACTTCTATTGTTTAATCTTTGGGTTTGAACGTTTTTAGCATGGAAGTGTTATTGTGGTTACTGGCACTGGAAAGTGCAGCGCCAGTTCAAGCTAACAAGCATGACAACGGAAGTTGCTTGAGGATTAGAGGAATTTAATCCACTTGTTCTTAATAGTGTTCCATTGTCATCATCAAAAGGTGTGGTTAATGTGCATATTCAAGTCTTATATTAAATATAGAAGTTAAGCTTGGTAAGATATTCATTGCAATTTAATGCATCGACAATCACCTATTCTTTTATACCTTGTGAGCACTTAGTATTCTGTTGAATATTCATGTTGGGGATCCCAATTTATGATTATCATATTTTATCTTATTTTTTTTCAAGTTATTGCTTCGACAACTACTCTCACAATTTATCTCATTTCTATCTATTTATTGCACTAACATTGATAGACAAAAGACAACCATCCTCGTAGCATTGATATCTGACAGACTCACATCTATCTACTATAATTGCATCGAACAATGTACTCTTGCACATTATTTCTGTGGTGTTAAACAGCCGGTCACCACTGCGGATACATCGCAATGCTACCTATCCATGCTGACTGTTGCCCAATGTGTTTTGGAGACATGGATGTCTTGTGACAATGGTCTGGGCTGAGGATGAAGTCACACTCGATGTCTTCCACTTTTTCGAGGCGGGGACAACTACCTTGGTCTGACCTCTAGTATTTGTCATAAAGTGCCTGAAAGACGATAACCAATGTATCGGCATCATTACAACATAACAAAAGAACAATTCGAAATATGAACTATAACGACCCAAGGTCAATTCACCTCACAACGAAAACTGATTTACTAAATAAGGTAAAACTAGTAGAAATAAATTCTAATTCTAATACTAAGAGTAAGACTAAAAGTAATAAAAAAACAACTAAACTAAACTAAACTAATAGAAGACTAATAAGAAGACAATAATTATTATAATAGGGAAATAATATAAAAAATATAATAATTATTATAATAAACTAATATAATAATAAAATAAACAACAAAACAAAAGTAGGAAAAAAATGGGTGGTACCGATGGTGGATGGTGGGGCTACGATTGGTGGTAGAGGGAGGAAGGGACAGGGGAGTGGTTGGCAGTGGCAATGATGAGGTTACAGTCGACAGTAGCTTGAGGGGAGAAACGAAAGAGAAGCGAACACAAGAAAGGGTGGAGAGAAGGAGAGATGCCGACGAGTATAGGAAGGAAAGAGTAGTTGTGTCTAGCGGTGGCCTGAGGGGAAAAGGGAAAAGGGGAAAGGGAAGGTCGAACAACCATTAAGGGTGTATCGATGGTGAGAAGAGGCTACGACTATAGCGTGTGTGGGGTCTTGATGAGTGAACATGATGGTCGCCCATTTTATTGAGTTAATGGGGGTGAAGGATAGAGAAAATGAGAATAGGACAATAAGGAGAGGGGTGTCGGGAGGATTCAGTGGCGTGAAGGGCTGTTGGTTGGACCGATAAGGGGAGTAGGGACCGACAGCGAAGTGGATCGATCGACGGCGATTGGGTTTCTGAGGGGGTGGTGAACAGTAGTGTGAGTGAGGAAGAAATGAGAAAAAGACAAAAAAAGGAATAATAATAATTATAATAATATTAAAATAAAATTAAAAAAAATTAAAAAAACCTAACTTTAAAGAGGTACATGGGCATGTGATAGGGCAAGTGTGTCACATGGTCGTGTGACCAGGCCATGTACCCACACCTAGCCCGTGTGTAACACAAAAAATTGAAAAAATTAAACTCGATTTTTACACGGCTTGGGATACGCCCATGTGTCCAAGCCGTGTGCAATATTCATTCATTTCTCTCATGCCCATGTGCGAGGCCGTAATGGTAACAATCTATCACACACCTGTGTGCTAGGTCGTATGTCTCATAGAGTCATGTCTCCAGGTCGTGTAAATCATTGATGCCATGTGTATCGAAAGAAAATTGGAAGAATAAGCTCCAGTATGTACACGGCCTGGGACATGCCCGTGTGTCTAGGACGTGTGTCTTACACGGCCGTGTCTTCAGGCCATGTGGATCACCCCAGACCTTGTGGACCTTATTTTTAGAATTTTTTTGAATTTCTTTAAAGTAATAAAAATAAAAATAAATGTACTACATATTTTTTGACTTTTTTTAAAAAATAATAAAAATAATTGTACTAATTTCTTTTTTTGTTTTTTTTTTGAAATAACATGAAAGTAAAATAAATAAATAAAATAAAATGCCAACAGAGTTTTGAAAGATTGAAGGCATTGTTGACTGAGGCTCCTGTTTTAGTACAACTCGAGCCAGAAAAAGAATTGTGGTTTACAGCGATGCATCCATGAATGGATTGAGTTGTGTACTTATGCAAGAAGGCAAGGTGATTGCATATGCCTCTAGACAGTTGAAGCTGCATGAGAAGAATTACCCAACTCACGATTTGAAGTTAGCCACAATTGTTTTTGCACTAAAGATATGGAGACACCATTTATATGGTGAGAGATGTCGAGTGTTCACTGATCATAGCAGCCTAAAGTACTTCATGACTCAGAAGGAGTTGAATCTAAGCAGAGAAGATGGCTAGAGCTGATAAAGGATTATGAATTGGTGATTGACTATCATCCGGGAAAGGCGAACATGGTCGCTGATGCTCTGAGCAGAAAATCCTTATTAGCGCTGAGAGCCATGAATACACGAATAGCTTTGTCTGATGATGGTTCTATCCTAGTCGAATCGAAAGCTAGACCAATGTTTCTCCAAGAGATTTGTGAAGCTCAGAAAGGTGACAATGATTTACAAGCTAAAAGAGTCCAATGTGTTGAGTCAAACTTTTGGATAAGTACCGATGGATGCTTGATGTTCCGAGATAAGGTCTGTGTACCCAGAGATGATGAGCTTATTCGGAAAATTTTACACGAAGCACATAGTGGATGTTTGTCTGTACATCCAGGTAGTACGAAGATGTTTAACGACTTGAGGAAATGGTATTAGTGGCCGAATATGAAGAAAGACATTTCTGAGTTCGTATCGAAATGTTTAATTTGTCAACAAGTAAAGGCTGAACACCAAGCACCTTTGGGTCTACTTCAGCCTATTATGGTTCCCGAGTGGAAATGGGACCGTATTACGATGGATTTTGTGACGGGTTTACCGTTGTCACTAAGGAAGAAAGATTCTGTATGGGTCGTAGTCGATAAACTTACGAAGTCAGCCCATTTCATACCAGTACGAATTGATTATTCTCTTGATAAGTTGACAGATTTGTGTGTGCCAAAGATAGTAAGACTTCATGGAATACCATTGTCGATTATTTCGGATAGAGATCTGAGATTCTTGTCATGATTTTGGAGTTGCAAGAGGCTTTAGGCACAAAATCGAGTTTTAGTACAACTTTCCATCTGCAAACCGACGCGCAGTCGGAGAGAGTAATTCAAATACTTGAAGACATGTTGTGATGTTGTGTATTGGAATTCCAAGGTAATTGGGAGAAATACTTACCATTGGTGGAATTCGCCTACAACAACAGTTTTCAATCGAGTTTAAAGATGGTGCCTTATGAGGCATTGTATGGGCGTAAGTGCTGAACACCCTTGTATTGGACAAAACTCAGAGAGAATCAGATTCACGGGGTTAATTTGTTCAGAGAAACTGAAGAGAAAGTAAAGGTGATACGTGAATGTCTGAAAGCGGCCTCAGATAGACAAAAGTCCTATTCGAATTTGAAACGGAAAGAAATTGAGTTCTAAGTCGGTGATAAAGTGTTTCTGAAAGTATCACCATGGAAGAAAGTCCTCAGATTTGGCCGGAAGGGCAAGTTAAGTCCGCGCTTTATCCGACCATACGAGGTTACAGAGAGGATAGGGCCAGTAGCCTATCGTTTGGCTTTGCCACTTGAGTTGGAAAAGGTTCACGATGTATTTCATGTGTCCATGTTACATCGATACCGCTCGGACCCTTCGCATGTGATTGTACCAACAGAGGTAGAAATCCAACCGAACATGACTTATGGTGAAAAGTCGGTTAGAATTTTGGCATGAGAGATCAAGCAGTTAAGAAACAAGAGTATAGCCCTTGTGAAAATACTATGGCAAAGGCATGGGGTAGAAGAGGCTACATGGGATGAGAAACCAATATCCCAACCTTTTCACTGGTAAGATTTTCGGGGACGAAAATCCTTAAGGGGGAGAATTGTACAGCCCGATTTAGGGGTTAGTTAGAAGAGTGGTCTTGGGATCACTAATTCGGGGTCGGAGAAAATTATTCTAATGATATTTTATGAGTTATAGCATGATTATATAGGTGCATGAAAATTTTGGTGCTTTAATTTTAGCGATTTCATGCTTAATCGCGAAAAAGAAATAAATCGCATAAAGTGCAAAAGTTTCATTTTACAAGCTAGAGGTACCAATTAGCCATAGAATATTAATTGGAGGCCTTTAATGTGCAATTAGACCTTTCTAAAGGTCATGCCCGGCCATAGGGGGACAAAAAAGTCAAAATTAGTCAAAGTTGGTGTAGTAGGTGGATTAAATTAATGAAATAGAAAAAATAAAGAACAGGTGATATCCTTCTATTCATTCATCTTCCTCCACTGAAAATTAGCAGTAAATAGGGGGTTTGAAAGCTCCAAAATTTCAGCAAACTCTTCTCCTCGCAAGTAGTATTTTAGTGGTCATTTCTTGATAATAATTGTACTTTTGGAACCCCTAAAGCTTAAGCTAGCTATAGAGGGGACTATTTTGTGAAATTGTTGAAAGTTTAAAGTTTTTCCATTTGAGCTTTTAAGTTGTTTGCTGCATTTTTATGGAAGAAAATGAGTCTTAGTTGTTAGATAAACAACTTTTGTGAAAGGTGTTACCATGAAAACACCTAATAGGACCTTTTTGTAAAGGTTGTAAAATATGTGGTAAATGTGTGAAAGAATGAGTATTGAGGGCTGCCATAAGAGTAATGTTCACCTAGGCTTGATAAAGAAAGAAATTTGATTAGAATTGATTTCCGAGCCTAGAGGTAAAATAGTCATTTTGTGAAAGTCTAAGGGTAAAATGGTAATTTTGTCAAAGTATAATTTTTGAAGTATGCTGATTAATATGGTTATTAAATGAGCTAATTTGCTATTATATAGATCAAGAAGAACGAGGGACTAACCTTGACTTAGGAAAAGGCAAGGTATCGGATTAAATCGGCAAGTGGCCTATTTTGAAACTGAGGTAAGTTTATATGTGATAAATTCAACATTCATGCTAGTATGTTTGAGAATGTTTGATACTATAATGATACATGATATTCTATGAAATTGAGTAATGGTATTGAATGAGAAAAATGATGAAAGTTGTGATGTTGAAGTCCCGGTTGGACTATAATAAATGTGAGAATACTATTATCGAGACATGAGATGGATAGAGTTCCGTGTAAGACAATGTCTGGGACATGGCCTCGGTACCGAATTGTGGTCCCGTATATGACCATATCAGGGATATGGCATCGGCATTGAATATGAAGATCGTATAAGGCCATATTCGGGATATGGCATCGATAATTGACATGAGATCCCATATAAGACCATATTTGGGATATGTCATCGGCACTCAAAGGTGACCCCATGTAAGACTACATCCGAGATGTGGAATTGATTTAGTATTTTTGTGAATGACGATGAACATGTATCTTTGAGTATCCCAAGTGATTTAGTGGGATAAATAGTTAAGCTTGGAAATAGAAATGAGATTAGTACTAAAGCGATGTGATTGGGTGAATACAGGTACCCGTGAGTAATTCATGAAAAATGTTTACGATATGTGGCTTGGTATGTATTAGATAAGAGAAAGTATGAGTAAGTTAAGGCAAAGTGATTAAGACCTTGTGTTTTTATCCAATACCATGGATGGATGACTTTATGAGTTTTATATTGCTATTTATTTTCATGCAAACTTACTAAGCTTTATGCTTACCCATCTCATTTTCCTTTTCCTTGTAGTATTGCCAAAATAACTCAAGGATTGTGAGACGTCGGAGTTTGGAATCACACTATCGACTTCTCTTTGGTATAGCAAAGTTAAATTTATTTTGAGTATGGCATGTACAGGACTTGGTCTTTTTGTTATGTCATATTGTTAGCCAAAGTGTTGGCTACTAATGTTAATCAATCCATTTTGTAATTGGCCATCGAGAATTGGCCAATACTTGATAAGTTATAAATTTTTAATGATGATGATGAATTCATGAAGGAAATGGTTGTGTGATGGTTTTAATATTGAGTAAAGTTTATGCATGATGAATGTAGTGTATACTTATGTGTGTGGACGTCTTGATTTTGAGTATTGGAAGTACCTTATGATTATGATATAAGTTGCAATGAATTGGCATAAGTGTGATTTCCTTGTAGGGTAGCAATCGGCTTGGTAGATAGCCTTATAATTGTCCACAAGGGTAGACACACGGGCGTGTGTCTAGGCCGTGTGTAACATCCTGAAATAGGGCCTAAATAGAATAGTGGTTGCGAAACCACAAATCCGAGTCAGTAAAATATTTTAATATTATTTTCAGTGCTTATAATATGTGAATTTACATGTGTGAAAGTTTCGTGAATTAATTTTATTGTTAGTGTGCTTAATTTAATAAAAGGGCTTAATCGCGTAAAATGAAAATTTAGTGGTTATTTTTAGAAGGACCAAATAGTGGATGTTCTTTTAATATGGAGGTTTTATGTTGCAATTTTCCAATAATAAAAGGTGGTGGACGGCATTGAATGATGAAATGCAATTATGTGTTTTTATTATATTAAAAACATTAGTTGAAAGTTTATGTTATACGTATTTTATAATCTATTAGTTATAATAATAGAAACATGAGAAAGTGGCTTTATTTTCATCACTTTCTTCACGAAACAAACAGAAAGAAGAAGAAACTTAGCTTCAAACCATTCAGCCATTTCATGCTATATTAAGGTTAGTAATTGAGTTCGGTTTTTGATAATTTTTACGTTTTTGAGATCGTTGCTATGAGATCTACAAAACCCATGCTTGAATTTTTGATTTTGGTGAATATTTTGAATTATGCCATTGTTGAGAACTTGTGATTTTTGATGATTGATGGTAGATTTTGCATGTTTATGAGTAGAGGAATGATTTTTATTAAGTGATTTTTCGGTAAAAACGAGCTAATTAGTAAAAGTTGTTATTGTTCATAAGTATGTGTTATAGTAAGAATTTGAAGTTGCTATAGAAGGGAAAAATGTTCAGCATGTTAGAAAACATAAGAATAAGGGCTGAAGTTTAATTTTCGAGCTTAGGGGCAAAATCGTAAATATGTAAAAGTTTAGGGGCAAAATTGTAATTTTGCCAAAGTTAGAGTTAAGGACTGTTTTGATAAATGTGATTATTAAATAAGCTAAATTTGCTATGATAGATCAAGAAGAACGAAATCTAGAGTTAGATCGGGGAAAGAAAAAGATAGTGGACTAAATCGATATAGTTTATCGATTTTGTTTCGAGGTAAGTTTGCAGTAAATAAATGCAATATTCTATTATTTTACATTTAATATTATTAAATTACATAATTTACATATTTATTCAGTAAATTTATTATTTAAAGACTCAAGCATGAATTGACGGAGAAGCAATCTCAGAAAGTTCCGGTTGAACCTTAGGAATGTGTAGGATACAAATGTCATGACATTAGGGTTTAAGGAAATCATGTAAGACCATGTCAAGACATGGCATTGATAAGTTACTATAAGGCAAAGGTCCCATGTAAGACCATGCCAAGGCATGGCATTGGTGAATTTATAAGGCAAAGGTCCCATGTAAGACCATGCCAAGGCATGGCATTGGTGAGTTCATAAGCAAGGATACCACGTAAGACCATGTCAAGACATGGCAATGGTTAAGTTTCATAAGGAAAGGTACCCGCGTATCCTTAGTATTCCAAGTGGTTCAACGGAAATATTCCAAGAGTAAACCAAAGTAAAGGTAAGACAAGTTCAAGCTAAAAAGGTAAGTTAAGACAAGTTCAAGCTAAAAAGTAAAGGTAAGACAAGTTCAAGCTAAAAAGTAAAGGTAAGACAAGTTCAAGCTAAAAAGGTAAGGTAAGATAAATTCATGTTAAAAAGGTAAGGTAAGATAAATTCATGTTAAAAGGCAAGGTAAGAATACAAGTTTGAGTATATTGAGTTAAAAGCTTAAGTGATCTTGATAAGAAAAGAATAAGATAATTCATTAAGAATGTTGTTATCTATTTACATGTAAACTTACTAAGCTTTATGCTTACTCCCATTCTTTATTTTTTTTTAGTATTACAAGCCAACTCGAGGATCGAAAGGACGTCGGAGATCGTTACACACTATCAAAGGATTATATTGGTATTTTGTGACTCGAACGTCTTAAGTTATGGCATGTATAGGGACTTAGCCATTTTATGTGTGTGACCTTATGATATGGCTTATTATGGACTTGTAAATGCTTGGTAATGATTAGCCATTAAAATGGTTAATTAAGAACATGTTTTGGATGTTATGAAATGCCTAGTTCTTAGTTATTTTAAAGAAATTATGTAATTATATGCAGGGGAATAGTTGGACAGCAGCAGTGACGTGATTTTGAAAAATCACCAAAAATAGTAGAAATTGAAATATGTTGTGCATGAGATATATAATTAAATCTTATTGAGTCTATTTTCATATAAAGAAAACGGTGTAGGAAAAAGAGTTGTATATTATGAGATAATTAATTTTTAGTGAAGAGAGGTCAGAACTGTCAAACTGTGTAACAGGGGAGACTTTAACTAATAAACTGTACTAATTGGCCACACCAAAAATTCTGGAAAAATTCTAGTAAGAATATATATGAGTCTAGTTTCAGGGAAAATTTATGGATCTTAATTTCGAGTTTCGTAACTCGAGTTATAATTAATTTAGTGAACATGACGCAGACAAACAATTTCAATTTTTATGCCCAGAACTAGTAAGTTAAGTCTAGTAATGCCTCGTGCTCGACTCCGGCAACGGTCTCGGGCAAGGGGTGTTACATTTATTGGTATCAGAGCAAGAGTTTAGTCGGTTCTGGGAATATTCAGTATGAGTAAGAGTCTAACTATACATGCCATACTTATATTTTGATAGTGTGACGACTCCTGACAATTTTAAAAATGTTTTTCTTTTATAGTTATGGATCCCGAACGAGATGGTGCAGATGATGTAGAGAGTAATGCGCCCGGTCCCACTGAAGGGACGGTGCCATCAGATAGTCGTGAAAGACCCGTTACAGTTAGTCAGGGAGGAGGGGCTCGAGAAGCCTTCTTCCAAGCTATGAATGAATGGTTTGCTGAGTTCGTTCGTACAAACCCGGCCGTTAGACCTCCACCCCCTCATGAACCACAGACCACCCACATAGCTCCCCCAGTTATAAATACAGTTAGAAGAGAGAAACCACCCGTTGACAAGATCAGAAAACAATGGGCTGAAGAGTTTCGGGCTACCAAAGATGATGATGCAGAGAAAGCTGAATTTTGGCTCGAGAACACTATCAGAGTCTTTGATGAGTTATCCTGCACACCGGAAGAATGTATTAAATGTGTGGTGTCACTTCTTAGAGATTTGGCCTACCAGTGGTGGAAGACACTTGTGTCAATAGTACCGAAAGAAAGAGTTACTTGGGATTTCTTTCAAGAGGAGTTCCGTAAGAAGTACATTAGTCAGAGGTTTATTGACCAGAAAAGAAAAGAGTTCCTTGAGTTAAAACAGGGTAAGATGACTGTGATCGACTATGAACGTGAATTTATCCGACTCAGCAATTATGCTCGAGAGTGTGTGTCTACAGAGGCTATCATGTGCAAAAGATTTGAAGATGGGCTCAATGATGATATCCGACTGTCAGTTGGTGTTTTAGAGATAAAAGAGTTTGTTGTTTTAGTTGAACGAGCCTGTAAGGCAGAAGAGTTGTTAAAAAGAAAGGGTAAAGCTGAAATTGAGATGCAAGACACGAAGAAAAGATAGATGAGCAAGTCATTTCAGTCTACATCCAAGAGGCCTAGAGAGTTTTCTACGAGACCTAATTTTTCAACCGGGTATTCTAGCCGAAACAGAGGTGGAAGATTTATAGATTCAAAAGCTCAAACCACTTCGATTGCGAGTGTTGGCAGTATTCAGCCTGATAGGCCCGAGTGTCCTCAATGTGGTCGACGTCATCCAGGTCAATGTCGAGCAACTAAGACTGGTTGTTTCCGATGTGGTGCACCGGATCATTTCATTCGGGAGTGTCCCGAGATGGTTAAAAAAGAAGTAATACCGAGTGCAAGATCAGGTAATGCCCCCGTTAGAGGCAGATCTCAGAGAAATTCAGGAGTAGGGGCAGGTAGAGGTACATTTAGAGATACAGCAACAAGATCAGATGTTAGAGCACCCACAAGGACTTATGCTACCCGTGCTCGTAAAGAGGCATCTTCCCCCGACGTAATTACGGGTACATTTTCTCTTCATGATGTTAATGTTATTGCTTTGATTGATCCGGGGTCAACCCATTCCTATGTTTGCATGAAATTAATGCCTAGTATGAACATGCCCATAGAGTTTACAAAATTTGTGATTAAAGTATCGAACCCATTAGGTCAGCATGTGTTAGTAAACAAAGTATGTAAAAAATGCCCTTTGATGATTAGAGGTTACTGTTTTCCGGCTGATCTCATGCTATTGCCATTTGATGAGTTTGATGTGATTCTTGGTATGGATTGGTTAACTGCACATGATGTGACAGTGAATTGTGGAAAAAGATTCATTGAGTTGAAATGTGAAAATGGTGAGTTCCTTCGGGTTAATTCAGATGAGTCAGATAGTTCAATTTCCATGATTTCTGTTATGTCTGCTCAGAAATGTTTAAGGAAAGGATGTGAAGCTTATCTTGCTTTTGTGTTGAATACTAAAGATCCAGAGTTGAAAATTGAATCAGTGCCTGTGGTAAATGAGTTCCCTAATGTGTTTCCGGAAGAACTACCAGGTTTGCCTCCTATCAGAGAAGTTGAGTTTGGTATTGAATTGATTCCAGGTACCACACCTATTTCTATTGCTCCTTATAGAATGGCTTCAATAGAATTGAAAGAATTGAAAGCTCAGTTACAGGAATTAACTGATAAAGGCTTTGTAAGACCTAGTTATTCACCATGGGGCGCGCCAGTGTTATTTGTGAAAAAGAAGGACGGTTCCATGAGATTGTGCATAGACTATCGACAGCTTAACAAGGTAACCATCAAGAACAAATATCCATTACCTAGAATAGATGATTTGTTTGATCAATTGAAGGGAGCCACTCTGTTCTCTAAGATAGATTTGAGATCCGGATACTATCAGTTGCGAGTTAAAGAGTCAGATGTTCCAAAGACTGCTTTTCGAACTAGGTATGGTCACTATGAGTTTCTTGTGATGCCATTTGGCTTAACTAATGGTCCTGCTATTTTCATGGATTTAATGAACCGAATTTTTAGACCTTATTTGGACAAGTTTGTAGTCGTGTTCATTGATGACATCTTGATTTATTCTCATGATGAGACTGAGCATGCAGAGCATTTGAGAACAGTTTTACAGATTTTGAGAGATAATCAGCTTTATACCAAATTTAGCAAAAGTGAGTTCTGGTTACGGGGAGTTTGTTTTCTTGGACACGTTGTCTCAGGTGAAGGTATTAAAGTTGATCCGAATAAGATTTCAGCCATTGTTGATTGGAAGCCTCCCAGGAATGTATCAGAGGTCAGAAGTTTTCTTGGTCTTGCCGGTTATTATAGACGATTTGTAGAGGGATTTTCCATGATAGCTACTCCATTGACAAGATTGCTACAAAAAGATGTCAAGTTTGAATCGACTGAGAAGTGTCAGCAGAGTTTCGACAAGTTAAAGGCATTGTTGACTGAAGCTCCTGTTTTAGTACAACCAGAACCGGGTAAAGAGTTTGTGATTTACAGTGATGCATCCTTGAATGGACTAGGCTATGTACTTATGCAGGAAGGAAGGGTAATTACTTATGCCTCTAGACAGTTAAAGCTACATGAGAAAAACTATCCGACACATGATTTAGAGCTAGCTGCTATTGTATTTGCATTGAAAATCTGGAGACATCACTTATATGGTGAGAAATGCCGAATATTCACTGATCACAAAAGTTTGAAGTACTTGATGACTCAGAAAGATCTGAACTTGAGGCAAAGAAGATGGCTAGAGTTGATTAAAGATTATGAGCTAGTGATCGATTATCACCCGGGTAAGGCAAATGTTGTTACTGATGCTTTGAGTAGAAAATCGTTATTTGCATTGAGAGCTTTGAACACTAGTTTGGCATTATCAGATGATGGTTCTATCTTAGCTGAGTTGAGAGTTAAATCGACATTTCTTGAAGAAATTTGTGAAGCTCAGAAGGATGACAGTGAGTTGCAAGCCAAAAGAGTTCAGTGCGAGTCAGGTGTAGAGTCTGATTTTCAGATCGGTTCTAACGGTTGTTTGTTGTTCAGAGACAGAGTATGTGTACCAAAGAATGATGAGCTTATTAGGAAAATCTTACAGGAAGCACATAGCAGTTCCTTGTCTATTCACCCAGGTAGTACAAAGATGTATAATGATTTGAAGAAAATGTATTGGTGGACAAGAATGAAAAGAGATATATCAGAGTTTGTTTCTAGATGCTTGATCTGTCAGCAGGTAAAGATCGAACATCAGGTACCTTCAGGTTTATTGCAGCCTGTATTAGTTCCCGAGTGGAAATGGGATCGAGTTACTATGGATTTTGTGACAGGATTGCCTTCGACACCGAGAAAGAAAGATGCAGTATGGGTTGTGATTGATAAGTTAACAAACTCGGCTCATTTTATCCCAGTTCGTATGGATTATTCACTTGACAAGTTGGCCGAGTTATATATTACAGAGATTGTGAGACTACATGGAGTACCGTTATCGATTATCTCAGATAGAGATCCGAGATTTACCTCACGGTTTTGGAAGAAATTGCAGGAAGCTTTAGGTACAAAGTTGAGTTTTAGTACAGCTTTCCATCCTCAGACTGATGGTCAATCAGAGAGAGTTATTCAAGTACTTGAAGATATGCTTAGATGTTGTGTATTAGAATTTCAAGGTAGTTGGGAGAAATATTTACCATTAATAGAGTTTGCTTATAATAGTTATCAATCGAGTTTGAAGATGGCACCTTATGAAGCTTTGTATGGACGTAAATGTCGCACACCTTTGTATTGGACAGAGCTTAAGGAAAATCAGATTTACGGGGTTGATCTAGTCAAAGAAACAGAAGAAAAAGTAAAAGTCATCAGAGATTGCTTGAAAGCAGCTTCAGATAGACAGAAATCCTATGTAGATTTGAAAAGAAAAGACATTGAATTTCAAGTTGGTGATAGGGTATTCTTGAAAGTATCCCCGTGGAAGAAAGTTCTCAGATTTGGCAAGAAAGGCAAATTAAGTCCCCGTTTTATTGGACTGTTTGAGGTAATCGAGAGAGTTGGGCCATTGGCATATCGATTGGCTTTGCCAACTGAGTTAGAGAAGATTCATAATGTGTTTCATGTGTCTATGCTACGTCGTTATCGTTCAGATCCATCGCATGTGATTTCGCAAACAGAGGTTGAGATTCAGCCAGATATGACTTACGGGGAGGAACCAAAAAAAATTCTAGCTCGAGAGGTTAAGCAATTAAGGAATAAAAGTATTGCACTTGTGAAAGTATTATGGAATAGGCATGGAATAGAAGAGGCTACATGGGAGTCCGAAGAGACTATGCGAAAACAGTACCCAAATCTCTTTACAGGTAAGATTTTCGGGGACGAAAATCCCTAAAGGGGGGAGAAATGTAACATCCCATAATAGGGCCTAAACGGAATAGTGGTTGCGAAACCACAAATCCGAGTCAGTAAAATATTTTAATATTATTTTCAGTTCTTATAATATGTGAATTTACATGTGTGAAAGTTTCGTGAATTAATTTTATTGTTAGTGTGCTTAATTTAATAAAAGGGCTTAATCGCGTAAAATGAAAATTTATTGGTTATTTTTAGAAGGACCAAATAGTGGATGTTCTTTTAATATGGAGGTTTTATGTTGCAATTTTCCAATAATAAAAGGTGGTGGACGGCATTGAATGATGAAATGCAATTATGTGTTTTTATTATATTAAAAACATTAGTTGAAATTTTATGTTATATGTATTTTATAATCTATTAGTTATAATAATAGAAACATGAGAAAGTGGCTTTATTTTCATCACTTTCTTCACGAAACAAACAGAAAGAAGAAGAAACTTAGCTTCAAACCATTCGGCCATTTCATGCTATATTAAGGTTAGTAATTGAGTTTGGTTTTTGATAATTTTTACGTTTTTGAGATCGTTGCTATGAGATCTACAAAACCCATGCTTGAATTTTTGATTTTGGCGAATATTTTGAATTATGCCATTGTTGAGAACTTGTGATTTTTGATGATTGATGGTAGATTTTGCATGTTTATGAGTAGAGGAATGATTTTTATTAAGTGATTTTCGGTAAAAACGAGCTAATTAGTAAAAGTTGTTATTGTTCATAAGTATGTGTTATAGTAAGAATTTGAAGTTGCTATAGAAGGGAAAAATGTTCAGCATGTTAGAAAACATAAGAATAAGGGCTGAAGTTTAATTTTCGAGCCTAGGGGCAAAATTGTAAATATGTAAAGTTTAGGGGCAAAATTGTAATTTTGCCAAAGTTAGAGTTAAGGACTGTTTTGATAAATGTGAGTATTAAATAAACTAAATTTGCTATTATAGATCAAGAAGAACGAAATCCAGAGTTAGATCGGGGAAAGAAAAAGATAGTGGACTAAATCGATATAGTTTATCGATTTTGTTTCGAGGTAAGTTTGCGGTAAATAAATGCAATATTCTATTATTTTACATTTAATATTATTAAATTCCATAATTTACATATTTATTCAGTAAATTTATTATTTAAAGACTCAAGCATGAATTGACGGAGAAGCAATCTCAGAAAGTTTCGGTTGAACCTTAGGAATGTGTAGGATACAAATGTCATGACATTAGGGTTTAAGGAAATCATGTAAGACCATGTCAAGACATGGCATTGATAAGTTACTATAAGGCAAAGGTCCCATGTAAGACCATGCCAAGGCATGGCATTGGTGAATTTATAAGGCAAAGGTCCCATGTAAGACCATGCCAAGGCATGGCATTGGTGAGTTCATAAAGCAAGGATACCACGTAAGACCATGTCAAGACATGGCAATGGTTAAGTTTCATAAAGAAAGGTACCCGCGTATCCTTAGTATTCCAAGTGGTTCAACGGGAATATTCCAAGAGTAAACCAAAGTAAAGGTAAGACAAGTTCAAGCTAAAAAGGTAAGTTAAGACAAGTTCAAGCTAAAAAGTAAAGGTAAGACAAGTTCAAGCTAAAAAGTAAAGGTAAGACAAGTTCAAGCTAAAAAGGTAAGGTAAGATAAATTCATGTTAAAAAGGTAAGGTAAGATAAATTCATGTTAAAAGGCAAGGTAAGAATACAAGTTTGAGTATATTGAGTTAAAAGCTTAAGTGATCTTGATAAGAAAAGAATAAGATAATTCATTAAGAATGTTGTTATCTATTTACATGTAAACTTACTAAGCTTTATGCTTACTCCCATTCTTTATTTTTTTTTTTAGTATTACAAGCCAACTCAAGGATCAAAAGGACGTCGGAGATCGTTACACACTATCAAAGGATTATATTGGTATTTTGTGACTCGAACGTCTTAAGTTATGGCATGTATAGGGACTTAGCCATTTTATGTGTGTGTGACCTTATGATATGGCTTATTATGGACTTGTAAATGCTTGGTAATGATTATCCATTAAAATGGTTAATTAAGAACATGTTTTGGATGTTATGAAATGCCTAGTTCTTAGTTATTTTAAAGAAATTATGTAATTATATGCAGGGGAATAGTTGGACAGCAGCAGTGACGTGATTTTGAAAAATCACCAAAAATAGTAGAAATTGAATTAGGTTGTGCATGAGATATAGAATTAAAGCTTATTGAGTCTATTGTTATATAAAGAAAACGGTGTAGGAAAAAGAGTTGTATATTATGAGATAGTTAATTTTTAGTGAAGAGAGGTCAGAACCGTCAAACTGTGTAACAGGGGAGACTTTAACTAATAAACTGTACTAATTGGCCACACCAAAAATTCTGGAAAACTTATAGTAAGAATATATATGAGTCTAGTTTCAGGGAAAATTTACGGATCTTAATTTCGAGGTTCGTAACTCAAGTTATAATTAATTTAGTGAACATGATGCAGACGGACAGTTTCAATTTTTATGCCCAGAACTAGTAAGTTAAGTCTAGTAATGCCTCGTGCTCGACTCCGGCAACGGTCTCGGGTAAGGGGTGTTACACCGTGTGTCAGCCCTATAGGCGTGTGCCCAGGCCGTGTGAAGTCTGCACCTAATTTTGGAATTTAATTTGCCACACGGTCGAAGGACACGGACGTGTGACTTTCCGTGTGATGCAAGTCATTGTCGACCACGGGTGTGGAACACGAGCGTGTGACATGTCGCACGGGCGTGTCCCTTCCTCCACATGGACGTGTGGCCCTATTTTATGTCCAAATTTTCTAAGTGCTTGGAAGTTTCCGGTTTGACCCCGAACCTATCCGAATGAAAGGCTAGGATCTTATAGACCTATAATAGAACATTAAGGTCTTGAATGAAAAGTTTTAAATTGAAATGAAGTTTTTATGAATCGATGTAGCATGATTGAGGAAGTTTAGTTCGGTAACGCCTCGTACCTGGTTCAAGTGTCGAATACGGGCGAGGGGTGTTAGAGATCAAGAAACAAGTGGTAAAAACAATAATCGAGGAAAAAGAAAAGCTGCAGAGTAGACCCTGTGGTTTAACCGGAATTGATCAGTAGGTAAGTTCGTAGTGACTTTCTTCTTATTGCAATTAAATTGTAAATTATGTTGCTATTTGTTTTTAGTTTGATTATATAATTACTACAACAAAAGTTTAGATCATTAAATAGAGGTGCGAGAAATTGAGGAAAAATTTATAATAATGGTATTTAACTTGTACTTCGGTACCCCTGAATGCACTCACGTGCCCCTATTTGTACTTCGGTACCCCTGAATGAACACACGTGCCCTGTTTATACTATAGTACCCTGAATGTTTATTAATGTTTCAGCCTTTCACCATTTATGCTCCTGAAAACTTAAGTATTTACTTATTATATAAACTGAGTTTAATCATATTTAGATTAAAAGTTATACTATGTCCTTACAGATCTAAGTAAGCTTACAGTTTTTCTTTGGTTGTTTTGTAGATAATCGTTGCTAACTTTTTGAAAGGATCAATCACCAAGCTCACACTATCCATCTAAGTTGGTAGCTTTTGCATCTTATTTTTGGGTAGTGGCATGTATAGATAGATTAATATGGTTGGAACAAGTATGTTTAATGAATAGATGAATAACTTGACGTATAGTTGATGGTGTGATTTAAAGTTGTGGTGTGATGCTTTACCTTGTAATGACAAATAATTAGGAGGTGTTTTGGTGGTATTTGTTCATATTGCTGTGTTTGAGGCCATGTTTTGGTATGAATAAGAACTTTGTATGATTATGCTTGGTTAAGAATGTTTGAAATTATAAAATGTGGTACCATTGAGGGTACATTGATTAGGCACCTAAGATGATTGTTTTGGTATATTTTGAACATGTTTAATTGTGTTTTGAATAGGTTAAATGGCTGATAAATGAGTTGCTTAGTGTCTAAGTAAGCATGTTTTGGTAAACTTGAGTTTTAAGGTACATTTAGGTATACACGACCTAAGATACGGTCTGTCACACGGCAGTGTGTCTCACACGGGCATCACACACGGGCGTGTGCCCTGGTCGTGTTGTTAATCAGTATAAGTGCAGATTCCACAGGGGCTGATACTGTAACAGCCAGATTTTAGGCCTAGTCGGAATTGTAGTTTCAGGACCACAAATCTGATGTAGCAAAGTTCATTTTTATTATATTTTTTATGGTCTACAGTTTCATGAAATGATTTCGTGAAAATTTTGTTCGAAAATTTTGATGTTTGGGCACTCAATTTAGTCGTCAAAAGGACTAAATTGTAAAAAGTGCAAAAGTTGAGTTCTACATGCTAGAGGTGCCTAATTGCTATGAAATTTTAAATTAAAGGTCCTTAGATGGTAATTAGACCATTGGTTAAGTTAGTAGAAAAAAATGGACATGGAGTAAGAGAATTTTCATGTTTTAAGTTAGGGGCATTTTGGTTATTTAGCTAATTAAATGAATTAATAATCAAATTAAAATCCAATTTTTGCTCATCTTCAACCCCTTGGCTGAAATTTACAAGAGGGAGACATAGCTAAGGTTTGTCAAGCTTCCAAGCTTGATTGTAAGTCCATTCTAGCCCCGTTTTTAATGATTTTAATGTTTTTGAGATCCTTGTAACTTTATCTATCTATTTCTACCATTAATTTAAGGAATAATCAAGGTCTAAGCTTTGACCCATGTTGGATATTTGTGTATTTTGATGTCTAATGGTGGGTTATGCATGATTGATGTGTGATAAACAACTTTTGCTAGGTGATTTTTGATGAAAATGTCAAAAGGACCTATTTGTAAAAAGATTATAAAATGTGTGTAAAAGTGCGACTAAATGAAAAATGTGGACTGCTATAAGTATAAAAGAGGATCGTCTAGGCTTGGGAATCGAAGAATTTGAATAGATTTCATTTTTTGAGCCTAAGGGTAAAAATGTAAATATGCCAAATTTAAGGGCAAAAATGTAATTTTGTCATAGTATGATTTTTGGACTGAATTGAATAATGTGAATAATAAATGAGTTAAATTTTCTATTATAGATCAAGAGAAACGAGGTTTGGACCTAGATCAGGGGAAAAACAAAGTATTTGACGATTAGGTCTCATTCCTACTATTTTTGTACCGAGGTAAGTTCGTATGTAAATAATGCATTGTTTTATTTATACTTCTAAATGCTTTAATATTGTATCAATTATGAACGACTCCTTGAATGTAACCGACAAAGTTCGTCAAGCGAGAAAATCTCTGTTGAACCTTAGGAATAGTTAGGATACAAATGTCATGACATTAGGGTTATTAAGATTTCATGTAAGACCATATCTGGGATATGGCATCAATATGAGACTTCGTGTAAGACCATAGTTGGGCTATTGGCATCGATGTGAGATCCCATGTAAGACCATATCTGGGATATGGCATTGGTATGGTACTTTGAATGCGAGATGTCTCGAGTATCTTTTAGTATTCTAAGTGGTTCAACGGGTAGTTCGACAGAAATGTTAAAGTTGTGAAAGACTTTGGTATGTTGCACTTGGGTACATGTATGTACATATGACCCATGCGTAATGAGCTCGATATGTGATGAACCCTCGGTAAGTTTATGATTGAGTAAGTTTGACTATGAGATTTATAATGACATTTATGTTAATTTACATCATGTTAATTATGTGTTAAATGTGTGTTATAATTCCTATTATTTGCATAGAAACTTACTAAGCTTTAAAGCTTACCCCCCCTTTCTTTTCCCTTGTCTTATAGTGTCACCAAGCTAGCTCTGGGATCAAAGGCTGTCGGAGATTCACTCACTATCAACATATCTTTTTGGGTACCGATGAATTTAACATTTTGAGTTATGGCATGTCTAGGGACTTGGTCATTTTGTTATGTGTCATAATTGATTTGGCCAAATGTGTTGGCTTATGATGGTTGATAATTCATTTTGTAAATGGCCATTAATATTGGCTAATATTGTTTAAATATATTTATATATGATGATGCTTATCATGGATGTGGGAATTTGCATGCTTGAGTTGATAAGTATGTGATGGTTGTATATGATAAATGGTAGTATATGAATGAGTGTTGCTACCTTGGTTGTGGCTAATTTGGTTGAATGTATATGCTTGGATTGGTGTTATGCTTTTTTGTGTAGGTATATGCATGGAAGGGTGAAAAAATGGCTTGGTAAATAGCCTTGTTTTTGTCCACACGAGTAGACACACGGGCGTGTGTCTAGTCCATGTGTGACACACGGCTTGCTCCATGGGCGTGTATTCTGGCCGTGTGTCTCCTGCACCTTAATTTTTGCAAAACAGAATGCTTAGTAATAAGTACACGGGTAGAGGCACGGGCGTGTGTCTCAGCCGTGTGGATGGCACGGCCTCGAACACGGGCGTGTGCCCTGGCTGTGTGAAGTCTGCACCTATTTTATAAAAAAATTATGAAAATTTAATCGATCACACGGCCTAAGCACACGGGCGTGTGGCTTGATCGTGTAACCTCAATTTGATGATGACGTCATAAACAGAAAGCTCCCTAATTTATACACGATCTGAAGCACGGGCGTGTCTTAGGGTCACACGGGCGTGTGACCCCTTTCACATGAAAAATTTTCTAAGTTTCCCAAAAGTTTCCAAAGTGCTCGGTTTAGTCCCAAACCACTTTCGATGCATGTTTTGGGCCTCGTAGGCTCGTGATAGGGACGATATAAATGTATGTGAAAGGTTTTAAACTTGGAATGAAATTTATGTCTCGGTTTTATATGTTTTCTTGTGTTTATGTCTAGTAATGCCTCGTACCTTGCTCCGGCGTAGAATACGGGTAAAGGGTGTTACAGACACACGGTTTACAACACTACCATGTAAGATTAATTTAAAAATTACACGGCCCTTGCAGACAGGCATGTGAAGTCACACATGGATATATTGGATAGTCACATGCCCATGTCTGGAGCCACACGAGCTGGCACACAGCTTGCGACACGACTGTGTGACCCAAATCAGAGAGTTACATGAGTAGAGACATTGGTTGGAATACGACCGTGTATCCTAACTTTGAATTGCCCATATGATCTAGGCTATGTCACACGGCCTAGACACACAGCCATATGACCTCTGTTTGTAACGCCCTGACTAATATAATTTTGTTTCTATGAATTTTGTCATAAATGAGTATTTGCTTCAGTGGCTCAATTTTCTGATTGTGTGTTTGAGGTCATGAGTTTAAGTCTCATTTTTGGAAAATTCTATTATTATTTTTTATCCTAACATTATCCCTGTTAGGTGGACTTATGTTATATTTTTGGTAAACTCATATCAAAATGAGTCTACTGGTTCAAGTGGTAAGATGTTAGCTTGCCTTAAGGTCTCGTGTTTGAATCCCCGTACGAGCATAAATGTTAATTTTTGCTTCAGTTGTGTGATAGAGTTTTGGTGGAAGTGAAACTCTTAGTTATTTGGGTTGTTAGTAGGTTAATAAGGAGTTGAGAGTTCGTAAGAGTGTAGTTCAAAGTAAATATTTTTTAATTTTAATTTATCTTATTTTTTTTCTTTGCCCGAAATTCCCCTTACTCTGACCTTTTTCTTCCTTCCCTTTCTGTGCTCTGTCAGTTTTCTTTCTTTTCTCCTTTGACTCTGCCATAATTCTTTGATCATATTACTCTACTTCGTAATCGTGGTTCTTTTATTCGGTTCAATAAGTGGTGGGTGACTTATTGTATCCTGTTTTCACTTTCGTTCACTGATAATCAATTGGTTTTTTTTTTTTGAAAAGGTGTAAGTGTGTGTCGTTAGGAGTTTTGATCGTTATGCATTTTCTTTCGTAGGAGAAGGAGGTAAACCTGTGAATTTCGCTTCAACGGCCTAAACCGTGGCAGTAGCTTATTTTATCAGCGGTAAGTTTGTGTGTACAATTTGATTTTACGTTGTTGAATTCATAAATTGCTTGCTAATTGGTCGTGGGAATCCTATTTCTAGGTTCCAGTGGTCTTGGGAGAGCTCTTTCTTTGAAAATGAAACAGGTGTGTAACGAAAACATGAGAAAACAATGTTCGACAAAAAGCTGAAAAAGTGGTCTATCGACGCCACACGGGCGTGTGCTTGGCTGTGTGACGGGTGAGTGTGTGGCCATGTGGGTTATACAGCATAGGCTGGTTTGGGAGTGTAGGCCCAAAATTTTGAAATTTTTCTAAGGTTACACACGTCGTTCCGATCGACTGTGGGCCTTCCGTAGGGTCGATAAGGGCAAAACAAACCCTAATGTATGAGGTCTGCTATTCTGATAGACCTATTTGAGTATTAAGATATTGGTATGTATGATTTGACTACTTTGTAATAACATGTATGATATCCGTATATGAGCATGCGGGACATGATAATTCTGTTACATCTGTATATATGTATTCTGTACCTGTATATGGGGTGGGATTTGTATATGTGGAAGCAGCGTTTTGTACGGTGACATTTCACTAATATACTTGTAGCTTAACTGCAAATTATTCTGATAAGTGTTGTAAAGACACTATGTGGTGTGTAAGGATGGGTAGGTGTTTTATACCCAACATAGTGTGTTGGGATGGTCGGAGATGGTGTGTAGAGGATGGGGGTACGACTTTGCATATCTGTATGTATCTGATAATCTAATTCTAATATTATCTGATGTTGTTAAGGACTTATGTCCGTATCTGATCTGTTACGTGAGAAATCTAAGTTTATGTGTATGCATGTCTCTATTAAGTTACACACTGAGTTTTTGAAAACTCATATCTGTTTATCTGTTCTGTTTAGGTAATTCTCAGATATAGGTGGGTCGGTGCAATAGAGGCTCAGTGGTGACCACTAGTCTAGAAACTATCTTTTAATTATCGGTTTTACTTTAATTTTTGGTTTTCCTTGAGAGTTTTGTAATTTTGGGACTCTCTAAACTTTTTGATTTCCTTTGGTTTTTGTTGTTAACTTAGTTTTGATTATGTTTTCTACAACGAACAAACAACAATTTCTTTCGTAAATAATGGTTCCACGTAAACAAACGTTTTGGAAAATACATACTTGGTTTTCAACGTATAATGACACTTAAGATTTCCACTGCGAATTAAGTTTTTCTTAAAGAACAAACTATCAACAGCTTTAGTAATGAATATGTTAAATAGATATGGTTTGTAAAATATGGACTCCTTTCTAGGAACATACTAAATGAGGTTTTCAATACTAAATGAGGTTTTTAACATGTTAAGATTGGTTTCAAAACCCTTCTTTGTAACATTCCCAGATTCGGCCATAACGTTTAGGCCGAATTTGGGGTGTTACATTTAGTGGTATTAGAGCTAGGTTGCAAAACTCGACCTGTGAATTTTAGGTTCAAAATTGTATTTGTAAAAGAACTGGTTTTCAAAAAAATTTTGTTTCTTGGTACACTGAGTCTCCAGCCCCGATTCTGTAATAACTTCTAGACTTAGAAATATTGTAGTTAGGAATCTATGAATTGTTTGAAACTATACCGAGTTAGTTAAGGACTAAAACTTCTAGAAAATTTCTGAAACTTCTGATAAATACTTGAAGCATAATATACTTGCTAATAAACACTAAAACTGATGCATAAAAATTTCGTAATGTAGATAAAACTTTGAAAACGATGAGCGCTCATGGAATGCGTGGTCGTGGTATTCGTGGGTAGTATGCTAAATTTAGATATGAACGAGACTCCGGCTATACCTACTGCCGAGACCGGGTCTCAAAACCGCTTGGGTAAGGACGACCCTTTGTCTTAAGTCATGCTTAGAGTATTAGAGAGGGTCGCTGGACCCCATTCTGGATCTGGGGGTCGTGGGCCGGTAACTGAACGACTCCGGTCCACTGGAGCTGAACTAATTAAGGGCGTCACTAAAGTCGCCCCTACTGTGGCTGAATATTGGTTGGGGCCGTCGAGAGAATAATGAATGATATTGATTACTTTGCGACGAAGGGTACTCAATTGAAGGGTGTAGTTTCTTTGCTTTGCGAAGAGGCATACCAATGGTGGTTATCGGTTGAGGAGGGTACTCAACCGGATCTTCTTAATTGGGATTATTTCAAGACCGCCTTCCAGGGGAAGTATGTGGGTGTGAGCTATGTAGATGCTCGTAGGGGAGATTTCATGAATCTTACGCAAGGTGATAAGACTGTGGCAGAGTATGAGGCTGAAATTTTGAGATTGAGTCACTATGCTCGAGGCATGGTGGCATCTGAATACGAGAAATATGTTTACTTTGAGGACAGTTTGAGGGAGAGTTTGAGTCTTGATTACTCTGCAAAGGGAGCGAGAATTCGTCGTTCTGGTAGAAAATGCGAAGATCGCCGAAAAAGTTAAGACCGTTGAGCGCCAGAACAGGGATCATGATAGAGGCAAGAATAAGAGAGAGGCGAAGCCCTCTAATTTTGCTCAGAGGCCTAAAAAACGAACCAGACCTGATGGGCTTTCTAAAGTGGGAGTTTCAGTTGCTCCTACTGAGGTTCAACCATACATTGATTATGGTAAGTGCCATCCGGGCAAGTGTTAGAGCAGATTGGGGGTATGTTTGCATTGTGGGTCGATGGATCATCAGATTAAAGAGTGCCCATAGCATTCTAATCAGATGCAAGCTACGGTTCCGGGTTTTTTCAACCTTAGAGGGCAATACAGCAGCCATCTAGGGGCCGTGGTCCAGCTAAGGGTGGTAATGGTTTGTGTAGAGGAAAAGAATGCCAGATAGAGGTGCTAATCATATTGAGGTGAGGTAGCATGCACTGGTATATGCTACTTGGTGCCGAGAGGACAAAGATGCCCCTAATGTGATTATGGGTACATTCCTTATTTTTTATGCCCCTTATACTACTTTGGTAGATATAAGATCAACACACTCCTATATAGCTAGTTCTGTCTCTGGTAATTTGGGGATTCCTGTTGAGAGTACTTCGAGTAAGATTTCTGTATTAAGTCCGCTGGGTAAGTCAGTTCGGGTAAACAGACTGTATAGGAATGTTCCGCTAGAAGTACAAAGGGTTGTATTTCCGACAAATCTGATAGAGCTACCGTTTGGGGAATTCGATTTAATTTTGGGTATAGACTAGCTAGTAGAGCACCGAATCAGTTTGGATTGCACAAATAAGAGGGTCGTTCTAAGAACCGAGAGTGATGTGGAAGTTGTGGTGATCGGCGAGCTTCGAGATTACTTGTCTAACATAATCTCTGCTGTAGTGGCCGAAAAACTGGTTTGGAAAGGGTGTGAAGCATATCTAGCTTTCCTAAGTGTTTCAGTTTCTGGGGACTCTTCTGTCAGGGAATCAGAATAGTGAGGAAGTATCCGGATATTTTTCTCGATAAATTTTCGGGTTTACCTCCAAATCGGGAAGTTGAGTTTGGCATTTAGCTTTTATCGGGTACAACTCTTATATCCATCGTTCCTTATCGAATGGCCTCGAAAGAGCTTACGGAGTTAAAGGCTTAGCTTCAGAAGCTTCTAGATTGTGGATTCATCCGTCCTAGTGTGTCTTCATGGAAGCACCAATTTTGTTTGTAAAGAAAAAGGACAACACCATGAGGATGTGCATCGATTACCGACAGTTGAATAAGTTAACTGTGAAGAATAAGTACCCACTTCCAAGGATTGATGATCTATTTGATCAGTTTCGTGGGGCTTCATTATTCTCGAAGATAGATCTCTGTTTCGAGTATCATTAGTTGAGGGTTAAAGAAGCTGATATTCATAAGACATCTTTTTGGATTCGTTATGGGCACTACAAGTTCGTAGTCATGCCCTTTGGTTTGACGAATGCTCCGACTGCATTCATGGATCTGATGAACCAGGCTTTCCAACCGTATTTTGATCAGTTCATTGTAGTCTTCATCGACACTATTCTGGTATACTCTAAGACCGAGGATGATCATGATGAGCATCTTAGAGTAGTTCTTCAGATACTTTGGGAAAAACAACTCTACGCTAAATTGAGCAAGTGTGAATTCTAGTTGAGGGAAGTAACATTTTTGGGGCATGTTATTTCTGCTGAAGGGGATCCGAGTTGATCCTAAAAAAGATTGAAGTTGTACTTGATTGGAAACAGACTAAGAACATTTTTGGGATTCATATTTTTTTTTTGGTCTTGCGAGCTACTACCGTAGGTTTGTTGAGGGGTTCTCGTTAATTGCAACTCCTCTAATTAAGCTTTTGCATAAGAATGCTCCTTTGTTTGGACTGATGAGCAACAATTAAGGTTTGAGAAGCTCAAGTCTGTTTTGACTCAGGCTTTTGTTTTGATACAACTTGAATCTGGAAAGGAGTTTGTAGTGTATAGTGATGCATCACATTTCAGTTTGGGATGTGTTCTGATGTAAGGTGGTAAGGTTTTGGCTTAGGCATCCCGATAGCTTAAGTCACAAGAGAGAAATTATCCGACCCACAATCTCGATTTGGCTGCCATGGTTTTTACCTTAAAGATTTAGAGGTATTATCTGTATGGTGAGAGGTGTATCACCTATACTAATCACAAGAGCCTTAAGTACCTCCTTACTCAAAAAGAGTTGAATCTTAGGCAGTGTAAATGGATCGAGCTACTTAAGGACTATGATTGTACAATAGATTATCATCCTGGTAAGGCCAATGTGGTGGCCAATGCTTTCAGTTGTAGCGCAATGTCTGTTTTGAGAGCGATGTCTACTTGCCTAAGTCTGTTTGAGGATAGGAATTCGTTAGCTGAGTTGTAAGTTAAGCTGACTTGGATTGATCAGATTCGAGATAAGTAGTTGGGGGATGATTCTTTGGTTTTGTGTTTCCGTCAGGTTGAGAGTGGCGGCACGTCTCATTTTGAATTGAATAATGATGGGGTTCTGTGTTTTCGAGGACGAGTTTGTGTACCGAACGACTGTAATGCCCCGAATTTGGGCCTAAAATGAAAGGGCCTTAAGCGTAGGATCAGCTAGGAGACTGCACATAAATATTTATGTGTGCAAGAAAATGACACAAATTGCTTGTTTGCTTTAGTGGCTATGTGATTTAGGAAGAGTTGGGAGTGTTGGAGAAGTCCTGGGTTCAAACCTGAGCTTTAGCAAATTTTTTGCTTTTTGCTCTTAAGTGAATCTTGGCTTTAGCTTGAAGGCTTTATAAATATTTTTGGTGAAATCATGACACAAGAAGTCTGCTAGTAAAGGTGGAAAGTGGCATATAGAGTGTACTAATGGTTTGAGGTTCGAATCCCTGTTTATGCAAATGGAGATTATTTTTGCTGTTGGCCATGGGAGGAGTTTGTGTTTGACCGAAACACCAAAAGTTTGAACACATTTGAATAGGGTTGTTGTTAGCCAAATTTGGGGAGTGAAAAGGGGGATTTTTGGTTGTTAAGCTTTGTGAACAGGAGTGATTTTAGGAGGAAATAGGGGAATTCAAATTTGGTGGGAGTAGTGGTGTCGAAATGGGATTCTTCTCAGCCATTTGGTTGCCTTTGGAGGCTCTAGCCATTCGGTCATGTTTTCCCCCTTTACCGAATTCTTTGAGGTCTTTTGTCGAATCTGTTTTTTTTTTTTTTGCTACTCTCTCGAATTCATCTCTTTTTCTCCACTTTTCTTCCTCTAGCATCTATTTTTCTGTCGTTTGCACTTTTTGTCAATTTTTGGTAAGTTAAGTGCCTCTCTGTACCTTTCGGGTCTGTAACACCCCTTACCCGAGTCTAACACTGAGACTAAATACGAGGCATTACCATGCTTACTCTTACTAAATACTTCGAAACGGGCTATAAAATTTCGTTCCGAAAAAAAAATTCTCTTTCTTAGTCTAAATCATACACTTCATGGGCCTACGAGGCCTTAAACACTTATCCGAAGACTTTGAGAACTTAATCAAAAACTCATCTTTGAAGTAGGGTTCACACGCCCATGTGACCTAGAACACGCCCGTGTACCCTTAGACACGCCCATGTCTTCAACCGTGGGACGTTACTGACTATATTCACATGGCCTTGGCATGCCCGTGGGCTTAGACCGTGTGCAAGTCCTTGATATACTGACTTAATCACACGGCCTGGGGCACACGCCCATGTTCTGACCGTGTATAACACACGACCTAAACAAATGGCCGTGGGATTAGTCGTGGTCTATCCTAACTTAAAGACACTAAGGTGCAGGGTACGCACGGCCTAGACACACGCCCGTGTGTCTACCCGTGTGGGCACATGAAGGCTATTTTCCAAGCCAATTACCACTCTAATTTGCATATATTCATTCATCATCACATAACTTCTAGTAATACCAATAAATATCTTCATTTAAAGACATTTAATCATAAGAGAACTAAAGTCTTCAACCCATACACTAAGGGAACTATTTTCGATAAGATTGCAAACAACTTAAGCCATCATCTGTGGCTATACACAAACAAGCTATAAGTTTTCTTAGGCCAACACAACTTGGCTACATCCATTGAAACTAAATCAACTTTAAAAGAATCCTTATACATGCCATGACTCATAAGAACTTGAAACACCATACCAAGCGATTATGCGATAGTGTGAAAACATCTCCGACAGCCTCCAACCCGAGCTAGTAAAAAACATAACCTATAAGAGATAAGAAGAGTAAAGGAGTAAGCAAAAATGCTTAGTAAGTTCATACACATAATCATATAAACTTTGACATTCATTAAATATCCACGACTACAAGGTATTAAAAATGAAGTTTCTCATAAACTCATGGTTACTTACTCAACCACTTTTGAAGCTTACTCATTCTATCTCTTACCATATTCTTACCATGCCACAAGCCAATTGCTCGTTTAAATAGCATACATTCCTGCACTGATCACTACATGATCATACAAACAACATATTAAGCATTTTCACAAGTCACTCATTCTATTAATCTATTGGTGGTTACTCACTTAACCTACCTTTGAATCTCTACTAGGGTGGTATCGCACACAGCCCATCACTAATCATCAATAAGGTGACATCGCACATAGCTTACCATTATTATACATTCATGGATAGTCATCCAATTGTAATTCTCTATTATAGATGTTCACCCAGGAATACCCTCACACACTACTATACTTGCTTGACTTTCTACGATACTCGTTTGCATTCACACAATGCATTAATAAATCTATCTCATGCAATTGAAGTGTATTGATTTAACATAACCCACTAGGATTCATTATATATTGAATTCATCTCAATTCAATTCTAACACACACATGTGCTCCTCGGGGTACAACCACATACGTTCTCACTTTCAACATACAAGTTGAATCACTCACAGTGTTAAATGACTCTCTTGAGTATCATACACTTAGTGTCACTTTGACACCATACCCCAATAGGGTCTCACTTGCATTAACATGTCGATTCCATGTCCCAGACATGGTCTTATACGAATTCTTACACCGAGGCCATATTCCGATATGGTCTTACACAGAACTTTAACTAGCATCATTTCATACTATCTACATTTTCTCATTTCTCTTTGATTCAATTCTCTTGACATCTCATTAAAAGATAATTCATGCACTCGTAAGTAATCATACATTCCATACAGCATTGGAATATTAGACTAGCTCGTACGTAATTGCAATAATTGTACATGAACTTACCTCGATGATGAAAGGCCGAAAAAGACTTTTTGCCCATCTTTCTTTTTTCACTCGTTCTAGGTCCGGAACTCATTTCCTTTGATCTAGAACAATGGAATTTAGTGAGTTAATCACTTATAAATCATAATATAACACCAACTACTCTTTGGGCAAAATGACTATTTTGCCCCTACACTTCAGCAAAATTACAATTTTGCCCCTAGGCTCGTAAATAAATTTTCATCACATTTTCTTATTAAACAAGCCTAGCTGAACATTTAATCCTTGTACAACTATCCACAGATGCCTTAATGAACAATTTACAACTTTTGCATTTTAGCCCAAATTAGGTGTTTTTAGGACAACACCTGTCACAAAAGTTGTTTCTCATCATCTTATCATTCAGTTTCTTCCATAAAAACTCAGCAACCAGCATAAACTCTCTAATGGCAAGTCCCTAGACTCTCAACCATATTGCAAAATAGTCCCCTCATTAGCTAGCTTAAGTTTTGGGGAATCTAAAAGTACAATTTTTATCAAGAAAAATCATCAAAATCACTTACTAATAAGGGAGATAGCTTGGCTGAAAGTTCAAACCCCCAAAGCTCCATTTCTTCTTCAATTTTCGGTGGAGAGAAGATAGGTGAATAGTGAAAGATGATAACATCTTTTACTCATCTTATTTTATTCATTTTATCACATAATTCCCACCTATTTTGACCAAAATTAAAAATTCTTGTCCCCTATGTCACATGGCCGGCGTACTCACTTAAAGCAAGGCCAAATTGCACAATTAGGGCCTCTAATTAATAGCCTATAGCTATTTGGCACCTTTTTCAAATAAACTAGAACTTTCGCACTTTATGCGATTTAGTCCTTTTTCACAATTTAGCTAGAAATCGTTAAAATTAAGGCACCAAAATTTTCATGCATCATTAATAACATGTTATAACACATAATATAACATGAAAATAATTTACTCCAACCTCCAATTAGTGATTCCAAGATCACTGTTCTGGCTAGACCCTAAATTGGGTTGTTACAATTCTCCCCCTTAGGGATTTTCGTCCCCGAAAATCTTATCAGGAGAAGTTGCTACTAACATTCTTACAACGTTTCCATAAACTTCTTCAAAATCGCGAATCCACTTAACCTCAAGTTCCTCTTGTCAACCACCTTTAAGCTATCATACACAAGGTCGAAGCATCACTTGCGACCTAGGTATTTCTTCCTCTAGGCCGTATACTCAGTAATCCACTAATTAAGAACTCTGTACCCGTCCAAACAATCGTTCGGATCTTTACTGACTGATTCACTACAATTCGAATGTTATCCCCTTCTTGGGAATTTTGTCAACCTAAATTTGAAATCTATAAGGTTTTATCTCACTTTCTCATTAAAGCATTCACCGACTGCAATAATCTTGACTTGTACGCTTTGAAAACTCAGCTTTTAGCGGTCAACTACTTCTGACCATAAACTCAATTATATCATAAAATGTATTATAGTGCCAAAACATTTATGCACATAACTGTACTTCCTTATTCTTGCATTAGTAGTTATACTATTGCTAAATCTCATACCAAAGCTTCTGTATAAGTTCTGGATTCATCATCATTCAAATTCTATCTCGAGGAAGCATCAACAACAGAAATCTTATCCAACATGGATCTTTCATCCAGACATCTACACTATGTCTATTATCTGAGAAGTATTATACTAACTATACTCACCAGTATAATAGCTCTAGCCGTTCTCACTATTTCATTTCAAAATCTTCTGTAGCATAAGATACTCTCACTCATCAAAATTTAGAAATTACACATTGACTTTTCCATGGATCATTTCATAACATCTATCTCACGAACTGATACAAAAGTGATTGTCTCAGGATCACCAACCTGTCAACTTTTTTTTTCGATTCAGACTTAACTTAGTACTAGAACGTTCAATTAATAGCTCCTTCTATAGCTTTCAACTCAACCATCATGGCTTGGACATTTGGATGAGCATATATTTATATCATGCTCCCTACTGACGTACACATAGAATTTTATCCTCCTTATTGATTCTTATGCGCAATTATACACAGCACTTGAATCATATCTCAATACAGTAGGGACATCTTGATTGAATTCATTAACTCTATTCGGCTTGCCTGAAAACCCATCGCACAACATGAAACTTGTGATTTCACTTCTTCTACTAGAATCGTTCCCAACTTCTTCCCTCAAGGCACCCGAATAGGGTTACGAGGAGATAAAGAAATGTTGATTTTAATTAACTAAATCGACAACCACTTAGTCTGATTTCTTACTCAGCTAACATTCTCACACAATCACAATTTCTTGAAAAGAACATCCACAACACCTTTAAAGGGAAACAAGTATTAATACATAATACCCAAGGGAATCATTATAATCCATTCTTGGTATTAAGTAACCATGCACAGGTCACAGGCTTCAAGCCAACTTACTCATACTTGCCCTTTATTAAGCACATACTATGCCACGCATCATGCTCGCTTCTTCATGATTCATTTACGAGTACTTGTTCTCACCCATCCACATAACTTTAGTACTGATTTCATTTTTACTTTTAACTCATCTACTTATCCCATTGATCGCTAGGGATAGTCAAAGACACATATTCATTGTCGTTCATGTAAGTACGATGTGGTCTTATATGGAGTCACCTCTAATTGCCAATGCCGTATCCCGGATAAGGTCTTATATGGACTTCCATATCAAGTATCGATGCCATATTTCAAATATGGTCTTATACGATTCTCATATTCATTACCGAAGCCATATCTCGGATATGGTCTTATACGGGATCTCAACTCGGTGCCGAGGCCATGTCCTGGATGTGGTCTTATACGGGACCTTATCTATTTCATATTTCAATGATAGCCTTTTTATTATAGTCCCTTGGGACTTCAACCTCATGTTCAACAACAATTACTTTATCTAGTAGAGTATCATGTATCAATGAAATACAAAGCATTCTCAATTATGCTAATATAACATAGCATTAAATCACATACAACTTACTCAACTTAACTCTCATAACCTCTCATCGTAATTCAACAGTGGTAAAGGGGTGAGGTCGTAGCGCCTCATAACTTGACTTTCGTGACTACATACATATGATTTAACGTTCATCATCAATGAAATATCATCATAGTCATACAACTCACTCCAAGTGAGTTTTCACGTTCTTCATACTACAATTGTTTCTATCACACATACTTTCGAACAGTGACTTTACTTACTCAAGTTCCACATTAATATCTGCTTGAGTACTCAACATTTGACTCTACTTCCTCTTACTATTGCTTATCAATTTAGAGAATGTCTTACGGGTTTTGAATACGTCATTTACTTGAGTGCCATAGTCCAACTATGGTTTTACTTGTATCACCCATCATAGCCCAGCTATTTCTTTGCATGTCATCGCGATGCCATAGCCTTGCTACAATCTTACACGATTTCATACCGAAGCCAGGTCTCAGACGTGGTCTTACACGGAATCACTATTCGATGCCGACGCCATATCCCGAATATAGTCTTACACGGGATCACGTATTGTCACCAATGCCATGTCCCAGACATGGTCTTACATGGGATCACATGTACCGCCACGGTCCAACCATGGTCTTATTCATCACTTTATCATTCAATGACCGTACTCATTTTCTGCATTCTACTTAGTCAAACTTCCCAGTTTAACTTTCATACCATAATACACGTGGTTTCATACAGAGTCACAAAATAAAACATTATACATCATCTACTTCAACAGTCACACATGAGATTCAACTATGTGGACATATTGATCATGCATCATTCAAACAATTGCATATACACATATACCCCATCCTCTGGGTAAATTTACTCACTATATGCACCTAACCCAATAGGTTGGGTAATAACACCTTATGCACACTAAGCCAACGTAGATAAGCTTTTCACTTTATAACTCTCGTTTCATGCATTATCACACACAAATCATAAACTTCTATTCATACCTCTTGGTACTTACTAGTCTCACGCTTGTAAGGTAAACAAGATACCTGTATTACTTAATCACATAGATCAGCATACTTTGCTATGATAAGCATAATCTCAATATCATCATTCATAACATGAACAATACTCTTAGTCAGCTTTAACTAGCATAACTTGATAACAGCTTTACTCGACTGCCCACTGAATTACCCTGAATGACCGAGGATACTGAATCTCAATACACATGTGTCTCGATGCCATTGCCATATCCTAGATATGGTCTTACATGAGCTCTCGTCTCAATGCCGATGCCATGTTCCAAACATGGTCTTACACTGGCCCTCATAATATGGCTGATGTCATGTCCCAGACATGGTCTTACACTGGCATACGTATCAATGCCGATGCCATGTTCCAAACATGGTCTTACACTGGCGTACGTATCAATTCCGATGCCATGTTCCAAACATGGTCTTACACTGGCATACGTATCAATGCCGATGCCATGTTCTAAACATGGTCTTACCCTAGCATACGTATCAATGCTGATGCCATGTTCCAAACATGGTCTTATATGGACTTTCTCGTCACATGTGGTAGATCAAGTATCCTTGGTAATTCAATTTCAATCGGGACTTTCCTATGCTTGATCTTAGTAACTCGTTTGTTTAATATAACAATTGAACATTTTCATAGAAATAGTATGCATATAACCACATCACAAGCAATTCAATGAAAATATTAATGAAGCTTGAAAATCATACAAACTTAAAGAAATTAGCTCGGTTGGGAATCATCTCTATCTTAACAAAACAATTTCGTTAGAGCCGGGAGATATCACACTATCACGGTCCACATATGGCATGTATAGCTAGACTCTAACTCATGCTAGGTTAGTCCAAGAACCAACTAAACCATAGCTTTGATACCACTAAATGTAACACCCCTTACCCGAGTCTAACACCGAGACTGAATACGAGGCATTACCATGCTTACTCTTACTAAATTCTTCGAAATGGGCTATAAAATTCTGTTCCGACAAAAAAAAATTCTCTTTCTTAGTCTAAATCATACACTTCATGGGCCTACGAGGCCTTAAACAATTATCCAAAGACTTTCGGAACTTAATTGAAAACTCATCTTTGAAGTAGGGTTCACATGCCCATGTGACCTGGAACACGCCCGTGTACCCTTAGACACGCCCATGTCTTCAACCGCGGGACGTTACTGACTATATTCACACGGCCTTGGCACGCCCGTGGGCTTAGACCGTGTGCAAGTCCTTGATATACTCACTTAATCACACGGCCTGGGGCACACGCCCATGTTCCGACCGTGTATGACACACGACCTAAACAAACGGCCGTGGGATTAGTTGTGGTCTATCCTAACTTAAACACACTAAGGTGTAGGGTACGCACGGCCTAGACATACGCCCGTGTGTCTACCCGAGTGGGCACATGAAGGCTATTTTCCAAGCTAATTACCACTCTAATATGCATACATTCATTCATCATCACATAAATTCTAGTAATACCAATAAATATCTTGATTTAAAGACATTTAATCATAAGAGAACTAAAGTCTTTAACCCATACACTAAGGGAACTATTTCCCATAAGATTGCAAACAACTTAAGCTATCATCTGTGGCTATACACAAACAAGCTATAAGTTTTCTTAGGCCAACACAACTTGGCTACATCCATTGAAACTAAATCAACTTTAAAAGAATCCCTATACATGCCATGACTCATAAGAACTTGAAACACCATACCAAGCGATTATGCGATAGTGTGAAAACATCTCTGGTAGCCTCCAACCCAAGCTAGTAAAAAAATAACCTATAAGAGATAAGAAGAGTAAAGGAGTAAGCAAAAATGCTTAGTAAGTTCATACACATAATCATAAAAACGTTGACATTCATTAAATATCCACGACTACAACGTATTAAAAATGAAGTTTCTCATAAACTCATAGTTACTTACTCAACCACTTTTGAAGCTTACTCATTCTATCTCTTACCATATTCTTACCATGCCACAAGCTAATTACTCGTTTAAATAGCATACATTCCTGCACCGATCACTACATGATCATACAAACAACATATTAAGCATTTCACAAGTCACACATTCTATTAATCTATCGGTGGTTACTCACTTAACCTACCTTTGAATCTCTACTAGGGTGGTATCGCACACAGCCCATCACTAATCATCAATAAGGTGACATCGCACATAGCTTACCATTATTATACATTCATGGATAGTCATCCAATTGTAATTCTCTATTTTAGATGTTCACCCAGGAATACCCTCACACACTACTATACTTGCTTGACTTTCTACGATACTCGTTTGCATTCACACAATGCATTAATAAATCTATCTCATGCAATTGAAGTGTATTGATTTAACATAACCCACTAGGATTCATTATATATTGAATTCATCTCAATTCAATTCTAACACACACATGTGCTCCTCGGGGTACAACCACATACGTTCTCACTTTCAACATACAAGTTGAATCACTCACAGTGTTAAATGACTCTCTTGAGTATCATACACTTAGTGTCACTTTGACACCATACCCCAATAGGGTCTTACTTGCATTAACATGTCGATTCCATGTCCCAGACATGGTCTTATACGAATTCTTATACCGAGGCCATATTCCGATATGGTCTTACACAGAACTTTAACTAGCATCCTTTCATACTATCTACATTTTCTCATTTCTCTTTGATTCAGTTCTCTTGGCATCTCATTAAAAGATAATTCATGCATTCGTAAGTAATCATACATTCTATACAGCATTGGAATATTAGACTAGCTCGTACGTAATTGCAATAATTGTACATGAACTTACCTCGATGATGAAAGGCCGAAAAAACTTTTTGCCCACCTTTCTTTTTTCACCCGTTCTAGGTCCGGAACTCATTTCCTTTGATCTAGAACAATGGAATTTAGTGAGTTAATCACTTATAAATCATAATATAACACCAACTTCACTTTAGGCAAAATGACTATTTTTCCCCTACACTTCAGCAAAATTACAATTTTGCCCCTAGGCTCGTAAATAAATTTTCATCACATTTTCTTATTAAACAAGCCTAGCTGAACATTTAATCCTCGTACAACTATCCACAGTTTCAACTATTTCATGCCTTAATGAACAATTTACCATTTTTGAATTTTAGCCCAAATTAGGTGTTTTTAGGACAACACCTTTCACAAAAGTTGTTTCTCATCATCTTATCATTCATTTTCTTCCATAAAAACTCAGCAACCAGCATAAACTCTCTAATGGCAAGTCCCTAGACTCTCAACCATATTGCAAAATAGTCCCCTCATTAGTTAGCTTAAGCTTTGGGGAATCTAAAAGTACAATTTTTATCAAGAAAAGTCATCAAAATCACTTACTAATAAGGGAGATAGCTTGGCTGAAAGTTCAAACCCCCAAGGCTCCATTTCTTCTTCAATTTTCGGTGGAGAGAAGATAGGTGAATAGTGAAAGATGATAACATCTTTTACTCATCTTATTTTATTCATTTTATCACCTAATTCCCACCTATTTTGACCAAAATTAAAAATTCTTGTCCCCTATGTCACATGGCCGACCTACTCACTTAAAACAAGGCCAAATTGCACAATTGGGGCCTCCAATTAATAGCCCATAGCTATTTGGCACCTTTTTCAAATAAACTAGAACTTTCGCACTTTATGCGATTTAGTCCTTTTTCACAATTTAGCTAGAAATAGCTAAAATTAAGGTACCAAAATTTTGATGCATCATTAATAACATGATATAACACATAACATGACATGAAAATAATTTTCTCCAACCTCCAATTAGTGATTCCAAGATCACTGTTCTGACTATCCCCTAAATCGGGCTGTTACAGGGTCTATGTCTCTTCTCCTCTCCTCCATTCTCATTCTCCCCCCTTTTAATAGTTTTTTTACATTTTTCTCTAACCCTCGTCGAATACTGAACTATGTTCTTCGTCCTTCTCTTTTGGGATACTTGGCCGAATATTCTCTTATTCTCTTAGTGGTATTATCGTTTCGGCTTACAAAAGTCTTCTGACAAAAAAAGGTAAGTGCTTGTGGTTTTTCTTTTGGTTTCTCCTTAACGTTAAGGGCTCTTTCTTCTTCTAACATCATATGTTTTCTGCCATTTTCAAATAGGAGTACCGTTGCCCCATTTTATCTCCATCATTCTTTTTCGACCTTTAAAGGGGGTGTAGGCTGATTACTTTTTGCTCTTCAACTATTGGCTCTGCACTGTCTGTAAGTGAGGACTCGTTTAGCTTAAACTAATCCTTTGAATGGGTGTTTGATAAGATCTGATTCTTGTGCAGGGTTTCCTTAAGGCCTAGTGGATAATCTCTGGCAACGAAATAGGAGTGTGGCCTTTAGTTGATTGATCAAGGTAAAGGTTTAGAGTCTATTTGATTAGTATAATAATGAAAAGATTTATTAAGTATCGGTCTTGTTTTAAAAAGGGGACTGATGGAGAAATGTGATGAATGTAGGTTGGTGCTCAAGAGTTTTTGCAAGTGTTCGCAAGCAGGTGTGTACACACCCTGATCTGGCTGTAGCACGACAAAAGCCGAAAAGCCGAAAATATAGCGATTGAGGCCACATGGGCATACGAACGCTCGTGTGGTGACCCGAGCCCACAAAACATGGGCGTTTGACTGTAGAGGCCACCATGAACGATCTCATAGGTTTAGCCCATTTTGGGCCACGTTAGGCCGAAATGGGCTGTGTGGGCCCAATGGGCTCGTGGGCCCTACACGGGCAAATCTCAAGGACATGTGGAAATTATTGGACCTGGTTGTGTCGTTCACATGCCTAAGGTCGTTTCTGGGCTTATCGGGCCACACGGGCATATGGGCCCACATGGGCTACATAATGGGCCTTGGGTAAAACGACTAAAATACCCCCATGGTAAAGGACCGAAATACCCCTGTAAGATAAAATGACTGTAATACCCCCATAGGGTAAAATGACCGTAATACCGCCATAGGGTAAAATGATCGTAACACCCAATAGGGTAAAATGATCGTAATTCCCCTGTAGGGTAAATGAACGAAATACCCCCATAGGGTAAAATAATCGTAATGCCCTGGAGAGTAAATGACTATTTTGCCCTTCGAGGGTGAATGACTGATTTGTGCTACGATTTGACTGATTTGACTGTGATTGTATGACTATGATTTGATTGACTTAACTAGGAATGATTTGACTAATTCTGAACATGGCATACTGCATACACGACATACTGCATGGGGTTGGGATCTTGTATTGGAAGAAGTGATTGATATGTGAGGGTCGCATGGGTCCAGTGAGACGACTATGGACCTACCGATGGCTTTAAGCAGATTATGTGATTGGCAGCTCTGCTGCATTATTGGTTAGTGCCGCAAACGGTGCTACATAAGGAGTGTAGGGATGGGTGGGTCGATTTAATCCCTAGAGGAGTGTAGGGTTGGACAGGAGACAGAGTGCAGGGTTGGTTTGGGTATTTTTGCATTGCATATACTAATTCTGATATTGGGATGGGCTTAGGCCTAGATATATGTGATATGTGTCTTTTGATATGGGCTCAGGCCCAATCGAGGCTGATGGGGGCTAAGGCCCAATTGCCACCGTTACTATAATGGGCTAAGGCCCACACTGTACTATTACTGTTAAAGGGCTCAGGCCCAGAGTGATTCTGTTTCTGTATACTGACTATTTCTTTAATAAGGGGATTACACACTGAGTTTTCGTAAACTCACCCCTTTGTTAACCTTTCAGGTAATCCCTAACTTTAGATGGTTCAGAGCTACGAGAGACTCGGAGAGGGCCACAAAACTGCACATGTTTATTCTGTTTTGCGTATTTACTTAAGCACTTTAATTTTGATTCGGGTTGTAATAAGGCCTCTATAATTTCTAGATTTTAAATTTGGGTTTTTATTGATTGTGATTTATATCCGCTAGAAGTAGAACACGGTTTTCTAATACAATAACATTTTCTAACACTATGTTTCCGCAACTCAATTTTTAAATATCACGTTTTCGTAAATCATTTGTTTTAAATTAAGCTTTCGCAACAAATAAGGTTTTAAAGGTAATAACGTTTTAAAAAGGGAATAACTTTTTAATCAACCACGATTGAAAATAAACAAACGCAAACTGAGGTTTTGTACAAGTTTTAAATGGCAAGAAGTTTGAAATTTCAAGAAGGGTTTTCAATGAAAACATGGTTTTCGAAAAACACTTCAATGTGACACGCCAGATTCAACGATAACGTCTAGGTCGGGTTCGGGGGATGTTACATTTAGTGGTATCAGAGTCGAGTTGCAAAACTCGGCTGTGGAATGGGTTTTCAAATTTTTGGATTCCAAAAGGTTGTTTTCGAATATGTGAAGTGTTTTGAGATACTTCTTCTGAAAAGTGTCGCACACCGAGTCTCCGGTGCTGAATCCGTAAGTTTTCTGAATACTTTTGTCTGTTTAGAAATTGAGATGCGGTAAGTTAGGCAATACTGTGACTACTTTAGAAATTAGACTATACCACTCTAGATAGAGCAAACTAAAACTATAGGGGACTGAAACTGTAGTAAAACTTCGATCTGCATTAAAATATTAGTTCAGATAAAACGCGAATAGACAATGGACACAAGAGATAAACGCGAACATGGTTCAAGAGGCTGTAATAATGTTTTGAAATCAGAGTGCGCAGCGGGAGCGTAGTGGTGAAGTCTGGGTTGTGCAACTATTCTGACAGTTGGAAATTTTAGGGATGAAATTTCTTTAAGGAGGGGTGAATTGTAACGCCCCGAATTTGGGCCTAGAAGGAAAAGGCCTTGAGCGTGGGATCAGCTAGGAGACTGCACATAAATATTTATGTGTGCAAGAAAATGACACAAATTTTGTGTTTGCTTTAGTGGCTAAGTGATTTAGGAAGATTTGGGAGTGTTGGAGAAGTCCTAGTTTCAAACCTGGGCTTTAGAAAAATTTTTACTTTTTTCTCTTAAGTGAATCTTGGCCTTAGCTTGAAGGCTTTATAAATAGTTTTGGTGAAATAATGACACAAGGCGTCTGCTGGTAAAGGTGGAAAGTGGTGTGTGGAGTGTACTAGTGGTCTGAGGTTCGAATCCCTGTTTATGCAAATGGAGATTATTTTTGCTATTGGCCATGGGAGGAGTTTGTGTTTGACCAAAACACCAGAAGTTTGAACAAATTTGAATGAGATTGTTGTTAGCCGAATTTGGGGAGTGAAAAGGGGGATTTTCAGTTGTTGAGGTTTGTGAACAAGAGTGATTTTAGGAGGAAATAGGGGAATTCAAATTTGGTAGGAGTAGTGGTGTCGAAATGGGATTCTTCTCAACCATTCGGTTGCCTTTGGAGTCTCTAGCCATTCGGTCATCTTTTCCCCTTTATCGAATTATTTGATGTTTTTTGCCCAATCTATTTTTTTTTGCTACTCTCTCGAATTCTTCTCTTCTTCTCCACTTTTCTTCCACTAGCATCTATTTTTCTTTCGTTTGCACTTTTTGTCAATTTTCGGTAAGTCAAGTGCCTCTCTGTAACTTTCGGGTCTTTTTCTCTTCTCCTCTCCTCTCCTCCATTATCATTCTCCTCCCCTTTCAATAGGTTTTTTTACATTTTTCTCTAACCCTTGTCGAATACTAAACTCTGTTCTTAGTCCTTCTCTTTTGGGATACTTGGCTGAATATTCTCTTGTTCTCTTAGTGGTATTATCGTATCGGCTTACAAAAGTCTTTTGACAAAAATGGTAAGTGCTCATGGTTTTTCTTTTGGTTTCTCCTTAACATTAATGGCTCTTTCTTCTTCTAACATCATATGTTTTCTTCCATTTTCAAATAGGAGTACCGTTGCCCCATTTTATCTCCATCATTCTTTTTCAACCCTTAAAGGGGGTGTAGGCCGATTACTTTTTGCTCTTAAACTATTTACTCTGCGCTGTCAGTAAGTGAGGACTCGTTTTGCTTAACTAATCGTTTGAATGGGTGTTTGATAAGATTCGATTCTTATGCAGGGTTTCCTTAATGCCTAGTGGATAATCTCTAGCAACGGGATAGGAGTGTGGCCTTTTGTTGATTGATTAAGGTATGGGCTTAGAGTCTTTTTGATTAGTATAATAATGAAAAGATTTATTAAGTATTGGTCTTGTTTGAAAAGGGGACTAATAGAGAAATGTGATGAATGTAGGTTGGTGCTCAAAAGTTTTTGCAAGTGTTCGCAAACAGGTGTGTACACACCCTGATCTGACTGTAGCACGGCAAAAGTCGAAAAGCCGAAAATACCGCAATTGAGGCCACATGGGTGAGCGAACACTCGTGTGGTGACCCGAGCCCACGGAACATGGGCGTTTGGCTGTAGAGGCCACCATGAGTGTTCTCATGGGCTTAGGCCATTTTGGGCCACGTTGGGCCGAAATGGGCCGTGTGGGCCCAATGGGCTTGTGGGCCCTACACGGGTAAATCTCAAGGACATGTGGAAATTATTGGACCCGACTGTGTCATTCACATGGCTAAGGTTGTTTCTGGGCTTACCGGGCCACACGGGCATGTGGGCTCACATGGGCCGCATAATAGGCCATGGGCCCATTCACACTGTTGACTATTATGGTAAAATAATCGAAATACCCCCATAAGGTAAATGACCGAAATACTCCCATAAGGTAAAATGACTGTAATACCCTTATAAGGTAAAATGACCGTAATACCCCCATAGGGTAAAATGACTGTAATTGATAAACCGTAATATATACATATTTTAATCCCACATTTAGCTTACTTTTGGATGATTTATCCCCTGAATTGTAAAATTTGATGCTCCTAATCCTTTAATTTCTTGTTTTATACTTTGGAGAGCACCGGAGGATGAAAAGAATGAGAAATGAGCCAAAAATAGAGAAAATGGGCCAAAGTACAAAATCCACACGGCCTGGAGAAATCCATACGGTCGTGGCTCTTTAGCAGACCCAAACACGGCCTAGGCTCGATTCACACGGGCGTGCCTCTGACATGACCTATTTTAAATCTACTATGAAAAGGGTACTTAGAGGCAAAGAAAGACATTCCAAAAGCCTATATAAATACCCTAGAGGGCAACCTAAAGGGGGGCGTTCAGGGGCATTAGCCAGAGGGACCCGAATTGTGGGATTTACTCGAAGACAACCAGTTGATTCATCTCAATAAGCCGGAATCATACTCAAGACGGAAGATCTTCCCTTCAATTTTCTTCAGGGGGTTTTAGGGTTTTTCTTATGTTTTGTTTTATACTTTCTTCTGAGATGTATTCTTTTATAAACATTAACTAAACCCCTCAAATACCTGAGGGGGATGAAACCTAAGACGGATCTTGTTATTGTTTTCTGAGCTGTATGATAAATACTTGATTTGTTCTTAATTATGTGTTCTTAATTCTTGTTTTGATATTTCAGGATATTGATTCAAGTATTGATGTGCTTAGGCAGTGGAGCAAAAGTCCCTGTTTAAAAGTAGATCTAGCATAATTAAGCGGAGTTGATCGTGCCCCTAGAGATAGGATGACGAAAATTTGCCGGATTAGGGTCAAACCTAATATGGGAGTCCATAGATCGAGTTAATGCAATTCTAGGGGTTTTAATTAGAAAGAGATGTCAATTAATCAACCTAGGGTTAGACGTTAGTAGCCTCGAGAGAGGTATTAATATAAATTAAGGAATCCTACGGATCAAGTCAAGTGAATAAATCTCTGGTTTAGAGTTAAATAACAAGTGAATTCTAGGTGGATTCTTCCTCGGGTATTGTCTTAATCAATTGGTTTTCCCAAAAGTATTTCCCCAATTCATTCTCTGTGTCTTAGCATCTTTAGCTTAGTAGTTAGTTAGTTTTAGATCAAACAACAATTTCCTTAATTCTAAGGCTAAATAATAAAAAGAAAGTAATTACTAGTACTCTTGGTCCTTGAGGATACGATACTTTCGGTCTTGCCATAGCTATACTACCAAACAATAGGTGCGCTTGCCTTATTCGTTGTCATAGTTAGTTTCTAGGCTAAATTGATCGTTGAAATCAGAGCTTTAAAAATTTATAAAAGAATGATCGAACCTGGAGACTAACTCTGACAACGATTAAAGGCAAGTGTACCTATTGAACAGTAGTATAGCTTAGGCAAGATCGGATTATCGAACCCAAAGGAACTAAAAGTACTAATACTAACTTTTTTTTTATTATTTAGCCTTAAAACGGAGTGAAGTTGCTTTTTAACTAAATTGAATAGAACTAAACTAAGGGCACAAAGACAAAAAGGATGAATTGGAAAATAACTTGAAGAAAACTCAATTGATCATGACGATACCCTCAGAAAGAATCCACCTAGACTTCACTTGTTATCTAACCTTTAATTATATGATCTCTTTACTTAGGTTGATCCGTAGGACTCCCTAACCTATATTAAACCCTCTCTCGAGGCGAATAACGCCTAACCCTAAGTTAATTAGTGGAACTCTCGTTCGCTTATAATAACCCCCTAGGATAGCAGTAAATCGATCAATGGACTCCCATATTAGGTTTCACCCTAATCTGGCAAAATCTCGTAACCCTATCTCTAGGCGTTCGATCAACTCCGCTTAATTATGTTAGATCTTCTCTTAGGCAGGGCTATTCCTCCTCCACCTAAGCACATTCGATTTGGATTAAGCAACATAATTAAGAACAAACTAAGTAATTCATCATATAACTTAAAAATCAAATAACAAGATTTGTCTAGGTTTCATCCCCTTCAAGTATCTGAGGGGTTTAGTTCGTAATGAATAAAGAAAACATCGCAAGAGAAAAGATAAAACAAAACATAAAAAATTCCTAAAACACCCTGAAAGAATTGAAGGAGAATTTCGCCGTCTTGAGTATAACTTCAGCTTCTTGAGATGGATCAACTGGCTATCCTCGTGTTATTTCCTAACTCTGACCTTCTCAGCTTGGCTCCTTGGCCTAGCTTTCGATGCCCCTCAAAGGTGGTACTTGGGGGATATATATAGGCTCTTGGAATGCGATTCTTTCTCCCTAAGTATCCTTTTCCGACTGAAATTGCTCTTTCCAGCGACAGAGGCACGGCCATGGCACACGCCTGTGTGTATCGAGACCAGACCGTGTTCGAACTTCTAAAGTGAGGCATGGCCGTGTGAGGTGAAGTTGAGGCCGTGCTCTAGGTGTTCGTCGAGGCACGGCCGTACGGGCTTTGGGCCAGTCCATGCTAATTTCATGCTAAGGCCCTTTTACTCCCTTTTAGGCCTGTTTTGTGTTCTTTTCATCCTCGGGTGCTTTCCTGGGTATAAGACATGAAAAGAAAGGATTAAAAGCATCTTTTTATATAAATCAAGGAGTAAATCATCAAAAGGTAAGCTAAATGTGGGATTAAAATATGTTACTTTTACGGTTTATCAAATACCCCCACACTTAAGCTTTTGCTTTTCCTCAAGCAAAATTCTCAATTTACAATTAAAACGAACTTTCCATAATTCCCAATTCCTATCAACAATGCCTCATCATAGTTCATAGATAATTCATACATGGATAATTCAATTCAAAGAGTCCTAAAGATTTAAACGAGATAAGTCATGATTTTGTATCTTGAAAACATAGGTGCCTCCCTTTATTTAAATGACTACCTTTTCAATTCAAAATCGACAAGGATTGATGTCCTCACTAAGGATTCACTCAAATCACTCTAAAGTGTTTAAGGTTCAGGAAAGGATCGCTCATAAGTCGAACCTGAAAAGTTAATCCCATAGGCTTGCCTGAAAATCAAATCTCCCCCACTGTAATATGAGATGATAAACATATCAAAAGGTCTTTGTTAGGGTTGTAACGGGGCTAGGGTTAAAGGTGTGGTTAAAGGCCGAAATTAGAAGGTTATAATCGAGATCGAATTAATGAGTACCTACCAAAAAAAACTGAAATATTATCTATTGAAAAGTAATAATCCTACTAATACAAGCTTTTCTTTTGAAAATAGACTTTGATTTGGTAAGCTCTCTACTAATATTGAATTCTTTGAATTTTTTTTAAGAACAAACTAAGTAATACAAAATTTAAATATCAGAATAATAAACTTCGATAACTGATCAAATCAAATCTCAATTAAGGGATAGTCAAAAGAAAGGGTAGTAACAAATAAAGGGGCTTTTGGGTTAATATTAGTAGGTAAGTTAATAAAAAGGGTTTTGTTAGGCTCAACGGGGTTCACTAGGGGTTAATTGTAAAGGTAGGCTATTTAGTGGTGTAAGTGGACTAAAACCTAGGTGCCTTTATCATCTCTGTAATATCAAATCAAAATTGTGGTCTCAACATGCATAAAAATGAGGCAAGTTCTAGAATAACAGTTCATAGTTGACACACTCATAATCAAAAAATGAGCATGAAAAAGAATATATGCTTTATAAGGTTCAAATACTCAAAAAAATTATGGGTGTTTTGACATTATCCTTGTGAATTTCTAATTTCAAGGTAATATTCAAATTTAGGTTAGCAACCTAGCAAAATTTTAATTCGTGAAAAAGAGACTTATCATGCTTATTCTCTAGTATTCCTTTGAATTTAATCATCAATGCATAATTAACCATGACTTATTCTAAAACATGTCAATAACAATCACAAATCATCAGAAATTTCATCCTAATTAGTAATATGAAAACTTTGCATAAAAACAAGACTAAATCAGGGATTTGAGAATAAGTAAGATCCTTTTACCCCCCCACACTTACGATGTACATTGTCCTCAATGTACAAAGATAAATAATGACAATTAGTGATCAATCAAAGAGATAGGAGGGGAAAGTGTACTTCCTGTATTTACTGACGAGATCCTTGAGGATGTGGATAGTGTGTGGCATCAGGTGACTTTTTATATTTCGCCTATTTGTGCTTTTGTGTAGGTGAAATATATCATTTATTCTGCAAAGTCACTTGTTAATGATCTTTTTGATGACATCGATATGTTGTTAGGGATGCTTGAATAATTGGATAGTCAATGATAAAAATTTTCAATAAAAGTTCAAAATAAACAACGTAAAATAAAGTCTTAAAAATGAAGAAAATAAAATTAAAGAAATTAAATTAAAAGGACTCAGAGGTCCTCATCATTGGTTGGAACCGGTGGTGGTGCTGATGATGAAATGTGGAGGTGCTGGCATATTTGGTGGAGCGTCGCCTCTAATCCATCAAAGCGCCGTGCGTTTTCAGCGAAATGCATCTCGAATCGATCAAGTCGAGCAGAGATGTCTGCTAATGATGTTGCTGCTCGGTATGAGAGTCGGCTCAGATTTGGTGCCTCCTCTGATGGTGGTGGTGAAACACACCTAACTCGTATCCATCGTTGGATTAGGGTTACGAGACATTACCGACTTAAAACCCAACCCAGAGTAGGTATTACTACACATGTCTGTCAAAAGTTTCGAATTTCATTATTAATCATACATCAATTGCATTCTACTTACTTTCACATATATAAAAACTAACATATGTCAATTCATTCATCGAACATTTTAAAAGCATCACATCACCAAGTATTCAAGCATATTATCATCAAATTATTAAATCAACTCATACAGCTGAATATGCATAAAGTATTACATATTCATTAATCTAAATCCAAGGAATATTTTATCTTTACTAAATCCAGATATATGCCCCAAAATATTTCTCATACATAAGCATATTTCATTTAAACAAAAGTGACTATTCATTTGGTCATTGACATTTCAATAGCAGAATATGTGCATGCTATATTCACGTTACTAAAACAAATTGTCTGTTATCAAAACCAAATATGCATATACCAAACATTACTTAATTGAATCTAGGTTATACCAAGTTCAATTCCAATGCCGAAAGTACCCAAATATATATACAACCACATTTCTTACAATTGTCATAGTCACATTATCAAGACCATGCCTATCTTATAAATAACCTAAACCACATGAACTAAACACATTATACACATATGTATCTATCATGACTAATATTGCACAACCAAAATATGTACAACCTATAACAACATTCTTACTTATCACGAAATATTATCTACTAATTTATGCAAACACCATGGTCGACATTTCACAACAAAAATTTTAACCCTATGATCATTCAAGCTACTTCTTCATACATCAAGTACAAGCACATTAGAAATTGAAATTTCATATTAAGTTGACATCAAGGCTAAATTCACATAAGACCAAAATTACCATAAGTTAGCCATTTTCACATGGCATAAAATACACATACATACTGTTGAAAACAATTCAAAATGTATCTTAGCCTATACATGCCATAATGGTCAAGGTTCATTACTCAAAAGAGTACCAAAAGAGATGATAGTATGGAGAGCTTCCGACGTGATTTTTCGAGCACAAAATGAGCTTCCAAAAGTAACCTACGCATTTAAAAAATAACCAACACAAGTTAAGCTTTCATAGCTTAGTAAGAATTAAGCAATTATTTCCATTCACCTAAACTTATACAAATGAAACAAATAATTTATTTTTCACCATTAAACCTAATAATCAAAACTCCAAATTGATACATAACCACATTATAATAAATTTATATATAATACATATTTATCAAGTATTCAACTTACACCCCAACCCCCATCACTCTTACATTTATAGAGATGATACTTACCTCTAGTATACTTACCAACCCCAAACTAGGTCATGCAAGCATATACCTAGGATAATAACATCCATCATTCTTGTATATTTATTTGCATCTATAATGGAAGTCTTTAAAACGAACCTCACATCTACACATTATCACTAGGATTAGAAATATCCCACACACTTAATATCATTCATTAATACTTCTCGTAACGTATCGCTCACATAGAGCTGTTACTTTATGCTTATCGTAACGTATCGCTTACATAGAGCCGTTACTTCATATTTATCGTAACGTATCGCTCACATAGATCCGTTACTTTAATTTGTACATATGGTACTCATTGAACCGTTTCACCCAATGTATGCTTCTCTTAACTTGTTATTCATTCAATATGCATACTATATGTATATAATTCACATTCACTTTACACACCTGAATATACACTCATATATGTATATATCAAAGTATTCAATATCACTACTATATTGCATTCGGCCTATACTACATCAAACCGTTATCAACTCCATTTAGTATACCTAAATCTCATTATAATATCATCATTAAAATTTCCTATTTCATGCATCTAAATACAACAACCAAGTACCATCACCTTCGACCATTTCTCATCAATTGCAAATATATATATATAAGTATATTCGGCAAATACCTTGAAATAACCATCACCATTCAATTTGAACTTATAAGTAAGTATTATTTCAATTTAATTCCATTGCTTAAAACTTACCTTGATAGTTGATGGGTAAGGATGTCCCGGCTACTCGTCTAGTTTAGCTTTCCCCCGATCCTTTTCCAACTCTTTCTTCCCTTGATCTAAACAAAGTTCGAAAAGAGTCTATTCAATAATTTTCATTCACCCCAATTCGAAACACATCATTGTATTATTCTCTCAACTGGTCATTCATAGTTTCGAAATCCTTACAATTTAATACCAATCCTTACAATTTAATACCAATTCTTTCATTCATTCGAATACATAAAATTCATACACATTTTAAGCTAATGCCGAATACTCCTCAAGATAAATTAATCCACTTTATACACTAAAATAACTCCTAACATGTAATTTTACTAATTTACACATTTACCCCTCTAGTTTCAAGTTTCTTACAATTTAGTCCCTTAATATAAAACACACGAATTACATGAAATTTGGACTAGTCCCCTTTAGAACCGAATTTTCTCTATTCCTATTCAAGTCTATATAAGCCATTTATTATTGCATTTATACCCTCAACTATTTAATATTCCTAATTCAAGCTTTCACTCATTCATCTTCTCCAAATTCCTACTCAAACTTGTTTATGTCTAGCTCATACTTAAAAATCTCCTATCAAACATGACTAATTTGATGTACTCATCCATGGCCGAACCTAATATAAGCTTCAAACTCCAAAATTTTCACATGTATATTAAAGTATTCATGATAGCTAACACAACCATGCAAGAATTTACAAAAATGAAGCTTAATTACCTACCTTAAGAGGACATGCAAGGACCGACTATGGAGCTTCAAAATTTTCACTTCTTTTCTCTTTGTTTTCGTGGAGAAGATGAAGTAAGTGGGGAGGAAATTTTTTTTTTGTTATTATTTCTTTAACCAAATAATACTTTATTAATTATCACCCCACTAACTAATAATAATATAATATATATATAATTTATTCACTACTCATGGTCAATGCCGTCCACTAGGAGGAAAATTATGGTTAAATTGCATCTTAAATCCCATGTGAAAAGAAATCAAATCAATTTAGTCCTAATTCCCACAATAGCTACTTTCTCATTTACTCATTTTAATCCTTTTTTTAAATTAACCACTCAAACATACAAATAACTCCACAATATTTTTAACTCACACTCGAACGCATAATCTAGCTATCAAATAAAATATTAAAAAAATTTAACTCGAAATCGTGGTCCCGAAACCACCATTCCGAGGAGGGTCACATTCGGGCTGTTACAACTCTCCCCCCTTAAGGATTTTCGTCCCGAAAATCTTACCGATAAATAGATTCGGATAACGCTCTTTCATCGTATTCTCTAATTCCCAAGTTGCTTCTTCAACTCCGTGCTTTGGCCACAGTACTTTAACTAAGGGAATTTTCTTGTTTCTCAACTCTTTCATTTCACGAGCTAAAACACGAATCGATTCTTCCTCGTACGTCATATCGGATCAGATTTCAATCTCAGACGGAGAAATCACATGTGACGGAACTGATCGATATTTACGAAGCATCGAAACATGGAAGACATTATAAATCTTTTCTAGTTCTGAGGGCAACTTTAATCTATAAGCTATAGGCCCAACACGTTCGAGGATCTCATACGGTCCGATGAACCTTGAACTTAATTTGCCTTTTCGACCAAATCGAAGCACTTTCTTCCATGGAGAAACTTTCAAAAATACTCGGTCTCCGGCCTGAAGCTCAATGTCTTTACGTTTCAAATCCGCGTATGACTTTTGGCGATCTGATGCAACTTTCAAACTATCTCGGATTACTGCCACTTTCTGTTCAGTCTCTTTAATCAAATTACCCCCTTGTATCCTATTTTCACTGAGCTCAGTCCAGTACAATGGTGTACGGCACTTGCGGCCGTACAAAGCTTTGTAAGGTGCCATTTTGATACTAGATTGAAAACTATTATTATAAGCAAATTCAATCAAAGGCAAGTGTCGTTCCCACATTCCATCAAACTCGAGGACGCAACATCTCAACATATCCTCAAGTATCTGAATGATTCGCTCAGACTGACCATCTGTCTGCGGATGAAAAGTTGTGCTAAAATGTAGCTTGGTACCTAAAGCATCTTGCAATTTCTTCCAAAATCGCGACGTGAATCTCGGGTCTCTGTCCGAAATAATGGAAATCGGCACACCATGTAATCTCACAATTTGAGATACATACAACTCAGCAAGTTTATCGAGCGAATAGTCCGTATGAACTGGAACAAAGTGAGCTGATTTGGTTAGTCTATCCACTATAACCCAAACTGCATCTTTCTTGCTCGATGTCGTAGGCAAACCGGATACAAAATCCATAGCAATTCTATCCCATTTCCATTCGGGTATCATAATCGGCTGAAGTAGTCCTGATGGAACTTGATGTTCAGCTTTCACTTGCTGACAAACTAAGCACTTCGAAACAAATTCAGATATGTCTTGTTTCATACCAGGCCACCAATAGAACTGTTTCAAATCATTATACATTTTTGTGCTACCCAGATGTACAGATAATCGACTATTATGAGCCTCATTCAATATCATCCGAATCAACTCCACATTCCTCGGAACACATAAACGGCCTTTGACTTTCAGACAATCATTCTCATCAATCCGAAACTCTGATTCAATGTTACTTTCACACTAAACTCGTCCTGCCAACGAATCTTTGTCAACTTTCTGGGCATCGCTAACTTGCTGAATAAACAACGGTCTTGCTTTTAATTCGGCTACTATCGAACCATCACTCGACATAGTCATATGTGCATTCAACGCATGAAGAGAAAATAATGACTTCCGACTTAAAGCATCTGCAACAACATTAGTCTTTCCCGGGTGTCAATCAATCATGAGCTCATAATCTTTCAACAATTCTAACCATCGTCGTTGTCTCAAATTCAAGTCCCTCTAAGTCATTAAATACTTTAGACTCTTATGATCCGAATAGATGTGGCATTTCTCACCGAACAAATAGTGACGCCAGATCTTCAAAGCAAAGACTATAGCTGCCAATTCAAGATCATGAACCGGGTAATTCCTCTGGTGCGATTTCAACTGTCTCGAGGCATAGGCTACAACTTTGCCTTCTTGCATCAATACACTACCCAGTCCATTTAAAGATGCATCGCTAAAAACAACAAACTCCTTACCCGATTCTGGCTGAACGAGAACCGGAGCCTCCGTCAACAAGGTCTTATGTTGATCAAAACCCTTCTGACACTTTTCCGACCACTCAAACTTTATATCTTTCTGAAGTAGTTTTGTCATCGGGGATGCTACCATAGAAAACCCTTTCACGAAGCGTCTATAATATCCGGCTAGCCCCAAAAAGCTACGAACCTCAGAAACATTCCGCGGAGGTTTCCAATCGAGTATTGCTGAAACTTTACCCAGGTCAACCCGAATACCCGAAGCTGATACAACATGTTCGAGAAAACTAACTTCGCTCAACCAGAATTCACACTTGCTAAATTTCGCGTACAATTGCTTATCACGCAAAATTTGCAACACTAACCTCAAATGCTCAGCATGTTCAGTTTCATCTCGCGAATAAATCAGTATATCATCAATGAACACCACTACGAACCGATCTAAATACAGTCTAAATACCTGATTCATCAAGTCCATGAAAACAGCAGGGGCATTAGAAAGCCCAAACGGCATCACTAAGAATTCATAGTGACCATATCTTGTCCGAAAGGCAGTCTTTGGTATGTCTGATTCCCGAACTCGCAGCTGGTAATATCTTGACCTCAAATCAATTTTTGAGAACACTAAAGCTCCCTTAAGTTGATCAAATAAATCGTCGATACGGGGCAATGGGTATTTATTATTTATTGTAACTTTATTGAGCTGTCGATAGTCAATACACATTCTCATAGTTCCGTCCTTCTTTTTCACAAATAGAACGGGCGCACCTCAGGGAGAAAAACTGGGTCGAGCGAAACCTTTATCCGACAATTCTTGCAACTGAGCTTTCAATTCTTTTTATTCAACCGGTGCCATTCTGTACGGAGCTATCGAAATCGGGGTAGTTCCCGGCACTAACTCAATCCCAAATTCTATCTCACGAACTGGTGGTAGTCCTGGTAATTCCTCCAAGAACACATCTGGATATTCATTCACAATCGGTACTGACTCAATCTTCCATTTGGTTACCTTGCTATCAATTACATATGCAAGATAGGCTTCACAACCCTTTCTCATATATTGCTGAGCCAACATCGAAGATATCACAGCAGGTAGTCCACACAAATCCGCTGACTCAATTCAGATTATCTCATTATTCTGACATCTCAGATTAATAGTCTTCCATCTGCAATTGACTACTGCATCGTGAATTGTTAACCAATCCATGCCGAGAATAATGTCAAACTCATCAAAAGGTAATAGCATCAGATTGGCCGGAAAACACATCTCTCGAATCATTAAGGGGTAGTTCTTGTACACTTTATCAACTAACACCCACCGACCCAGAGGGTTTGAAACCCGAATCACAAATTCAGTAGACTCAACAGGTAAAGTCTTACTGGATACTAATGTCTCGCACACATATGAGTGAGTTGAACCGGGGTCAATCAAAGCAGTTACATTAGAATCAAAGAGGGTGAAAATACCAGTAATGACATCTGGAGATGAGGCCTCCTCTCTAGCACGGATGGCGTACGCCCTAGCCGGTACACGAGTATCTGGCCGAACAACTGCATCTGTAGTCCCTCTCCGTGCAACACTCCTACCTCCCCCATAACGAGACGATCTACCTCTAGCTGATATACAGCTAGGTCTCACACTCTGAGCAGCACCTTTTTCAGTAGTTTCCGGGCAATCTCGAATGAAATGGTCTTGCGAACCACACTTATAACAAGTGCGAGAAATAGATTTGCCCCAACATTCACCAAAATGTCGTCTGCCGCACTGTTGACACTCAGGTTTGCTCGATCGATCATTGCCAACACTAGCCACCGATGTCGTCCGAGAACTCACTGGCGGTCGCTCTCGTATAGAAATCCCGGTGTTGGGTCTGAATCGGCTACCATCATTCTTAATCTTCTTTGTTGTCATCTGCGATTATTTACTCACTGATCTCTTCCAGAAGTCTCTAGATTCAAGTTCAACCTTTCGTTTTTCTTTCCCTAGTTCTTCCGCCTTACAAGCTCTTTCAACTAGCACTACGAACTCGTTAATTTCAAGAATACCAACCAAAAGCTTTATAGCTTTATTCAGACCATCTTCGAACCTCCGACACATAACCGTCTCTGATGAAACACACTCGCGAGCATAACAACTGAGTCGCACAAACTTTCGTTCGTATTCAGATACAGCCATACGACCTTGTTTGAGCTCGAGGAATTCTTTACGCTTGGAGTCAATAAAGCGTTGACTTATATACTTCTTGCGAAATTCAGTTTGAAAGAAGTCCTAAGTAAACCTTTCTTTCAGAACAACTGACACCAGCGTGTTCCACTAGTAGTAGCCAGAATCCCGTAACAAAGATATAGCACACTTCAAGCATTCATCGGGTGTGCAAGATAATTCATCGAAAACACGAACGGTGTTATCAAGCCAAAATTCGGCTCACTCAGCGTCATCAACATCCTCGGCTCTAAATTCCTGAGCTCTATGTTTCCTAACGCGATCAATCGGAGGTTTAGTTACTCTTTCCAGATTGGCAACTGGAGGAATCACCGGTACTACAGGGGATACATTCAGATTTTGGGGTGGTTGAACAGTCGGATTGGTTCGCATGTAATGGCTGAACCAATAGTTCATCATACTATAGAAGGCATTTCTAGCCCCCAAATCAGGATTACTCGTAGCCGGTCGATATTCTTCTGGCACGGTCCCTTGAGCGGAGTGGCCGCTACACTCTTGACGTCCTCGGCTACAGCTCGCTCGTGCTCAGAATCCATTACTATATAAAAGAGCAAAAACATTACACTGTCAGAAGTCATCATACTATCATTTATATATTATGGCATGTATAGCTAAACTCACACATGCTACGTTAGTCCAAGAACCGACTAAACCGTAGCTCTAATACCAATCAAATGAAACACCCCTAACCCGTATCCGTCGTCGGATTAGGGATACGAGACATTACCAACTTAAAACCCAACCCAGAGTAGGTATTACTACACATGTCTGTCAAAAGTTTCAAATTTCATTATTAATCATACATCAACTGTATTCTACTTACTTTCACATATATAAAAACTAACATATGTCAATTCATTCATTGAACATTTTAAAAGCATCACATCACCAAGTATTCAAGCATATTATCGTCAAATTATTAAATCAACTCATACAGTTGAATATGCATAAAGTATTACATATTCATTAATCTAAATCCAAGGAATATTTTATTTTTACTAAATCCAGATATATGCCCCAAAATATTTCTCATACATAAGCATATTTTATTTAAACAAAAGTGACTATTCATTTGGTCATTGACATTTCAATAGCCAAATATGTGCATGCTATATTCACGTTACTAAAACAAATTGTCAGTTATCAAAACCAAATATGCATATACCAAACTTTACTTAATTGAATCTAGGTTATACCAAGTTCAATTCCAATGCCGAAAGTACCCAAATATATATACAACCACATTTCTTACAATTGTCATAGTCACATTATCAAGACCATGCCTATCTTATAAATAACCTAAACCACATGAACTAAACTCATTATACACATATGTATCTATCATGACTAATATTGCACAACCAAAATATGTACAACCTATAATAACATTCTTACTTATCACGAAATATTATCTACTAATTTATGCACACACCATGATCGACATTTCACAACAAAAATTTTAACCCTATGATCATTCAAGCTACTTCTTCATACATCAAGTACAAGCACATTAAAAATTGAACTTTCATATTAAGTTGACATCAAGGCCGAATTCACATAAGACCAAAATTACCATAAGTTAGCCATTTTCGCATGGCATAAAATACACATACATACCGTTGAAAACAATTCAAAATGTATCTTAGCCTATACATGCCATAATGGTCAAGGTTCATTACTCAAAAGAGTACCAAAAGAGATGATAGTATGAAGAGCTTCCGACGTGATTTTCCGAGCACAAAATGAGCTTCCAAAAGTAACCTACGCATTTAGAAAATAACCAACACAAGGTAAGCTTTCATAGCTTAGTAAGAATTAAGCAATTATTTCCATTCACCTAAACTTATACAAATGAAACAAATAATTTATTTTTTACCATTAAACCGAATAATCAAAACTCCAAAAGTTTGATACATAACCACATTATAATCAATTTATACATAATACATATTTATCAAGTATTCAACTTACACCCCAACCCCCATCACTCTTAAATTTATAGAGATGATACTTACCTCTAGTATACTTGCCAACCCCAAACTAGGTCATGCAAGCATATACCTAGGATAATAACATCAATCATTCTTGTATATTTATTTGTATCTGTAATGGAAGTCTTTAAAACGAACCTCACACCTGCACATTATCACTATGATTAGCAATATCTCACACTTAATATCATTCATTAACACTTCTCGTAACGTATCGCTCACATAGAGTCGTTACTTCTTACTTATCGTAACGTATCGCTCACATAGAGCCATTACTTCTTACTTCTCGTAACGTATCGCTCACATAGAGCTGTTACTTTATGCTAATCGTAACGTATCGCGCACATAGAGCTGTTACTTCATATTTATCGTAATGTATCGCTCACATAGAGCCGTTACTTTAATTTGTACATATGGTACTCATTGAACCGTTTCACCCAGTGTATGCTTCTCTTAACTTGTTATTCATTCAATATGCATACTATATGTATATAATTCACATTCACTTTACACACCTGAATATAAACTCATATATGTATATATCAAAGTATTCAATATCACAAGTACTATATTGCATTCGGCCTATACTACTTCAAACCATCATCAACTCCATTTAGTATACCTAAATCTCATTATAATATCATCATTAAAATTTCCTATTTCATGCATCTAAATACAACAACCAAGTACCATCACCTTCGACCATTTCTCATCAATTGCAAATATATATATAAGTATATTCGGCAAATACCTTGAAATAACCATCACCATTCAATTTGAACTTATAAGTAAGTATTATTTCAATTTAATTCCATTGCTTAAAACTTACCTTGATAGTTGAAGGGTAAGGATGTCCCGGCTACTCGTTTAGTTTAGCTTTCCCCCGATCCTTTTCCAACTCTTTCTTCCCTTGATCTAAATAAAGTTCGAAAAGAGTCTATTCAATAATTTTCATTCATCCCAATTCGAAACACATCATTGTATTATTCTCTCAATTGGTCATTCATAATTTCGAAATCCTTACAATTTAATACCAATTCTTTCATTCATTCGAATACATAAAATTCATACACATTTTAAGCTAATGTCGAATACTCCTCAAGATAAATTAATCCACTTTATACACTAAAATAACTTCTAACATATAATTTTACTAATTTACACATTTACCCCTCCAGTTTAGATTTTCTCACAATTTAGTCCCTTAATATAAAACACACGAATTACATAAAATTCGGACTAGTCCCCTTTAGAACAGAATTTTCTCCATTCCTATTCAAGTCTATATAAGCCATTTATTATTGCATTTATACCCTCAACTATTTAATATTCCTAATTCAAGCTTTCACTCATTCATCTTCTCCAAATTCCTACTCAAACTTGTTTATGTCTAGCTCATACTTAAAAATCTCCTATCAAACATGACTAATTCGATGTACTCATCCATGGCCGAACCTAATATAAGCTTCAAACTCCAAAATTTTCACATGTATATTAAAGTATTCATGATAGCTAACACAACCATGCAAGAATTTACAAAAATGAATCTTAATTACCTACCTTAAGAGGACATGCAAGGACCGACTATGGAGCATCAAATTTTTCACTTCTTTTCTCTTTATTTTCGTGGAGAAGATGAAGTAAGTGGGGAGGAAATTTTGTTTTTTTCTTATTATTTCCTTAACCAAATAATACTTTATTAATTATCACCCCACTAACTAATAATAATAATATATAATATATAATTTATTCACTACTCATGGTCAATGCCGTCCACTAGAAGGAAAATTATGGTCAAATTGCATCTTAAATCCCATGTGAAAAGAAATCAAATCAATTTAATCCTAATTCCCACAATAGCTACTTTCTCATTTACTCATTTTGATCCCTTTCTTAAATTAACCACTCAAACATACAAATAACTCCACAATATTTTTAACTCACACTCGAACGCATAATCTAGCTATCAAATAAAATATTAAAAAAATTTAACTCGAAATCGTGGTCCTGAAACCACCATTCCGATGAGGGTCACATTCGGGCTATTACAGGTGGGACATCGTCAAGAATGTCCTCGTCCTCTCCCTCGTTCATGGGTGTCTGTAGTTTGTACTGAAGGGGGTTGGTACCTCGACGTTGTTTGATCATCCTCATGTGTAGCATCGTCTGGGTGCCTTGAGGTACCATGTTGCCTATCAGTGTGAGGGAGGTGATCTGATCGTCAGTGTTTAGGAGGTTGAAGTGTCGAGCTAGCCTCGTAATGTATGGCCCCATTGACAAAATCCCTTTCCTGTACGGCTTTGTCTGATGTTGAATCGCGCATGCGATAAAATATGCCAAGTCGAAAACATGTCCTTCAGACATGCATGATAGGAAGTAGACGTCGTGCTTGTTTACGACACCGGTGCTTTCTCTGCGACCTGTGATGATATGCGTAAGAATGGCGTGAATATACCTTAGGGCCGGGGGAAGTGCCGTCGCTTTAGAGCGGCTGGGGTCGTATTGGCTTGTAGTGGGGCCTAGGTTGTGCCAACATTTGAGCGGAGTGCAGTGAAGCTCACGGTTTAATCCGGCAAGTGGGTATTCTTCTATGAATTCTGGCGTGTAAAGTCCGAGAGCCGTGCCGAATTGTGGTACACTTAATTGACGCACTGAGCCCCTTAGACGGAATTGAATAGCACTTGGGTTGTCGAATTGAGTTGTCATCGCTTGCAAAGTGAAGGTGGTGCAGAATTCTAATGTAAGCTCCATATATGTGGGCTAGTCAATTTTGAAGAAGTTCTCCCACGGTTCGGTTGAGAGGAGTGCTTGAATGTCAGTTGCGAGCCCAACTTGCCGCACTGCGTTCCAATCGATGCATCTACCAGTGCCTATTGGTCTACCCCAGATTGCTTTGTACCTTTCGTCCTGAGTTGCTTGAGGGAATCAGAGAAATGGGTGTCGAAGTTCGGTGGAGGCTCTTGCGGATGATGATCCGGGCCCCTTTCTTTTCTTGCTTGGGGAGGATCGTTTGATTCGTGATGACGACATGGTACCTGAAAAATGATCAGATAATAAAAAGAAGAAGTTCCTTAATCAAAATTATGACCAATGTATTTCATATCAAACTATAATCAATATGTATTCGATATCAATGATTCTTTTTTATCAAGAAAAATGTTAAATTTTATATCTAAGAATGGAATCAATCAGCAACCAAAATCAAATTATTCATGAATATTGTGAGAACAATCACTAACTAAAAATTAGGGCTAATTCTAAACAAAATGAAAAAAATAAATCTTCAATCAAAGTATTATGGGGACTTAAACAAAAAGAAATCATGCTTTTCAAAACTAAATCTAACAAAATATGAAAATAAATTCAAATGCCATAATTTTCAACAAGAATAAAGTCAAGAAAAAGGAACCAGGGATGGGGAAGGCGATCAGCACGGCATAGCACGGCGGTGGCGTGGGCTTCTGTGGCACGAACACAGTGATGGCGTGGGCGTAGGGCTTGGTTGCACGGCTATGGTGCGGCCGTGTGGAAGGTTTTGGTTGGGTTTTGAAAGAAAAAGGCGAGGGGAGGCGGTTTTAAGGGAAGGGGAGTGGTTGTGCGGCCGAATTTGGGGAAAAGGGGGTTTAAAACTGATTTTAGGGTTTGATTTTGGGGAAGATGACGGTTAGATTTTATTTATAGGGGAGGGGGCACGGTTCGTTGACACGCCCGTGTCATTTTGAAATTGCCCGTGCTTTTCGTGTATTTCAGGATTGGGCGCGTTCAGGGTTATTGGCATGGTCGTGTGTTCATTGGGCACGCCCATGCTGGACAAGTCAGTATGTTGGCACGCTAAATTCGCACGGCCGTGTATATCCCATGTGTCGCAAGTCAGTATCTCAGCATGGGAGTCGAGCACGGCCGTGGGTGGCCCGTGGTGTGCAAGTTAGTAACTTCACACGGTTTGGAGGCACGGGGGTGTTCTGCCCGTGGTGTGCAAGTCAGTAGCTTCACACAGTTAGATCACACGGACGTGTTCTGGTATCGCAGCCCGTGTTGACGATAGAAATTTTTCCCTGGTTGGGCACAGCTTGTGGCACGACCGTGGGTCGTCCCCTGTTTTGTACACAGTCATTGACACGCCCGTGTTCAAGACCGTGTTTAAATTCCTGCATTTTCTGTTAAACTATTTTAGGGTAGTGTTAGAAAGATAAGAAAAATAAAGATAATGTTAATGTTTTAGTGCTCGGGTTGCCTCTTGAGAAGCACTTGTTTATAGTCTTAAGCTAGAATTTCCCTATTTTTGGTTCTAAAAGAAGGCTCATGGAGCAGAAGCTCCTCTCTCATATCTCTGGGGTCTACACCGTTATAAATTTTAAGTCGGTGACCATTTACCTTGAATGTGCCTTTAGTGGGATGAGTTACCTCGATGGTGCCGTATGGAAAAATTGTTTTGATCGTGAATGGGCCTGACCATCTTGATTTCAACTTTCCCGAGAATAGTTTAAGCCTTGAATTGTATAGTAGGACCAGGTCTCCTACTTTGAATTGTTTTTGATATCTTGAGACGAGCATCGTGACATAGCTTTGTTGCTTCCTTGTACAGTTTTGAGTTCTCATAAGCTTCTGTTCTCCATTCGTCCAGCTCGTTCATCGCATCATTCTTCTCCTTCCTGCAATTTTGAGGTCAGAATTCAGGAATTTTACTGCCTAAAAAGCTTTGTGTTCCAATTCGAATGGTAAATGACAACTTTTCCCGTATACAAGTTTGTAGGGGGATGTCCCTAAATGTGTTTTAAATGCTATTCTATTGGCCCATAAAGCATCATCTACTTTTAATGCCCAGTCTTTTCTATTTGATTCAACGATTTTTTCTAGAATGCGCTTAAGTTCTCGGTTTGCTACCTCAACTTGCCCACTGGTTTGAGGATGATATGGGGTTGCTGTCCTATGGTATACTCCATATTTTTTTAGAACTTTTTCAAATTGAGTATTGCAGAAGTGAGTACCCCTATCACTAATAATTGCTCTAGGTGTGCCAAATCGAGAAAACAATTTCTTGAGGAATTTGACTACTACCCTAACGTCATTGGTAGGTAAAGCTTCCGCTTCTACCCATTTTGACATGTAATCGACTGCCACTAGGATGTACTTGTTTCCAAACGAACTAGGGAATGGTCCCATGAAATCGATACCCCATACATCAAATATTTCACATGATAACATATATGTTTGAGGCATTTCATCTCGTTTAGAAATATTACCTGTTCATTGGCATCTATCACACGAGGTAACATACCTGTTGGCATCTTTAAATAGAGTGGGCCAGTAAAAACCTGATTCGAGTATTTTGTGTGCTGTCTTAATACCACTGTAGTGTCCTCCTGATGGTCCTGAATGGCAATGCTCCAAGATTTTGTTTACTTCTGTCTTTGTAACACATCTTCGAATTACCTGATCTGTACATATGCGGAAAAGAAAGGGATCTTCCCAAAAATAATTTTTTACATCAGCAAAGAATCGCTTCTTTTGGTGATGTGTTAATTTTTTTGGCAAGACGTTAGCTGCTAAATAATTCCCAATATTTGCAAACCATGGTACCTCAGAATGTGTTATAGAAAGGAGTTGTTCTTTGGGAAACGAGTCATTTATTTCACTTTCATCGAGCTCTTTGGTGTGTGGATTTTCAAGTCTAGAAAGGTGATCTGCTGCAAGATTTTCGGCTCCCTTCTTATCTTGTATATCCAAGTCGAACTCCTGCAAAAGTAAAATCCATCGTATGAGTCTGGGTTTTGCATCAGGTTTGTTTAAAAGATAACGAAGAGCTGAATGATTAGTGTAAACGACAACTTTAGACAATATTAGGTACTGTCTAAATTTATCAAAAGAAAAAACTACAGCTAGCAATTCTTTTTCTGTGGTGGTGTAAATTTCTTGTACTGGTGTTAATGTTCTGCTAGCGTAGTAAATTGGCTGAAAATGCTTGTCTCTTCGTTGTCCCAAAACAGCACCTACTGCAAAGTCACTTGCATCACACGTTAGTTCAAAAGGTAAATTCCAATCAGGTGCAATTATAATTGGTGCATTTATTAATCTATCCTTAAGGATATTAAATACATCTAAACATTCCTGGTTGAAATTAAAAGGAACATCTTTTTCTAGTAATTTTGTCAAAGGCTTAGCTATTTTAGAAAAATCTTTAATAAATCTTCTATAGAACCCTGCATGTCCTAAAAAGCTTCTAATAGCCTTAACAGAACTAAGGGGAGGTAGTTTTTCTATGGTTTCAACCTTTGCTTTATCTACCTCGATGCCTTTACTAGAAATCTTATGTCCTAACACAATTCCTTCTCTAACCATAAAGTGACATTTTTCCCAATTCAAGACAAGGTTTGTTTCATCACATCTCATTAGAACTCGTTTTAAATTTTTAAGGCAAAGATGAAAAGAATTGCCGAATACCGAAAAATCATCCATAAATACCTCCATGATGTCTTCCACGAGTTCGTCAAAGATTACCAACATGCAACGCTGAAAAGTAGCAGGAGCATTACATAATCCAAAGGGCATTCTACGATAAGTAAACGTATCGTATGGGCATGTGAATGTCGTCTTTTCTTGATCTTCAGGAGCTATGGGGATTTGGAAGTAGTCGGGTAGTCCATCCAAGAAGTAGTAGTACATATGCCCGGATAATCTTTCCAACATTTGATCTATGAAAGGTAGAGGGAAGTGATCTTTTCTGGTGGCGTCGTTCAGCTTCCTATAGTCTATACAGACTCTCCACCCTGTAACTATTCTTGTGGGAATTAACTTATTCTTTTCATTGGGCACTACCGTCATTCCTCCTTTCTTTGGAACTACCTGCAAAGGACTTACCCAAGTGCTGTCAGAAATAGGATAAATTATTCCTGCATCTAGAAGTTTAATTACCTCAGCTTTGACAACTTCTTTCATGTTAGGGTTTAACCATCTCTGAGGTTGCACACACGGATTATATTCTTCTTCCATTAAAATTTTGTGGGTGCAGAATGTGGGGCTTATTCCCTTGATGTCAGAAATTTTCCAAGCTATGGCTTTTTTGTGCTCTCTTAGTACCTTTATCAGCTCCTTTTTTTCCTTGGTTTCTAATTCTGCAGAGATGATTACTGGTAGCGTAAAATTGTCCCCGAGGAATGCATATTCTAAGTCTTTTGGTAACTGTTTTAATTCCAATTTAGGGGGCTCTTCGATGGAGGGTTTCTGTTTTAATTTGTCATCATTTTCTATGCTTTCTTCTTTCATTTGTTTGGATGATGATGTATTCAGATTCAACTCAACGTCCTCATCTTCTTCCCCCTCTTCTTGAGTCAGGTATAGTTCCATCGTGTCGTCATGTATGATTTCCTATAATGAATGTTGAATGATATGATCAGTAGTATCAACAAAATAACAGGAATCATCTTGTTCTTTAGAATAGCGCATGGCATCATAAATTTGAAACATGATTTCTTCATCACCTATCCTCAGTGCGAGTTTACCATCACCTACATCAATAACAGCTCTAGCAGTGGCTAAAAAAGGACGGCCTAATATTAAAGGAACATTAATGTCTTCATCCATGTCTAACACAACGAAATCAACAGGAAAAATAAATTTATCAATTTTTACCAAGACATCTTCGATAACTCCTCTAGGATATTTAATGGATCTATCTGCTAACTGAATACTCATCCTAGTGGGTTTTGGTTCCCCAAGATCTAGTTGTTTAAACATTTTGTATGGCATTAAATTAATACTGGCACCTAAATCAGCTAATGCTTTCTTAATATTCAAGCTACCAATTAAACAAGGGATAGTAAAACTTCCTGGGTCTTTTAATTTGGTTGGCAACTTATTTTGGAGGATGGCTGAACACTCCTCATTAAGTTCCACTGTTGACACTTCTTCAAGCTTCCTCTTATTCATCAAGAGTTCCTTTAAAAATTTTGCGTACTTCGGCATCTGTGAGATTGCTTCAACAAAAGGTAAGTTAATATGTATTTGTTTGAAAAGTTCAAGAAACTTACCGTATTGGGCATCAATTCGTTCCTTTTTTAACTTTGTTGGATATGGAATTGGTGATTTGTTCTCATTGCGTAATGGAGTTACTTCTTCAATCCTCTCATCACTTGTCTTGTTGTTTTCGTTTGGGGTTTGTTTCTTCGGTTCTCCTAGTTCCTTTCCACTTCTTAGTGTGACTACTTTTACCTATTCTGTCCCTTTAGGAAAATTTTCAGCTCGTATCTCACAGATCATCTTAGTAAGCATCCCAACCGTCTTAGTGAGTTCCCCAAACGACTCGGTAAATTTTTCAATTGACGCTTGTTGATCTTTAAGGGTTCTCTTGATATCTTGTAGGTGTTTTTCTGTATTTGCCGAATCCTCCTCGTGGGTTTGTTTCTTCTCTTCTGGATAGGGCAAATTTTGGAAGTTTTTATGAGGTTGTTGTCTTTGATTTCCTTGATTGCCCTGACCTCCCCATGAAAAATTTGGGTGGTTCCTCCAACCTGGATTGTAAGTGTTACTATAAGAATTATTATTGGATCGAAAATTATTACCTATATAGTTCATTTGTCCATCCTCTGCTCCTGGTTGGTAAGGTGGGTACTCAGGATTCGCCACGTTTCCACCTGTGTCGCACTGCATGACTGGATGTGCTTGTGAAGAACATAAGCTGTCAAGCTTTTTGTTCATCATCTCGATCTGTGTTGATAGCTTGGTCATGGCGTCGACGTTGAAAACTCCTGCTGATTTCGTCGATTTAGTCCTTGAAGCCTGCCATTGATAATTATTTAGTGACATCTCCTCAATGAACTCGTAGGCTGCTTCTGGAGTTTTGTTGTTCAAGGTTCCACCGGCGGCTGAATCGATCAGTTGCCTTGTTGAGGGGTTTACACCGTTATAGAAAGTTTGGACTTGTAGCCACAAGGGTAGGCCATGGTGTGGGCACCTTCTCAAGAGATCCTTAAATCTCTCCCATGCATCGTACAGCGTCTCTAAATCCATCTGCACAAAAGAAGAGATATCATTCTGTAATTTGGCTGTTTTGGCCGGTGGAAAATATTTCATTAAAAACTTTTTGGTCATTTGATCCCATGTAGTGATTGACCCTCGTTGTAACGAGTTTAACCATTGTTTAGCTTTATTTCTTAATGAAAAAGGAAATAACTGAAGACGTATGGCATCATCAGAAACGCCATTTATTTTGAAAGTATCACAGAACTCTAAAAAGTTAGCTATATGCGTGTTTGGATCTTCGTCCTGCAAACCATCAAATTGAACAAACTGTTGAACCATTTGTATTGTGTTAGGTTTTAATTCAAAATTGTTTGCAGATATAGTAGGCCTAACAATACTTGATTCCGCTCTTGTCAAATGCGGTTTCGCATAATCAAACATTGTGCGTGGAGCATTATTTTCCCCTACATCACGTGGTGGTGGGTTGTTTTCGTCCATCCCTTCAGTAGGATTGTATCTGCCTTCTTCCTCTCTTTCTATGTAATTTAGGGCTCGCCTGGTTTCCCGACGATTCTTACGAGCGGTCGCTTTGATATCACTGTCGTATACCAAAGGTCCTCTCGGGTTCCTTCTAGTCATAAACTAGAAGTACCTGCTGGAAAAAGAAAGAAAGAAATCTTTAGCAAAATAAAAATAAAAATAAAAGGTTATGGCTAAAGAAATAAAAATAGAGTTTTCTTAATATTTTAGTTCCCCGGAAACGGCACCAAAAACTTGATCGCTGAAATCAGAGCTTTAAAAATTTATAAAAGAATGATCGAACCTAGAGACTAACTTTGACAACGATTAAAGGCAAGTGTACCTATCGAATAGTAGTATAGCTTAGACAAGACCAGATTATCGAACCCAAAGGAACTAAAAGTACTAATACTAACTTTCTTTTTATTATTTAGCCTTAAAACGGAGTGAAGTTGCTTTTAAACTAAATTGACGAGAACTAAACTAAGGACACAAAGACAAAAAGGATGAATTGGAAAATAACTTGAAGAAAACTCAATTGATCACGATGATACCCTCAGAAAGAATCCACCTAGACTTCACTTGTTATCTAACCTTTAATTATATGATCTCTTTACTTAGCTTGATCTGTAGGACTCCCTAACACATATTAAACCCTCTCTCGAGGCGAATAACGTCTAACCCTAGGTTAATTAGTGGAACTCTCGTTCGCTTATAATAACCCCCTAGGATAGCAGTAAATCGATCAATGGACTCCCATATTAGGTTTCACCCTAATCCGGCAAAATCTCGTAACCCTATCTCTAGGCGTTCGATCAACTCCGCTTAATTATGTTAGATCTTCTCTTAGGCAGGGTCTATTCCTCCTCCACCTAAGCACATTCGATTTGAATTAAGCAACATAATTAAGAACAAACTAAGTAATTCATCATATAACTTAAAAATCAAATAACAAGATTTGTCTAGGTTTCATCCCCTTCAAGTATCTGAGGGGTTTAGTTCATAATGAATAAAGAAAACATCACAAGAGAAAAGATAAAACAAAACATAAGAAATTCCTAAAACCCCCTAAAAGAATTGAAGGTGAATTCCGCCGTCTTGAGTATAACTCTGGCTTCTTGAGATGGATCAACTGGCTATCCTCGTGTTATTTCCTAACTCTGACCTTCTCGCCTTAGCTCCTTGGCCTAGCTTTCGAGCCCCTCAAAGGTGGTACTTGGGGGATATATATAGGCTCTTGGAATGCGATTCTTTCTCCCTAGGTATCCTTTTCTGACTGAAATTGCTCTTTCCAGCGACAGAGGCACGGCCATGGCACACGCCCGTGTGTATCGAGACCAGACCGTGTTCGAACTTCTAAAGTGAGGCACGGCCGTGTGAGGCGGAGTTGAGGTCATGCTCTAGGTGTTCATCGAGGCACGACCATGTGGGCTTTGGGCCAGGTCGTGCTAATTTCATGCTAAGGCCCTTTTACTCTGTTTTAGGCCTGTTTTGTGTTCTGTTCATCCTCGGGTGCTTTCCTAGGTATAAGACATGAAAAGAAAGGATTAAAAGCACCTTTTCATATAAATCAAGGAGTAAATCATCAAAAGGTAAGCTAAATGTGGGATTAAAATATGTTACTTTTACGGTTTATCATCGATCATTCATTATATAAATATTAAGACTTTCTGACACGATCAGTAATACCCCTGTAGGGTAAAATGATCGTAATACCCCCATAGGGTAAAATGACCGTAATGCTCCAGTAGGGTAAAATGACCGTAATGCCCCTGTAAGGTAAATGACCGAAATACCCCATATGGTAAACTGATCGTAATGCCCTAGAGGGTAAATGACTATTTTGCCCCTCGAGGGTGAATGACTGATTCGTGCTACGATTTGACTGATTTGACTGTGATCGTATGACTATGATTTGATTGACTTAACTGGGAATGATATGACTGATTTTGAGCATGGCATACTACATACACGACATACTACATGGGGTTGGGATCTTGTACTAGAGGAAGTGATTGATATGTGAGGGTCACACGGGTCGCGCGAGACGACTGTGGACCCACCGATGGCTTTAAGTTGATTATGTGATTGGCAGCTCTGCTGCATTATTGGTTAGTGCCGCAACCGGTGCTACATAAGGAGTGTAGGGGATTGGTGGGTCGATTTAATCCCCACAGGAGTGTAGGGTTAGACAGGAGACGGAGTGCAGGGTTGGTTTGGGTATTTATGTATTGCATATACTAATTCTGATATTGGGATGGGCTTAGGCCCATATATTTGTGATATGTGTCTTTTGGTATGGGTTCAGGCCTAACCGAGGCTGATGGGGGTTAAGGCCCAATTGCCACCGTTACTGTAATGGGCTAAGGCCCACACTGTACTGTTACTATTAAAGGGCTCAGGCCCAGAGTGATTTTGTTTCTGTATACTGACTGTTTCTTTAATAAGGGGATATCACACTGAGTTTTCGTAAACTCACCCCGTTGTTAACCTTTCAGGTAATCCCTAGCGTTAGACGGTTCAGAGCTGCGAGGGACTCGGAGACGGCTCATTTACTTAAGCACTTTGATTTTGATTCGGGTTGTCATAAGGCCTCTATAATTTCTGGATTTTAAATTTGGGTTTTTATTAATTGTGATTTATATTTGCTAGAAGTAGAACACGATTTTCCAATACAATAACATTTTCTAACACTATGTTTCCGTAACTCAATTTTTAAATATCACGTTCTCGCAAATCATTTGTTTTAAATTAAGCTTTCGCAACAAATAAGGTTTTAAAGGTAATAACATTTTAAAAAGGGAATAACTTTTTAATAAACCACGATTGAAAATGAACAAACGCAAATTGAGGTTTTGTACAAATTTTAAATGGTAAGAAATTTGAAATTTCAAGAAGGGTTTTCAATGAAAACATGGTTTTTGAAAAACACTTCAATGTGACATGCCAGATTCAGCCATAACGTCTAGGCCGGGTTTGGGGGTGTTACAACGACTCTAATTTGAGACAGTCGATTTGGAGGAAGTGCATAGTAGCCTTTATGCTATGCATCCCGGTGGAAATAAGATGTATCGAGATCTCTATGAATTGTACTGGTGGCCAGGGTTGAAACCAGAGGTAATCTAATTCGTTTCTCGTTGTTTGACGTGCTAGTAACTTAAGGCTGAGTATCAGTTGCCTTCAGGTTTACTCCAACCCATTAAGATTCCCTTAGGGAAATGGGAACGTATAGAGATGGACTTCGTTAGTAGGTTGTCTTTAACAACTACTAAGAAGGATTCTGTGTGGTTCATTGTGGATCGGTTGACCAAATCGACCCACTTCATTCCAGTTCGGATAGATTATTCTTTACAAAAGCTGGCTGAGCTTTACATTTCCGAGATTGTGAGACTTCACGGGGTTTCGATTTTGATAATTTCTAATAGAGATCCTCGCTTCACTTCTCAGTTTTGGAAAAAGCTTCCTGAGGCTTTGGGTTGAAGATTGGACTTCAGTACTGCATTCCATCCTCAGATCGATGGTCACTCTGAGAGGGTGCTTCAAATATTGGAGGATATGCTTAGGAGCTGTGTGATTGATTTTCGAAGGAGTTGGGAGGATTTTTTGCCGTTTGTTGGGCTCGCCTACAACAATAGTTTCTAGTCTACCATTCAGATTGTAATGACTTGATAGTCACGGGTATCAGAAAGTGTATTTTTGGGTCTCCGTTTTCGTAAAACGAATTCATAAATATTTATTAAAAATATTTACGAAGTTAGTTGTGTGATTAATTAGATTTTGAATAGGTGTATTTGTCTAAATTAAGAGTAATTAGGTATAAGGACTAGATTGCATATAGGGTAAAAGTTGAATTATAGAATAGAGAAAAGTTAAGGGACTAATTAAGCAATTAAACCTAAAATTTACAAGTGTGTGGTAAAAATAAATCTCATGTATGTAAATAATAAACATATATTTAATAATAAATTATATTTACTTATTAATTAAGTTAATGCTATTATATTATTATATTGTATTACATTATTATATTATATTATAATTAAACATAAAACAAATAAATAAAAGAAAAACATTAGAAAAAGAAACAAAGGTGGAATGAAATAGAGAGAAAAGAAAAAGAAAGAAAAAGAGAAAGAAAAGAAGGAGAATTAGGGATTTTAGGGTTCATACTCAAATTGGTAAGTCAATTTAATCCATTTTCTTATAAACTTTATGTTTTTAGAATCCTAAAACTAAATACTACTTTACTTATGTGGAAATTTTAGAAATTATTAGATTTTTAGATGATGTTCATGTTGAATAATTTAAGTGTTTGGGACTAAATTGATAAAATTTTAAGTTAGAAATGGAAAAGGGATTGAATTGTAAAATAAATTGTAAGTTTTGAGTTATAGGGACTAAATTGAGAGAATTTCGAAATTTAGGGTTTTATGGTGAAATTAGAGAGTTAAGTTTAGTTTTAAGTGAAAATTGAATGAAAATATTGAAAAAAAAATTGTGAAGAAAATAAAGTTAGTTTTGGTTATGGACTAAATTGGAATTTGGGAAAAAGTTGAATATAAATTGAAATATTCAATGTGAAATTATATTGTATTGATGAATTTCAATTGTTTCAATTCCGTAGCTAACGTTGTGCTAGAAACCTTGGCAAAGAAAAGAAAAGAAAAAAGTCAACGAGGAGTAGGTCGGAAATTACGATTTGTATTTCTATAATCCGAATCTAGTAATTATTATTTGTTGTATTTTAATTTAATGATTATGGTAAGTAATTGAGGTGAGTGTTATTTGTAATCATCTAGATATTAAATTGAGATTATGTGAAATGTGATTGATGTAAATATTGATTGTGATAAATATTTGAAAAGTGAACTAAAACACTATTAACTGTATCGGGCTGAGTCGGATATAGATGGCATGCCATAGGATTGGAAGAGTTAAGGGATACTTCGGCTTCGAGTCGATGAGACACTAGGTGTCACATTATTACTTCGAATAAATTCAATGAGGTACTGGGTACCAATTTACTTCGACATAGCCGATGAGACACTGGGTGTCAACTTGTTACTTCGATTTATCCTATGAGGCACTGGGTGCCAAACTGGTGTGTTTGGTTGGATCCGTTTATCCGTCCGAGTCTGAGTCATGTTAATAGAGGTTATTGAAATAAACAGTGATATGTGTTGATATTGTAAAAAGCTATTTGGGATAGTAAATGAAGAGAATTGAATGTTTTATGAATTAATTGCTCAATTGATTGATTATTATTAATGTATGTTTAAATGTGAATATTATAATACTCTACTTTTAAGCATTCGAATTATAGAAATACCACTGAGTTCATACTCAGCATATAGTTTGTTTCCGTGCGTAGGTTAGATAAAGTCAAATTGCCAATTCAACATCCATCTGAGATTCCGAACTCAAGCATGGTGAAGTATGCTTCTTTTTGGTAATGACATGTACTTAGGATGTCCTATGTTTGTTATTTTGGAAAATGATTGTAAATAATAATATAAGTTGAAATTGGTTGGTTGGTTATGTATATAAACACATGTATTATGTTAAGGCTATAAAATGATGTTTTATGATTAATGTATAAATGAGTATGACATAGGCAAATTGAGTTGAAATAGATATACATTTAGAATTGGCTTGAATGGCGAATATTTAGATTGTTTTGGATAATTTAAGTGAATTACTTAAGAGAATAAATTGTGTAGGTCATTAGATTAATTGTTTTGACAAGTTTTAGACGTATTTAAATATGTTTTGGATTGGTTGAACGACTGGTTTTTGAATTGCTTGTTGTTTAAGATTGCAGGGTTGGTAAACTTGACGTATAAGGTTCATTTTGAGTCCACACGATCAGACGCACTGGCATGTGACTGGACCGTGTGAGACACACGGCTAACACATGAGCGTGTGGTTTGGTCGTGTGTCCCCTGCAACCTTAGAATTTCAAAATAGAATGCTCAAGTAATTTCACACTGGTAGAGACACGGGCGTGTGTCTTAGCCGTGTGAGACACATGGCATAGCACATGAGCGTGTAGCTAGCCGTGTGACGTAAGTCAGGGAGTTACACTGAACACGACCTGAGGCACGAGCATGTCAAATAGCTACATGAGCGTGTGTTCTTGCACCTAGAAATTTTTTTTTGAAATTTCACGAAAAATTTCTAGAGTACCCGATTTAGTCCCGATTTGTTTCTAACATAAATTTTAGGCCTCAAAGGCTTAATAGAGGGACAATATTATTAAATTATGATGTGCATGTTAAATGATTATGTAAATGTTAGTATTTATTATGAAAAGTCCAGTAATGTTCCGTAATCCTATTCCGACGATGGATAAAGGTTAAGGGGTGTTACACAGATGGCACCTTACGAGGCTCTGTATGGTCATAAGTATCGTACTCCGCTGTGTTGGACTAAGTTGGGTGAACAATGGGTTTTGGGTCTTGAGTTGGTTTTCGAGACTGAAGACAAAGTCAGATTAATTCGGGATCGTCTTAAGGTAGCATTTGATAGACAGAAACCCTATGCAGATCTAAAAAGAAAGGATATCGAGTAGTCTGTGGGTGATTTCGTTTTCCTTTAGATGTCTCCGTGGAAGAAAGTTCTGCTGTTTGGATGTAAGGGCAAGTTGAGCCCTAGGTTCATTGGGCCGTATCTGATTCTGAAGCGTGTAGGACCGGTCGCTTATTAGTTAGAGCTACCTTTGGAGTTAGACCATATCCATTATGTGTTTCACGTCTCGATGTTAAGACGGTATCGATTTGACCCATCTCACGTTGTTTCTTTTGAGGAGATCGAGGTTAGACCGGATTTGACATTTGAGGAGGAGCCGGTTTAGATTTTGGATCGAGATGTAAAGGTTCTGAAGAGGAAGCCTATTCCATTAGTTAAGGTTTTGTGGCTGAATCATGGCACTGAGGAAGCCACATGGGAACCTGAGGACTCGATGCGTCAGCAATATCCTCATCTGTTCGGATCTGGTAAATTTCGAGGCTGAAATTTCTTTTAGAGGGTAGAGTTGTAATGCCCTAGCTAATTTAATTTTGTTTTTGTGAATTTTTTCATGAATGAGTATCTGCTTCAGTGGCTAAGTGTTCTGATTGTTTGTTTGAGGTCTTAGGTTCAAGTCCCACATTTGGAAAATTCTATTATATTTTTATCCTAGCCTTATCCTTGTTGGGTAGGCTTATGTTATATTTTTGGTAAAATCATATCAGAATGAGCCTGTTGGTTCGAGTGGTAAGATGCTAGCTTGCCTTAAGGTCTCGTGTTCAAATCACCATAAAAACATGAATGTTAATTTTTACTTCGGTTGTGCGATAAAGATTTAGTGGAAGTGAAACTCTAAGTTAGTTGGGTTGTTAGTGGGTTAATGAGGAGTTGAAAGTTAGTAAGAGTGTAGTTTAAATTAAATATTTTTTAATTTTAATTTATCTTTATTTTATTTTCCTAAAATTCCCCTTATTCTGATGTTTTTCTTCCTTCCCTTTCTGTGCTATGTCGATTTTCTTTCTTTTCCCCTTTAACTCTGCCATAATTCTTTGATCATATTGCTCTACTTCGTAATCGTGGTTTCTTTGTTCGGTTCGGTAAGTGGTAGGTGATATATTGTATCTTGTTTTCACTTTCATTCACTATTAATCAATTGCGGAGTTTCTACTGAAAAGGCGTAAGGGTGTGTAGTCAGGAGTTTTGATCATTATGAATTTTCTTTCGTAGGAGAAGGCAATGAACCTGTGAATTTCACTTCAACTGCATATACCGTGGCAATAGCTATTTTTATCAGCGGTAAGTTTGTGTGCGCTATTTAGTTTTACATTGTTGAATTTGCAAATTGGTTCGTATTTAGTCGTGGGAATGCTATTTCTAGGTTCTGGTGGTCTCGAGATAGCTTTTTCTTCGAAAACGAACCAGGTATGTAACGAAAATACGAGAAAATGAGGTTCGGTGAAAAACCAAAAAAAGCGGCCTGTCGACGCCACACAGGTGTGTGCCTAGTTGTGTGTGACACACAGCAATTTGGTAGGTGAGTGTGTGGCTGATTTGGGTGTGTAGGCCACACAAGCGTATGGGTCACATGGGCATGGCCAATTTGGGTGTGAGCGCCCACACGGGCATGTGGGCCCAAAATTTTAAAATTTTCACTAGGTTCACACACGTTGTTTCAATCGACTGTGGGCCTTCCGTAAGGTCGATAATGGCAAAATAAACCCTAATGCATGAGATCTGCTATTCTAATAGACTGATTTGAGTATTAAGAAATTGATATGTATGATTTAACTGCTTTGTAATAACATGTATGATATATGTATATGAGCATGCAGGACATGATAATTCTATTATATCTGTATATATGTATTGTGTATCTGTATATGGGGTGAGATTTGCATATGTGGAGGAAGTGTTCTGTGAGGTGACATTTCGTTGATATATTGGCAGCTTGACTACAAACCATTCTAATAAATGTTGTAAAGACACTATGTGGTGTGTAAGGATGGGTGGGTGTTTTATACCCCACATGGTGTGTTGGGATGGTCGGAGATGGTGTGTAGAGGATGGGGATAGGACTTTGCATATTTGTATGTATCTGATAATCTGATTCTAATATTATCTGATGTTGTTAAGGACTTATGTCCGTATCTGATTTGTTACATGAGAAATCTAAGTTTTTGTGTATGCATGTCTCTATTAAGTTACATACTGAGTTTTTGAAAACTTACATCTGTTTTTCTATTCTGTTCAAGTAATCCTTAGACATAGGCGGGTCGATGCGACGGAGGCTCAGCGGTGACCACTAGTCTAGAAACTATCTTTTAATTATCGGTTTTACTTTAATTTCTAGTTTTCCTTGAGAGTTTTGTAATTTTGGGACTTTTCAAACTTTTTGATTTCCTTTGGTTTTTGTTGTTGACTTAGTTTTGATTATGTTTTCTACGACGCACAAACAACAATTTCTTTCGTAAATAACGGTTCCATGCAAAAAAACATTTTGAAAAATACATACTTGGTTTTCAACGTATAATGACACTTAAGATTTCCCCTACGAATTAAGTTTTTCTAAAAGAACAAACTATCGACGATTTTAGTAATGAATATGTTAAATAAATATGTTTTATAAAATATTGACTCCTTACTAAACGAGGTTTTTAACATGTTAAGATTGGTTTCAAAACCCTTGTTTGTAACATTCTGAGATTTGGCTATAACGTCTAGGCTGGGTTTGGGATGTTACATTGTTTCTCAAATTTTCATTTTTTCTCAAAATTTTTGATTTGTCTCAATTGGATCCCTAATTGTTTCTAAAGTATTTTAGGGCCCAAGAAAGCTCGTTTTTAGACCAAAATAATTATGTTCGTTATGAATGGAATTTCATTATTGATAATTAAATTTAAAGTTGATTATTGTTTGAATTTAGTGTTAAATGTTCTATTTTGTTTAGTAACGCTTCATAACCTTTATCCATCAATATAGTTGGGTTTAGGGTGTCACATCCATGTCCAATATAACAAAATCAATAGGGAATATAAATTTATCGGCTTTAACAAGTACATCTTCAATAATACCCCTAGGATATCTAATTGATCTGTCAACTAAGTAAATATTCATCCTAGTGGGTTTCGATTCCCTGAGACCAAGTTGTTTGAACATTTTATAATGCATAACATTTATGCTAGCCCCAAATCAGCCAAAGCTTTTTCAACATTTGAACTACCAATAAGACAAGGAATAGTAAAACTCTCTAGATCTTTAAGCTTGTTGGGTACTTTGTTTTGGAGAATGACTGAGCAATCCTTATTGAGCTCCGTAGTTGACTAGTTGCCTAACTTCATTTTATTTGTTAACAACTACTTTAAAAATTTTGCATACTTTGGCATCTATGAAAAGGGCTTCAATAAAAGGTAAGTTAATATACAATTTTTTCAATAGTTCAAGAAATTTACCATATTGTTCTTTTATGCAGTGTTGCTTCAAAAGCTAGGCATTTGACATAACAATACATAGGGTCCTAGTACATGCCATATACCAAAACTGAGAAATTAAGTCTAACAAGATTCTCAGATAGTGTGATTCTTAGCATTGACCCGATCTTCTTAGCTTTCAAAATGTGATCTGCAAAATAAACAAATTTAAAGGTAAGCTTAAATGAAGCTTAGTAAGTTCATTAGAAAGTCAAAACCATTCCAGTCCAACATAGATTTAATCAACTTTAAGCATAGAGATTTCCATTATATGCAGTTTATAACAGTAATTACAACCAATTCAGTAGTTCAGTATATCAGTGAGCTTTGCTCGATTGAACTTTTCATTAGTATATCCGTAGATTTCCTGTAACACCCCTTACCCAGATTCTATGTCGGGACCGGGCACGAGACATTACTGGACTTGACTTGCTTGATCATTCCACTTTAGGCTATAAAAATTCTCTCTAATTTAAAACTTTTCATTCACCATCATAACATCCCTATCATGGGTCAACGAGACCATTTACACCCGCCCAGGATGTCACGGAACCAAACCGGAACTTTTCAAACACTTAGAAAATTTTCACCTAAACAGGGGCCACACGCCATGTGGTCACACACGCCTATGTCCCTACCCCGTGTGGGATTTATTTTCATTTCAAACCTACAAGGGTTTTCACACGGCCGGACACATGCCCGTGTGCTTGGCCCGTGTGCTCCACACAGCCTAGACACGCCCGTGTCCTCGCCCATGTGTAAAAACTTGGGTATTATGTTTGTAACGTCAGTAGCCTCATAAGGGTCACACGGCCTAGGCACACACCCGTGTGGCTAGCCCGTGGTTGACACTGACTTACAACACTAACATACAGGGGACACACGACCAAGTCACACACCCATGGGGCTGATCGTGTGTCACACACGGCCTAGACACATGCCCGCATGTCTACCCGTGTGGACCAATTTAAGGCTATTTCCCAAGCCATTAGCCACCCTCACTTGCATACATTTATACACCATCACACAACATTCTCAAATCATCAATTATAACACATTTGATTTATGAAAATGAAGTCTTCATCCCATATACGAGGGAGAACTATTTCTGGTATAATTACAATCAACTTAAGCCATCATCTATAGCTATACACAACCGAACCATAAACTCTCTTAGGCCAACACATTTGGCTATATCAACTATGACTTAATCAACTTTAAAAAGATTCCTATACATGCCATAACTCGTAAGGACTTGAAACCTCATACCAAGTGTCTGCTCGATAGTGTGAAAACATCTCCGGTAGTTTCTAACCCGAGCTAGTTAAGCTAACCTATAAGAGATGGGAAAGTAAAAGGAGTAAGCAATAGTGCTTAGTAAGTTCATATGCAAATAATAATCAATTATTGATACACATTGATTTTACTCAATCACAAGGTATTATAATGAGTTTTACTCTTAAACTCATGGTTATCTATTCAATCATTCATAATACTTACTCATTCCGTCTCTTATCACGTTCTAACCATATCTCGAGCTTAATGCTCACATTCATTAACATACATTCCCTACACTTATCACCAAAATTTCTCATGATACAACACATCATAATTTATCACTAAGCCAACTTCAATGCCAAATCACTCGGTAGTTTAGCACTTAGCCCACCATCAATCATTACTAGGGTGGTATCGCACATAGCCCACCAAATAGATAGTTATAGTGGTATCGCACATAGCCCACCAAATAATAATCTAAACGATGGTATCGCACATAGCCCATCGTAGATAAGTAATAAGGTGATATCGCACTTAGCCCACCGTCAAGTGTTGTTATTACACATTCACATCTCTATTTCGTCGTTCATATGAAAACTATTCAATAACTACCATATTCAATCCACTTGAATCACACATATTCTCAATTATGCCATGCACCAATTAGCAACAACAATGTGTATGTAAAATGTATCGTTTACACATAAACCACTATGGGTTCATCATATACCAAATTCACCACAATTTAATTCTAACACATACTTGCACCTCTCGTGGTACAACCACATACTTTCTCATTTTCAACATACATGTTGAATCACTCAAATTGTTAAATAACACTCTTGAGTCTCATACACATAACATCACATCGACATCATGCCCCCTATAGGGTCTTATCTAAAATATCATATCAATGCCATGTCCCTAACATGGTCTTATTCAATATCCCACACCGAGGCCATATTCCAATATGGTCTTACTTGGGACCTCAACTATCATCATATCATGCTATTTGCATTCCCACTATTCTTATATTCAATTCTCTTGACATCTCGACAAAACATATTTAATACATTCATAGAGTAAATATACATTTCATACTGCATTGGAATATCAAATATCCCGAACGTAATTGCAACATTTGCACACAAACTTGCCTCAGTATCGAAAGGGTAGAAAGGGACCTATTTGTCCATATGTCTCTTTTCCCCTGTTCTAGGTCTGAATCTTGTTTTCTTTGATCTAGAACAATAGAATTTACTCATTTAATCACTTATAAATCATAATACATCATAATCTACACTTAGGCAAAAATGACTATTTTTCCCTTATATTTTGGCAAAATTATGATTTTGCCCCTAGGCTCGTAAATCACTTTTCATCACATTTTCTTATTAAATAACAATAGAATTTACTCATTTAATCACTTATAATCATAATACATCATAATCTACACTTAGGCAAAAATGACTATTTTTCCCTTATATTTGGCAAAATTATGATTTTGCCCCTAGGCTCGTAAATCACTTTTCATCACATTTTCTTATTAAACAAGCCTAGCTGAACATTTAATCCTCTTACAACTATCCACAATTACAACTATTTCATGCATTAACGAACAAACTACAACATTTGCATCTTAGTCCAAATTAGGTGTTTTCATGACAACACCTTTCACAAAAGTTGTTTCTCATCTTCCTAACATTCATTTTCTTCCATAAAAACTCAGCAACCTACATAAACTCTCTCATGGAAAGTCCCTAGACTTTCAACCCTATTGCAAATTAGTCTCTTCATTAGCTAGCTTAAGCTTTGGGGACTCCAAAAGTGCAAAAATTATCAACTAAAACCATCAAAATCACTTACTAGCAAGAGGATTGCTTGGCTGAAAGTTTGAGCTTCAAGAACCCCCATTCTTGCTTTTATTTTTGGTGGGAGAAGAAAAGAAAATGAAAAGATGATAGCCTTTTCTTTTATCATCTTATTTTATTCATTTATTCAACTAATATCACCAACTATTGACCAAAATAAATGCTCTTGTCCCCTTTGCATACTATGGCCTGCCAGCTCACTTAAAACAAGGCTAAATTGCACATTTGGGACCTCCAATTAATATTCTATAGCTATTTGGCACCTCTAGCAAATAAAATAAAACTTTCGCACTTTATGCGATTTAGTCATTTTTCGCGATTAAGCATGAAATCGCTAAAATTAAAACACCAAAATTTTCATGCACCCTTATAAACATGTTATAACACATAGAATAATCATGAAAATAATTTTCTCTAACCTTGGATTAGTGATCCCGAGATCACTGTTCCGACTAGCCCCTAAATTGGGCTGTTACATTTCTACTCATTTGAGCTTCACTCAGTATAACAGTAGAATTTGATCAAATAAACATCAGTCTGTGTAACAGTAAGATTTGCTCAGTTAAGCTCCATTCAGTATAACAGTATGATTTGCTCGATTGAGCTCCATTCAGTAGAACAGTAATATTTGCCTCGATAGAGCGTACTTTCAGTATATGAAACAACGTTCATTAACAACATATTAACATGAATGTAAGCATTTAGGAGTATATTTAAACACACGAACTTAGCGGACTGTTTTGCAGAAGATTCCAAAGTACATGGACTATTTCGTGGTTTTCCCTTTTCCACGATCATCAGCACATTTTTTATCTAACAATAATAATTTCATTCCATAAATTAGAATAACAACACAATTTGATTCTTTCATGCAACTAAATCCTTTTTGGAAAATTACCTATTTGCCACTTAACTTTCCATCTTATTCAATTCAGTCTTTAAGCCCTAATCATGCAATTTACTCATTTTTCCTAAACACCCATGATACCCAAATATTCTATAATTTCATATCAGTCCCTATTTGCAATAATTTCACCTCAAATACAAACAATTTGTCATTTAATCAATTTAGTCCTTATGTAACACCCCTTACTCGGGCTCTACGCCAGAACCGGGCTCGAGGCGTTACCTTAAGAATCTCGTGATCGCCACTTAGACCCATCATAACTACTCTCTCTAGTCGTCTTAACAACCTCATTCTCGACTTACAAAACCTCACTATTACACACGAAGACTCTCGGGACTATATCGAAATTTTTTCAACCTCTACAAATTTTCTCTTCTATACAAGGATCACACGCCCGTGTAAAACAATACACGCTCGTGTGTACACACACACACGCCTATGCTCCACAACCATGGTGAATACTGACTTCACACACACGGTTTCAAAGCCTAGTCACACGCTCGTGTTCGACACCCGTGGGCGACATTGACTAAATTCACACGGTCTGGACACGCCCGTGTAGGTAATTCGTGGTCTATTCTGACTTAAAATGCTAACATGCAGGGGGCACACGGCCAGGTTGCACACCCGTGGGCTGACCGTGTGTCACACATGGTCTAGACACACGCCCGTGTGCCTACCCATGTGGACAAGAACAAGGCTGTTTGCCAAGCTCCTTGCACTCCTATAGCTTATATTACATGAATCCATTCAACATACTAATAAACATCTCATAGATAACTTTGAAATTTCATAAATAGTAAAATGAGCCATCATTCAAAGCAATTTACAAAAGAAATGTCTTAACAAGAGCCAATACACCTTTGGCCAAAATGACAAAATAATCTAACTAGTCTAGCCCCTATACATGCCATACACAAAATCACTGAGTCTAATTATACCGAAGTGAGCAGATAGTGTGGGCGGTCTCCTGGTTATCGACGTATTAAGCTCTATAAAACAAGGGAAAGAGAGGGGAGTAAGCTTTAAGTTTAGTAAGTTTACGTATAAATAATATAAGCATTTTAACATGTATTAAACAATTTCATAACATTATATGCTAAGCAAGAAACAATCTACATTCATGATCATGCTTACTCATTTCCTCCATTCACACATTCCAACCACATCCCAAGCATAATGCATAATTTCATTAACGGTTCCCCTGCACTTAGCATCACAAGATCAAATAATACAACACATCGCTATATCTAAATCCATTACTCATAATCGAATTACTCGGTGGTTTCGCACTTAGCCCACTAAAAGGTTAGTCACGGTGGTATCGCACACAGCCCACCGAAAGATTAGATATGGTGGTATCGCACACAGCCCACCAAAAGATTAATAGACGATGGTATCTCACATAGCCCATCGTGATTAGTAACGAGGTGGTATCACACATAGCCCACCATCAAATGTCATCATTACACATTCATATGGTTATTTTGTCATTCATACAATAAATATTCAATGACTATCACATTCAATCCACTAGAACCACATATGTTCTCAATCATGTCATACACTAATTAGCAACATAATATTTACGAAAATATACATTGCTTACACATAAACTTACCTCGGTGCAAGAAGTGTTAACCAATGACTTAGTCCGTCACCTTGCCTTTTCCACGGTCAAGGTTGATTCCATGCTCTTCTTGGTCTATAATAATGAAATTCAATTCGTTTAGATCATTATATGATCACAATACATCAAATTCTACACTTAGGAAAAAATGACCATTTTGCCCTTGTACATTGGCAAAATTACAATTTTGCCCCTAGGCTCATAATTCATTTTTCATCACATATTCTTAACAAACAAGCCTAGCTAAACATTTATTCCTCTTACAAAAACCCACAAATCTAACTATTTCATGCATTTATTACCAATTTACAACATTTACAACTTAGTCTCATTTAGGTGTTTTCATGACAACACCTTTCACAAAAGTTGTTTCTCATCTCCCCAACATACATTTCCTTCCATAAAAATTCAGCTGACAACATAACTACTTTCATGGCAAGTCCTTAGACTTTCAACCATATCTCATATTAGTCCCCTCATTAGCTAGCTCAAGCTTTGGGGACTCCAAAAGTACAAATATTATCAAATAAAACCACCAAAATCACTTACTTGCAAAGAGATAGCTTAGCTGAAAGTTTGAACTCCAAAAACTCTATTTTTCTCTTCAATTTTCGGTGGAAGAAGGAAGGTGAATAGTGAAAGATGATATCTTTCCTTTTTAGCATTTTTTTATTCATCTTTTATCACCTAATGTCACCAAATTTGACCAACATTTAATGCTATTGTCCCCCTTCATTCCTATGGACGGACATGCCCTCCTAATGACCTAATTGCACTTTAAGTACCTTCAATTTAATATTCTATGGCTATTCGACACCTCTACCTTGCAAAATAGAACTTTCGCACTTTATGCGATTTAGCCCTTTTTTTCACAATTAAGCATACTATTGCTAAAATTAAAGCAACAAAATTTCCATATAGCCATATAGTAATACCATAACACATAAAATAATTTTTCTCAACCTCGGTTTAGTGGTCCCGAGACCACTGTTCCGACTAGCCCCAAAATCGGGCTGTTACACCTTAAACATCAAAATAATCAAAAATCACTTTTCAAAATAATCTAATCTATCAACAAAGTTCCATATTTCATCAAAAGCTTTAAGAAACAACCTCATTCATCAATGGAAACTTTTTTAACATTTAACAATTTCACAAATTGGTCCTCGATTTAGTTAGACCAAACGAATACAAACTTAAAAACATAAAAATTACTAAAAACGGGCATCGATACACTTACCAAATTCAAGCTTTAAGTAAAAGCTTGAAACCCTAGCATTTTCCTTTCTCTTGCCCTGGAGAATATGAAAAGAAAATGAAAATTTTCTTTTTAATTTAGGTTTAATTTATTATATATACTATGGTATTTTTACAAATACTTCAACTTTCTTAATTAAGCTTAATAAATAATTAATTCATCAAATCCCACTAACTAATTTCTCATGGATTAAATTGTCTAGTTAGTCCCTTTAATTTAACTACTCAACATTTGCAATTTTTATAATTCAGTCCATTTTACTTATTAAACCATCCAAACAATAAAATTTCTCAACCAAAATTAGTATGAATCTATAGACCTCATAAATATACTAATTAAATAATATCTGCGTAGTATTTCATCGGAATTATGGTCTCGAAACCATTGTTTCCGACACCACTAAAAATTGGGCTGTTACAAGTGTCTTATTATTCAATGTTCCGCCAGCTGCTGCATCAATTAGTTGTCTAGTCGAGGGATTTAAACCGTTGCAAAAGGTTTGAACTTGTAACCATAAAGGTTACCCATGATGAGGACACCTCAAAAAATCCTTAAATATCTCTCATGCATCATATAATGTCTCCAAATCAATTTGAGCAAAAAAAGAGATGTCGTTCCTCAACTTAGTTATTTTAGCCGGTGGGAAGTACTTCAAAAGAAATTTATCTGTCATTTGATCCCAAGTCATAATAGAACCCTATGGAAGTGAATTCAACCATTTTTTTGCCTTGCTCCTCAAAGAGAATAGGAGCAATTGTAAGCGTATGACATCACCAGAAACACCATTAATCTTGAATGTGTTGCAAATCTTTAAAAAGTTAGCCAAATGAGCATTCAAATCTTCATCTTGCAACCCATCAAACTGAACATACTGTTATACCATCTGAATTGTTTCAACTTTATCTCAAAATTGTTTACAGCAATAGTCAGTCTGACGATACTCGATTTAGCCCCAATCAGAGTAGGCTTAGCATATTCAAACATAGTACAATGAGCAGGAGATGCATGAGGCTGTTGATTATTTTGATTATCATCCATCTTCACAGTAATGTCTTTCTACTCCTGATCGTCTATTAAAATCTGTTGATCTTGCTTACTTCTCTAACTTCTCTTCGATTTTTGCTAGCAGTTCTTTCAATCTCACTGTAAAAAATTAATGGCTCAAACGAGTTTCCTTTAGTCATAAACCAAAAGAGTCTGTCAGAATCAAACAAACGAAAAAAATTAAATGTAAAAATTAAATTAAAAACAAAATATTAAAATAAAAATAAAAATGAATAAATTAATAGAAATAATATTTTCCTAATATTTTAGTCATTGACAACGATGCCAAAAATTTGATGTCCACAAAACCAACTAAAAATTTGACTAAAGCAAGTGCACCTATTAATTAATATTATAGTTACGGTGAGCAAATATATCATTCCCACGAAGACTAAAAGTACTAATAATTATTGTCTTTCTATTATTTAATCGATAAATTCAAATGATTGATTAAAAACTAAAATTAACTATTTTAATTAACTAACAAACACGGCAAAGAATAATTCAGGAAAATAATCGATTAACAACCAAGAAGCGAAATAATACCTAGGAAAGAATTAACCTAGACTTCATCTGTCACTATCAATCTAAATTTTGCAATTTATTCACTTAGTATCTTGATCCGTAGAAATCCCTAAATTATGTTAATATCTCTTTCGAGAGTAAGAGCAACTGACTCTGGGTTGATTAATTGAAATTTGTTTCTAATTAAAACTTTTATTATCTCATTAACTCGATCTATGGATTCCCATATTAGATTTGACTCTAATCCAGTAGATTTATGTTGCCCTATTTCTAGGATTGCATGCAACTCCATTCAATTACGCAAGATCTACTCTTAAATAGAGTCTATTCCTCCTCTGATTTAAGCACATTAAATATGGATCAATAATCTAGAAATATCAAATCAAGAGTTAAGCACACATAATTGAGAATAAGATCTAAGTATTTATTGTGTAAAATAAAAATCAAAAGACAAAATTCATCATAGGGTTCATCTCCTTAGGTATTCAGAAAATTAGTTCACACTAGCAAATAAAAACATCCAAAATACATTATAACCATAAAAAGTAAATAAACTCATAATAATCTCCAAAGAAATCAAAAGGGAATCTTCAATCTTGATGGAAATCTACTTCAGAATTCGCTTAAATAGAATTTTTCGAGTTATTTTCTTAAGTATTCTATGACGATTTTTTCCCATATTCTTATTTTTGTCATATATACGTCTTAGAATGCTTGAAAACATAAAAATCACATTTTCGTGCTAGTTAGTGCAAATCGCGAAATCGACATGACCTACCACATGATAGTGTGGAAAGGGTTAGCCCGTGTGACTCCTGGAACTTACTTTGATTTTCTGATTTTCGCTCCTTTTTTGCTTCTTTTGCTCCCAACCGCTCTTCTAAATATAAAAACATAAATTTAAAGGATTAGGAGCATAAAATTCACCATTAACATTGAATAATTATCTAAAAACACATTAAGAATGAGGCTAAAATATATTACTTTTAGCACCTATCAAATATTCGTTCATAAAAAAAAAAATACATATCATATTGTATTTATGTTATTTTTGTGAATTTAGATTGTTGTAAATTTTTATATGTTAATAATTTGATAGATGTAAATTTTGATATATTTGTATATTTGTACTATTTTCATTTTAAGCCATGTTTTAATAATTCTATATTGTTTTTATATGATTTAACTTTAAATTAAAAATAAATAATTATACTCCCGAAATAGAATATATGTTTAAAGAAGCGATAATTATAAACCCAATCCTCAAACATCAAAACAGTGAGAGTATAAATACAAAAATTCCATTACTTGGTGGGGATGCACTTTGGTTTTAAAAGGGGAGTGGCGATGACTTTAATGTCCACATCAAGCCACGTTTGGGCAATAACCAAACAAAAATAAATAAATTGATTGTTTGACCAGCAAATGTGGTTCATTTTATCACGGTATTGTAGTTTTAGTTTTATATTCATGAAGCACCACTCCCATCTCAATCATTTGCTGTGTGAACTGCAGTGCCCTTTCTAAATTTCATTTCTTTCTCATTAACCACATTGAATTAGTCAATACCCATCAGCTAGCCTTGGATTTCTTTCAGTGGTTTATCCATTATCATCAACCACTGCCATCTTCGTCAACCCTTTGTCTCCTTACCTACTACCCTTGTTTTTCTTTTTTAAATATTATTTTGGTGGCTAAATCCATACCATACCTAATTTCCTTTTCAACTGAAGCTACAATCTTATAGATTGTTTCCTTAGTTTTACTATTAATCCTCTCATCCATATTTTTTACCCATAAAGCAGAGAAACTCAACATCAATGGGATTTTCAATACTGCTCCTTTTTTATTTGATTCTCCCATTATTCCTTTCTATTCATGCTCTTGGAGCCGATCCGTTCTTTCAACACGGGTGTATCAGCACAGCAGGTAACTACTCTGCAAACAGCACTTACCAGGCCAACCTCAACACCATCTTCTCTCAGCTCACCTCTCAGTCAGATTTCAACTATGGCTTCTATAACCTGTCTGCTGGTCGAGACCCCAACCAAGTTAACGCTATTGCACTTTGCAGGGGAGACAGAAACCAGGAAGATTGCAACAGTTGCCTCAACGAATCCATATCTGAGCTCAGCCAGCGATGCCCGTTTAGCAAGGAGGTGGTGGGATGGTCTGAATTTTGTACCCTGCGTTACGCCCACCGTACCCTATTCGGAGATATGGAAACCTCTCCTGATTCTTGTCTATTGAACACACAGAACGTAACGAATGTTGATGAGTTCAATCAGGCGTTGGATAACCTGTTGAATAATCTGAGCAGTCGAGCCGCCGCTGAGGGTCCTCTCCGCAAGTACGCGGCGGACAACACAACGGTCGGCGTGTTTCAAAGAGTGTACGCTCTAGTACAGTGCAGTCCCGATTTGTCCGAGCAAGAATGTGGTGATTGTTTAAGTGTGGCTAAGGAAGGGATTCGAAGTTGCTGCTTCGGTAAAAGGGGATGCAGAATTCTTAAACCAAGCTGTCTCTTGAGGTATGAGTCTGACCCATTTTATCAGACTCCACTTCCGCTACCGTCACCTCCGCCGTCTGTAGCTTCTCCTCCTCCTCCTGCTCCTCCCTCTACTGAAGGTAAAGTTATTTTATTTTGGCATAATCTGAAAATTTTCCCCTCAGTAGAGGTGTTCATGCGCCGGGCGTCCCGGCCCAAAGGCCTGATCGAAATTTGGGAGGGTTTAGGCAAAAATATAAACTCAAAAAATGGGCTTCGACAAAAAATAAGACCCGTTTAAAAAATAGACCGGGCCTTGGGTAAGGTATTTTTGACCCGGCCCGACCCAAATTCACTAAATAACAAAAAAATTTATTATTTTTTTATTTTTGAATGTTATTTTCTCGTTATTTTCTCCCTATTTTACTATCATATTACTATTATGTCGCTACTATTTTGTTGTTATTAATTTAATCTTGAATAAAATTTATTTTATTGTTAATTTTGTTATTATTTTAAAGGTATTTGTTAATTTTATTATTATTTTAGAGGTATTTGCTTGTTAAGTTACATCTATGTTAATATTATTTAAGTTTAAATATTTTTTTAAAATTTATTTTCAATTTGTTGAGAAATATTTATTTTGATTTTTTTAGTATTTTTGATGTATTATATATATTTAGAAATTATATAAAATAATATAAAAATTTAATACGAGCGGGCCGGGCCTAGGCTTTAGTATTTTTATATGGGCCGGGCTTGAAAAAAAATTTTAGGCCCATTTTTTGGGCTTAGCCCGGCCCAAGCCCGATGAATGGGCCTAAATTTTTAGTTGAGCCCTGCTCGAATCTGGCCCGGCCCGGCCCATGAACACCTCTACCCCTAACGTTATCCGACAAATATAAATATAAAAACTATGGATGAAATTACAGGCATTAAATTTTGATTAAATTTCGATTATATTTTAAATGTATATATAAAAGTTTAATTTAGATTTAGTTATACATATTTAAAAAATTAAATACAATAATTTATTTTTATATTAAATAAAAAATAATTACTTTATATGTAATAACATAATGTAAAATGATATTATATCAATAATCATTTTAATGATATGTGAAAATTAAATTAAATAAACATTTAATGTATAAAATTATTAAAAAAATAAAGTTCATATATATAATTTTATACATTAAATCAAAATTCAATTTTTAAGTAATTAGATTATCTTTAAATTCTAGTAAAAAATAAAAAGGGAACAAGTAATTTTTTTTATAACTTTCATAATTTTATTAGAAAACCTTAACTTTGTTTTTTTTTTTTTAAATTCATTAATTTCATTTTTAATTTTTTTTTATTTTTCATAAATTTTAAATTGTTTACTGATGTAAGAATATATGTGGGCTACTGTATCGATTGACACATCAGCTGTTAAGGGTTGCGTAACATTTTCTATCCAAATTTGATTAATTTGACCAAAAATTTAAAATGAAAGGTCTTACTCAAAAAAAGAAGTAAAAGAAAAAGAAATCGGGGCTAAAAATTTGGGCATTATGCCAATTTTTCTCTTTCTTGTAAAATGAAGAGTCAACAACTGGGAAACTGCAGAGTTCTTTGTTCCAAAAAGGGGAAGTTTTTTCTCAAAAATGCCTGGTTAATTATACTGTTTTGTATTTGGGCTAGATTTATTTTCTAAGGTTTTCTGTTCATTCGCTGTCACGAGATCGGGGAGGGGTAAGAGATGAGATTTTATGCCACCACTCACCTATTAGTGTCTCCTCATTTATTGAACGGCGGCTATTTGTGACTTTGTACCTCCTCCAAATATTTAAATTCTTACCTTCACCTTAAGTTATGGCCTCACCTATTAGCGTCTACTCATTTATTGAACGGCGTCTATTTGTGACTTTATATCTCCTCCAAATATTTAATTTCTTACCTTCACCTTAAGTTATGGCCTTACTTTGCTTGACTTTTTTTTTTTCAATTAAATTAGTCATATATGTAGTTATTTTTTAATAGTTAAATAGGTCGTTTTTTTACATTTGAGTAAATAAGTCGATTTCAGAGAGAAAATATAAAATGTACTTTTTGCACAGTTGGCAGAAAAACAAGTATAGCTAAGGGAGCTTTTGTTGACATGTTAGGGAAATTGCACCCCTATTGAATGCATTTTTTTTAGAATTCTCAGAAAATGCTTCCAGTTGAGTGCGTTTTCTGACATGTCAATAAAAACTCGTTCAAGTAGACATGTTTTCACATACTTTCTCTTTAAAATCGGTTTATTTCTCTATTAAACTAAAAACAAAAAATAAATTACATTTTAAAAATATGAATGGATAAGATGTAATTCAAAAATCAATATTTTAATTTAAGTTAAATTTGGTCAAAATAATAAATTAAATCGAACTTGAAGAATAATTCTTACCTTGTTTTAAGTTCAGTCCGACTTCACTTTTGAACAAGTACGGAATGAAGCAATTGTTACAACGAATACATCCCCTGTGCAGCCACATGGTCCAACTTACGACCTACAACCTATGAATTACAGTCATCCCATGTAGTAGAAAGTGAATTTTATTTATCAATTACAGTGCTCATTACTTTTTACATTTGCAGGAAATGGCAATAACACAACCCGCATTATTATCATTGTTGTTGCTTCAGTTGTTGGGATTCCCATACTAATTGCTTCCTCCATCTGCATCATTCGGAGGGCCAGAAAGACCCCACAACAATTACTTACAAGTAAGTAAATATATAAAATTTGACTTGATTCAATAAAATGTCATTTACTTTATCTGAAATGTCCAAACAATTTCGCTTCTTTCAGCTGATGATGATGAGGTCATTAGGGCTGACTCCTTGCAGTTCGACTTTGCCACTGTTCGGGCAGCAACTAATAACTTTTCTGATGCAAATAAGCTTGGCCAAGGTGGATTTGGAGCTGTTTACAAGGTAAAGATATCCCTTGTCAAAGAATATTAATTCATTTCAACTATGGAAGTTTAGCCTAAAGTTGGAAATATGGTATAGGGTCAACTTCCAAATGGAGAAGAGATTGCTGTGAAAAGACTAGCCAGGGATTCTGGACAAGGAGACCTGGAATTCAAGAATGAAGTCCTCTTAGTGGCCAAGCTTCAGCACCGCAATTTAGTTAGGCTCCTTGGGTTCTGCTTGGAAGGGCATGAAAGGCTTCTCATTTATGAGTTTGTGCCCAACACTAGCCTTGATCATTTCTTATTTGGTACAGTTTCTGTTCTAGTACTATATCACCCATATATAGTTTGTTCTTATTCCTTTGTTATCAATCGGAGACTTACTCCTGACCGTCTAATATTATCCAGATCGAGTCAAGCATGCACAGCTGGATTGGGAAAGGCGCTACAAAATCATAGGAGGCGTTGCTCGCGGCATCCTTTACCTTCATGAAGATTCTCGACTAAGGATAGTTCACCGGGATCTTAAAGCCAGCAATGTTTTGTTAGATGCAGAGATGATTCCTAAAATTGCAGATTTTGGGATGGCAAGGTTGTTTGTACGGGACGAAACACAAGGCAATACCAGCAGAATTGTGGGGACCTAGTAAGTACAAAAACTGCATCTCTACATATTGGAAATGTTCTTGGAATCAAGAATGATAATAGAAATGTTGACATGCAGTGGATATATGGCACCCGAATATGCTATGCACGGCCAGTTCTCAGTAAAATCCGATGTTTACAGTTTTGGTGTGTTAGTTTTGGAAATTGTAAGTGGTCAAAGAAACAATTGCTTTCGAAATGGAGAAACCGTGGAGGACCTAATAAGCTGTGTAAGTATGATTATCTAAAACTATTAAATGATTGTATGAAACTCGAGTTCATCTTGAATATGTTGCAGGCATGGAAGAATTGGAGAAAAGGGACACCAATGAATATAGTTGATCCAACATTGAGAGATGGTTCAAGAAATGAAATGATGAGATGCATACACATTGGATTACTATGTGTTCAAGAAAACGTAGGTGACAGACCAACTATGGCTACAGTCATTCTAATGCTTAATAGTTTTTCAGTCACACTCCCAATGCCTTCCCAACCAGCATTTTTTACGCACACCAACATCGAGTCAGACATGTCATCTTCGTTGGTGTCCGAATCCGACCAATCTAGAAGTGAAGAACTCCCACTGTCCCAGAATGAAGCTTCAATTACTGATCCATATCCTCGATAGTCTTTCGGAATTATATTTATCTTCCTCTCTACACGTCTTAATTTTAAGAAATTTAATTTTACTATTTCCCCACCTTTGAACTTTCTGCGCATAAAGTATTATTATTATTATTCTTTTTGGTACAACATAAACTATTATTATTTTTGTAAGAAATGGTAAAATAGAAAAAGGAAACTCATTTGGACTGCTTCTATTTGATTTCTTCAAAACTGGAAGTAATTAGGCATACTAGAAAACCCATAAATCATGAATAATTATTTGATACAAATATGCTCACAAATAGATTAAATTTTTAATTACTAATTGGAAAAAAAATTCAATGGACACATAACAACATTTTAATCCGGCTTGTGTTTAAAAAGTTCACACTGCTTGTGTATCCAATAATAATCTATAAATCATATAAAATTAGAATTAATATTTGATATATTGACAATTTATCTATTTTTTAATTTCATGAACAATCTTAAAAAATTAACATGTTTCTTTGTTTAATTTTTATTTATTTTTAATATTAAACTATACCTCTATAGAATACTTATTAACTCCTAATCCTGTTTGTGGACTCCATAAAATTATATTATTAGTAAATAAATAAATATAGAAATTATTAAAAATAATTAACAAATATTAAGTTAAAATTCACCCATCAAATAAGTCCTAGGAAACGGAAATTTAATTTATCGGAAGCCAAAAAAGTTGACTGTTTGACATATTCAACTAGATAGATTATATAAATTTTGGACAAACACGTCTACGTAGTCCTTTATAAATGCTCATATGAATTAGAAGCCTTTCTACTAGGATTTCCAGACTTGTATTGATTTTCATTAGATTATTAGACTGAAACGATGGAAATGGGATCTTCAACACTGCTTTTCCTTTTAGCTCTTAGCCTTGTTTTCAACTTCAGTATCGCCCAGAACTCTAATAAATTGACGACTTCAAGTTGTTCAAACGGTAGAGTAAACTTCACCGCCGGCAGTACCTACGAGGCGAACCTCAACAACCTCCTCTCTTCATTCTCCTCAATCACTACAAATGATTATGGTTTCTACAATCTGTCCGTCGGCCAAGATCCCGATACGGCTAACGCGATTGCGCTCTGTAGAGGAGATGTTCAGCCTGATGTTTGCCTTAGTTGTATCAATAACGCCACAAGTGAGGTCACGAGTGAATGTCCCAATAGGAAGGAAGCAGCCATTTGGTATGACTTTTGTATGTTGCGTTATTCGAATCGTTCCATCGTTGGTGTCATGGACAGTAGCCTTGTTACGGGCCTGCTGAATCCTTCTAATGTTACGGATGCGGACAGTTTCCGTGGAGCCTTGAACAATTTGTTGGTCGACCTGATGAATAAGGCCTCATCGGGTGATTCTCTTCGCAAGTTTGCTACAGGGAATGTAATAGATCCTGCGTTGCAACCAATATATGCGCTGGAGCAGTGCACCCCTGATTTATCCCAGGAAGATTGCACCACTTGCTTGGAGAGAGCTTTGCAGGAAATCCCTGTATGTTGTGGCGGAAAACGAGGAGGCCAAGTGATTTTGACTAGCTGTTTCGTGAGGTTTGAGATGGAACGTTTCTACGATGAACCAGCAGTTTCGCCTCCCCCCGGCGGTAATACATCTATATGCACATCCGTTCTACATATGCATTTCTGCAGGAAATTAAACCAAGTGTTTGCTTTCGTTTTTTTTCAGATAGTAACACATCTCGAATTATAATCGCTGTAGTTGTTCCAACAGCCAGTGTTGTGATAATTATCATCTGCGTCTACTTCGTTTTAAGAGCTAGGAAGACCAAGGAAACTGTTGAAAGTAAGATTAAACGTATTTCCAACCATTTAGATAAATATTGACTGGTTCAACTTTTATCCACTAAATAATTACTTGCTCCTCCTATGGCAGCTTTGGACGAAGAAATTATCAACCCAGAGTCTTTACAATTTGATTTTGGCACCATTAGAACTGCAACAAATAACTTTAGTGATGAAAATAAGCTTGGGCAAGGTGGCTTTGGGTCTGTTTTCAAGGTAAAAGGAAATATTATACGTATGAATAAAGCATCCGCAAGGAACATTGTTAGTGTTTGACATACTTGCGTATATACTTTGTTTGGATTTTTCAGGGTAGGCTTTCCTTTGGACAAGACATAGCTGTAAAAAGGTTATCCAGGGAATCTAAGCAAGGAGACTTAGAATTCAAGAATGAAGTCCTGTTGGTAGCCAAACTTCAACACCGGAACTTAGTCAGGCTGCTCGGTTTTAGCCTCGAAAGAACTGAAAGACTTCTTGTCTATGAGTTTGTACCTAATGCTAGCCTCGACCGGTTCATATTCGGTATTCCTGCATTTACACTTGAATTCACTTGACATATTATTTTTGGTTAGTGGAAAGCACAATCTGATATCTTGCTGTTATATATACAGATCCAAAAAGGAGGGAACAATTGAATTGGGAACAACGATACAAAATCATAGGAGGAATTGCTCGAGGACTCCTTTATCTTCACGAAGATTCTCGGCTTCGAATTATTCATCGCGATCTCAAAGCTAGTAATGTTTTGCTAGACGCAGATATGAATCCAAAAATCGCAGATTTCGGCATGGCAAGATTGTTTACTATGGATGAAACACAAGGCAATACAAGTAGAATTGTGGGAACCTAGTAAGTTCCTAAAGTTGTAACATTTCTCCATGATAAGATAAACTATATATATACACACGGTTCTAACTAGTTCTTATTGTTGACTTATAGCGGTTATATGGCTCCAGAATACGCAATGCATGGACAATTCTCAGTCAAATCCGATGTATTTAGCTTCGGAGTATTGATTCTGGAAATTGTGACCGGTCGAAGAAACAATTGTTTCAACGATAGAGATAACATAGAAGATCTGTTAAGCTATGTAAGTATATATGAAATAGTTGTATATTGAAATAATGTTGGATTTGTTGATAATCTTAATAAAAATGGTTGCAGTCGTGGAAAAACTGGAGAGAAGGGACAACGGTGAATCTCATAGATCCAGCTTTGAAGGTTTCTTCATCATCTGAAATAACGAGATGCATACACATTGGGTTACTTTGTGTGCAAGAAAACGTGGCGGACAGACCGACCATGGCGTCGGTTGTCATCATGTTGAATAGCAGCTCGCTGACACTTGCGATGCCTTCAGAGCCGGCATTTTTCATGCATAGCTCCACTCAATCAGATCTCTCATCGTCCTCGACATATGGTTCAAGGGTTACCGTTTCCATTACTAGTCATTCCAATGACGAAGTTTTCCCCTTAGCCAAAAATAGAGAGCCTTATCTCCATTAAATGTTCTAACCAGGGAAGGTTTATTTCAATTGTTTACGATTTTGTTCTGTTGTTTGACTTGTATGCATTATTGAACATGTTTCTTTATCCTTAAATAGAAACCCTTTTTATATGTTGGTTTGTCTTGGACAGTTTAAAGCTGATTCATAATTTGGTAATTAAAAAATCCTATTTTTTTCTGACATCTTAGTGCTGAAATTTGAAAGTTCTAGTTTTATAAATGGTATAAAAATATAATTCATTTGCCAAAACTTTTGACCAAGTTTAGTTTGAGGTGTTGAAAGGCCGAAACTATCTACCTAAACTAACCTAAAACTTCAACAAAGTGAACATCAATTTAGAGCCATTCACTGTATTAAAGAAAAACTAACTGCTACGAACTGAGTCAATGCATTTTTTTTGTTTTTGTTTTGAAGACCCAAGAAATTATTCATGACTACGCAAGCCGAAGTATTTTCAATTTAAAATATTACTCTCATATATATATATATATATATATATATATATATATTTGTAAAGACGTGTGTGTGTGTGATGGGATGAATTTGTTTCTAAATTACTTGAAGGAACGCGTGTCTAGCCTGATCAAGAAGCCCCAAGTCGATCTAAATTTTCATGAAGCCAAAAAATTCCTCAAGACATTAAACCTAAAAGGGTAGGAAAGTTAAAAAAAAAAAAAAGGCAATAAAAGTAAAACGTTTAGGTACGAATAAATGTCCTTAATGTATTTTATTATGGAGTGTTGAATGTTGATAACTATTTACAATATAAAGTTTTTTTTTTTTTTAAATTCTATTTATCTTGAAACTCAAATTAATTCTATAAATTACAAATTGTTAAAGTGTATATTGCATCACTAGACTTTTAGTAGATGGGTTCTTCGGAAATTGCAAGAATTGAGCTAGTCCATATGGGTTAAAGTAAGCTCAAATTACCGATAAGAATAACTTGGGTAAGTTGTGCACGTCTCAATCACGGGTTGTTGTCAATGAGATATAGCATTCTCCTCCGCCCATTCTAGTGACACTGTTATTGCATCCTCATAACTGAATTTGTCCATCTTATCTAAACGGGACAATTAATTTGCTACCGAGTAATGTCTCATTTCCATCGCCTTTACCTAAATTTCCACTTAAAGTTGTCAATTCTAAGTTTTTTTTTTAATCTTATTCAATTTAGTCCTGTTATTCAGTTTAAACTCTAATTTTGATTAACTACCCCCACTTCAATTAACCAACCTCCTGATGAATTTAGTTACGACCCATCACAATTCCATTGTACCCATTTAATTCGTAAGCCATTAGGTACATTTAATACGAGGAATTAAAGGATTTAGAGAAGCTTAATAATTCAAAGATTTCTTATTGTGGAGATTGTGTTGGGCGACAATTAAAATTATCGTAGATGAAATCTCTTGATCACTCTTAACGACGATTAATCCACAATGAACAAAAATGAAAAAAATAACTATTGAAAGATAATGAACCAAATTGCAAGTATATGAAATTGATGTAAAACTAGAATCAAAATAACAAATTTTAAGAAAATCTTAAAAACTAAATTACTTAACCACTACTAATCATAAAAACCCTCCTTTAATCATGTTTAAAAAGTAATATTATACTACTTTTCATGTTTGACCTAATTTGGACGACTTTGCCCTGAGTCACAATAAAAATTCTGGTTGCGTGGACTGAAACACTCCTTCAGATTTTAGATCCGTCGAGCTTTAATATCACAACTCCCCTAATAGTCTATTTGGGTCTTTGTAAGTTAGCTTGGGTGTTGCGACTTTGCTTCCCGATGTCGCGACTTCGCTGCAACGTTATGATTGACTTTCACTTTTGGCTACTGTCGTGGATGTCGTGACTTTATCTATCGAATGTAATGGCTTTACTTGTCAATGTCACAACTCCTAGCTTCCAATGTTGCAACCTTGGCCATAGTCCACTTACATTATTGTTGCTGCTCAAAACTCCTCCCAAGTGCGTGTGTCGCTTCAATGTCGCGACTTCATGTCCTCCATGTCACAACATTCTGAGTAGTCCCCTAACATCTTTGTGATGCTGTCACTAAACTAACTAAAATTACAACAAAGGCAAGCGCACCTATCGAATATTAGTATAACTATGGTGAGTCGGGAATATCGTATCCACGAGGACTAAAAGTTCTAGTAATTACTATCTTTTATTATCTAGCCTATAAATTGAAAGGGTTATTTTTATTAAACTAATTATTAAGAACGCGGCAAAGAATGAATTAAGAAAATAATCGAATAACCAATGAGATAGATAATACCCAGGAAAGAATCCACCTAGACTTCACTTATTATTCTGAATTTGAATTAAACGATTTATTCACTTGTGCCTTGATCCGTAGAAATCCCTAATTTATGTTAATATCTCTTTCGGGAATAAGAACAACTGACTCTAGGTTGATTAATTGAAATATCTTTCTAATTAAAATCCCTATTGTCGCATTAACTCGATCATGGATTCCCCTATTAGATTTGACTCTAATTCGGTAGATTTATGTCGTCCTATTTTTAGGATTGCATGCAACTCCACTCAATTATGCCAGATCTACTCTTAAACAGGGACTTTTACTCCACTGAAATAAGCACATCAATCATGAATTAATATCCTGAAAACATTAAAACACGATGTCGAAACCATTTTTTTGAAAAAGGTCGACTTTTATTTAAAAAACAAAAATAGAGTCGCCACCAATCTTTTTTTTTATGAGATGTGATCGGGACACCGTGTGATTGATCGTTTTAATAAGCGGTTAATTTATTAAAACAACGAATTTTGGTCTACAGACTTCGAGAAACAAGTTCGGGAGTCGGTTACGCACGAGGAAGGTTTAGCATCCTCGTAACGCCCGAAATTGGTACCTAATTGATTAATTAATGTCTTAATGCAAAAAATTGAAAACTCGAAAAGAATTTAAAATATGACCCCTCTTTGTATCAATGCTAATTTTGCTTTTAAAAAAATCGCTTGAATAAATTGAAACAAATGTTAAAGACCCTCTCGTCTCGAGATAACAAAATGTCACATCCCGTAAGTTAGAACACGACATCTTGAACCTTTGAGAATAAGCTTGTCTTTATTTTTTATTTAAATTTCGTGTATTTTTATTTTGAAAGGATATTCGGTCATTTAGGTTCAACGAGAAAGATCGAGACCCCGTAAGTTAGGGTACGACTTCTCGAATCTCTAAATAAAGAACATTGCCTTATTTTGAAAATTTTTCGAATAATAACAATGTAATATTTAAAACGATGTGTATTTTAAAACGATAAAGTAATAATATTTTAAAACGATAAACGAAAGAAAAAATAGTAATAATACATGATAGAAAAGACACAATTTGAAAATGTAAAAAAAATAACAAAATAAATACTACAATAACACAAAAATAAAATAAAATAAAATAAAAAAGAGATAATAATGATAATATATCAATATGTACAAATATGATAAACATGATTTTTAAAAATGAAAGCATGACAATAATAAATAAATAAATGATAATAAAATAAAATGAAAAATGAAAAAGGTTGAAACTAAATAAATAAAGGATTAAATCGTAATTACAAAGAAATTGCGAGTCAAAATTGTAATAAACAAACAAATAAATAAGGACTGGATTGAAATTAAAATGAGATTTAAAGGGATAAATTGTAAAATAAAAAAAACAGAATGAGGGACCAAAATAGAAGGCGTGAAAAAAGCAGGGATCAAATGGAGAATTATTCCCTATCCCCAAAACAACGTCACTTCCCAAGGGACTAAAATGAAACAACAATAAAATTACAGGGTAAATTTGAAAAAAGAAATATGACCAGATTGTAAACCACTTAAAATCAGAAGGACCGGGATAGTAATTAAACACGCGGATCCCACTTGGAAATCAAATCGGGTTTCAGGTCCTTGAAAACGACACCGTTTCAGGCGTTCGTCCCCTCAAGTGGTCTAAGGACCAAAATGAAAATAAAGTTAAATTAGGCGATAAAATTAAAAAATAGAACAATATTAAATTGAAGCAGACCGAAAAGGAGGAAAGACTAAAAGGGTAAATAGACCCTTAGTCCAAAACACGCGGATCTTGGGGGTTCTGGGTCGGGTCGTGCGCGGGTCAGGCTCAAAATGGCTCCGTTTTGGCATTAAAAGGGTCTAAGTGAAATGGCGCCGTTTCACTTCTGTTATATAAACCAATTTCTTTTTAAAAAATTTCATTTTTACTCCTCTTTTTCAAAAAAAAAAAAAAAACAAAGAAAACTCTCTCAACCTCTCTCACCCTTTCCAAGCTCCGACCTAGGGCTCAGGTGGGTCTCAAGATGGCCACCGGTCGCCGACGATGGACTTCGCCGTTCCCAGTGGTCGAAAAATGCCGAAAATACCCCTTTTTTACCCCTCTTTAAACCTAGATCTAAATCTACAGGCAAAAGCCTAAAAAAAATTCGGCCTTCCAACTTCTCGTATGCCCCTCTTTACGAAGCGCGAATGAAACCCTAAAGGGCCCCCATGGCTTTCGCGAGCGGCTGAACCATCCGATGGTGGCGTGATACAAATGGGAAGGTAAGTTTCAACCCCATTTTATTTTTGTTTTATATTTTACTTATAAAATAAACTCAAATATATATATATATATATATAAAATCACCTTTTCAACTTTGAGTTCTCTTTTTTGATTAGTATTGTGTCCGAAAAAATTACAAAGTATCAGTTGCGGCTTTTATAGCCAAATTACAAAACGGTTTGTCTCTATTTTATTTTGTTTTTCTCTCTCGCGTGTTTGTTGCGTGTTGCAGGTGTCAATGGCAGTGGCGAACGGTGGTGGCAAAGGGGTCAGATGCGTGCAAGGAGGCAGCGACGCAAAGAGGCTAGGGCTTCTGCCTCCTCTGAATATGTTGTGGGCTAGTGGGCTGTTAGGGTTTTTTTATCTTGTTGGGCTGTTTGGGCCATTGTAATTTAGGCTGATAGTTTGTAATTGGATTGTTTTGGACTATTTATTTTTGGGTTTTATTTATTTTTATTGGGCCGGTAGAATTGGCCTGCTACAGCTACCCCTCTTTGCTCATTGTCGTGTAACGAGATTGGAGCAAAGACTTTTGAAAAGGCCAATTTTGCTTGGTCTTGTCGAATCTCGACTTCTTTAGTGCTTCTCTTGTTCAAGAAGCCTCATTCCATCCCACTACATCTTCAAGGGTATATGAATTGGTGCTTCGATCTACTCCACTGTAACTTCAGGGAGATTAGACTTGCATCTACAATTTGCTCTACTGTAACTTCAGGGAGATAAGATTTGTAACTCGTAGCTTTAATCTGTTCCATTGCAACTTTAGAGAAATAAGATTCGCATCTTCAATCTGCTCCACTACAACTTCAGGGAGATAAGATTTGTGACTTCAATCTGCTCCACTGCAACTTCAGGGAGATAAGATTTGTGACTTCAATCTGCTCCACTGCAACTTCAAGGAGATAAGATTAATGGTTTCAATCTACTCCACTGTAACTTCAGGGAGAGGAGATTCGCTATCTTCAATCTGCTCCACTGCAACTTCATGGAGATAAGATTCGCTACGATGACTTAAATCCGTCCCACTATAACTTCAAGGGTACAGGATTTGTGGTTTCACTAATTTGTTACACCGTTCTCTAGGGAACATGACTTGTAAAATCCATTTCATGGGCCTATCTTTATGCCGAGTGATTAGGATGTTATGATCAAAATGAATCGAATGCTCCTAACTAGATATGTATGAATGATGTTTGCATGAATGCACAATGTCGTTTTTTGAGAATGATCCCCTTTTAATGTTTAGGTTGAAACTGCTCGTTGTTCACCAGGGTTTTATCATTGACATATTACCCTGCTTCTTGTTCAACTGGTATCTTTGACAGAGAACCCAAAGAAATAATCACCAATTTAGATTGTTTTTTCCAAGTATTTCCAACTCTTAAATTTGGTTAGTTCTGACTAGTGGTTCTGTTTCAGATCATTGTACTATTTAGAAAACCTTTCAGAGCAATATGTAGAAATCCTTTTACTTGAATATTATTAGTCTATTAGTCGTTATTTCAATGAAAAATGCTTGAAAAAGATCGTAACAATGGACAAGATTGAAATTAATGGGGAGCAGAGCTTGAAATGAATAAATTAATCAAAGATAGCAAATACTGTTAAAATACAATATGAGTAAGATGAAAACTAGGTGTCCCAGATATTGCAGCATGAGCTTCTCTATTCAAACTTCTCGAGGACCATTTTAAGCCTGATATATGTTTAGGAGAGTCAGAGTACTTTTTTGATGCCCCAAGATATAGCGTTTCTCCTCTTTGTTACAGGTTTAGGACAAGACTACCACATGCCCCCATTTTCGATCAAAATTTGAATTGCCCTTTTCCTGAGTTTTCAACTCAAAACCCCTTTGGTCTCAAAGCGCCCTTTGCGGGTTTTCGCCTTGACCACTCCTCTTTCTTTTTAGGTGAAACACTTCTTGACTGAATCTGAATTCACAGGATTAGGCAAGTTTTGGCCATCCATCTCGATCAAAAACAACGCTCCTCTAGAAAAGGTCTTCTTTACCATATAAGGTCCTTCCCAATTTGGCATCCATTTCCCTCGGAAATCCTTTTGTATGGGTAGGATCTTTTTCAATACTAGGTCCCCCTCATGAAATTCTCTGGGCCCACCTTCTTGTTATAAGCTCACATCATTCGCTTTTGGTACATCTAATCATGACGAATAGCTTTGAGCCTCTTTTCTTCAATCAAGTTCAGTTGATCATATCAAGACTGGATCCATTCTGCTTCATCTAACTTTAGTACTGACAAAACTCGGACAGAGGGAATCTCAACCTTAATAGGCAGAACCGCCTCCATTCCATAAACCAAAGAGAAAGGCGTTGCCCCAGTGGAGGTCCTAACAGACGTTCGATAAGCATAGAGGGAAAATGATAACTTTTCGTGCCAATCTTTATAAGTCTCAGTCATTTTCCCTACGATCTTCTTGATGTTCTTATTGGCTTCCTCCACCACACCATTCACTTTTGGGCGATATGGTGACGAGTTATGGTGTTTGATCTTGAATTGGCTACAGACCTCCGCTATCATGCTGTTGTTCAAATTCAATGTATTGTCAGATATAATCCTTTTTGGCATCTCATACCGACATATGATCTCTTTTTTCAAGAATTTACTGACTGTCGACTTTGTGACGTTGGCGTATGAAGCAGCTTCCACCCATTTAGTAAAGTAATCAATAGCCACGAAGATGAATCGATGCCCATTAGAAGCTTTTGGCGATATTGGCCCAATGACATCCATGCCCCATATAGAGAAAGGCCATGGAGAAGTCATTACATGAAAAGGTGAGGGAGGCACATGAATTTTGTCTCCATAAATTTGGCACTTGTGACATGTCTTGGCATAACTGACGCAATCCCCTTCCATGGTGGACGGACCAATAATATATGAATCTCATGAATTGCCTGGCCATTGTAAAACGTGTGCTCTGCAAATGCCCTCATAGACTTCTTCTAAGATTTTCGTAGCCTCAATAACATCCACAAATCTCAGAAGCACCTGATCCTTTTTTCTTTCTCGAAGACAGGAGCAATCCCGACACAAAGTCCATCGTGATTCTCTCCCATTTGCATTCAAGAATCATGATCGATTGTAATAAGCCTGAAGGTACCTGATGTTCAGCTTTGACTTGCTGACAAACTGAACATCTCGAAATGAACCCTAAGATATCCCGTTTCATTCCAGGCCACTAATAAAACGGTTTCAGATCATTGTACATTTTCGTACTTCCCAGATGAACCGATGAACGACTATTATGTGCTTCACTCAAAATCATCTGAATTAACTCTGGATTTCTCAGAATACAAATTCTGTCTCGGAATCTCAAACAATCATCATTATCAACTCGAAATTCTGAATCAAGATTCAAATCACATTGAGCTCGTTTTGCCATCATCTTGGTATCAATTTTTTGAGCATCACAAATCTGTTGTATAAACAACAGCCTCACTTTCAACTCAGCTATAACTGAATCATCATCACACAAATCTATCTGAGTATTCATTGCTTGTAAAGCGAATAAAGACTTTAAGCTCAAAGTGTCAGCAACAACATTAGCTTTTCCCGGATGATAGTCAATTAATAATTCATAATCTTTTAGTAATTCTAACCATCTCCGCTGTCACAAATTCAATTCTTTCTGAGTCATCAGATATTTCAAGCTCTTATGATCATTATAAATGTAACACTTCTCACCAAATAAATAGTGACGCCAAATCTTCAATGCAAATACAATGGCTGCTAATTCAAGATCGTGCGTTGGGTAGTTCTTTTCATGTGGTTTTAGCTGTCTCGAAGAATAGGCTATAACTTTGCCTTCTTGCATCAACACACAGCCTAAACCATTCAATGATGCATCACTATAAACTATGAATTCTTTACCCGGTTCAGGTTGAACTAACACTGATGCCTCTGTCAACAATGCTTTCAACTGTTCAAAACTCTGCTGACATTTTTCTGACCACTCAAATTTAACATCTTTCTATAGCAATTTCATCAATGGAGTTGCAATTATTGAGACGCCTTTCACAAACTGCCTATAATATCCTACTAGTCCCAGAAAATTGCGGACTTCAGACACATTTCTTGGAGATTTTCATTCTAAAATGGCTGAAATCTTGCTCGGATCAACTTGTATCCTCGCAGCTGACACTATATGTCCCAGAAAACCAACCTCGTGCAACCAAAATTCATATTTACTAAACTTTGCATACAATTTCTTATCACGCAGAGTTTGTAGCACAATTCTCAAATGCTCGGCATGTTCCGTCTCATCACAAGAATAAATCAAAATATCGTCAATAAACAAAACGACAAATTGATCCAAATACGGCCTGAATATCCGATTCATCAAATCAATAAAGACAGCAGGAGCATTTGTTAGTCCGAAAGGGATAACTAAAAATTCATAATGCTCGTACCTCGTTCTGAAAGCAGTTTTCGGCACATCTGATTCTTTGACTCTCAACTGATAATAACCTAGTCTCAAGCATATTTTTGAAAACAGTGTAGCCCCTTTCAACTGACGGTAATCAATACACATTCTCATCGTACCATCTTTCTTTTTCACATATAGAACAGAAGCGCCCCAAGGAGAAAAACTCGGTCGTGCGAAACCTCTATCTATCAATTCTTACAACTGAGATTTCAATTCTTTCAATTTTGTCGGAGCCATTCTATACGGAGCTATTGAGATAGGGGTCGTCCTCGGGACTAACTCAATGCCAAACTCAACTTCTCGTATTGGAGGTAATCCCGGTAATTCTTTAAGAAACACATTAAGAAACTCACAAACCACAGGCACAGATTCAACTTTCTTTTCTTTCACTTTCGTATCAATCACATATACAAGATAAGCTTCACATCCCTTTTTCACATAATTCAGAGCTTTCATCGAAGATATTACGACCAGTAGTCCATTCAAATCACTGGATTCAATTCGAACTATCATGTCATTTTGACTTCTTAAATCAATAGTCTTCCGTTTGCAATTCACAATAGCATTATGCAAAGTTAGCCAATCCATACCCAAAATTATATCAAATTCATCAAAGGGTAGTAGCATCAGATTAGTCAGGAAACAAATATCTCGAAACATCAACGGACAATTCTTACACACTTTGTCAACCAGAACACACTTGCCTAAGGGGTTCGATACTCTAATTACAAATTCAGTAGACTCAGCAGGTAGAGTCTTACTAGATACTAAGTTCACACACACATATGAATGAGTAGATCCTAGATCTATTAATGCAATCACATCAGTATCAAAAAGAGTGAAAGTACCAATAATAGCGTCGGGAGATGACGCTTTTTCGTGAGCGCGAATAACGTAGGCTCTGGCAGGTACTTTCACCTCGGATCTCACAACTGTATCCGTTGTTCCTTTCTGACTACCACTCACAATTCCTGTGTTTCTAGGTGGTCTACCCCTAGCTGCCGTGTTACTTAGCCTTACACTCTGAGCATTATCTTTCTCAGCCAACTCCGGGCAATCCCGAATGAAGTGATCTCGTGATCCACATTTATAACAAACTCTATTATTAAACTTGCCCTAGCATTCACCAATATGACGTCTCCCACACTGTCTACACTCAGGCTTATTGTTTCTGACACTGCCAACATTTGATTCCATTGGAATTTGAGCTTTATAACTCGTATATTGTTTCACACGATCTCTACTCGAATGTCCAAACAAAGCATTTGAGCGATTGGTTGCATCTCTGAATCTCTTTGACGAAGAGTGATATGACTTACTCATCGACCTTTTTCTCTCGTCTCTAGCTTATGAGTCTACTTTCTTCTTTTCTTTACTAAGCTCCTCAACTTTACAAGCTCTTTCAAACAATACGACAAATTCAGTCAAGTCAAGAATTCCGACTATAAGTTTAATATCTTCATTCAACCCTTCAATGAATCGTTTACACATAATAGTTTCTGCCGAAACATATTCTCGTGCATACTGGCTCAATCTCACGAATTCTCGCTCATATTCTGTAATAGACATATGACCCTATTTCAGCTCAAGGAACTCTTTGCGTTTCTGATCTATAAACCGTTGACTGATATATTTCTTCCGAAATTTAGTTTGGAAGAAATCCTAGGTGATTCATTCTCTCGGAACCACAGATGTCAATGTTTTCCACCAATGATACGTCGTATCTCTTAACAACAAAACAACACACTTAAGACATTCATCAAGAGTACATGATAATTCATCAAACACTCTAATGGCATTCTCAAGCCAGAATTCAGCTCGCTCGGCATCATCATCAACTGTGACCTTGAACTCTTCGGCCACATACTTATGAATCTTATCAACTGGAGGTTTACTTAATCGAATCGGGTCTATAACTTGTGGAGCTACAGGAACTTGCTGGTGTGGAGGTTGTTGAGCAGCCGGATTCGTTCGAACGAACTCTATGAACCACTAGTACATCATTTGGAAGAAGGCTTGCTTTGCCTTTCCCTCGTGACTGTTCGGCCTAGATTCAGCTGGCACTGTCCCTTGAGCGATAGCAGGTGCATTACTCTTAACATCATCAGCAACAGCTCGATCGGGATCTATTTGCTATACGAAAACACATTTTTAACTGTCAGGAATCATCACACTATCGCAAATATATATGGCATGTATAGCTAAACTCCCACAGGCTACGTTAGTCCTAGAATTGACTAAACCGTAGCTCTAATACCAATTAAAAATGTAACACCCTTAACCTATATCCATCGCCAGACTGGTTACGAGGTATTACAAGTTAAATCATAACATTTTAACCACCATGGCTCACACATTAGCATATTATAGTTAATCAATAACACAAAGTCCCTTTAGAAGGCCTACGAGGCCTTAAACATGCTTTAGAGAAGGTTCGGGACTAAACCGATCTCATACGGAAACTTTACAGAACTTAGAAAATTTTTCTTTCAAAACAGGGCACACGCTTGTGTTGCTAGGCCGTGTGATGCCTTAGACCATATCTTACCCCGTGTGCAACATTCACTAGGGTCACACGGCTTGTCACCGCCTGTGGGTCTGGCTCGTGTGCAACACTGACTTGAATCACACGGCCTATCACACGCCCGTGTGTCTGGCCTATGTGCAAGTCTGACTTACTTCAAAATGGAACCTTAGAGGACACGGTCGAGACACATGCTCGTGTGCTCAACCGTGTGGGCTAATATAGGCCATTTGCAAGGCCAATTTGCCACCCATTTTGGGTCATCCTTACATGCTCAATTCCAACATCAAATAACATATAATTCATTCACCATCTCAACTACCAAATCAAGTATGAAATATACCATTCCTATTTCACCAAAGCATACCATAATGGCCATTCACACAAGACCATATTTACACATCACATACACCATTTTCACATAGAAAAACATGTACCAAAATCATTCCATTATCAAACCATATCACTTGGCAAGATTTATACATCTCAAAACATTCCACAACCTTACTAGCCTATACATGCCATATACCATAAATACAACTTCCAAAAAGGTACCAAAATAGATGTCCGATAGTGTGATTGAGTCGCTGACGATTTTTGGATCCAAGCTAGCTTTATATACCACTATAAAACAGAGAAAGACTTTACAAAGTAAGCTTTAAAGCTTAGTAAGTTCGTAATATAACATAATTAACTCAACAATTAAAATTCAATATGCAAAACTAACTAACACTTAGTTCAATTCACATCACTACTCAATCTCATCTATGGCTATTACTCAGTTTTATACCATATCTATAGGTTCATATACAAGCATTTATAATACTAATCAATCCAACTCTTTTCATCATTCATTCAGATAATCTTCCATTTATCTCATACACAATATCATCAACCACATAGGTTCTGTACATACCTGTACCACCACATATTTTTCTATCACATTTGCCACTTCAATACTCTATGCCATAATTCATTCAATCCTCTTTAAACATTTGATGAACTCGCACACTTAGTGCCAATTAATTAGCCAAAGCTATAATGATATCGCACACTTAGTGCCATCATATTAAACTGAATTTGTCTCAGTATTGCACACATAGTGCCAAATAATACAGCCGATGCTTTCTTTATCTCGCACACTTAGTGCCATTCAACAATGTAACGATTCTATTTAAGCACACTTAGTGCCACATGTCTTCAAACTCACATTTCACATTACCAAACTCCACAATCACATTTCCATTCATTTCATCACATGTGAACATTATTTAAACAACACGTATTATACACAAACTTACCTCAGACTTAGAAACGACGAGATTAGTCGATCAATCAAGCACTTTGTTTTTACCTCGATCTAGTTCTGAATCTCTCCTTTCTTGATCTATATAATATCAAATTCAACTCATTCAATAGCATTTTCACTCAATTTAGTCTACAACACACAATTAGGGCATTTTTACACATTAGCCCCTAATTTTCATATTTTTATCAATTTAGTCCTTTTTGCACAAATACATCAAATTCACAAAATCCAATTTAATCCATCCTTAGCCGAATTACCATAGGGCCCCTAGTAGCCCATATTTCACATTTATTTCATATTTCAACACAAAATTTTCACATTTCTCAATTAAATCCCAAAAATGTATTTTTACTCAAAATCACTTTTAAAAAAATATGTATATCAATCATCAAACACTTAGTTTTCATCATCAAACATTACAAAACTCAATTATTCAACAATGGTAATTCACAAAATCATCATCAATTTCGAAAATCAAGGTATGAGCTAGCTAGTACTCAAAGCAACGATCACAAAAACATAAACATCACCAAAAACCGAACAAAATTCACTTACCAAATCAACCATGCTAATGTCGAAACCTCCAAAGCTTTAAACCATATCTATTATTTCTATTTTCAGTGGAAAAAGGATGGACTAAATGAATTTTTGGCTTTGTTTTTACTTAATTCACATGTAATTAACTAATTACCATTATAACCTTTGTAAACACATTTAAATTCCACTAATATAAGCCCATTTTTGTCCATCCATTAACCATGTGGTCTAATAACAACATAAGGACCCCACATTTAATAAGACATAGAAGTTAAGCACTTTTAACTATTAGCACACAACTTTTGCATTTTATGCAATTTGGTCCTTTTTCACAAATCAGCACACAAACGATAAAATTTTCACACAAAACTTTCACACATACTTTATCACATGCCATAAACATCAAAAAATAATATTAAACTATTTATCTTACCTCAGATTTGTGGTCCCGAAACCACTGTTCTGACTAGGTCTAAATCGGGCTGTTACAATTAGGGTCAATCTCAATCTCTTTTTCATTGACCATGAATCCTAGTAATTTTCCTGACCTAGCTCCAAAAGTACATTTCGCTGGATTGAGCTTTAGTTGGAATTTTCTCAATCTCAAGAACAATCTTCTCAGGACTTGTATATGCTCATTTTCTGTTTGAGATTTTGCGATCATATCATTGACATAAACCTTAATTTCTTTGTGCATCATGTCATGAAACAAGTTTACCATGGCTCTTTGATACGTTGCTCCCACATTTTTTAGTCCAAATGGCATCACTTTATAGAAAAATGTTCCCCACATGGTTACGAACGTGGTTTTCTCTATACCTTCCGGATGCATCTTTATCTGGTTGTATCCCGAGAAACCATCCATGAAGGATAAAAATGAGTAACTTATCGTGTTGTCCACTAAGGTGTCGATATGAGGGAATGGAAAATTGTCTTTCGGGCTACCTTTGTTCAAATCTCTGTAGTCTACGGACATTCGTACTTTCCCATCTTTTTTAAGGACGGGGACGATATTGGCTATCCATTCTGAGTATTTAACCACTTGTAAGAAACCAGCATCAAATTGCTTTTTGACCTCCTCTTTTATTTTCAACAAAAAATCGAGTCTCATCCTTCGAAGCTTCTGTTGAACTGGCTTACATTCTTCCTTTATGGGGAGCCGGTGTACCACGATATCAGTACTTATCCAAGGAATGTCTTGATATGACCATGCGAAGACATCTTTGAATTCTTGGAGTAACTCGATAAGGTCTCGTTTTGTCTTTATGGCAATACAAGCTCCAATCTTCACCTCTTTTCCCTCTCCTAAGCTCACAATTTCCACTAACTCTTTGTAAGGTAGGATTTGTTTCTCATCTTATTCTATCATCCTCAACAAATCAAGAGATAGTCTCGATCATGTTCAAGATCCTGATAATCCTCCATACACATATCTTGCTCAAAAGGAGACTCTGAGTCAGCAGCAGCGTCGCTCATATCATTAATATATAGAGACCTGTTATAGGGATGAAGGAAGATCCAAATAACAAAAAAATCTAAGAATAATTATCTGTATGGTATGATTATGAATGAAATGGAAAGAATAAAAGAATATTTGCTTAAAATGATACACAAAGATGGATTTTATTGAAATAAAGATGTTGGACATAAGCCTATTTCACAAAAGGATTCTTATTGCCCCTAGGCTTAGAGCAATAAATGTGTTTTGAACATTACTCTGAATTAGCTCTAAAAATTACAAGAATCCCTTCCGTAGTCCAATTGTTCAGAATACTTCCAAGTACATAAGGGCAAATGCCCAATAAATTCTCTTCTCTACTTCCTTATTCAAATATGGTATTGATGTTTAGATTTCCTAACATTTCTTTTGCAGTCTCTTTTCTTGACATCTTCTGTTCAAGGTGAATAGTTCCTCCTGATACGAATGTTATGGATATATGGGGAAAGGTAATTGGTTCCCATTTGGCTTCTCCTCCACTCAGTCGTGCTCTTCTTCTTTCTTGTTTCTTCTCCAACTCCCTTCTCTTTTGCCTCGCATCTGGCTTGTATCCTAAGCCAAAGTGGTCTCGTTTTGTCTCTCAGTATTAGTGCACCAACCCTTCATTGTAGGTATTTCTCGAGTCTTTTTCTGGGTAAGGCTCATTTCCCAATTGTCAGTTGCAGGCCCATCTTCGTACTTTTGGAGATTTTAGGCATCGGGATCTTGTTCCCTTCGATAATGAAGGTTGCATTCACAAATTCCAGCGATCGAAAGGAATATTCAATCGCTTCATCGTCTGCCCCTATGTATGGCGCGTCACTGGTTACGGATGAAATAATGTCTTTTTCAGCATTTTTCGTTACCAGTCGACCTTCAGTTACCAACTTTAGCTTTTGGTGCAGTGACGATGGCACAGCCCCTGCTAAGTGAATCAAGGCCTCCCCAATAAGCAATTATAACCAATCAAAAGGGGTATCTCAATTCTTCCCATCACTCTTCTTTCAGTACCATCGAATGCTCTCACTATGTTTTGACACGTCTTCATATGAGAGCTATCCACAGGCAACTTATTCAGTGTAAATAAGGGCAAGACGTTCAGTGCAGATCCATTATCGATTAACACCCCTGGCAATGTATATCTTTTGTAGCGGGTGGTGATATGCAAAGCCTTTGTAGATCTCATGGCCCCCGGAGGTATTTCATCATCATTGAAAAAGATGAAGTTATCGATGCTTATATTATTGACCAGACGATCCAGCTTGTTCATAGATATATCCTCATCAACATAAGTTTTGTTCAACACTTTCATCAATGTGCTACGATGTGTCTCTGAGCTTAAGAGTAAAGCTAGTACAGATATACAAGCTGGTTGTTTGTGTAGTTGTTCTAAAACACTATACTCATTGTGTTTTAGGAATTTCATGAATTCCTTAGCCTCTTCTCAGTTATTGGCTCATTAACAGGCTATTCAAGTCTGGCCGTTTCTCCTTTTTTTGTTCAACCACTGAGGCTTTTCCTTTAACGGACTTGGCTCTTGTATTTGCGGGATCATAGCGCCTTCCACTGTGTGTGTAGAAACCCACATCTTGGCCCTCTTCTGAAGTGCTAACCAGGTTCTCCTCTCCCGGGATCATTATGTTGCAGTTATAATTCCAGGGAACCCTCTTGCTATCCTCGTAGGGAAAGGCTACAGGTTTCTGGATTATGATCCTTGGTGCAGTTTGTACTTCAGCTTTATTGCTTCTTGGTCGTGAAATAATAACCACTGGGTGGTTGAATTTATAGACCTTCTCTATTGACCCTTCTTCTGAGGCGCATATATCTCCTTCTTCTGAGCCCTTAACCTCCTCATAAAATTCAATTTCCTTGTTGTTCATCAGATTTTGCACTATGGCCCTAAACTCAATGCACTCTTGGATTTCATGACCCTCCTTAGCATGGAACTCATAGTAGTTCCTCATCCCTTCGGGTTTCTCATCTGAATCTTGCATGATTAGTCTTCCTTCTACCAACTTTTTCCAAATTCATCTCAATGGGGTTTTTACTTCTGCCACATCCATTTTGGTTCTTTTACCTCCACTCTCAATTATCGCATTTACCCCTTTATTAGAATGACTAAGTAACAGATTCCCTGCCACATTAGGTCCTGATGGGTCATCAAACTTTACAATTCTCATCTTAATGAACCTTCCAGTCAACTTTTTAAATGCGGTGCAGTTCTCAATTGAGTGTCCTGTTATTCCCGCATGGTACTTACATTAAGCATTCGCATCGTACCATTTGGTGAATGGAGGTTGCATAGGTTTCAAGTAGAAAGGGGATACCACATGTGCATCAAACAGACTCTGATACAGCTCCTTATATGTCATCGAGATGGGTGTGAACTAGAGCCTTTCTGTATTTGGCCTTGGATTGGAATCTTGCCTTGGGGGGCCCTGATGGCTAGTAGTTACTGTCCTTGGCTAACCTACAGTGATTGGTTTTGAGTAACCCTTGTTATATATGCTTGCATTATTCACCTTATTTTCCCTTTTCCTCGGGGCTGATCTTTTGGCGTTTTCCCCCGCGTCTTACCACTTCTCGATGCATTTTCAATCATTTTACCAGACATTACTATATCCGAAAAGCTCTTAGTAATGCTTCTCAGCATATGGTTGATGAGCGAGGCTTTTTAAAGTATTGATCAAAAGCATTGTGGTTTCTTTCTCCAGAAGAGGTAGTTGGACTTGCGTTGCCACCTCTCTCCATCTTTGGGCATATTGCCTGAAGCTCTCACTTTGCTTCTTCTCCATATTTTACAATGCGATTCTGTCGGGCGTCATGTCCGTCACATGACTATATTGCTTCATAAAAGCTTGTGCTAAGCCTTTCCATGAATTGATTTTGGCACGACTCAATTGGTTGTACCATTTGGCTGCTGATCCGATCAAACTGCCTTGGAAACAATGGATTAATAATTGGTCATTATTAACATATCCTCTCATCCTTAGACAAAACATCGTGATGTGAGCTTTAGGACAGATAGTCCCATTATACTTTTCAAACGCTGGAGTTTTAAACTTTGGAGGGAGCACCAGATCTGGGACCAGACTCAATCTTTACTATCAATTTCGCAATGATAATCAGCATTTTGCATTGCTTTAAAATTTTCTTCTAACCATCTACATCGATCTTCAAGTTGCTTTGGCAGTTCCACTCTTACTTTTTCCATTTCTGCCACATCATTTAGATCAGAAACAACAGGATTGGTCGGATTATCCCCCGGATTAGAGCCTGAACCCATTGGGTAGTTCGTTGGTGCCGAGGTACCAGTTTGGTTTTGTTGGGGTCTGGTAGTAACGAGTACCCTTCGTGGGCAAGCCTCTGGTTGAGTTTAGACATTTATCGGGGTAAAACCTGAGGGATAGGTAGAGTCTTCATTATCATCCCCCGAGTTAACCGCAATACTCTTCCCTTTTTCGGGTCCTCTAGTCAGCAACTGCTCAATTGGCTTATCATACTTCTTTGGGATTCTTGTATTTGATCCCTCATATCTTATTGAATTTTGGCTAATTGTTCTTGCATTTGTGCTTGCAATTTATCTTTCATATCTGTTTGTATTTGTTCTAATCTTTCCAATCTTTGATCTATTGCCTTGGTTTTGCGGCGAGTATTGTAGCGATATTTAGTTGGTAAACTCTCGTTAGTTTCTAGGGTAACTGCCATAGTTTTAATTAATTAGGGTCTTTTTATGAAACTTAATGCATATGATGAAATGTAATGCAGATGAATGAATGCAAAAAGAGGTGTTGATTCTAATTTAATTTCATTAGAATAACTTTACTAGAAAACAAATTTCTTTACATAAAACATATTATATATACGGCTTTGCCCTAATACTCAAAGCCTTAACTTTCCTAAGAAGTCAAGCTAATTCTCGACCTCGATCCGATTTTGATTCATATTTTAAGCTTAGCATGTCGACTTGAACTACTAAGGTTTGCAAATAATCAGCCACTTCCCATACTTGAGCCACAACTTCGCCCATAATGTAGTCTCTATCCCTAACCTGACCAGTGTTCATTATTCATTTCAAGAAACTCAACTCGAAGTTCACAATTTTACAGTGCGGTCTTGAGCTCTCCTATCTTTCCCTTCAACTCCTCGATCTTACTTAGACTTGCTCTCAACTCGATTGCAGATTTGTGACTACAATATTGATGAAGTGACTTTTCTAATTCTACTACCCGAGCTCTTAATACCGCTTTCTCATTTTGGCTTTCTAATAGACTCCTTTCTAAAGCATCTTCTCAAGCTCGAGCATATTAGAATTTCTTTTCCCATTGATCGGCTCTAATATTTTCTTTTTTGATTTCTTATCGCCATTGCTCCGACGTTTTACCCAAATCGGCAGTTCTTATTGACAAACACAGCTTCTTATAATCTATTTTAGACTATCCAAATCTTATAAAGCCTTATTCTTTCCTTTCCTCAAATTCTCAGCCTCTAGCTTCTGGATGTCGACGTCTAATCCTAGCTACATCTTTTCCTCCTCTAACTGCTCTATCTTCTTTCCCAATTCCGAACTCCTTTTTTCAAAGTATTGCTTGATGATCTCTAACTTAGACGGGATTACTTGTAGATGCTCTTCTATCGGCTGAGTGTTTTCTTGACTTGGCATAGGGATGTTATCGTTGACCCTTTACCCCACCACCAACTATATTCGAGGGTTGTCATCAGATTCGCGGCAAATATTTTCATTCTGTGGGTTTGGTTCCAAACTTTGATATTTCACGAACCTTCTTGTAATTATCACCCTTGTACGAAAACTCACACTGAGCCAACCTTTGCGTCGCTGGTATGAACTACCTTGATCTATACTGTCTCAACACGAGCAAATGAGCATATCCAACAGCTCCCCAAATCCCAAGTAGAGGAACCCAGTCAAAGTCTCCACACCGGTACAGAATCTTATCAGGGATCATCCAAGGGGCTCCCCATTCGTCGTCTTTATCTTGGAGATTCTGGAGAATCGCCATCCACTTTTCTTCTGAAATGTAATCTCGCCTCAGTGTAGCCACTAATTCTTTCAAAAGAAAGTAGTTCTCAGAGAATACTCGACAAGAAACTTATTCTATTTTCCAAAAGTGGCTATGAAACCATGCAAATAAAAGTTGTGCACACTTGATGAACTTTCCTTCACCTGCTCTTCGGCATGTACTCAAAGATCTGAAGGTTTCGACCAGGATTGCCGGGATGGGTGTGACCCTTTTGTCAAGCCGGTCGAATAAGTCTGAAACTGCCTCATCTATATGCCCTAGTGCTTTGGGGAAGACGACCAAACCGTAAATGCTTAAAGTGAAAACATCAACCCTTTTCTTCATATCCGGATGTGCCAAGATCAAATCTCGCAAATTCTTCCGAGGTATGCATTTACTATCTCCTTTTTGCTTGATCCGGGCCGCGACCCATTACTCACTTATCCCCGTGATACTTATTAGCTTCTTTATGACCGTCGGGGCATTGGCGGCTCTCGAATAGGCTTTGTCAGCTTGAATCTTTGGGCAACGAAGTAATGTCGTGTACTCTTCCACGGTGGGTACCAAATCAACTTCCCTAAAGGTAAATCAACTGTAGGCGGGATTCCAATACTGGGCGAAAGCTCGAAATAAGCGCTTGTCCACTTTCATATCGAGTAGATAAGGCAGATCACCATAGTTATAGTAAAAAAACTGGTTGATCTCGTCATCCCATTGATCCCATATCTCTTTCAATTCTTGGAGATTATTCTGAGTCACACTGATGCAAGTGAAGTCCCACAACTCTGACACATACCCTTTCGTAAGACTATCACCCTTCTCTTGCTGCATTTTCTCGAACCAAATTAGGACGGCCGTATTATCCTCCACTTTATCAAGAAACCCCTTTTCCATGATAAGCTCTCTATTTAGATATTGAACGTGAATCAACATCTTTTTTATGATGAGAATGCCATGCAATCGGGTAACGATCCTCACCCATTATAGGCTCATATGGACCGAGTTCAGTTCAGGGGAATACATTTCCCTATGGCTATACGAAGATGAAAATATTACGAAGACATAGGTAGGGAAGTATCCCGAAAGCGATCCACTATCCTATACAGAGGTGAAGACCTCACGAAGGAATAGTTTCTCACTCCCACTTAAAAGGGTAAAATCGACCGATTTATGCGATGCAATATGCAAAGATATAACAAAAGACTCAAACCAACAAAGCAAACATATTATGAGAAAGACCACAAAAATGATGGATGAAATGCAAAAAGGATCGTAAAATTAAATTTTCAAATTTTGAAAAAAAAAATAGAAAATAATCAATTTGTGGCTTGACTCTCTTATTGATTCCCCAGTGGAGTTGCCAAGTTGTCGAAACCATTTTTTTGAAAGAGGTTAACTTTTATTTAAAAAATGAAAATGGAGTCGCCACCAATCTTTTTTTTATGATGTGTGATCGGGTCACCGTGTGATTGATCGTTTTAATAAGCGACTTAATTTATTAAAACAACAATTTTTGGTCTATAGACTTCGAGAGACAAGTTTGGGAGTCGGTTACGCACGAGGAAAGATTAGCACCCTCGTAATGCCCAAAATTGGTACCTAATTGATTAATTAATGTCTTAATGCCAAGAATTGAAAACTCGAAAAGAATTTAAAATACGATCACTCTTTGTATCAATGTTAATTTTGCTTAAAAAAACCGCTTGAATAAATTGAAACAAATGTTAAAGACCCTCTCTCCTCAAGATAACAAAATGTCACATCCCGTAAGTTAGGACACGACACCTTGAACCTTTGAGAATAAGCTTGTCTTTATTTTTTATTTAAATTTCGTGTATTTTAATTTTGAAAGGGTATTCGTTCATTTAGGTTCAACAAGAAAGATCGAAACCCCGTAAGTCGAATCTCCAAATACGAAACATTGCCTTATTTTGAAAATTTTTCGAATAATAACAAGTGTAATATTTAAAACGATGTGTATTTTAAAATTATAAAGTAACCTATAATAAATGAAAGAAAAAAAAAGTAATAATACATGATTGAAAAGACACAATTTGAAAATGTCAAAAAAATAACAAAATAAATACTACAATAACACAAAATAAAATAAAATAAAAAAGAGATAATAATGATAATATATCAATATGTACAAGTATGATCAAAATGATTTTTTAAAATGAAAGCATGACAATAATAAATAAATAAATGATAATAAAATAAAATAAAAAATGAAAATGGCTAAAACTAAATGAACAAAGGATTAAATCATAATTACATAGAAATTGCGGGTCTAAATTGTAATAAACAAATAAATAAATAAGGACTGGATTGAAACTAAAATGAGATTTAAAAGGATGAATTGTAAAATAAAATAAAAAAACAGAATGAGGGACCAAAACCAAAAGCGCGAAAAAGAGCAAGGATCAAATGGGAAATTATTCCCTGTCCCCAAAATGATGTCACTTCCCAAAGGACTAAAATGAAACAACAATAAAAATATAGGGTAAAATTGAAAAAAGAAATATGACCAGATTGTAAACCCCTTAAAATCAGAAGGACCAGGATAGTAATTAAACACGCGGATCTTACCTGGAAATCAAATCAGGTTTCGGGTCCTTGAAAATGGCACCGTTTCAGGCGTCTATCCCCTCAAATGGTCTAAGGACCAAAATGAAAATGAAGTTAAATTAGGCGATAAAATTAAAAAATAGAACAATATTAAATTCAAGCAGGCCAAAAAAGTGAAAGGACTAAAAGGGTAAATAGACCCTTAGTCCAAAACACGGGTATCCTGTGGGTTCTAGTCGGGTAGCGCGCAGGTCAAGCTCAAAACGGCTCCGTTTTAGCGTTAAAAAAGTCTAAGTGAAACGGCGCTATTTCACTTCTGTTATATAAACCAATTTTTTTTTAATTTCATTGTTACTCCTATTCTTCAAAAAAAACAAAGAAAACTCTCTCAACCTGTCTCACCCTCTCCAAGCTCTGGCCTAGGGCTCCGGTGGGTCTCACGACGGCCACTAGTCGTCGACGACGGGCTTCGCCATTCCCGGTGGCCAGAAAATACCGAAAATACCCCTTTTTTACCCCTATTTAAACCTAGATCTAAATCTACAGGCAAAAGCCTAAAAAAAAAAGAATTCAGCCGACACCCTCCTCGGCCTTCCAACTTATCGTATGCCTCTCTTTATAAAGGGCGAATGAAACCCTAAAGGGCCTCCATGGCTTTCGCGAGCGGATGAACCATCTGATGGTGGCGTGATACGAATGGGAAGGTAAGTTTCAACCCCTTTTTTGTTTTTGTTTTATATTTTACTTATAAAATAAACTCGAAAAGAATATATAAAAAGTCACCTTTTCAACTTTGAGTTCTGTTTTTTTATTAATATTGTGTCCGAAAAAATTACAAAGTATCAGTTGTGGCTTTTATAGCCGAATTACAAAATGGTTTGTGTCTATTTTTTTGTTTTTTCTCTGTTGTTTTTCTCTCTCGCGTGTTTGTTGCGTGTTGCAAGTGTCAATGGCAGTGGTTGATTGTGGTGGCAGAGGGGTCAGACGCGTGCGAGGAGGTATCGGCGCAAAGAGGCTAGGGTTTTTGCCTCCTCTGAATATGTTGTAGGCTAGTGGGCTGTTAGGGTTTTTTATCTTATTGGGCCATTTGGGCCATTGTAATTTAGGCTGGTAGTTTGTAATTGAACTGTTTTAGACTATTTATTTCTGGGTTTTATTTATTTTTATTGGGCCGGGCAGAATTGGCATGCTACACACGAAATAAGTACACATAATTAAGAACAAGGATAAAGTATTTATCATGTAATTCAAAAAATCGAATAATAAGATCCATCATATGTTTCATCTTCCTTAGGTATCTAAGGAATTTAGTTCATAATTTGGAAGGAAAACATATCAAAATTAGGAAAACAACAAGACATAAAGAAACCCAAAAACTTCTAGAGAAATTGAATGAAGATCTTCAATCTTGAAAGAGACCCTGTTTATGAGTTGAATCCGTTGGCGTTCTTCGAGTAAATTCTTCGTTCTTCTCTGCATGCTCCCTTTAGTAAAAGAGAAGCAGGGTTCAAAATCGACACAAGCTGGCACATAGGCGTGTGGCCAGCCCATGTTGCTCACACGGGGGTGTGCCCAGCCCGTGTGTAAGTGCCCAGGCTGTGTGGTTCCTGAAAATAGCTTTTTTTGTCTGATTTAGGCTCGTTTTTTGCTCCTTTCACTTTCCTATGCTTACCTAAGTATAGAAACATAAATTTAAAGGATTAGAAGCATCAAATTCACTAATTCACATAATAAATCATCCAAAAACATGCCAAGCATGGGATTAAAACATGTTACTTTCATGGTTTATCAAATATCCCCACACTTAAGCGTTTGCTTGTTCTTAAGCAAAATCCTCAACTCATAATTAAAATTAAACATTCTCAATTCATAATTCTCGTCAATAATGTTTTTTCATAATTCCATATAATCATACATTGATAATTCAACTAAAAGAGCATTAAAGATTCAAACAATCCAAGTCGAGCATTTTTAATTCATGAAAATATAGGTATTTCCCATTATCTAAGTAATTACCTTTAATTCAAAACTAACAAGAGTTGACATCCTCACTAAAGATTCACTCAAATCACTCTAAATGTTTAAAGTTCAAAAATAAGCACTCAATAGTCAAACATGAAAAGTCATTACCATAGGCTTGCATGAAAATAAAATCTCCACCACTATAAAATGAGATGATACACAAATCAAAAGGTCTTTAAGAGGTTGTAATGGGGCTTAGGTTAAAAGTGTGGAGAAAGGTTGAAAAAGAGAGTTAGAATCGAAATCGAATTGATAAATTGCCAAACTAGAAAAATAAACTAATGCTGAATAATTACATCAATTGAAAACTTATCAAAAATAACACGAGCTTCTTCTCAAAATGTGAACTGTTCAAGCTCAATTAACATAGAACTAGTAATAATCAACATGTATGTATATATATTTTTTCTTTTTCTTTCTTTTTATTTTTTTGAACAATAGATAATAAGAAATAATTTAACAACTGAAACAAAAGAACATAACTAGGCAACTAACCAAATCAAATCTCGACAAAAAGGGAGTCAATAAAACGGGAACAATTCTCAATGAATCAAAAATGAGTTATGGGTTAACATTAATAAGTGTCACGAGTGGTCGGCACTGGAGAGGAGATATGGAAACACTGATAGATCTTCTGCAATGTCGCGTCGAGACTGTAAAATTCGCTGAGCGCAATATTGCTCGAAGCAGTGAGCCGCTCGAAGACGTCCTCTGAAGTAGGAGCAGTAGGAATAGGACGGTGACTCGAACATGGATACTATGGTAGGCCCTCGTGATGTAGAAGAACTTCATCAGTGAAGTCCTAGGGTTCATCCTGAGCGTCAGAATGAAACAATCGATACTGAGGGGGAAGTTGAAGGAAGTTTTCGACGTTCATAAATTCCTCTGTGTAAAGTCCCATAGCAGCACCGAACTCGGGGACGCTCATGTGGTGTGCCAAACCTCCAAGTCGAAAACTGATGGTGCCTGGCTTGTCATGAGTCGTCATGACCTGCTGTACTAGAAACATCACGTAGAACTCCAAAGTAAGCTCCATGTAGGTGGGCTCAATGATGGAGAAGAATCTATCCTACGGAGTTGTGGTAATGAAGGCATGAACATCGTTAGCTAGACAGACCTTCTCCAATGCGGCCTAATCGATACAACGACCTAGGCCGAGTGGTCGTACGCAAAGGAGCTGATATAAATCCTCCTGGGGGCCCGCTAAAAATCAGAGATAGGGGTGGTGGCCCTAAACAGAAGTGCTCGAGAAGGAGGTGGCACCATGGGTCTTTCGCTTTTTCAAAGCGGGGACGGCGATCTTGAACTTGCCACGTGTGTTCATCATGATGTCCCTGAAATAAAATAATTAAATAAGTTAAATTGACGAACCAACAAAATAGAAATAAGCTAAGATAAGATCAAAATCTAAGTTAAGCTTAACAATTAGACTACTAAAGAGATGTACTTTTAACATGATAAAACTAACTGCTAATATCAAACAAAAGCCTAATAAGACTAATTAAAACTGATGGAAATCAATAATAAAATGAATTATGAAAATTAGCAAAAAAGAAATCAACTAAAACCAACTAAATGTATAATCTTGCTGAGTGAAAATAAAATAAAATAAACTAGGAATAATGTTCAAGAACTAAATCAAGACTAAATTCAACATAAATCAGTAAAAGCAACTAAATAAACAAGAGAAATAAAGCAATAGTAAGCAGTAAAACTAATAAAAATAAAATAATAGGGAAATAGATATGAGAAATAATAATAATAATAAAGAAACAATTAAAGAAATAAATAAAAAAAGGCAAACAATGGGAACCGACGGTGGTTATATGGCTGAAGTGGTGAATGGCGACGACGGGTCAGTTTGTGAGTGTTGGCTGATGGGGGAGTAGGAAAGAGAAAGGGGAAACGAGAGGGAGGGGGTGTGAGCGGGTGCTGTGCGTGGGGATCGGGGTTGAAATGCGGGGTAGTTGGGTTGTTGTGGGTGAATGGCAAGGAGAATAAGGGAAAGGGTGAGGGGTTGTACGTGCGGGAGTGGGGGGTGTGCATACATGGGGAAAGGGGTTGGTGATGTTTGGGCGAGGGAAATTGGGAGTTTGGTTGGGTGCACGTGGGGTTGGGTTTGAGAGGGGAAGGGGAAGGTGAGGTTGGTGGTGGTGGTTGTTCGTCGGTGAGATACAGAGAGAGGGGACGTCGGTCAAAAAATGGAGGGAGGGAAGCGACAGCTAAATTAGTTAGATGAAGAAAAAGACAAATTGTAAAGAAATTAACTAGGGTTAGGGATTTATGGGGTGATGCGGTCGTGTAAAAGCCTGTGTTGTAACAACACAATTTTGGGGCTAGTTAGAACAGTGGTTTTGGAACCACTAATCTGAAGTTGGAGAAATTAGTTTTAATATTATTTTATGTGTTATGGCATGATTATATGAGTGTACGAAAATTTTGGTGCATTAATTTTAGTGATTGCATGCTTAATTGCGAAAAAGGACTAAATCGCATAAAGTGCAAAAGTGTTGTTCTACAAGCTAAAGGTGTCTAATAGCTATAGAATATTAAATTGGAAGTCCTTAATGTGCAATTAGACCCTTAGGAAAGGGTTGGCCGGCCACAAGGGACAAGAAAATAAGATTTTTCAAGAGTAAGTGAAGTTTTGGTGACTTAATTGACTTGTAATAATAAAATATAAATAAAATGATATCATCTTTTCATCTTTCTCTTGCCACCACCAAAAATACCAACAAGAATTAGGGTTTGAAAGCTTAAAATTTTCAGCAACTTGTCCCCCTTGCAAGTAAGTGATTTTGGTGGTTTTTCTTGATAATTTTTGTACTTTTGGGGCCTTTGTAGCATGATCTAGCTAATGATAGGACTATTTTACAAAATGATTAAGAGTCTAAGGTTTTTCCATGTGAGTATTCATGTTGATTTCTGAAATTTTATGGAAGAAAATGAATATTAGTTGTTAAATAAACAACTTTTGTGAAAGGGGTTTCCATAAAAACACCTAAAAGGACCTTTTTGTAAATGTTGTAAATAGGTGGTAAATGTGTGAAATAATTGGTATTGTGAGTTGCTATAAGAGTAATAAATGTTCACCTAGGCTTGTTAAAGGAGGAAATTTGATTAGAATCGTTTTATGAGCCTAGGGGTAAAATTGTAATTTTGTAAAAGTTTAAGGATAAAATCGTAATTTTTACCAAATTTATGTCAATGTGCTTGAGAATTTGTGTTATTATTAAATATGATAAATAGATGTTATCATAAGCCATTCTGTTGTTATTTATTTCATGCAAACTTACTAAGCTTTATGCTTACCCCTCTCTTTTCCTTTTTCCTTGTAGTATCGCCAAGATAGCTCCGGGGATCGAAGGAAGTCGGAGTTCGATTCACACTATCAACTATTCTTTGGTGTAGTAAAGTTGATAAATTGTGGGTATGGCATGTATAGGAACTTGGCTATTTTGTGATATGTCATATTTGTTAGCCAATGTGTTGGCTATTAATGCTACTCATTCATTTTGTAAATGGCCATTGGAATTGACCAATACTTGTTAAGTTTTTATATAATCAATGATGATGAAATTCATGAAATACAAGTTGTGCAATTGAATGAGTTATGAATGAAGTATGTGCATGATGAAGTAGGTTGTTAATAAGGTGTGGATGTTTTGTTTTTTTTTGTATACTAAAGGTGCCTTATTGTCATGTTGTGTGTTGCATTGAAATGGTATAAGTGTAGTTGTTTTAGGGTGGTAATTGGCTTGGTAGATAGCCTTATAGTTGTCCACATGGGTAGACACACAGGTATGTGTCTGGGCCATGTGTGACACACGGTCAGCCTCATGGGCGTGTTGATAGGCCGTGCGACCCCCTGCATCCTAAGTTGGCAAGTCAGAATGCCCAGTAGTAACCAAACGGGCTGAGACACGGCCATGTGTCTCAACCGTGTGAAAGTCACGGCCATAGGACATGGGCGTGTGCCCAGGCCGTGCGAATCTGCACATGAATTTAGGAATTTAATTCGCCACACGGTCTAAGGACACGGGCGTCTGCCTTGGCCGTATGACCTTATTGGGATGATGTCGTCAGAAACAAAATGTCAAGGTTTTTACACACGGGAGAAGACGTGGGCGTGTCATAGCCATGTGAAGGACATGGGCCATAGACACGGGCATGTGCCAAGCCGTGTGAAAACCCTTGTAGGTTTGAGTTGAGAAATAAAATATACACAGGTTAGGAACATGGGCGTGTATGACCACACGGCCTACCCAGACTGGTGTGTTCCATTCCACACGGGCATGTGGCCCTATTTTGTGTGAAAAAAATTTAAGTGTTCAAAAGTTTCTGTTTTAGTCCCGAACCATTCCTTATGTATGTTTAGGATCTCGGAGACCTATAATAGGGATGTTATGATTCTGAATGAAAAGTTTTAAGTTGAAATGAAATTTTATAGCTCGAAGTTGTATGTTTGAGCAAGTTAAGTATGGTAATGCCCCGTACCCGATTCCGGCGTCAGATACGTGTAAGAGGTGTTACATTTAGTGGTATTAGAGCTGCAATTTAGTCCATTATCAGACTAACGTAGTGTAAGCATGAGTCTAGCTATACGTGTCACACGTATGAGTATTTATATAATGATAGTGTGATGACTCCTGACGATTTAAATTATGTCTTCATATAGTAAATGGATCCCGACAGAGCTGTGGCGGACGATGTAAAAAGTAACACGCCTGCGAACTGAAAATGAAAATGAAAATAGACCAGCGATTGTAAATCAGAGAGGAGGAGAAGAGGCTAGGGAAGCCTTTCTCCATATGATGAACGCATGGTATACGAAATTCATTTGAACAAGCCCGAACACGCAACCCCCTCCACCCCACCTATTCCTAAGCCTACCCCTGTAGCTTCCCAAATGGTAGAGGTAGTAAGAAGGGAAAAGCCCCCTGTTGATAGAATCCAAAAACAATGAGCTGAGGAATTTCGAGCTAACAAAGATGATGATCCAGAAAGAGCAGAATTTTGGCTTCAAAAGACCATCAAGGTATTTGATGAGTTGTCCTGTACGCCCGAGGAGTGTATGAAATGTGTAGTATCTCTCTTGAGAGATTAGACTTACCAGTGGTGGAACACCCTCGTGTTAGTTGTACCAATGGAGAAGGTTAATTGGGAGTTTTTCCAAGAAGAGTTCCGGAAGAAGTACATTAGCCAAAGATTTATTGATCAGAAGAGAAAGGAATTCCTTGAGTTAAAACAAGGACGAATGACAGTAATCGAGTATGAGCATGAGTTCATAAGACTCAGTAAATATGCTCGAGAATGTGTATCCACTAAAGCCATTATGTGTAAAAGGTTTGAGAACGGGTTAAATGAGGATATTCGATTTTATGTTGGTGTCCTAGAATTAAAGGAATTTGTTGTGTTAGTAGATAGAGCTTGTAAGGCCGAGGAGTTGGCCAAAGAGAAAAGAAAAGCTGAAATTGAGTCCCTTGACTCGAGGAAGAGACAACTAAGTTAAGTCATTCCAATTCTCATCCAAGAAGTCAAAAGATTTCCCTACTCGATCAGCCACTTCGGTTGTAACACCCCTTACCTGTATTTGACAATTGAACTGGGTACGAGGCATTGTCGTACTTAACTTCATCAATCATACAACATCTATTCATAAAAACTTCATTTCAAATTAAAAAGTTTCATTCAAAACATTAATGTTATTATTATAGGTCTACGAGAGCCTAAACTTGTACTCGGAATGATTCGGGACCAAATTGAAACTTTTGAACACTTAGAAAATTTTGACTCAAAACATGGCCACACACCTGTGTGAAGGATGGGACACGCCCGTGTGGCATATCACGTGCCCGTGTTCCACCCCCGTATGGATTTATTTTCCAATTCAAACCTACAAGGTTTTCACACGGCGGGACACACGCCCGTGTCCCTGGCCTGTGTCCCTCACATGGCCACGACACGCCCGTGTGCAAAAACCTTGGCATTCTGTTTATGACATCATCACCTCAATAAGGTCACACGGCCAAGGCACAAGCCCATGTCCTTATATCGTGTGTCGAATTAAATTCCTAATTTCAGGTTCAAACTTCACACAGCCAGGGCACATGCCTTTGTCTTAGGTCGTGTCTCCCACACGGTCGAGACACACGGCCGTGTCTCCGTCTGTGTGTTTACTACTGAGCATACTGACTTCTCAACCTAGCATACATGGGGACACACGACCTATCAACAAGCCCATGGGGCTGACCGTGTGTCACACACGGCTTAGACACACGCCCGTGTGTCTACCCGTGTGGACATTTGTAAGGCTATCTACCAAGCCAAATGCCACCCTATAAAGCAAACATACTTATACCAAATCAATTCAACATAAATTATGACCATAAGGTACTTCTAAGAACTCAAAATCAAGACATCCACACAAGCATGCACTTGTAGATTTCATCGTCATTGAATATATGAAAGTGTCAAGTATTGGCCAATTTCCAATGACCATTTACAATATGAATTGAACAACATTAATAGCCAACACTTTGGCTAACAAATATGACATAACAAATGACCAAGTCCTATACATTCCATACTCAAAATAAATCTAACTTTGTTATATCAAAGAGAAGTTGATAGTGTGATTTTCGAACTCCGATGTTCCACAAATTCCCGAGCTAGCTTGGCAATAATACAAGGAAAAGGGAAATGAGAGGGGTAAGCATAAAGCTTAGTAAGTTTGCAAGAAATAAATAGCAATATAAAGGCTCATAATGTCATCCATCCATTACATTGAATAAAACATAAAGTCTTAAGCACATTGCCATAACTTACTCATGCTTACTCTTACCAATTACATATCATGTCTCATGTCGTAAACATTTCTTATGAATTACTCACATGTACCTGTATCACTTCGTCACATAGCTTTAGCACTAATCTCATCTCTATTATAAGCTTAGCTATTTACCCATTGAATCACTTGGGATACTCGAAAATACATAACTATCATCATTCACATAAATGCGACTCCAATGCCACATCCCAGATGTAGTCTTACATGGGGTCACCTTTAGATGCCGATGCCATATCCCAGATATGGTCTTATACGGGATCTCATATCAATTGTCGATGCCATATTGCGGATATCGTCTTATACGATTCTCATATTCGATGCCGATGCCATATCCCAAATATGGTCTTATACGAAACTTTACCCATCTCAAGTCTTGATGATATTATTCTCTCATTTATCAAAGTCCAACCAGGACTTCCACATCACAATTCTCATCATTTTCTCATTCAACATGATTACTCAAATTCATAGAAATATTATACCACATCACTAATATCAAACATTTAGAAACTTAATAACATGACGTTGAATTTATTACACACAAACTTACCTCGAATTCAAAATAGGCCAAATTGCCGATTTAGTACGATAACTTGCCCTTTCCTCAGTCAAGGTTAATTATTTGTTCTTCTTGATCTATAATAACAAATTAGCTTATTTAATTACCACATTAATTAACATGTTTCAATATTCATACTTTGGCAAGATTACCATTTTGCCCTTAGACTTTCACAAAATGACTATTTTACCCCTATGCTCGTAAATCGATTCTAATCGAATTTCTTCCTTTTACAAGCCTAGATGAACATTTATTACTCTTATGGAAACCATCAATACTCATTATTTCACACATTTACAAAATGGTCCTTTTAGGTGTTTTAATGGTAACTTTTCACAAAAGTTGTTTATTTAACAACCTTGACTCATTTTGTTCCATAAAATTTCAGAAAACAACATAACTACTCACATGGAAACACCCTAGAATCTTAACCATTTTGCAAAATAGACCCCTCATTAGCTAGATCATGATACAAGGGTCCTAAAAGTACAAAAATCATTGAGAAAAGTCACCAAAATCACTTACTTGCAAGGAGGACAAGTTGCTTAAATTTTTAAGCTTTCAAACCCTTATTTTTGTTGGTATTTTCGGGGGAAGAAGATAGATGAATAGGGAGATATCATCTTTTTATTTATTTATTTATTTCTTTCAATTTAATCCACATAATCCACCTACTTGACCAATTTTGACCTCTTTTTGTCCCCTATTGCCGGCAAACCATTAATTGAGGGGCTAATTGCACTTTAAAGACTTCCAATTAATATTCTATGGCTTTTAGACACCTTTGGCTTGTAAAATGGAACTTTTGCACTTTCTGCGATTTAGTCATTTTGCGCAATTAAACATGCAATCGCTAAAACTAAAGCACCAAATTTTTCATGCACTCTTGTAGTCATGCTATAACACATAAAATATTATTAAAATAATTTTATCTGACATCGGGTTAGTGGTTCCGAAGCCACTGTCCCGGCTAGCCCCAAAATCAAGCTGTTACAATTCTCCCCTCTAATGATTTTCGTCCCCGAAAATCTTATCGATAAAAAGGTTGGGATATTGTTTTCTCATAGCCTCTTCGGGCTCCCATGTAGGCTCTTCTACCCCGTGCCTTTGCCATAATACTTTTACAAGAGATATACTTTTGTTTCTCAATTGTTTGACTTCTCGTGCCAAAATTTTAACCAGCTCTTCGCCATAAGTCATGTCGAGTCGAATCTCTACCTCTGACGATACAATCACATGCGAAGGGTCCGAATGGTAGTTTCGCAACATAGACACGTGGAACACATTATGAATCTTCTCCAACTCAGATGACAAAGCCAAACAATAAGCTACCGGCCCTATCCTTTCGATAATCTCATATATTCCAATATGGCGCGGACTTAGTTTGCCTTTCTGGCCAAATCTAAGGACTTTCTTCCATGGTGATACTTTCAGAAACACTCTATCACCGACTTGAAACTCAATCTCTTTCCATTTCAAGTCCGCATAGGACTTTTGTCTATTTGAGGCATCTTTTAGACATTCACATATCACCTTTACCTTCTCTTCAGTTTCTCTGACTAAACCGACCCGTGAATCTGATTCTCTTTGAGTTCGGTCCAATACAGGGGCGTTCGGCACTTATGTCCATACAATGCCTCATAAGTACAATCTTTGAACTCGACTGAAAGCTGTTATTGTAGGCAAATTCCACCAATAGTAAGTATTTTTCCCAATTTCCTTGGAATTCCAAAACACAACATCGAAGCATGTCTTCAAGTATCTGAATTATTCTCTCCGACTGCCCATTAGTTTGCAAATGGAAAGCTGTACTAAAGCTCAATTTTGTACCTAAGGCCTCTTGCAACTTTTTCTAAAATCGTGACTTAAATCTCGGATCTCTATCCGAAATGATTGACAACGGCACTCCATGAATCTTACTATTTCTGACACATACAAATCTGCCACTTTATTAAGTGAATAATCAACCCGTACTGGTATGAAATGGGCTAACTTCGTAAGTCTATCAACCACGACCCATACAACATCTTTCTTTTTCGGTGACAACGGCAAACCTGTCACGAAGTCCATAGTAATACGGTCCCATTTCCACTCAGGAACCATAATGGGCTGAAGTAGACCCGAAGGTACTTAGTGTTCAGCCTTCACTTGTTGACAAATTAGGCATCTCGATACAAACTCGGAAATGTCTTTCTTCATACTCGGCCACCAATACTATTTTCTCAAGTCATTATACATCTTCGTGCTGCCTGGATGTACAAACAAACATCCACTATGTGCTTCATGCAGAATCTTCCAAATAAACTCATCATCTCTGGGTACACAGACCCTATCTCGGAACATCAAACATCCATCAAGACTTATCTGAAAGTCCAACTCAATATTTGACTCACATTGAACCCTTTTAACTTGTAAATTACTGTCGCCTTTTTGAGCTTCACAAATTTCTTGAAGAAACAATGGTTTAGCCATCAACTCGGCTAGAATAGAACCGTCATCTGTCAAAGCTATCTGTGTATTCATGGCTCTCAGTGCAAACAAGGATTTCCTGCTTAAGGCATCGGCGACCACGTTCGCCTTTCCTGAATGGTAGTCAATTACTAGTTCATAATCCTTTATTAGCTCAACCATCTTCTCTGCCTTAGATTCAACTCCTTTTGGGTCATCAAATACTTTAGGCTCTTATGATCAGTAAATACCCGACATTTTTCACCATACAAATGGTGTCTCCAAATCTTTAGTGCAAATACAATTGCGGCTAACTCCAAATCGTGGGTCGGGTAATTATTCTCGTGCGGCTTTAATTGTCTAGAGGCATATGCTATCACCTTACCCTCTTGCATGAGTACACAACCCAATCCATTCAAGGATGCATTACTGTAAACCACAAATTCTTTTCCTGGTTCGGGTTGTACTAGAACAGGAGCCTCAGTCAACAATACCTTTAATTTCTCAAAACTCTGTTGGCACTTTTTTGTCCATTCAAACTTTACATCTTATTGTAGCAACCTCGTCATAGGAGTAGCTATCATGGAAAATCCCTTGACAAAACGTCTATAGTAGCCAGCTAGGCCCAGAAAACTCCTCACCTCGGTTACGTTCTTTGGTGGTTTCCATTCAATAACCGCAGAAGTCTTCCCCGAGTCGACTCTAATTTCATCTCCCGAGACAATGTGCCCCAAAAATCCAACTTTCTTAAGCCAAAATTCACTTTTAGTAAACTTGGCATACAATTGTTTATCTCTCAAAATTTTCAGAGCTATTCTCAAATGCTCGACATGCTCGTTTTCATCCCGAGAGTAGATCAATATATCATCGATAAAGGCTACAACAAATTTATCTAAATATGGCCGAAATATACGATTCATCAAATCCATGAGAACTGCAGGGGCATTGGTTAAACCGAATGGCATGACCAAAAATTCATAGTGACCATACCTTGTCCGAAAAGCGGTTTTCGGCACATCCGAGTCCTTGACTCTCAACTTATAATATCTAGACCTCAAGTCTATCTTGGAAAACACCGTGGCTCCTTTCAATTGATCAAACAAATCATCGGTTCTAGCAACAGGTACTTGTTCTTCACAATTACCTTATTGAGCTGTCGATAATCTATACATAACCTCACGGAACCATATTTCTTTTTCACAAATAATACGGGACCACCTCACGGAGAATAACTCGGTCTTGCGAAGCCTTTATTCGGTAACTCTTGTAACTGTGCCTTCAGTTCTTTTAGCTCAGTGGGAGCCATTCTGTATGGAGCAATAGAAATGGGGGCAGTACTAGGAGCTAACTCAATCCCAAATTCAATTTCTCTAACTGGTGGTAGCCCTGGCAATTCCTCTGGAAAAACATCTAGATACTCGTATACTATGGGCACTGATTCAATTCTTAGCTCAGTCTCTCTAGCATTCATAACAAAGGCAAGGTAACCTTCGTACCCCTTTCTTAGATATTTCTGAGTCATCAAGGAAGATATCACTACTGGCAATCTATCTTACTCATCTGATTCAACACGAATAAGATCCCCACTTTCACATTTCAACTTAATAAACTTTCTTCCATAATTCAATATCACATCATGAGTAGTTAACCAATCCATCCCAAGGATGACATCGAATTCACCAAATGGAAATAACATGAGATTAGCCAGAAAATAAAGACCCCTATTCATCAAAGGGCAACCTTTGCATACTCTATCGACCAATACACATTTACATAGGGGATTTGACACTCTTATCACAAATTTGACTGACTCTACTGGCATGTTCATGATAGAGACTAATTTCATGCAAATATACGAGTGGGTAGACCCCAGATCAATTAAAGCTATAACATGAGCATCATAGAGAGAAAATGTACCTGTGATCATGTCGGGGGAGGACGCCTCTTCACGGGAGCGAATGGCATATGTTCTCGCTGGTGTTCTACCCTCAGCTCTTACAGTCTACTCTCTAGATGTACTCTTACTACTCATTTCATTTCCCGGGTTTCTCTGTGGTCTTCCTCTAGTAGTACTTCCCGGTCTTGCATTCTGAGGTTTCTCTTTCTCACCCACCTCGGAACAATCTCTGATAAAATGGTCTAAAGATACACACTTAAAACAAGATTTCTCGTTTGCTCGACACTTCTCGAAATAACATTTGCCACACTACGGGTATTCCGGTCTACTCGGTCGAACGTTGCAACCACTAGCAACCGAAGTAGTTTGAGCTCTAGACCCCGGGTACTGTCTACCCTTACTTCTACTTGAAAATCCGCTTAGGTGGTTGATCGAGTAGTGAAATCTCGTGACTTCTTGGATGAGGATTGGAATGACTTGCCTAATTGTCTCTTCTTCGAGTCGCGAGACTCAATTTCAGCCTTCCTTTTCTCCTTGACCAGCTCTTCAGCCTTACAGGCTCTATCTACCAGTACCACAAATTCTTTTAGTTCTAGGACGCCAACAAACAAATGGACATCCTTATTTAACCCGTCTTCGAACCTTTTACACATAATAGCCTCGGTGGACATGCACTCCTGGGCATATTTACTAAGCCTTACTAACTTACGTGCATATTCAGTCACCATCAATCGACCTTGCTTTAGCTACAAGAACTTTTTTCTTTTCTGGTCAATGAACCTTTGACTAATGTACTTCTTCCGGAACTCTTCTTGGCCCAATTAACTCTCTCCCTTGGTACCACCGACATAAGGTGTTACACCATTGATAGGCCGAATCTCTCAAGAGAGATACCACACACTTCATGCACACATCAGACGTGAAGGACAACTCATCGAATACTCTGATGGTATTCTCAAGCTAGAATTTTGCCCTCTCAGGATCATCATCTTTACTAGCTCAAAATTCCTCAACTCCTTGTTTTCGGATCTTATCAGCTGGAGGTCTTTCTCTTCTTACTACCTCTACCACTTGGGGAGCTACTGGAGTGGAGTGAAAAATAGGTGGGGGTGGAGGGGATTGAGTATTAGGATTTCCTTGTATACAGAGTTGCTCATCATATGGAGAAAGGCTTCTCGAGCCTCTTCTTCTTGACCCAAAGTCTCGGGTCTACTCTCTACTGGCATGGTCCCTTGCGCAGGAGTCGATGCATTACTTGCAGCATCATCGGCTACAGCTCGATCAGGATCAGGATCTATTTACTATATAAAAACACAATTTGGACCGTTAGGAGTCGTCACACTATCATTACGTAAATACTCATATGTATGGCATGTATAGCTAGACTCATACTTACGCTACGTTAGTGTGAGAATTGACTAAACCGTAGCTCTGATACCACTAAATGTAACACCTCTTACTTGTATTCGACACTTGAACTGGGTGCGAGGCATTACCGTACTTAACTTGCTCAATCATGCAACATCTATTCATAAAAACTTCATTTCAAATTAAAACTTTTCATTCAAGACCTTAATGTCCTTATTATAGGTCTACGATACCCTAAACTTGTACTCAGAATGATTCGGGACCAAACCGGAACTTTTGAACACTTAGAAAATTTTGACTCAAAACTTGGCCACATGCCCATGTAAAGGATGGGACACGATCGTGTGGCATATCACATGCCCGTGTTCCACCCCCGTGTAGATTTATTTTCCAATTCGAACCTACAGGGGTTTTCACACGCCCGTGTCACTGGCCCGTGTCCCTCACACGGCCACGACACGCCTGTGTCTTAGCCCGTGTACAAAAACCTTGGCATTCTGTTTATGATGTCATTAACTCAATAAGGTCACATGGCCAAGGCATACGCCCGTGTCCTTAGATCGTGTATCGAATTAAATTCCTAAGTTTAGGTGTAGACTTCACACGGCCAGGGCACATGCCTGTGTCTTAGGCCGTGTCTCCCGCATGGTCGAGACATACGGCCGTGTCTCCGCCCGTGTGTTTACTACTGAGCATACTGAATTCTCAACCTCGCATACTGACTTCTTAACCTAGCATACATGGGGACAAACAACCTATCAACATGCCCATGGGGCTGACCGTGTGTCACACACGACTTAGACACACGCTCGTGTGTCTATCCGTGTGGACATTTCTAAGGCTATCTACCAAGCCAAATGCCACCCTATAAAACAACCATACTTATACCAAATCAATTCAACATAAATCATGACTATAAGGCACTTCTAAGAACTCAAAATCAAGACATCCACACAAGCATGCACTTGTAAATTTCATCATCATTGAATATATGAAAATGTCAAGTATTGGCCAATTTCCAATGACCATTTACAAAATGAATTGAACAACATTAATAGCCAACACTTCGGCTAACAAATATGACATAACAAAATGACCAAGTCCTATACATGCATACTCAAAATAAATCTAACTTTGCTATACCAAAGAGAAGCTGATAGTGTGATTTTTAAACTCCGACGTTCCACGAGTTCCCGAGCTAGCTTGGCAATACTACAAGGAAAAGGGAAATGAGAGAGGTAAGCATAAAGCTTAGTAAGTTTGCATGAAATAAATAGCAACATAAAGGCTCATAATGTCATCCATCCATCACATTGAATAAAGCACAAAGTCTTAATCACATTGCCATAACTTACTCATGTTTACTCTTACCAATTACATATCATGTCTCATGTCGTAAACATTTCTCGTGAATTACTTACATGTACCTGTATCACTTCGTCACATAACTTTAGCACTAATCTCATCTCTATTATAAGCTTAGCTATTTACCCATTGAATCACTTGGGATACTTGAAAATACATAATTATCATCATTCACATAAATGTGACGCTAATGCCATATCTCAGATGTAGTCATACATGGGATCACCTTTAAATACCGATGCCATATCCCAGATATGGTCTTATACGGGATCTCATATCAATAGTCAATGCCTTATCCCAGATATGGTCTTATACGGGACTTTACCCATCTCAAGTCTTGATGATATTATTCTCTCATTTATCAAAGTCCAACCGGGACTTCCACATCACAATTCTCATCATTTTCTCATTCAACATGATTACTCAAATTCATAGAAATATTATATCACATCACTAATATCAAACATTTAGAAACTTAATAACATGACGTTGAATTTATTACACACAAACTTACCTTGAATTCAAAATAGGCCAAATTGCCGATCTAGTCCAATAACTTGCCCTTTCCTTGGTCAAGATTAATTCTTCGTTCTTCTTGATCTATAATAACAAATTAGCTTATTTAATTACCATATTAATCAACACATTTCAATATTCATAATTTGGCAAAATTACCATTTTTGCCCTTAGACTTTCACAAAATGACTATTTTACCCCTAGGCTCGTAAATTAATTCTAATTGAATTTTCTCCTTTTACAATCCTAGATGAACATTTATTACTCTTATGGAAACCCTCAATACTCATTATTTCACACATTTACCACATATTTTACCATATTTACAAAATGGTCCTTTTAGGTGTTTTAATGGTAACACCTTTCACAAAAGTTGTTTATTTAGCAATCTTGACTCATTTTGTTCCATAAAATTTCAGAAAACAACATAATTACTCACATGGAAAAACCCTAGACTCTTAACCATTTTGCAAAATAGACCCTTCATTAGCTAGATCATGATACAAGGGTCCTAAAAGTACAAAAATCATAAGGAAAAGTCACCAAAATCACTTACTTGTGAGGAGGACAAGTTGCTAAAAATTTTAAGCTTTCAAACCCTTACTTTTTCTGGTATTTTTGGTGGAACAAGATGGATGAATAGGGTGATATCATCTTTTTCTTTATTTATTTATTTCCTTTAATTTACTGCACATAATCCACCTACTTGACCAAATTTGACCTTTTTTTATCCCCTATGGCCGGCCAACCATTAATTGAGGGGCTAATTGTACTTTAAAGACTTCCAATTAATATTTTATGGTTTTAGACACCTTTAGCTTGTAAAAGGGAACTTTCGCACTTTATTCGATTCTTTTTCGTAATTAAACATGCAATCGCTAAAATTAAAGCACCAAAATTTTCATGCACTCTTGTAGTCATGCTATAACAAATAATATAATATTAAAATAATTTTCTTTGACCTCGGGTTAGTGGTTCCGAAGCCACTATCCCGACTAGCCCCTAAATCTGGCTGCTACATCGACTGGGTTTTCAAATAGAAGTAAGGGTAAACAGTACTCGGGGTCTAAAGCTCTAACTACTTCAGTTGCTAGTGTTGGTAACGCTTGACGAAGTAGGCCAGAATGTCCACAGTGTGGCAGGCGTCACCCCAGTGAGTGCCGAGCTAATGAGAGAGCTTGTTTCAAGTGTGGATCCCCAGACCATTTTATTAGAGATTGCCCCGAGATGGTTGAAAAAGAGAAATCTCAAAGTGCAAGACCGGAAAGTACTACTAGAGGGAGGCCACAAAGAAACCCAAAAAATGGAACGAGTAGTAAGAATATGTCTAGAGAGCAGGTTGCAAGATCTGAGGGTAGAGCGCATACAAGGACTTATACCATTCGCGCTCGCGAAGAGGCATCATCCCCTAATGTAATTATGGGTACATTTTCTCTCTATGACACTTATGTTGTTTCTTTAATTGATCCAGGATCTACCCACTCATATATTTGCATGAAATTAGTCTCTAGCATGAACATGCCTGTACAGTCTATAGAGTTTGTGATAAAGGTGTCAAACCCCCTAGGCAAATGTGTGTTAGTTGATAAAGTATGCAAAGGTTGCCCTTTAATGATTAAAGGTCATTATTTTTCGGCAAATCTCATGCTATTGCCATTTGATGAATTCGATGTAAGTTTTGGTATGGATTGGTTAACTACTCATGATGTGATAGTAAATTGTGGAAGGAAATTGATTGAGTTAAAAAGTGAAAATGGAGATATTATTTGTGTTGAATCAGATAAACAGGACAGGTTACCTGTAGTGATTTCTCATATGTCTGCCCAAAAAGATGTAAGAAAAGGATATGAAGCTTTTATCTTACCTTTGTGATGAATGCCAAAGAGACTGAGTTAAGAATTGAATCGGTGCCCATAGTATGCGAGTATCCAGATGTTTTCCCAGAAGAATTGTCAGGGTTGCCTTCGGTTAGAGAGATTGAATTTGGCATTGGGTTAGCTCCTGGTACTGCGCCTATATCGATTACTCTGTACAGAATGACTCCAACCGAGTTAAAAGATCTGAAGGTATAGTTACAAGAGTTGACGGACAAAGGCTTTGTAAAACTGAGTTATTCTTTTTGGGGTGCTCCCATATTATTTGTGAAAAAGAAAGATAGTTCCATGAGGTTATCGGCAGCTTAATAAGGTAACCATAAAGAACAAGTACCTGTTGCCAAGGATCGATGATTTGTTTGACCAATTGAAGGGAGCTACTATGTTTTTCAAGATAGACTTGAGGTCTGGTTATTATCAGTTGAGGGTTAAAGACTCAGATGTGCCGAAAACAGCATTTCGGACAAGGTATAGACACTATGAATTTTTATTCATGCCTTTCGGTTTAACAAATGCCCCTATTGTGTTCACGGATTTGATGAACTGCATCTTTCAGCCATATTTGGATAAATTTGTTATGGTCTTTATTGATGATATACTGATTTACTCTCGTGACGGGAACAAGCATGTTGAGCACTTGTGGACAGTTTTGTAAATTTTAGGAGAAAATCAGTTGTATGCCAAGTTTAGTAAAAGTGAATTTTGGCATAAAGAAGACAGATTTTTGGGGCACATTGTCTCGGGAAATGGAATTAGAGTTGACTTGAGTAAGATCTCAGCAATTGTGGATTGGAAGCCATCAAGGAACGTATCCGAGGTTAGAAGTTTTCTGGGCCTAGCTGGTTATTACAGACGATTTCTTAAAGGATTTTCCGTGACAGCCACTCCGATGACGAGACTATTGCAAAAAGATGTGAAGTTTGAGTGGATAGAAAAGTGCCAATAGAGTTTTGAGAAATTGAAGGCATTATTGACTGAGGCTCCAGTTCTAGTTCAACCCGAACCAACAAAAGAATTTATGGTTTATAGTGATGCATCCTTGAATGGATTCAGCTGTGTACTTATGCAAGAGGGCAAGGTGATAGCATATACCTCTAGACAGTTAAAGCCGCATAAGAGGAATTACCCGACACATGATTTAGAGTTAGCTGCCATTGTGTTTGCATTAAAGATATGGAGACACCATTTGTATGGTGAAAACTGTTGGATATTCACCAATTATAAAACCCTAAAGTACTTGAAGACACAAAAGGAGTTGAATTTAAGGCAACGAAGATGGTTAGAGTTGATAAAGGATTACGAGCTAGTGATTGACTACCATCTGGGAAAGGCGAACGTGGTCGTCGATGCCTTAAGTAGAAAATCCTTGTTTGCATTGAGAGCCATGAATACACGGATGACTTTTTCAGGTGATGGTTCTATTGTAGCTGAGTTGAGAGCTAGACCAATGTTTCTCCAAGAGATTCGTGAAGCTCAAAAAGACGACAGTGAGTTGCAAGCCAAAAGAGTTCAGTTTGAGTCGGGTGTTGAGTCAAATTTTCGAATTAATTCTGAGGGATGTTTAACGTTCTGAGAAAAAGTCTATATACCGAGAAATGATGAACTTATTAGGAAAATTTTACATGAAGCGCATAGTGGATGTTTATCTGTACATCCAGGCAACACAAAAAATGTATAATGACTTGAAGAAATGGTATTGGTGGCTGAGTATGAAGAAAGATATTTCCGAGTTTGTATCAAGATGCTTAATTTGCCAGCAAGTGAAGGCTGAACACCAAGTACCTTCGGGTTTGCTTCAGCCTCTTATGGTTACGAAGTCGTCTCACTTTATACCGGTACGCTTTGATTATTCGCTTGATAAGTTGGCGGAGTTGTATGTGTCAGAAATTGTGAGATTGCATGGAGTGCCTTTGTCGATTGTGTCGGATAGAGATCCGAGATTTACATCACGATTTTGGAAAAAGTTGCAAGAAGCCTTGGGCACAAAGTTTAGTTTTAGTTCAGCTTTCCATCCACAGACTGACGGTCAGTCGGAAAGAGTAATCCAGATTCTTGAAGACATGCTCCGATGTTGTGTTTTGGAGTTTCAAAGTAGTTGGGAAAAGTACTTACCATTAGTAGAATTTGCATATAATAACAGTTTTCAGTCAAGCTTGAAAATGGCGCCTTATAAGGCATTATATGGGTGTAAGTGCCGAACGCTCCTGTATTGGACTGAACTTAGAGAAAATTAGATTCACGGGGTCGACTTAGTTAGAGAAACTGAAGAGAAAGTAAAGGTGATTCGTGATTGTTTAAAAGCTACTTCGGATAGACAAAAGTCCTACGCGGACTTGAAACGGAAAGAGATTGAGTTTCAAGTTGGTGATAAGGTATTTTTGAAAGTGTCACCATGGAAGAAAGTTCTTAGATTTGGCCGGAAAGGCAAATTGAGTCCGCGCTTTATTGGACCGTATAAGATTAACGAGAGAATAAGGGCGGTAGCTTATCGCTTGGCTCTGCCATCTGAATTGGAAAAGATTCAATATGTATTCAATGTGTCTATGTTGCGTCGCTACTGATCAGACCCTTCGGATGTGATTGTACCAACAGAGGTAGAAATTCAATCGGACATGACTTATGGCGAAGAACCGGTTAAGATTTTGGCACGAGAAGTCAAATAGTTAAGAAACAAAAGTATAGCCCTTGTGAAATTACTATGGCAAAGGCATGGGGTAGAAAAGGCTACATGGGAGCCCGAGCAGGCTATGAGAAACCAATATCCCAACCTTTTTACCAGTAAGATTTTCAGGGACGAAAATCCCTAAAGGGGTAGAATTATAACAGCCTGATTTTGGGGCTAGTCAGAATAGTGGTTTTAGAACCACTAATCTGAGGTTGGAGAAATTAGTTTTAATATTAATTTATGTGTTATGGCATGATTATATAAGTGTATGAAAATTTTGGTGCATTAAATTTAGTGATTGCATGCTTAATTGCGAAAAATGACTAAATCGCATAAAGTGAAAAAGTGTTGTTCTATAAGCTAAAGGTGTCTAATAGCTATAGAATATTAAATTGGAGGTCCTTAATGTGCAATTAGACCCTTAGGAAAGGGTTGGCCGACCAAAGGGGACAAGAAAATAAGATTTTTCAAGAGTAGGTGAAGTTTTAGTGACTTAATTGACTTGTAATAATAAAATATAGATAAAATGATATCATCTTTTCATATTCCTCATGCCACCACTAAAAATACCAGCAAGATTTGGGGTTTTAAAGCTTAAAATTTTCAGCAACTTGTCCTCCTTGCAAGTAAGTGATTTTGGTGGTTTTTCTTGATAATTTTTGTACTTTTGGGGCCCTTGTAGCATGATCTAGCTAATGAGGGGACTATTTTGCAAAATGGTTAAGAGCCTAAGGTTTTTCCATGTGAGTATTCATGTTGATTTCAGAAATTTTATGGAAGAAAATGAATCTTAGTTGTTAAATAAACAACTTTTGTGAAAGGGGTTTCCATGAAAACACCTAAAAGGACCTTTTTGTAAAAGTTGTAAATAGGTGGTAAATGTATGAAATAATTGGTATTGTGAGTTGCTATAAGAGTAATAAATGTTCACCTAGGCTTGTTAAAGGAGGAAATTTGATTAGAATCGTTTTACGAGCCTAGGGGCAAAATTGTTATTTTATAAAAGTTTAAGGATAAATTGTAATTTTTACCAAAGTATGATTCATGAGTTATTTTCATCATTGTGGTCATTAAATAAGTGAAATTGTCATTATAGATCAAGAAACACGAAGCCCAGATCGAAATCGAGGCAAGAACAAAGTGGTGGACTAAATTGAACAATTCCGCATATATTTTGGTACCGATGTAAGTTTGTGTGAAATTAAAGCTATATGATGCTATTTTGTTTTTACTTGCTTAATATTATGAGAAACGTATGTAATCTCTATGAGATTAGTTAATGATGTCTCGATGAAAGTATAATGATATATGTTAATTTGAAGTCCCAATTGAATAATAGAAATAGCAAGGATACCATTGTCACAACATGAGATAAAGAAGGTCCCGTATAAGACCATGTCTGTGACATGGCCTCGGCACCGAATAGAGATCTCATGTAAGACCATGTCTGGGACATGGCATCGACATTGATATACGATCTCGTGTAAGACCATATCTGGGATATGGCGTCGACATCGAGATATGAGACCCCGTGTAAGACCATATCTGGGATATGGCATCGACATCGAGATGTGATTTCATGTAAGACCATACTGGGATGTGGCATTGGCATTGTGTTACGTGTATGATGAGATTGAGTATCCTTTGATATTCCAAGTAGTTCAACGAAATCAAGAGTAAGTCTATATTCAAGAAAGTAAAAGTGCTAAAGTTATGTGATCTAGTGATACAGGTACCCATGAATAACTTACGAGAAATGAATACAAAAATGTGATATATGAGTTGGTAAGAGTAAGCACGAGTAAGTTATGTCGATGTGCTTGAGAATTTGTGTTATTATTCAATGTGATGAATGGATGTTATCATCAGCCATTATGTTGTTATTTATTTCATGCAAACTTACTAAGCTTTATGCCTCCCCCTCTCTTTTCCTTTTTCCTTGTAGTATCGCCAAGCTAGCTTGGGAATCGAAGGAAGTCGGAGTTCGATTCACACTATCAACTATTCTTTAGTATAGTAAAGTTGATAAATTGTGGGTATGGCATGTATAGGAACTTGGCTATTTTGTGATATGCCAAATTTGTTAGCCAATGTGTTGGCTATTAATGCTACTCATTCATTTTGTAAATGGCCATTGGAATTGGCCAATACTTGTTAAGTTTTTATATAATCAATGGTGATGAAATTCATAAAATACAATTTGTGCAATTGAATGAGTTATGAATGAAGTATGTGCATGATGAAGTAGGTTGTTAATAAGGTGTGGATGTTTTGTTTTTTTAGATACTAAAGGTGCCTTATTGTCATGTTGTGTGTTGCATTGAAATGGTATAAGTGTGGTTGTTTTAGGGTGGTAATTGGCTTGGTAGATAGTCTTATAGTTGTTCGCACGGGTAGACACACGGGCGTGTGTCTTGGCTGTGTGACCCCCTGCATCCTAAGTTGCCAAGTCAGAAAGCCCAGTGGTAACAACACGGGCTGAGACACGGCCGTGTGTCTCAACCGTGTGGAAGTCACGGCCATAAGACATGGGCGTATGCCCAGCTGTGCGAAGTCTGCACCTGAATTTAAGAATTTAATTCGCCACACGGTCGAAGGACACAGGCGTGTGCCTTGGCCGTGTGACCTTATTGGGATGATGACGTCAGAAACAGAATGTCAAGGTTTTTACACACGGGAGAAGACATGGGCGTGTCATGGCTGTGTGAAGGACACGGGCCATAGACACGGGCGTGTGCCAAGCCGTGTGAAAAGCCTTGTAGGTTTGAGTTGAGAAATAAAATCCACACAGGTTAGGAACATGGGCGTGTATGACCACACGGCCTGCCCACAAGGGCGTGTTCCATTCCACACAGGCATGTGGCCTTGTTTTATGTAAAAAAATTTTAAGTGTTCAAAAGTTTTCGATTTAGTCCCGAACCATTCCGTATGTATGTTTAGGGTCTCGGAGACCTATAATAGGGACGTTATGATTTTGAATGAAAAGTTTTAAGTTGAAATAAAATTTTATAGCTCGAAGTTGTATGTTTAAGCAAGTTAAGTATGGCAATGCCCCGTACCCGGTTTTGGCGTCGGATACGGGTAAGGGGTGTTACACGTGTTGGGCCACACGGCCATGTCACACGCCCGTGTGGTCTCCTGTTCAGCCCGTGTGTGATTAATAAAATAAGCCCAATCTTTACATGGACGTGTCGCATGGCCGTGTGGCACCTCCTTCACTTCTCGCACACGCCCGTGAAGCTTGGCTGTGTCTCGCACACGGCCGTGTGCCTTGCCCGTGTAACTCTCTGACTTGTTTTAAAATTGAAAAATTTAGCTCCAGGTTTCACACGGCCTAGGACATGTCCGTGTGGTCTACATGGTCGTGTCACACGCCCGTGTGGACTATTTTAGGCCGTGTCTCTGTCAATTTTTTGAAAAGTTAAGCCCCAGGCACCAAACGCCCAAGGACACGCCCGTATGTCCAGGCTGTATGGGTTACACAGCCGTGTCGCCAGGCCGTGTAACTCACTGTCGATTTTCTTCAAATTTTAAAACTAAGTCATAGGATCCACACGGCCAAGGACACCCCCGTGTGTCCAGGCCGTGTGGATTGAAAAACACACTTTTTTAATTAAATTAATTTTTTAGAAAATATCGTGAGATAAAATTAAGAAATTAATAATGTTAATGCTCGGGTTGCTTCTTGAGAAGCGCTTATTTTAAGTCTAAGCTCGACTTACCTTGTATTCGCATGGTCACGGTGGTTCGCGGAGTCAAAACTCCTATTTCTCACTGTCAATTCTATTACTAAAATAAGGTTTGAGTTGAGTAATATTTACCTTAAAAGTTCCGAATTCAGAATGATTTACCTCAACTGTACCGTATGGGAAGACATTGAGTACCATAAAAGGAGTTGCTCCGTTTGCATTAAGCTTTTAAGTGGCAATTCGAGGGTCCATTTTATCCAACAATACCTGGTCCCTAACCTTAAATTGGTTCGTTCCATCCTTAAGCTCGTCATGGCGTCGCTTCGGTTCTACATCGTGTATTCTCGGTTTCTCCTCGATGTGTGTCCACCATTCATCTAGTTCATCAATCTGCGACATTCTTTCTTCATGAGTTTGTTCTGTTTTTGTCGTATAAGCTAGTCCGTGGCTCCATCACATTTTTCCGAGGGATTTCCTGCAAAGAAGGTTGAGCCACAAGGTTACTTATATTAATAGAACTCGTATAATCATCTTGATTACTAGATATCTTACCAGAATCATGAGCTAGGAGAGTAATCGTGCCATCTCTTACACGAAGTATCAATTCACCTGTACCAATGTCAATGATGGTTCTAGCAGTTGCTAAAAAGGGCCGACCTAGAATTAAAGGTATGTCACTATCTTCATCTATGTCTAAGAAAACAAAATAGACTGGGAATATAAATTTGTCAATTTTAATAAGAACGTCTTCAACAATACCTCTAGGAAATCTAATAGTTCTATCTGCCAATTGAATACTCATCCTAGTTTGTTTGGGCTTCCCAAGACCTAGTTGTTTAAACATTTTATAGGGCATGGCATTAATACTTGCCCCTAAATCAGCCAAAGCATTGTTAACATTTAAACTATCAATTAAACAAGGAATAGTAAAACTCTCTGGATCTTTCAATTTGTTGGGTAGTTTGTTTTGCAAAATGGTGGGACTATTCTAAGGTCTAGAATTATTACCCATATAGTTGATTTGTTCGTTCTCTGTGCTAGAGTTGTAGGATAGACATTCTAGATTGTTCATCCCTCATCCATTCGTATCATACTGCATCACTGGATGTACCTGCGTAGAACCATATAAACCATCAATCTTTTTATTCAAAAGTTCTACCTGATTTGACAACATGGTGACCGCATCTAAGTTAAAAACACTGGCTACTTTTGTGGGCTTCGTCCTCGTGACTTGCCACTGATAATTATCCAGTGACATATCCTCTATAAACTCATAAGCCTCTTCAGATGTTTTATTATTCAGAGTACCACAGGCGGCTGCATCGATCAATTACCTAGTTGAGGGGTTCAAACTATTGTAGAAAGTTTGAACTTGTAACCATAGAGGTAACCCATGGTGAGGGCACCTTCTCAATAAATCCTTATACCTCTCACATGTATCATATAAGGTCTCTAAATCCATTTGCACGAAGGAAGAGATATCATTCCTCAGCTTGGCTGTCTTAGCCGGTGGAAATACTTCAGCAAAAACTTATCGATCATTTGATCCCATGTAGTGATAGAACCTCGTGGTAGGGAGTTCAACCATTGTTTAGCCTTATTCCTCAACGAGAAGGGGAATAACCGTAGAAGAATGACATTGTCAGAAATGCCATTTATCTTAAAAGTGTCGCAGAATTCCAAAAAGTTAGCCAAATGAGTATTTGGATCTTCATTTTGCAAACCATCAAACTGAACAAATTGTTGGATCATCTAAATAGTTTTCAGCTTCAGTTCGAAGTTATTTGCAGCAATAGCAGGTCTCACGATACTTGTTTCAGCCTCAGTTAGAGTGAGCTTGACATAATTGTACATAGTACGAGGAGCAGGATTCGAATTTGCAGGATTTACAGCAACCACAGCAGGTAGTGGATTATTCTAATTATCAGCCATCTCCTCAGTGATAACAATAATGTCCTCTTGCTCTTCCACTGTACTTTGCCGACTCTACCTTGCTTCTCTACAGTTTCTACGAGCTGTACTTTCAATTTCACTGTCAAATACTAAAGGTCCTGACGGGTTTCTTCTAGTCATAAACTAAACGAACCTGCTAGAAGCAAACAAAAGAAAAATTAGAAAAAAAAATTTAAACTAAAAACAAAAATAAAATAAAATAAAAATAAAATGCCTAAAGTAATAAAAATCGAGTGTTCCTAATATTTTAGTCCCCGACAACGGCGCCAAAAACTTGATGATGTCACTAAACTAATTAAAATTACGACAAAGGCAAGCGTACCTATCAAATAGTAGTATAGCTATGGTGAGTCAGGAATATTGTATCCACGAGGACTAAAAGTACTAGTAATTACTATCTTTTTATTATATAGCCTATAAATTGAAAGGGTTGTTTGTATTAAACTAATTATTAAGAACGCGACAGAGAATGAATTAAGAAAATAATCGAATAACAAATGAGATAGACAATACCTACGAATGAATCCACTTAGACTTCACTTATTATTCTTAATCTGAATTAAACGATTTATTCACTTGTGTCTTGATCAGTAGAAATCCCTAATTTATGTTAATATCTCTTTCGAATGTAAGAACAACTGACTCTAGGTTGATTAATTGAAATATCTTTCTAATTAAAACCCCTATTGTCGCATTAACTCGATCTATGGACTCCCCTATTAGATTTGACTCTAATCCGGTAGATTTATGTCGTCCTATTTCTAGGATTGCATGGAACTCCACTCAATTATGTCAGATCTACTCTTACACGGGGACTTTTGCTCCACTGAAATAAGCACATCAATCATGAATTAATATCTTGAAAACATTAAAACATGAAATAAGTACACATAATTGAGAACAAAGATCAAGTATTTATCATGTAATTCAGAAAATCAAATAATAAGACCCATCATAGGTTTCATCTTCCCTAGGTATCTAAGGAATTTAGTTCATAATTTAGAAAGAAAACATCTCAAAATTAGGAAAACAACAAGACATAAAGAAATCCAAAAACTTCTAGAGAAATTGAATAGGGATCTTCAATCTTGAAGGAGATCCTGCTTCTGAGTTGAATCCGTTGGCGTTATTCGAGTAAATTCTCCGTTCTTCTCTGCGTGCTCCTTTTAGTCCTCTTCTAATATGTATTTATAAACTTTAAAATGCTCAAAAACACTAAAAATTGGGTTTTTCTACGTAAAATTGAAGTAGGGTTCGAAATCGACACGGGCTGGCACATGGACGTGTGGCCAGCCCATGTGGAAGTGCCCAGGTCGTGTGGTTTCTGAAAACAGCTCTTTTTGTCCGATTTTGGCCCGTTTTTCGCTCCTTTCACTTCCCTATGCTCACCTAAGTATAGAAACATAAATTTGAAGGAGTGATACCATCAAATTCACTAATTCACATAATAAATCATCCAAAAACATGCCAAGCATGGGATTAAAACATATTACTTTTATGGTGTATCACTTTGTCATTTGGCTCAAGTCGTTTCTTGCACCACTACATCACTTAGTTGGAACTCATTAGGCATGTGTTTGCCTAATCGATCGATAAACATCCTGAAAGGCTTGTTTTATTCAACTAAAACATAAATAACACATAATTCATAAAAATAAAGAAATAACATAAAAATGCTCAATTACAAGTTCCTTTTAAGTATCGCAAAAACTCAATTTACCATATTAAATTATGGAAAATCACTCATGCAAATGAGAACTGAGGTTGAAAACTTAGCATTGTGCAAATCGATGGATTTTCCCTGCGCGCGTGAGAATATGGTGGAGCCTGATCCTTTTTATTTCTTGGAATAAATTATTAATTTATAATTCAACATACTTAACTTGAAGAGCCCATATTTTTTACTAGTTACTACTCTAATAGCTATAAATATCATGTACTGGTAGCCTTCTAAGCACATCACAAACTCGATACAAAAGAGTAGTTGGAGATATGTTGTGGATGAATTATACTTAAAAACAATGTTCTAGACACCTCAAACTTTCATCCTCAACGTTCAAGTTTAGTTTTCTCAGATTATCTTTATTGAAAAAAAATCATTTTTCTTAGTTTTTATGAGAAATGTTAAGAAGAAGAAAAAAAGTTTATATATGCTAGATATTTCTATGCTCTTCAAAAATTTAAAATTTAGTCTATATAATTTAATTTTGACACGTTGAATCCTTGTACGTTTTTATTTAAAAATTTTGGTCCTTCTATCAATTTTTTTCATTAAAATTATTGGCATAGCAATTAAAAAAATTGATAAAAAACTTCAATATTTATAGTTTTTGTTAATTTGACCTTCATTCTTTAAAACTACATAATTTTTTTAAAAAAATTAAATTACTTTTTCATATTTTAAATTAAAAACATAAAAAATTTTAAAAAATTATAATCTAAAAAATTCAAAAATTATAAAAAATAAAATATTTAAAAATTCAAAATTAAAAACAATTTTTTTAAAATAATTTAAAAATTTTTAAATTATTAAAATTATTTAAAAATTCAAAAATTTCAACAAAAAAAATTACTTCTAAAATGCTAATAAGAGAAGTATTTATGAGCCGTTTAACCTAGCCAATCGATTGGCCCGACTCATTTCAGGATGGCCTTAGGCTTATATAATCAACCTTGGATTAGCCCAACTTGACCCATTTTATTCGTTAAAATAATAAAAATATATATTAATATTAATTTTTATAATTAAATTAAATATATATAATTTGTTATTATTTTTAAATAGAGAAATGATTCGTTTAGTGAAGCAAAGTCAAAGTTAGAAAATTCTTTGAAATTGAATCTCGGCCTGACCTCACCAAGAACACCTTTAATGATAATATACTTTCTAAACTTTGAGCTATTTATTCAATTTATATTAAATCATATTTAAACAAGTATTTTTTAATTTAATTCAAATAATTTATATATTAAAATATTTTTAATTGAATTTAGTTATAAAGTATATGAAATAATAGTGTAAAAGAATTTTTAAATAGTAATACAAACTCTAAATTGATATGGATTAAATTTAAATATACTGTGTAATTTTTTTTTTCAAAATACACTAACTAACAAATTCAAGACTTAATTTATTAATATTGTATTTTGCCAAAATGTGGTCCCTTTTTTAATAAAATTCTTTTAATATAGTGTATTTTGAAAAAAAATATATATTAAATTTAATCTAAAATGATTCAGAGTTTGTATTATTATTTATAAACTATTTTAAACTAATATTTTATATAATTTGTACTCAATGTTTTAAAATTAAAGTATAGGATTGACTTTTAAATTTAAAAAGAGTAAAAAAAAAAGTTAAAACCCAATTTTGGGGTATATATGCTGGCAACATGATATGCAAAGTATAGATTGGATCTCCAATTACCATATCTTTAATAACTTTTCCCCGGCAAAAATAACCCTTATTAAACTACCACTTATCATCGACTTTGCAGCAATAAGTCAGGAATAGCTCAAACATTAACAACCAGTGCCAAACAGAAAAAAAAAAAAAATCAATTATAAAAAGAAATTGTCTCATCTAAGAAAATAGATTACACAAGAATATGTATATCTGATTTTAATGGAGCCTTCTGCATCAGTCGAAATAACCATGTTGGCTGCCGACCATGGTTTTGACCTCAACATGATTGAATAGCCAATGAATGATTATGGCACAAATATAAATACTAGGACTGCCATTGTTATGCCAGTTGCAACCCCTTGCAAAGACAATCTCCTAGCACCTGTTTTAGCATTACAGAAAGGGTTCAATTTCATTTGTATCAAAATAATCTCAAAGATTGTAGTACTTAGTAAAAGCCATGCAATGGACACTTGAAACCAACAAAACAATAACAATGATCGAAGTCAATGGCAACTCACCATCATTTGCAGTGATGGAAAAGTTTGAATAGAACTGGTAATCATGGTACCACATACTACAACTGGACCCATACACCTCCCATCCTCTCTTATTTCCAATCGTGGTTCTAAATGTCATTAGCTGAGTATCCAAGCAATGGCTGCAGTCAGTTCTACTTATATCCCTGGTGCACTGAGCCATGCCATACCTCTTCCCAAATTGTCCTGCATCCAACACTGCTGCATGAAACATCAACGGCTGCTTTGGCGCTGTTATTGCGACTTCACTCATGAAGGTGAGTGCTTTTGAGACGACAGATGCATCATCAAAATCGGTTTCATTGACTATTGCTGCCGAAGATTGATCCCAAACGCCGAAGAAACGCTCATTCGAATAGCGAAGGAAGCACCATGTGAACCAGACTTGAACCTTTTTGCTCTTTGAGCAATCATGCAAGGCTACTGCAACAGATTCTCTGGTACAATTAGCACAGCTTTCTGCAGAAACATCCCCTCTGCATTGCATAAGACCATAAATCTTCCCTGAGCTCCTTCCTACTGTGGTTTTAAAGAATCCTTTAGTCAAAGGCCCTTTTTGGGTCAGTAAATCGAGAAGGTTGTCTAGATTGACTCCGAATGAGCTTTCTGATGAATTATCAGCTTCTGAACATTGCAAACCAGAATACAGATTCCTATCAGCATGGCATATGCCAAGTGACAACATGAAAACTAAAAATACAATGAAAGTTTGCACATCGAAATCCACCATTTCCGAATTTGATAACTCATTTACATCTCCATCTCCCAATGGAAAAGACTAAGAGCTGGATCAGATGAGCCATTTGTTTTCAATTGATCTTGAATTATTGTCAAACAATGAAAAAAATGTATTATATTTGTTCATTTTGTCTATTATAAAGGTCAACTCTTCAGCTTTTGATGCCTGGCAAGCAATCATTTTCTTAGCCATAATAATCTTAAAAGTCAACTTCAACTAGTAGCATACACTTGAGTATATCTTTACCTTACATCTCTAAAAGTAGTAAAGAACCAAAACTTGAGATAAGAACAAATGATAGTAAGTTTGATTGAACTTTTTATTATATTGCAAGAATCCTAGGCATTTTTAAGTCAAAAAGGAAATTAATCCATGGTGTTATGCAGGGGCATTTGACATGAATTTGCAATTATGCTCCAAAATTACCACATCATATACAAGGAGGAAATTCATAGCCTTTTTAAACCCTTGATTAATTCCCAGATTTTCTGTAATCCTATGTGAAAAATTAGAAAGAACAAACATGTATTAGTACAATTTGTAAGAACATTTTCTCATGTTTTCTTCAAAGAAAGTGTAAAATGAAAAATGCTAAATGCGATATAATCAAAACATGGAATCATCATTAGTATGCAACATTATTATTATGGAATCATCATTCCTGCTTTTCTTCTAAAAGACGATGAATAAATTAGTGACTCTCGTTTCTAAAAAGCTTAAGAAAAGACAATCCTCACATAAGCATTTGAGCCTAACTCATCAATTAAAATGGAATTTACACTTTAGAAAGCATATCATCTATAAATTTCAACATCAACCATGTCTTCAACATAAAAAAAAGTAATAATAATAATAAAATAAAATAAATAAAATAAAACATTAATTTTTTCCTTCTTTTGTCACTTTATGAGTGTATGTACATGTGACGCATGGTAGCGTTTAAGATCAACTTGAAATAAAGAAATTGATGTAACCCTACGAATCTCTAGATTCTCTACATTGATTGGCCTAAGCTGAAAGTGACATTTTTTGCTTTCTTGTCATCCATATCAATATCAAGATTCATGCGCTAGTGGGCTCTCCATTGCTTTCCATTTTCTATATAATACCTTCCACTTGTCACGACAGTGATCCTTAGCTAGGCAGTCCACGAACCTCCCGTGGTGGGATTTGGCCAATTTCAGTCGAGAGAGTATGGGTAGGTCGCTTTTTCAGGTATAAAAATGGCATCATCTTATATATCTACTATTGGTATAATATTGGGCTATTTTACCAAGATAATCTAAAAAAATTTAATATTTATAAAAATAACTTAAGTTTAAAAATAATCACTAAAATGATTTGAAATGAACAGTAGATAGGAGTTTTGGGCTGTCAATAGCCGGCACCACCTGGTATTTTGGACCCATGATTGCCTAATGATTGTGTCAGACTTTAAAAAATTAATTTTTTTAGTTCTGGCCTGTCAATGGCCGGCACCAGGGTATTTTTTTTAAATCGTATCATATTGGTATACAAAAATTTTTAAAAAGAAAAAACAAAAAAAAAATTTGGTGCTGGCCTGTCAATGGCCGGCACCAGTGTACCAGAAAAAATTTTTTTTGGGTGCTGGCCTGTCAATGGCCGGCACCAGTGTACCAGAAAAAAATTTTGTTTTTGGGTGTTGGCCTGTCAATGGCCGATACCACTGTACTAGAAAAAAAAATTTGGGGTGTTGGTCTGTCAATGGCCGGCACCACTATACTAGAAAAGAAAATTTGGGTGCTAGCATGCACCAGTATACGAAAAAAATTATTTTTTGTTCTGACCTGTCAATGGCCGGAACTAGCAGTAGCAAAAAAATTTTTTTGGGTGTTGGCCTTCTAATGGCTGACATCAAACCTTATATATAGTGAGTGATTTGGGTGTTGATAGTGTAAATGGAATGAAAAAAAAAGTTTTGAGAGAGCCATCAAAATGAGAGTGTTTTGTAGTATATCATCAAATGAGTTTTTTTGGAGTGGATTGTATATGGAGTTTTTTGTAGTGTACAACCGAATTTCGGGGTTGAATTATATACTGTCATGTCCACCCTAAAGGTTATGCCATTAAGGGTTGGATGATTATTTGCACCATAGATGGCTAATCGAGTTGTCCAATGCAGATGGACATTATCTATGGTGCAATAGTGTTTATTCCGCAACTAGGTTGTGGTTGGAACTGGTTGATAGAGTCTCCATGCAAAGATATCTCATGGGACAATAGAAGAAGAAAAAGTCTGGAGTAGAAGACGATTAATTGTGAAGAAACTAGTACCAATGCAACATAGACCTGATTCAAGCAGAAGACGATTAATTGTGAAGAAAGTAGTATTGAAAATAATTGTATTATTTCTTAAGAATGTTTGTATTTTTTTATATCTATAAATTTAATATAGTTGTTTAGGATTTAAGGTTTCATTTTTATATTTCCGTGTATTAATTTTACCCATCTGTTTGTAGTTCATTCTGTGTTTAAATTTAATATAGTGCATATTATTTTTGTTTGGAATTTATATTTTTTGTATTAATATTGTAGAATGATTGTATTTTATTGTGTATGTAAATTTAAATTGTCGTGTAGTATTACTTATTTGAATTATTATTTTTTAAATATTACGAAGTCAATTATTCAAACAAATAATTATTTTAGAACAATGAAATTGATATTAAAAAATAAAAAAATTTAAAAATAAAAAATATTTACAGAATAAATTTAAATTAAAGTAAAAAGTAACAGAAAAAAATTAAAATTATCGCGATCTCGGGGACGTTCCTGGCGCTGGCGTGTAACGGTCCGGATGCCTCCGTTGGCGACGCCGTGCACCTTGCTCAAGCATTTGATAATTGCTTGGTCCGGCATCCGGTGTCTTGTCCGGTGTACTTAGAAAAGTAGAATAATCATATGCACTGTAATCGGGAGTTAAATGGTATTGCGTGACCGGAGGTGCCGAAGGGAAAATATCCTCAGTGATGGGTGTACGTGATTCGGGATGGAACTCCGGGTGGTATGAGGATGATCTGGATCGTGTCGTGTGTTGAGGCTCGAGGTTGTCACCAAAAATATCTTCGAAGGATGCAGGAATTTCATGCAGTGGATTTGGATCCATGTTCTGTGATGATAAGCCAGATTCTTCATATTGGGCCTCGAGATCAGGGTTCGAGGCAGTATCGGACTCGATGTTCCCGAATGGCGGAACTTGGTTACTACGTGGTTGTGCGTTCCTTAGTTGCCATTGAGAAGATCCAGGTTGCGCGTCTCTTTGGATCAGCATGTACTGACCTTGGAATATAAAGGGTTTCCCGTGTGCCATATACCATGCTGCGTACTCGGGCGTAAGAGAGAACCCTCCCTCTAAGACATACAAGGAGGGACGCCTCGAATGCTGCTAATTTCATAGAAAGATATACGGTTCATGTTTTTGCTCCCAATTTAAAGCGTCCCGACCCGAACCCTTTTTGTCCATTTCGTGGACTTCTTTGATGTCGACGGGAGGGTTCGGGATAGGTTGTGCGCAACCGAACTGCCTCAAAACCCGACCTCCATCGTGCCATTCGACCATATGGAAATGAATTAACGGCACATTTGACACGAATAGCTGTTGCTGCTCGATAACCCACGATGGTATGAGCGCCGCGATATTTTCCTCATTATATGGCATCCATATAAACTGCAAAATAAAGACAACACGTTTTTTTTTCTTTTGCAATTATTGTATTTAAAAAATAAATATTCGGAATCGTATTTTACGCCATCCCCAGAATGAGTCTCTATCATCATACTATACATCGGTATGGTGAACGATCGCCCGATTCCCGGTACAGTTGCCCATCTAAAAAAAGAAAAATTATCAAATTATTTTTCCCATGCAAAAAATAAGTATATTATAGTATACAATAAAAAGGAGATGGAAAAATTGAACAATATATTTACCTATTAACGAGTGGCCAAACATACGTTTGGTGGCTCACTGATGCAAGAAACGACATTCAGTATAATGCCCAAGACTGCAGTAGAAGGCAATAACCGCCCATTGTTTTCGTAGATGGCTTTGTTGCTCGACAAAGCTCGTGGTATAAGCATGCCAACACTACAAAGCCCCAACTAAATCTTTCGGCAAGCTCGAGATCCTCTAATAAGGGAAGATACATTATTGAGGTTCTATATTGATTGACGTTCGGCAAAAGTATCCCACCTATCAGTTGAAGAATGAACGCTCTTGCAACGTAGATAATGTCCATCTGTGTTGGATTGCTCGGAAGATGCTGAAAGTTTTCTTTTAACTAATTAAATTTAATATGGGTTAAGCGCCCTTCCTCGTTGTTCGGGGGCACTTTTCCAAGTAACTGCTCGGAAGTGGCCCACAGATCGGGCACTCTTCCAAGCCCGGTCACTGCTTCGCCTTCTATAGACAGCCCGAGTTGTACTGCTATGTCTTGCAATGTAATATTTACCTCCCCACACGGGAGGTGGAACGTATGTGTCTCCGATCGTAATCTTTCAACTAATGTCGATATTAAATCGACCTGTAGCTCAGAAATCTGAATGTACGCGTCAACCCCAAAACCCGCGACATTCAAATACGGTATAACTCTTCGATCGAGAAAATAACCTGGATCATGCAACCAGGGTCGTACAATTTTGTATAAATCCTGCATTTATAGTAAATATATAATGTTATATTTCTTGTTTTAAAAATAATTTAAAAGAATATTTAAAATTAAACAATACATTTTATTTCTCGTTTACCTTATGCACATTGCTTGCAATGTGGTCGTTATCATTTAAAAGAACATTCAGATTACGATCTATGGAGTGATCGGCGGCACTCGGTAGTGGTTGAAGGTGAAAAGTGGCGATCGTCAACGGTGGTTGAGGGTTAACAGCGGCAGTCGTCGGAGTTGCCTATGTAAAGTGGGAGACCATTTTGCCTATTTATAGTTGGAGATGCCTATTGAAAAAAAAATTGCCCATTTTGATGGGTCATTTCAAGTTTTTTTTTTATTCAAAAGTTATTTTAGTGTCAATACCTTTTATTTAAGTTTCATTTAAATTTTTTTAATATCAGAGTAATTTAATTTTTCATTTATTTTTAAATATTTTTATATTTTATTTTTTTCAATTTAAATTTAAAATTTTTGTAAAAAAATTATTTTTTGTGGCTTTTTTAGGCCTGAGACCCCATTTAGATAAATTAAATTTGTTAAAATAAAGCTAATTTCAATTTTTGTATTTAATATTTTATTTAAATATGTTCATTTATTTAATTTTTTAAAAAAATATCTAATTTCATTTTTTGGGGGTTTTTTTGGGCCTGACACCAAAATTATTAGGCTTGATAACAGTTATTTCAATTTTGAATGTGAAAAAAAAGTGCCAAAAAAAAGAATTGGTGTAAGGCTGGCCATTGGAATGCCAAATTGGCCAGTGACACAGGCCTGGTGCAGATGGGTCATTTCAACCCCCTTTTTTTTTCATTTCATTTCATTTTTATTTAATTTTCATTTCATTTTATTTTTATTCCATTTCAATTTCATTTCGATCCTCATTTCCTTTTCATTTCATTAATATATATTTTTTTCAATTTCAATTTATTTTTTTCTCAATTCATATATATTATTTTTAACTAAAATTTAACATTTTCCGCATTTCATATAAATTTTATATTTGCAATGCAAATTTTTTTTTCTCATTCATTTTTTCTCAACATTTTTCTCATTACATTTAAATTATCTAATTTTTAAATTTTATAATATTTTTACAAGAACATGCGCTGAATAATATATCACTCATCATCTTGAAGTCTAGCATTACGAGACGATTGACCGGAAACGTAGACACAATGTGGGCATGTTGATCGATTGTTTCCGGATGTTCGACACACAGTGCACAGTTTGGGTTCACCCGTCTCCCTAACATCCATGTCATTTCGAATTCTCGTCGATTGTGGTTAACCTTTAGGATGTCTGCGGAGCCTACAGTCAGGCACCAGTTTGAGACATAGGGCATTACAGGAAATTCGTTCCCCCATATACGTAATGTGCGTTGCAACGTGTAGATATCGTCTATGAATTGTTCAACATTTAAGTTTGTTTTTGCACACGCTACATGAACATGCGTACACGGATATCGAAGAGTCTGAAATAACCCACACTCGCATTGCCTGTTTCGCAGATCAACTGCGTACAATCTAGGAGGAAGACTAGAACGACGGTCGATGTACTCCTGAACTTTGAAAAGTCTCCAAGTCGCAAGAATACAATTCTGCGTTCATTATTTGTGCCCTTCCACTATTTACCGCCATGGCCTTTCAGACGGCCTCTACGTACACGTGCCTGGCCTCGATCTGCTTAGCTTGTCAACCCCACCTTAGGCATCAATGTCGCTAACCTATAGAATGTTGTCGAGAAAACAACAGAAATCGGGAGATTGTGTGTGCGCCTCAATACAGAGTTGACCGCCTCTACCAGGTTAGTCGTCATCTGCCCATATTGAAACCCCTCATCGTAACTTTGAATTCATTGCCAGTTCTCCATGCAGCCCAACCATGTCCGGAGATTTGTTGGTAAAGATGACATCTGAGATTCAAGCCTTGTGAACCTCTGCCTGAATCTTCTCGGTTCTAACTCATGGGCTGCATATTTAATTTGAAATCACCAATTTAAAAACAACAAAAAATTTGCGAAGTAAATTTTGAAATAAATACAAACAATTTTTTTTACCCATGTTCACGAGTTCTTTTTTCCAATCTTTATTCTTATAATCTCTATGAAAGTTTGTCGCGATGTGCCAGATGCAATAAACAGACCTCCACGGAACCCTTGATCGCCTTATCGCAGCAAGTAATTCTTTTGTTCTATCTGATATAAGGCAAATGTTGTCTTCTCTGATGACGTGCCTCCGGAGATTTGTGAGGAAAAATTCCCAAGACTCGAAACACTCACGCTCCACAATGGCGAAAGCGATCGGAAGTACATTTCAGTTGTCGTCTTGTGTAACAGCAATCAGGAGGATTTGCATGTATTTGCCATACAACCATGTCCCGTCTACCTGCACCATCGGCTTGCACTGAGGGAAGGCCCTAACATATGACTCGAATGTCCAAAACAATCTGTGAAAAACTCGTTTCCCTGATTGTATCTCCCTGTCAGGGCCTTTATACGGCAGTGTTTGCAAATCGGTCACTGTCCCAGGCACATACTCCTGCATCTCGGCTATCCACCCTTGAAGCTCGTTGTATGACGTATCCCAGTCACCATACAACTCTCGCATCGCCATTTGCTTTGCCCACCATGCCTTCCAGTACGACACTTTGTACTTGAATCGAGCTTGCATATCCGCAATAAGGACCGACACTTGAATGGTGGGTGACTCTTTCTCCAAAGGGATGATGCAGTTGCATATAGTTTTTGCATCTAACTTTCCATGGTCTTATGACATACGAGCGGATGTGCATGTGTGTGGACCTTCTAGTTTCCTTATCATCCACATTTGTGTCTGCTGCATTAACACGGCTCGGACATGCCATTTACAACCACTCGACGCTTTCCAACATTCTCTTACGTACAAAGACTGCGTCGACTTCGTTACTTTATAATCCACACCTAACTTCAAGCTAAGTTGTTTTATAGCATGTAAACAGTCTTTTTTGTTATCAAATTGTTGTCCTACAAACAACTCATCTTCATCGAATTCATTGTCAACTAGGTGAGCCGGCACAATATTTGTATATTCTGGGAACTCGCGTGCAAGAGCCACATCAGGATCCACGTTGGTCATGAAGGACCCTTGATTATTTTTTATAACTATACCAGGGCCCGTGTTTTCGACCGAATAGGGGTTCGCATTTTCACCCTCCACTGGCCCTTCCTCGTCTATGTCTTCAGGGATGTCATCTAAATCGGGGTCACTAAAATCATCGTTGGGATCACGGTGGGACTAATAATCGTTATCGGACCCTTCATCACTATCTTCGATGGTGGCCAACACCTCTGAATGGATCTCTAGACGAGGACACAAGGTTGGGATGTTATACGAACAACCACCGGTGTTTGGATTTTCGAGAGTTGGCGTTGACTGTCCAAAACCCGACTGATCTATCCAATAGACGTTAAGATCAAAATCAATTCCGGAGCGCTGGTTTCCTAGAATTACCACTTGAATGGGATCCGGTCCAGCTATCTCCATGAACAACTCAATCGGGTTGAGATTTTCTATCTCATCGGGGCAATAAATTGCCATCATTGTCCCTAAATCATCATCATCTTCAAGCTCCATTTATGAGAACTTTAGCGGATCAGTTGAAATCGAAAATTTGTAAAACAGTCTCAATATTTTCTTTCCGCAACAGGTTGCTATCTTTGAACTGATTTTTCGTTTTAAATTCGACAGCGAAATTCGCTTGTTGAATCTCATTCCTATTTTTTTCCGACTTTGAAATACATAGCCTTCTTCAGTTGTATTTATCATTTCTCCATCGAAATGAACATAAACAAACAACATTTGTGAACTCATTTTAAAAATTTTTTGCTTTCTTCTGAACAAAGGAAAAAAAAATTTAAACCAAACAAATTGTAACATAAAATACCTATATATATAAGATAAATTTGGTGCTGGCCATTGACAAGCCAGCACCCAAAATTTTTTTTTTTTGGTACTGGTGGTGCCGGCCATTGACAGGCCAGCACCTAAAAAGTTTTTTTTTTTTTTTTGCTACAGTGGTGCCGCTCACTGACATGCCAACACCCCAAATTTTTTTTCTGGTACAATGGTGCCGGCCATTGATAGGCCAGCACCCAAAAAAATAAATTATTTTTTTCTGGTACACTGGTGCCGACCATTGACAGGACAGAATCTAATTTTTTTTGGTACAGTGGTGCCGACCATTGACAGGCCAACACCTAATTTTTTTTTTGTTTTTTAAAATTTTTGTATACTAGTATGATACGATTTAAAAAAAATACCTTGGTGCTGGCCATTGACAGGCCAGAACCAAAAAAATTAATTTTTTAAAGTTTGACACAATAATCAGGCAATCATGGGTCCAAAATATCAAGTGTTGCCGGCCATTGACAGGCCAAAACACTTATCTACTGTTCATTTTAGGTCATTTTAGTGATTGTTTTTAAACTTGGATTATTTTTATAAATATTAAAATTTTTTAGATTATTTTGATAAAATAGCAATAAAATTGGCTTGGTAACCTTGTTTTAACGTCTCAAATCATTTCAAAAAAAAAAAAAAAAAGCTGATAAATATCAAGGTCAGTTGAACAAAATGTTCATGTCAATCGTTTTCTGTGACCAATCATTCATCATTTTAAGATATTAATTGATTCTCTCAATGTTACGCATTAATTCCTTGATGTTACTAACCGTAAGGATGAATTTGATATTCCCAAGATAATATTCCTCCAATTTTTTTCTATGTTCAAGAGCTTACATTTACTAATTTCATGATTATATGTAAAAAAAAAAAAAATCAATCTCAAAAGAAAATTTCTCGCTTTAAATGGAGACTTGACATGAAATCTTTTGCAATAAAAAATCATATGATTAATTTTGTCCTTCACCATACCCCAAAACGACCACATTCACTTTATTTTTTGATAGCTAGATACAAATTCTATTAGATGTCATTTCAATTATCTTTCCTTCGCTCCGTTAATCTACTATGGATCCACAACTATCATTCCTTCCCCTCTTCATATCCTCTTCCATGAATTCTTCAACAATAGAATAGTAATAGCTCCTAATAAAGTAGAGGGTATTAGTTTGCAATGTTAGCAATCCCACGTTACTAACGTATATAAAGTATAAAGAATTTAAATAGACGATTCTTCATAAATTAAGTAATTGAGTTGGGTGCTTAGCTCATTTATATTGATTGCATTCTAGTATTTATTTGAATAACTTTAACTCTAATTTTAACTTGTGGCACAAGTTATGTACCAAGTGACATATTTTTTGATGAAATATGCTTGAAGCCTTAAGAATAATGAATCATCACGCTTGAAGTTTATTTTTTTCTTTTAATTTTCTTTTATTGCACTACAAATTTCTTTCTTGTACTACAATTTTCTAACAGAGGATATCTGTAATGAATAATTTCTCGCCGTCCAAATTCCTCATAAGATACGGATGAGGACGATGTAGAATTCTCTTGCTTCTTTAGTATTTAAATCATCCAATGTGTGTCACTTTGAAATACATTCCAAAACATTATTATAATACTCAACCCAAAAGCTTGTAATTTAAAGAGTAAGTAATTGGCTCAACACATAAGTGTGTTATTCTCTTATTTATGAATTGAAGACTGATTATGGATAGTTTTAGGCATTGTCTAAAAAAAACATTATTATTACTTTTCACTAAAAGCAAATAGAGAAAAAATTGGGGGAAAAGAAAAAAAAACCTAAAAGAGAAAGAGAAATAATAAACATCAAACAATGGAAGGACTAAGGTGAATAAATTTTTGAGGAGAAGAGTTGATTCTTTTTAACGAGTTTGCTTTTGCATTGATTAAGAGACAAGGAGTATGGATTTTGGTTGATGATGAAATCTAAATTTTGTATAAATACATGAGAATAATAAATTCAGTTTTGAGAAATTTCAAGAACTATGTTAAAGATAAGCTACGTTGTTGAAAAGAAGGAAGTTCAAGAGGATTATTTTTTTGTTTTTTTTTATTTTCAAGTCTTGGGTGTCGTAACATTTCATAGATTTTGTGTATCTATATATGTTTTCTCCCTTAGTTTCTTAAATGGTATATGAGTTTTGGAATGTAATTTTCGTCAAATATGCTATTAGTTCGGTTACAAGTACTTTATTATGAAATTTACAATATGATAGTGTTCTAATATTTGATTTTCAAATATGGTTTCTGTTCCGTAAAATATTTTGAAATCTCATTTGACTTCGCTTTCTATGAAATGTGTTTAGTAAAATAAATAACTACTACTTTGTAGGATTAGGTAATACGAGAATATAGTCTCCTCCTATCAGGGGTTAAACATTCCCCAAATATATGCTTTATGATAGAAATCAATTTCTGTTGTGACATCAGTGGTTTTTATTTTAATTTATCATCACTAGGTTAATTGTGTTTTCAACCTTTATCACCGGCGCTAAGGGTGGCCTTAGTATATTACGCGAAACTAATCAAAATATTTGGTTTTTAAAGTTTTGTTATTTGAAAATCTAAGTTTTAAATAAGTTTATTAGATGTCAGATTACCTAAATTATGTTTTTCAATAATTATTGCTATTTTGGCTTAATTGTCTTTTGGTATATTTAATATAACTGCGTGTTATCTTTTATCTGATTTTCGTAAAGGTAGACTTATATCTATTAAAGAAAAGATATTCAATCATTTACATCCATCATTACGTAGTGTGATTGAACGGACTTTTGGTGTTTTGAAAAAAAAAGGTCATTTTAAGGGATATGCTAAGTTATAGTTTTGAAAAGCAAACGATGATCGTTGTTGCTACAATGACGATATACGATTTTATCCAAAAACATGTCATTCGAAATGATGCAGATTTTATGCAATACGAAAATATTAACAAGGCATATGAGAATATTATTCATCTATAAGAAGAAGATGATGATGGTGAATCAAACGATTCAAGTGGTTTTGAAATGGAATTAACAAGAGATGTTATAACTTCTAATTTAATGAATTCACTTTAAATTGCTAATGCAAATATAAAATTTTTAATATTTATATTTGGTATATAAATATTACCCCTTTTTGAAACTTTAATCTAAATACATGTAATATTTTAATTTGTTAGTTTTATGTTTTCTATGTTATGTTAATATCTAATATGTGTTATATATTCAAATTACATTTTCAAATAAAATAATACAAATGTGTTAATATCTAATTACAAAAATTTAATAGTTCAAGGTTAACGTTAACGTGGCAGCTTCCTACTTTTGGATTGGTCAAGGTTAACGTGGATGGTTCGATATCCCATTTTTGTTTAAGGGCGTTAGTAGATTGAGTAATAAGGGGTCCTACTGGTGGTTGGTCGGTTGGTTTCACGATGGCAACCAACATGGCAGATATCTATCAAAATGAGGCTCGGGCTGTTCTTGTGACACCCTTTACCCGAGTCCGACACCCAAAACCGGGTACGAGCATTACTATGCTTGGTCTTACTTAACTCTTCAATTCAGGCTATAAAATTTCATTTAATCCTATCAATTACTCAATCTTGGCCTACGAGGCCTTAAACATACCTCCAAGAGGTTTTGGAACTATTCCCGAAAACTTTTACGAACTTAAGAAACTTTTCCACAAAACAGGGGTCGCACGCCTATGTGACTTGGGACACGCCCGTGCCTACCACCTGTGGTCGACACTGATTAAACACACACGGCCTTGGCACGCCCGTGGACTTAGACCGTGTGCTAAACCTTGATATACTGACTTGATCACACGGCCTGGGGCACAAGCCCATGTTCTAACCGTGTGTCATACACGGCTTATGCAAACGGCCGTGGGATTTGCCCGTGGCCAATCCTAACTTCAGTTATAAAGGTGCAGGGGATGCACGGCCTAGACACACGCCCATATGTCTAATTGTGTGGGCACTTAGAGGCTATTTACCAAGCCAATTGCCACCCTGAAATCAAGATCAAAATCATGCTCAATTCAATACATTTCATACCTCATCACATAACTACACATAGCATCGATATTACTCTTGAATTAAAGACATTTAATCATAAAAGAAATAAAGTCTTCATCCCGTACACTAGGGAGAACTATTTTCCATGTAATTACAAACAACTTAGGCCATCATCTATGGCTATATACAGACGAATCATAAGTTCTCTTAGGCCAACACAATTTGGCTACATCAACAATGTCTTAATCAACCTTAAGTACTAGTCCTATACATGCCATAACTCATGGGGACTTGATACCTCATACCGAGTGTCTGCTCGGTAGTGTGAAAATATCTCTGGTGGTCTCCAACCCGAGCTAGCTAAATTAACCTATAAAAGATGAGAAAAATGAAAGGAGTAAGCAAAAATGTTTAGTAAGTTCATCTACATATAACTGATAAACACTGATATTCATTGAATATACATGACTGCAAGTTGTCATGATAAGCTTTTCTCATGAACTCGTGGTTACTTACTCAATCATCCTTAAAGCTTACTCATTCTACCTCTTACCATATTCTTACCATGCCACAAGCCAAATGCTCATTTAATTAGCATACATTCTTGCACTGATCATCACAAGATCATATAAAACAACACAACAAGCGTTTTCAATAAGCCACTCATATTACTAATCTCTCGGTGGTTACGAACTTAGCCCACCATTGAATCTCTTATAGGGTGATATCACACACAGCCCACCAATCATTTATACCCATGGTGATTTCGCACTTAGCTCACCAATCATTTATAAGGTGATGGTATCGCACACAGCCCATCGATTACTAATTTATCAGGTGGTAACGCACACAGCCCACCGATAGTAATATAGTTGATGGTATCGAACACAACCCATCAATTAATAATATAGCAGGTGGTCACGCACACAGCCCACCGATAGTAATATAGTTGATGGTATCGCACACAGCCCATCAACTAATAATATATCAGGTGGTAACGCACACAGCCCACCGATAGTAATATAGTTGATGGTATCGCGCACAACCCATCAACTAATAATATATCAGGTGGTAACGCACACAGCCCACCGATAGTATAGTTTCATAAATATTTATCCACATACATTTCTCTAATTCAAACGTTCATCCGTAAACATCCTCACTCACTATCATTCTTGCTTAACTTTCTACGATTCTCATTCGCATTCACACAATGCATTAACAAATCTCTCTCATACACTAAGGTGTATTGATTACACTCATCCCACTAAGGTTCCTCATACACTGAATTCATCTCAACTGTTAAATAACACTATTAAGTCTCATATACATATTGTCACATTGACACCATACCCCTGATAGGGTCATACATGAATTATCATATCGATGCCGTGTCCCCGACAAGGTCTTATACGAAATATCACATCGTTTCCATGTCCTTGACATGGTCTTATTTAATATCTCTCATCGAAGCCATATTCCAATATGGTCTTACACGGAACCTTAACTATCATCATTTCATACTATTTACGTTTCTTACCATTCTTAGGTTCAATTCTCTTAACAACTCATCGACAAGTATTTAATACATTCATTACGTAATTATACATTCCATACAACATTGGAATATTAAAATAACTCATACGTAATTACAACATTTGCACATGAACTTACCTCGATGACGAAAAGGCCGAAAAGGACTTTTTGCCCACATTTCTCTTTTCACCCGTTCTAGGTCCGAAACTTGTTTTCTTTAATCTAGAACAATGGAATTTAGTGATTTAGTCACGTATAAATCATAATATATCATGATCTACACTCTAGGAAAAAATGACTATTCTGCCCCTACACTTTCGCAAATTTACGATTTTGCCCCGAGGCTCGTAAATAAATTTTTATCACATTTTCTTATTAAACAAGCCTAGCTGAACATTTAATCCTCTTACAACTATCCACAATGCCAACTATTTCATGCCTTAATGAACAAATTACAACTTTTGCATTTTAGTCCCAAATAGGTGTTTTCATGACAACACCTTTCACAAAAGTTGTTTCTCATCATCCTATCATTCATTTTCTTCCATAAAAATTTAGAAACCAGCATAAACTCTCCCATGGCAAGTCCCTAGACTCTCAACCATGTTACAAATTAGTCCACTCATTAGCTAGCTTAAGCCTTGGGGACTCCAAAAGTACAAAAATTATCAAGAAAGATCACCAAATTCACTTACTTGTGAGGAGAAATGCTTGCTGAAATTTTGAGCTTCAAAAAACCCCATTCTTGGTGGTATTTTCGGTGGAAGAAGAGAAGAAATAAAAAGATGATAGCTTTTTGCTTATTTCATCTTATTTTATTTCTTTTTAATACCTAACATGACAATATTTAATGCCCTTGTCCCCTTTGTCATCCTTTGATCGGCCAAGCCACTTAACAAGGCCAAATTGCATATTTGGGCCCCCCAATTAATACTCTATAGCTATTTAGCACTTCTAGGAATTAAAATGGAACTTTCGCACTTTATGCGATTTAGTCCTTTTTCACAATTTAGCTAGAAATTGCTAAAATTAAGGCACCAAAATTTTCATGCATCCTTATAAACATGTTATAACACATAACATAACATGAAAATAATTTTATCAAACCTCGAATTAGTGATTCCAAGATCACTGTTCCGACTAGCCCCTAAATCGGGCTGTTACAGTTTTTGAAGGTTTTCAACTAGCTTGGGAGAAAGGTTTTAGGTGAGTGGAGGTTGAAAGTACCAAGAAGAAACCATGGCTAGGGTTTTTTAAGCCTCCAAGCTCGATTGTAAGTCCGTTCTAGCCCCGTTTTTACTGATTTTTATGTTTTTGAAATCCTTGTAACATGATCTATCTATTTCTACCACTAATTTAAGAAATGATCAAGGTCTAGGGTTTGAACCATATTAGACATGTGTGGATTTTGATGTTTGACGGTAGAAAATGTATGTTTGTTGTTTGTTAAACGATTTTTGTTAAGTAATTTTCGGTAAAAATGTTAGAAAGGACTTATTTGTAAAAGTTATAAAATGAGTAAAAAAATGTGAATAAATGGAAAATGTGGGTTTATGAATATGAAAATAGTTTCGGCTAAGCTTGGGTGTGAAGAAATTAAATGAATTCATTTTACGAGCCTAGGGACTAAATTGTAAAATGTCAAAAGTTTAGGGGCAAAAATATAATTTTGCCATAATGTGAATTTTGGACTGAAATGAATAATGTGTTGATTAAATGAGATGAATTCGTTATTATAGATCAAGAAAAATGAACTTTTTGTCTAGATCGGGGGAAAACCAAAGTGTTTGACGATTAGGTCCATTTCCGCTATTTTTGTATCGAGGTAAGTTTGTATGTAAATAATGCAACGTTATAATTGTATTTATAAGGTTTTTTATTGCACGAATTGTATGATTGATTTTATGGATGAAATTGACGAAGTTTAGACAAGCGAGTAAATCCCGGTTGAACCTTAGGAGTAGATAGGATACAAATGTCATGACATTAGGGTTACTAAGATTACGTGCAAGACCATATCTGGGATATGGCATCGATATAAGACTTTGTATAAGACCATATCTGGGTTATTGGCATCGATACGAGATTACATGTAAGACCATATTTGGGATATGGCATTGATACGGTACTGTGTGTACAAGATTCCCCGAGTATCCTTTAGTATTCCAAATGGTTCAATGGGAAATGTTGAGGAAATGTTCAACGGGTATGTTAAAGATGAGAAAGTATGTAATTATGTTACAAGTTGGTATAGGTATGTGCGAAAAACTCAAAGAAAATAGATTCAGTATATGATGAACAATTGGTAAGAATGTGATTGAGTATGTTGTGCTTATGAAGCTTGAATGACATTTATGTTGATATGTGTTATGTTAATATTAAATGACATTTACGGTCATATGACATTTATGAAGTTTTAATGACATTTATGTTAATATTTGTTAAGTTATTTATATGTCAAATGCATGAATAATGCATTGTATTATTTGTATATGAACTTACTAAGCTATATAGCTTACCCCCTTCCTTTCCCAAGTTTTATAGTGACATTGAGCTAGCTCGGGTTGGAGATCACCGGAGATCCTATCACACTAAGAAGCTATCACTTTGGGTATTGATGAATTCAAGTATTTTGAGTTTAGATTTGGTCTTTTAGTTATATGTATCATTGTGATTGTAGCCAATGTGTTGGCTTGTGATTGTCAAAGGCTTGTTTTGATATTTGGCCATGTAGATTGGTTTATTTGGGCTATCATGGTTGTAAGCCTAAGTATGTGTGTGTGTGTGTGTGTGTGTGTGTGTGTGTGTGTGTGTGTGTGTGTGTGTGTGTGTGTGTGTGCGCTAACATCTTTGGTGATATGGTCATGGTATGCTTGGTGAATTATAGAAATGTGATTTATGACATGAATGTGAGATGTTTGGCAATGTGGTCTATTGATGAGATGATAAAGTGGTGTACAATTAGGTATCTCAAAAGTAGTTAATTGTGGCATAATAATTGTTATGAGTAGGATAGATGTTGATGTTGTGTTGGTCATAATTGTGGATGTTTTGGTTGCCTAAGTATGTTATGTTTGTGCCTTGAGTTGGCCGTAAGTGTATGTGTGAACAAGGGTGGCAAATGGCTTGGTAAATAGCCTTTATTTTGTCCACACGGGTAGACACACGGGCGTGTGTGACACACGGTCTGCCCCATGGGCATGTGTTTCGGCCGTGTGTCCCCTGCACCTTGTAAAATTTTTGAAATGTCACGAAAAATTCTTAGAGTTTCTGATTAAGTTCCGAATTGATTTTAATGCTCGTATTGGACCTCAAGGGTCCATCTAAGGGACGTTACGGATGATCTTGGTTAATGAATAGTGATTGACATGATTTATCTGAGAATGTTCTGAAATATTTTTGTAACACTCCGTAACCCTGTTCTGGCGACTGATACGGTTTAGGGGTATTACATTTAGTGGTATCAGAGCTATAGTTTAGTCGATTCTCAGACTAACGTAGCGCATGCGAGACTAGCTATACATGTTATATTAGTACCTGTGATAGTGTGATATCTCCCAACTCTGATGAAATTGTTTTGTTGAGGCAGAGATGCTTTCCAACCGAGCTATTTTCGAAAATGCTAAAAGTGATACTAAGATATTTGAAAATATGTTTGTGATGAGTCGAAACTTGGAAAGGTATGAATAAGAGTTCATGATATGTATGTGATGATGTACAAAATGAAATAACCATAAGTTGAGAAATATTGATAAAATCTCATTGTTCCGGTTGAACGTTGTATTTTGATGGATTATGGTGATTTTATGAAACGTATGAAATGTTTTAAATGTTGTAAAAAGGATTTAGCCCGGAAGGGTAATCCTGAATTAAGCCCTCTCGAGCATATGATATGAAATGGATTTAGCCCGGAAGGGTAATCTAGAGTAAGCCCTTTAGAACATACGTTACTGAAAGGATTTAGCCTGGACTGGCAATCTTGTTATATCATATGTGGGTCGAGAGTGTACTCTACGGATATGTGCAAAAAGGGCACTTTTGAATATGAATTTACAGATTGATGACATGCATACCTTGAGTATACTACCCGAATATCCATCGAAATTACAATAGTTCAATGGAAATTATTTGTGAAATATGGAAAGGTGAAGTGAAATGAAAGTTTATATTGTGATAAGCTCATCCATGTTTGTTTGGCATTCATATGATGTTATGTTCCTAACTTATTTGATTAAGTGAATGCGATAAGTAAACTTACTCAAAATTTATGGAATGTATATTAAGTACACTTGTTTGAATAAGATAATCGGAATGTCCGTGTGACATAAATATGTATGTTAAATTAGCTTGAAGTGAATTATATGATTGTGAAGATATTATGTTGATGATGAATGCTAAGTGATATGTGTGTATTTATGAGAGTCGAGTTAGAGGCTTTACGACCTCACCCCCTTACTAATGTGGTATTTTATAACGAAATTTCACGAGATTTATGTTGAATGAGCTCACCAGTGAGAGACTAAAGAGTTCAGTAATGGAATAACTAATAATGTGGTCAGAGTTGAGAATAGTTTGGCAAGTGAATACAGTCTTGGAAAGGATGTCAGGTTATTCTAAAGATCATCCGGATTTCGCAACGTCACGGTTAAGGAAAAAGTTAATCTCGGCTAATCGACTCATTCAGATATGATGTCTAAAGTATGTATTTGCTGGAGTTTCTTCCGGGTTGATTTTTGTTAGTAATTGGAATAATATGGAATTACTGATGACAAAATTAGTCAGAGAAATGATATTTGAATTGTAAAGATGTCTGAGTGTAACAGTTGTGATTGAATTGATTATGATGATCTCTCCTGGGTATTTTATATATTCATTTATCCTTAGAGATATATATGTGATTGTTCTTTTTCTGATGAAATTCTTATCGTATGAGAATACGAGCTGATTATAATGTTAGATGAAAGCACTGTTGGTCTGGTTGGTTGATGATCAGCATACCTTATCTCTCTCTTTGGGGTTTTATTCTATTATGTTTGAAATAAAAGTTGAAGGTGAAAATTTATGTGAGACTATTCTTCTGTTTCTACTGGATATTGTTTTGTTTTATATATATATATTTGGAAAATATATTATCTCTGTTACAATTGATTCCAGAGCATGTGAGCATTGTTTTTATTTTGGTTTTCTCTGAGGAATCATCAATATCTTTATTATTTTCTTGTGAGTTATGTTCTTGGACTTCCGGTTTGGTATCGTATCTTGGATTTCTTTATCTCGATTTTCTTATCATCCTTATTTCGTAAATTATCAATCATGGCACATCTTTAAAGTATGTTCTTTGGCTTGTAATAACTATGTCTATTATGAGTGTATTCTTGGTTTGATCATAGGAACGTGGTGATTCTGGTATCGAGATTTCTCTAATTTTCGTGAAAAGAATTGACATCGGCAAAGGTATTGATAGTGGAAGCTCAAGCTCAAATTATATGATAGTTTTCTTCTCTCAGGTAAGTTTGATTAAGGTCAATGAATTCAATTAGGATATTTTGTTTCCTTGAGCTAATGCAGTTGTAAAGATATTTGATTAGCATGTTAAGGGTGTCGAAACCATTTTTATTGTTTGGAAAACAGGATCAACTTTAAAATAGAAAATGGAGTTGCCACCGATCCTATTTTGAGGTGTGATCAGATCACCTTGAGATTAATCATTAAAACATTTTGATTTATTAAGACAATGATTTTGGCCTACAAAATTTCGAGAAAATAGGTTCAGGAGTCGGTTACGCGCGAGGAAGGGTTAGCACCCTCGTAACGCCCAAAATTGGTACCGAATTGATTGATTAATGTCTTAATGTCAAAAATTTAGAAAGATTTTAAAATACGATCCTCTTTATTTGAAAACCCGAATGAATTAAAATGGATGCTGAGACCCGCTTATTTCGAAGAAGTAAAACGTCATGCCCAGTGAGTTAGGATACGACATTTTGAATCCTTGAAACTAAGCTTGTCTTTTGACTTTTAAAACTCATACATTTAAATTTGAGAAGGAAATTCTATTATTTGGGTCAAATGAAAGATCGGAACCCAGTAAGTTAGGGCACAATTTCTCAAAATTTCAAATACTTAATATTGCCTTTGTTTTTAGAAATCCTTACCTCGAGATAACAAAATGTCACATCCAGTAAGTTAGGACACAAAAATTTTGAATTCTCGAGAATAAGTTTTTATTTAACTTTTATGTTTTGATTTTAAAAAGAAAATAATAGGTTCTTTAGACTCGATGAGAAAAATCGAAACCCAGTAAGTTAGGGTACGATTTCTTTCAAACCTTAGAACGCGAAGTATTTGCTTATTTCAAAACAAAAATTTTAATGGATCGGATAAAATGTAATATGATTTTATAGTAAAATGTAAAATGAATTTTAGTGCTAATATATGTAACAAAATAATAATGATGACAATGTGAAGATTGAAAATAAAGTAAAATAAACAAGCCAAAAAGAAAAATAATAAGGAAAAAGGAACCAAAATTTGAAGCTAAAAAAAATATAAAACAAACAAATATATAAGAGCATATAAAACAAATTGATAATATCAATGATATTAGGAATGATGGATGATCTAAAGTTTGTAAGCATATAAAAGAAAACAAATAAATGGACGATAAAATGATAAAATAAAATAAATGTATTATTTTAGAAAACCTATTTAGGTAAATAAAAAGGAAAGGAAATACAATAATGATAGCAATAACAATGCAAAAATTAATAATATAATAATATAATAACAAATAAAATCAACACACACAAAAAAATAAAAATAAAAACAAAAATGATTAGTAATAATAATAGAGGAAACGAAAATACAAAATGTGAATAAAAGGAAAAATAATGTTAATTTAAATATTAGAAGAAGATAAATAAATAAATAATGAACAATAAACAAGTAAAATACAACCAAAACAATTATACAGATAAAATAAAAGCTTGAAATTGAGTAAATAAATAAATAAAGGATTAGATTAGGATTAAAATAAAATTTGAAGTTTAAATTAAAAAAATGAAAAGGATATGGAAGGACTAAATTTAAATGTAAACAAAAATTTAGGGAAAAATTCAAATAAAAAAAAAGGGAATGATGGACTAAATCATAACGCGCTAAAAATACTATAGGGAAAAAGGGAAAATATCCCTGCCCCTATTATGTGCAGCATTTTGATGTGACCAAAATGCAATAAAATAAAACTTTGCGTCCATATTAGAAAAATAAAAATAATACAAAAGGCAATCTAGGACCCAATCGCAATGTGCTGCAAAAGCGGAGGGGCCGTGCACATAAATACCCCACTTTCAGGCAAAACATGCGGATCCTCAGGGTAGGCGGGTCGGGTTGCGGGTCGCCCCCCAAAACGACTCCGTTTTGGGCGTTTGGGGGGCCTAATGAAACGTCGCCGTTTTGCCTTGCTATTTAAACCCAAATTTTTTTAAAAAAATTCATTTTTCCTCTTTCTCTTAAAAAAATCTTTCAAAACTCTCTCAACTCCTCTCTCTCCCCCATAATCCGGCCAGGCTCCGGTTGCCAGACCGCCGTGGTGGCTACGGTGGCCGGAAAATTCCTCGAAGCCTATTTTTCACCTCTTTTTTCAAATAAAACCCATATTGTGAGTTTAAATGGCCCAAAAGACCCTCAAAAAGAATAAAAAGCGAGAAAGTCTCTTCGTTTTTCTTTCAACGATTCCGTTTGTATCCATCCGTCGAACCTTCGGTGGTCCGTTGGCCTTTCAGATCAAAAGAGTGAACCGATCGAACCAAGGTAAAAGCCCTTCCTTTTGCTTTTTATTATTCGTATAAAAAAAAGAATAAAGAAATAAAAACTTGAATAAAAAATCACCTTGAATCAGTTTTCTGATTTTTTATTAATATTTTTGTTTGTTCGTTCGTTCGTAAAAAGACTTACAATCGATTTCTTCTCTTTTTAAAGCAAAAGATAAATAAAAAATAAAAAATACACTATTATTCTATGTGCAGGTATGGAGGCCATATGCTTGCTTGCTGTAGAGGTACGACGTGCATAGGAAGGATTGCTGACGTGGCGACGCGCGTGGGGTGTTCGACGGAGGCTACTACGGTGCACCTTAGCTGCCAGGGTTTCTTGGTTGTTATTTTTTTATGTGATTTGGGCTAGGTTTAGACATTGGGCTGTGTATTGGGTCTTTTTTTGGGTTTAAAAAAACTGTTAAAATGGACTGCTTGGACTTTATTTATTTTGTTTGGTTTTTAAATTGGTTAATGGGCCCGGGCGAAAATAGACTCTTACAGCTGCCCCTCTTTGCTCGTTGTCGTGTAACGAGAATGAAGCAAAGACTCCAAAAAGGACCAGTTTTGCCGGATCTTCAAATCTTTGACTTCTTTCAGTGCTTTTCTTCTTCGAGTAGCTTTATTCCATCTCACTGCATCTTCAAGGGTGTAGGAACTAACGCTTCGATCCAATTCAAGGAGATTAGACTTGTAACTTCAATCTGCTCTGCCGCAACTTCAGGGAGATAAGATTTGCTATCTTCAATCTGCTCCACTGCAACTTCAAGAAGATAAGATCCGCCATAATTTGTAGCTTTAATCTATTTCACTACAATGTCAGGGAAATACTATTTGCTGTCTTCAGTCTTCTTCGCTGTAACTTCAAGGAAATAAGGCTGGTGACTTCATTCTGCTCCACTGCAACTTTAGGAAGATAAGATCCGCCATTATCTGTAGCTTTAATCTGTTTCACTGCAACGCTAGGGAAATAAGATTTGCTGTCTTCAGTCTGCTTCGCTGCAAATTTAGGGAAATAAGGCTGGTGGCTTTAATCTGCTCCACTACAACTTCAGGAAGATAAGATCTGCCATTATATGTAGCTTTAATTTGTTTCACTGCAACGCCAGGGAAATAAGATTTGTTGTCTTCAGTCTGCTCCGTTGCAACTTTAGGGAAATAAGGCTGGTGGCTTCAATCTGCTCCACTGCAACTTCAGGAAGATAAGATCCACCATTATCTATAGCTTTAATCTGTTTCACTGCAACGCTCGGGAATTAATATTTGCTGTCTTCAGTCTGCTCCACTGCAACTTCAGGGAAACAAGGCTGTAGCTTCAATCTGTTCCACTACAACTTGAAGAAGATAAGATCTGCCATAATTTGTAGCTTTCATCTGTTTCACTGCAACTTCAGGGAAATACGATTCGCTATCTTCAGTTTTCTCCGCTGCAACTTTAGGGAAATAAGGCTGGTGGCTTCAATCTGCTCCACTGCAACTTTAGGAAGATAAGATCCGCCATAATTTGTAGCTTTCATCTATTTCATTGCAATGTTAGGGAAATATGATTCGCTGTCTTCAGTCTTCACCGCTGCAACTTCAGGGAAATGAGGCTGGTGGCTTCAATCTGCTCCACTGCAACTTCAGGAAGATAAGATCTGCCGTAGCTTTCATCTATTTCACTGCAACGTCAGGGAAATATGATTCACTGTCTTCATTCTTCTCCGCTGCAACTTCAGGGAAATAAGGCTGGTGGCTTGAATCTGCTCCATTGCAACTTTAGGAAGATAAGATTTGCCATGGCTTTAATCTGTTCCACTGCGTCTTTAGGGAAATAAGATTCGCTATCTTGACTTCAATCCATCCCACTGCAACTTTAGGGATATGGGATTTACAACTTCAATTTGCTCCACTGTTACTTCAGGGAAATGAAATTTGTGGATTCGTCAATCTTGCTACACTATCCTCTGGGGGACATGACGTGTAGAATCAATTTCATGGGCCTATGCTTATGCCAAATGATTAGGACGTCATGATCAGGATGAATCAAATGCTCTTAGTAATATTTGTATGAATGTAGAATATCATTTTGCGAGAAAGATCCCTTTCTAATGCTTAGGTTGTCATTGTTTGTTGTTCATTAAGGTTGTATCACTGACGCAATATCCTGTCTTCTTGTTCAGCTAATATCCTTGATAGAAAATTCGAAGAGATAGTCACAATTTAGACTCTTCTTTCTCTGATATTTCCAACCCTTAGACTTGGTGAATTCTAAATAATAGTCCTGTTTCAGGTTCTCGTACTATTTAGAAGTTTTCAGAGTATTATGTAAAACTCCTTTTGTGAAAATATTATTAGTCCATTAATCATTATTTCAATACAAAATGCTTGAAAATGATCATAATGATGGACAGAAATGGAATTTATCAGAAACAAAATCTGAAAAGAATAGGTTAATTAAAGAAAGCAAACATTGCTAGTATACAAAATGATGAGGGGAAAAGATAGGTGCCCCAGATATTGTAGCCTGAGCTTCTATGTACGGACTTTCTAAAGAACATTTTAAGCTCAATATGTGTTTAGGAGATCAAGAGTACCCTATTGATGCCCCAAGGCGTAACATCTCTCATTCCTCTTAATTCAGGTATAGCAATATCACCGTATGCCCTGTCTTTGATCACAATTTGAGCTGCCCTTTTCGGGTTTTCGACTCAAAACCCCTTTGGTCTCAAGGCGCCCTTTGCCGATTTTCACCTTGGCCATTCCGCTTCTTTTTTTTTTGAAGGTTGCCCCCATTTTTTCGTTTATCTTGGAGCGATGCGATGTTGATCTTGAACAACTGCAAACTTCTGATATCGTGCTATTGTTCCAATTTAATGTATCGTCAGATAGGATCCTTTTTGGCATTCCATACTAACATAGAATTTGCTGACTGCCGACTCTGTGACATCGACATGTGAAGCAGCTTCCGCACAATTGGTAAATTAATCGAGGACCACAAAGATGAATCGATACTCGTTAGAAGCTTTTGGTGAGTGTAACATCCTAAAATCAGGTGGTCTGTAAAATTTGGGTAAGTGCATGTGTTGTGCTTGTTATGTTGTTGTGTAGGTGTGATTAGGGGTCCTAGGGAGGCCTAGGGTCGTATTGGAGCTTTAGTAAAATTTTACTTTTTGGGCACTTAAGGGGGAGAGCTAGTGGAAGCAGGAGTTAAGCATATTTGCTTGTGTTTTGATAGCACAAGTGGAGTATATGGCTTGGTGGTGATGGCGTCAACATGCATGCAAGGGAAGTGAGGTTCGAATCTCACAAATAGCACTTGGAGGTTTTATTTTTGTGCTCAGACAAGGGAGGTGGTTGAATGAAGATCAAACTCTGTAGGAGAGAGGGGAGACTTGGTCAAATATTTCAAATGGTGGGTGGAGAGTAAGGTGGGGAGAAAGTTAAGGAGGGAACGTGGGATTGAGGTGAGAAGGGGTGTTTGGCCGAAAGTGGGAGACTTGTGAAGGGGAAAATTCAGTCAAAGGATAAGGAAGAGTAAGGGATCTCTGAGTAGCATTTTTGGTAGTGGGAGATTAGTGTGCCGTTTGTTTCAAGAGTGGCTATGTGAGTTTTGTCCCTTTTTTTTTGCATTTTCGGTATTAACACTTTGGAAAAGCAATGATTCTACTCTCTTTGCCAAAACCTTTAGTTGCTATTCTCCTTTTTCTCATCTTTTTCTCTGTGCATATTATAGCCGAAACCCTTTTTTTTTTTCTTCTGTGGTGTTTTCTTCTATTCATCTCTTTCTCCAATTCTTCAAAAGCCGAATCTCCCTTCTTCTACTTTTTCTTCTTTTCTTTTTCTTCTTTTCTTCTTTGCTCCTCTATTTCTTTCTTCACTAACCAAACCTCTGTTTCTTTCCATTTCGAATCAGTGTTGCGTGAGTAGCCTAAGGCGTGAAGGGCTATTTTCTGTCGAATCTATTTTGGCTTTTCACCACCGTTGTCAGCACAAGAAGCCGAAATTCGGGTTGTGCATCTATCATTTTTGTGGCACCTTGGTAAGTGTATCCTTGACCGATTAGAGATTAAAGTTCCCTTACTTTGCTGATTTTTCTTTTAAGGCCGAATAACCTTGCCTTTGTGAACTTGGAACAGTGGTAATGACTATGTTCTTTGGTTAGCAACCCAACTTCGTAATCAAGGGGAGTAGTCAAGCGTGCTAGTATACAAAGGAGTTGCCATCGAGGGGGTGAGTATGGTGGATTGTTTAATCAATTTCAAATATGGAAATGTTGTGGAGTAAGACTAACTATTAGTCGATTAGTGTTCTCAGGTGCTTCGGTGGGTAACGGGATCCGTGATCCGTACAGGTGTGTAATCACACTTTTATTTGTTTTGCTATGAAACTTTCTGTGTGTTGGCTAAAAGCCAAAATACCATTAATGGGTAAGTTAATGAAATATCCCTAATGGGGGAAGTCGGATACAGCCTAGGTGAGTAAATTTACTATCATACCTTTAAAGGTAGGCTGAGCATGTTTGTGTATTTTGTATATCTGTTATGTTGGTACATTAATGCATACACGAATTATTATGACATGATATGCTGCATGGGATTGGGTTATGATATTGATGAAAGGGGAAGTGTAATTCGGTGGCTTTGCCACATATTTCGGTGACTCTGTCACACTATTTCAGTGGCACTGCCACAATTTCGGCGATGAGCAGCGTAACTGCCATCGAGGTGTGTAGCGGATGAGGGTTGATTGTAGAAATCCCCACCGGTGTGTTTTGGCTGGAATGGGTGGTGTGTAGTGGATGGATTATTAGGTTGGGCTGGGTTGTATTGCATTCATTATCTGCTATACCATGCTAATAGGGTTTAGGCCCAGTTTGTTTCTGTAAGGGCTAAGGATTGGTTTGTATCTGAATGGGCTCGGGCCCAGTTAATGTTCGTGTAGGGGATTACACACTAAGTTATCGTAAGTCACCCCTCTGCTTAATTTCGCAGGTAATCCCTAGCTTTGAGGATTTGGAGCCGAGGTGGACTCTGTGGTGGCCATACATCGTTTCGTTAGTAAACACCGTTTTACATTACTTTAAATTAAATTTTATTTTGGGATTATGATCTGTAATAAGGCCTCTGGGAATTTATGTTGGTTTTTAGCTTTTAATCTAGTTACTACTTATTATTTTTGAATGCTCAACTTTGGATTTTCTAAAACACTAATAATGGTTTTTCCAAAAATTTTAATAAACGATTACAAACTAAAATTGATAAAACTCTAGGTTTTCTTAAACGACGGAAAAAGTTCCCAAAATATCATGTCTCCACAAGTATTCAAATTCGAATTTCATAACCAAAACAGTTTTCAAAATAATAACAATTTTTTCCAAAGAAATGGACATTAAGCAAGTCGTGTTTTCTTCAATGAACAACGAAACTCAGAATTTTCAAAAGAGATGCAACATTTTCAACAAACAACATTTCTAAATAATCGCTTAGCTTTTCAAACAAATATCTAAGTTTGAAGTTTCGACTTTTAAACGATCGCGAAGTTTCTTTAACAACCATTCCATGTAACATGCCAGATCTAGTCGTAACGTATAGGCCAGGTTTAGGGTGTTACATTTAGTGGTATCAAAGCCCGATTGCAAAACTCGGCTGTGGAGTGGGTTCGAAAACGTTTTCCAAAAATTGGTTTAAAACATGGTTTAAAAACATAGGTTTTTTTGGAAAGTATGACACCGGAGTCTTCGGCACCAAATCTTTAATCCTCTTATTTTATGATTGTGGATGATGATATGATTGTAGTTAATAATAGGATACTGTGACTGCTAGCTTTAAGAGCTAAGATTAGAGACTGAAGCATTAGAAACTCAACTCGCGAAAGCAACTCTTATATCTGTTTTCATAAAACATGTTAATAAATAGTAGAATTATATACTGATTTATAGAACATTCTTAATCAGATTAACTTGACCTAGTAGTATGAGTACCAGAGGACGTGGACGTGGTACACACGGCCGTGGTAGAGGCCGGGGTGTTGAGGCTGGATCCTCAGAATTAGGGCATGTGCCGGAAGGCGAAGTGCCAGTATCACCAGTAGCAGAAGCAAGGTCTCAAGACCGAACTGGGGGGGACGATGCTTTGTCTCAAGCTATGCTGCGAGTCTTGTAACGGGTTGCTGAAGCATGTACCGGGACAGTGGTCCAGAAATCTATCCCTGAGCGACTTCGGGCAAATAGGGCCGAGATATTTAGGGGCATTTCTGGTGTGGCCCCAAACATAGCTGAATATTGGTTGAGGCAGTTGAGCGGATTATGAATGATCTGGACTACACGGCGGAGGAAAAACTGAAAGGAGCAGTGTCCCTCCAACGAGATGAGGCATACCAGTGGTGGCTCACAGTGAGGGAGGGTACTCCAGCGGATCGTATCACCTGGGACTTCTTTAAGACAGCGTTCTAGGGAAAATATGCTGGGGCGAGTTATGTGGACGCCCAGAGGAAAGCATTTCTGAACTTGGTCCAGGGGAATAAATCCGTGGTAGAATATGAGGTGGAGTTCCTACGCTTAAGTCGGTACACTCGGGATATAGTCACAACCGATTATGAGCATTGTGTATGGTTCGAGGATGGTCTGCGGGACGAGCTGTGAGTCTGATAGCTCCGCAGCGGGAAAGAGATTTTGCCATTCTGGCTGAGAAAGTAAAAATCACCGAAGAAGTGAAACGTTCTGAGAGGCAGAACCGAGATAAGGATAGGGGCAGAATAAGAGAAGTTTTGGGTCGTCAGGTTCTTCTGGGGTTTTCAAAGAGGCCTAGATTGGATGGGCCAGCTCGGGTGGGGATGCCTGTTGCTGTTGGTCAGTTGCGACAGTGTGCTCAGTGTGGGAAAACACATTCAGGGGAGTGATGGAGAAAAACAGGAGGATGTTTCAAATGTGGATCTAGGGATCATCTGATAAAGGACTGTCCACAAGAGGTGGCTAGGGTACGGACGATAGGTCAGGGTTTTGCACAGTCAAGGAGAGGTGGTCAGCCGCCGCCGAGAGGTCGTGGTTCGACCAGAGGAGGAAATGGTTTTGGTCGAGGTCGTGGAGCACCGGGCAGAGGTGTTGGTAATACAGAAGCAAGACAGCCGGGGTTAGTCTATGTAGCTCGACGGCGAGAGGATGGTGATGCACCGGACGTCATAACTGGCACGTTTCTTATATTTGATGCACCATTTATAGCTTTGATAGATATTGGGTCTACACATTCATATGTTGCTTGTACTGTATCTAGGACTTTGAGCATTAAATCTGAGATTGCTACTAGAGGGATGTCTGTGGTTAGCCTTTTAGGACAATCGGTGGTAGTGAACAAACTATTTAGGAATGTGCCTTTAGAAGTGCAAGGGATTGTTTTCCCGGCAAACTTGATGGAATTACCGTTCGGTGAGTTTGATCTGATTTTAGGCATGGACTGGCTAGTTAAGCATCGTGCAAATTTGGATTGCGCTGCTAAGCGTATGGTTTTAAGAACTCTAGAGGATGAGGAAGTAATTGTGATACGAGAAAGAAGAGATTATCTGTCTTATGTGATTTCGGCGCTTAAGGCCGAGAAGATGGTGCGAAAAGGGTGCAAGGCATTTTTGGCTTTTGTCAACTTATCTAATGCCAATGAATTATCTGTTGGAGATGTCAGAACCGTGAAGGAGTTCTCGGACGTCTTTCCTGAAGAGCTTCCGGGATTGTCTCCTGATCGCGAGGTGGAATTTGGCATTGAGCTATTGCCAGGAATGGCTCTGGTGTCCATCGCACCTTATAGGATGGCGCCGAAGGAGCTAGTAGAACTTAAAGCTCAGATCTAAGAGCTATTGGATCGTGGATTTATCCGACCAAGTGTATCACCTTGGGGAGCGCCGGTATTGTTCGTCAAGAAAAAGGATGGGTCGATGCGTATGTGCATTGACTATCGTCAGTTGAACAAGTTGACTATTAAGAACAAATACCCGCTACCAAGGATTGACGATTTGTTCGATCAGCTGTGAGGAGCTTCGATTTCCTCGAAGATAGATTTGAGATCTAGGTACCATCAGCTAAAGGTCAAGGAGGCAGATATTCATAAGACTGCTTTCTGAATGCGTTATGGGCATTACGAGTTTCTAGTGATGCCGCTCAGACTGACTAATGCACTAGCCGCTTTTATGGACATGATGAACTGGGTCTTCCAACCCTATCTAGACCGGTTTGTGGTAGTGTTCATAGACGACATTTTGGTGTAATCAAGAACGGAGGAGGAACATGATTCTCATCTTAGGGTTGTGCTACAAATATTAAAAGAGAAGCAACTGTATGCCAAATTCAACAAGTGTGGATTTTGGCTGAAGGAAGTGAACTTTTTGGGGCATGTTGTTTCTGCCGAGGGGATTAGAGTTGATCCCCGAAAGATCGAAGTTGTATTGGATTGGAAACAACCAAAGTCAGTGTCGAAAATTCAAAGTTTTCTGGGTTTGGCTGGGTACTACAGAAGGTTCGTTGAGGGGTTCTCGTTGATAGCTGCACCGTTAACCAAGTTGTTGCGGAAGGGAGTACCGTTTGTGTGGACTGATAAGCAACAGGAAAGTTTTGAAAAGTTAAAGAAGATTCTGACTGAGGCACCGGTATTGATTCAGCCTGAGGCTGGGAATGAATTTATCGTCTACTGTGATGCATCGCACACAGGTTTGGGTTGTGTGTTAATGCAAGAAGGGAATGTGGTAGTGTATGCATCTCATCAACTAAGGCCACATGAAGTGAATTATCCTACTCATGACTTGGAGCTAGCTGCCGTGGTGTTCGCTCTGAAGATATGGAGACACTACCTGTATGGAGAAAAGTCGACTATCTATACCGACCATAAGAGCCTGAAATATCTCCTTACCCAGAAGGAGCTGAATTTAAGACAACGGAGGTGGATTGAGTTGTTGAAAGACTATGACTGCTCGATTGAGTATCACCCGGGTAAAGCCAACGTGGTGGCAGATGCATTGAGTCGTAAGGTGATATCAGATTTGAGAGTAATGTTTGCTCATCTCTGTCAGTATGAAGATGGTAGCTTGTTAGCCGAACTTCAAGTGAAACCGACATGGGTAAGTCAGATTAAAGAGAAGCAATTGTTAGACGAATCGTTAAGTTCTCAATTTCAGCAAGTGGAAGGTGGAGAGACAGGGGATTTTGGTTTGAACAGTGAAGGGGTATTGTGGTTTCAAGGAAGAGTTTGTGTGCTGAAGGACTGTGATTTAAGGTAGATGATTCTGCGAGAGGCGCATAGTAGCCCTTATGCTATGCATCCCAGTGGAAGCAAGATGTATCGAGACTTGTGTGAACAGTACTAGTGGCCAGGGTTGAAACGGGAAGCTACTGACTTTGTGAGCAAGTGTTTAACATGTTAGTAAGTGAAGGCGGAACATCAATTGCCTTCGGGATTGCTGCAACCGGTGAAGATCCCACTTTGGAAGTGGGAAAGGATAACAATGGATTTTGTTAGTGGGCTACCCCCTACGCCTACTAAGAAAGATTCAGTCTGGGTAATTGTTGATCGGTTGACTAAGTCCACTCACTTCATACCGGTTCGTACCGACTATTCGTTGCAAAAGTTGGCCAAGCTGTATGTAGCAGAGGTTGTGAGGCTACATGGGGTACCGATGTCTATCATATCAGACAGGGACCCTAGGTTTACATCGCGGTTTTGGAAGGCATTACATGAAGCTTTGAGTACAAGGCTAGACTTTAGCACATCGTTCCACCCACAGACTGATGGTCAGTCGGAAAGGGTATTTCAGATTCTAGAAGACATGTTAAGGGGCTGTGTGATTGACTTCAGAGGTAGTTGGGAAGATTATTTGCCGTTGGCTGAATTCGCGTACAATAACAACTATCACAAACCGAGATTGAGGTAAGACCTGATCTGTCTTTTGAAGAAGAACTAGTGCAGATTTTAGACCGAGATGTTAAAGTATTGAGAAGGAAATCGGTTCCATTGGTCAAAATGGTGTGGCGTCATCACAATTCAGAAGAAGCCACGTGGGACCCAGAAGAGGCGATGCGACAGCAATATCCTCACCTCTTGTAACCAGGTAAATTTCGAGGCCGAAATTTCTTTAAGGGGGTAGGACTGTAACATCCTAAAATTAGGAGGTCTGTAAAATTTGGGTAAGTGCATGTGTTGTGCTTGTTATGTTGCTGTGTAGGCGTGATTAGTGGTCTTGGGGAGGCCTAGGGTCGTGTTGGAGCTCTGGTAAAATTTTGCTTTTTTGGCACTTAAGGAGGGAGAGCTAGTGGAAGTAAGAGTTAAGCATATTTGTTTGTGTTTTGATAACACAAGTGGAGTATATGGCTTGGTGGTGATGGCATCAACATGCATACAAGGGAAGTGAGGTTCGAATCTCACAGATAGCACTTGGAGGTTTTATTTTTGTGCTCAGACAAGGGAGGTGGTTGAATGAAGATCAAACTCTGTAGGAGAGAGGGGAGACTTGGTCAAATATTTCAAATGGTGGGTAGAGAGTAAGGTGGGGAGAAAGTTAAAGAGGGAATCATGGGATTGAGGTGAGAAGGGGTGTTTGGCCGAAAGTGGGAGATTTGTTAAGGGGAAAATTCGGGAAAAGGATAAGGAAGAGTAAGGGATCTCTGAGTAGCAATTTCGGTAGTGGTAGATTAGTGTGCCGTTTGTTTCAAGAGTGGCTATGTGAGTTTTGTCCCTTTTTTTCGCATTTTCGGTATTAACACTTTGGAAAAGCATTGCTTCTACTCTCTTTTCCGAAACGTTTAGTTGCTATTCTCCTTTTTCTCATCTTTTTCTCTGTGCACATTATAGCCGAAACCTTTTTTTTTTCTTCTGTGGTGTTTTCTTCTATTCATCTCTTTCTCCAATTCTTCAAAAGCCGAATCTCCCTTCTTCTACTTCTTCTTCTTTTCTTCTTTGCTCCTCTATTTCTTTCTTCACTAACCGAACCTCTGTTTCTTTCCATTTCGAATCGGTGTTGCATGAGTAGCCTAAGGCGTGAAGGGCTATTTTCTGTCGAATCTATTTTATCTTTTCACCACCGTTGTCAGCACAAGAAGTCGAAATTCGGGTTGTGCATCTATCGTTTTTGTGGCACCTTGGTAAGTGTATCCTTGACCGATTAGAGATTAAAGTTCCCTTACTTTGCTGATATTTCTTTTAAGGCCGAATAACCTTTGCCTCCATGAACTTGGAACAGTGGTAATGACTATGTTCATTGGTTAGCAACCCAACTTCGTAATCAAGGGGAGTAGTCAAGCGTGCCAGTATAATAAGGAGTTGCCGTCGAGGGGGTGAGTATGGTGGATTGTTTAATCAATTTCAAATATGGAAATATTGTGGAGTAAGACTAACTATTAGTCGATTAGTGTTCTCAGGTGCTTCGGTGGGTAGCGGGATCCGTGATCCGTACAGGTGTGTAATCACACTTTTATTTGTTTTACTATGAAACTTTCTGTGTGTTGGCTAAGAGCCGAAATACCCTTAATGGGTAAGTTAATGAAATATCCCTAATGGGGGAAGTCGGATACAGCCCAGGTGAGTAAATTTACTATCATACCTTTAAAGGTAGGCTGAGCATGTTTGTGTATTTTGTATATCTGCTATATGGGTACATTAATGCATACACGAATTATTATGACATGATATGTTGCATGGGACTGGGTTATGATATTGATGAAAGGGGAAGTGTAATTCGGTGGCTCTGCCACATATTTCGGTGACTCTGTCACACTATTTCGGTGACCCAGTCACATTATTTCGGTCGCACTGCCACAATTTCGGTGATGAGCAGCGTGATTGCCATCGAGGTGTGTAGCGGATGAGGGTTGATTGTAGAAATCCCCACCGGTGTGTTTTGGCTGGAATGGGTGTTGTGTAGCGGATGAATTATTAGGTTGGGCTGGGTTGCATTACATTCATTATCTGCTATACCATACTAATAGGGCTTAGGCCCAGTTTGTTTCCGTAAGGGCTAAGGCTCGGTTTGTATCTGAATGGGCTCGAGCCTAGTTAATGTTTGTGTAGGGGATTACACACTGAGTTCTCGTAACTCACCCCTCTGCTTAATTTCGCAGGTAATCTCTAGCTTTGAGGATTTGGAGCCGAGGTGGACTTTGTGGTGGCCATACATCGTTTCGTTAGTAAACACCGTTTTACATTGCTTTAAATTAAATTTTATTTTTGGGATTATGTTCTGTAATAAGGCCTCTAGGAATTTATTTTGGTTTTTAGCTTTTAATCCGGTTACTACTTATTATTTTTGAATGCTCAACTCGGGATTTTCTAAACCACTAATAACAGTTTTTCCAAAAATTTTAATAAACGATTACAAACTAAAATTGATAAAACTCTGGGTTTTCTTAAACGGCGGAAAAAGTTCCCAAAATATCATGTCTCTACAAGTATTCAAATTCGAATTTCATAACCAAAACAATTTTCAAAATAATAACAACTTTTTCCAAAGAAATGGACATTAAATAAGTCGTGTTTTCTTCAATGAACAACGAAACTCAGAATTTTCAAAAGAGATGCAACATTTTCAACGAACAACATTTCTAAATAATCGCTTAGCTTTTCAAACAAATATCTAAATTTGAAGTTTCGACTTTTAAACGATCGCGAAGTTTCTTTAACAACCATTCTATGTGACATGCCAGGTTTAGGGTGTTACAGTGAGATTCATGCCTCACATAGAGAAAGTCCACAGAGATGTCATGAGAAGATGAATGAGGCATAGGAATCTTGTCTCTATAAATTTGGCACCTATGGCATTTCTTGGTATAACTGATGCAATCCCCTTCCGTGGTAGACCAGCAATACTTGAAACTCATGATTTGCCTGGCCATTGTAGAACCAATAGCATGTGTTCTTTAGACACCCTTATGGACCTCTTCTAAGATTCTTTAGCCTTAACAGCATCCCACATGTCTTAGTAGCCCAACCATTTCTTGAAACGATCATGCGAAAACATCTTTAAATTTTTTTGAATAACTTCAATGACGTCTCGCATTGTCTCTATGGTGATACAGGCTCCAATCGTCACCTCTTTCTCTTCTCCTAGGCTCATGATGACTTTTTGTGAGGTAGGATATGTTTTTCATCTTGTTCTACCATCCTTAACAAATCAGGAGATAGGTTACAATCTTTGTCGTGTTCAACTGAGGTCTTTCTAGACACATATCTTGCTCAAAAGTAGATTCTGAGTCAGTAACAACGTCACTCATTTTGTTGATAACTAGGGACCTGTTGTAAGTATGAAGGAATATTCAAGGAACAAATGAATCTAAAGATGATTATTTATGTGGTATGAAGCATGAATGAAATAAAGGAATGAAAGAATATTTGCTCAAAGTGAGACACAAAAATGCATTTTTTATTGAAACAAAAATGTTGGACATGAGCCTATTTCACAAAAGGAAATTCTTATTGTTCTAGGCTTAAAGAAACAAGTATGTTTGGAACTTTACTCTGAGTAAGCTCTAAAAACTACAGGAATTTCTTATGCAGTCCAATTATTCAGAACACTCCCATGTTCATAAGGGCAAATGCCTGGTAAGTTTTCTCTTCTGATTCCTTCTTCGGATATAACATTGATGCTCCCACTTCTGACCATTTCATCTGAACATTCAGTATATTCATAGAATTCCAATTCCTTCTTATCCATCAGGCCTGGCACCAAGGCTCTGAATCTCGTGACCCTCCTCATTATGGAACTCACAGTAGTTCCATGATTCTCCAAGTTTCTCCCTTAAATCTTGGGTGATTAATCCTCTTTCTACCATTTTCTTCCAAATCTCCCTCAGTAGGGTTTTCACTTCTGCTATATCTGTCTTGATTTTCTTCCATGCGCTCTCGATTATCGCATTTACCCTTTTTGTCTGAATTGTTGGGTAATAGATTTTCTGCATCGAATTTCACAATACCCATGTTGGTGAGTCTTTCAATTATCTTTTTGAAAGTGGTGCAGTTCTCAATTGAGTGTCCTGTGATTCCCGCGTGGTACTCGCATTGGGCGTTCACGTCTTACCATTTGGGAAAGGGAGGTTGTATAGGTTTTAGGTAGAAAGGGGATACTATATGTGCATCAAACAAACTTTGGTACAACTCCCCGTAGGTGATCGGGATAGGCATGAATCAGAGTTTTTCTGAGTTCTATCTTGGATCGGAATCTTGCCTTGGGGGCCTTGACGGCTGGTAGTTGCCGTCCTTGGCTGGCTTACAGTAATCGACCTTGAATAGCCATTATTAAACATTGTCGTATTATTCCCTTCATTTTCCCCTTCCTCCGGGACTTGAAAGTATTGACTTGGGAGCTCCTCTCTTGCCTTTTTCGTTTACAATGATCTTCAAATTGTTTTGGGAGCTCCGCTTTCGCCCTTTTTGTTTCCGCTACAGGGTTAATTGGGTTATCCCCTAGACTAGAACCTGGATCTATCGGGAAGCTCGCCAGTGTCGAGGTACCAGTTTGGTATTGGGGTCTGACGTTAATATACACCCTTTGTGGATACGCGTTTGGTGGTGTTTGGGCGCTTGTTGGGGTAAAGCTTGAATGATAGGCAGAGTCCTCGTTATCGTCCTCAAAATTAACCATATGGCTTTTCCTTTTTTCTAACCCTCCAGCTAGCATCTGGGTTAGTTGGCTCATCATGTTTCTTTGAAATTCTAGCATCTGATTCTTTATCTCTTATTGAAGTTTGGCTAATTGCTCTAGCATCTGTATTTGTAGTTACTCTAATCTCTCCAACCTTTGATCCATTTCTTTAGTCCTTGCTTGGGTATCGTAAGGATATTTAGTTGGTAAGTTTTTGTTGGTGTCTAGATTAACTGAAATAATTTCGCTTAATTAAGGTCTTTTTCATGAAATTTAATTTATATGATATAATGCAAATGCATGAATGCGAAAGGAGGCATTGACTTTGATTCAATTCCATTTAGAAAACTTTACTAGAAAACAAATTTCTTTACATAAAGCAGATTACATGTATGGCTTTGCCCTAATGCTCAAAGCCTTAACCTTCCTAAAAAGCCAAGCTAACTCTTTACCCCGATTTGATTCTGATTCATACTTCAAACTTAGTATGTTAGCCTGAATGCTATGGTCTGCAAATGATCGGCCACCTATCGTATTTGAGCCACAGCTTCACCCATTATATAGTCTCTATCCCTGACCTGACTTTGAGAACGGTGAAGTTGCTCTTTCCGCTGCTCGTTGCTTGCTTCAAGAAGTTCAACTCGAAGTTCACAATTTTGTAATGATATCTCGAGTTTTTCTATTTTTCTTTTCAGCTCCTCAATCTTGTTTAAGCTTGCTAAGAGCTCAATTGTGGAATTACGATTACGATACTGATTAAGTGACTTTTCCAATTCTGCAACCTTGGCTTTTAACCTGACCTTTTCATTTTAGCATTCTAGTAGGTCTTTCTCTAAGGCATTTCCTCAAACCTGGGCATCCTGGAATTTCCTTTCCCATTGCTCGGCTTTGTTCTTTTCTTCATTGATCTCTTGTTGCCATTGTTCTGATGTCTTTCCCAATCCGGCAGTCCTCATTGATAAGCGCAGCTTCTTGTAATCCATTTTCAGACTATCCAAATCTTCTCCAGCCTTATTTTTTCCTTTCTTCAATTTTTCGGCTTCTAGTTTATGGACATCGACATCTAACCCTAACTGCATTTTCTCTTCTTCCAATTGGTCGATCATTTTTCCAAGTTCTGAGTTCTTTCTTTCAAAATCTTGCTTAATAATCTCTAACTCAATCGGTACCACTCACAGATATTCCTCCATTGGTCGAATGTCTTCTTGATTTGGTCCAGGGATATTATCATTGACCCTTTTACCCAACCATCCATTATATTCGGGGGTCATCGTCAGTCCTGCGACAAATCTCCTTATTTGGCGGGTTTGGTTTTAGGCATTGGACATTTCTCAGACCTTTTTCTTATAGTTGCCCTCCCTATATGAAAACTCGCATTGAGCTAGCCCTTGAGTTGCTAGTATGAATTGTCTCGATCTATACTGCCTTAACATGAGTAGAGGAGCATATCCAACAGCTCCCCATATTCCAAGTAAAGAAACCCAATCGAAATCACCACACTAATATAAAATCTCGTCGGGGACCATCTAAGGGGCTCTCCACTCAACATCCTCTTATTGTAGACTTTGGAGAATCATCATTCATTTCTCCTCCGTGATATCATTTCGTCTCGACGTGGTCACTATCTCTTTAAAGGGAGAATAGTTTTCAGAGAAGATTCGGTAAGAGACTTTGTCCACTTTCCACAAATGGCTGTGAAACCATGCCAACAGAAGCTGGGCACAGCCTATAAATCTGCCCTCTCCCACTCTACGGCATGCGCTCAAGGACCTGAAAGTTTCGGCTAGAATTGCAAGGACGGGCGTGACCCTTTTATCAAGTTGGTCAAATAAATAAAAGACGGTCTCATCTATGTGCCCCAAAGCCTTGGGGAAGATCACCAATCTGTAAATGCTTAATGCGAAGACATCGACCCTTTCCTTCACGTCGGGATTTGCTAGGATCAAATCTCACAAATTTCTCCAAGGGATACACTTACTATCACTTTTTTACTTGGTTCGAGCTGCAATCCACTGTTCGCTCATTCCCATGATGTTCATCAACTTTTTCAAGAACATTGGGACATTGGTCGCTCTGGAGTAAGCCTTGTTAATTTGAATCTTTGGGAAAAGAAGTAAGGCTGTGTACTCTTCCACAGTAGGTACCAAATCCACCTTTCCAAAAGTGAAACAACTATAAGCAAGGTTCCAATATTGGGCGAGAGCTCGGAATAGGTGTTTGTCCACTTTGACATCGAGTAGATAGGGCAGATCACCATAATTGCAGTAGAATAGCTGCTTGGTCTCGTCATCCCACTGATCCCATATTTCTTTCATCTCTTGAAGATTATTTTAGGATACACTGATACGAGTGAAATCCCACAATTCTGACACGTATCCTTCTGTAAGACTATCACCTTTCTCTTGCTGCATTGTCTCGGCCCAAATCTGGACGGACGCATTATCCTCCACTTTATCAAAAAAAACCCCTTTTCCATGATAAGTTATCTTTTTGGGAACCGAATGTGAATCAACACCCTTTTATGATGAAAATGACATGCAAACATAGCAAAATACAATAAGTTAGTACAGCGTACAAAAACAAAACACAAAGTAAATAAACGATGATCGAAAACCTATCTGGGTAACCGCTAGGGTTTCTCGCATTACTATCTAGGGTGGGCTCCTAGGATTTTCTACATGCGGTTTGGTTCTAAAGTTGAGGTACCTGAACCAACAGATTCCTCGATCCTCACCCATTATAGGCTTATACGGACCGAGTTCGGTTCAAGGGAATACATTTCCCTATGGCTGCACAGAGATGAAAATCTCACGAAGACATAAGTACGGATGTATCCCAAAAGCAATCCACTATCTTGCACGGAGGTGAAAACCTCACGAAGGAAAAGCTTCTCACTCCCACTTAAAGATAAGACCAAAACGGTCCTTATGCAATATGATGCAAGACTCAAACCACAGTTATCATATAAAATAGCAATATGAACAAATGCAATAATAGGATCATAATTTTCAAATCGAATTTTCAACTTTCGACAACAAGACAGAAAATAATCAATTTTACGGTTTGACTCTCTTATTGTCCCCAGTGGAGTCGCCAAGCTGTCGAAACCATCTTTTTGTTTGAAAAACGGGGTTGACTTTAAAAAATAAAATGGAGTCGCCACCGATCCTTTTTTGAGGTGTGATCGGATCACCTCGAGATTAATCATTAAAACATTTTGATTTATTAAAACAATGATTTTGGCCTACAAAATTTTCAAAAAATAGGTTCGGGAGTCGGATACGCACAAGGATGGGTTAGCATCCTCGTAACGCCCAAAATTGGTTCCGAATTGAATGATTAATGTCTTAATATCGAAAATTTAGAAATATTTTAAAATACGATCATCTTTATTTGAAAACCCGAATGAATTAAAATGGATGCTGAGACCCGCTTATTTCGAAGAAGTAAAACGTCATGCCCAGTGAGTTAGGATACGACATTTTGAATCCTTGAAACTAAGCTTGTCTTTTGACTTTTGAAACTCATACATTTAAATTTGAGAAGGATATTCGGTTATTTGGGTCAAATGAAGGATCGGAACCCAGTAAGTTAAGGCACAATTTCTCAAAATTCCAAATACTTAGTATTGCCTTTGTTTTTAGAAATACTTACCTCGAGATAACAAAATGTCACATCCAGTAAGTTAGGACACACCAATTTTGAATTCTCAAGAATAAGTTTTTATTTAACTTTTATGTTTTGATTTTAAAAAGAAAATAATAGGTTCTTTAGACTCGATGAGAAAAATCGAAACCCAGTAAGTTAGGGTACGATTTCTTTCGAACCTTAGAACATGGAGTATTTGCTTATTTCAAAACAAAAATTTTAATGAATCGGATAAAATGTAATATGATTTTATAGTAAAATGTAAAATGAATTTTAGTGCCAATATATGTAACAAAATAATAATGATGACAATGTGAAGATTGAAAATAAAGTAAAATAAACAAGCCAAAAAGAAAAATAATAAGAAAAAAGGAACCAAAATTCGAAGCTAAAAAAACATAAAACAAACAAATATATAAGAGCGTATAAAACAAAATGATAATATCAATGATAATAGGAATGATGGATGATCTAAAGTTTGTAAGCATATAAAAGAAAACAAATAAATGGACGATAAAACGATAAAATAAAATAAATGTATTATTTTAGAAAAACTATTTAGGTAAATAAAAACGAAAGGAAATACAATAATGATAGCAATAACAATGCAAAAATTAATAATATAATAATATAATTACAAATAAAATCAACACACACAAAAAAATAAAAATAAAAATAAAAATGATTAGTAATAATAATAGAGGAAACGAAAAATCAAAATGTGAATAAAAGGAAAAATCATGGCAATTTAAATATTAGAAGAAGATAAATAAATAGATAATGAACAATATACAAGTAAAATACAACCAAAACAATTATACATATAAAATACAAGCTTGAAATTGAGTAAATAAATAAATAAAGGATTAGATTAGGATTAAAATAAAATTTGAAGTTTAAATTAAAAAATGAAAAGGATACGGAAGGACTAAATTTAAACGTAAATAAAAATTTAGGGAAAAATTCAAATAATAAAAAAAGGGGATGATGGGCTAAATCATAACGCATTAAAAATACTATGGGGCAAAAGGAAAAATATCCCTGCCCCTATTATGTGCAGCGTTTTGATGTAGACAAAAATGCAATAAAATAAAACTTTGTGGCCAGGTTAGAAAAATAAAAATAATACAAAAGGCAATCCATGACCCAATCGCAATGTGCTGCAAAAGCAGAGGGGCCGCGCACATAAATACCCCACTTTCAGGCAAAACACACGGATCCTCAGGGTAGGCAGGTCGGGTCGCGGGTCGCCCCCTAAAACGACGCTATTTTGGGCGTGTAATATTCGGGATTTAGGGGTTATGCGTTTTCACTTGAATGTATGTAGTAGCATGCTTGTGTGTGGTTTGTATGTGTATTGGGGGCTTCGGGAACCCTGGGGAGTAGGTAGATGCCTTAGAAAAATTTTGGATTTTTAAGTCTTAAAGGAGAGCTAAGGGAGCTAGGCCTTAAGGAGATTAGTATGTGGACTAAAACACAAGGACTCAGCTGGTAAAGTGGCAAGGGAGGCGCCACTTAGAGCATATGAGGGTGACGCTTCAAGGAGTGAGAAGGGGCCTAGGTTCGAGCAGCAAGGGGAGCATTTTTGGGGTTGCTTTTTGCGTCAGGAGTTGCTCGATCGTGGGTTTACCCGACCCAGTGTGTCTCCGTGGGGAGCATCGGTCCTATTTGTGAAGAAAAAGGACGGGACTATGCGCATGTGCATAGATTACCGGCAGTTGAATAAGCTGACCATCAAGAACAAGTACCCGTTGTCGAGGATAGATGACTTGTTCGATCAGCTTAAGGGGGCCACGGTATTTTCAAAGATAGATCTAAGGTCGGGATATCATCAGCTTAAGGTGAAGGAAGCAGATATCCATAAGACAGCTTTCCGGACAAGATACGGGCATTATGAGTTCTTAGTAATGCCGTTTGGATTGACGAACACCCCAGCTACGTTCATGGATATGATGAATCGGGTTTTCCAGCCCTATTTGGATCAGTTCGCCGTTGTGTTTATAGACGGCATTCTAGTATATTCCAAGTCCGAGGAAGAGCATGATGCAGATCTCCGGGTAGTATTGCAGGTGTTAAGGGAGAAGAAGTTGTATGCCAAGTTTAGCAAGTGCGAATTTTGGTTGAAGGAAGTTGCGTTTTTGGGTCATGTGGTGTCTGCAGAAGGGATAAGGGTGGATCCTCGGAAGATTGAGGCAGAGTTAGATTGGAAACCACCTAGGTCTGTGGCGGAGGTTCGCAGTTTCTTAGGGTTAGCAGGCTACTATAGAAGGTTTGTAGAAAGGTTCTCGTCTATAGCAGCACCTCTGACGAAATTGTTAAGAAAGGAGGTACCTTTCGTATGGGTAGATAAGCAGCAGGAGAGCTTCGAGAGGCTTAAGAGGGTTTTGACAGAAGCTCCGGTTTTGATTCAGCCTGAGGCAGGGAAGGACTTTGTGGTGTACTGTGATGCTTCTCACACAGGATTGGGATGTGTTCTGATGCAAGACGGGAAGGTGGTCGCTTATGCGTCTCGGCAATTAAGGCCACATGAGGTTAACTATCCGACGCATGACTTGGAATTGGCTGCGGTGGTCTTTGCTCTAAAAGTATGGAGGCATTATTTATATGGAGAAAAGTCAGTGATCTACACGAACCACAAGAGTCTGAAGTATTTGTTAACTCAGAAGGAGCTGAATTTGAGACAGCGAAGGTGGGTGGAATTGTTGAAAGACTATGATTGCTCAATAGAGTATCACCCGGGTAAGGCGAATGTAGTGGCAGATGCCCTAAGTCAGAAAGTAGCGTCGGATCTGAGGGCGATGTTTGAACATCTTAGTCTTTATGACGACGGAAGTTTGTTAGCAAAGTTGCAAGTGAAGCCGACAGGGTTAAGTCAGGTGAAAGAGAAACAGTTGGTAGATGACGATTTGAGTGCTAAGCTACGGCAAGTGCAGAATGGGGAATTGGAAGGCTATGGTATAAACAGCGACAGAGTGTTGTGTTTCCAAGGTAGGGTATGTATGCCAAAGGATGGGGAATTAAGGCAGAGAATTCTTCGGGAATCGCATAGTAGTCCTTATGCTATGCATCCTGGAGGAAGCAAGTTATACAGGGATCTACGGGATCAGTTTTGGTGGCCTGGTCTTAAGCGGGAAGTTACAGAATTTGTGGGGAAATGTTTAACGTGTCAGCAGGTTAAAGCTGAACACCAATTGCCTTCGAGATTGCTGCAACCAATAAAGATTCCGTAGTGGAAGTGGGAGAGAATTAATATAGACTTCGTTAGTGGGCTTCCCCTTACGCCTACTAAGAAGGACTCGGTATGGGTGATAGTGGATCGGTTGACAAAGTCTGCACATTTCATACCAGTACGGGTTGACTATTCTCTGCAGAGGTTGGCAAAGTTGTATGTGGCAGAAATTGTGAGGCTGCACGGAGTGCCGGTATCGATTATCTCGGATAGGGATCTGAGGTTTACGTCTCGATTTTGGAAAGCACTGCATCAGGCATTAGGCACCAGGTTGGACTTCAGCACGGCATTTCATCCGCAGTCAGATGGCCAGTCTGAACGGGTAATTCAAGTGTTAGAGGATATGTTAAGGGGTTACGTGATAGACTTCAGAGGAAGCTGGGAGGAGTTCTTGCCTTTAGTGGAGTTTGCGTCAACAACAACTATCAAGCAAGTATTCGGATGGCACCGTACGAAGCACTGTATGGACGGAAGTGTCGCACTCCTACGTGTTGGAAAGAATTAGGGGAACGTCATGTTTTGGGTCCGGAGATTGTGGCAGAATCCAAAGAAAAGGTTAAGGTAATCCGGGCACGGTTGAAGGAGGCATCTGACAAACAAAAGTCATATGCAGATCTTAAGCGGAAGGAGATAGAGTTTGTTGTGGGGGATCAGGTGTTTCTGAAAGTTTCACCGTGAAAGAAGGCGATGAGATTTGGTCGCAAGGGAAAGTTAAGTCCCAGGTTTATAGGACCTTATCGGGTTCTAAAGCGGGTTGGACCAGTGGCATATCAGTTAGAGTTGCCTTCGAAATTGAAGCAGATGCACGATGTGTTCCACGTTTCGATGCTACGTCGTTACCGATCGGATCCATCTCATGTAGTGCCAATTGAGGATGTGGAGCTGAGGTCAGATTTGTCGTACGAGGAAGAGCCGATTCAAATCTTGGAACGGGATGTGAAGGTGTTACGGAGGAAATCAGTTCCTCTAGTCAAAGTGTTATGGCGTAACCATAGATCGAAAGAAGCTTCTTGGGAGCCGGAGGAAGCAATGCGGCAGCAATACCCTCACCTATTCTAACCAGGTAATTTCGAGGTCGAAATTATTTTAAGCGGGTAGAACTGTAATATCCGGGATTTAAGGGTTATGTGTTTTCACTTGAATGTATGTAGTAGCATGCTTGTGTGTGGTTTGTATGTGTATTGGGGGCTCTGGGAACCCCGGTGAGTAGGTAGATGCCTTAGAAAAATTTTGGATTTTTAAGTCTTAAAGGAGAGCTAAGGGAGCTAGGCCTTAAGGAGATTAGTATGTGGACTAAGACACAAGGACTCAGCTGGTAAAGTGGCAAGGGAGGCGCCACTTAGAGCACAGGAGGGTGACGCTTCAAGGAGTGAGAAGGGGCCTAGGTTCGAGCAGCAAATAGAGCATTTTTGGGGTTGCTTTTTGCGTCAGGCAAGAGAGGAGTTGGACGGCACAGGGACACTGAATGGATGAGCATTTGATTTGGTCAAATTTACTTGAAAATTCGGCTAAGAAGGGAGATAAGTGTTGACTCATTCAAACTCATTTGAATGAGTGGAAAAGAGAAGAAATAGGAGGAAAAGAAGGAATCTGATAGAGAGAAGAAGAGTTGGCCGAATGGAGGGGTTTTGGTGTGGCATTTTCGGCCAAGAGGAGGAGTGGCTATGCTAGGGGGCTTTAGGTGCCGAAATAAGGTGAGTGGGTGGCCATTTTTTTCCCTTTCGAAAGTTTTCTTTTCATCTCTGCTTTTTGTCGAAAACTTGCACCATTTTCCCTCTTGACCAAAAGCCGAAAGTTTGGAACCATTTGTGCATCTATTTTCTCTATTTGTTTCTTTTAGGCCGAATCTACTCTTCTCCATATCCCTCTCTTCTTTTTCTCTTCTTGAGTAGCCGAAAACATCTCACTCTTTCTCTCCATTGCCGCAACATCTTAAACCCCAAACTTCTCTCCTTCATTCATTTGATTGAAAGCCGAATACACCTAGTGTTCTAGCCGAAAACCCTTAAGCTTATATTTTCTCATCTTAGTCTTGTTTCAACATCTCTTCATCTCTTCTACCATCATACTTTTCTCTTTTTGGATTCATCAAAACCGAATCGGGCTAGTTGCGTGGTAAAGATTTCTTTTTAGATTGATTTCCTTTTCTTTTTCCTTCTTGGTCTGTCGAAATCAAGGGCTATAATCCCCTATATCTCTTTGGCCGAAACCATGAAGGAGATCTTTCGGGATTCATTTTGTAGCCGATGTTAGAAGGAGATCTTTCGGGACTTGGATATTCGAGGTAAGCAGGAGGTAATCTTAGGCCGAAGGCCACTTACTTTCGTCTAGTAATGTTAGAACCGGATCTAACATAGGTTATGTAGGGATTTCGACAACTTCCAAGGGCAGGTGACAATTTTCGGGATTTAATCAAGCAAGGTATGAAAGTTGTAGTATTCGGCCAAAGGCCATGTTATTTATTAAGGGTTGGCCGATTCTAAATATGGTATTTTAGGGGGAGTTCGACAGAGATAAAGGAGGAGCCTCCGGGATTCAGATCTATTTCGGTAAGAGTATTTAGATATGTTATAGATGTGTTTTCGTTTAGATTCTTACGTATCGATTAACCGGGTTCCTGATTAAGTGATATTCGATGGATACGAGTACCAGTGGAGGAGAGAAAGGGGTAGTCTCTACCCCTAGATTTAAGAAACGTTAAGTTTCTGCAGTTCGGGATTGGCCACCTGGGTGTGGGCCAGCATCGGAAAGGGATAAGCAAATCGTTGTGATCCCTGCAAGCGAAAGTGTCAGTGAGATCGAAAGCGTTGTTCTCAGTGTTATCAGGTGTGTAACCCAACCCTAAGTCCCGATAGATTCATAATAATAATGTTAAATATGTGTTAATAAGGTTATGAATAAACATGGCTAAGGGTACCATTCAATGGTACAGTATAATCAGGTACGTTACCCCTTAATACTCAGTTAATAATGTTTATAAACATTGATATGAAAATATGAGTAATTTCGTTATGTATATTGGATGATATATGTATGTTTTGTATGATACATGGGCATATGGGTGATAATGATAAAGGGGAAGTGTTCCGGTGGTTTTACCACATTATCCGGTGACTCATGTCACATATTATGAATTCGGTGACTCTGTCACATTATCTGGTGGCTATGCCACGTTATAAGGGCAAAGTGTAGTTGACTGCAGCGACTGCCTTCGAGGGTGTGTAGCGGATGGAGGGTCGATTTAGTAATCCCCACGGTGTGATTGGCAGGTACGAGTGGTGTGTAGAGGTTGGATATCTAGGTGGGTTCGAGCTGCATTTCCATATATATATATATATATATATATATGTGTGACTTGATATGCTATGATAAGTATGCTATGTTATGGGCCTATGGCCGGATATGACTAAAGATGGGCTTTGCCTGAAATGTTTGAGATTAAGGCTATAATCGGTTGGGACTTCGTGTTGGCTGTTGCACATTGAGTCTGTTGACTCACCTTTCGTGGGCTAACTTTTTGCAGGTGATACTTAGTGCTATGGACTGGGACAGCGAGGACTAGGTGGTGGCCATGCTCAGTGATTTAGGGTTTTCGTATGGTTGAACTTTGCGTTTTCTTTAGCATACTTTGCTTATGGGATTTAATTGGTATTTTAAATTTGTAATAAGGCCACTACTTAACTGTTTAAATTTTATGCTTTAAGTTTTACTTTTCATATGATAATCGGCGAATGAGTAACTAAATATATTTCTTTAACAACTTCAAATGTTTTATCATCTAATAAACTACGGTTTTCAACTTAATAAGCTCAAAAATCCGCCATTACTTTTAATCTACGAAATGTGAAGGAGATGTTTTAATGTAATTCAAAATTGAACGACAACTTGCTTTCAACTCACTAAAATTTCAATCTTGTTTTAGTAATCGACTTATTTTTTTTACAAGAACATGAAATGGAATTTTGTTAAGTTCTCCGGAGGAACATGTCAGATCCGGTTGAGGCTTGTGGGCCGGGTTTGGGGTGTTTCAGGGCGTCTGGGGGGCCTAATGAAATGTCGCCGTTTTGCCTTGCTATTTACACCCAATTTTTTCTAAACAAATTCATTTTTCCTCTCTCTCTAAAAAAATCTTTTAAAACTCTCTCAACTCCCCTCTCTCTCCCCCTAACCCGGCAAGGCTCCGGTCGCCGTCTACGGTGGCCAGAAAATTCCCAGAAGCCTATTTTTTGCCCTTTTTTTCAAATAAAACCCATATTGTGAGTTGAAATGGCCCAAAAGACCCTAAAAAAGAATAAAAGTGAGAAAGACCCTTGGTTTTTCTTTCAACGATTCCGATCGTAGCTATCTGTCGAACCTCCGATGGTCCATTGGCCTTTCAGATCAGAAGAGTGAATCGTTCGAACCAAGGTAAAAGCCCTTCCTTTTGCTCTTTATTATTCGTATAAAAAAAGAATAAATAAATAAAAACTTGAATAAAAAATCACATTGAATCGGTTTTCTGATTTGCTATTGATATTTTTGTGTGTTCGTTCATTCGTAAAAAAACTTACAATTGATTTCTTCTCTTTTTAAAGCCGAAAGATAAATAAAAAAATACACTGTTATTCTATTTCTTTGCTGTCGTTTGTTTTCCTGTACAGGTACGGAGGCCATATGCTTGCTAGCTGCGAAGGTACAACGTGCGTAGGAAGGACTGCTGATGTGGCGACGCGCACGTGGGGTGTGCGGCGGAGGCTACTGCGGCCCACCTTAGTTGCTAGGGTTTCTTGGTTGTTGTTTTTTTTTTTTGTGATTTGGGCTAGGTTTAGACATTGGGCTGTGTATTGGGTCTTTTTTTGTTTTAAAAAAAAAACTGTTAAAATGGACTGTTTGGACTTTATTTATTTTGTTTGGTTTTTTAATTAGTTAATGGGCCCGGGCAAAAATGGGCTCTTACATAGGGAATTATAAAAGATTGTATATTTGAGTTGTTTAACAGCATGAAGTAAGGAGTATTTTGATATGTTATTATTTGATAGTTGAAATCGACTAAGTTGTTTTTATCTAAGCGAGCTGGTCAGCTGAAAGGTAATTTGAGTTATATGCATTTAAGTTTATCCTCAGGTAAGAAAAAAAAATCTTGTACATTCATAAGTGAATAGACGGACAGTTTGAAAAAAAAATTCATATTCTAGAAGGTATGATACGGAGATATACCAATTAGATTTGTTCTAATCAAATGATGTTGTTATGAGTTAAAGCCGTTCTGATTGATAAAGTTATCACATTTGTGAAAGTTTGAATGGTCTATTGCATGTTAACAAAGTTGAAAACAATTGAAGGTGTTACTAATTGAAACACTGATTCCGGGTCCAGTTTAAATTGTGTAAAGAATTTGTGATTTTTCAGCGATGCACTATCGAATGCATTGAAATGTGTTTTAATACAAGAATGTAAAGTGATAGTTTATGCTTTCAGACGGTTAAAGTCACATGAAAGGAACTATCCGACTGTTGATTTAGAGTTGACCACTTTTTATGTCTGTGTTGAGAATTTGATGACACTAGTTCTCCGATGAAAAATTTAATATGTTTCCTGATCCCAAGCGTTTAAAGTATCTAATGTCACAGAAGGATCTGAATTTTTAAACATCATAGATGGCTTGAACTATTGAAAGATTGTGAGCAGTTATCGATTAACCTTTGGGAAAGCAGATATAGTTGCAAATGCTTGAATGGAAAACCTTTGATTATTTTTTGAGTATTGGATACATGATTAATCTTATTTGATGACGGTCTGAATCTAGCTAAATTAGAAGCTAAAGCGATGTTTTCTTTGCAAGATTGAAAACCTCAAGAATGTGATAGTGAGTGGTAAACTAAACGAGTATAGTGTGAGACGACTTTTGATTTTGAATTTCAAGTCGGACTTGATGACTGTTATCATAATTTTGAGATAGAATTTGCGCACTGAGTAATTCAGAGCTTATGTAGAAAATTTTGTACGAAGCCCGACAATAGCTCGTTTGTTCATTCAGGGAGTAATAAAATGTACAGTTATTTGAAATAGATGTTCTGGTGATCAGGTATGTAACATGATAGATCAGTTGAGTTGTATGTTTCAGAGACTATCTGATCAGAAATCATACAGAAAGTAAAAGTGACTCGTGGCAATTTAGAATCCACTTCAGATTGTTAGAAAACGTATGTGAATTTGAAACATGAGGATATGAAATTCTCGTTCAGCGATAGCATGCTTCTGAAAGTATTGCCTTGGAAAAAGATTCAAAATGTGCTTTGTGTATCTATGTTGCATTGATATCAATTGGACTCTTTGAGTATGAATTCTCCGATAGGGATTAAGATTCAGCTAATACGTTGTATAACGAAGAATCGATCAAAATTTTGACACGAGAGATTAAAAAGTTGGGAAATAAAAGCATAACCTTAGTGAGGGTTCTTTGGCAGTGACACGAGATAGAGGAGTCTACGTGGGGATCGAATTTATATTCCAGTAAGATTTTTTAGGACGAAAATCCTTAAAGGGGGAGAGTTGTAACAGCCCGATTTTGGCTCTAGTTAAAACAGTGGTTTCGGGACCACAAATCCAACGAAGAAAATTTTATTTTTATTATATTTTAATGGTCTACAGTTTTATGGAACGATTTAGTGAAACTTTTGTTCGAAAATTTTGATGTTTGGGCACTCAATTTAGATAAAAGGACTAAATTGCAAAAAGTCCAAAACTTGAATTCTATATGTTCAAGGTATCTAATTGCTCTGAGATTTTAAATTAGAGGTCCTTGGATGATAATTCATAATGGAAAAAAATGGACATGGTTAGGTATGTTTCTAAAGTTTTTCATTAAGGGCATTTTAGTAATTTGGTAATTAAATGAATTAAAAAGCCAAATTAAAAGCCAATTTTTGCTCATCTTCTACTCCATGGTTGAATGTACCAAGAAGAAACCATGGCTAGGGTTTCTCAAGCTTCCAAGCTCGATTGTAAGTCCGTTCTAGCCCCATTTTTAATGATTTTTATGTTTTTGAAATCCTTGTAACATGATCTATCTATTTCTACCACTAATTTAAGAAATGATCAAGGTCCAGGGCTTGACCCATATTATACATGTGTGGATTTTGATGTTTGATGGTAGAAAATGCATGTTTGTTGTTTGTTAAACAACTTTTGCTAAGTGATTTTCGGTAAATATGTTAGAAAGGACTTATTTGTAAAAGTTATAAAATGAGTATAAAAATGTGAATAAATGGAAAATGTGGGATTTTATGAGTATGAAAATATTTTTGGCTAGGCTTGGGTGTGAAGAAATTGAATGAAATTTATTTTATGAGCTTAGGGGCTAAATTGTAAAATGTCAAAAGTTTAGGGGCAAAAATGTAATGTTGCCATAATGTGACTTTGGACTGAATTGAATAATTTGTTGATTAAATGAGATGAATTTGGTATTATAGATCAAGAAAAATGAAGTTTGGGTCTAGATCGGGGGAAAACCAAAGTGTTTGACAATTAGGTCAATTTTCGCTATTTTTGTATCGAGGTAAGTTTGTATGTAAATAATGCAACGTTATAATTGTATTTATAATGTTTTGTTATTGCATGAATTGTATGATTGACTCTATGGATGAAATTGACGAAGTTTCGGCAATCGAGTAAATCCCGGTTCAACCTTAGGAATAGATAGGATACAAATGTCATGACATTATGGTTACTAAGATTACGTGCAAGACCATATCTGGGATATGGCATCGATATAAGACTTCGTATAAGACCATAGCTGGGCTATTGGCATCGATACGAGATTACATGTAAGACCATATTTGGGATATGGCATTGATACGGTACTGTGTGTACAAGATTCCCCGAGTATCCTTTAGTATTCCAAATGGTTCAATGGGAAATGTTAATGAAATGTTCAACGGGTATGTTGAAGATGAGAAAGTACGTAATTATGTTACGAGTTGGTATAGGTATGTGTGAAAAACTCAAAGAAAATAGATTCAGTATATGATGAACAATTGGTAAGAATGTGATTGAGTATGTTGTGCTTATGAAGCTTAAATGACATTTATGTTTATATGTGTTATGTTGATATTAAATGAAATTTACAGTCATATGAAATTTTTGAAGTTTTAATGACATTTATGTTAATATTTGTTAAGTTATTTATATGTCAAATGTATGAATAATGTATTGTATTATTTGCATATGAACTTACTAAGCTATATATCTTACCCCCTTCCTTTCCCATGTTTTATAGTGTCATTGAGCTAGCTCGGGTTGGCTTGTCATTGGTCTTTTGGTTATATGGTGTCATTGTGATTGCAGCCAATGTGTTGGCTTGTGATTGTCAAAGGCTTGTTTTGATATTTGGCCATGTAGATTGGTTTTGTAACAGCCCGATTTAGGGGCTAGTCGGAATAGTAATCTCGGGATCACTAATATGAGGTTAGAGAAATTTATTTCATGATATTTTACGAGTTAGAGTATGATGGTATAAGTGCATGAAAATTTTGGTGCTTTAATTTTAGCGATTTCAAGCTTAATCGCGAAAAAGGACTAAATCGCATAAAGTGCAAAAGTTCTATTTTATAAGCTAAAGGTGCCTAATAGCCATAGAATATTAAATTTGGGTCTTTAAAGTGCAAATAGACCCCTAAGAAGAGAGTGGCCGGCCATAGGAGACAAAAATTGACAAATTGGTCAAAGTTGGTAAATGTTGGTGACTAAATTGACTTGTATTAATAAAATAAAGAAAGAAAAGATATCATCTTTTCTCTCCATCTTCCTCCACCGAAAATTACAACCAAAATAGGGGTTTTGAAAGCTCAAAATTTCAGCAAACTCTTCTCCCTACAAGTAAGTGATTTTAATGGTTTTTATTGATGGTAATTGTACTTTTGGGACCTCTAAAGCTTAAGCTTTCTAAAGAGGGGACTATCTTGCAATATGGTGAAAAGTTTAGGGATTTGCCATGTGAGTTTTTAAGTTGTTTGCTGCATTTTTATATAAGAAAATAAGTCTGAGTTTTTAGATAAACAACTTTTGTGAAAGGTTTTACTATGAAAACTCCTAAATGGACCTTGTTGTAAAGGTTATAAAGTTTACAGTAAATGTGTGAAATGTTGGGTTTTGATGATAGCCATAAGAGAAATAAATGTTCACCTAGGCTTTTTGAAGGTAGAAATTTGATTAGAATTAATTTCTGATCTTAGGGGCAAAATGGTCATTTTCCCAAAATCTAAGGGCAAAATAGTAATTTTACCAAAGCATGATTATTGAAATACTTTTATTAATGTGATGATTAAAATGAGCTAATTTGCTATTATAGAGCAAGAAGAGCCAAGAATCAACCTCGAACGGGGAAAGAACAAAATATCGGACTAGACCGACAATCTAGCCTATTTTGAAAACGAGGTAAGCTTATATGTGATAAATTCAACATTTATGCTAGCATGTTTGGGAATGGTTGATATTATAATGATACATGATATTTTATGAAATTGAATATTGGTGTTGAATGAAGAAGATGATAAAAGTTGAGATGTTGAAGTCCCGGTGGGACTATAATAAGTGTGAGAATACTATCATCAAGACATGAGATGGATAAGGTCCCGTGTAAGACCATGTTTGGGACATAGACTCGGCATCGAATTGAGATCCCGTGTTTGTGCTAATGATTATTAATATGCATCTTTGAGCATCCTTAGTGATTTATCGGGATGAATATCAGCTTAGAAATAGAAAAGAGAATTTTATTAAAGTTATGTGATTGAGTTAACACAGCTACTCGTGAGTAATTCACGAAGAAACATTTACGATATGTAGCATGTTATGTGCTAAATAAGGGCAAGTATGAGTAAGTATGGCAAGAAGTCTATAACTTTGTGTATGGTTAATTAATGCCATGGATGGATTTTATCATGAACTTATTGTTGCTTTTTATTTCCATGCAAATTTACTAAGCTTTATGCTTACCCCTTTCATTGCCCTTTTTTCCTTGTAGTATTGCAAGGTTAGCTCGAGAATTCACGGACGTCAGAGTTGGAGATCACACTATCAACCACTTTTTGGTATAACCAAATTAGACTTATTTTGAGTATGACATGTATAGGACTCGAATGTTTTGGTTGTTTTGGTTATGTCATAGTTGCAAGCTAAATGTGTTGGCTACTAAGATATTTCCAATTCATTTTGTAAATGGCCAATAAAGTTGGGCCAATACTTGACTAGTTCTTATATATATATATATATATTCATTGATGATGAATCATGAAGTGTATGCCTGTGTGGATACTTGATTTGAGTTGGTATAAGTATGGTTGATATGTAGGGTGGCATTTGGCTTGGAATATAACCTTTTTAATGTCCACACGGGTAGACACAGGGGCGTGTGTCTAGGTCATGTGTGATACACGGTCAGCCCCACGGGTGTGTTGATCGGGGTTGTGTCCCCTTGTGAGCTAGGTTTACAAGTCAGTATGCTCAGTATTAAACACACAGGCAGAGACACAACCATGTGTCTCAGCCGTGTGAGAGGCACGACCTTAGACATGGGCGTATGCCCAGGCCGTGTGAAGTCTGCACCTGAAGTTTGGTATTTAATTCGACACACGACCTAAGGACACGGGCGTGTGCCTTGGCCATGTGGCCTTAGTGAGGTGATGATGTCATAAAAAGAATGCCAAGGTTTTGGCACACAGGCTAAGACACGGGCATGTCGAGGCCGTGTGAGGGACATGGGCGTGTGTCCGGCCATGTGAAATAAGTCAGCCCTGACAACGGGTGAAGAACACGGGCATGTCTCAGGGGCACACGGGCGTGTCCCTTGAAAACACGAGTGTGTGGCTTCTGTTTGGACAAAAATTTTCTAAGCGCGTAAAAATTCTCGGTTTAATTCTGAAACCTCTCAGAATTATGTTTAGGGCCTCGTAGGCCGAGAATGAGTAGGTTATGAGTTTAAATGGAAAGTTTCTAAGCTGCAGCGAAATTTTATAACCTGATGTGTTATGTTTAAGCAAGTTAAGTTAGGTAATGCCTCATATCCGGTTCCGACTTCGAACACGGGTAAAGGGTGTTTTGGATTTTTTTGGGCATTATGGTTGTAAGCCTAAGTGTGTATATATATATATATGTATGTGTGTGTGTGTGTGTGTGTGTGTGCTAATATCTTTGGTGATATGGTCATCGTATGCTTGGTGAATGATAGAAATGTGTGCTACACAGCCGTGTGACACAAGTTAGAGAGCACCCTAATTTGAACACGGTTTGAAGCACGGGAATGTCCCCGGGGTCACACGGGCGTGTCCCTTGGACCACACGGGCGTGTGAGCCCTGCTGTTAGCAAAAATTTTCTAAGTTTTATATGGAATTTCCTGAGTTCTTGGTTTAGTCTCGAACCACCTCCAAAGCATGTTTTGGGCCTCGTAGGATCTTATAAGGGACCTGATGATCGATCATGAATGATTATAATTTGGACGCAAATTTCATGACTCGGAATTGTGTGATTGCTTGTGTTATAACTTCAGTAATGCCTCGAGCCCTGTTCCGGCATTGAATACGGGTAAGGGGTGTTACAATGTATAACATAAGTGTTTATTATTGATTAATTCAGAAAAGTTAAATGAGTATGCTTATGAAAGGTAAGATGAAAAGCATGAATTCTTGTAACAATATATCATGTTAGATGTTATAATAAATTACTTAAATTCATGCTTGGATTGGTTGGTATTTGGATATAAGCTTCGTGCAGGAATTTGGTGTGATTTTGAGTGAGAAATGAAGCTAGAAATGGCTTTATTTTGTCCACACGGGCGTGTGTTTAGACCGTGTGTAACACACGGCCTAGTACATGGGCGTGTGGTTAGGCAGTGTGTCCCCTGCACCTTAAATTTTGAGGAACAGAATGCTCAGAATTGAGCACACGGGCGTGTGTCTCAGCCATGTGTGCTACACGGCCTAGAACATGGGCGTGTGTGTAATACCCCGAAAATTCTTACAGTAAGATATTATCTTTGATATAGTAAAATAAGAAAACAAAGTGACAAAAAGGTAAATTTTGGAGTTATGACCACATTGAGAAGTATATTATGATATATTAATTCAAGAAAGGACTAAATGACAAAAGTGAGAAAAGTTTTGTTGCCTAAGAGTAAATACTCAAAACTTGAGGGGTTAAAGTGTAAATATAAAAAGTTGAAGGACCAATAGTGAAAATATTTTAAGGGTGGAATGATCTAGAAACTAAGAAAAATGGATGAATTAGGACCAAATTGAATAGGTAAAGAATTATGAGGGACTAAATCATAATTTTACCAAATTATGTGATGATTCAAGGATGGAATTTTAAAAGATCACAAAGGGCATGGTCATTAGAGAGAGAATCTAGAAAGTAATGATGATGTTTATGATATTTTATAATTATTTAATTAGGTAAATATATTTTATTAATATTTTAATGAGATATTTTATTATTATTTATTTAGTATATAAGGAAGGAAAGATGAAGATTATCATCTTCTTTCCCATGCACCAATGTGAGAGAAGAGAGAGAAAGAAAGAAAGTTTTGCTTTCTTTACAAATTGGTCCTTTCACCAAAAATCCACCATTTTCACTTAGAATTCAAAAGAATTTCCATAGCCATCAAGAGAGAAAGATGACAAGGAGACTATGGGAAGCAAGAATATCAAGTTTGATTCAAGAAATAGAAGCTGGAGGAGAGAGAAAATCAAATTAAAGATTGAAATCAATAAGACAAGGTAATAACATCAAGATTTCAATATATTTTTAAGTTTTGTATTGTGGAAAAAACATGGAAATGATGTTAATGTAGAGTTTTCTTATATAAGGTTTTATGTTCTTGATATGTTAGTGAAGAAAAATAAGAGAAAGTGATGGGAAATATTGTAGAGAAAGGAAATAAAGGTGTTACAAACTTGGTAATTAACATTTTGCACTAAAACAATTTTGGACAACAGCAATAGTCTAATTTTGAAAAATCACCAAAAATTTTAGAAATTGAATTAGAGAATGAATAAAATATGGAATTAAATCTTATTGAGTATAGTTTCTTATAGAAGAAATGGTGTAAGCAATGGAATTGTAAATCATGAGATATAATAGGTTTTGTGATACAAGGTCAGAATGATTTCAGGTTCCCCTTTTCTAACTTTGAAAACTCATAAAAAATTGGAGTAAAATAATTATGGGTTATAATTTATATGCTTAAAATCCTTAAGGAGCCTATTTTCAAAAGAAACAAACGATAATATTATCCAATTTCTATATGATGAGATAATTAATTTTTAGTGATGAGGGGTCAGAACTGTCAAACAGCGGAACATGGGTGACTTTAAAGAATAAAATGTACTTATTGGATAAAACACAAATTCTAAAAATTTTATGGTAAAAAGATATGTGAGTCTAGTTTCTAAAACATCAAGCAGAACTTAAATTGAAATTCTGTAGCTCAAGATATATATAATTTAGTGACTATGATGCAAATTGATAGCTTTGAATAAATTTATGAGTAAATAGTGAAATCATAGATAATTTTACTTATAAGCATGTTATATAAATTAAGGATGTGGAATGGAGAGGAGGAGGAAAATATATATGAATATTCAACTAGCATGGCTAATTTGCTTGTTCTAGGCTCAGGGACTAAATTGAATAAAAGTAAAACTTTATGGGCAATTTTGTAAAAATGTCAGAAATGACCAAATTGCATGAAATGGATTATTTTATTATTTAAATTATAAAATTGAATAAAATTATTAATTTAGATCAAGATCGGGTGAAAACATGTTTTAGGGATTAAATTGAAAAGTGTTGAAATTATGGAAAATTTTGATATCTCATAGAATTCATGGGCTGTTATCAATATATATGAGAATAATCAGGCTTGAAACAAGGATTAAATTACAAGAATTTTATTTTTCTGAACCTAAGCATGAAATCTTCATTAATTAAAAGCTTAGGGGCAAAATGGTAATTTTGCCTAGAGCATTAATTGAATGTATCAGAATATGAAATGAATGAAAATAATGATCAAATTTATTTATAAAGATTCGGATGACTCAAATATGAGACTTGAGCGTGGAAAAGAAAAGACATTAGATTAGTGAAACTATAAACATGAACAAGCAACGAGGTAAGCTCGTGTAACTTGAATTATATTCGCAAATGCTTGAAATATATTTTTATTGATCTGAATATGATTTGGACGTTTATTGTATGATAATTGATGAAGTATTGATATTCTTGATGAAAATGGAAAATAAATCCCGGCTGAATGAAAGGAAAATTCGATGGATCTCTGAAAAGGAATTGACAGTAAAAAGGATCTAGCCCAGACGGGTGATCCTATCCTGATATAAGCCCTCCCGAAGAATATGTGTGAAAAGGATCTAGCCTGGACGGGTGATCCTGATATAGTCCTCCCAAAGAATATCTGGAAAATGAATTTAACCTGGACGGGTAATCCAAATTAGGGTCTGAATTTTGACTGGACTGGTAATTCAGATCCAAGCTTATTAGAGTAATTGTCGTTGCAGGGGATTTAGCCTGGAATGGTAATCCCGATAATACTCTTTGAGCATATGTTATAGGGGATTTAGACTGAACTGGTAATCCCGCTATAAGAAATGAGGTTCGCCTGAGTGTGCTCTCTTGCAAGGGATTTAGCTTGGACTGGTAATCCCGCTGTAAGGATGAGGTTCGCGGGAGTGTGCTCTCTGGAAAAAGGGTATACCCATATGTGTACGAATTGACGGACCCAGGATTGTACACTATAAGTGTACTACTAGAAATCCATCGAAATTTCGAGAAATTCAACGGGATAAATATAGAAAATGGCAAATACTTGAAATCATGAAATTAAACTTGAAATATATAGAAGTGATAATTATTTGATATATTGAAATATGCCATGGAAAATACATGTATGTGAAACTTGCTTGATAATTATGCATATTCAAGATTATGAACTACTACTAGAATAAATATACATTAAACTCATGAAAATGATGGTACATGAAATATTATCATAATGAATTGAATAATTTATATTTATAAAGAAAAAACAAGAGAATGATATGTATCATGACATGTAAATATGAGACTATCTTTGATATGTTGATACAAGAAAAATTATGTATATAAGGACAAGTAATAAATTCAAGTGAGACATGTCGAGAAACTAAGTTTGTCAATATTAAAGTACGCTAACCAATGTAGGAAAATTTTAGGATTTTGCGAAAAATTCCCTATGATCCCGGTTGGTTCCTAATGTATGTTTTAGGCTTCGAGGGCCCAATAGAAGGACGTTATGATTATTTTCAGATTATGAATAATACATGACTCGTAATTATTCGAAAATGTTCAGTAAACTCTGGTAATGCCTCGTACCCTATTCTGATAACGGATACAGGTAGGGGGTGTTACAGTGTGTCTTGGCCATGTGAAACCTGCACTTAATTTCGAATTGAATTAATTAAGCACAAGGCCTAGCACACAGGCATGTGGCATGACCTTGTGCGAAAGTCAGAGAGTTACACGGGGTCGAACACGGCCTATAGCACGAGGTGTCCTAGGGTCACACGGGCGTGTAAGCCCTGCAGCTTGGAAAAATTTTGTAATCTCGTGAAAAATTCTTAGGGTTTCCTATTAAGTCCCCGACTCGATTCTAATGCTCGTATCAGGCCTCGAGAGTCCATTTAAGGGACATTACGAATGATCTCAGCTAATGAATAGTGATTGACATGATTTATCTGAAAATATTTTGAAAGTTTCGGTAACACTCTGTAACCCTGTACCAGCGCCTAATACGGGTTAGGGTGTTATATAAGTGCGTTGGGTTGTTCGCTTTGGCCTTGGGTTCGAGCCTCTGTGTATGCATTGTAGGAATTCTTTTGGTTTCATGTCATGTGATAGAAGTTGGGTTGTATTCAAATTCTACTAGAGATGATAGGATTTTGATAAAATAATCTATTTTAGCTAATTTTATCTTATTATGGAATTAAAAAAATCATCAAAACAACTTATCCCTAAATTACTCCCAGTCCCAACCGTCCACCCTCTTATTCTCACATTTCTTTTGTTTTTATCTATTTCCCTTTGCTCTCTTTTCTTCTTTCTTGTTCCTTTTGTGATTGAATCCTTCTTTTCTTTTCTTCCGTCGTTCTTGTTTCGCTTGTTGCCATTGCATGTTCTTTTGTGTTTGTTTTGGTAGTCGCCTCTGATCGTGTTAATCAGGGTGTAAGTTCAATTGAATTGTTTTTTGTTATGTTATTTTCTTTTGTTTCTTAATCAATTTAGGGGTCATGTTAATGATTAATTAGTGTTTTTAGTAGTTTAAATATTGTTGTGTTTTCATTAGGCGAAGGGAGTGAAAATCGATTACCTCAGGTGTGTGAAACTAACTCAAAACCTCACTCGAAACTCGAGAAAATTGTGAAACATGGGTTGTTTTCAAAACTACCCAATGTCACACAGCTGTGTGGTAGGTCGTGTCCAGGTCATGTGGAGCACACGGTTGTGTGTGATTACACAGCTTGTGTTGGTAAGCACTGTGGACCACACAGGCTAGCTTTTTCGGTCTTGTGGGCCACACAGTCATATGGGCTTTTGAGCCAATTTTGAGGCCCAGTTAGGGTATGTGGGCATCATATATGCCGAAAAAAGCGTAAGTTTCAATACGTATATCCACGTATGAAAAGCTATAAAAGTAACATGTTTTTAATCACATTCTTGATGCGTTTTTGGATGATTTATTATGTAAATTAGTGAATTTTATGCTCCTAATTCTTTAAATTCATGTTTCTATACTTAGGTGAGCATAAGGGAGCGAAATGAGAGAAAAACGAGCCGAAATCGGGCAAAAAGAGTAGTTCCCATGATCCACACAACCTGGGCATTTCCACACGGGCTGGCCACATGGGCTGGCCACACGCCCATGTGCCAGCCCGTGTCGATTTCTCACCCTGCTTCCTTTTTACAAGGACAAACCCAATTTTTAAGGTTTCTGAGAATTCTAAAGTTTATAAATACATATTAGAGGAAGACCTAGGGGAGCACACAGAGAAGAACGAAGGAAAGACTCGGACAAAGCCACTGGATTCAACTGAGAAGTGGATCTCCTTCAAGATTGAAAATCTCCATTCAATTTCCTTAGAATTTTTATTGGGTTTCTTTATGTCTTATTGTTATCCTAACTTTCAGATGGTTTTATTCCAAATTATGAACTAAATTCCCTAGATACCTAAGGAAGATGAAACCTATGATGGATCTTATTATTTGATTTCTGAATTACATAATAAATACTTGATTCTTATTCGCAATTATGTATGCTTATTTCTTGTTTTAATATTTCTGAGATATTGATTCAAGTTTAATGTGCTTATTTTAGTGGAGTACAAGTCCCTTTTTAAGAGTAGATCTAGCATAATGGAGTGGAGTTGTAGGTAATCCTAGAAATAGGACGACATAAATCTGCCAGATTAGAGTCAAATCTAATAGGGGAATCCATAGATCGAATTAGTGACAATAGGGGTTTTAATTAGAAATAGATTTAAATTATTCAACCTAGAGTCAGTTGTTCTTACTCTCGAAAGAGATATTAACATAATTTAGGGATTTCTACGGATCAAGGCGCAAGTGAATAAATCGTTTAATTCAAATTCAGATTAATAAGCGAGGTCTAGGTGGATTCTTTCCTATGTATTTTCTATCTTATTGGTTATCTTCGTTTATTTTCCCAATTCACTTTCTGTTGCATTCTTAGTAATTAGTTTAGTTAATTTTAGATTAAAAACAATTCTTTCAATTTATCTTCTAAATAATAGAAAAATAGTAATTACTAGTATTTTTAGTCCTTGTGGATACGATATTCCCTTTTCACCATAGCTATACTATTGTTCAATAGGTGTGCTTCCCTAATTATAGTTAGTTTAGTGACCATCAAGTTTTTGGCACTGCTGCCGAGGAACTAAAATATTAGGAACACTTGATTTTTATTAATTTAGCCATTTATTTTTATTGCATTTTATTTTTGTTTTTAGTTTAATTTTTGTTTTCTAATTTTTATTTTATTTGTTTCTGACAAGTTCCTTTAGTTTATGACTAGAAGATATCTATCGGGACCATTAGTATTTGATAGTGAAATTGAAAGTACAGCTCGCAAAAATCGTAGAGAAGCAAGGCAGAATCGACAGAATATAGTGGAAGAGCAAGATGACGTTATTATTATTACTGAGGAGATGGTTGATAATCAAAATAATTAGCTACCTCCTATGGTTGCTGTGAATCTTGCAAATCTAAATCCTGCTCCTCATACTATGTACGATTATGCCAAGCCCACTCAAACTGGGGCTGAATCGAGTATTGTGAGACCCACCATGTAACACCCTTAACCCGTGTCCGTCGGTGAAACATTACTACGGAGTATTACCGGAACATTCAGAATATTTTCATATAAATCATGTAAATCACTACTCATTAACCAAGATCATTCGTAACGTCCCTTAGATGGAACCTCAAGGTCCAATACGAGCATTAGAATCGATTCAGAACTTAATCGGAAACTCTAAGAATTTTTCGTGACATTTCAAAAATTTTCCAAGTTCAGGGCTCACACACCCGTGTGACCCTTAGACACATCCATGCCTCAGGCCGTGTTCGATTTAGGTTGCTCTCTGACTTGTACCACATGGCCATGCCACACGCCCGTGTGCTAGGCTATGTGGTTATTTAATTCAATTCGAATTAGGTGCAGGTTTCACACGGCCAAGACACAAGCCCATTTTAAGGCCGTGTCACCTACACTGCTGAGACACACGCCCGTGTCTCTGCCCGTGTGCTCAATTCTGAGCATTCTATTTTCCCAATTTTAAGGTGCAGGGGACACACGACCAGACCACACGCCCATAGGGTAGGCCGTGTGTCACACACGGTCTAGACACACGCTCGTGTGGACAAAATAAGGTTTCCTAGCCTTATTTGTCACCCAAATTTACCATTTTCTTGCACCAAAACATACCAAGTACAATCCAACCATTCCAAGCATTCAAATAAGAAAATTTCATCATTCAACATGGCATATTGTTGCATGCATACATGTTTACTAACTTACCTTGGTTCAATTCATGTGTTAAACATGATTTGATCAACTACTTGACATACATATATAGTTACCATAGAATAACATTACAAGTATATCAAAACAACCATTACTAGCCATTCCAATAGCTAGATTTCAAGCATTATTTACATTTCCATGCCAATATGACTAACATATCCTATACATACCATTACAACTATAATTGATTTACCATATTTTATTGCCATGTGCCAATGGATAGTGTGAGTGATTTTCGCCAAGCTTCTAATCCAACGAGCTTCCGATTTACTCTAAAACGGGGTAAGCATTGTATGCTTAGTAAGTTCGTATAACATGGGACTTAACTTACCATTCATTCTATTTTGAGATAAATATGTAAGGCACATTCGTTCAATTTAACTTCAAGCCCTACACATATCTTCATTGCCCTTGTTAGTCATACATTCCATAATAACCTTAAAACATGTTTGGGCTCAACAATAATTAAGTTTCCATGCACATTTGCATTCCATAACATTTGTTCATTTAACATGCATAAATCAGCTCTTTATTTTACAAGATAATTTTATAATAGTTCATCTCAAGTTCAGATTATTTCATATCAGAACATTATTCATATTTCTCGAAATATCAATGTCACATGAGTCGCAGTACACTCAAAGTATACAAGTCTATAATCAAAGATGACATATTCATCAAATGAATTTCATGTCCAAGTATCATCATCTCATGTTTTCTTATATCAATCGTCATGTATCATCATTTTCGTGTATTTCAGACATATACGTGTAATAACTCATTTCTTATTCATATTCATCTCATGTCAAGAGTTTTACCCGTTGAATTTATTTGGAATATCGATGGATACACCGGTAGTACACTCGAGGTGTACAAATCAGAATCCGTCAATTCATACTCAGTAGTACCTTGTAGGTACACTCTCGAGCCACGTATCATACAACAAAATTACCAGTCCAAGCTAAATTCTAGGTGTAACATATACTCTAAGGGCTTTGTCAGATTACCAGTCCAGGCTAAATCCTTTATATTACAAAGAATTCCCTATAGAGCCCGACCTGGATTAATAGTTCAGGCTAAATTCAGTCAATTAGGATTACTAGTCCAGGCTAAATCCTAATTGAAACATATGCTCGAGAGACTCATTTCGGATTACCCGTCCGGGCTAAATCCATTCTGCAACACATGAAATTTCATCAGGGAAATCACACTTATCCATCGACTTCAATTTATTCAAATGGGATTTAACATTTATTAGGCAATTGTCGGGTATATGTTCAATCTCATAAATTTATGCATTCATACAATTCAAGTGTTTACATTCAACTAAAGTATAAAATTTATATTTTTATCATTTATCATTTATCATTTATCGAGCATTATTGCTGATCGGGCACATTTCATTTATTGGGCTTTGACGAATATGTGATCATTTCAAAAAATTAAGGCATTTATACCATTCACAATACAACATTTAATTCAATCATAAAAATATATACAATTTAGTTACACAAACTTGCCTCAACAAAGGTTCGTGTACAAACATCTACTAATCTGACATTTTCCTCTTTTTTCTCGTTCTAACTCTGAATTTGGTCTATCCGTATCTATACAAGTAAATTTTACATCAATTTCACATATCTCATATTTATTTGGACTCAATTTACATTTTAGGAAAAATTACCATTTTGCCCCTAACTTTTCCATAAATTCTATTTTCGTCCCTAGGCTCGAAAAATGAAACTTGTGCAAATTACTCCCTATTCCAAGCCTAACTAAAGTCCCATTACAAATTTTACAGCACATGTATACATAAAATTTTACAACTTTTCATTTTAGTCCCTAAATCATGTTTTCATCAAAAATCACTTTGTAAAAGTTGTTTATCTATCAATAATCTTTCATTTTCTACCATAAATTTCTAATTTCTAGCATATACATCCATGACCCATTTTCATACTTTGATAAATTTTCAAATTAATCTCCCAAATAGAGAGATTAAGCTATCCCGATTCCAAAAATATCAAAATTACTAAAAATGGGACAAGGAAACTTACCCAATTTGGCCATGAAAGTCTCTTCTCTCTCTCCTAGGTTTCCATGTTTATTTTGGGGAAGAAGAAGATGACATAAAATAAGATGATATCTATTTTATCATCTTTTAATTAATTAAAATTTTTATTTTCCAATTTAATCCCTAGCCTTTTTCTCATTTTCCATGGATGAGTCACCAAGAAAAATCTACATACTTTTCTTAATGGTCTAATTACCATATAAGGACCTTTAGTTTTGAATTCCATAGCTATTTAATCTTTATAGCTACTATAATTCAACTTCACATTTTATGCGATTTAGTCCTTCTCGTAATTAGGCACCAAATCGATAAAAGTTTCATGTCAAAATTTTCACATATCACGTCTATTATATTACAAACCATATAATGAAATAAAAATAAATTTTATTTTCAGCTCGAATTTGTGGTTTTGAAACCACTATTTTGATTTCACCGAAATTGGGCTGTTACACACCAGTGCTGCGAACAATTTCGAACTAAAGCCGAACACTACTCAGATGATTCAACAGTTTGTTCAGTTCGATGGTTTGCAAGATGAAGATCCAAATACTCATTTGGCTATTTTTTTGGAAGTATGTGATACTTTCAAGATAAAGCTAAAAAGTGGTTGAACTCCCTACCACGAGGTTCTATCACTACATGGGACCAAATGACCGAGAAATTCCTATTGAAGTACTTTCTACCCACTAAAATAGCTAAGCTGAGGAATGGTATCTCTTCCTTTGTGCAGATTGACCTAGAGATTCTATATGATACATGGGAGAGGTTTAAGGATTTATCGAGAATGTGCCCTCACCATGGGTTACCTCTATGGCTACAGGTTTAAACCTTCTAGAACAGTTTGAATCCCTCAACTAGGCAGTTAATCAATGTAGCAACCGATGGTACTTTGAACAATAAAACACCTGAAGAGGCTTATGAGTTTATAGAGATGTCATTGAATAATTATCAGTGGCAAGTCATGAGGACGAAGCTTAATAGAGCAACCAATGTTTTTAACTTAGATACGGTCACCATGTTATCAAATTAGGTAGAACAATTAAATAAGAAAATTGATGGTTTATGTGTTTCTACGTAGGTACATCCGGTGATGCAGTGCGATGCAAATGGAGGAGGAATGAGCAATCCAAAATATTTACCCTATGGTCCTAGCACAGAGAACAAACAAATCAACTATATGGGTAATAATTCTAGACCTCAGAATAATCCTTACAGTAACACTTATAATGCAATTTGGAGAAACCATCCCAATTTCTCTTGGGGTGGTCAAGTAAACCAAAGACCACAACCTCCTACAAGCTTTCAACCACCTTACCAACAAGATAAAAAGTTGAACCTTGAGGAGATGTAGATGAAGTTTATTTCGGTGTCAGAAACCCGCTTCCAAAACACCGAAACAACATTTAAAAATCAAAAAGTGTCGATTCAAGGGTTTGAGAACCTAAACGATCAACTTACGAAGTTGATTTCAGAATGACCACAAGGTAGCCTGCCTAGTAAGACCGAAACTAACCCAAGGGAGCAACTTCATGCAATTACTGTGCGAGATGAAGAAGGGTCAGTTGAATCTGAACCAGAACTGAGTCAAGAAAGTGTGGTAAGTAAATCTAAGGTAGAGGTAAGCCAGAATGAACAAAAATCGATTGGTAAGGAATATAAACCTCAAGTTCCATATCCGAATGCGACGAAGAAAGACCACACTAACGAACAATTTGGTAAATTTCTTAAACTTTTAAAAAATTTCATATTAACTTACCGTTTATTGAAGCTCTTTCGTAGATGCCCAATTCTGTTAAATTTTTAAAGGAGCTTTTGGGAAATAAATGGAATTTATTTGATTCGTCACATGTGGAGCTAAATGCAGTTTGCTCATCCATATTGCAAAATCATTACCTAACAAATTGAAAGATCCAGGGAGTTTTACTATTCCTTGTTTAATTGGTAGTTTAATTGTTAATAATGCTTTGGCTGATTTAGAGGCTAGTATTAATGTCATGCCCTATAAAATGTTTAAATAATTAGGTCTTGGGAAACCCAAACAAACTAGGATGAGTATTCAATTAGCAGATAGAACCATTAGATTTCCTGGGGGTATTATTGAAGACGTACTTGTAAAAATTGATAAATTCATATTCCCAGTTGATTTCATTGTTTTAGACATGGATGAAGATAGCAACGTACCTTTGATTCTAGGTCGGCCCTTTTTAGCAACTGCCAGAACTATTATTGATGTTGGTATAGGTGGATTAATACTACGTGTAGGTGATGACACGATTACTCTCCAAGCTCGTGATTCTGCTAGGATATCTAGTGATCGAGATGTTTATACATAATTTGATATGAATTAGTACAAGTATTTACATGGAGATTATATATATATATGGTATAAGAATATACGGTATAGAAGTTACATGTACATGAAATTCTAATAATTGTTGAATTCATACATGATTCTGATTTTTACATGTATACATGGCTAACTTGATGAATGGTTATGTGATAGGATTTGGCCAAATTGAATTGAGTTATGATTTGAGATTACTTACTTAAATTGTGATTATATGGTAAGTTTAAATTCTATGTTTTCACGAACTTACTAAGCTTAAGTGCTTACTCCATTTTAATTTCTGTGTTTTATAGTGGTTCAGAAGCTCGCTCGATTTGAAAATCGTCGGAGATCGCGTCACACTATCAAACTCTCTGTAACATCCCCAAACCCGGCCCATTCACTACGACCGAATCTGGTTATGTTATGGGAAAAACTTATTGAAGAAAACAGGTTGCCATTTAACTTTTTGTCTAAACTCCTTTAGAGTAGTTTTACTTGCAGAAATCTTGGGCATGTTTGTTTGCAAACCGTTAGGTTACTTTGAAATCTCGGGGTTTCGTCTTTAAAACTCTTAGTTGTCAATTTCCTTAGGTTGGAAAACGTTTAAAACATCAGACTCAAGTGATTTAAGCTTAGTTCATAAAAGTAACATTATTCCCAAATCTCTTTAGACATAAATTACCAAAAGAAAACCAAATAACTTAAGAGGCTCTTATTACAACATAATGATTCCAATACTTGGTAATAAAGTGCATAAAGAAAATATTAAAACGTCCTTTGCATGGGCCACCTTGTATCCACTCCAACCCGGTCCGATCATCCTTTCACCTGCGATGTTGGATAAGAGATTTGGTGAGTCACAATGACTCAGTGTGTAAGTTAACCACTGAAATCCACCCACATGCTAGCCACATAATATCCCAATTATCGAATGCAACAAGTAATATATATTCATTTTAACAATTACCACAATCTGGGCTTGGCCCACATTCAAATCATACTCAAATACTGGGCTAGGCCCATTCCTCAATAAACCACATATCAACTGGGCTTGGCCCATTTCCACGTATGTTCCCAAAACATGCCTATCCACATGTCATATTGGGCTTGGCCCATTACCATATCTTTTCATAAATGAAATAATGCAATCATGAAACCCAACCCAAGCCTAGGGTCCATCCGCTACACACCCCCTGATCCAGCCTACCACACACCAGGGGATTATCGAGTCACCCTCTCCTTTTCCCTCCAAAAAGGCAACCAATGCCATCCACGATGTAGCATATAGCTAACATCAAACCACGATGGAGCACACAGCAATCCATCAAGCCACAATATGGCATAAAGCCGATATCAATCAAGGTAACCACGCGAACTAAATCGCAAAGATCCACAACGCGACCTCAGTCAGCGCCAATCCACGATGTAGCACAAAGCTGACATCAACCACGTACTCGAAGTACACCCGTACCTTCTTTTCATAACCCACCCATGCACATGCCACATAAAATATAATCGTGATAATGCATGCACATGCTTATTAATGTCCATAAACATATTCATAAACAAATAATCACACTGCAACAGATCCGATACTAACCTGGTCATCACTATACCCTTTAGGGGTATATATATGGCACACTTATTACTGCACTTGTTAGTAAAACATATAACACATAAAACCCGGAAACAGTGGGTTAGTTACACACCTTATAACCCGGAGCTCTAAACCCTCGATCCCGACGCTATCGACTAGCGAGACTACCGCTATCTGCCTATAGCTATCTCCTGCCGCTGGCCCACACCCCGGTGGCCAATCCCGAACTGCTGAAACCGCTCTTTTCTTGAACTTCGGACTAGGGACCTTCCCTTGCCCACTCTGACTGGCTGTGGCCTCTATCAAAAAGCTTAATCAGGTAAACAGGTTAACCCCCAAAACACCACTTAAGCATTTAATCTAAATAAATACCTCTTACCAACTCAACTTGAATCCCGAACGCTACTCTATGCCACTGCAACTGCTGACTAAACGACCTTGCTAACCACTCCCTATTGCTCTAGCTAGAAACGACCACCACCAAGGAAGTAAGGTTCGGCTCAGGGACTTGTAACCAAAGTGAAGAGAATGTGAGAATGGATGATTCGGCAAGGCTCTTAGATAGTGTTTGGGATATTCAGCAATGGTAGTTTTCTATGGATGGTTACGGTTTAAGCAAGGTTTAAAAAGAAAAAGGTGAGAAGGGAGAGGGATATAGGTTCATAAAAGGTTAAGCCCTCTGCTACTTTTGGCTACAAAGAAATGGCATGAAAAAGGGGTTTGCTTGGACTAACTTTCGGCAATGGACAAGGGAAAATAAATACAAACGAAGGAAAGAACTTTTTGGCAAGGGAGAGAAACAAATGATGAATGAAACAAGCACCTCCCTCCCCCCTATTTATACTATACGGCCAAGCACTCAACTCCCCTTCAAAACCCATTATTTCCTCCTACAAATCCTCCCTAACATCCATTCAAAAAGTTTGAATGAGTCAAACTTTTACCTAGCCAAATTTAAAAAAAAGATGACCAAGTCTTCTCCACCTTTCAAGCATCCAAAAACCGCCCAGCTTCTATCCTCTTTGACGCAAAAACAAGGCCCCAAATGCTGCCCTTGCGAATCGAACCTGAGCCCCTTCCCCCTGCAAATGGCGTCACTTCTCCATGCTCTAAGTGGCGCCTCCTTGCCACTCTGCCAAGCCACTCTTTATGCCAAAACTCCACCAAAAATTCTCTTAAGACCCCCTCTATCCAAGTTCTCCTTTTTAGCCCCTAAAACTAAAAATTTTCCAAAGCGTTCTACCATCACCTAGGGTTCTCAGGACCCCTAAAACTTACCCAAACACACACTGAAGTGTGCCAACACCCGAGCTAAGCACCAGAAATCCAACCCCTAAAACTAGGGTGTTACACTCTCATTTTTGTACTTTGGACTTTATATATTGGGTTAAATGGCATGTATAGGTATTTTGGTTAAGGTGGCATATATGTTTTGTTGTGTATTTAGCCAATTGATTTGGCTTGATAATGGTAAATGTTTTGAAATGTGAATATGTATATATATGGCCTTATGTTATGAGGTGTTTAGTTGTGAATGTCTTGTTATGAATTAGTAATTTGGGTACCGAATGGTAGGAATTGAGATGTGGTATGCATATTGTATTTAGGCACAATGTTTCATAGGTGAGTTTGACCATTTAGGTATATTTTGGAAGCATAATTGGTATGTTTTAAAGTGGTCAATTGATGTGCTTATGAGTACCATGTTGTGTGTGAGGATAATACATGATATAAACTTGATATTGGTTGCTTTTGAGTGCCTATTTATGTCATGGTTGTATGTGCATTAATGAGCTTAGGTTGATATCATTTCGGGTGAGAAAATATGGCTTGGAAAATGGACTATTTTTTTCCACACGGGTAGAAACACGGGCGTGCATCTCAGCCGTGTGTCCCCTGATGCTTCTCTTGAAAACAAGTCAGTAGCTTTACACAGCCTAGCACACGGGCATGTGGCTTGGCCATGTGGCATAAGTCAATATACCCTCTAGTTTTCACAAGGCCTGGCATATTGCGTGTGAGTCCATTTCGAAGGGTACACGGCTGTGTCCCATAGCCACACGGGCGTGTCCCTTGGCCACACGGGCGGGTGACCCTTACACTTTGAAAAATTTTCCATGTTTTCTTAAAAATTCGTAGAGAACTTGATTTAGTTCCGAACCAATTCTAATGTCTACTTGCGGCCTTGAGGGCTCGTATTAGGGACTGTATAAATGTATTTGAATGGTTTTTGATATGAATGATAAATGTATATGAAATGCATGATTGTTTGACTTATAAGTTTAGTAATACTCTGTAACCTTGCTCTGATGTCAGATACGGGTTAGGGGTGTTACACTCATGCAACCCCTTATTCCTTTCAGTCCAAAGTACTCACAAAGCACAACATAATAGAAGAAACTAGATGACAAAATTATTCTTAAAAAAACTAGTAAGCCACACCCAACTATCTGAGTTCATCATTTGCAATAGCCAAATAACATTTAAATGCTACCAAATTTCTGCTGATATATGACACTACTAAAAGACATGTTCCAAACTCTTCATGGCACCCCCACATCTAAGAAAGATTGCACTAGCCACTGCTCTCTTTTAATACAAATTACTTAGAGTAGACAAAAAGTTTAAGGAAACTTTCCAAATTATAATTAACTGTTTAAAGGGTAGATTTAGGTTCCATAATTTTTTGTAAAAAACCTTAGACTCATCCTAGCTGTAATTAATTGTTTCAAGAGATTTTTGGAAAGCGGTCCTGCCAATCTCCGCTACACGACATAATAGAGTTTTCCCAAAACCCATCCAACCAACACACCAAATTGTGAGTGCACTAACGCAAATAAATTGCCATATAATCAAATCCGTGGACAAGCCACTAGAGTTGCAGATAAACTGCCATATAGTCATAATTGTGAACAGTGTCACATTAACGTAGATAAACTGACACATACTCCCACCTTTCACATATCCCACCCCATGCATGTGATATGGCCAAAACTCTCAAAATCATATAGGCATGTTTAACTTGCAAGTTACATACTTACTTAATGTACCAAATTTTCACATTTTATTTTCATACGAATATCACATATGCCAAATAATCACATAACATGAGAATGAGATGTACATATTTTCATATTATTAACAAACATCAATAACACACATGCTTTTCACAAGTATATAGTTTAAGAAAGATACTTGATTGATAAAAAAATCCATAAGAATGGCTTATCTCGCTTTATGGGTACAATGAGTATCCTCATTTAGTCACAATTTAAACAATCATGATTTTAGCAATATAAACATAGATTTTTTTGTTTAGGGTTATAACCGACACCTGATTTGTAAATCCAATGTGAAACACTCCTTATGAATGCTCTCACTTAGATCTAGCCCCGAAAGACTTATATAATAAAATGAAATGATAATTAAAAACTTAAGTCTCACCACTTTACTTACCTCACAATCTAACACTCAGACCAACGATTTCATCTCAAACGCTAGGGATTTCCCAGATTGTTGTTAGGTCCTTCAACAAACATAAGGATTGGGCATTAATACATGAGAATAAATAAATCTCAGAAACCACTGCCCCATTCGGTTAAGAAGGGAAATAAAAGGAAGAGGATAATGTCAATATTACCATTATACTTACATTACTTGGTTAACACAATAAGATCAACGGTTCGTCTTGATGAAGAAAGGAGGAGTCGAAGGATCTACCAAAAGCTCACTAGAGTAATGAATCTAAAAAAAAAGAAACATTGAAAGAAATGATTTAAGTTTGATTAATAGAGAAAGATGAAAGATTAAGAAGAAAAACAAAAGGGAGAAATTTTAACCACTGACGGTGGAGCTACGACAGTGACGGCGGCGGTCCGACGGAGGATATAGGGAAAAATAGCAAAGGGGTTCAGTCACTAACATAGGGTGGAGAAGAGAAGAAAAGAGAAACTGCGGTGGCGTGCGGTGGTTGTCACAGCAGTGATGCTTGGAGAATTGTCAGAAGGAGTAGTTCTAAGTTATAAAATAACCAATGACCCAAAATAAAAGGAGAGTCCAAAGTCCACAAACAAAAGCCACATAGTTTAAAAATCCATTATTAAAAATCTATACAATAAACCATCCGAGAGGCTCCACCGAATGCTGAATCCAAGCCCTATGTCCAAGTATTAGCTGAAAGCTTATAACACTAAAGGGGTGAGCTATTAAAGCCCAATGTGGGTCTTTTAAAAATAAATGTAAATAAATATATAATCATCAATCAAGTAAATATTTCACTTTATGCACATGATCACGGTGATGTTGTTTTATAAAACATTTATGCAAATTTAGTTAAAACATCCTACCCATCACCATCACACACCATAATCGAGTTCCCCACAACTCATTCATCCAAACACTCCAAACTGTGAACAGTGTCACAGTAGGGCAGAGAACTGCCAATTAATAATATTGTAGACAAGCCACCACTTTTGCAGATAAAATACCACTTTATAATTTTGTGGACAAGCCACCACTTTTGCATATAAACTACCACTTCTTGCTCATTTCACATATCCTATCACATGCATGTGATATGGCCACAAAAGTTACTTTTTCACTTTAAAAATCAATTTTTCACTTTGGCGTGTGAGACATACTCATTATATCTCTTATCACTTAAAATCACCATGGGCATGCTTAACATGCTAATCACATATTGACACAATATATATCAATATTTCACATTTTATAAATCATGCGAAACTCGCATATGCTATAACATCACATGACATGAGAATGAGATTTTCATACATTTTATATCAATAATAATCAAGATCACACATCGTACAAATAACAAAAACAAAGGTTTAGTTTCACTTACTTGGATATTGCAATTCGATGGGTTTTTATTCCTCTTTTTGAATCCATAGAGTATTATTGATAAGCACCATTTAAAAATACTAATAAATTTTTCATAACATGAAACATATTTTCATATTTTTTGGTAATACCAATTCTCAATTAGTGCAAGACACAATTAAAATGGATCTTAAAAGTACCTTTGATAACATCAGCTGCATCACGGTCCTATCTACGCCTCGCCGCATAACTCAAGGCGGGCTGTCTAACATCAGTGCAATTCGCACCTTGACCAACTGTTCTCTACCCAATGTTACCAACTCTATTATTACCATACCCCCTTTGATTTTGATTTAGTTGGGGTTACAGTGCTTGCCTTTGACCCTTACACATGGACAATCTTTAATCTGGTGCTCTATGGATAGACATTTTAAACAAGCTCTCATTTTCCTCCAACACTATCCCTCATGGGATTTCATGCAGTGAGCATATTCACGAATTTGGTTTCTATTTCCCGCTTCAGTTCGATGCGGGTTAGCACTTCCTGAACCCAAGTTCCTCTTCACTAGAGTCTTAGTTTTTTCCCTTATTTCACATTCATCTCCTTTTACCTCTTCAAGAATCTTCACCTTCTCAACTAAGGTCTCAAAGGATCTCTCCTATAGCATAGCAACTTGGACCTTCAGGTCATATCGTAACCTATTCTCAAACCTCACACATTTATCCTACTCCGAAGTTGCCATCCCCTGTGCATATTAACTCAACCTCAAGAACTCAGCATCATACTCAGATACAGTTCCATCCTCTTGTTTCAACTCAATAAACTCTAGTCTTCAGGCTTCAACATACCTCGAGCGCACATACTTCTTTCGGAAGTCAGTTTTGAAATAATCCTTAGTTATCCTATTAGCCTGAGTATCCTCCATAATGGATTGCCACCAATAATAGGCCTCATCTCTTAAAAGGGACACTGTACCCTTAAGTTTTTTTTCTAGGGTACAGTCTAGATCATCCAAGATTCTCTCGATATAGGTCATCCAATATTCAGCTACCGTAGGGGTCATCCCAGCAACTCCCCTAAACACCTCCGCTCCACTAGATCGAAGCCTCTGCAATAGACTTGCGACCTCCAATACTAGATTGGCCTCCAACAACTCGTTGTAAAACCTTCAACAGTGCTTGAGATATTGCATCATCAACAGGTTTAGGATTTGCCTCCTCATCATCAAACTCCTCAGGCTCATGACTTACGTTATCCATAACAAGATCATTCTCGTTAACACTAAGGTCTTCTATAGGTACTCGAGTAGTAAATGACTCTTCTTAAGTCGCACGACGACATGTACCATGAGTCTGAAAATTTTATATCAATAATAATAATCAAAATCAGACATCATACAAATCACAAAAACAACGGTTTAGTTTCACTTACTTGGATATTCCAATTTGATGGGTTTTTATTCCTCTTTTCGAATACATGGAGTATTCTTAATATGTACCATTTAATAATACTAATAAATTTATAACAACATGAAACATATTTTCATATTTTTTAATTAATGTAGAACCCACACTAGCCTTTAAAAGGTCACCCCTTTAGTGTTATAACCTTTTAGGTAATACTCGAACATAAGGTTTAGATTCAACATTCGGTAGAACCTCTCGAATGGTTTATTTTATGGATTTTTAAACTATGTGGTTTATGTTTGTGGACTTTGGACACTTCTTTTACTTTGGATTGTTGGTTATTTTATAACTTAGAACTGTTGTGCATGCATGAAAACTTTATGTGATTTCAAGTATTTTAAAATATGGAGTTTATTTAAACTATTTATGATTTTTTATGGTTTAAAACAAAATTATAATTCGTAATTTTCTAAGTAGTTTTATAAAAGTTTGTTGTGAAAGATTTTTACCCAACCTTTTTAATAAATAAATATAATAGAAAATATTTATGTTCAAATAACTTAAAATGACATTAGAATATAATGTTGCACTTTACTTTCAAATGATTATATTTTTTAATAAGTACTTAAAAAAACAAAATCATTAAATATTAAAAATTTTAAGTTTTTACAAAACACCTCAACCCTAGTCAATTTCAAAAAGTAAATAATTTCAAGCGTTGTTAATGTAACTTCCGAGATTCGACCATAACATCTAGGTCAAGTTTGGGGAGTTACAGTTCCCCTCTCCAAACCAACAAATCCTCATGTGCTTCTTTTGTAAAAGGAATTTGACTAATTCTAGCAACAACGTCATCTGTAAAGGTACTCTTAACAACATCCATTTTTCACGTTCTAGAATTGTTATCAATTAAATATACAATCAATGCTATGGTTGAATTGTTAACATTATTTCCCACCCTATAATTGTCAGCCTCTGATACCCACGCATCTCCAAACACTAAAATACATTCACCAGTTCCAACACTCCAATAAAGGCCATCTTGTAACAGACTATTTGCCGCCCACATACTCTTCTAGATATATGAAGATATATTCCTCAACCTAGCATTTAAAAAGTTTGAATCCGGGTAATACTTAGTTTTTAAACCATGGGATAACAATGAATTTGAATAATTGATAAGACGCCAACCCTGTTTAGCTAATAATGTGAGATTAAATTTTGTTAAGCACCTAAAGCTCAACCCTCTATTTTCTTTTAATTCGCACAATCGCTTCTAATCACACCAATGAATTCCCTCATCTCGCAGCCATTCTGCCACCAGAATCTCACCATAATGCTCTCCAACTCCCCACAAAGAGATTTTGGTAATAAAAAACAAGTCATATAGTACGTTAGGATAGCTTGCAAGATAGTTTTAATAAAAATCTCTTTATTGCCCTATGATAACTACCTCATACTCCAGCTATCAATTTGTTTCCTGAGACGATCCTTCAAAATCTAGAATGACAACTTCTTCTTTTGCACTACCATACTTGGCAGACCCAAATACTTCTCTAGATCTATTGACCATCTAACTCCCATGATTTGCAACACCCCTATCCTTTCCCTTTGTGGCGTATTCGAACTATAAAACATTGTTGACTTTTCATAGTTGATATTTTGTCTAGAATAGACCTCATACTCCTTTAGAATGTCTTTCAAAATCTGCGCACCCCTTTTAGTTGTTTCTCCAAACAAGATACAGTCATCAGCAAACATCAAATGTGAAATTTGAAGACCTCTCCTACTCATCTTAGCCCCTTTTATCAAACCCTATACCATTGTCATTCTCATAAGGGTCGATAATCCCTCATTACATACAAAAAAAAAGGAATGAACTGAACGGATCCCCTTGCCTTAGACCCCTGGAAGGTATAAAAGTGTCACCAACCTTTCCATTAACAATAACTAAATATGAAACGAAAGTAATGCACCTCATTATAAGCTCCACCCAACAATTAGCATAACCTATGTACTCCATCATCTCCTTTAAGAAGGTCCATTCAATCCGATCATATATTTTACTCATATCCAATTTCAGTGCCATAAACCCTTTACGCACAATTCCCTTCTGCCTAAAAGAATGCAAAATTTTATATGCCTAAAGCATATTATCAAAAATCAACCTTCCCGACACAAAGGATCTTTACGCCTCATCTACACAGTAGTTCAAAAATTTCTAAAATCTATTAGCAATGACCTTTGAATCACCTTATAAAGCACTATACATAAACTAATTGTAACAGCCCGTTTTTGGTCAAATCGGAACAATGGTTTCGGGACAACAAATCTAAGGTCAAAATAATTATTTTATTATTATTTTAATATTTACATTATGATTGAGTGATTGTGTGAAAATTTTCTTAAGAAATTTTATCATTTGAATGGTCAATTTGATAAAAAGGACTAAATCACGTAAAGCGTAAAACTTGAGTTCTAATAGCTAAAGGTGTCTAATAGCAATAGAACCCTAAATTTAAGGTCATTATGTTGTAATTAAACCATTTATGATATAGTGGATGATAGTGGCATGGCATTATTGAAATTTTGAATTAGTAATAAGATTAAATAGGTAAATGAGTAATTAAGTTATAATTAAATAAAACAAAACATAAAATTAGTCATTCATTCATCTTCATCAGCCGAATTTATCAAGGATAAGTATCCATTTTTGAAGCTAGGGTTCGTCCAAGCTTATTTGTGCAACTGGTGAGTGATTTTCGTCCCGTTTTTAATAATTTATATGTTTTTTAGATCGTTGCAGCTAGTACAACTAGCCTAGGGGCTAATTTGCAAAATTGTTAAAGATTTTGAATGATGTCATTGATGAATATGTATGAGTTTTGATGTTTGATGATAGATTATGAATCTTTGTTATGAGTATTACAAGTTTTGTTAAGTGATTTTTAGTGAAACTGCAAAATTAGGGGCTAAATTGAGAAATGTTGAAACTTTATGGTTAAAATGTGAAATAAATGAAAAATATGGGCTGTTATGGTAATAAGAGAAATTCGGCTAGCATGGGTAGGGACTTAATTGCATGAATTTTTATTTTTATGCAATAGGACTAAATTGTGAAAATGTGAAAGTTTAGGGGTAAAATGGTAAATATGCCTTAAAGAATGTTTTGGACTAAATTTAATGAATAGATGATTAAATAAGTTAATTTTGAATATATTTAGATCAAGAAAAGCGAAATACGAACTTGGATCTGGGAAAAGATAAAGTTATCGACTAATCAACTCGATTCGTTGTTTTAACATCCGAGGTAAGTTCGTATGTTATAACTTCATTTCAAATGTATTTTATATGCTTTGATATGGCATGAATTGTGATTATGTGATTATGGACGAGTTTGGAAATGATTAGATGAAGATTCGACAGTTGAAAGCCTGATTAAACCTTAGGAATAGTTTAGGATGCTAGTGACATGTCATTAGGTATACTTGAGTTGGCTTCGGGCCATGATTTAGCACTATGTGTCCGAGATAAATCGATTTGGCTTTGGGCCATGCATATCGACTGATTTGGCTTCGGGCCATGATATCAGAATTTTGGGTAAGTTACCTTGATTTGGCTTCGGGCCATGGTATAAGTACTTATCGGGTGAGACCTTGAGTATCTGACTTCTATTCTGAATGGTTCAACAGGTAAAAGAAGAATGTGGTTGATTATGAAATTAGTATGAGACGGTACATGTACGCATGGAAATGAATTGAGTATTGAAAACTATGAAATTGATGAGTTCCTTAGTAAGTATATGAATGATCATTTGATAGCTTGAGATTTATTAGAATTGTGGTACAATGTTTTCCATTATATGAATGATTAATGAATGATGATAGTTGCTCATTGTTAACATACGAGCTTACTAAGCTATATAGCTTACTTTGTTTTTTTTTCCATGTTTTATAGTGATTTCAAAGTTAGCCCGGATTCGGGGATCGTCGGAGACTTTACCACACTATCCACTGACTTTTTGGTTCTTTTGAAACTATGTTTTAAGTATATGGCATGTATAGGTATTTGAGTCATGTTGGTTATGTTTTGGTAATGATGTTGGCCAAATGAATTGGCATTATAAATGTATATGTTTTGAGTTGTAAATATAGCCATGAGAGTTGGCTTAATTTGGTGATTTTTGATTATATACATATATGTGAATATATGGTTGATATTAGATGTGATTTATATTTGTGAATTGGTTCAAAATAATGTATGTTTAGTAAAGGTATAGTTAGTTGAATTGGTATGTTTTGATGGAGTAAGGTTTGAGGTTATAAGCATGTTGAATGTTGGTATTGAAAATGATATAGATTAGGCTTGATTATGGCTGAATTAGAATGTTAATTGTGCTATGGATTGGTACCATTTGATTTGGTTTAGGTATGTGCAAAATGGGTGGCAAAATGTCTAGGTAAATAGTATGTTTTTGTCCACACGGGCAGAGACACGGGCATATGTCTCAGCCGTGTGTGACACACGGTCATGATACATGGCCGTGTGTCCCCTGGTGTTGAAATTGAAATGAATTCAGTATGCTCCACACGATCTCACACACAAACGTGTGCTCGGCCGTGTGGTACAAGTTAGCATACCCCCTAATTGGCACACGGCCTAGCACACGGGCGTGTGACTTGGCCGTGTTGCTTAAGTCAGTATACCCTACAGGTTTGGCACGGCCTAACATGTAACACCCCAAACCTGGCCTAGACGTTACGACCGAATCTGGCATGTCACATGGAATAGGTGTTAAAGAACTTTTCGATTGTGTAAAAGTTTCGGGTTTTTGGTTCCATTTAAAAAAATTGAATTGATTTAATGGTTTTCTTGCAAAATGTAGTTAATAATACTAGCTACCGAAAACTTGTTTTGTGATACGAAAAATCGAAACAAGTGGGTTTCAGAAACGTGACATTTAAAAAATAGTTTTTGTAATTCTAAGAAAATCCCGAGTTTAGTTATTTATTGCTTGCGATCCGTTTGTTAATGTTTTGGAAAATGGTTGTTATGTTTTTAGGAAAACCCCGTATTGATCAATTCGTATTAGATAATAACTGTATAAAAACAAAAAACCAAATTAAAATCCTGGAGGCCTTATTACATAACAAATTCCCAAATTTAAAACAGGTTCAGAGTGATGAAAAACGAAATTTACGAAAGAAGTAACGCATGACCACCACAGAGTCCACCTCGGCTCCAAATCCTCGATCTAGGGATTACCTGCAACATTAAGCAGAGGGGTGAGTTACGAGAACTCAGTGTGCAATTCCCCTAACGAACGAAATCTGGGCCTAAGCCCACAGAAGCAAATCGGGCCTAAGCCCTCACGGTAACAAATTTGGCCGAAGCCCATATGGATCGAATTGGGCCGTAGCCCTAACAACATGGCATATCAGATAATGTATGCAATGCAACCCAGCCCAGCCTAGTATTCCATCCGCTACACACCACTCTGTATCCAACCTAACACACCTGTGGGGATTTCTACAATCAACCCTCCATCCGCTACACACCTCATTAGTAGTCATGCTGACAGTCATCCTGCTCAAAGCCGAAATTGTGACAAAGTCACTGAAATATGTGGCAGAGCCACCGAAATAATGTGACAGGGTCATCGAAATATGTGGCAGAGCCACCGAAATACACTGCCCCTTTTCATCAATATCATATCCCAATCCCATGCATATATTATCATAATCTAATGAATGCAAACATAAATCAATGTACATCGGATAATCAGAGCATACATATATTCACGCAAAGTTATTTAAATGACATATTCATAAAGGTTACTAACCTGGTATCTCCAACCTTACCCTCAAGGGTATCTCAACTGCCGTTACGGTCATTTTGGCTTTTAAACAATACACATATTTATTACTAAACCACAAAAGAAGGTGTGAGAATTACACACCTAACTACGCGAAGGACTAAACACTCCTGATCGTCGCTACTCTCACTAGCGGGAATAACCACTATCTGCCTATCCCAAACGGATGTTGGCTCTCTACCACAACCCGGCAGAAAGTCTCGAACCGACGACACCGTACGTCTTTTGAAGTTGGGAGCAGAGACTACGAGTCCACTCCCTCAGGCTCCTTTAACGCTACCCCCTTAGATTGGCTAGCACTCACATCCACGAAGAAAATCTCGATCAGATATCGTAATACAATGAGGATTGGTGGTTATCTAACAATGAGGCTTGGTTATTGCAGAGTACAACGAAAAGATATTAACCGTATAGAAACTAGAGAAAACTCCTTACCTTAATATTCAACGCAAATTGATTCTATATTCGGCCACTGCTGACAAGAGCTCCGGCTTCCTACGAAAGAACGAACTCGCCTCAAGGTGGAGAGGGTACTTATATTCGGCCTAAAAAGAAAGGAGTAGCACGATTACCGCTTCGATCGTTACAAGAGAGAAGAGAAAACGTATGAAGAGAGAACCCGTTACCTTACAACAAGTAAAGCCGATTGGAAAGGGACTTTCGGCCACCAAAGGAATCCTACCACCCTACTTCTTGATGTTCGGCTAGTAACAGCAGATGAAAGGATGGATTTAGTTTGACACCAGAGAGGTTTCGGCTCAAGAATAGTACAACAACGAGACGAAAAGAAAGGAGAAGAGAGTGGGCAAATTGAGGTTCGGCTGAGATGAACACACAAGAAAAAGTCGATTTAGAATGGGGCAACAAGGGGGTTCGATTATGGTGATGAAAACAATTTGTAGAAGATGAACAATAGAGATTCAGCTTAAGGGAAAAAGAAATGGAAGAGTAATGAAAAAAAAGCCAAGTTTTGGCTATGAAGAGCACCAGAAGAAGAGATGAGAGGAGAAAAGATAGAAATAGACTTAGGTGACAATAAAAGAAAACGGTGTGAAAAGGAGGAGGAAAGCAACTGAAAATTCGGCAATGCCCAAGAGAAAAAAAATGCACAAATTTGTAAGAAAAGAAAAAAAAAGCTAAAAGCACTTAATGGAGATTTCGGCACTCTCCCTACACACTATGACCGAATATGCTACGATGGACAAACCTAAGAGCTAAAAGAAATTTCGACACACCCCTATCCTAGCTAAAAACCGAAATGCTCCCCCTTAGCACCACTCCACTTTCGGCCAAACCCCTCCTCTCTCCCCACCTCCCACGATTTTCTCCTCCATTCACTCTCCATCCACCAATTCAAATTGGTTGACCAATTCAAACTCCCCAAGCTCCTCTCCTCCATCCATTTGAATTTGTTTGACTCATTCCACAACCACCATGGTAGAGTCCCAGCCGAATGCCACCACTTCCCCTCCTTGAACACAAAAATTAAACTCCATAGTGCAGCAGATGGGAATCGAACCTTTCTCCCCTTGCTTCCCCTGTGATGCCAACTCCACTAGGCCACTCTGCTTCCTTTTGTTAACACAACGCAAATTTTATACTTAAGTCCTGTCTCCATTAGCTCATCCTCACAAAGTGCCCTAAAACCAAAATTTTACTACGGCCCCGGCACGACCCCGAGCCTTCCTAAGAACCCCGAACATACCCAAACAACCAGCTTAGTAAGCCAAACACATGGAATAATGCAACAAAGCAGGACCCCTAATTTTAGGATGTTACATAACACATGGCCTAGCACACAGGCGTGTGTGGCCACTTCGAAGGGCACACGGGCTAGACACACGGGCATATGGTTGGCCGTGTGACCCAAGTCAGTATGTACCCCCTGTTTTCACACAGCTTGTGACACGGGCATGTCTGGCGGCATTTTGAAACACACGGGCGTGTGTCCCCTGATTTGAAAAAAAATTTGCTAAGTATTGAAAGTTTCCTAAGTTATCGGTTTAGTCCCGAACCACTTCCAAAGCATGATTAAGGCTTCGTAGGCTCTTAATAGGGACAAATTGATTGAGATTGAATAATGAATTATTGAATTGAACAATTGTATGTTAAATAGTTGTTTAATTGTTTCGTAAGTCCGGTAATGCTCCGTAACCCTATTCCGGCGTTGAATACGAGTGAGGGGTGTTACACTAATCGACCTAAAATTCACTAAGCTCGTCGGATGAGAGATTTTTGGAATTAAAACAATATTATAATGTTTAAAGGATATAAAGTCATACCTTCATTCAAGACACCCAAACAATAAGAATTGACATCACTCTCAATGATATGCCAAAATCTCTAAAAACACAAAACAGAAACGACATCTGCTCAGACGCCTTTGTTGGCCCTATCCCTATCAATGAAAAATAAACCTCTTCCTCTGAATACTTTGTTGTCAACATCTGACTAATTCATCTGAAATACAACTATTCACCCCCTCCCCCCGAAAGCACATGACTCATATCCCCTATACCTTTTTATCGAAAAGAGATTTTGAAAATAATTCCTAACAATCTTTCCCATTACCTCCTCATTAGTAGACACCCTACCATCATCATCTTGTAGGTTATGATTATAATTTGTTCACCTCTGTTAAGAGGCTTAATTATGGAAGAAAGTTCTATTTTTATTCCTCAACTTCAACCAATTCACCCGTGCTCTCTTCTCTCAATACACTTCATCCTTATCTATTTCTAGATTGAGATGAATTTTAGTATCAATGAGTTCAGCAATATTTTCATCATCCCTATCCTTAGCCTCCAATTCTTACAACTTCTTTGTTAAGTTCCTCTTAATACCCTCCCTTTGAGCTCTACAAGATCCTACCCATTTCTATAACCCAATTCATAAAGCAGCCAACTTTGCAATGACATCACTCGAGGATAAGCCCCAGATCCATTTCACCTCATCTTCAAAAGAGTCCTCCATGGTCCATCACGCCTCAAAACGGAATATTTTCCTACCCAATCTCACACCCCCTTGATCCAAATTAATCATGAGCAAACAATGATCCAAAAACGAGTGTGGTAAATGCCTTATCATAGCACTTGAAAACATATTCATCCATTCAACATTCACCACACCCTTATCAAGTCTTTCTCTAATGTTTGTTTCCAATAAACTCCCCCTGTCCCAAGTAAACCAAGTCCCCGAGAACCCAACATCCATTAAAGGACACCCATCTAACACTTCTCAAAATTCATCCACAGCATTTCCTCCCTTGGCACCATTTCCACTTTTTCAAAAGAATACATGATCTCATTAAAATCCTCACACACAAGCCATGACAAATCTTGACAGTGACCTGAACACCTCAACAAATCCCAAGATTCTTCTCTAACATGTACAAAAGGAGCCCCATAAAACCAATTAAATCTCCATTTTTAACTTTCCCCATCCTCTTGAACCTCAACATCAACATGGTTCTTTGAGAAATTCCTTAAACTTACCCCTAAATCTTCCTTCCATACCAAACATAGACCTCTTATGTGTCGTCTGTCGGCACATCAATACCATTCGGAAAACCACACCTTTACACCCTCTCTATACGCAAAGTACTCGGTTTTGTCTCCATAAAGAAGACCTCTTGAGGATTATAAACATTCAACATATACCGAACTCTTCTCGTAGCATGTGGATTCCCTAAACTATGAATATCCCAACATATTATTTTCATTGCGATCAGTCGGCTTGCCCCTTTGCCACCGCCGATAAAATTTGAGCTTGAACCGTATGATTCCCTCACCCCAAATGAATCCACAACAGAAGAACTATTTTGACCCACATTCTACCTTCAGGGTCTTTTCTTCCCATCCCCACTTTCAATCAGACTCTCCTCCAAATTATGCTCTATATCCAAATGACTTAATATTTTAGAAGAAATCCCAGCCAATTTAGACTAATGCCTCAAAACTCCTTTTAGATTAAACTCAGGATAGAACCCAACCTTATCCTAGAACCCACCCCACTGTCTCCTTCCTCCCTCAGCCACACACCATTCATTAAAACAACTTCTCTAGACTGTGTCAGGGGGCTGGAACTTTAGCCTTATGTTTTGTGCAACCTTAGGCAATCCTTTAGATGCAAACATGCCTAAGTAAGCCTAACCACCACAAAGTGAGGATTCACAAAGAATTCCTCCAATGTACCAATTTATATAGCTGAAGCAACTCTAGCAAAAAAAAAAACACAAAACAATAGAAAGCCACAGAAAACAATGCACGAGAGGTGTTTAAGTAGATACTCTCAAAGAATTCTATTACTCCTAAGCATTCAAGATACAATGGATGATTTATGTAACACCACTTACACGTATTCGATGCCGGAACAGGGTACGAGGCATTACCTGACTGACATTACATGCAATCACACAATTTCGAGTCATAAAATTTGCGTCCAAATTAAAACCATTCATATTCAATCATAAAGTCCCTTATACGAGCCTACGAGGCTCAAAACATGCTTTGGAGGTGATTCGGAACTAAACTAAGAATTTTAGAAATTTTTACAAAACTTAGAAAATTTTTGCTAGGTGCAGGGCTCACACGCCCGTGTGGTCCAAGGGACACACCCGTGTGACCCTGGGACACGCCCATGTGACCCTCGAACACGCCCGTGCTTCAGACTGTGTTCAAATTAGGGTGCTCTCTAACTTGTGCTAGGCCTTGTAGCACACACGACAAAGACACACGCTCGTGTGCTCAATTCTGGACATTCTTTTTTTCTCAAAATTAAGGAGCAGGGGACACAAGGCCGAAACACATGCCCATGGGGCAGACCATGTGTCACACATGACCTAGACACATGCCCGTGTGTCTACCCGTGTGGACAAAAACAAGGATATTTACCAAGCCATTTTGCCACCCTGACTTGCACACATCAATACAACATCACATGGAATAAATTCAAGCATATAAGAGCAACTAAACAACCACAACCAAGACAATAACCTGTCATCTTCATGCCATTATTTATCATGCTTAGAACATCAACCTTTCCACACCAATTCATGCAATATTCCACATTTATGGTTAAAAAATATCAACTTTATATCTTTGTCTATCATATTCACTACATTTATTAAGCAGTAAATCAAATGTACAAATTTCACATTCATTAGGCTTCATTCAACTACTTTCTAGTTACCAAATGATACTTAAATTCCTCATCTAATCAATAGGCCACATTTCCAAAAATCACACAATCATGCCTTAAATCACAATTCCAAACATTTCACATTCACCAAGTATACCATGATCATATCCCCATAGACATTGACACATATATGAATATACTTTGGCCTACAACCATGTTAGCCAATATGAGCCAACTTACAAGGGCAAATAGCAAAACAAGCCTTTGACAATCACAAGCCAAAACATTGGCTACAATCACAATGACACATTTAACAAAATGACTAAGTCCTTATACATGTCATAGACTCAAAATGCTTGAATTCATTTATACCCAAAGTGATAGCTTGATAATGTGATAGAATCTCCAGCAATCTCCAACCCGAGCTAGCTCAATGACACTATAAAACTTGGGAAAGGAAGGGGGTAAGCTATATAGCTTAGTAAGTTCATATGCAAAATAATACAATACATTATTCATACATTTGACATATAAATAAATTAACATATATCAACATAAATGTTATTAAAACTTCATAAATGTCATATGAACATAAATGTCATTTAATATCAACATAACACATGTCAACATAATTGTCATATACTAATATCTCATCATATGAATTTCATAACACATATCAACATAATTGTCGTATACCAATAGCTCATCATATGAATAACATAACACATATCAACATAAATGTCATTTAAGCTTCATAAGCACAACTTGCTCAATCACAATCTTACCCATTGTTCATCATATATTGAGTTCATTTTCTTCGAGTTTTACGTACATACCTATACCATCTCATAATATATTCACGTACTTTCTCATCTTTGACATACCCGTTGAACCATTTGGAGTACTATCGGATACACGGAAAACTTTGCACATAAGTGCCACATATGTAGCCAATGCTTCCACAAATCTCATAACACATATAAGCTCACTCTCGATCTATCCTTGGGCCTGCTCACACAAGCTATCAACCGAGACGTAGCTACGCGGTGTTGCTCACACAAGCTGTCAGGTATCCACAACATATGCCGGTATACCCAGCCACCTGTAGGACGTACAGGACCAGCACCCGAGACACATGTCACTTGTATCCTAATCTATTCCTAAGGTTCAACTGGGATTTACTCGCTTGTCGAAACTTCGTCGATTTCATCCAAAAAGTCAATCATACAAATCATGCAATTGCAAAACATTATAAATACAATTATAACTTTGCATTATTTACATACAAACTTACCTCGGCATAGAAACGGCAAAAAGGACTAAACCATCAAATACTTATTTTTCCCCTGTTCTAGGTCTGAATCTCATTTTTTTTCTTAATCTATAATATCATATTTAACTTATTTGATCACTATACTATTCAAATCAGCCCAAAATCACATTATGGAAAATTACATTTTTACCCCTAAAGTTTGACATTTTTACAATTTAGTCCCTAGGCTCGTAAAATGATTTTCATTCAATTTCTTCAAAACTCAAGCCTAGTTGAACCATTTTCATACTCATAACAGCCCACATTTCTCATTTATTAGCATTTTTACAATATATTTTATAACTTTTACAAATAAGTCCTTTTAGGCATTTTTACAGAAAATCACTTAGCAAAAGTCGTTTAACAAACAACAAACATGCATTTTCTACCATCAAACATCAAAATACACAAATGTCTAATATGGTTCAAACCCTAGACCTTGATCATTTCTTAAATTAGTGGTAGAAATAGATAGATCATGTTACAAGGATTTCAAAAACATAAAAATCATTAAAAACGGGGCCAGAACGGACTTACAATCGAGCTTGGAAGCTTGAAAAACCCTAGCCATGGTTTCCCCTTGAAAAATTTGGGCATGGGAGGAAGATGGAAAAAAATTGGCTTTTAATTTGGCTTTTTAATTCATTTTATTTACCAAATTACCAAAATGCCCGTATTGAAAAACTTTAGAAACATACCAAACCATGTCCATTTTTTTCCACCAACTTAACCAATGGTCTAATTACCATTTAAGGACTTCCAATTTAACATTTTCATAGCAATTAGACACCTTTAACATATAGAATTCAAGTTTTGTACTTTTTGCAACTTAGACCTTTTGACTAAATTGAGCACCTAAATTTCAAAATTTTCGAACGAAATTTTCACAAAATCGTTCCATAGAATCGTAGACCATAAAAATAAGAATGAATTTTATTGCGTCAGATTTGTGGTCCCGAAACCACTATTCCGACGAGACCAAAAATCGAGCTGTTACAATTTACAAATGAAGGGAGGCTCTCTATTTATAGTTGAGCTCCCCCAAAATTGACAATCTAGATCAAGTTACATCGACGGACGTGATTAGCCTATCTCTTAAATCTAGAGATTTACAAAATTATTGTAACACCCCTAACCCATAACCATCGTCGGTCTAGGGTTAAAAGCATTACCGAACAAATCGGATTTTATACAAACACTTCATGTCATAATTTAACCAATCAAATCAAAGTGCCCCTAAAACAGGTCTACGAGACCTTAAACATACATTAGAAAGAGGTCAGGACTAAACTAAACACATACGAAAATTTCTAGAAATTAAACATTTTTCCAAGCTACAGAGGTCACACGCCCGTGTGGGCAAGCCGTGTGCTTCACACGGCCTCAGACACGCCCGTGTGTCTAAGCCGTGGCAAAATAGGGCATACATACTGACTTGTCCACACGGCCTGAGACACGCCCATGCGCCTCACCCATGGTCGACACTGACTTGCACCACACGACCAGTCACACGCCCATGTGTCCAGCCCGTGGTCGAAACTTACTTGTTTTGAAATGCCATCACGAAGGACACGGTCGAGCCACACGCCCTTGTGCTGAACCGTGTGGGCAATTATAGGCCACTTGCAAGGCCAATTTGTCACCCACACCTTGGTTTATACCTACAAGCATTATACCAATTCAAATCACATGTCCAATACAAACAAAACATACCAAAATGACCATCTTTTCTAACCATTCAAGAGCACATCAAACACACCAACTTACGTACCATTTATCTCAACCTAATCACAAGCATTTCTAAGCAAAATTCATCCACAAACTTACTAATTCATTATGACATCTTTTCATATATAATATACCAACTTTGCATCATAAAACTTATCATAAATTTGGCTATCTCATTAGCCCATGCTTAGCCGAATTTTCATCATGATCATACAAGTCCATACATTTTATTTATTTCACATTTTAGTCCCTCAAAATATTATTTTCACAATTTAATCCAAATTACTCAAATTCATCATAAACCCAAAGACAAAACATGTTAACCTTACGCATATATTTCATATTTCATCAACTAACATCACAAAGCTTAAACATTCATCAATGACACATTTCAAATTCTTCATCAAATTCTAAAATTAAGACATGGGTTTTGTAGTACTCAAAGCAACGGTTATAAAAACGTAGAAATTATCAAAAACCAATCAAAATCCATACCTTAATGAAGCTCTTCAATGGCCGAACCTAGTTGTTCTTCTTTTCTTTATTTTTTTCTTACACATTCGGCAATATAGATGCATGAAATGGCCATTTTTATGTTTTGTTTTGTTTTATTAACATTAATTTACTTAATTACCATACTATCATTTATAATTTAATATGAAAGCATTATATCTTATGCCTATTACCGTCCACCACTTAATACAATGGCCTAATTCCATTTTAAGGCCTTCATATTAAAAGAACATAGCATTAAAGCACTTTAACAATTATCAAGGCACTTTCGCATTTTACGCGATTAAGTCTTTTTCTCAAATTAAGCACATAAACAATAAAATTAATTCACGAAACTTTCACGCATGCTTAATCACATACTGTAAACACAGAAAATAATATTAAAATATTTTTGTAACACCCCAAACCCGATCGATACACTACGACCGAATCTGGTATGTTACGGGGAAAATCGTATTTGAGAGGTTAGGTTTTCGTTTAAAAGTTTGATAAATCACTTTGATAAGTTTCGTACTTGTAGAAATCTTAGGCATGATTGTTTAAAAATCAATGGTGCATTTGAAAACCCGGTAATTTTGGAAAAACTTAATTAGGTATGAAAATAAACGAGTTTGTTCCATTAAGAAATCTAAGTAATTCCTCATTGTTGCTTAAAACACTTTTACTTAGTAAGATAATGGATTCAAGTTGGGAAAACATTTGAGTTTAATTTATCTTAAATTACAGTTGAGTTTCCCGATGGTAATGTTTAAAACATATCGCTTTGTAGTTTGAAAACTTAACTTTCCAAGTTTTAGCAAATTTTAACCATTAATTTGTTAAGGCATATTTAAAATCCACTACAAGCATGTAAATAACAAAAACCTGAATTTAAAAGGCCTTTTACAAACCAAATAAAAACCCAATGGAAATAAATAAAGTAAAGTACCAAGTTTTAAAAGTCAGAGCAAATCCGTAATTATTCATGGCATGAGCACCTCGAGTCCATCCCGGCTCCATGTCCGCAACTAAGTGTCACTTGAAAGGTCAAAGGAGAAGGTGAGTCGCAAGACTCAGTGCATAAATCCCCCTCCTGGTAATGCAACATGCTAACACACATCATATCGTAGCAATACAATTAATGCACCCGATCCTATCCATCCATAACACCTTTCTACCCCGTGTGGTACCAAACCACTGGTGGTGCCAAACCACTGGTGACCCAAAGTCACGATATCCATAAATGTGGTGCCAAACCACTGGTGACCCAAAGCCACGAATAAACCATCTGTGGGGCCAACCCACGTGTGATACCAAATCACTGACGACAATCCCGTATCTCATAAGTGGGGCCAACCCACGGTGGTGTCAAACCACAGGGACGAGTCGCTATGAGGTGCCAAACCTCTGGTGTCCCAAAGACACAAGTGTGATACCAAATCACTGGTGACCGTAGTCACGAATCGAATGATGGGGCCAACCCATCGTGTGATACCAAATCACTGGCGTCAATCCCGTAATATCAACTGTGGGGCCAACCCACTGTGGTGCTAAGCCACTGGGATGAGACGCTGAGGTGCCAAACCTCTGGTGACCCAAAGTCACAATAAATCAATCTGTGGTACCAAACCACTGGAGGTGCCAAACCTCTGGTGTCCCAAAGACACGGATATCACATTTCCCCCTCTTCTCATATCACCCATACATGTCATACTGATGCAAATCATGTAAATCATGCAGTCATGCTAATATGTTTAATATCACATCTCATATCACATACATCAGCAATCATGATAGCATATACCATTAATAGAACTCGCAATGAAAGGACTTACCCGGATCCGTACACATACCCCATTGGGTACCAAATCAATCATCATACTGTTTTGGTCTTAATAAGCAATCAGGCTATTAAACGTATCACTAAGTAGATAGTGTGTTGGTTTACACACCTGTTAAAATGCAAGCTTAACTCAACGAACCAGTCTAAATCCCTCGAATACCTTGCTCCTATAATCGGCCAAACAGGAGATTAGCCACCTATACCATTCGACCAAAACCAGTTAAACCAAAGGGTTATCATTTGAACCCTTACCTTGCAAACGGTTTGGTTTCCTACCAAAACCTGAACCAAACAATGATTCCCTTACCAATCGGCCACACCCTAAAAATGAAAACGGTTAATCCTTTGAAGACTTGGCTTAATGAAAACTAAACGAATAGGCTAAAAAAACCCGTTCTTACCACCACTTACCAATTGCTTAACAGAGAAAGAAGACTCCTCTCGATTGCTTCCCAAAATCCGGATGTCCTATAATGAAATCGATTTAAACACAAGGGGTTAACTCCTTACATCAAGAGCCAAAATCGACTCTAAGCAACCAAAGTCGACAAAGAATAAGGAAGAAAAGAAATACCCATTCGGCCATGCACTTACCTTCTCTAACGATTGGAACTAAGAGAACGAGAACAACACCTTTCTAATATTCGGCCAAAGTGCAACTTAAGAGAAGAGGGGAGATTCGGCTAACACTCTAAACAAGAAGAAAAAGAGGATTTCGCTTGACTCTTGAGAGTAAAAAGAAGAAGAAAGGTGGTTCAAAAGGAGAAGAAGAATCGGCAAAGGTTGAAGAAGGATTCGGCTCAGTGAAATGGAAGAAATAAATGGAGAATTCGGCTAAGAAAGAAATGTGTATTCGGCACAAGTGTATCAAGAGAAAAATAAATGAAAGTATGAGAAAGGAGATTACTAGTTTCGGCTTAAACAAATGAAAAAGAAAGAGGGAGAGATGAACATTCGGCTACCAAGGTTTTCAAACAAAGAAAAGAGTATGGAGAGGAGAGAGTACTAGTTTCGGCTTACTCAAATGGAAAAGAAAAAAAGAACAAGGAAAGGAGCATTCAGCCACAAGCACAAAATCAATAAAACAAGGCAAATTTAGGCAAGTAAGAGTGTGGACTTTCGGTTCTAAGAAGAAAATGAAGAAATACACTTGAAATCTCGGCTAGCTTTTTGACAAAAGGAGAATTTGACTTACAAGTTGCTTTTGGCCGAAAATGCACAAAATTGCCTATTGAATTTCGGCAATCCCACTCCCCACTTACCAAAACCGTCCACTCCCCCAACCTCTCTCCAAAAATTCAGCCACGACTCCCCCAAACACTCCAAGCCACAACTTCAAACTAGTTTGAACTCGTCCACCTCCACAAATCACTCTCCACCCACCATTTGAGCATTTGACTTGGTCTTAGGCAGAGTTTGAACTGCCTACAACTTCTCCCCTCCATGCCGTCAAAATGGAAGCAAAATGAGAGCACTCTGCAGCTTAAACACAGGACCTCCCCCCTGCAAGTGGCGTCACACACACAAGCCTCAAGTGGCGCCTATACTGCCACTCCACCAGCTCATCTCTCATGCTAAAATTCACCAAATAATATTTAAAAACCCCCAGTTTCTTTAGCTCCTCCCACCAAAGCCCAAAAGCAAAGATTTTTCCTACCACCCAGGCTTACACCTAGCTTACAACTAAGCCCCTAAGACATCAAGAACAACAACATAGCACACCAGACACAAGCAAACAAAGCCACAACAAAAGTAGCCCCTAACCCGGGATATTACAATTTTCCTGACTCGAATTTGTGGTCCCGAAACCACTATTTCCTACTAGGGTCTAAATCAGACTGTTACAATTCTCCCTTTTAGGGATTTTCGTCCTCAAAAATCTTACCATTAAAGAAATTCAGATATTGTTGTCTTATAGCATCTTCGGGCTCCCATGTAGCCTCTTCAACCCCGTGTCGATGCCACAGTACTTTTAAAAATGAAATTTTCTTATTTCTCAATTCTTTCATTTCGCGATCTAAAATTTGAATCAGTTCTTCCACGAAAGTTACATCAGATCGGATTTCAATCTCATACGGAGAAATCACATGTGATGGATCATATCTGTATCGTCGAAGCATTGACACATGAAACACATTATGAATCTTTTCTAGTTCCAGTGGCAACAACAATCTGTATGCTACAGGTCCAATACGTTCGATGATTTCATACGACCCGATGAATCTCGGACTCAATTTGCCTTTACGCCCAAATCAAAGTATTTTCTTCCATGGAGAAACTTTCAAGAACCCTTTATCACCAATTTCAAACTAAATATCTTTTCGTTTCAAGTTTGCGTAAGATTTCTGATGATCTAACGCGGCTTTTAGACTATCACGAATCAATTTTACTTTCTATTCAGTTTCTTTCATCAAATCGACCCCGTGTATCTTACTTTCACTTAGCTCAGTCCAATACAAAGGTGTTAGACATTTGCATCCATACAAAGCCTCATAAGGTTCCATTTTGATACTCGACTAAAAACTATTATTATATGCAAACTCAATCAATGGAAAATATTGCTCCCACGTACCATTAAACTCAAGAATGCAACATCTCAACATATCCTCGAGTATCTGAATAATTCGTTCGAATTAGCCATCCGTCTGTGGGTGAAAAGCTGTACTAAAATGCAATTTAGTACCTAAAGCCTCTTGCAGCTTTTTCCAAAATCGTGAAGTAAACCTCGAATCTCTATCAAACACAATGGATAGTGGCACTCCGTGCAATCTCAAAATATTGGAAATATATAGCTCAGCTAATTTATCCAGTGAGTAATCGGATCATACTGGAATAAAATGGGTTGATTTTGTCAATCTGTCAACTACAACCCAGATTGCATCTTTCTTTCTCAGAGTCAAAGGCAACCCTGAAACAAAATCCATCATTATTCTATCCTATTTCCACTCAGGAATCATTATCAGTTGTAACAAACCAGATGGCACCTGATGTTCAGCTTTAACTTGCTGACAGACTAAACATTTGAAGACAAACTCTGAAATATCTCGCTTCATACCAGACCACCAATAATGTTGCTTCAAATCATGGTACATCTTTGTACTTCCCGGATGAACAGATAAACGACTGTTATGTGCTTCTTTCAATATCGACTGAATCAACTCTGAATTTCTTGAAACACAAATTCGATCTCGATATCTGAAGCAATCATCATCATTAACTCAAAATTTAGAATCAGAGTTTAAATCACATTGAGCTCGTTTCGCTAACATTTCATTATCAACTTTCTGAGCATCACATATTTTCTGTAAGAATAATGGTTTTGCTTTCAACTCAGCTAAAACTGAACCATCATCAGACAAGTCTAAATGAGCATTCATTGCCCGCAATGCATACAATGATTTTCGACTCAGTGCATCCGCAACAACATTTGCCTTTCCTGGATGATAATCTATTACAAGCTCGTAGTCTTTCAATATTCTAACCATTTTCTCTGTCGTAGATTCAGGTCTTTTTGAGTCATCAAATATTTCATACTTTTATGATCTGAAAACACATGGCACTTTTCACCGAATAGATAGTGACGCCAAATCTTCAAAGCAAAAACAATCGCAGCTAACTCAAGATCGTGTGTTGGATAATTCTTTTCATGCGGTTTCAATTGTCTCGAGGCATAAGCTATAACTTAGCCTTCTTGCATCAAAACACATCCTAGTCCGCTCAACGAAAGCATCACTATAAATCACAAATTCTTTACCCAATTCTGGTTGTACCAAAACTAGAGCTGCAGTTAAAAGAGCTTTCAACAGATTAAATCTTTCCTGACATTTATCAGACCATTCAAATTTCACAGCTTTCTAAAGCAATCTAGTTAATGGAGTAGCAATCATCGAAAAGCCTTTTACGAACCTTCGATAATAACTAGCAAGTCCCAGAAAGCTGTAGACTTTAGACACATTTTTCGGAGGCTTCCATTCTAAAATAGCTGAAATCTTGCTTAGATCAACCCGTATACTAGATGCTGACACAATATGACCTAGAAATCCAACTTCACGCAACCAGAATTCAGATTTACTAAACTTTGCATACAATTGCTTATCTCGTAGAGTTCGCAGCACGATTCTCAAATGTTCAGCAGGCTCAATTTCATCACGCGAATAAATCAAAATGTCGTCAATGAATACAACCACAAATCGATCTAAATACGGTCTAAAAATTATGTTCATCAAATCCATAAAAACAGTAGGAGCATTCGTTAGTCCGAAAGGCATAACTAAAAACTCATAATGTTCGTACCTCGTTCTGAAAGCAGTTTTCAGAATATTTGAATCTTTTACTCGCAACTGATAATACCCCGATCTCATATCTACTTTTGAAAACACGGTGGCTCCTTTCAACTGATCAAACAAATCACCTATTCTGGGTAGAGGATATTTGTTTTTTATAGTCACCTTGTTCAACTGACGATAATCAATGCACATTCTCATCGTGCCATCTTTCTTTTTCAAAAATAAAATGGGAGCACCCCAAGGTGAGAAACTCGGTTGTGCAAATCCTCTATCAGTAAACTCTTGCAACTGTGACTTTAACTCTTTCAATTCTGTTGGTGCCATTCTGTACAGAGCTATAGAGATAGTTGTCGTTCCCGGCAATAAATCAATACAAAATTCAACTTCACGTATCGGAGGTAATCCCGGTAGTTCTTCAAGAAACACATCAAGGAATTCACAGACAACTGGCACTGATTCAACTTTCTTTTCAGTTACCCTCGAATCAATCACATAGGCAAAATAAGCTTCGTAACCCTTTTTCACATAACTCTAAGCTTTTATCACTGATATCACAGTCGGTAACCCATTTAAATCATTAGATTCAATCAGAACTTTTTCATCTTTCTGACATCTCAAATCAATGGCCTTTCTTTTGCAATTCACAACAGCATTATGCAATGTTAACCAATCCATACCCAAAATTATATCAAACTCATAAAATGGTAATAGCATTAGGTCAGCCGAAAAACAATTATTTCGAAACATGAATGGACAGTTCTTGCATACTTTGTCAACCAAGACACATTTACCTAAGCGATTCGATACTCTAATAACGAATTCAGTAGACTCTACAGGCAAAGTCTTACTGGATGCTAAATTCATGCATACATACGAATGAGTAGATCCTGGATCTATCAATGCGATCAAAGAAGTATCATAAAGAGTAAATGTACCCATTATAACATCTGGAGACGAAGCTTCCTCACGAGCTCGAATGGCATAAGCTCTGGCAGGTGCTCTAGCTTCAGATCTTGCAACTGTATCTTTTGTTGCTCTCTGACTACCACTGACATTCCTTGTATTTCGAGAAGGTCTACCTCTGGCTGAAGTATTATCCGGCTTCAGATTCAGTACAATCTCTTGTTCAATCGACTCGGGACAATATTGGATAAAATGATCTAATGATCCGCATCTAAAACAGGCTCGGTCATCCAATCTATAGCTACCCGGATGTCTTTTACCATAGTGTCTACATTCAGGTCGTTCTAATCAGACATTTCCCACACTAGCTATTAAGTAGCTGGAGCTTTGAAGTTTGACTACGATCTAGCTCGATCTCTGTTTGAATATCCCACATTAACCTTTGAACGGCTATGCTCATCTCTGAATTTCTTTGATGCAGACTGAAATGATTTGTTTGAGAATCTCTTTCTCACATCTCTAGCTTCAGACTTAGCTTTTCTTTTATCTTTCTCGAGAGCTTCAGATTTACATTCTCGATCAACAAGCACAACAAACTCTTTTATTTCCAGTATTCCAACTAGCAAACGAACGTCTTCATTCAAGCCATCTTCAAACCGTTTACACATTATTGCTTCAGTCGAAACACATTCCCGAGCATATTGACTTAATCTCACGAATTCTCGCTCATATTCAGTGACGAACATACGACCCTATTTCAATTCCAGAAACTCTTTCCATTTTTGATCTATAAATCTCTGGCTAATATATTTCTTCCGGAATTCAGACTGAAAGAAATCCCATGTACCTATTCCTTTGGAACAACAGAAATCAAAGTCTTCCACCACTGATAAGTTGTATCTCATAATAGTGAAACAACACATTTCACACATTCATCATGAGTCAATGACATTTCATCAAACACTCAGATTGTATTCTCGAGCCAAAACTCAGCTCTCTCAATATCATCATCACTAGTGGCCCTAAACTCTTCAGCCCCATATTTTCAGATTTTATCGATCGGAGGCCTATTCATCAGGTTCAGATTCATAACCGGAGGCACAACAGAAGTCTGAGGAGGATTGGACGGGGGCGGAGGTTGTGCAACAGCCAGATTTTCTAACATATTGAGTGAACCACACATTTATCATTTGGAAGAAGGCTTGTTTAGCCTCTCCCTCTTGACCGCTAGTAGCCTGTCTCGAATCAGATGGCGCTGTCCCTTGAGCGGGAGCAAGCGCATTACTTTCAACTTCATTAGCTACAGCTCTTTCGGGATCCATTTACTATATGAAAACACATTTTATACGTCAGTATTCATCACACTATCATAGTTTGTATATATGGCATGTATAGCTAGACTCTCATACGTTACGTTAGTCCTAGAATTGACAATATAGTTATGATACCAATCAAATGTAACACCCCTAACCCGTAACCATCGCCGGTCTAGGGTTAAAGGCATTATCGAACAATTCGTATCTTATACAAACATTTCATGTCATAATTTAACCAATCAAATCAAAGTGTCCCTTAAACAGGTCTACGAGACCTTAAACATGCATTAGAAAGAGGTCAGGACTAAACCGAACACATACGAAAATTTCTAAAAATAAACATTTTTCAAAGTTACAGAGGTCACACGCCTGTGTGGGCAGGCCGTGTGCCTCACACGGCCTCAGACACGCCTGTGTGTCTAAGCCATGGCAAAATAGGGCATACATACTGACTTGTCCACACGGCCTGAGACACGCCCGTGTGTCTCACTCGTGGTCGACACTGGCTTGCACTACACGGCCAGTCACACACCCGTGTGTCCAGCCCGTGTTCAAAACCGACTTGTTTTGAAATGCCACCACGAAGGACGCGGTTGAGCCACACGCCCGTGTGCTCAACCGTGTGGGCAATTATAGGCCACTTGCAAGGCCAATTTGCCACCCACACCTTGGTTTATACCTACAAGCATTATACCAATTCAAATCACATGTCCAATACAAACAAAACATACCAAAATGACCATCTTTTCTAACCATTCAAGAGCACATCAAACACACCAACTTACGTACTATTTATCTCAACCTAATCACAAGCATTTCTAAGCAAAATTCATCCACAAGCTTACTAATTCATTATGACATCTTTTCATCTATAATATACCAACTTTGCATCATAAAACTTATCATAAATTTGGCTATCTCATTAGCCCAACCATTAGCCATCAAACCATATCAAATTATGCAACATATAGCATGAACTACTCATTTATAACATATTCATTACCAAGCCATATCACATGACTATTTTTACACTTTTTAAAACTTAACTAAATCACACTAGACTATACTTGCCATAGTTTAATATATACACTTTCAAAAGGTACCAAAATAGAGTTTGATAGTGTGGTGATGATCCTCGACGATCCCCGAGCCTTCCGTAGCTTTAACAATCTATAATACAAAGCAAACACACACAAAGTAAGCTTTCAAAAGCTTAGTAAGCCATATACAAATAAACTTATCATATAAACATCCATAATCATATCAAATACAAGATCATTAGTATATAACTCATTTGCAAATTCATAACTCTTCTTTGGCTCATTTGTTTAGCCAATGCTTATCAACAATTCACATCCCCAAATATCTCTTTTAATCATAGCACAATCATACATATATCACATTTGTCTCAACAAATCTATGCACCTATCTCACTTGTGTACATTCACATATACTTACCTTTCATACTCAATTAAAGCAAACTCTTCAAACGTACCTGAAACAGTCAGACATTTTACATAGCCTTTCTTTTCTCAGAATTGCCCATTGAACCATTCGAAATCGAATAGGATACTTGGAATACTCGTACAATGCCAACGTCCCAAACGGGTTCTTACATGTAATTAAATATCGATGCCACTGTCCCAAACAAGGTCTTTCATGTAAATCTCAAATCGAGGCCAACGTCTCAGACGTGGTCTTACACGAAATCTCAAATCAATGCCAACATCCTAGACGTGGTCTTACATGATATCACATATCAGAATCCCTATGTCATGACATATGAATCCTATCTATTCCTAAGGTTCGTACGAGACTTTTTGGACCTTAACACATTGTCGATACTTTCTTGGATATAACACGAACATCATCCAAAGCCATTCATCACAATTCAATATTAATTGAACATGAATAACTCAACTTAACTACATTTATTTGTATATACACTTACCTCGTATTTGGATTTAAACGAACGGATTCGACTACTCGATCAATTTCGACTTTCCTCGGTCTAAGCCCGTTTTCTTTGGTTCTTGATCTATACATATTCAAATTTAACCATTTTATTCACCAAATCATTCAATTCAATCCAAAAATAGACATTTAGGGCATTTTTACAAATTAGCCCTCACTTTTTCACATTTTGACATTTAAGTCCTTATTTCACAAAATCACAGAATTCCCTTGTACCCATGCTTAGCCAAATTTTCATCATGATCATACAAGTCTATACATTTTATTTATTTCACATTTTAGTCCCTCAAAATATTATTTTCTCAATTTAATCAAAATTACTCAAATTCGTCAAAAATCCAAAGACAAAACATATTAATCTTACACATATATTTCATATTTCATCAACTAACATCACAAAGCTTAAACATTCATCAATGATTCTTCATCAAATTCCAAAATTAAGATATGGGTTTTGTAGTACTCAAAGCAACAATTACAAAAAAACGTAGAAATTATCAAAAATCGATCAAAATCCATACCTTAATCAAGCTCTTCAATGGCCGAACCTAGTTGTTTTTCTTTTCTTTATTTTTTTTCTTTCCCATTCGGCAATATAGATGCATGAAATGGCCATTTTTATGTTTTTATTTTATTTTATTAACATTAATTTACTTAATTACCAAACTATCCATTATAATTTAATATGAAAACATTATATCTTATGCCTATTACCGTCCATCACTTAATACAATGGCCTAATTCCATTTTAAGGCCTTCATATTAAAAGAACATAGCATTAAAGCACTTTAACAATTATCAAGGCACTTTTACATTTTACGTGATTAAGTCATTTTCTCAAATTAAGCACACAAACAATAAAATTAATTCACGAAACTTTCACACATGCTTAGTCACATACTGTAAGCACAGAAAATAATATTAAAATATTTTTCTGACTCAGATCTGTGGTCCCAAAACCATTATTTCGACTAGGGTCTAAACCGGACTGTTACAATTATATAATCAATTTACATAATCAAATCCAATCTAATCTTATAAGATATGATTTCCCTCAATCTTCTAAGATTAATTTCCATATTTACTAATGTAGCCTATGTTGTCATATATTCATCATTGGGCCACCCAGGCTTTAATTTGACAGGCTTCTCCAACAGTTCTTTGAATGAAGCCAGGTCTCGAAGGCTAAATAATCCCCATCTAACTGATAGACCTCCATGGGACACATCTTGTGCGATTCTCACGGGCTTTGCACTTTGGCCTGTAACAACTGCACCCTCAAAGATAAATCCCACCCCAAAACTGAATCTTCCTCTCCTCTATTAAATCTAACTACGCAGAAAGAATCATTGTGTCTGATAAACAGTAAAAGCAGCATATTTTAATCTCACATTTAGTATGCTTTTGAATGATTTAAGCCTTGATTGATATAAAAAGGTGCTCTCAATCCTTTCTTTTCATGTCTTATACCCAGGAAAGCACCCAAGGATGAAAAGAGCATAAAACGAGCCCAAAACGGAGTAAATGGGCCATATCATGAAATTGACATGACCTGGCCCAAAGACCACACGGCCGTGCCTTGTAAGCATCTAGAACACGGCCTTACCCCCGAGTCACACGGTCGTGCCTCATTAAAGAAGTCCGAACACGGCTTAAAGACTAGTCACACGGGCGTGTGACATGGCCGTGTCCCTGTCGTGGCAAAGAGCAATTTCATTCAGATTTGGATACTTTGGGACGAAGAAACATATTCCAAGAGCCTATATAAACCCCCTAAGTACCACCTTAAAGGGGGCGGTGAAGCTAGGCCAAGGAGCCAAGCCAAAAAGGTCAGAATTGTGGGAATCACTCGAAGTTAGCCAGCTGATCCATCCCAAGAAGCCGAAATTCTACTCAAGACGACGAATTTCTCCTTCAATTCCTTCAAGGAGTTTTAGGGATTTCTTATATTTTGTTTTATCTTTTCTCTTGAGATGTTTTACTTATTTGTTATGAACTAAACCCTTTAGATACCTGAAGGGGATGAAACCTAGATGAATCTTGTTATTGATTTCTGAATTATATGATAAATACTTAGTTTGTTCTTAATTATGTGTGCTTAATTCAAATTTGATGTGCTTAGGTGGAGGAGGAATAGACCCTGCCTAAGATTAGATCTAGCATAATTAAGCGGAGTTGATCGCTCGCCTAGAGATAGGGTGACGAGATTTTGCAGGATTAGGGTGAAACCTAATATGGGAATCCATAGATCGATTTACTACTATTCTAGGGGGTTATTATTCGAGAAAGAGATTTCCGTTAATTAACCTAGGGTTAGACGTTATTCGCCTCGAGAGAGGGTTTAATATATGTTAGGGAGTCCTACTGATCAAACTAAGTGAATAAATCGTATGGTTCAGTACTAGATAACAAGTGAAGTCTAGGTGGATTCTTCTTGAGGGTATCGTCGTGATCAACTGAGGTTTCCTTCAAGTTATTTTCCAATTCATTCTTTTTGTCTTCGCGCCTTAGCTTAGTAGTCGTTAATTTAGATTAAAGAAACTCCACTTTATTTTAGGCTAAATAATAAAAAGAAAGTTAGTATTAGTACTTTTAGTTCCTTTGGGTTTGACAATCCGATCTTGCCTAAAATATACTACTGTTCGATAGGTACACTTGCCTTTAATCGTTGTCAGTGTTAGTTTCCAGGTTCGATCTCATTCATTATAAATTTTAAAACTCGACACAGCGATCAATGTCCTAAGCAGCCAAAGAAAAAATAAAAAAGTGCCAATCTTTCATACTTAAAACTCACATAGGTACACTTTCTAGGGGAGACCAAAATCGTTTTATTTTGTTTTCACGGCTGCCTAACATCCAATTGTACCCGAATCCGTATGAAATTTCTTAATCCTTTCTCAGATTGCTTAAAATCATATTCCTGAAACTTCCCAATAAAATCCTCTAATTTATTTGGTACACACTCTGAGAAAACCTCAGGGGTAAATCATGCACTTGCACCCAAAAAGATGATAGTACCAAAGGCACCTACACTGGACCATCTGCCTCCTCCAGTCGATGCATCATGAAAAGGTGATTATTAAAAGTTTACAAAGCCCCATTCATCACTCGATCAATGTCCATCTTATGAAAACACTTAAATAAATACCTCTTTTCTCCTAGATCTAAGAGCTGAACTCCCCCTAACAAATGCCAAAGATTTGCCATCGTACTCCTCATTGTCGAGAAATGAACAACACTCACCGTGAGGAAACACCCAACCAAACAAAAATCATGCACTATTTTTTAGGCTCAAATTCATTGGGTAACAACAAAACCTCGTCCTCTCCATCATCTAATGTTAACCTTGCTAGATCTGTTTCCATAGCAAACCCCCGCCTACCCCAAAACCAAAAAACAAACAGTCAAAAACAATAAAACCCACCCACTACACCGCCGACCAACAACAAAAAAAATGCAAAAACCACACATGTGCTAAAGCAATAGACTATAGACATGTAAGAACTACAGATGTACCTTCAGAGTATATTTTAATTTATTTTTTAGGTAATTTAAAATTAATCAAAAAATATAATTTATTAAATTCTGTTTAATTTGACTGACCGAACCTCCTTTATATAAACACTTAAATAACAATTCTTAAAAGAAATATAAATTCCTAGGAAAAATGGCACTGATAATTTAATCTATAGTTGAACTTTGTTTAACAAATAAATAAGAAAATAAAAACTTTTAGAACTATTTAAATATTTGGTATTTGCAAGTCTTATCTAATTGAAACTCTAACCAAATGAATGAATAAATATGTAATATCTTCAATAAACCTCTAAGTAATATAAAACTTTAATTTGATTCATTTCCAAAAGTGCTTAAAAATACTCAAATCCCATCAAAGAATGGGTTGTAAGTTGGTTGATATTCCGGACCATCCTAGGTTTGTATCATTCCACCTTTTTCAAAAAAAAAAAGTTCATCCTCAAATCCAAGCATCATGTGTGAAATAGTATGATTGTGCTCCAACCATTGGATCCACAAAATCCTAAAATAATGAAATAATGAAATGCGACTAAAAATATTTGAGTCATGGTTAGTTAAACCATTATCTCTTTTCTTTTTGGTATGTTGACTTATTTCTTTACATGCTTTTTATTCTTCTTTTTTAGCAAAATTATCAAATTTTATCTCATTTGTGTTTTCTCTCACTAAGTGTAGGCTCAAAATATGAATTTTTTTTTCTCTCAACACTTCTTTACACTCAATCTTTTTACATGTGGTAATCCCACTACCTAAAACTACCTTCCAATTCAAAATTTCACCTATGACACAAATCTGTTTTTCATAAGGTAATTCGTTTAAATGATCTTGAGATGTAGAAAAGATTGGAAAATTAGACCAAAGCTCATTCAAATATACACCTTATTCAGACAATCATACCCTAAAAGACTTTTTTCATCACATTATCGACATTCATAATTTGGAATCCAAATGATCAGTAAAAAAGTGATAAGTTACCGTTGATCACTTAAATATCTAACCGAATTTTGAATTTTAGGTATTGTGCTCCATGTCTTAGTTCTAATCTGCAATTATTTTGAAGAAAGAAACATTATAAAAGATATATACATTAGAAAAATAAAGGATAGAATTATGGGTGTCTTTACGTCCAACACTTTGAAAAGAAACCTGTAAGATCTGATACCAACTACTGCGATATCAAATGATGTAGAAACCCTATGATCCTTGAATAATTTGTAAAAAATAAAGAAGATAAATCTTTGTACTGATTTTATAAAGTTCTAAAAAGAAAGAATAGATGTAGTAAATAGCGAAGGAATGAAATTTTATTGAATGAAATGAGAGCCCAAATCTAAATAAATAATCAAATTTAGATAATAGAAAAAATAAAATAATGAAACATAAATATAAAGGGTAGAAATCCCTTGTGAAACTTTAGATTTGCTCTCATAAACGTCAATGATTGGACAAATTTTCTCCTATGAAATCCAACTCTTAGAAGCATTGAAAATCAGGCTTTTCTCTGTGGAAGAATTGAAAAGTAATAAATTTGAAAGGAAAACAAAGGAGACTGATTAGGATATGGCTTTTCTCTGTGGAAATTCTGATGTTGAAAAATCTATTGCGGAAGAATTGATCCCAAAAAAGGTTCGATTCCGAGAAGAAGATGGGGATTTGAATAATGACATGATGGTCGATTTGGCATCAGAGCATACCACCTCGTGGAGAGATAAACTTGTCGGTCAATCATCGAAGGGTGGCTCTATCGGATCGGAAAGAGAAGAAGTTTTTGATATCCTGGAGGGTGATATTCAAAAATCATTCGTGAATGGAGTGCCATCTATAAACTTTTTGGATAGGATTTATCAATTTCTTCTTCAAGGTATGGAGAATACAGTGATTTTAAAATTGCTTGGTCATAATATTGGTTTCTTGATTTTGCAGAATAAATTACATAACCTGTGGAGACCTTCAGCAACTCTTCATATGATGGATATTGAAAATGGATACTTTCTCGTTAAATTTTAGAAGAAGTTGGATCCTTGGATCATTTTTGGCCAATACCTGACGGTTCAACCTTGGACACTATCTTTTGATCCCACACAGGCTTTTCCAAGTATTGTGATGGCATGGATCAAATTTCTTGATTTACCTGGCTACTTATACAACCACAAAATTATTACAAAAATATGAGGAATGGTTGGGAAAGTGGTTAAGTTGGATATGAATACTGATAATAGAGCTAGAGGGCAGTTTTCCAGAATGGTTGTTTATGTTGATTTGGAAAAGCCTTTGGTTTCCCAAATCTTGATCAATGGTCGAAAATAGAATGTGGAGTACGAATTTCTACCAACAATTTGCTTTCATTGTGAGAGATATGGCCATGTAGAAAGTTCTTGCCCATTTAGAAAATCTGGTTCAATCGAAGAAAAGTTTGTCGATCAGCATGAAGAGGTAACGGAAATTAAAACACAACCATGGACAGTTCAGGGAAGAAAGACGACAATTACGGCCCGTAGATGATCGTGGAAAGGAAATTAAGGCGAAAATTTAGAGATAATGGACAGAATTCTTTTAGCAATCATGACAATGGAAAGGAAAGATCTCAATTTAGGATCCTTAATAATCGGGATCTTCATAAAGACGTTAATGAGGGAGCCAGGGCTGATTCTCGAAACACAAAAGGGAAAGAAATATTTAATGGAAATGTATCCAAGGCAGATGCTGGTTCTTCTCCCAATGGACGGCTTGAATCAAGGGAAAAGAATTGTAATAATTCTAATGGCCAGATTAAAGAGGCAGGCCTTGTTGTTAGCAAGGGACCGAATAACATTGAGAAAGATGGCCTGAATTTTGAGCCTAATTTTAAGACTCATAAAAGCAAAGAAATCTTACCGGATTTTAGTAAGCAGACCAGCTATTTGGGCCTTGGGGACAATTCAGCTATTCAAGCCCAAGACTCAGCAGTTCAGCCTGGAACGGTTTCAGCGGCCCAGCAAAACACTGCTGTTGCTGGCAGTAGCAGAAGCTCTATCGTGGCGGCTGATGGGCGACTTGACTCTGTTGTCGAATTGGGTCATCTTCTTGAAGGAAAAGCTGGTTCTTTCCCAATTGCTCCAATAAAGGACGGGCATGGAAGAAATGAAGTGGAAGTGGAAATGGGGCGCCTTGATTCTGAAAAACACTCGGCGATGATTTTCCATGACTGCAAGAACCCGAACAGCACTGCTCCTTCTTCAATCAGCAAGACGGGACTGTCTCCAGCGAATATCTCTGAATCCAAAAAAGGTTTCAGTAACAAAGGAAGGGGGATTTCTAAGAAACGTAACAAACTTCTTCATGGACACAACACTCAATTCAAAATCAATGGTTCTTAACTGGTATCTCTGAAGGAATCAATAGAGCAAATTGTTGAGAGTTTATTAGAATTATCAAACATCAATTTTGACTCGTAGTTGATCAATAAATTGGGTGGCCAGAATGACGGAGGAAACCTTCTTGGGCAGTAATCTTATAAGTCTATAGTAGTTCTTATGGTCTTAATATTTTTTTCTTGAACTTTGGAATTTTATTTTTAATGTGCTTGGCTTTTATTTATTTTATTATGGGATTAAATTTTAAAATATTTGCTCGGAATTGTCAAGGGTGTGTTAGCAGGAATTTTCTTCATGCCTTTCGGGAGTATAATGAGGAACATAGGCCGGATATTGTTTGCTTGGTGGAACCGAGAGTAAGCGGTAATAAGGCTAATATTATTATAGAAAAATTGGGTTTTAATTACTCACATCAGGTTGAAGCTGTCGGGTTTTTAGGAGGTATTTGGGTGGGGTGGAAGGATTTTATTGAGATTAAAATCATTCGAAATCATCCACAATTTATCTTTTTACGTGTTGATAATTTTATTCCCAACAAATCTTTTTTCATTTCCTTTGTGTATGGTAGTCTAGATAGATCAAAACGAAAGCTACTTTGGGAAGAATTACAATCTGTGGCTCCTAATAATTCCATTCCTTGGCTAATTATGGGAGATTTCAATGCCATCTTATCTCCTGCTGATAAGAAGAGCTCTTCTACTGTAGGTAAGCGTTGTGATCTTTTTGGCAATTATGTTGACTCGTGTGATTTGCAGGACTTGGGGTTTAATGGACCTCCATTCACTTGGCAAAGAGGTGGAACCTTAGTCAGACTGGATCGATCTTTAGCAAAGGATGCTTGGATGTCTACTTTTCCGCAATGTCTTGTCCATCATCTCACACGCATCAAATCAGATCATCAACCCCTTCTATTGTTCACTAGACCGGATGGTAGTACCCCTAAAGACAGACCCTTTAGATTTTTAACAGGATGGACGATGCATATTAACTTTCACAATTTTGTCAAAGGAAAGTGGGAGTTTAAAAGTAATATGTTTGATTCATTAAATAATTTTACTTCTTTTGTTAAAGATTGGAACAGGGATGTATATGGCTTTTTGGGTAATCGTAAGTGGAAGCTTATGAGATCACTAAACAATATTCAGAAGGCGCTAGAATATTCTACCTCTACACACTTAGCTAAGAAAGAGATGGAAACTCGGGATGAATTGGAAAATGTACTCTATCATAAAGATTTACTCTGGAGACAAAAGGCTCGATGTGATTGGTTGCAATTAGGAGACCGGAATACCAATTTTTTCCACAGTCGTACGGTTAAGAGAAGGAAATTTAACCGTATCATACCATTACGAATTGACAATGGAGATTGGTGCTTTGATCAAGATATCTTGCAAAACAATGCTGTGGAATTTTTTGAAAAACTTTATGGTGAGGTTCCGTCTGTTGTGAGATATATTCCTACTAATGGCTTTCCTTGTCTTAATCCTTCAGAGATTACTTTTTTAGAAACAGTTATTTCTAATGAAGAGATCAAAAGGGCATTGTTCGATATGGCTCCATTAAAAGCCCCTGGAAATGATGGATTCCATGCTCTTTTCTTTCAAAGTCAGTGGGATATCATTGGAAATGATGTATGCCAATGGGTCAAAAGTGTATTTGAGGGTAGACCGATTGAGCCAGAGTTTAACAATACGTTGATTGTGCTTATTCCCAAAAAAGAAAATCCTGAGGATTTTAGTCACTTTCGACCAATTAGCTTATGTTCTGTTCTTTATAAGCTGGTGATGAAAGTGATTGCGAACCGGTTTAAAGTCATTTTTCCTAAATTGATCTCTCAAGAACAAGCTGGTTTCATAGCTGGTCGAAACATCTTTAACAACATTATTTTAGCTCAAGAAGTCATTCACTTTATAAGGTGTAATCAGAAGGGAAGGAAGTGGATGGCTATTAAGCTGGATTTGGAGAAAGCATATAATAGAGTTAGTTGGGACTTTATTATTGTTTCTTTAACCGCAATTGGGATTCCTTTGTTTTTGCGCAATGTGATTATGTCAGCTATTACTTCATCAACCATGCAAATTCTTTGGAATAGGGTGCCTACAGGGAAGTTTAAACCAAATAGAGGAATACGACAGGGATATCCTCTTTCTCCCTATCTTTTTGTGCTTTGCATGGAATGGTTGGGACATTTTATTCGTTCTGGAATGGAAGTTGGAGTCTGGGACCCTATTCTTCTTTCTCGTGCAGGACCTCCAATCTCTCATCTATTTTTCGCTGATGATTTGGTGATTTTTTACAAAGCCCAGATCAACCAGGCTCGACTATTGGATAGCATCCTCTCTCTTTTTTTGTGAGATTTTGGGTCACAAAGTCAGTGTCAGAAAGAGCTATATCCTCTTTTTCAAGAATACTGAGGATAATATTCGTAATCAAATCAGTCAACTGTTCATATTTCAGGAAGTTCAGAATCTTGGCACTTATCTAGGTGTTCCCTTTTTGCACAATAGGGTCACCAAGAATACTTTAAACTTCGTTGTGGATAAGGTCAGAAGGAAATTGCAAAGCTGGGGCACCAGGAAATTATCCTTTGCAGGAAGAATCACCTTAGCTCAATCGATACTCCTTTCCATCCCTAATTTTTTATGCAATCGCTGATGATTCCGAAGGGAGTTTGTGATGATATTGAAAGATTGGTCAGACAGTTTATTTGGGGATGCACTGAAGGGAATTCTAAAATGGCCTTAGTTGGTTGGGATACTATTTGTCAGCCAAGGCCTCAGGGAGGTCTTGGATTCAAGCATCTGAGTGACCAAAATTCGCCCTTCTTTATGAAGATTGGGTTTAGCATGGTTTCTAAAAGTGATATGCTTTGGGTACGTGTTTTTTGTTCCAAATATGGTTGGAAAGATCAGTTCCCAGAGTCTATTAGTAGGAATCAGTGCTCACACTTATGGAGGTCACTTTCCAAGTTATGGCCTCTTATCCGCAAGAATTTAATCTGGTCTATTGAGGATGGGGCCAATGTACGTTGTTGAAAAGATCCTTGGATTCCAGGTATGGGCCCTTTAATTTCTAAAATTCCATCCTTTGCTAACCTTGATTTGGATTGTTGTGTTAGGGAGATGGTTAATCTTGATGGGAGCTGGAATTTGGATCTGTTTCGTGTCTGTGTTTCTGAAGAGGTGATTAATAGGATTACTAGTATTCTCCCTCCACATCTGGATTCCGGATCAGATAGAGTGGTATGGGCCCGCTCAGCGTCAGGAATTTTTTCAGTTCAAAGTGCTTATTGGTCTTTGAAAGAGGATACATGGAACCCTCAAGAGGAGTATTGGAAGATTGTAACACCCCTATCTCGTGTCCGTCACCGGATTAAGGTTAGGAGTGTTACCAGACAATTCAAAAAAACATTTATAGAAATTTCATACAATCAAACATCATTTTCAAACATAATGTCCCATAAATGAGTCTTTGAGACCAATAACATGTTATAAATCGGGTTGGGACTAAACCGAAACACATACATGATTTCATGAAAATTTAAAACTTTTCTAAACTACAGGGGAGACACGCCTGTGGTAGGAGAGCGTGTGCCCTCCACGGCTAATAGACACCCCCGTGTGTCTTCCCCGTGGTGATATACTGACTTGGTCCCCATGGCCACCAAGCACGCCCGTGTGCCATGGCTGTGGCTAGCTACTGACTTGTACACCACGGCCAGCTGACACCCCGATGTCGAGGCCGTGTGCTACTAAACCTTATTCTGCTATAAACCCGTGGTCATGAGGCACGCCTGTGCACCTCAACCGTGTGACATTATAGGCCATTTTCATGGCCAGTATGCCAACCTAAAAGGTCATACGTGCATACAACACATATAACATCTCATTCCATTTGCATATAACTATCAAAATATACCAAATGGCCATCCTAAAACATGCACATTTGACAACTAAGGTGATCACAACAACACCTTCAATATTCATTCACCCTATACATTCAAAACCAATTTCACACATCACATTCATTTAATCATATTACCAAAACATAGCTAGCCAAATCACATGGCTAAGTTTACCACAAAAACATATACACATATACCTAGCCTATACATGCCATATTTAACTATATACATTTTCAAAAGGGTACCAAAATGAGTTTAGTAGTGTGATGTTAATCCTTGACGGTCCTGCGCCTTCAGTAGCTTTGATGACCTATGAAATAGAGAAAACGCGCACAGAATAAGCTTCCCAAAAGCTTAGTAAGTCATATACAAATAAACTTGGTATGGAAGACATATATGCAAATAAATACATTAACACATAATTCATCTAGCCCAAAACAATTCTTACCATATCATTAATTCCATATACATATTATCATAATAAAATCATTTGGATACGTACCTTATATACACATATAGTGTATAATCAATGTACTTGAATCGAATTTAATATCGCATAGTCATTCATAGCTCGAATTGGTAATTCGTATCACAGATTTGCCTGTTGAATCAATAGGAAAAACTAATAGAATACTCAGAAATTTCAGAATAATCGTACAATGCCAGCGTCCCAGACGAGGTCTTACATGCACTCGGATATTGATGTCACTGTCCCAGACAGGTTGTTACACAAATCAATATGATGTCGATGTCCTAGACATGGTCTTACAAGAAAAACTCATATCATTGCCAACGTGCTAGACCTGGTCTTACATATAATCAGATAATGATGCCTACGTCCCAGACGAGGTCTTACAGATAATCAGATAACGATGCCTACGTCCCAAACGTGGTCTTACAGATAATCAGATAATGATGCCTACATCCCAGACGAGGTCTTACAGATAATCAGATAACGATGCCTACGTCCCAAACGTGGTCTTACAGATAATCAGATAACGATGCCTACGTCCCAGACTTGGTCTTAAAGATAATCAGATAACGATGCCTACGTCCCAGACGTGGTCTTACAGATAATCAGATAACGATGCCTACGTCCCAGACGTGGTCTTACAGATAATCAGATAACGATGCCTACGTCCCAGACATGGTCTTACAGATAATCAGATAACGATGCCTACGTCCTAGACGTGGTCTTATAGATAATCAGATAATGATGCCTACAGTAATCAGATATCGAAGCCATACACGTAATTAGATATCGAAGCCATACACGTAATTAGATATCGAGGCCATACACGTAATCAGATATCAAAGCCACTGTCCCAGACAGCGTCTTACACGATTATCAAATCAATGCCAACGTCCCAGATGTGGTCTTACATGATAAAACAGAACAGACACATTTGTATTCCTAATTTCATATAAAACTTTTCCGACCTATCACTCTGTTGATTTTATCTCAGAATTCATATACACAGCATCACAAATGCAGTCGTTATCATTGATAGTCATGTAAATAAACTCAATTCATTACAATTACATTTATTAGTAATATGACTTACCTCGGATTCGGCTTATTGGAATAAAAACGGCTACTCGGTTACTCTCACTTTTCTGCGATCTAAGTCTGTTTTCTTCGGTTCTTGATCTAAACATATTCAGAATTAATCTTTTTATTCACTAATTCATTCAATTCAATCCATACACACATATTTTGGGCTATTTACAATTTAGCCCCCACATTTGTACATTTTATCAATTTAGTCCTATTTTCTCAAAACATCAAATTCACAAAATTAATACACAACCAAGGTTAGCCGAATGTATATAAACATCATACAAACCCAAACAATTCATCAAATTCACAAATTATTCCTCCAAAATAATATTTTCTCAATTTAGCTCTATTTAGCTAAATTTAACAAAACTTCAAAAGCAAAACATGTTCATCTAGCTCAATTCTTTTATTTAACACCAAAAATCATCAAAAAGCTTGAAATATCATCAATGGCATATCACACAAACATCATCAATTCACAAAATTAATACATGGGTTTTGTAGCTCTCGAAGCAACGATTACAAAAACGTAAAAATTATCGAAAACCGAAGTAAAAAATTACCTTAATCAAGCTCAAAACCTAACCGAACCTTGCTATCTTCTTTTTTTCTTTTTTTTTTTATTTTTGATTTTCGGTGATAAGAATGAAATGATGATAATGGTTTCTTTGTGTCTTCATTATAAAAATATCTAACATATATATAATATAATAATATTAATGAAACCTTTTAAAGTAACCATAATAAACATATAATATATACATTTTACCACCCATTACCGCCCACTAACAATAATAATAGCAGTATTGCCACCTAAGTCCTCATAATTAAAAAGCCACAACACATAGGTGCTTTAGCAATTAGCAAGCAACTTTCACATTTAATGCAATTTCATCCTTTTATAAATTAAACACACAGACAGATAAATTAGCTCACCAAAACTTACCACATGCTTAGTCACATAATAACGGCACAAAAAATAATATTAAAATATTATTTGGACTCGGATTCGTGGTCCTGAAACCACTGTTCCGACTAGGGTACAAATCGGATTGTTACAAGTCTCCCCCCTTAGGGATTTTCGTCCCCGGAAATCTTACCGTTAAACAGAGTCAGATATTGTTATCTCATTAAATACTCAAGCTCCCCCGTAGCCTCATCTATTCTGTGTCAATTCCATAGTACTTTTACTAACGAAATTTTCTTATTTCTTAACTTTTTCACTTCACGAGCTCAGATACAGATCGATTCTTTCTCGTACTTCATACCAGATCAGATTTCAATCTCAGATGGGGCAATCACATGTGACGGAGCAGATTGACATCTACGGAGCATCGAAACGTGAAATACATTATGAATCTTTTCTAGCTCAGAGGGCAATTTTATTCTATATGTAACAGGCCCGACACAGTCAGTAATCTCATACGGTCCGATAAATCTCGAACTTAACTTGCCTTTACTTCTGAATCGAAACACTTTCTTCCACGGTGATCCCTTCAGAAATACTTTGTCGTTGATCTCAAATCCTATATCTTTTCGTTTCAAGTCCGTGTAAGACTTCCGACGATTAGATGCTGCTTTCAAACAATCTCAAGATCAATTTCACTTTCTGTTTTGAATCTTTTATCAAATCAACTCCGTGTAATCTTACAATCTTAGGAATATATAGCTCGACTAATCTGTCAAGTGAATAATCAGATCTTATAGGAATAAAATGGACATATTTCATCAATCAGTCAACCACGACCCAAATCACATCTTTCTTTCTCAGAGTCTGAGGCAAACCAGAAACAAAATCCATAGTCACTCTATCCCATTTCCATTCAGGAATCAGAATTGGCTATAACAAACCAGACGGAACTTGATGTTCAGCTTTCACTTGTTGACAAGCTAAACATTTCGAAACAAAGTCAGAAATATCCTGTTTCATACCAGACCACCAATAGTGTCGTTTCAGATCATGATACATCTTTGTACTACACAGCTGAACAGATAAACGACTATTATATACTTCATTCATAATCAACTTTCTGAGCATCATATATTTGTTGTAAAAACAACAGTTTTGCTTTCATTTCAACTAACACTGAATTATCGTCAAACAAATTTAACGCCCCAAAGTGAAAAACTCGACCTTACGAACCCTCTGTTGGTTAATTCTTGCAACAGTGACTGTAACTCTTTCAATTCCCTTGGTGTCAATCTATGCGGATCTATCGAAATAGGGGTCGTACCAAACAATAGATCTATATCAAATTTAACTTCGCAAATCAAAGACAATCCCGGTAATTCTTTAGAGAAAACATCAGAGAACTCACAGACTACTGGCACCGATTCAACTTTCTTTTCATATACTTTCAAATCAATCACATAAGTAAAATATGCCTCATAACCCTTTTTAATTTAATTCTGAGCTTTCAACACAGATATCACAGCAGGCAATCCATTTAAATAATTCAACTGAATACGAACTATTTCACCATTCTGATAACTTAAATCAATAGTCTTTCTTTTACAATTTACAACAGCATCATGCATAAACAACCAATCCATACCAAAAATAATATCAATTTCATCAAATGGAAAAAGCATCAGATCAGCAGGAAAACAGATATCTTGAAACATTAACGAACAGTTCTTGTATACTTTGTCAACAAGGACACTTTTACCTAAGGGGTTCGATACTTCTATAACAAACTCAGTAGACTTTACAGGCAAAATCTTAATGAATACTAAGTTCATACATATATAGAAATAAGTAGAACCAAAGTCTATCAAAGCGATCACAGAAGTATCATAAAGTGTAAAAGTACCCGTTATAACATCTGGAGATAAAGCTTCCTTCCGAGCTCGGATAACATGCGCTCTGGCTTCGGATATCATAACAATATCTTTAGTAGTTCTCTGACTACCACTGACGTTTCTTACAATTTGAGGAGATTTACCTCTCGCTGAAACATTCTCAGATCTCAGGTTCTGAACAATCTCTTGTTCAACAAATTCTAAGCAGTCTCGAATGAAATGATCTAATGATCCACATCTGAAACAAGCTCGGTTATTTAATCTGCAAATTCCTGAATGCCTTTTTCCACAATGTTTACATTCAGGTCGCTTAAATCTAACATTTCCAATACTAGCCATTGAAGTTGCTGGAGCTTTAGAGCTTAACTGTGATCTAGCTCGATCACTACTCGAATACCTCACATTAGCTTTTGAACGGCTATGTTCATCTCGAGATTCTTCGAGGCAGACTGAAATGATTTGCTCATAAATCTCTTTTTCATATCTCTAGCTTCAGATTCAGCTTTACATGCTCGAGCAGCTAACACTACAAACTCTTGTATCTCTAGAGTACCAATTAGCAATTTGATATCTTCAATTAGGCCATCTTTGAATCTTTTACACATTATCACTTCAGTTGAAACGTATTCCTGAGCATACTGACTTAATCTTACAAACTCTTGTTTGTACTCAATGATAGACATGTGACCTTGTTTCAATTCCAAAAATTCTTTTTATTTCTGATCAATGAATCTCTAAATAATGTATTTCTTTCTGAACTCAGACTGAAAGAAATCCCATGTGATCCGTTCTTTAGGAACATCCACAATCAAAGTTTTCCACCACCGGTAGGCTGCATCTCGTAATAATGAAACAGCGCACCTTATACATTCTTCAGGAGTCAGTGACATCTCATCAAATACTCGGATAGTATTTTCTAACCAAAACTTGGCTTTCTCAGCATCATCACCATTAGTAGCCCGAAACTCTTCAGCCCCATACTTACGAATCTTGTCAACCGAAGACTTATTCCACGAATTCAAATTTGTAGTCAGAGGTATATCGGATGTCTGAGGGGGATCAATCGGGGGTGGAGGTTGCGAAACAGTCGGGTTATTCCTCATAAATTGAGTGAACCATTCACTCATCATCTGGTAGAAAGCTTATTTAGCTTCTCCCTCTTGACTGCTCATAGCTGGTCTTGAATCAGAGGGCACTGTTCGATGCGCGGGAGCAGGCGCATTACTTATTACGTCGTTAGCTACGGCTCTTTCGGGATCCATACTATACGGAAATTACATTTTATACGTCAGGATTCATCACATTATCACAATTCATATATATGGCATGTATAGCTAGACTTTGAAACGCTACGTTAGTCCAAAAATCAGTTAAACCGTAGCTCTGATACCAATCAAATGTAACACCCTATCCCATGTTCGTCGTCGAATTAGGGTTAGGAGTGTTACCATCAAAAAAACATTTATAGAAATTTCATACAATCAAACATCATTTTCAAACATAATGTCCCATAAATGAGTCTTTGAGACCAATAACATGTTATAAATTGGGTCGGGACAAAACCGAAACACATACAAGATTTCATGAAAATTTAAAACTTTTCTAAACTACAGGGGAGACACGTCCGTGGTAGGAGACCGTGTACCCTCCACGGCTAATAGACACCCCCGTGTGTCTTCCCCGTGGTGATATTCTGAATTGGTCCCCATGGCCACCAAGCACGCCCGTGTGCCATGGCCGTTGCTAGCTACTGACTTGTACACCACGGCCAGCTGACACCCCCGTGTCGAGGTCGTGTGCTACTAAACCTTATTCTGCTAAACCCATGGTCATGAGGCACGCCCGTGCACCTCAACCGTGTGACATTATAGGCCATTTTCATGGCCAGTATGCCAACCTAAAAGGTCATACCTACATACAACACATATAACATCTCATTCCATTTGCATATAACTATCAAAATATACCAAATGGCATCCCAAAACATGCACATTTGACAACTAAGGTGATCACAACAACACCTTCAATTTTCATTCACCGTAAAAATTCAAAACCAATTTCACACATCACATTCATTTAATCATATTACCAAAACATAGCTAGCCAAATCACATGGCTAAGTTTACCATAAAAACATATACACATATACCTAGCCTATACATGCCATATTTAACTATATACATTTTCAAAAGGGTGCCAAAATGAGTTTAGTAGTGTGATGTTAATCCTTGATGGCCCTGAGCCTTCAGTAGCTTTGACAACCTATGAAATAGAGAAAACGCACACAGAATAAGCTTCCCAAAAGCGTAGTAAGTCATATACAAATAAACTTGGTATGGAAGACATATATGCAAATAAATACATTAACACATAATTCATCTAGCGCAAAACAATTCTTACCATATCATTAATTCCATATACATATTATCATAATAAAAACATTTGGATACTTACCTTATATACACATATAGTGTATAATCAATGTACTTGAATCGAATTTAATATCACATAGTCATTCATAGCTCAGATTGGTAATTCGTATCACAGATTTGCCCGTTGAATCAATAGGAAAAACTAATAGAATACTCAGAAAGTTCAGAATAATCGTACAATGCCAACGTCCGAGACGAGGTCTTACATGCACTCGGATATTGATGTCACTGTCCCAGATAGGTTGTTACACAAATCAATATGATGCTGATGTCCTAGACATGGTCTTACAAGAAAAACTCATATCATTGCCAACGTCCTAGACGTGGTCTTACATATAATCAGATAATGATGCCTACGTCCCAGACGAGGTCTTACAGGTAATCAGATAACGGTGCCTACGTCCCAGACGTGGTGTTACAGATAATCAGATAACGATGCCTATGTCCCAGACTTGGTCTTACAGATAATCAGATAACAATGCCTACGTCCCAGACGTGGTCTTACAGATAATCAGATAACGATGCCTACGTCCCAGACGTGGTCTTACAGATAATCAGATAACGAATATGCCTACGTCCCAGACATGGTCTTACAGATAATCAGATAATGATGCCTACGTCCCAGATGTGGTCTTACAGATAATCAGATAACGATGCCTACGTCCCAGACGTGGTCTTACAGATAAGCAGATAATGATGCCTACACATAATCAGATATCGAAGCCATACACGTAATCAGATATCAAAGCCATACACGTAATCAGATATCGAAGCCACTGTCCCAGACAAAGTCTTACACGATTATCAAATCAATGCCAACGTCCCAGACGTGGTCTTACATGATAAAACAGAACAGACACATTTGTATTCCTAATTTCATATAAAACTTCTCCGACCTATTACTATGTTGATTTTATCTAAAAATTCATATACATAACATCACAAATGCAGTCGCTATCATTGATAGCCATGTAAATAAACTCAATTCATTACAATTACATTTATTAGTAATATGACTTACCTCGGATTCAACTTATCGGAATAAAAACGGCTACTCGGTTACTTTCGCTTTCCCGCGATCTAAGTCCGTTTTCTTCGGTTCTTGATCTAAACATATTCAGAATTAATCCTTTTATTCACTAATTCATTCAATTCAATCCATACACACATATTTTGGGCTATTTACAATTTAGCCCCCACATTTGCACATTTTATCAATTTAGTCATATTTTCTCAAAACATCAAATTCACAAAATTAATACACAACCAAGCTTAGCCGAATGTATATAAACATCATACAAACCCATACAATTCATCAAATTCACAAATTATTCCTCCAAAATAATATTTTCTCAATTTAGCCCTATTTAGCTAAATTTAACAAAACTTCAAAAGCAAAACATGTTCATCTAGCTCAAATCTTTTATTTAACACCAAAAATCATCAAAAAGCTTAAAATATCATCAATGGCATATCAAACAAACATCATCAATTCACAAAATCAATACATGGGTTTTGTAGCTCTCGAAGCAACGATTACAAAAATGTAAAAAATATCGAAAACCAAAGTCAAAAATTACCTTAATCAAGCTCAAAACCTAACCGAACCTTGCTATCTTCTTCTTTTCTTTTTTTTTTCTTTTTGATTTTCGGTGGTAAGAATGAAATGATGATAATGGCTTCTTTTTATCTTCATTATAAAAATATCTAACATATATATAATATAATAATATTAATGAAACCTTTTAAAGTAACCATAATAAACTTATAATATATACATTTTACCACCCATTACCGCCCACTAACAATAATAATAGCAATATTGCCACCTAAGTCCTCATAATTAAAAAGCCACAACACATAGGTGCTTTAGCAATTAGCAAGCAACTTTCACATTCAATGCAATTTCATCCTTTTATTAAATTAAACACACAGACAGATAAATTAGCTTACGGAAATTTACCACATGCTTAGTCACATAATAACGGCACAGAAAATAATATTAAAATATTATTCAGACTCGGATTCATGGTCCCGAAACCACTGTTCTAACTAGGGTACAAACTGTACTGTTACAAAGATCCCTTGGAAGTATCAGGGTTCGCAGCGAGTAAGAATATTTCTTTGGTTGGCTTTTAAGCAAAGACTTCTTACTAATTCCGAATGTACCAGACGGGGGATTAGCCATAGCAGTTTGTAACATCCCAAATTTATGGGCATATGCATTTAGTGTACGGATATGTTTAATATGTTAATTTAAGTGATAGGGGTCCAAATTGGGCTCAGGACTAGGCAAAGGCCTTGGTTAAATTATCTGATTGGGCATTATAGACTTAAAAGGGTGGTAATTATGTTTAAAATACCAACATGGGCTTGTGGCCCAAATATAGGTGGCATTGTAAGGGAGTTAGAGGGTGGCGTTATTAACAGTTAAAGAGGCCCAAGTTTTGGCCGCAAGGAGCCCATGTTTTTGGGCCATTTTTGGCATTTTAAAGGGAGCAAGGGGTGACGCCACACACAAGAAGTTAAGGGCCCAAAATTTAAGTTTCATGGAGCCCAAATCTTTTAATTTAAGTGAGTTAAATTTTGGCATTTAGGGTTAGATGAAGTGGACGGCTACAAGGCTCAAAAATAGGAGGATATATATGGATTTTATAATTGATAATATAGAAGATAAAAAGGAGAAAAGATAGGAGCTATCAAGGAAGGTGATGGCCGAAAATCCACCACTTAGAGGAGTAAAGAATTCGGCTACCTCATGAAAAAGGGGTGCCGAATTTTCCCTTTTATTTAGACTGATTTTTAATTATCAGGAAGGGCGTTTTCAGTTTTTAACAATAGGTGCCAAAGTTTCTATAAATAAGGGGGTATCTCATTGATTCTGGCATTTAAACCCTAATTCCCTCTTCATTCTTGTGCCGAAATTCTTAGTCTCTCCCTCTCCAATTTCTTTTCTTCAATTTCTTCAAAAGCCGAAACCTCTTCTCCATTCGTTTTCCCCTTGAGATGATTTCTCTAAAAAGCCGAGATCTCCATAGTTTTTCTTTATTCATCCTATTTGATAATTAGTTCTATTCTTCCGGCATTTAAATCTTTTTCTTTGACATTGTTGAATCTTCTCTCTAGTGCTAGCCGAATCCCCTGTGTTAAGGTAAGTGTCGACTTCTGTTAAGTTCTCATATTCCATGTCGATTTTTGAAAGGCAAAAGCCGAAAAGCTAATAGTTTAATGGTTCTATGTTGGGCGGCATTCCGGGATTTGAAGGAAACTTGGTCGACTAGATTTAAAAGTCGAAAATCGTTAGTCTCCAATTTCGGGATTTCAAGGTAAGAAGATTTTTCCTAGATTTTTACTAGATTCGTTCATTATATGAGATCTCAACTTTATGATGAGGATTAACGATCATAAATTGTGATAGTAGTTCTGACAAGGACTTGTGATGGAATTAAATATGGATCAGGCAAAGGAGAGAATCCCTAAGTTTAAGAAATGAACGGTATCTGCCATTCGAGATTGGCCAGTTGGTTGTGGACCAGCTTCTGAACAACACCTTAGGCAGATAGCAGTTGTGTCGACTAAGGATAGCGTCGACATAGAAGGTCTCGTCTTGTCGGTAATCAGGTGTGTAGATCTTTAACACACTATTAATCATGTATGTATGTCTATACATATATGTTATGGACTAAAAAGTCGAAAAGAGGCTGTATAGACAGTCGAATGGAACCCTAAATGGGTTAGGCAAGGATGCCAGGTACGTAAACATAGAACTCTCTATGTGTATCGAAATATATGTAAGTCTGCATGATGTTTTCTTTATGTGTGTATGCATGGGGGGAAATTATAATATTGAAGGGGAAATGCATGATAGGTCACTTGGTGATCGGTGGTAGAAAACCCACAAATATAAATGATAGGTCATATAGTGATCGGTGGCTGTGCCACGTTTAATGATTCCTGAATAACAGGAATAGGCAGTACAGCTGTCGTTATGGTGTGTAGTGGATGGAGGGTTGATTGTAGAAATCCCCAAGGTGTGGTGGTTGGTATGGGTTGGTGTGTAGAGGATGGAAACCTAGGATGGGTTGGGTTATTATTCATTATTTATTGTTTATCATGTGATTATGATTGATACCTTTATGTATGGGCCAGGGCCCATAATGTGTTTGTGGGCTCAGGTCGTTGTGTGCTTTGAGATTTATACACTGAGTCTTGGTGACTCACGCTTTCCTTTTTCTCTACTCTTCCAGATGAACAGTAGATCGTGGCCATGGGAGCCGAGACGAACTCGAGGGGCCATCAAGTTTTTATTTCTACAAGTTAATTTGGGATTTCTTTAAGTTTATTTTATTTCATTTTGGGATTATTTATGTAATAAGGCCCCTAGTTTTTATTCAACTAAGTAGATTTCAATGTTCTGAAATTATGAATTTATGACAAGGTTTATTTATACTTAATAATAATACAAAGGAGTTTATTTTTAAAATGTCATTTATTTAGTCAAGTTATGTCTAAATAACTTACGACTTCCAAAACCAACAAAGCAAAAGTTTTCAATGTACAAGCCGTGACACGCCAGATCCGGTCGAAACGCATGAGCCGGGTTTGGGGTGTTACATTTTGGTATCAGAGCCCAGTTCAAAACTCGGGCTGTGAAATGGGTCTAGTAATGTTTTGTAAAATAGAACTGATTTTGAGAAAAACAAATGTCTTGGTTGAAGATATGGCCTTCGAGTCTACCGGCACCCGATCCACGCAGGTAAGTATTCTAAACTCATGCTGTGTTATATATGTGGGCTTAATGGGCTTGAGAGACGTAGATTAGTATGATAGTATTAATGGACCTCAGGCTTAGATAAACAACTCTTCAATTCCATAAAACTTAATTTCTCTGAACAAACCCGTAAACGAGTCGCAAGACTAGGGTGTGGCAACAGGCATACGCATGTCTAGGATTGGATCCGGAAGAGCTTGGTATTTAAGCAGTCCTAGTGACTCACCTCCTCTTCGCTGGAATCTTACCTGGTGCGTAGTGACTGTTCACTTTAGCCGAGTTAGGTTGTGGCAATGGGCATACGCATGTCTAGGAGTGGATTTAGGGAGAGTTTGGTACTTAAGCAGTCCTAGTGACTCACCTCCTCTTCACTAGAATCGTACCTGGTGCGTAGTGACTATTCACCCTAGCTACGAGGACTTGTTGATGGGCTAAACTTTATAATTAAAACTTGAAAGGGACCAGCCACCCTATTTGGAAAAAAAAGACCCCCATGTTTTGTAAAATTTTCAAAATACACTTGATTTGTGGAAAAAAAACGTCAGCAACAACAACATCAAAATATCCGGATATAAATAATTTAATGACTATGACTCAAGAAAACAGTTTAACCGGAATTTGAATAAATAGGAAGAATATGAAAATAACATGTTATCACATTGCTTATTATTTTCATACGAGCTTACTAAGCGTAAAGCTTACTCCCTCCTTTCCATTTCTTTTAGTTTTGTCGGGTCAGCTCAGTGTTGGAGATCGTCGGAGGCAGTATCACACTATCGGGTCATTATCCTTGGAGTATTGGTATGTGTATGTTAAATTTTTTCAAGTGAGTGGCATGTATAGGACTTAGTTTTTCTATGATGGATGTTGTTGTGATTAGCCAAATGTATTGGCATATAGTGATTTGTTGATTATGGCCATGAGATGTGGCTTATAATGATTTTGGCTTATAAGTCTATTTGTCCATGGTATGTGTTAATGTCTTGTTATGTGGTATAAGTGATTAAATAGATGACAATGTCAAATGCATGTCTTTGAAAAGTTTTAAATTTTGGGCAAAATTTGGTAACCCGGTTTTGTATGATTGTGAATGTTGAAGTACGGTAACACCTCGAACCCTGTTCTGGAGTTGGACACGGGTGAGGGGTGTTACAAGCTTAGGGTCAAAGAGGCGGATATTCATCAGACAGCTTTCAGGACTCGCTACGGTCATTATGAGTTTATGGTGATGCCGTTTGGACTAACCAATGCGCCAGCAGCGTTCATGGACATGATGAACCGATTGTTTCAACCCTACCTAGACCGGTGTGTCGTGGTGTTTATAGACGATATCTTGGTTTATTCGAAGTCGGAGGAGGAGCATGATGCTCATCTGTGAATAGTTTTGCAGATTCTAAGGGAGAAGCAATTGTATGCCAAATTCAGTAAGTGTGAATTTTGGATAAGGGAAGTTACATTTCTAGGGCACGTGGTGTCGGTAGAAGGGATTAGGGTTGACCCTCGAAAGATTGAAGCGGTGTTGGATTGGAAGCCACCTAGGTCTGTGGCTGAGATTAGGAGTTTTCTTGGTTTAGCTGGGTACTACCGAAGGTTTGTTGAAGGATTTTCTTTGGTTATGGCACCGTTGACTAAGCTGCTACGAAAAGGAGTTCCGTTTGTTTGGTAGCAGGAGAGTTTTGAAAAGTTAAAGAGGTTTCTGAGGGAGGCTCCGGTGTTGATTCAGCCGGTGGCAGGGAAGGAGTTCGTAATTTACTGTGATGCGTCACACGCAGGATTAGGATGTGTGTTGATGCAATATGGAAAGGTGGTTGCATATGCATCTCGGCAGTTAAGACCGCATGAAACGAATTATCCCACTCATGACTTAGAATTGGCGGCGGTGGTGTTTGCCTTAAAAATTTGGAGGCACTATTTGTATAGGGAGAAATCTGTCATTTACACAGATCATAAGAGCTTAAAGTATCTTTTGACTCAGAAGGAGTTGAATCTAAGGTAGAGAAGGTGGATCGAGTTGCTAAAGGATTATGATTACTCGATCGAGCATCACCCGGGTAAAGCTAATGTAGTGGCGGATGCTCTAAGTCGTAAAGTAGTCTCCAACTTAAGAGCAATGTTTGCTCATCTTAGTTTGTATGAGGATGGAAGTTTATTAGCTGAACTTCAAGTGAAACCTTCTTGGGTTAGCCAAGTGAAGGAGAGGCAACAGACAGATAAGTTGCTAAAGGGGAAATTGCAGCTAGTCTCAAAGGATGGGCCAACGGAATTCAGTGTGAATAAGGAAGGACTGTTATGTTTCCGAGGAAGAGTGTGCATGCCAAAAGATCAGGAGTTGAGGAGTAGGATTTTGCATGAGGCACATGGTGGTGCATACGCTATGCACCCTGCAGGAAGTAAGATGTTTTGGGATTTGCGAGATTAATTCTGATGGCCGGGGTTGAAGCAAAAAGTAACTGAATTGGTGGGTAAGTGTTTTACCTGTCAGCAGGTCAAGGCGGAACATCAGTTACCATCAGGATTATTGCAGCCAGTAAAGATTCCACAATGGAAGTGGGAAAGAATCACCATGAACTTTGTTAGTGGGCTTCCCCTCACACCCACTAAGAAAGATGCAGTTTGGGTAGTTGTTGATCGCTTGACGAAGTCTGCACACTTCATACCCGTGCGTGTTGATTATTCCTTGCAGAAGTTAGCTAAGTTATACATAGCGGAGGTGGTGAGGTTGCATGGAGTACCGGTTTCGATCATATCAGATAGGGACCCTAGGTTCACCTCACGATTTTGGAAGGCGTTGCATCAAGCGTTGGGTACGAAGTTGGATTTCAGTACAGCGTTTCATCCTCAGACCGATGGACAGTCTGAGCGGTGATTCAGATCTTAGAGGACATGTTGAGAGGATGTGTCACTGATTTCAGAGGTAGTTGGGAAGAGTTCTTACCATTAGCAGAGTTTGCTTACAACAACAGCTACCAATCAAGTATTCAGATGGCGCCCTACGAAGCTTTGTACAGGCGGAGGTGTCGTACTCCTACTTGCTGGACAGAACTAGGGGAACGTTAGATTTTGGGTCCAGAGTTGGTGACTGAGAAAGAAGAGAAGGTTGAATTGATTCGGGTTCGACTGAAGAAGGCATCGGACAGACAAAAGTCCTATGCTGATCTAAAGCGTAAGGATATAGAGTATGCAGTGGGTGATAAAGTATTCCTAAAGGTGTCGCCGTGGAAAAAGGTATTAAGGTTTGGTCGAAAGGGTAAATTAAGTCCCAGATTTATCGGACCATATCGGGTGTTGAAGCGAGTAGGACCAGTAGCCTACCAGCTAGAGTTACCTCCGGAGTTAAGTCAAATTCATGATGTATTTCATGTCTCCATTCTAAGACGTTACTGTTCGGATCCGTCTCATGTGGTGCATGTGGAGGAAATTGAGGTAAGACCTGATCTATCCTTCGAAGAGGAACCGGTGGAAATTCTGGATCGTGATGTCAAGGTGTTGCGAAGGAAAACGATTCCACTGGTTAAAGTGCTGTGGAGGAATCATGGTTCTGAGGAGGCTACGTAGGAACCAGAGGAAGCAATGCGGCAGCAATACCCCCATTTTTTCTGATCAGGTAATTTCGAGGACGAAATTTCTTTAAGGGGGTAGAACTGTAACATCCCAAATTTATGGGCCTCTGCATTTAGTGTAGGGATATGTTTAATATGTTAATTTAAGTGATAGGGGTCCAAATGGGGCTCAGGACTAGGCAAAGGCCTTGGTTAAATTATCTGATTGGGCATTATAGAGTTAAAAGGGTGGTAATTATGTTTAAAATACCAACGTGGGCTTGTGGCCCAACAATAGGTGGTACTGTAAGGGAGTTAGAGGGTGGCGTTATTAACAGTTAAAGAGGCCCAAGTTTTGGCCACAAGGAGCTAATGTTTTTGGGCCATTTTCGGTATTTAAAAGGGAGCAAGGGGTGACTCCACACACAAGGAGTTAGGGGCCCAAAATTTAAGTTTCATGGAGCCCAAATCTTTTAATTTAAGTGAGTTAAATTTCGGCATTTAGGGTTAGATGAAGTGGACGGCTACAAGGCTCAAAAATAGGAGGATATATATGGATTTTATAATTGATAATATAGAAGATAAAAAGGAGAAAAGATAGGAGCTATCAAGGAAGGTGATGGCCGAAAATCCACCACTTAGAGGAGTAAAGAATTCGGCTACCTCATGAAAAAGGGGTGCCGAATTTTCCCTTTTATTTAGACTAATTTTTAATTATCAGGAAGGGCGTTTTCGATTTTTAACAATAGGTGCCGAAATTTCTATAAATAAGGGGTTATCTCATTGATTCTGGCATTTAAACCCTAATTCCCTCTTCATTCTTGTGTCGAAATTCTTAGTCTCTCCCTCTCCAATTTCTTTTCTTCAATTTCTTCAAAAGCCGAAACCTCTTCTCCATTCTTTTTCCCCTTGAGACGATTTCTCTAAAAAGCCAAAATCTCCATAGTTTTTCTTTATTTATCCTATTTGAGAATTAGTTCTATTCTTCCGGCATTTAAATCTTTTTCTTTGACATTGCTGAATCTTCTCTCTAGTGCTAGCCGAATCCCCTGTGTTAAGGTAAGTGTCGACTTCTGTTAAGCTCTCATATTCCATGTCGGTTTTTGAAAGGCAAAAGCTGAAAAGCTAATAGTTTAATGGTTCTATGTTGGGCGGCATTCTGGGATTTGAAGGAAACTTGGTCGACTAGATCTAAAAGTCGAAAATCGTTAGTCTCCAATTTCGGGATTTCAAGGTAAGAAGATTTTTCCTAGATTTTTACTAGATTCGTTCATTATATGAGATCTCAACTTTATGATGAGGATTAACGATCATAAATTGTGATAGTAGTTTTGACAAGGACTTGTGATGGAATTAAAAATGGATTAGGCAAAGAAGAGAATCCCTAAGTTTAAGAAACGAACGATATCTGCCATTTGAGATTGGCCAGTTGGTTGTGGACCAGCTTCTGAACAACACCTTAGGCAGATAGCAGTTGTGTCGACTAAGGATAGCGTCGACATAGAAGGTCTCGTCTTGTCGGTAATCAGGTGTGTAGATATCTAACACACTATTAATCCTGTATGTATGTCTATACATATATGTTATGGACTAAAATGTCGGAAAGAGGCTGTATAGACAGTCGAATGGAACCCTAAATGGGTTAGGCAAGGATGCCAGGTACGTAAACATAGAACTCTCTATGTGTATCGAAATATATGTAAGTCTGCATGATGTTTTCTTTATGTGTGTATGCATGGGGGGGGATTATGATATTGAAGGGGAAGTGCATGATAGGTCACTTGGTGATCGGTGGTAGAAAACCCACAAATATAAATGATAGGTCACATAGTGATCAGTGGCTATGCCACGTTTAATGATTCCTGGATAACAGGAATAGGCAGTACAGCTGTCGTTATGGTGTGTAGTAGATGGAGGGTTGATTGTAGAAATCCCCAAGGTGTGATGGTTGGTACGGGTTGGTGTGTAGAGGATGGAAACCTAGGATGGGTTGGGTTGTTATTCATTATTTATTGTTTATCATGTGATTATGATTGATACCTTTATGTATGGGCCAGGGCCCATGATGTGTTTGTGGGCTCAGGTCGTTGTGTGCTTTGAGATTTATACACTGAGTCTTGGTGACTCACGCTTTCCTTTTTCTCTACTCTTCCAGATGAACAGTAGATCGTGGTCATGGGAGTCGAGACGGACTCGAGGGGCCATCAAGTTTTTATTTCTACAAGTTAAATTGGGAGTTCTTTAAGTTTATTTTATTTCATTTTGGGATTATTTATGTAATAAGGCCTCTAGTTTTTATTCAACTAAGTAGATTTCAATGTTCTGAAATTATGAATTTATGACAAGGTTTATTTATACTTAATAATAATAATAATACAAAGGAGTTTATTTTTAAAATGTCATTTATTTAGTCAAACTATTTCTAAATAACTTACGACTTCCAAAACCAACAAAGCAAAAGTTTTCAATGTACAAGCCGTGACACGCCAGATCCGATCGAAACGCATGGGCCGGGTTTGGGGTGTTACACAGTTCATGTATCATTTGTGGACATGACTTTGAGGATTTGTGCACGTTCTTCGAGACTGTCCAGCCGCGAAAGATGTGTGGATGCTCATGATACCTAATCAGCTAAAACAAAGGTTTTTCTCTGTTTCTTTTCGGGATTGGTTTATTCTTAACCTTTGTTTTCATGAAAGATTGCAGGGAAGTGGACTTACTTGTTCTTGTCTTTTTGGACTGGTCGCTTGGCGTATATGGAAGAATAGGAATTTATTCATCTTTCAGCATATTTCCTGGACAGCTACTAAAGTAGTGAAAGTCTCTAGTTGTTGGGCTCGTCAATACGAATCATATTGAGGTGTCCATAAGAATACCCTTTAGAATTCAACTCTCACTAGTTGGGTATACTTATCCACGGATGGGGCGGTAAGCAGTAATTCTGGGGCTACTGCATCAAGAGGTGTGGTTCGGGATCATGAAGGAAATTGGATAATGGGATTCAACTGATTCCTAGGAGTTTGCTCTCCATTTGAAGCTAAAATTTGGGGTATCATGGATGGAATCCTTATTCTATCAAACAAAGGCTATAGACGGATCATCATTGTGACCGAAAACCTAGAAGTCGCTCAGAATTTATCTACTTTAGGTTCGGGGGATTCAGGGATTGCTATTCTTAGAAGAACTCAGCGCATCATACACTCGATAGGGGAGTGGAAGATCAAACATGTTCCTAGGAATATGAATACGGTAGCAGATCGCCTTGCCAAAATGAGTCTGAGCTGGAAATCAAACCTACAAGTCATTGTAGAGGCTCCTAAAGAAATTTTAGATTTACTTCAAGCTGATAAAGCTAATGGTTATTTTATGTAATTGATATTATTATCTTTTATTTTCACCAAAAAGGAAAAGGAAAAAAAAAAGTTGAACTCCCAAAACACTCTTTACATCTCACAAAGAAAAGAAATAAAATTTCACCAATGAAACAAAGTATTTATTGAATTTTGTCTTATTTAACCGACTAAACCTTCTTTATATAGCTGCAGATTTCTTAGTAAAGCTGGCAAATGGCGAACCAATTGGTTTCAGATGGCTCCAAAGTCCACCAGATGTATTACAGCAGATTCTTCGATTGGATAGTTCAGGGTCTTCCCAAGCTGGACTACAGGGACCCTAGTTTCCTTTAAATATTGTTTTTCTTCAATATATATAAATTCCTAAGAAAATAATCTATAGTCAAACTCTATTTAATAAATAAAGAAAAATTTAAAAACTCTTAAAATTATTTAAATATTTGGATTTACAAATTTTATGTAACTAAAACTTTAATTAAATGAATAAATATATAATAAACTTTTAAGCAATATAAAATGTTAATTTGATTATGTTCATAATGCCTAAAAATATTTGGATCCCATTCAAAACTAATTCACTAACTAGTTCTTCTTCCAAAGACTTGTAAGTTTGTACTATCCTCATAGTGGGTGTTTTAGATTCTTCTGCAACCAAAGCTTTGGTTTCATATTTTTGGGTTACAATTTTTATTTTTAAATTTTTATAAGTTTTTCTATATTTTTTTATATTTTTAAAAATTTTAAAGTTTTTTAATAATTTTTATGTATATATATTTTAAATTTTTCATAATTTGTAATATTTTGAAACTTTTTTTACAATTTTTAATAAAATATTTGATTTTTTGTTTTCTAAAACCTTTTTTTTTAATTTTTACAATTTTACAATATTTTTAATAATTTCTTTAGAATATTTGTATATTTTTTTATAAAATTTAATTTTCTTATTTAATATAATAACTTTTAATTTTGTTTTTAATTTGATTTAGAATTTTTCTACTTACTTGGCTATAACAGCCCGATTTTCAGTGATGTCGAAAATAGTAGTTTGAGGCCACCAAATTCGGCAAGTAAGCTCGTAAATTTTATTATTTAATATTTACAAATCAAATATGGTTTTAAAAAGATTTTTGAATGAGTAATCTATGTTTTATAATGAATTATTAGGTTCGAGTTGTAAAATCCTAGGTCAAGTGGTTTTAAAAAGTAAGGTATTGGGACCTCATTTCTATAAACCGAGCCGTAAATATTTTTATAAATATTTACAGAGTGGCATTAAGGTGGTATTAAAGTTTCGTTGAAAACCTTCAACGTTTCGATAGTTAATTAATTAGAAAGGGCTAAATTTTAAAATATGTAAAATTTAATCACTAGTTGATTAAATGGGTAATTGATAAAGGAAAAGGGACTTAAATGGTAATTAAACCATGGTCAAATTTTCCAAGGGGGGTGTTATAATTGATTCCACTAGCTTTTGGATTAATTGTTCTTTTAGTCCTAATAAGTTTGGCACTAAATTGTAAATAAGTTTATTTAGTTAGAATTTAATTAAATTGAAGGACCAATTGTGAAATTAAACCTTCCTTTAATGGTAATTGTACCATATATTTATGTAACGGACAAATATGAGCATAGATTTGGTGTTTTAAATTAATTATTAACCAAGGGTAATATGGTAGTTTAATGAATTAAATTAAAATAGTAAAATAAAAAGGAATAAAGATATTCTTTTTTGTACTTATCATCTTTTCCAAACCACCGTAACTCCATGGCAAGAAGAGCTAAGGTTTGGCCATGCTTTAATTCATGAATAGTGAGCCATCTTTCACCCGTTTCTTTTAATTTTTATGTTTTTGAGATCGTTGCAATTAGGTCCAGCTAACCCATACCTTCGATTTTGAAACTGTTAAAGATTATGGATGTTGCCATTGATGAATCTATATTATTTTTTATGCTAAATATTGAATTTGAGATATTAGTCATTCTTTAAAAGTATTTTGTTAAATGATTTTGATGAATTTTTTGATTAGGGATTAATTTTTTAAATTAATAAAAGTACAATGATTTAATATGAAATTGTTGCATAAATGAGATGTTTTGAATATTATGAACATTCGCCTAGCTTGAGTTTGCATTAAAAATGGTTGATTTGCATGTTTTGGGCTCGGGGACTAAATTGAATTTTGTAAAAATGTCAAAAATTAACAAATTGCATAAAATTAATTTTTTTTGTCTAAATTAATATATTGAATGAAATTATTAATTCAGATCAAGATCAGGTGGAAAATTGAGGAAAATAGAAAATTACCAAAATGCCCTTAAATCCTGGTATTTCTGCAATATAGCCAGGTAAGTTCGTATAGTTAAATTTTAATGTTTATTTATTAAATTGATGAATCGTATTATGTATTTATTCATATCTATTGTTGAAAATAAAATTATTATTAAATTATGAAATTGAATTAAATGTTCAAAACAAGTACAACGCAGGATTGAGTACAATCGTTTTATGACAAAGGACGAATTGACGGATAAGACCATGGTTGCACCATGGCAGTGTTTCTATGTAAGACCATAGCTGGGCTACGGCATTTTAATGAAAAACCATAATTGGGTTATGGTACCTTGAACGTAAGACCATGGTTGGATCATGGCAATATTTATATGTAAGACCATAGCTGGTGTAACACCCCTTACCCTTGTCCGATGCAGGGACAGGATACAAGGCATTACCAGTCTTATCTTGCTTAAACATATAACATTGGACTATAAAATTTCGTCCCAACTTGAAACATTTTCATCCATGTACATAGCATCTTTATTATGGGCCTACGAGACCCTAAACATATGGAAGGTTTTGGGGTTTAACCGGAAACTTTTGCGCACTTAGAAAAATTTTTACCTAAATAGGGCCACACGCCCATGTGGAATGGAACACACCCGTGTGGGCAGGTCGTGTGGTCACACACGCCCATGTTTCTAGCCTGTGTGGAATTTATTTTCGTTTCGAACCTACAGGGGTTTTCACACGACCGGACACACGCCCGTGTCAGTGGCCCGTGTCCCTCACAGGGCCTAGACACGCCCGTGTCCTCACCCGTGTGTAAAAAACCTAGGTATTTTGTTTGTGACGTCAGTATCTCACGAAGGTCACACGGCCAAGGCACACACCCGTGTCCTTAGACTGTGTGTCGAATTAAATTCCTAATTTCAGGTGCAGACTTCACACGGTCAGGGCACACGCCCATGTCCATGGTCGTGCCTCCCACACGGCTGAGACACACAGACGTGTCTCTGCCCGTGTGTTTACTATTGAGTATACTGACTTGTAAAATTAACATGCAGGGGACACACGGCCAGTCAGTACGTCTATGGGGCTGATCGTGTGTCACACACGGCCTAGAAACACACCCGTGTGTCTACCCGTGTGGACATTTGAAAGGCTATCTACCAAGCCAAATGCCACCCTAAACCACAATCATACTTACACCAATTCAATCCAACAAATATCAGCACTATAAGGTACTTCTAAAGACTCAAAAATCAAGACATCCATACAAGCATGCACTTAAAGAATTTTCATCATATTGAATATATATAAAGACTTGTCAAGTATTGGTCAAATTCTAATGACCACTTACAAAGTGAATTTGATAACATAAATAGCCAACACTTTGGCTAACAAATATGACATAACAAAATAACCAAGTCCTATACATGCCATACTCAAAATGAATCTAATTTAGCTATATCAAAAGTAGTCGATAGTGTGATTTCCAAACTCCGACGTTCCACGAATTCTCAAGCTAACTTGGCAATGCTACAAGGAAAAGGGAAATGAGAGGGGTAAGCATAAAGCTTAGTAAGTTTGCATGAAAATAAATAACAACATAAGGCTCATAATGCCATTCATCCATGGCATTAAATAACACAAAGCCATAGGCACTTTGCCATAACTTACTCATGCTTATTCTTACCAATTGCATCTCATATCATATATCATAACTTTTCTCGTGAATTATTCACATGTACCTATACCACTTCATCACACGAAATTAACACTAACCTCATCTCGATTACAAGCTTAACTAGTTATCCCATTGAATCACATGAGATACTCAAAGTTACCTAATTATCATCAACCACATAAATACAACGCCAATGCCATATCCCAGATATGGTCTTATATGGGGTCACCTCTAGATGCTGATGCCATATCCCTGATATGGTCTTAAACGGGATCTCATATCGATTGTCGATGTCATATCCCAGATATGGTCTTATATGATTCTTATATTTGATGCCGATGCCATATCCCAGATATGGTCTTATACGGGATCTCAATTCGGTGCCGAGGCCATATCTCAGACATTGTCTTATACGGAACCTTATTAAATCTTATGTTTTGATAATCTTATTTCCTCATCTATTAAAGTCCAATCAGGACTTTCACATTATAATTCTCATCATTTCCTCATTCAACATTATAACTCAAATTCATAGAAATATTGTACAACATCACTATTATCAAATAATTAAAAACTTAGTAACATGATGTTGAATTTATTGCACACAAACTTACCTCGATATCAAAATAGGCTAAATTGCCAATCTAATTTGACAACTTGCCCTTTCCTCGGTCGAGGTTAATTCTTTGTTCTTCTTGATCTATAATAGCAAATTAGCTCATTTAATTATCACATTAACTAATGCATTTCAATAATTATGCTTTGGCAAAATTACTATTTTGCCCTTAGACTTTCACAAAATGACCATTTTACCCTTAGGCTCGGAAATCAATTCTAATCAAATTTCTTTCTTTAACAAGCCTAGGTGGACATTTATTTCTCTTATGGCAGCATCAAAACTCATTATTTCACACATTTACCTTATAATTTACAACATTTACAAAAAGGTCCTTTAAGATGTTTTCATGGAAACACCTTTCACAATTGTTGTTTATCTAACAACTAGGACTCATTTTCTTCCATAAAAATGTAGCAAATAACTTAAAAGCTTTCATGGCAAAACTCTAAACTTTTCACCATTTTGCAAGATAGTCCCCTCTTTAGAAAGATTAAGCTTTTGGGGTTCCAAAAGTACAAATATCATCAAGAAAAATCATTAAAATCACTTACTTGTAGGGAGAAGAGTGTGCTGAATTTTTTTGAGCTTTCAAACCCCTATTTGCTGCTAATTTTTGAGGGAGAAATGAAGGAGAAAGGATGATATCTTTTCTTTCTTTATTTTTAATATAAAATCCCAATTTAGTCCACTTAACACACCTACATGACCAAATTTTGACCTCTTTTGTCCCCTATGGTCGGCCAACCTTTATTTAAGGGGCTAATTTTCCTTTAAAGACCTAAAATTAATATTCTATGGCTATTAGGCACCTTTAGCTTATAAAATAGAACTTTCGCACTTTATGCGATTTAGTCCTTTTTCGCAGTTAAGCATGAAATCGCTAAAATTAAAGCACCAAAATTTTCATACACTTATATTATCATGCTCTAACTTATAGAATAACATAAAAATAATTTTTTCCGACCTCAAATTAGTGGTTCCAAAACCACTGTTCCAACTAGCCCCTAAATCAGGCTGTTACAGCTGGGCTATGGCATTCTGATGATAAGACTGTAATTGGGTTATGGCACTATGAATGTAAAACCATGGTGGGGCCATGGCAATGCATGTGTAAGACCATAGTTGGACTATGGCACAAGGAAAACGATGTACTTATATTCGTAAGTCGTTCTCCGATTCAGAAAAACTTGGTAAGTGACATATGAAATTAATATTGAAAGACTTATGGTGTAACACCCCTTAGCTGAGTCCGACGCCGAACCGAATATGAGGCATTACCATGCTTGATCTCGCTTGAACATGAAATAACGGGCTATAAAATTTCTTTTCAACTTAAAACTTTTCTTTCTTAGTCATAACATAAATTTCATGGGCCTACGAGGCCTTAAACATACATCCAAAAGGTTTCGGAAAAGAATCGAAACTTTTACACACTTAAAAAAATTTTGCCTATATAGGGGCCACACGCCCGTGTGAAATGGGACACGCCCGTGTGGGCAGGCCGTGTGGTCACACACGCCCATGTCCCTCATCCGTGGTCAACACTGACTTATTTCACACTGCCGAGCACACGCCCGTGTTTTTGGCCCGTGTCCCTCACACGGCCTCAACACGCCCGTGTTTCAGCCCGTGTGCAAAAACCTTGGCATTCTTTTTATGACGTCATCACCTCACTATGGCCACACAGCCAAGGCATACACCCGTGTCCTTAGACCGTGTGTCGAATTAAATTCCACATTTAAAGTGCAGACATCACATGGCCTGGGCACATGCCCATGTCCAAGGTCGTGCCTCCCACATGGCTGAGACACACGGTCGTGTCTCTGCCCGTGTGTTTACTACTGAGCATACTGACTTGCAAGCCTAGCATGCAAGGGGACACACGGCCGATTAGCACGCCCATGGGAGGCCATGTGTCTCACACGGCCTAGACACACGCCCGTGCATCTACCCGTGTAGACATTAAAAAGGCTATATTCCAAGCCAAATGCCACCCTGCATAGCAAACATACTTATTCCAACTCATCTCAACACAACTCATAACCCAAAGGCACATCCAAGAACTCAATTCAAAACATTCACACAAGCATAAACTTCATATATTCATCTTCATTAAACATAAGAATTTTCCAAGTATTGGCTCAACTTTAATGACCATATAAAAAATAACTTTAATAACATACATAGCCAACACTTTGGCTAACAATTACGACCTAACAAAATACCCAAGTCCTATACATGCCATACTCAAAATAAGTCTAAATTGTTATACCAAAGTGATGTTGATAGTGTGATTTTCGAACTCCCGCATCCCACGATCCTCGAGTTATCTAGGTAATACTACAAGGAAAAGGGAAATGAGAGGGGAAAGCTCAAAGCTTAGTAATTTTGCTGAAAATAAATAACAACAATAAGTTCACAATAAAGTCCATCCATGGCATTAATTAACCATACACAAGGTTATAGGCTTCTTGCCATACTTACTCAAACTCGCCCTTATTAAGCACATTCCATATCTCATGTCGTAAATATTTCTTCGTGAATCATTCACGAGTACCTGTATTCACTCATTCACATAACTTTAGTACAAATCTCATTTCTATTTCCAAGCTTATCTATCTATCCCATTAATCACTAGGGATACTCAAGGACGCATATTCATCGTCATTAATATAAGTACGAAACAATTGCCACAACCCAGGTGTGGTCTTATATGGGGTCACCTCTGAGTGCTGATGCCATATCCCGGATATGGTCTTATACAGAATCTCACATCAAGTATCGATGCCATATCCCGGATATGGTCTTATAATGTTCCCATATTCAATACCGAAGCCATATCTCGGATATGGTCTTATACGGGATCTCAATTCGGTGCCGAGGCCATGTCCCAGACAAGGTCTTATACGGGATCTCAATTCGGTGCCGAGGCCATGTCCCGGACATGGTCTTATACGGAATCTCACATCAAGTATCGATGACATATCCCGGATATGGTCTTATACAATTCTCATATTCAATACCGAAGCCATATCTCGGATATGGTCTTATATGGGATCTCAGTTCGGTGCTGAGGCCATGTCCCGAACATGTTCTTATACGGGACATTATCCATTTCATGTCTCGATGATATCATTTTTACATTCATTATAGTCCACTAGGACTTCAACATCTCAACTTACTTATTCAACATCAAATACTCAATTTAGTAGAACATCATGTATCAATATACTACCAAATATTCTCAAACGCGCTAACATAACGTTGAATTTATCACATACAAACTTACCTCGATTTCAAAATGAGCTATACCGTCGATCTAATATGAGACTTTATTCTTTCCCCGATCGAGGTAAACTCATGGTTCTTCTTACTCTATAATAGCAAATTAGCTCATTTTAATCATCACATTAATAAAAGCATTTTAATAATCATGCTTTGGCAAAATTACTATTTTGCCCCTAGGCTTTGGAAAAATGACCATTTTGCCCCTAGGCTTGGAAATCAATTCTAATCATATTTCTACCTTCAACAAGCCTAGGTGAACATTTAATTCTCTTATGGCTATCATTAAAACCAACATTTTACACATTTACTACAACTTTATAACCTTTTCAACAAGGCCCTTTTTAGGTATTTTCATGACAACACCTTTCACAAAAGTTGTTCATCTAACAACTAAGACTCAATTTCTTCCCTAAAAATGCAACAAATAACAATGAAAGCTCTCATGGAAAATCTCTAAACTCTTCACTATAATGCAAGATAGTCCCCTCTTTAGAAAGTTTAAGCTTTAGGGGTCTCAAAAGTACAACTATATTCAATAAAAACCATTAAAATAACTTACTTATAAAGAGAATAGTGTGCTGAAATTTTTAAAGCTTTCTACCCTCTATTTTCTGCTAATTTCCGGTGAAGAAGTGAGGAAGAAAAATTGATATCTTTTCTTTCTTTATTTTAATATAAACCATCAATTTAGTCCACCTACTATCAACTACTTTGACCAATTTTGACACAATTTGTCTCCTATGGACGGCCACACATTCTCAAGGGGTCTAATTGCCCTTCAAAGACCTCCAATTAACATTTCATGTCTATTTGGCACCTTTAGTCTATAGGATGGAACTTTCACATTTTATGCTATTTAGCCCTTTTTCGCGATTAAGCAAGAAATCGTTAAAATTAAGGCACCAAAATTTTCATGCGCTAATATAATCATGCTATGACTCATAAAATAACATGAAAATAATTTCTCTAACCTCAGATTAGTGACCTCGAGATCACTATTCTGACTAGCCCCTAATTCGGGCTGTTACAATTCTTCCCCTTGAGGATTTTCGTCCCCGAAAATCTTACCGGCAAAAAGGTTTGGGTACTGGTTCCTCATAGTCTCTTCAGGCTCCCATGTAGCCTCTATTACTCCAGGTCTTTGCCATAAGACTTTCACAAGAGCTATGCTTTTATTCCTTAGTTGCTGGACTTCCCGAGCTAAAATCTTAATTGGTTCCTCACCATAAGTCATGTCAGGTTGTATCTCAACCTCTGTCGGTGCAATCACATGCGAGGGGTCTGATCGGTAGCGTCTCAACATGGATACATGAAATACATCATGAATCTTTTCTAACTCAGGTGGAAAAGTCAAATGATAGGCTACCAGCCCAATCCTTTCAATGATCTCATATGGTTCGATAAAACACGGACTCAATTTGCCCTTTCTGCCAAATCTAAGAACTTTTCTCCACGGTGACACTTTCAAAAATACTCTATCACCAACTTGATACTCAATTTCTTTCCTCTTCAAATCCGAATAAGATTTTTTTCGATCAGAAGCAGCTTTTAAACAATCTCGAATCACTTTCACCTTCTCTTCAGTTTCTTTAACCAAATCAACCCCGTGGATCTGGCTTTCCTTAAGTTCAATCCAATATAGAGGCGTTCGGCATTTACGCCCATACAAAGCCTCATGAGGCGCCAGTTTCAAGCTTGACTGAAAACTATTGTTGTAGACGAATTCTACTAACGGTAGGTATTTTTCCCAGCTGCTCTGAAACCCAAGAACACAACACCTGAGCATGTCTTCGAAAACTTGGATCAACCTCTCCGACTGACCGTCGGTCTAGGGGTGGAAAGCTGTACTAAAATTCAACTTTGTGCCCAAAGCTTCTTACAACTTCTTCCAAAATCTAGAGGTGAATCTCGGATCTCTATCCGAAATGATCGACAACGGTACACCATGAATTCTTACTACCTCTGAAATGTACAAGTTTTCCAACTTGTCAAGTGAGTAGTCGACACGTACTTGTATAATATGGGCCGAATTTGTAAGTCTATCGACTACAACCCATACTGCATCTTTCTTGATCGGTGTCAACGGCAAACCCGTTACAAAATCCATAGTAATACGGTCCCACTTCCACTCGGGTACCCTAATAGGTTGAAGCAAACCCGAAGGTACTTGATGTTCAGCCTTTACTTGCTGACAAATCAAGCATCTCGATACAAACTCAGAAATGTCCTTTTTCATACTAGGCCACCAATACCACTTCTTCAAATCATTATACATCTTAGTGCTACCCGGATGTACAGATAAACATCCGCTATGTGCCTCATGCAAAACTTTACAAAAGAGCCCACCATCCCTCGGTACACAAACTCTATCCCTGAACATTAAACATCTGTCTGAATTGATCCGAAAGTCAGACTCAACACCGACTCACACTGAGTTCTTTTGGCTTGTAATTCGCTGTCAATCTTCTGAGCCTCATAAATTTCCTGGAGGAACATCGGTCTAACCCTCAACTTAGCCAGAATAGAACCATCGTTGGATAAAGTCATCTGTGTATTCAAACCCCTCAATGCAAATAGGGACTTCCTACTCAGAGCATCGGCGACTATGTTCGCCTTTCCTAGATGGTAATCGATGACCAACTCATAATCCTTTATCAACTCTAGCCATCTTTGCTGCCTTAAATTCAGTTCCTTTTGAGTCATCAAGTACTTTAAACTTTTGTGATCAGTGAAAATCTGACATTTTTCACCATATAAATGGTGTCTCCAAATCTTCAGTGCAAAAATTACGGCAGCTAACTCTAAATCATGCGCCGGGTAGTTCTTCTCGTGTGGTTTTAGCTGTCTAGAGGCATATGCTATCACCTTACCTTCTTACATAAGTACACAGCCTAATCCATTTAAGGATGCATCGCTGTAAATCACGAATTCTTTTCTCGACTCGAGTTGTACTAAAACTGGAGCTTCTGTCAACATTGCCTTTAATCTTTCAAAGCTTTGTTGGCACTTTTCCGTCCACTCAAACTTTACATTTTTCTATAACAGTTTCGTCATTGAAGTTTCTATCATGGAAAACCCCTTGACAAACCGCTTATAGTAGCTAGCTAAGCCTAGAAAACTTCTAACCTCTAATATATTTTTTGGCGGTTTCCAATCCACAATAGCTAAAATTTTACTTAGGTCTACTCGGACTCCCTCTCCCGAGACAATATGCCCCAAGAATCCAACTTTCTTAAGCCAAAACTCACTTTTGCTGAACTTGGCATACAACTGATTATCTTGTAGCATCTGTAAAACGGTCTTTAAGTGCTCGGCATGCTCATGCTCATCCTGAGAATATATCAGTATGTCATCAATAAAAACAACAACAAACATGTCCAAAAATGGCCGAAAGATGGGGTTCATTAAATCCATAAACACTGCAAGGGCATTTGTCGAACCGAAAGGCATGACTAAAAATTCATAGTGCCCATATCTCATTCGAAAAGCCGTCTTAGGAATGTCTGAGTCTTTTACTTTCAACTGGTAGTATCCCAACCTCAAGTCTATCTTGGAGAACACAGTGGCTCCTTTCAATTGATCAAACAAATCGTCGGTTCTTGGCAATAGGTACTTGTTCTTCACTGTTACTTTATTAAGCTGTCGGTAATTTATATATAACCTCATGGAACCATCTTTCTTTTTCACAAATACCACTGGAGCACCCCATGGAGAACAACTCGGTCTAGCAAAACCTTTTTCCGTTAAATCTTGCAACTGTACCTATAATTCTTTCAACTTGGTTAGAGCCATCCAATAAGGAGCAATTGATATCAGTACTATATCGGGAGCTAGCTCGATGCCAAATTCAACCTCTCTAACTGAAGGTAACCCTGGCAATTCTTTGGTAAAAACATCTGGGTACTCACACACTATCGGCACTGACTCAATCTTTAACTCGATTTTTTTGGCATTCATCACAAAGGCTAGATACGCCTCATACCCTTTTCTTACATACCTTTGAGCTGTCATGCGAGAGATCACTACCGGCAACCTATCTTGTTCATCTGATTCAACATGAAGGGTATCCCCCTTTTCATATCTCAACTCAATATATTTCTTTCCACAATTTATTGTCACATCATGAGCAGTTAACCAGTCCATACCAAGAATAATATCGAATTCATCAAATAGGAATAACATGAGGTTTGCCTTAAAATAATGACCTCTAATAATCAGTGGACAATCTTTGCATACTTTATCAACTAATACACTTTTTCCTAAAGGATTAGACACCTTTATCACAAATTTCGTGGACTCTACTAGCATACTCATTCTAGATACTAATTTCATGCAGATGTACGAATAGGTACATCCCGGATCCATTAAAGCGATAACTTTAGTATCATGGAAAGAAAAGGTACCCGTAATCATATCAGGAGATGATGCCTCTTCACGAACACGAATGGCATAGGTACTCTCAGGCGCTCTACACTCCGATCTCGCAGCCTGCTATTTGTGCGTATTCTTACTACTTGCCCCGCTTCTCAGATTTCTCTATGGTCTTCCGGTCTTGCATCTTGAGGCTTCTCTTTCTCATCCCCCTATGGGCAATCTCTAATAAGATGGTCTAAAGATCCACACCTAAAACAAGCCTTCTCATTCGCTCGACATTCACCAGAATGACGTCTACCACACTGTGGACACTCCGGTCTACTCGGTCGGGCGTTGCCAACACTGGCAACTAATGTAGTCTGAACTTTAGACCCTGAGTACTGTTTACTCTTGCCTCTACTTGAAAACCTGGCTGAAGTAACCGATCGGGTAGAGAAATCTCTCGACTTCTTGGACAAGGACTGAAATGACTTTCTCCACTGTCTCCTTCTTGAATCACGAGACTCCATCTTAGCTTTTCTTTTCTCTTTAACTAATTCTTCGGCTTTACAAGCCCGGTCCACTAGTACAACAAATTCTTTCAACTCTAGGACAGCAACAAACAACTTAATGTCTTCGTTTAGTCCGTCCTCAAATCTCTTACACATGATGGCTTCAGTGGATACACACTCTTGAGCGTATTTTCTGAGCCTCACAAACTCACGCTCATACTCAGTTACTGTCATCTTCTCTTCTAGTCAATAAACCTCTGACTGATATACTTCTTTTGAAACTCTTCTTGAAAGAACTCCCATGTGATCATTTCCCTTGGTACTACCGATACAAGGGTATTCCACCATTGATAAGCGAAATCTCTCAAAAAAGAAACCACGCACTTCATGTTCTCTTCAGGTGTGCATGATAATTCATCAAATACCCTGATGGTATTTTCAAGCCAAAATTTGACTCTTTCAGGATCATCATCTTTACTAGCCCTAAATTCTTTGGCTTTTTATTTCCAGATTCTATCAACCGAAGGATTTTCTCTTCTTACTACTTCTACCACTTGGGGTGCTACATGGGTAGGCTGAGGAATAGGCGGGGGTGGAGGAGGTGGAGCATTCGGATTTGCTCGAATGAACTCAGTGTACCAATTACTCATCATACGGAGAAAGGCTTCCCGGGCCTCTTCTCCCTGACCCAAGGTCTCGGGTCTACTCTCTACTGGCACGGTCCCTTGCGCGGGAGCCGGTGCATTACTTGCAGCATCATCGGCTATAGCTCGGTCAGGACTGGGATCCATTAACTATATAAAAATACAATTTAAATTGTCAAGAGTCGTCACACTATCATTACACAAGTACTCTTACATATGGCATGTATAGTTAGACTCATACTTACGCTACGTTAGTTTGAGAATCGACTAAACCATAGCTCTGATACCACTAAATGTAACACCCCTTACCCGAGTCCGACGTCGGACTGGATACGAGGTATTACCATGCTTGATCTCGCTTGAACATGAAATAACGGGCTATAAAATTTCTTTTCAACTTAAAACTTTTCTTTCTTAGTCATAACGTAAATCTCATAGGCCTACGAGGCCTTAAACATACATCCAAAAGGTTTCGGAAAAGAATCGGAACTTTTACACACTTATAAAAATTATTGCCTAAATAGGGGCCACACGCCCGTGTGAAATGGGGCATGCCCGTGTGGGCAGGCTGTGTGGTCATATACACCCATGCCCCTCACCCGTGGTCGACACTAACTTATTTCACATGGATGAGCACACGCCCGTGTCTTTGGCCCGTGTCCCTCACACGGCCTCAACAAGCTCGTGTTTTAGCCCGTGTGCCAAAACCTTGGCATTCTGTTTATGATGTCATCACCTCACTATAGTCACACAGCCAAGGCACACGCCCGTGTCCTTAGACCATGTGTCAAATTAAATTCTACATTTAAAGTGCAGACTTCACACGGCCTGGGCACCGCCCATGTCCAAGGCCGTGCCTCCAACACGGCTGTGTCTCTGCCCATGTGTTTACTACTGAGCATACTGACTTGCAAGCCTAGCATGCAACGGGACACACGACCGATCAGCATGCCCATGGGGCTGGCTGTGTGTCTCACACGGCCTAGACACACGCCCGTGCGTCTACCCGTATGGACATTATGCCACCCTGCATAGCAAACATACTTATTCCAACTCATCTCAATACAACTTATAACCCAAAGGCACATCTAAGAACTCAATTCAAAACATTCACACAAGCATAAAATTCATAGATTCATCTTCATTAAACATAAGAATTTCCCAAGTATTGGCTCAACTTTAATAACCATATAAAAAATGACTTTAATAACATACATAGCCTACAACCCTTAGTAAACCCCTTTGATCCTAACAACCCTTTCATTGATTTACCCTCAACATTGACCAAAAACCTTTTGTTGAAATCCCTTTAATTAATTTGACCCCTAATCTATCGAAATCTAATTTGAACGGATTACTTAGCTTAACTATGATTTCCATTTCTATTGTTAAACTCTTCATTATTACATGATTTGTTTTTAAAAATAATAATAATAATAATAATAATAATAATAATAATAATAATAATAATAATAATCGAAGTATATTCATTATTAGTTCTATGTTAATTGAGCTTATATGTTTAAATTCCACATCTTGAGAAGAAACTAGTGTTATGAAATTTTAATTGATGTAATTATTCGAGTCCTAGTTCATCTTTCTAGTTAGGTAATTTGTCAATTCAATCTCGATTCTAACCCTTTAATTCATCTTTTATCCATACCTTTAACCAAAGCCCCATTACAACCCTTAAAAGACCTTTTTGATCTGTGTATCATTTCATTCTATAGTGGTGGAGATTTGATTTTCATGCAAGCCTATGGGATTAACTTTTCATGTTCGACTTTTGAGTGCTTAATTTTGAACCTTAAACACTTTGAGTGATTTGAGTGAATCTTTAGTGAGGATGTCAACCCTTGTCGATTTTGAATTAAAGGTAATTATTTAGGTAAGGGGAAACACTTATGTTTTCGTACTTTAAAAACTATGACTTTGATTGTTTGAATATTTAGAACCCTTTTGGTTAAATTATTAATGTATGAATTACCTATGAATTATGATGAAACACTATTGATGAATATTATGAATTGAAAAAGTTCATTTTAATTGTGAGTTGAGAATTTTGCTTGAGGACAAGCAAATGCTTAAGTGTGGGGGTATTTGATAAATCGTAATATGTACATATTTTTATCTACATTTAGCATACTTTTGGATGATTTATCCCCTAAATTGTGGAATTTGATGCTCCTAATCTTTTAATTTCATGTTTTATACTTAGGAGAGCATCGAAGGATGAAAAGAACGAAAAGCGGGCCAAAAACGGAGAAAATGGGCCAAAGTAAGAAGCTCACACGGGCTGGAGATAACCACACGGCTGTGCCACTTTATCAAACCCGTACATGACCTGGGCTCGATTCACACGGTCGTGCCACACGGGCGTGTCCCTGCCATGATTCGTTTTAATTTTATTCAGATTAGGTTACTTAGGGGCCAAGAAAGACCTTCCGAAAGCCTATATAAACACCCTAAGTGTAACCTAAAAGGGGGAGGCCGAGGAGCGAAGCCAGAGAGGACTGAATTGTGGGATTTACTCAAAGACAGCCAGTTGATTCATCTCAAGAAGCTGAGATCATACTTAAGACGGAAGATCTTCCCTTCAATTTTCTTCAGGGGGTTTTAGGGTTTTTCTTATGTTTTGTTTTATACTTTCTTCTAAGATGTATTCTTTTATAAACATAAACTAAACCCCTCAAATACCTGAGGGAGATGAAACCTAAGACGAATCTTGTTATTGTTTTTTGAACTATATGATTATATACTTGATTTGTTCTTAATTATGTGTTCTTAATTCTTACTTTGATATTTCAGGATATTGATTCAAGTATTGATGTGCTTAGGCAGTGGAGCAAAAGTCCCTGTTTAAGAGTAGATCTAGAATAGTTAAGCGGAGTTGATCGCACTCCTACAGATAGGATGACGAAAATCTGCTGGATTAGGGTCAAACCTAATATGGGAGTCCATAGATCGACTTAATGCAACACTAATGGTTTTAATTAGTACGAGATTTCAATTAATCAATCTAGGGTTAGACGTTAGTAGCCTCGAGAGAGGTATTAATATAAATTAGGGAATCCTACGGATCAAGTCAAGTGAATAAATCGTCTGGTTCAGAGTTAAATAATAAGTGAAGTCTAGGTGGATTCTTCCTTGGGTATTGTCTTAATCAATTGGTTTTCCCAAAAGTATTTTCCCAATTCATTCTCTGTGTCTTAGCATCTTCAGCTTAGCAATTAGTTAGTTTTAGATTAAACAACAATCCTCTTAATTCTTAGGCTAAATAATAGAAAGATAGTAATTACTAGTACTCTTGGTCCTTGAGGATACGATATTTCTGATCTTGCCATAGCTATACTACCAAATGATAGGTGCGCTTTCCTTATTCCTTGTCATAGTTAGTTTGGACACGATCAAGTTTTTTGCGCCGTTGCCGGAGACTAAGATATTAGGAACACTTGCTTTTTATTACTTTAGCCATTATTTTTATTTATTTGCAATTTATTTTTTATTTTTACTTTTCTAATTTTTCTTTTCTTTTCTTTGGTTCTAATAGGTTTTTCTAGTTTATGACTAGAAGGAACCCGTCAGGACCCTTGATTTTTTACAGCAATATAGAAGGTACCATTCACAGAAACAGAAGAGAAATAAGGCGAAGCCTACAATACATAGAAGAAGAGCAAGAGGACGATACCAATAATACCGAAGAGATGGCTGATAACAATCTGCTACCTCCTGTAGTTGCCGCAAACCCGGTGAATAAAAATCCTGCTTCTCGTACTATGTATGATTATGCTAAACCTAATTTAACAGGAACTGAGTTAAGTATTGTTAGACCTGCTATTACTGTAAATAATTTTGAACTAAAACCTAACACTATACAGATGATACAGTAATTTGTTCAGTTTGATGGTTTGCAGGATGAAGATCCAAACAATCACTTGGAAAATTTTCTAGAATTTTGCGATACTTTCAAAATAAATGGCGTTTCTGATGATGCCATTCGTCTTCGGTTGTTTCCCTTTTCGTTGAGGAACAAAGCTAAACAGTGGTTGAACTCGTTACCACGAGGATCAATCACTACATGGGAATAAATGGCTGAAAAATTTTTGTTAAAATATTTTCCGCCGGCTAAAGCGGCTAAGTTGAGGAATGATATCTCTTCTTTCGTGCAGATGGATTTAGAGACACGTTACGATGCATGGGAGAGATACAAGGATCTATTGAGAAGGTGCCCACACCATGGGTTACCCTTGTGGCTACAGGTCCAAACCTTTTACAACTGTGTGAACCCCTCAACCAGGCAATTGATTGATTCAGTCGCCGGCGGAACCCTGAATAACAAAACATCTGAGGCTACCTACAAATTCATTGAAGAGATGTCACTGAATAACTATCAATGGCAAGTCACGAAGACAAGGCCAACAAAAGCCGCCAGTGTTTTCAACCTCGACGCAGTAACCATGCTATCAAATCAGGTAGAGATGTTAAATAAAAAGATTGATGGTTTATGTGGTTCTTCGCAGGTACATCCAGTTATGCAGTGCGATACGAATGGAGGGGGGATGAGCAATACAGAATATCCACCTTACAACCCGGGCGCTGAAAACGAGCAAGTTCACTATATGGGTAATAATTCTAGACCTCAAAATAACTCTTATAGTAAAACTTACAATCCAGGTTAGAGGAACCACCCCAATTTTTCATGGGGTGGTCAAGGAAATCAAAGACAACAACTCCTCCCAAGCTTCCAACAGCAACCCTACCCACAAGAAAAGAAGCCAAACCTTGAGGAGATGCTAACAAAATTTATAGGGGTGTCAAAAACCCGTTTCCAAAACACCGAGACAGCACTCAAAAATCAACAAGAATCGATTCAAGGGATCGAGAACCAATCAGGGCAACTTGCTAAGCAATTCTCTGAATGATCACAAGGAAGCCTGCCAAGCAACATTGAAACTAACCCGAAGGAGCAACTTCAAGCAATAACCGCTCATGATAGTGAAGGGTTAGATAAAACAAAATTGAGGCAAAAGAATATGGTAGAGGAAGGTAAGGTTGAAGTAAGTCATGATAAGCCAAAACCGATAATTAAAGAGTACCAACCTCGTGTGCCATACCCCAGTGCGATGAAGAAAGACAACATAGATGAACAATTCGGTAAATTTCTTAAACTTTTAAACAGATTACATATTAACTTACCGTTTCTTGAAGCTCTTTCATAGATCTCAGATTCAAGGAAATTTTTAAAGAGCTTTTGACAAACAAACGGAAGTTAGACGAAGAGACGCATGTGGAACTAAACGCAGTGTGCTCAACAATTTTGCAAAATAAACTACCACGAAAATTAAAAGATTCAGGGAGTTTTACAATTCCATACTTAATTGGTAGTTTATCTGTTGATAATGCTTTAACTGATTTAGGGGCAAGCATAAATGTTATGCCTTATAAAATGTTTAAACAACTAGGTCTAGGGAAACCCAAACAAACTAGGATGAGCATTCAATTAGCTGATAAAACTATTAGAATTCCTAGGGGCATACTCGAAGATGTACTAGTCAAAATTGACAAATTCATATTCCCAATAGACTTTGTCGTTTTAGACATGGATGAGGACAATAATATTCCTTTAATTTTAGGAAGACCCTTTTTAGCAACTTCCAGGACTAAAATTGATGTCGGTACAGGTGAACTCATACTTCGTGTGGGTGATGAGACAATCACTCTTTAGGCTCTTAATTCAGCTAGGACGTCGAGTAATCAAGGTGAGAACATAAATTTTATTAATGACCATTCGGTTCAACCTTCTTTATAGAAAACACCACGGAACTACACAACTGAGCCAGATCCTAAACCTCATGCCAACAAGGAAATAACTCATGAGGAACGAAGGCTTTAGATCGATGAACTAGACGAGTGGAAGACACATTTCAAAGAGAAATTAGGAACACACGAAGCAGAACCAAAGCAAAACCATGTCAAACTTAAGGATGAACCAAACTAATTTAATATCAGAGATCAGGTATTGTTGGACAAAACAGACCCTCGGATCGCCACTTCAGACCTTGATACAAGTGAAGAAATCCCTTTTGAGGTACTGAATATCTTCCCACACGGAACAGTCGAGGTAACTAATCCTAAATTCGGTACTTTTAAGGTAAACACTACTCGACTCGAACTATATAATGGTCATAAAACTGATAGCAGGGGTGAGGAATTTCAACTCCTCAAACCACCATGAATGTGCGAATGAGAGGTAAGTCTAGCTTAAGACTTTAAACGAGCACTTCTCGAGAGGCAAGCTGAGCACTAACCCCATTAATTTTCATATTTTTTATTTTTAGCATCTAACTACAAACTAACCGTGTAGATCTCCATACCACACGGCCTTACACACGGGCATGGTCGTGGCCGTGTGGACACCACAGATTTCTGTACCGGCGTGGCAGAGATAGTACAAACCAAGGATGAAAAATCTCCAAACCACAGGCGGCAATAAAATGCCACGGCTGTACGATACGGCCATGGACGATGCTGATTTATCAACATGGGCGTGGTGACCTGCATATAGGCGTATGAGAAACGAACGAAGATAACATGGACGTGCAATACGGCCGTGTGACCCAACATGCCCATGGTACACGGGCGTGGGAAATCACCAGATCCCTATTTCTATATAAACCCCCTTTTCTGCTCACTTTCTCCACCAAACCCCTTTCCTCTCAACCCTAGCCACCATAATTTCTCTTCCTATTTCACCATCCTTACCACTATCACTCAATGTCCAAGGGCAAGGCCAACATTACGATTCCCATGTCGAAGAAGCGAAAGGACCGTAACACAGTCTCCCCATGCAAGACTGAATTACATGAGTTTATGCCAGCCGCTTCATTGATTCGCCAAGCCAAGGACATTTGAGTCCATTTAATCTGTCCTTTTCTTTTCTCTTCTCCTTTATTTTCCTTCCCTTTATATTTCTTATCTTTAATTTTTATTATTACATTTCGATTTCGTTGATTTAGGTTCTAAAGGCTACTTGGGAATCACCACACCACAACCACTGCCAACTCAAGGAATCTATCCAAAATTCAGGAAGTTTCACTTCTCCCTATCTCTTATGATTTCATGCTATTAATCTCTAGATATATATCTTTGTACATTGAAGGCAATGTACATCTTAAGTATGGGGGGTGAATTTTATTTTGAAAAGTTCCTAACTTTTTGCATTATTCTCAAATCCCTGAAGTTCTTAAGTAATTTTCTCATGTTACTATTAGAATGAAATTTCCTTTGATTCATGATTTTTATTGATATGTTTTGAATTAAGTCATTGATAATTGTGCAGTGATGATTTAAACTTTAGGAGACTAGAGAATCAAGCATGATGCTATTTTCAAGAATTAAAAATTTGTTAGGTTGCCAACCTGAATCTAATTATTACCTTGAAGTTTGAAATTTACAAAGTTGATATCAAAAACCCATAATTTTTGTGAGATTTTGAGCCTATTAGAGCATACATTCTTTTCTTGCTCACTTTATTGATTATGAGTGTGTCAACATTGATTTGTTATTCTAGAATAGCTTCGATTATACATGTCAAGACCACATCATTGATTTGATATATTGAAATGATAAAGGCACCTAGGTTTTAACCCCCTTACTCCCAAAAAGCCTACCTTCATGTTTAACCCTTATTAAACCCCTTTGATCCTAACAACCCTTTCATTAATTTACCCTCAACATTAACCAAAAACCTTTTGTTGAAATCCCTTTAATTAATTTGACCCCTAATCTGTCGAGATCTGATTTAAACGGATTACTTAGCTTAACTATGATTTCCATTTCAGTTGTTAAACTTTTCATTATTACATGATTTGTTCTTAATAATAATAATAATAATAATAATAATAATAATAATAATCGAAGTATATTCATTATTAGTTCTATGTTAATTGAGCTTATACGTTTAAATTCCACATCGTGAGAAGAAACTCGTGTTATGAAATTTTAATTGATGTAATTATTCAAGTCTTAGTTCATCTTTCTAGTTAGGTAATTTGTCAGTTCAATATCGATTCTAACCCTTTAATTCATCTTTTATCCACACCTTTAACCGAAGCCCCATTACAACCCTTAAAAGACCTTTTTAATCTGTGTATCATTTCATTCTATAGTGGTGGAGATTTGATTTTCATGCAAGCCTATGCGATTAACTTTTCATGTTTGACTTTTGAGTGCTTAATTTTGAACCTTAAACACTTTGAGTGATTTGAGTGAATCTTTAGTAAGGATGTCAACCCTTGTCGATTTTGAATTAAAGGTAATTATTTAGGTAAGGGGAAACACTTATGTTTTCGTACTTTAAAAACTATGACTTTGATTGTTTGAATATTTAGAACCCTTTTGGTTAAATTATCAATGTATGAATTACCTATGAAATATGATGAAACACTATTGATGAATATTATGAATTGAAAAAGTTCATTTTAATTGTGAGTTGAGAATTTTGCTTGAGGACAAGCAAATGCTGAAGTGTGGGGGTATTTGATAAATCGTAATATGTACTATTTTTATCCCACATTTAGCATACTTTTGGATGATTTATCCCCTGAATTATGGAATTTGATGCTCCTAATCTTTTAATTTCATGTTTTATACTTAGGAGAGCATCGGAGGATGAAAAGAACGAAAAACGGGCCAAAAACGGAGAAAATGGGCCAAAGTAAGAAGTCCACACAGCCTGGAGATAACCACACGACCGTGCCACTTTATCAAACCTGAACACGGCCTGGGCTCGATTCATACGACCGTGCCACACGGGCGTGTCCCTGCCGTGACTCGTTTTAATTCCATTCGGATTAGGTTACTTAGGGGCCAAGAAAGACATTCCAAAAGCCTATATAAACACCCTAAGTGTAACCTAAAAGGGGGAGGCCGAGGAGCGAAGCCAGAGAGGACCGAATTGTGGGATTTACTCAAAGACAGCCAGTTGATTCATCTCAAGAAGTCGGAATCATACTCAGGACGGAAGATCTTCCCTTCAATTTCCTTCAGGGGGTTTTAAGGTTTTTCTTAAGTTTTGTTTTATACTTTCTTCTAAGATGTATTCTTTTATAAACATGAACTAAACCCCTCAAATACCTGAGTGAGATGAAACCTAAGACAGATCTTGTTATTGTTTTCTAAACTATATAATAAATACTTGATTTCTTCTTAATTATGTGTTCTTAATTCTTGCTTTGATATTTCAGGATATTGATTCAAGTATTGATGTGCTTAGGCAGTGGAGCAAAAGTCCCTGTTTAAGAGTAGATCTAGCATAGTTAAGCGGAGTTGATCGCACTCGTAGAGATAGGACGACGAAAATCTGCTGGATTAGGGTCAAACCTAATATGGAAGTCCATAGATCGACTTAATGCTACACTAGGGGTTTTAATTAGAAAGAGATTTCAATTAATCAACCTAGGGTTAGACGTTAGTAGCCTCGAGAGAGGTATTAATATAAATTAGGGAATCCTACGGATCAAGTCAAGTGAATAAATCGTCTGGTTCAGACTTAAATAACAAGTGAAGTCTAGGTGGATTCTTCCTCGGGTATTGTCTTAATCAATTGGTTTTCCCAAAAGTATTTTCCCAATTCATTCTCTGTGTCTTAGCATCTTCAACTTAGCAATTAGTTAGTTTTAGATTAAACAACAATCTCCTTAATTCTTAGGCTAAATAATAGAAAGATAGTAATTACTAGTACTCTTGGTCCTTGAGGATACGATATTTCCGATCTTGCCATAGCTATACTACCAAACGATAGGTGCGCTTGCCTTATTCGTTGTCATAGTTAGTCTGGACATGATCAATACTCAATGACGCATATTCATCGTCATTAATATAAGTACGAAACCATTGCCACACCCCAGATGTGGTCTTACATGGGGTCACCTCTGAGTGTCGATGCCATATCCCGGATATAGTCTTATACGGAATCTCACATCAAGTATCGATGCCATATCCTGGATATGCTCTTATACGATTCTCATATTCAATACCGAAGCCATATCCCGGTTATGGACTTATACGGGATCTTAATTCGGTGCCGAGGCCATGTCCCGGACATGGTCTTATACGGAATCTCACATCAAGTATCGATGCCATATCCCGGATATGGTCTTATACGGTTCTCATATTCAATACCGAAGCCATATCCCGGATATGGTCTTATGCGGGATCTCAATTCGGTGCCGAGGCCATGTCCCGAACATGGTCTTATACAGGACCTTATCCTTTTCATGTCTCGATAATAGCATTTTTACATTTATTATAGTCCACTAGGATTTCAACATCTTAACTTACTCATTCAACATCAAATACTCAATTTTGTAGGACATCATGTATCAATATACTACCAAATATTCTCAAACGCGCTAACATAATGTTGAATTTATCACATACAAACTTACTTCGATTTCATAATGAGTTATACCGTCAATCTAATCCAAGACTTTGTTCTTTCCCCGATCGAGGTAAATCCTTGGTTCTTCTTGCTTTATAATAGCAAATTAGCTCATTTTATTCATCACATTAATTAAAGCATTTCAATAATCATGCTTTGGCAAAATTACTATTTTGCCCCTAGGCTTTGGCAAAATGACCATTTTGCCCCTAGGCTCAGAAATCAATTCTAATCATATTTCTACCTTCAACAAGCCTAGATGAACATTTAATTCTCTTATGGTTGTCATCAAAACCAACATTTTACACATTTACTACAACTTTATAACCTTTTGAACAAGGTCCTTTTTAGGTATTTTCATGACAACACCTTTCACAAAAGTTGTCCATCTAACAACTAAGACTCTATTTTTTCCATAAAAATGCAACAAATAACAATAAAAGCTCTCATGAAAAATCTCTAAACTCTTCACTATAATGCAAGATAGTCCCCTCTTTAGAAAGTTTAAGCTTTAGGGGTCTCAAAAGTACAACTATATTCAATAAAAACCATTAAAATAACTTACTTATAAAGAGAAGAGTATGCTGAAATTTTTGAAGCTTTCTACCTCTATTTGCTGCTAATTTTCAGTGGAGAAGTGAGGAAGAAAAATTGATATCTTTTCTTTCTTTATTTTAATATAAACCATCAATTTAGTCCACCTACTATCAACTACTTTGACCAATTTTGACACAATTTGTCTCATATGGCCGGCCACACATTCTCAAGGGGTCTAATTGCCCTTTAAAGACCTCCAATTAACATTCCATATCTATTTGGCACCTTTAGTCTATAGGATGTAACTTTCACATTTTATGCGATTTAGTCCTTTTTCGCGATTAAGCAAGAAATCGCTAAAATTAAGGCACCAAAATTTTCATGCGCTAATATAATCATGCTCTGACTCATAAAATAACATGAAAATAATTTCTCTAACCTCGGATTAGTGACCCCGAGATCACTATTTCGACTAGCCCGAAGTTATTATTAGTATTGATCTGAAATAAGTGTATCCATTGATATTTAAATGATTCAATGGGTAAAGTTCTTATATGAGATAACATGAGTTTGAAATGAACTATTACCAGTATATACCTGAAATACATGGAAATGATGGTACATGAAATATTGATATAATGAAATGAGTGATATATGTTTATGAAGAAACGGCAAGAGAATGATATGTATCATGACATGTAAATATGTGATTATCTTTAATATGTTGATACAAGGAAATTATGTATGTTGTGAAGAGTAATAAACTGAAGTGTAACATGTCGAGAAATAAGTTTATCAATGTTGAATTTATATGTAATATATGCAAGCACACTAACCAGTATTGTTACATGATTCTTAGGCAAATGTCAAGCTATTGGTTGAATGGTAATATGTTTATTTATATGATGCATTGAAATGGTAAGTATTTAAGTGAAAATAAGGCTTAAATTATGCAATTTCTTATGAAATAACTTATAATTTGAATAATTTGAAAAAGGCTTTGGTTAAAGGCACTAGCTGGTTACCATGGTTGAATGATATGATTATGACTTGTGTGTCAGCCATATGGAATAAGTGTGGAAAGTAAAGAATTGCAAATGAAAATAAAGAAATTTGGAAGAGTTAAAGTTATATAAAATCCTATTAAGCTTGGAATAATATGTATAAGTGATACTGTGAATTTATTCACCTTATGAATTAATGAATATAGCTTCATGAGTATTATGGTATCAATATTGGGTTATTTTTTATATGTATAAATTTTATATTTGAAATGAATTGATAAGATTAAAGTTTATACGAACTTACTAAGCATTCGCAGCTTATGTAGTTATTTTCCTTTACTTTTCAGATTATGGAAGCTCGATCGGGTTGGAAATTTGTCGGAGTTATATCACATTATCCATCGGTTCTATCGGTATAACACCCCTAACCCGAATCCATTGCTGGGACAGGGTTACAGAGTATTACAAGAATTTACAGATCAAATACAGATATTTCATATCGTTTTTCATTCATGTCAGAAATTAATATATATCACACATGTAGTCCCTTACATAAGCCCTCAAGGCCCAAATCACACATTAGAATCATATCAGAACTAAACCAAGTGCCTAGAGAATTTTTCGCAAAATCTCAAAAATATTTTCTAGGTGCAAAGGTCACATGCCCGTGTGGTCAGGTCGTGTGGTTCACACGGCCAGGGACACACCCGTGTCTCAGGTCGTGTAACTCTCTGACTTGGGACACACGGTCAGGTCACACCCCCATGTGCTAGACCTTGTATAGGTGCAGGGGTCACACGGCCAAGCCACAAGCCCTTGTGCCAAGCCGTGTGATCAATCTTGAGCATTCTATTTTGACATTTTAAAGATGCAGGGGACACACGACCAGATCACACGCCCATGTGCTAGGCCGTGTGTCACACACGGCTGAGACACACACCCATGTCTCTGCCCATGTGAACAAAAATAGGCTATTTTCCAAGCCACATTTCTCACCCAATTCGTCTTCCACCTACACCAACACTTAAACACATTCACAAATCATATCCAAGCATTTAAAACAAGTCCAAATCATTCTTAAACATGACATAATTTCACATACAACCAATTTACCCTTAGGTACCTCAGATGACGATTTATTTACATGTTAATCTATCATTCATACTTTCCTATTTGTCAAATGCATATATGCATGATCACATTCATTCTTCAAATATGATAGATCCACTTATAAACATACCAAAATATGTCAAACACAAGCCATTCCAATGGCTAGTTTCATTTAAAAATTTACATGACATTATTGGTTAAATAACCTATACATGCCATTATAACCATAATTAATTTACCATATATATATATATACCGAAATGGGCCGATAGATAGTGTGAGCGATCTTCACTGATGCTTCCAATCCAACGAGCTTCCGACTTACTATAAAGTATGGGAAAATAAAATAGAGTAAGCATAAAATGCTTAGTAAGTTTGTATAACATGGTAAATAACTTACCATATATTTATGTTCAAAATAAACATGCAAGGCACTATCAACCAATTTAGTCACAAGCCCTAAACGCATATCCTCATCATGTTAGCCAAATAATCACATGTAATGGTCCTTAATCATGGATGAACAAATTCATCAAGCAAGTTCCATATTCCAGTAACAACCAATTCATGCATCATTATATCAAGTAATATCATTTCCATGTAATTCATGTACACACGGGTAATAGTTCGTTTCTAAGTCATACTATCTCATATAAACATCAAGAAACATGTATGGGCTCAATAATAACCAAATTCTCATATACATATATTTTCCACATCATGAATTCATATAGCATATACAAATCATACCCATGTATATTTAAGTACATTTTCATAATATTTCGTCTCAAGTTCAGATTATTTCATATCAGAATTTTGCTCATTAAATCAATTGAAATATCAATGAAAACTCGGGAAAATACACTTGAAGTGTACAAATTTATAATCATAGATGAACATATTCATCAAACAAGTTTCATGTTCATATATCACCATCTCATACTTCCACATATTTCATGTATCATCATTTTCATGTATTTCAGGCAGATACATATAATAATTCATTTCGTGTTCATATTTTCTCATGTTAGGATTTTGCTCGTTAAATTATTTAAAATATCGATGGATACTCAGATAGTACACTCGAAGTTTAAAAATAAAAATCCGTCAATTCATAATCAGCGGTACTCATTAGAGTACATAATCAAGAAGCACTCTCTCAATCCATATATCAAGAATGCTAATATGAGCCATGTAATAGGAAGCTTATCCGGGCTAAATTAGGAAACTCATAAGAGTTTAAAACAGGAAGATCCCGAAGAAATTTTAATCAATAAGCTCACGAAGAGCCTATCAAGAATGCTCACAAAGAGCCACGTAACGGGAGCTCTGGATAACTATATATTAGGGAGTTCAGCCGAGCCATATCAGGGCGCTCATAAAGAGTTGCGTTTGTGTCCGCAACATATGTAGGATCACAACCGATCGCATAACAGGAAGCTCACAAAGAGCTGCGTTTGTGTCCACAACATATGCAGGATCACAACCGATCAATAAACAGGACGCTCACAAAGAGCTGCAGTAGTCGTAACACATGCAAGATTACTACTGATCAGGATGCTCGCAGAACTACATAACAGGAAACTCAAGAGTGCTAATAACAGAATGCTCATCCGAGCTATAGTATGTCTGCAACATATGCAAGACTACAACCATTACAGGAAATCCATTAATCCATCAAATTTCATTTATTCAAATGGGACTTGAAATTTTTCAGGCATTATCATTTATCAGGCTTTGTCGGATATGTCTTCAGTTTCATATATATATATATATATATATATTGTAACACCCCTAACCCATATCTGTCGCCAGATTAGGGTTATGAGGTATTACCAAACTAAACTCAATTTCAAATAGACCTTCATTTGAATTCAAACACAAGCAATGCGGTCTTTTATATTTCATATAACATTATAACCTATTAAAGTAAACAATGTACAACAAGTTTTATTACAGGTATTTAATACATGACAATGTCTGAACCACACGACTCAAACATTCATGAAATTTATACACTTAAAACATATCTCAACTTGTATCATTATAATATAGGTCGGACATAAATCAACACATATATCACATAAACTAATTTTCATTCATTTTACTACTATATGTGTGCACATTAAGCCATTTGAACTATTCATACTATTAAATAATCAAATGTATATGCAAACACTGTAACATTACATCATAACCGAACATACTAATTCATCTTCCATTTGGATTAGTACCTAAACCATCCTAGAACATTTTCATTTCTTACCAATAGTAATCGAACTTATATATATATATATATATATATATATACATCCAACCATTGTATACATACTTCATTATAAATATGAATATCACATACCACGATCACTTAAATAAAACATTATTTATTCATACTAGATGCATCCAGCATATAACATTTACCTTATTGTCGAAATACATGACTTATTTCAATTAATATTCGTAAAGCATGATAGATAAGTAACTCATAAATTAATCTTAGTTGAGATCACACACCAAACATAAACGCATCAACCCTATTTCGCATATAAAATACCAAAGCCAAACTTGTTAAAAACCGAACACATAACATATAAACCATATGATCACCTTTACAAATGACTCAAACCATGATCGAAGTTAAACATCCATTAGGCTTTGATCAAATCATTATAACAAAACATATAAAATTAAACTAAACCAAGAGAAATAGCCATTTTTGCAAGGCTATACTTATATACAAAATCAAATATCATTGGTTTCTAAACTTAGTCTAACCTATACATGCCCTTGATTTATGAACTAAGTTTATAAGTACCAAAATAGGGTGATAGTGTGGTTGACTCCTCTGACGATCCTCTGAGCCCGTAGCTTTACTGGAATCTATAAAACGAAACAATGAACACACACGAAGTAAGCTTACTAGCTTAATAAGTCTTAAGCATTATATCATATCGCTCAACCATCCAAGCATGATATAAAATTAATTCATGACATTAAATATACATGTCTTACTTATAAACTCACCATATCAAAGTGTCGTTACCTTACTTAACTTGGTAACTCTTCATTTCTTACCAAATACATCAATTGCCGAATATATATAAATAATCACATATCTAGGTGTATAAATATACCTACATGAACATTTTAACCATACTCATGTTTTCGAATTTCCAATAACCACATGGCATATTATATAAACAACTTCACAACCAAGTGTATAACACATTTCTCTCATCATTTTATTTGATCATTATCATAGCATATATATATATATAACTTTAAAGTATGAAAGTACATACCTTGTTGCCGAATTAACAAACTCATTTTCAAAGCTTGAGCTTACTAGATTTGTTTCATGACCTTATTACTATATAAACGAAGTTCGAAATTGAAACTCACCGGTATAGAACCTGCTAGGCCTTAGCCCGAATCGCACACACCGGCACTAGGCCTGCTAGACTCAAGGTCCGAGATTTAAACATCGGCATTTAGCCTGCTAGGCAATAAGCCCGAGATATTTCACCGGCACAAGGCCTGCTAGGCTCGAAGCCCGAATATCAACACAATGAATCATTCCATATACATTACTTAACACTAAAATCACTAACATCACAGATATTTCATATTACTTTCACATATCAAATCGAACATGCTTGATCACTTTATATTTAACAAAACAAATTCAATCCATTACTATACTTCACATTCGGCAATCCCATATTTTTATCCTTAAAAATTTCAAATTTCAACTTTTACTAGATTCATAAATAATTCTTTGACATATATTTGCTTAAGGACTTACCTCGACTATCGACGGACAACGTAGACCGGCTATTCGATAACCTTCGCCTTTCCCCGATCCAAATCTGTTTTTCTTTGTTCTTGGTCCGAACACATTAAAATTTAGCTCATTCAAGCACATTTCATCTCAATTTAGTCCCAAAACATATAAATGGGCAAATTACCATTTTACCCCTAATGTTTCATATTTTTACAATTTAATCCCTATTGTACAAAACACAAAATACACAAAATTTCACTACACCACCTAAGGGCCGAATATTCATAGGGACTATACAAGTCCATTTATTTCATTTATTTTTCATTTTAACCCCTAAAAAATTTATTTTTGCAATTTAGCCCTAATTACACAAAATCACCAAAAATCTCAATACAAAACATATTAATCTGACATATATTCTTCATAATTCATCAACTATCATCATAAAACTCATGAACTCATCAATGGCACATTTCAAAATATTCATCAAAATAAAAAATTCAAGCATGGGTCTTGAAGTATTCGAAGCAACGATTTCAAAAACGTAAAAATTATCAAAAACTGAAAGCTAAACATACCTTATTCAAGCTAAAAGATTGCCGAAATTCAAAGCTTTCCCTAAGTCTTTTTCTTTTATTAGTTTCGGCAATGTCCTAAGAAAGATGAGCATGTTTTTATTATTTTATGATATAAGGTATATTATATTAACTTATTATTAGATTACTAAACTAATAATTACTAAAAATTATCCAAACACATAAACTAATGGGCATAATTGTCTTATGCCGCCCACTATCCTTTAAAAAGGATAAATTTCAAGTTTAATACATCCCTTTTAAAAGACAACACCAAATTAGCCATTACACATTAAACTATCACATTTATAATTTATTCGATTAAACCCTTTTTACTTAATTAAGCACATAAACAATCAAATTTTCATACGAAACTTTCACACATAAAAATTCACATATAATAAACACAGAAAATAATATTTAAATATTTTTCAGACTCGGATTTATGTTCCCGAAACCACTGTTCCGATTAGGGTCAAATTCGAACTATTACATATATATATACAATTAACATACACAACATTCAATTCAAGTATACAATTATATATAATTTAGTTACACGAACTTACCTAAACAATTGTTCGTATATGTAAAATCTACTAATGCGACATTTTTCTCTTTTCCTCGTTCTAACTCTGAATTTGGTCTATCCAGATCTATACGAGTAAATTTAACATCAATTTAATACAATTCATAATCAACTCAGTCCAATTCACATTTTAAGTGAAATTACTGTTTTGCCCCTAAACTTTTAATTAATGACGATTTCGTCCCTAGGCTCGGAAAATGAAAATCATGCAATTTAATCCTTATTCCAAGCCTAACCAAATTTTACAAGTAACATTTATAGCCCATGTATTTCATAAAATTCAGAATTTTTCCATGACTTTTCCATTTTTATAATTTAGTCCCTAAATCATAATTCCATCAAAATTCTCTTTGTAAAAGTTGTTTATCTATCAACAACCTTTCATTTTCTATCATAAATTTCAAATTTTCAGCATATTCATCCATGAAAAAGTTTCTATACTTTGATAAATTTTCAAATTAATCCCCAAAATAGCTAGATTAGGTTATCCCGATTTCAAAAATATAAAAATTACTAAAAACGGGACAAGAAAACTTACCTAATCAAGTCAAGAAAGCTTGTTTTCTCTTTCCTAGGGTTTCCATGTATTTTTGGGGAAGAACATGATAATATTCATATGTTATTTCTTTTTAATTTATTTATCATCCATTAATTTTTCTACTTTACAATTTAGTCATTTTCTTTTTCTAATTGTCCATGGATGATTCATCCAAAAATATGTACTAACTCATCTAATGGTCTAATTACCATATAAGGACCTCAAGTTTTGAATTCCATAGCTATTTAATCCCTTTAGCTATTAGAACTCAACTTTTGAACTTCGTGCAATTTGGTCTTCTATCAAATCAGACATATAATCGGTAAAATTTCTTTACAAAATTTTCATACGACATTATTATCATATTGTAGACCGTAAAATAATATTAAAATAATTTTCCTTCCGGAATTAGATTTGTGGTCTCGAAACCACTGTTCCGGTTTTACCGAAAAGCTGTTACAATCGATACTTTCAGATGTTTTAATTTTGGTTATAATGACATGTATAGGTATTCTGGTTAATGTTGGCCTATATGAGTTTTGTTAATATTAGCCACTTATTTGGCTTGTGTTTTGGCACATTTTGGTTCGTGCATATTTGCCTTATATGATTAATGAGTGGGCTGGTTTATGGTTGTATAGTGAAAGGTAAAATGTTAGCTAAATGTGCATTTATAAACATGTGTTTTGATATGTTTTGGTAGGTAAGTGACTTGGTTTGAAATAATGCAAATTAGCTTGGTAAACCTTGGGTACAATTATGTATATAAGTTAGTTATACATATGAATATATTGAATACATAAACACACATGTTATAATCTGTCATCTGAGGTGCCTAAAGGAATAATGGTTGTATGTGAAGGTATTATATATATTTAGGGTTTGATTTTTACTTGTTTTGGATGCTATAATATGGCTTGTTTACATGTATGATGATAGCTATAGATACATGCCTTGTTGGCTGAGAAAAATGGTTTATAAAATAGCTTATTTTTGTCCACAGGGGCAGAGACACGGGCATGTGTCTCAGTCGTGTGTGACACACGGCCAGGTGACATGGTCGTGTGTCCCCTGTATCTTTTAAACGAATGCTAGTCAGTGAGTTACATGGGCGTGTCTCTTGACCGTGTGACCCCTACAGTGTTGAAAATATTAAATGTTTTCGAAAAATTTTCTAAGCTTTCGGTTTAGTCTCGATTTATTTCTTATGTGTAATTTGGGCCTCGAGGGCTCGTATAAGGGGCAATATGTATGATTTTGATTGGTTTTGACATGAATGATATATGATGTGAAATGTTTGTATTTTTTGTCTGTTTGATTTGTAAACTCCGGTAATGCTCTGTAACCCTGTTCCGGCGACGGATTCGGGTTAGGGGTATTATACTAACAGTGCCACACCAAGATCAAAATGGCTCATTAAGCATTCGTTAACAACCACATCAACATATTAATGGTTGATTAAGCTATACTATGCCATTTACAAATATATATATATATATATATATATATATGTATGTATATGTATATGCGAAAGTTGTTTTCTCCTACAAAAGTTTTCATACTTTGGAAAAATCTATAAATTCTTTAATATTTTTTATAAGAAATTTCTTATAATTGTTTATTAATATTTTATAATTTTTTATTTTTAAAAATTATAAATTTGTATGAATTTTTGGAAATATTTTCCATTTTTTTGAATTTTGAAGATTATTTTGAATTGTTTGTAAACATTGTCAAAGTTTTGGTAAATTTTAATATGTTTACAATTTTAAATAATATTTAATTGTTAAACAATTTTCAATTTTTTTATTTTTTTTATAAATTCTACATTATATTTTAATTTCTAAAATATTATATAATTTTTGGGAAATTTTTAAAAATCAATCAACCACAATCTGATGTTTTCTCAATTTTGTAAAGTACTGGAGAGAGATATCAATTCATTTAAGTTCCAAATTGACAAAGTATTTATACCAAAAAGAAAAAATAACGTTATTTTAGGCCCATTTGGGTCTAATTGTTTGGACTTATCTTTGACTAGACTTCCAATTGGGTACATGCATATGCCTTCTATAGCTCTTAAGTCACCACCAATTGTTAGTGAATTTTAAGAATTGAAGAGTTATTTCTTTTTATATTGTAATAAATGTTGATGAACAAGTTTTCTAATCCAATGGTTCTTTTCTTTAGGTTGTAAGATTACTGCAACTTCGCCTTGGGCAACGATGCATAGAAATCTTAACCCGGTTGAATAAAAAAAAGACATGCAAAACTCTACGTGTCAGAACAGAAACCAGGTCACCAGGAAACCCAATCCAACATGTCAAATGCCAAGAGCAAGAATCATAGTGTACCCCATATGTCTAACAAGTATTGGTTAAGACCACATCCGACTTATCCAAAGTGGAAAATCGCAGATAATGTGCGTCTCAAACCACACCCCCCCCCCCCCCCCCCCCCCAACAACAAAAACTACACTTGGCTCATTCAGATTGAAAAAACACTTTGGTTGTGGAGATGGCACAGGCAATGGCATCAATGGCTGGTTTACGTGGCTCTTCACAGGCTGTCCTGGACGGCAGCCTTCAACTCAGTGGCCAAACCCGCTTCAACATTCCTAGCAACAACCGAGTGGCTGTGGGTAGGTCTGGTTTCACTGTCAGAGCTCATCAGACACCGGCCGAGCCTGAGACTGGACGCAGAGCCATGTTGGGTCTTGTTGTTGCTGGTTTGGCCACTGGCTCCTTTGTTCAAGCTGTGCTTGCCGATGCCAGAAGCATCAAGGTTGGCCCACCTCCCCCTCCCTCTGGTGGACTGCGTAAGTCATCCATTCTTTTCAATTTATACAAATTTAATCAACATTGTTTTGTAGGCCATGGTCCATAAAGAACTTGAGAACTGGAATTTTAGCTGGAAAAATGGAATCATTATATATTTTATACATGTTCAAATTTTGTAATTTGATGATGAAATCCGCATGTCGGCAGCTGGAACTCTGAACTCTGATGAGCCAAGAGACCTTGTTCTGCCATACAAAGACAGGTTCTTCCTCCAACCACTTACTCCAGCTCAGGCAGCACAGAGAGCAAAGGAATCAGCCAAGGACATTCTGGGTGTCAAGAACTTGATTGACAAAAAAGCCTGGCCTTATGTCATGAATGATCTCCGTCTCAAGGCCGAGTATCTCCGCTATGACCTCAACACCGTCATTGCTGCCAAGCCCAAAGATGAGAAGAAAACTCTCAAGGACCTCACCAAGAAGCTCTTCAGTACCATCGATGATGTATGTTTTTGAAGTTTTGCTTTGGGTTTACCTGCATAATTGCTAGCATCATTTAACATGGTAAATTATCATGAATTTATGATATATTTTTCCTTTTGGTTTTTCTTACAGCTTGACCATGCAGCCAAGATCAAGAGCACCCCTGAAGCAGAGAAATCTTACGCTCAGACCGTATCTAGTCTGAATGATGTTCTTGCCAAGCTGGGCTAAGAGAATGCTTAATTATATTTTGATGTAAGATAGCTTTGTTCATCGTTTGTAGAGACACTTTCATTTCTATGCTATCTGAAGGAACCTTTACCACTTAACGAAATTGAAACTTGTTTAAACTAATAACCAATCAATTTAAGCTTTGTTGGTAAACAAGGCACACTTTTTGCCTAGCTTCGTTGCAGTCGGAATGTTTAGACTGAACTGTTTCCCCTTAGATTCCATTAGAGTTCACAAAAGTTGATAAGAAAATGATCCTCCAAGCTTAATTTCTAAACAAGTTATCATGCCTTAACTCATCAGTTCATAGGCACAGGAGAAGAACCACCAAATATCACTCAAAGTTGAAGTTCAAGTAGAGAGAACAGGCGCATCCCAAAATCATACAATTCATTTTGATCCCAAAACAGAGCTAACATAAAATACCAACTGCAAAACAAAGATGATTATCAAAGTTTCAGTTCCAAAATTCAATTCATCATGTAACTTTGAGGTTCAATACCAAAAGCTAAAGCTGCAGACAATAGGAAATTATGAAGCAACTCAGAAAAACTAAATCACTGACTAGAAAACAGATCAATATTACCTCCACCACTAACATGAAAGTAGGTGGCTGCAAGAGGTAAAAAAAACCTACTTGCTTTTAGATACTCGTTCAGACTAGATTAACTATACTGAAAGATAAAATAGCTATGGTAAAACCATGGCACTACTCTGCAGGCATTTTCAGCTTATAACGACAGAAATTATTCGTCTTAGCAAGCTTCACGAGTTCCATTGCATCTTCAATCTTGGAGGCTTTGACCAATTCATCCACCACTCGCTGCAACAATGCAGCATCAACCAATTTCTTCCTACCAAAAATCTCCTTGCACAGCTCAATGGCAAAACTCAAATCACCCTTCTCAGAAAGGAATGGAACTAACATCGTAAAAGTCAGCTTATCTGGTGCACATTCATTTATCCCTATTTGATTATACCACTCTTTAGCTTCTTCCAATTTTCCCTCGTTAACAAATCCTCTAATCATATAATTGAAGGTAAACACATCAAGCTTAAGTCCTTTACTCCTCATTTCTTCAACCAAGTTAACTGCCTCTTTCATTTTCTTTTCAGTTGAAAATCCAAGCAACTTAGCATTATAACTCGTAATATCAGGCTCCACATTTTTCTCCACCATTTTACCCCATATTTTCTCCCCATCATCAAACCTTCCATTCTTAAAAAACTCATATAAAAGCGTGTTAAAAGTAATCACATCCGGCTGCACACCCTTCTTCTCCATCTCATCAAGCATCAAGCTAGCAGAATCTAAAGAACCCATCTCACAGAAAGCCTTTATAACCGTATTATAAGAAACCAAATCTGGCTCAACTGACAACTTTTCCGGCAACTCCTTGAAAAACCCATTAACCTTATCGAACTTTTTGGCATTCACGCAAGCTCCCATAAGAGCATTGAAAGACAGCAATCCTCTATTCGGCATTTCATCAAACACCTTGTAAGCTTGCTCAAACATGCCCGATTTTCCATACAAATGGATTAATCTAGCAGCAAAGCCTTCTTTGGAAATATCTTGGTATTTCTTTTGATCTTCGAGGACTTCTTCGATCCATTGGAAGCGCCCAGCTGAAGCAAGGCGACGAACAATATCTTCATAGATGCCGCTTCGTCTGCGGAAGCGGCTGTATTCGCAAGATTTCTTGAATTTTTCAACGAGACGCTTGAGGTCCCGCTCTTTGTAGAGATCCTCCGAGAATTTCCGAACGGAGTTGGGCTGTGGGTTTGGGGTTGTGGAGAAGGTGCGGCAGAGGACGCGAGTTAGAGATGACATTTTTAGGGGTTTAAGGACGCGTGTAGCTGTACGGGTGTAGAATGAGGGTTTTAGCGCAAGAAGCTTTCGGTTTTATTGTTGGTTTTCCTTTTAGTTTAACAAAAAAAAAAAACTTAATCAAGCATTAAAAAGGGAATTAGATTAATATCCGGAATAAATCCGGATTCAAATTAGAATAGTTTTTGAAGAGAGACTTCATATGTGATAAATTTTTCATAAGGGTAGAATCGAATTTGGGCCATCAGTATTATTTCTGTTTTAATATTAGTATGCATAGATACAAGTGTTTATATGTGTATCGTTTCAAATTTATTGATTTTTAAAATATTTTTTCACATATATATAATATAACTTTTAGTTTCTTAACAAATTATATAATATATATACATGTTAATATAGGCAAAATTAAATGTGTATGCCAAATTTAAAGAAAAATTAGGGATTTAGTCTACTTTTCTCGAAAATAAAAAATATAGGTCACTTTAAAGAGAGAAGACAAAAACATGCCTCATAGGACGTGCTTTCAAGTGACGTGGAGTAGAGAGGCTGAAAACGCGTCTTGCAGAGTGCATTTTAACCATGTGGTGCTGCCCAGTCCCAAAGTCAGGTTTAAAAGAAAAAACCTTACAAAAATCATTGGATTCCCAAAGGTTAAAAAATCACAGCCGTTAATTTTCTAACAGTTGGGACCAACTAGTTCACAAACAACCATTTCTTTCTCCAATAGTCATGTGCTTTTTCTTATATATACCCTACCTATTGTTATTTCTTTTCATTTAATCTTATTCTCTCGATTCTCTTAATTCCTTTATTCTATTTTTTCTCATTCAATTTCTTTCAAATCCTTGTTCTCTCAATTTTCTATTTTATAATTTCTTTGATTTTATTTTATTTTCATAATTTTAAAAATTTTTAAAATGTCAATGCCTCTAACTCATTTGAATCACAAACATATTTCTGGTATCCAATTACAAATGGTAAGAAATTATTACTATATTTTTATTTGAATTAATATAATTGTTGTTAACATTATTTTTTAAATTTTTTTTTTATGTTTATGTAATCAGGACGAATATTAGATTATCAAGACTTATGACTTACCATAAATCGTAGTGGCAATTTAAGCCCCTTTCGACACTTAACGAGCTTGTTTTATTTAGTCATTTTATGTTTATTTATTGCATTTTCAGTGTTAGTAGCTTAGATCTAAATATTATCAAAATAAACATTTTTGCGTATGTTTTAAGTGTTTCAACGACATGTTAGCCAACTTCGGCCTCGGGAATGATTAATGGGTTATTTGAGTGTGTAGGGTGTCATTTCAAGCCAAAGAATACAAAGAACAATGGTCGTATTGCAACACAAACATGTCGTGTCGCGACACAAAACTTCAAAGTCAAAAATGAAATCTTGGGACGAAATAAGATGTGTGTGTTGCTACACAGGGGTGTGCATATCGCGACATAGCTTCTGCGCGGCCCAAAATTCCTATGCATGACGACTGTGATTTTTAGGGCAATTAAAGGTCTTTTTCCAACCTAAAACCCTAATTAACATTATAATTGAAAAGGCACTTTAGTCTATTGGATTTTTACCTAGTTTTTCCTATATAAACAACCTTATAACCTCATTAGAATGAGAGTCAACCTAAGCAATCGCCCTAAGGAATTGTCATACATATTTCATACTTTTTATATAAGTTTTCAGTTTTCTTTCGTTTCTTTTTAGTTTTTGTTTTAGTTTTCTTATGTTCGCTTAATCGGAACTTTTCTATTTTGACATGAAGACGACTGTGAGTTGAGATTGTTTCGGAACCGCACTTCAATTATTTATCAATGAGCATTCTTTTTTTCCTTTATTTGTTTATTCTGTTATTTATCTTTCATTAATTTGATCAATTAATGTTTATATGAATATTGGGATAAATTCTTGTGCGTATTTTATATCTTGCATGTTTCGGTTATAAACTAATTTATTGATTAAGTAATTATTTATCTAATATTGGGTGTTTATTCAAGAGTACTTAGTAGATTAGGGAGTGACACCCCTAGTAAAATATCGAGACAGGTGAGACCGAGAAGGTATTCTGTCGAGTATAACTTGTGCCAAACGGTGAGACTGAAAGGGTGTCAGTATGTGTAGGAAGAGACCGAAAGGGTGACTTAGATGGTAATCCTTAGCTAAGGGCGGTAAATAACTCAGTTGAGGGTAATTAGTGATTTAATTGATAATTAGGGATTTAAATGATCATAGGCCAAGAGCTCACATCATTAAAACTAGGAATAAGAAATTCAATTAGGTTAATTAATTTAATTAGTTTAATTAATACTTTAATTTGGACTCATGCTACTAATTTGTAACTTGATTAGATTAGTAATTGTTTTTTGTAATTAATTTAATAATTTCTCCAATCTGCAATCCCTTGGGTACAATCCTCAGAATATTTATCAGTGTTCCACTATAATTGTAACACCCCTAACTCATATCCGTCGCCGGAATAGGGTTACAGAGCATTACCAGAATAAATAGATCAAATACAGACATTTCATATTTTTCAACTTCATGTCAGATATTATTCATAAGTCCCTTATATGAGCCCTCGAGGCCCAAAACATACATTAGGAACAAGCCGAGACTAATCTGGGTACTTAGAGAATTTTTCGCAAAATCTCAAAATTTTTTCAAGGTGCAGGGAACACATACCCATGTGGTCAGGCCGTGCAGGCATTCGAAATAGGGCACATGGCTATGTCCTAGCTCATGCCCATACCCATGTAACTCTCTGACTTAGGTCACACGGCCAAGTCACACGCCCATGTACTAGGCCGTGTAAACATAAAAATTTGCATTAAATAGGTGCAGGGGTCACATGGCCAAGCCACACACCTGTGTGATCAATTTTGAGCATTCTATTTTGAAATTTTTAAGATGCAAGGGACATAAGGCCAAGTCACGCGCTCATGTGCTAGGTCGTGTGTCACACACGACTGAGAACACGTCCGTGTCTTTGCCCATGTGGATGAAATAAGGTCATTTCTAAGCCATACTGTTACCCAATTGGTCTTCCACCTACATTAACACTTTAACACATTCCAAGCCAATCCAAGACATTTAAACCAAGTCAAAACTAAGTCTTACGCAAGACATATTTATACATATGTTTAACTATCCAAACTTATCAAAATTAACCATACATACATACAGGCATATTTTTACCATTATTCCATCACAAATCATCACAATATGCCTATATGATTTTCCATCATTCATCCATTTCAAACACATATCAAACATGATATAGCCTCTTATATAACCATCAAAATATGTCCAACATAAGTCATTCCAATGGTTATTTACAACAAAATGCTATTAAGTCAATATTAGCCAATTTACCCAATACATGCCATTATAACCAAAAATTAGTTTTCTATATGTACCGAAATAGGCCGATGGATAGTGTGATGTGTCTCTAACCAGCTTCCAACCTCAACGAGCCTCTGAGTTACTATAATCAAGAAAAATAAACAAAGTAAGTTTTAAAGCTTAGTAAGTTTGTATAACATTGAATTTAACTTACCAAATAATTCACATTTAAGGTAAGCAAATAAAATACATCCAAAGCAATTTGGCCAATTGCCTACAACACATATCCTCATCAAGCACGGTAGTAATGTGATTCATATGAATATCAAGAAATGTATATGAGCTCATCAATAATCAATTTCCATTTACTTATACTTTTCACATCAAGTGTCCATGAATATGCACATATCATATCTTGTATTTCCAGTATATATTCGTATCAATTCGTCTCAAATTCATAATTTCTCATGTCAGAACTTCGCCCACTGAATTATTTATAAGATCGATGGATACACGGGTAGTACACATAAAGTGTACAAATCTGTAATCTGTCAATTCATATTCGGGAGTGCTCATAAGATGACATAATCGAGAAACCCTCTTTCGAGCCATATAACAGGAAGCATTAAAGAGCCATTAACGGGAAGCTTATCCGGGCTGTATAACGGGAAGCTTATCCAGGCTGTATAACGGGAAGCTCATAAGAACCATAATCGGGAACCTCGTGCGAGCCAATAATGGGTACCTTCGAAGAGCCATTAATCTGGAAGCTCTGGATAGCCATATATCGGGAAGTTCAAGCGAGCCATATCGGGAAGCTCCAGAGAGCCATTAATCAGGAAGCTCACAAAGAGCCTTTAATCGGGAAGCTCACGAAGAGCCATATATCGGGATGCTCATAAGAGTTATGGTGTGTCTACAACACATGCAGAATCACAACCATTCGGGATGCTCCGAAAAAATATTAACGGGAAGCTCGAGAGGGCCAAATATCAGGATGCTCATGATAGCTAATAACGGGACGCTCTTTCGAGCTACGGTGTGTTCGCAACACATGCAGGATCACAACCAATTTGAGAACCCTGTATTAATTGAATCTCATTTATCAAAACGAGACTTAATATTTATGAGGTATTATCGGATATGTGATCAATTTCATACATATAGCATTTATACAATTCACATATATAACATCCATTTCAAACATATAAATATATACAATTTAGTTACACAAACTAACCTTAACAAGTGTTCGTGAATTGTAATCTACTAATCCAATACTTTTTTTTTTCCTCGATCCAATTCCGTATTTGGTTTATCCGGATCTATACGATTAAATTTAGCTCAATTTAATACAATTCATACTCAATTCAATCCAATTCACATCTTAGGAAAATTTATCATTTTGCCCTTATACTTTTATTTAATTACGATTTTGTCCTTAGGCTAGGAAAATGAAATTCATTCAATTTAATCCTTATTCCAAGCCTAACCGATTTTTTCATATCACAATTGTAGCTCATGTATTTCATAAAATTTAGAATTTTTCCATGAATTTTACAACTTTTCAATTTAGTCCCTAAATAATAATTTCATCAAAATTCCCTTTACAAAAGTTGTTTATCTATCAACAACCTTTCATTTTCTACCATAAAACTGCACAATTCAACTATATTCATCCATGGAAAAACCCTAAAACTTTGATAACTTTGCAAATTAATCCCCGAGATAGCTAGATTAAGCTATTACGATCTCGAAAATATGAAAATTACTAAAAAACAGGACAAGAATTCATACCTAATTAAGCCAAAAAAGCTTGCTTAAGCTCAATTCTCTTAGCTAGGGTTTCCATGTCTTTATTTGGGAAAGATAATGATAAATGATGATATTTTTATTATTTAATCCACTTATCATATTTATTTTTTTATCTTTCCAATTTCATCCTTTTTTTTATTTTATTTTCCATGGATGAATCATCATACTTATCTACTAACTCCTCTTAATGGTCTATTTTTGCCATATAAGAACCTCAAATTTTGAATTCCATAGCTATTTGATACTTATAGCTACTAGAACTCAACTTTTGTATTGTATGCAATTTGGTTTTTCCATCAATTAAATATGTAATCGATAAAATTTTCTTAACAAAATTTTATACGATATTCCTATCATGCGATAGACCATAAATTAATCTTAAAATAAATTTTCTTTCGAACTCGGATTTGTGGTCCCGAAACCACTGTTCCGATTTCATTGAAAGGGTTGTTACAGTAACACTAAACTATATTACAATTTGACTTGTTTGCTTGCAGATATTGCACTTAATTATATATATTTTATTCGTATGATTTTGCTCTAAACGTGCACATTTGAAGGTGGTCAAGTTGTTGGTGTCTTTGTCGGGGATTGCGACAGTGAAAATTGTTATTAGATTGATTACCTTGTAAAATAATATTAGTCGAAAGACAAACGAGCTAGATAGTTTTCAAACTTTTAATTTTTTTAGTGTGCTAAATTATTATTATTTTACTATTTTATTATTACCTTGTTGACTAGAAGATTTAATCATTGATGAATATGGTTATATGTGGTTTAACAATGAGAGGCCTTCTTAGGATGATGAAGGGAATTATGTAACGGGTTGGTCGAACAAAGCTTCAATGAACCAATGGAGTCATGATAGAGCATACGGGGAGGGAGTATACGATCAATGAGAGATTATATCGAACCAAAGATCGCTCATGATAGAGCTACTTCAACAAAGATACGAAGCAATGACACCATTGGAAGAGGTCGTGCATGATATTCCGATCTCTGATTGCAAAGACCATTGTATTGATGTCAACCACCCTGAACTAGATTATAAAAGTCAGCAAGAGTTAGATTTAATCATGATAATGTACATAGGCAGATACATGAGCAACAGTTAGAGATGTCTGAATATCCAACCGGTACTCTTTGTGATTCGGATGAAATACCTTCGTGCGAAGCAATTGGACCATCCTTTGCCAAAGAAGCTTCAGAGATGAAAAATATGATAGCGCAATTGTTGGAAATGATGAAATTGGTCGAATAATAAATAAAGGTATGATTTCCAACGAAAGAAGTCATGCACAAGGTTTCCAACTCTGATCACAAAGATCAATCCACTATCATTGATCATATGGAATTCAATGGTAACAGTCAGTAAGAGTTTGGAACCGGTGGCCAAGAGGACGAGTTGAACATGACCGAAGGTGTCGCTGGTCCTATTGACTTAGTCGTAATTGTAGCAATAGATGTAGAGGTAGCATTGACCATCGACTTGGAGCTTAAACAGATTTTGAGTGAAAGTGTAGACGAACCAACACACTTTCTTGCCATAGTAGAGGAGATACCATATGAAGAAGTCAACGAGTTCATCTCATTCTCGTTCGACGATAAAGGAAAAGCTCGAGTTAATATATCCTCATGTGACATTGAGGTGAAAATGCTCGAGATAATAATACCCTAGAAAATAATTTGGGGTTGACTCAAATTTGGAGTCAAATAGCTCGTAAAGTGGATGTCACGCTGGTTGAAGATAATGCAACGTCAGTAGAATCGACTGAAGGTGTTGGTTTACATTTCCCGACAAAAAACAAACGACGGATCAAAATGTCGAGGACTAGCTGGAAGTTCTTCGACAGTGATACAGATCGTCCTAGTTCTGAAAAAAGGGCTTCTATTTTAATTTTCTTTATTTTTCATTTGTTCGTTTTCTATTTGATTTTGAATCTATAATTATGTATTTTATTTACAATGGTTGCTGAGCTTGGAGAGGTTGTTATTTTGAAAAGCCTTAGGAGTGATTTGAAGTGATTATACATAAATTGAGGAGTCCGATATGACCCGAAAAGACAAATTTTGAACCTTCCAATGCGTGTTGCGACATAAAACTTCGAAGCTAAAAGAATTTGAAAATTCCAAGCTATGTTGCAACACGCAGGGGCTGTATTGTGACACGATATCCGGTTCTGCAATTTTTTTCAGCCCATTCTCCGTGTAGTCGTCATCTCCTCTAAATACCTCACTTCTTGTTAGCCCCAATCACTTTTCTTAAGCATATTTTGGCAACCTAAAAAACCCATTACAGCCACCGCACCTCCCTTCATCTTTCGTCAAATTTTTAAGACTTCAACTTCAATTCTTCTACCAGTCTTCTCTTTCTTTGTTAATTCTTTATCACTTTTTGTTCTTTTCCTCCTTTTTACAGGTTTGAAGCATCCCATTAGGATTGGCGAATGTCTCGATACGTGCAAGATTATCACGTAACAAGGTTAATCATTCTAGTCTTGTTCTGTGTTATAAGTGGTGTTTGGGTAATTAGCTGATTAGATCTTTTAATTAAAATTGTTTAATGGTACCACGAAAAGCACAATTCACCAACGAGGCATCGATGGAAATCTATGTTGACCGCTTCCACAACGAATCAATGGTGCGATATTACTTAAAGATGAACGAATGTACGTTTATCTAATAACGGGGGTTCGATCCCTCGTTAACTGAGTGTGAAGCTATTTGGGAGTTGGTTATTTTGCCCAAGCCCGCACATATTTGTAAATAACTAACCCAAATTTATTTTAGTTCTGCCTATATTATTTTTTAAAATTTAAAAAATATATTTATATCATTTTTAAGTTAATATTTAATAATTATATATATTTGTATTTATTTAAAATTGTATATATATTCATCTTAAGCTTTTTTAATGTTTACATTATAGTACTATTATATATAAAAATAACAAAATATAAAACACTGTGAACTTTAAGAAAATGGATCAGGACTCAAGCCTTGAATGTTTAAGAACCTGGTCAATTTTTAAATGGACCTAAATTTTTTATTGCCAAAACTCATTTTTCAGACTTAACATTTTTATCCAAACATTCTTAAATTTCGAATGATCTTTTGGACTTGGAGCAAATAACTTGACCCATGAACGATTCTAGTTAGAAACCATCCTTTTTAAAAAGTAATATTGTAGGTAGGGTTCAAACAGTTAACTGAACCGAACTTGTATTAGCTAAATTAACCAAACTTTTTAATCTTTTAACCATTACTCGAATCGTTTTTTAAAAAAAAAAATTAACTAAACTGAAAAATTTCGGTTAACTAAATTAACCGAAATTTATATGTTTTTTTTTTGTTAAAACAAGCATAAAACATATAAAAAAATGACAATGTTCATTTGACCGAATTATTCGAATTAATTGAATTAAACTACATATAATTTGTATTATCAATTATTAAGTTCGGTTAATTTGGTTAATTCGGTTAAATACCCGATTTCGAACCGAATTAACCGATAACCAAACTTTCAAAAAATCATTAATCAACCTCCGATCAAATTAAATCGGTTAAGCGACCGATTAATCGAATTAGATCGATTCGATCAATTTATTTAATTTTAATCGAAATTTTATCACCCTAACTGTGGAATTCAATTAAATCAATTAGCACCAAGTTTTTATCATCCCCAATCTTAAAATTTATGATTACACAAAAATCATTTCATCAACATTCAAACAAATGAATCTTCAAAAAAAAAAAAAATCAAACAAATGGAACAATGTCCAAGTTTCAAACCACAAGCTACCAGTTGCAAAAAAATATCCTGAAAGTCAAGATACCTTCCAAGCTTCCTTCTATATATGGAGGATTATGTCATGGCTGTTGTGTTGGCAGTTGCTTGCTACATTTAAGTCACAAAGTTAGCTAAGAGGGCCCATACCTAATTCCTTGTTCCAAAGGCAGCTCTTGCTTATTTCTTAAATAAAAACCAGTTGTTTTCCTCATAGTTACATAGGGATGGATGACATAAAACTTGAGCCCCAATCTATGAATGAGTTTAATACAAAATCTAAACAAACTAAAAAAGAAGACAACATTTTCTATTTTCTGATGTCAAGTGCTGTTAACTAATACTATGAACAAAATGATGGAAATACCCTTTAGAATAGCTAAACAAATTCTATAATTCTTAGCTTGGAAATTTAAGAAAACAACTTTTAAGTTTGTTGAGTATGAAGAAGCTAAGTGAAAGAGATAATCATTCCATTAACAGGTTTATGAACCCCCAAAATTTGTCACTTGCTTGCAAAATCTTATCTTCCATTTCCCATCTTTACATTCATCTCCACATATACCATCTACAATACAAACTCAATTTCCTCATCTTGTTTTGGAAAGAAAAAAAAAAAAAAAAAAAAACAAAATCTCTCTTGAAAATGAAGCAATGGAACAAATCATCTCTGAACTTGAAATCCCATCTTCCTTCCAAGAATTTCTGCCACAACTCCTGCATTTTAAGACCCATTTTCAGATGATTTAACAACGCAATTCTAAGAAAAAGAAATAGAAAACTTGAAAGATCTAGACTATTTATAATACCATTCTCTGCCCAAAACAGAGGAAATTAGCATAACCAAAGAAACCCACAATTGTAAACAAATTCAAGATCCAATTCAATTAGTAGGAGAAGAAAGATTACCTTGACGCTTGCAAACAGGAGGATCTTCAAAGAGGGAAAGGGAAAGTTGTTTATGGGCAACCCCGATATCAAACAGAATAAGGCCAGAAGAAGGATCATTAACAGTGATACCTTTAACATTAAACCACACAAACAGCTCTTCCTGAGAGAGGCCTTCAAGCCCCACAAGTCCACCATAGCTAAGATTAGCTGTGACCACACGGTCAAAGTGTACCCTCCCATCAAACTTGGCCATGCATGGGGTTTCCAGGTGCACTTCAAGGCGACCATCATCAGGGTCAAATTTATAGGATTTAACATTGTCTGGGAAAAGACCAACAGGCAAGCCTTGACTCTGAAGGAGAACATGTAAGGAAGAGGCGACTAAGAGAGGGAGAAGAAGCAGAGTACCGAATAAAGAAATGGGTGTCAGAATTTTCGGAGATGGAGACATTTTTGGGATGATTTTCCAAGATTGGGACACAAACTTGGGAGATCTGAGGTTTTTCTTCCTTCCAAGGGTTTAAAACTTTAAATTTAAGGTTGATTTTTAGGGCTAGCAGAGTACTGTGTCGAATTCTATGATAGAAAATGAGAAATGGGGGCCAGGAAGGACTGCCCAATTTCTAGCCTGGCAATTTTTAATTTATAAATTGACCTTATACTTTGTTCCTTTTATGTGAAATTGACCTTTCACTCCTTGTATTTTTTACATATTTGAAATTTAGTCTTTCTTTTGTTTTAATCTTATGAATTCAGTCTTTTTACTAATTTGATTTAATAAAAACTAGTTGAATATGGGTTTGTAAGGTTTCAAATGTTGATTTTCAACATTTTTTAAAGTGAAAATTGATGTATATTTTTTAATTATAGGGCATCAACACTATATGCATTTCTTTTAAAAGAAAAATGGTCATAAAATTCAATTTAACGAAAATCCTTTATCGGTATTATTAAATCGAAAGATTAAATTTTAAATGTGTAAAAGATGAAATTATACCGAAAGTAGAGGATGATTTTGGGAAATCTAAATTTTGAAGAAGGTTAGTGAAAGGAATCTAATAGGTAACAAGGGTTGATTACTCGTTAGGACGGTTAATAATGATATAACAGACAGACAGTAGTTACGTACCCCAACGCCATGCTTGAAAATTACGAGGTTTGAGATTGACAGCTTTCTTTGTAATACATACATTATATCACCTAACAGGTTTGGAAACAAGAAAAAAAAATGTAATTAATTGGTTGCCACATTTATTAAACAAAATCATTAGGCATAAACAAGAGCAACTTTTCCTTCTCTTGATGACTTTTGCCGCTTCTTTAATGATTATTCATTGCCATTGGACTGTCTCGTGATGCTTTTTTTCACCTGACCCCATCTTTCTTTTGTTTGTTGTTCCCGGCGTTGTTTTAAATTCAAACTCTACAAGTCTCTTGTTCTGCATATTTTATATATTTCAGTTTCAATATGATAAATACAAAAAAAAAAAAAAACCCCAACAAATAATGGCAGAAAGGCCAACGTATTTGCTCAACCCAAGTTGTCTTATAAAATTGAAAATATTAATATTGTACGAGCTTGCAGTTATATTTGAATATTAGATCCGAATCATCTTATTGTTATATTATTCCAATGGAATGAGTCTCCATGACCAGTCGTCAAACATTTAGATAGCATAGGACATATGTAAAATAAGTGGATTAGAGGCACAAACCCTATTCTTACTCTGCCTAAACTGTTTTTTGATAACCAGGATTTTGAAGTGGTTGTGGCTTGACTTGCACCACAACCACAACATTGGTTTATTTATTTTACTATAAAAACATATAGTTGTCAAATATTTAAATAGGATTTGAAGTGACTATCTTTTACAAAGTAAGTGAATAGGCGACAAAATAGTTCTCAAGAATACAAAGATTATGCAAATCAAGATAAAGGTTTGGTGGATATTTCGAAGCTAAAGATAATTTTCAAAGAATGCTTATCAACTATTTAGTTGCCTATTTAATTGAATCGTTTTTGGCAACTTATGTGCTTGAGAGAAATAATGTTAAACTCCTATGTTCATCTTAGAGACTGTTTTTGTGAGTGATTGTTTTGAATTACTAAGTTTGTGTTTTGGTGATTAGAATAGTAGATTGAGAGAATTACACTTTGATATATAAAGGTAAGGTTGAGTATTAGGTTTGGGCTTAAATCATTATTCTTTATATGAAGCTTATCATAATTATTTGATTCTTTGAATAACGACTTATGAACATAGGATTAAGTTTGAATCGCACTAATAATCTTGGTATGCAAGTTTTTCTTTGTTGTTCCAACTATTTTGACCACTATTATTACCATAACATATTTCCAAAATTTACCTTCATTTGATGTTAAAGCAAACACCAAATTCAATTGGTTACAATCTTGCAAGTTATTATGAAGGCAATGAAAGAAGGTGGATCAACCATACACCCACCACCACTAGATGGGTCAAGTTACTCAGATTAGAAGTGTAACACTCCTCACCTTTCTTGATATACGGTACGAATGGGAGATGCTATCGGGGCATTTTTGTGACAAATTTTTTTTTTTGATTTATTTGAGAAATTAAACTTTAAAATATTTTTATAAAATCATAGATAATAGATAAATTCAATTTTTAGAACATTAAAATCAGGTTGAAATAATTTAGAATCGATTTGTAGGTGTTCGAAGGTATTCGAGACTAAATAAAGCCTCAGAAGGCCCAAAATCACTAAAATAGTATAGTGGGCAAACTGAGGGAGAAGTATAGGTACCTTTGGAGAAGTGCAAGTAGTTCTCCTAGGAGATGTACTGGTACCTTTGGAGAAGTACCAATACAAGCCCCTAGAACTATAGAAATTTGGAGAAGTACTCGGCCCGATCACTGGGTCTGAGCTACAATGTGCCTCATTCGTTGCTGGAGCAACTGCAATTTGTAACTTTCAATTCAACAATCAATATACATTCAATTACAAGTAAATCATGCTTATTATAAAATATATAATAATTTCTGAGTCTTATATAAGCTTAAGAAAGCTCGTTTGCTAAACCGAGATTGATATGGACCAAAATGTAAAGAATAAAAAAATTTTAGAGTTTCCTTGTCGCGATGTGACTCTCTGTTAAGGCTCTTCATGACCTCGAAGTAACAATGTCGCCACGAGAATCCCACTCTATTCCTCGTCGCTATTCCAAGGGTTCATCGTCGTGACATAACAATCTGATTCTATCAAAATCTAGCATGCTCAAGGTAAAAAGACCTAAAATTTTATATATACATTTTCAGGCAACCAACTCATAACCTATCAATAATTCAAGTAAAAAAAATACCAAAATTATTATTCATTTTAACCAACTTCAATCCTACATACCCTAAACTAACCAAACACCATTTCAAGTCATTAGCAAAAGATCATATTATATACAACATAAACCTTGGAGACATTTAGCCAAAAGTCCTTAGGTACATGCAAAAAGACCAATTTGAATGACTTTTTAAAAACTTTGTTGGGTTGGAAATGATAGCCTAGATGCTGACTTCAAGTCCAAGGCTTCGACAAACACTTGAACCCGCGTATAGAGAAAACATGTAACATCCCGGTTTAGGGCCTAGTCAGAATAATGGTGCGAGACCACAAATCTGAGGTATATGTATGACTTTTTGAGGTTTATGCTATATATGCATGCTAGTGTGAAAGTTTCATGAAGCAATTTTATGAAATTGCGGTTAAATTGTCCAAAAGGACTAAATTGCAAAAGTTGAAAAATGTGAGATTCTAGATGCTATTTGTGTGAAATAGCTTTAGAATATTAATTAGAGGCCCTTAGTGAGTAATTTTCCCAATTTTTAGTTTTTGGATAAAATTGGGCATGGATGAGTTAAAATAAGAAGTTTATCAAAAAGGGCATTTTGGTCATTTGGCTATTAAATGATTAAAATAGGAGAAAAGATGACAAAATTCATTCATCTTCTTCTCCAAGGCTATTGAAATTTTCAAGAGCCATTGTTAGGGTTCTTCAAATTTTTCAAGCTTGCTAGTAAGTGCATCTAAGCCCTGTTTTTGATATTCTTCGTATTTTTGAAGCCCTAGTAGCATGAGTAAGCTATTTTTAGCTATTTGATGAGCTATGATGGATGTTAAAAAATTTACCCATGTATGACATGCATGTATTTTGATGTTTTATGGAAAAATATGAAAGCTTGATATAGTAGAAACATCTTTTGCTAAGTGATGTTCCATGAAAAATGCATGTAGGGGCTTGTTTGTGAAATCTTGAATTTGGCCATACATGTATGATTTAGTGAGAATTGATGAATGCTTTAGTTGAGTAAGTGATTTGGCTAAGTATGAAAGGCTAGAAAGTTGAATAAAAATCACTTTACAAGCCTTGGGGCAAAAGTGTAAATATGAGAAAGTTTAGGGGCAAAATGGTAATTTTGCTAAAGTATGAGATGTGGGTCAATTTAGTCAATGTGTGTATCGTATAAGCTGATTTATTAATTATAGATCAAGAAAGACGAAGCCCGGATCTAAACCGAGGCAAAAGCAAGGTGGTGGACTAAATTACACGTTTCTATACTTTTGAGTACCGAGGTAAGTTTATACATAAACAATGCATTCATACTTACAATTTGTTAATTCTAGCTAGTGTGTAGCATGTTTGATAACCTATGTAGAATGAATGTGGTAGATATTGTGAATGGATGAATGATTGAGTAAGGAGATATGAGAATGTGTAGTGATAATGCTAAATGGTGGGCTAAGTGCGATACCATCTTAATGCATATTGACTGTGAGCTGGCTATGTGCAATGCTATCGTTAGGTATATCGTCTAGTGGGCTATGTGCGAAACCACTATGATTACCTTTGAGGTAGGCTAAGTGCAATACTACCTTATAAATTGATTGTGGTGGGCTGAGTGCGAAACCACTGAGAAATTAGCTGTGTGGATTAGCTGTGTAGTTGTATTATTGAGTTAATTAGCTGTGTGGATGAATTATCGAGGAATGATGTTGTGTTGTATATTATATAAATGTGATATTGAATGCAGGGGTGCATTTCAATGGTTATGAGTATATGACTCATGATGTGTTGGAAATGTGGTAAGGGATAGAAAGAGTAAGCATAGTTGTGTATCATATGTTAGTATAATGCTAATTGTTGTTTAGTTTATGCTATGATGCTTAATTGTTAATGTGTAAACTTACTAAGCTCAAAGCTTACTCTCTTTCTTTTCCCTTGTCTTATAGAGCAATAGAGTTGACTCGAGATACGAGGATCAACTGGAGAATCACCCACGGTATCATCACACTCTGGTACATGAGACTCAATGTTTTGTATATGGCATGTATAGGGGCTAGAAAAGTTAGTGAATTCTGTTGTAAATGGTTAAGATGTGTTAGCCCATAGTTGGATAATCTATTTTGTATAATGCCATAGTTGTTGGCTACTTTATTATATGAAAAGATGTAGTTATCCATGTGAAATTGCACTTCATTATGAGTTGGTTATGGATGTGTTGAATGAGTGCATGTTATGTATGCTAAAGGGGTGAAAAGAACTTGGCCTATAGCTTTGTTCTTGTCCATGTGGATAGACACACGGGCGTGTGTTTAGACCATGTGTGTCACACGGTCAGTCCATGGGCGTGTGACTTGGCCGTGTGTCCCCTACATGTTGGCATATTAAGCCAGAATAGACCACGGACTAGTCACACGGGCGTGTGCCTAGGCCGTGTGAGTTAATCAGTGTTGGCTGCCGTGGGTAGATAGTCAGTTTTCACCACGGTTGGAAGGCATGGGCGTGGGTGTCTATATATGAGCGTGTCTCATCTTGCACGGGCGTGTGAGCCCTGTATAAAAGAGAAAAATTTTAAGATTTGAAAAAAACATTCCGGTATAGTCTCGAGAGCCCTCGTGTGTATGAGTGAGGCCTTGTAAGTCAAGAATGAGGTAGTTGAGGTGACTTAAGAGAGTAGTCACGATGAGCCTAAGTGGTGATCAAATAGTTTTAATACGGTAACGCCTCGGGCCCGGTTCCGACGTAGAATCCGGGTAAGGGGTGTTACATTTAGTGGTATTAGAGCTATGGTTTAGTCGGTTCTAGGACTACTGTAGCGGGTGTGAGAGTCTAGCTATACATGCCATAAGTGTACAATGATAGTGTGGTTGTTTCTGAAGATTTTAAATCTTGTTTCATATAGTATATGGATCTCGATCAATCTACTGCTGATGAAGCATCTAGTAATGCGCCGGCTCCTGCGCAAGGAACCCTGCCTGTACAAAGTGGACCCGAGGCTAGGGGTCAAGGGGAAGAGGCACGGGAAGCCTTTCTCTAGATGATGAGTAATTGGTACTCGGACTATGTTCGAGTGAACCCTAATGCTCAACCTCCTCTACCTCCTCCTATACGCCAGCCAATTCCACTGGCTCCTCAAGGTATTGATGTAGTAAGGATATCGAAACCCTCGGTGGATAAGATTAGGAAGCACGGGGCTGAGGAGTTTAGAGCTAAGGTAGATGATGACCCTGAGAGTGCGGAGTTCTGGTTAAAGAACTTGATGAGAGTGTTCGATGAACTCTCATGTACACCTGAAGAGAGCTTGAAGTGTGCTGTATCCTTGCTGAGAGATTCGACATACCATTGGTGGAAGACGCTGACGTTAGTGGTCCCGAAAGAGCGGGTGACGTGGGACTTTTTTCTGGAAGAGTTCCAGAAGAAGTTTATAAGCCAACAATTTACTGATCGGAAAAGGAAGGAGTTCCTTGAGTTGAAGCAAGGAAGAATGTCAGTAGCAGAATATGAGCGTGAGTTTGTTAGGCTTAGCAAATACGCTCAAGAATATGTGTCGACAGAGACCATCTTGTGTAAGAGGTTCGAGGATGGACTGAATGAGGACATCAAACTCCTAGTGGGTATTTTGGAGTTGAAAGAGTTTGTGGTGTTAGTTGAAAGGGCAAGTAAGGCCGAAGAGTTGAGTTCAGAAAAGAGGAGGGCTGTGAGTGAAGCCCGAGATGCGAGAATGTAACACCCCTTGCCTGAGTTCTATGCCGGAACTGGGCTCGAGGCGTTACCGTAACCATCCCATGATCGACACTTAGGCTCATCTTGACTACTCTCTCTAATCCTCTCAGTAACCTCATTCTCGAATTACGAGGCCTCATTCATACACACGAGGGCTCTCGAGACTAATCCGGAACTTTTCCTAACCTAAAAAAAAATTTCTCTTTTGAATAGGGCTCACACGCTTGTGCAGAGTACAACACGCCCGTGTGAAGTCACACACGCCCATGCCTTCAACCCGTGGTGAACACTGATTTCACCCACATGGCCTCAAAGCTTAGTCACACGCCCGTATGACTGGCCCGTGGTCTATCCTGACTTACAAGATTAACTTGCAGGGGACACACAGCCAAGACACACGCCCATGGACTGACCATGTGTCACACATGGCCTAGACACACGCCCGTGTGTCTATCCACATAGACAAGAATAAAGCTATTTGCTAAGCTCTTCTCACCCCTATAGCATTCACAACATGCACTCATACAACACATCTATAATCAACTCAAATTGAAGTGCAATCTCACATAGAAAACTACATCTTTTCATATAATATAATAGCCAACAACCATGGCATTATACAAAATACACTATCCATTTAAAGGCCAACACATCTTAGCCATTTACAACAAAAATTCACTAATTTGTCTAGCCCCTATACATGCCATATACAAAACATTGAGTCATGTACCAGAGTGTGCTGATATGTGGGCTCTTCCAATGATCCTTGTATCTCGGTTCACCATTTTTACTCTATAAAATAAAGGAAAAGAAAGGGAGTAAGCTTCGAGCTTAGTAAGTATACACATAAACAATTTAGCATCATAGCATAAGCTAAACAACAATTAGCATTATACTAACATATAATGTACAACTATGCTTACTCTTTCTATTCCTTACCACATTCCTAACACATCATGAGTCACATACTCATAACCATTGAAATACACCCTTGCATTCAATATCACATTTACACAATATACAACACATCATTATTTATCAATCCACACAGCTACCTTATTCAACGTAACAACCACACAGCTAGTTCACATAACTAATTCACACAACTAGTATCTCGGTGGTTTCGCACTTAGCACACCACGATCAATTAATAAGGTGGTATCGCACTCAGCCTACCACAAAGGTATTCATAGTGGTTTTGCACATAGCCCACTAGACAATATACCAAATGATAGCATCGCACATAGCCAGCTCGTCGTCAATATGCATTAGGATGGTATCGCACTTAGCCCACCATCTAGCATTATTACTACACATTCACATGTTTACTTACTCTATCATTCATCCATTCACATATTCTACTTGAATCACATAGATTCTCAATCATTCTCAATCATGCTACACACTATCTAGCATTCACAAATTGTAAGTAAAAATGCACAGTTTATGCATAGACTTACCTCGATACTCAAAAGTATAGAAACATGCAATTTAGTCCACCACCTTGCTTTTGCCTCAGTTTCGATTCGGGCTTCGTTTTTCTTGAACTATAATGAATAAATCAGCTTATTCAATACACACATTGGCTAAATTGACTTAGATCTCATACTTTAGCAAAATTACTATTTTACACTTAAACTTTCCCATTTTACACTTTAGCCCCAAGGCTCGTAAAGTGATTTTTATTCAACTTTCTAGCCTCTCATGCTAAACCAAACCACTTACTCAACTAAAGCATTCATCAATTCTCACTAAATCACACATGTATGACCAAACTAAAGTTTTTCACAAACTAGTCCCTACATGTATTTCATGGAAAATCACTTAGCAAAAGATCTTTCTACTACATCAAGCTTTCATATTCTTCCATAAAACATCAAAATACATGTATGTCATACATATGTACATTTTTGAACATCCATCATGGCTCATCAAATAGCTAAAAATAGCTTTATCATGCAACTAGGACTTCAAAAATACGAAGAATATTAAAAATAGGACTTAAATGCACTTACTAGCAAGCTTGAAAAATTTGAAGAACCCTAACAATGGCTCTTGAAAATTTTGGCAGCCTTGGAGAAGAAGATGGATGAATTTTGTCATCTTTTCTCCTATTTTAATCATTTAATAGCCAAATGACCAAAATGCCCTTGATAAACTTCCTATTTTAACTCATCCATGCTCAATTTTGTCCAAAAACTAAAATTTGGGAAAATTGCTTATTAAGGACCTATAATTAATATTCTAAAGCTATTTCACACAAATAGCTTCTAGAATTTCACATTTTGCAACTTTTGCAATTTAGTCCTTTTGGACAATTTAATCGCAATTTCTCAAAATTGCTTCATGAAACTTTCACACTAGCATGCATACATAGCATAAACCTCAAAAACTCATTCATAGCCCTCGAATTTATGGTCTCACCCCACTATTCTGACTAGACCCTATACCGGGATGTTACAGAGAAAGAGGCCGATGAGCAAGTAGTATCAAGCCCAGTCGAAAAGGTCCAAGGAAGTGAATCCTCGGAAGACAGCACCAGAGGGTTATTCGCATCAAGATTTGGGCAATACTCATTCGGGTTCGAGAGTCCAAGCCACCTCGATGGAAAGTGTGGGCAATCCGAAGAGTAAACCGGAGTGTCCAAGTTGTGCTAGATATCACACCAGAGAGTGTTGGGGTAACATCCGGAAATGTTATAAGTGTGGTTCCCCCGAACACTTTATCCGAAACTGCCCCGAGAGGGATGATAATGAAGAGTAGCAACAGATGAGACCAAGTGATGTGCCTACAAGGGGTAGACCACCAAGAAACCCAAGAGGTGGGGTTAGTGGTAGAGGTACGTCCAGAGACTCTGCTGTGAGACCGGAGGGTCAGGCACCTGCGAGAACATATGCTATTCGCACTCGCGAAGAGGCATCCTCCTCAAATGTGATAACGAGTACTTTTTCTCTCTATGACACCTTTGTTATTGCTTTAATAGATCCAGGGTCTACTCACTCTTATATTTGCATGATATTGGCATCTAGTTTGAGTATGACCATTGAGTCTATAGATATTGTGGTTAAGGTGTCAAACCCATTAGGAAAACATGTGTTAGTGGACAAGATGTGTAAGAGTTGTCCTTTGACAATTAGAGGTCATTGTTTTCCGACAAATCTGATATTGTTGCCATTTGATGAGTTTGACTTAATCCTAGGCATGGATTGGTTGACTACCCATAGTGTCTTAGTGAACTGTGGTAGTAAATTTATTGAATTGATTTGTGAGATATTGTTCGGGTTGAATCAGGTGGATCAGATAGTCTACCAGTGATGATTTCTTCTCTAGTGGCTGAGAAATGTTTGAGAAAAGGATGTGAGTCCTATCTCGCTTTTGTGTTGAATACTCAAGAGATTGGAGTGAAGTTTGAAATAGTGCCGATAGTATGGGAGTATCCAGATGTATTCCCGGAAGAGTTACCCAGATTACCTCCAGTGAGAGAGGTCGAGTTTGTGATTGAGTTAGTTCCGGGAACGACACCTATTTCAATTGCTCCATATAAAATGGCACCTTTAGAGTTGAAAGAACTGAAAGTTCAGTTGCAAGAGTTGACAGATAAGGGTTTTGTAAGACCGAGTTACTCATCGTGGGGTGCTCCAGTATTATTTGTGAAGAAGAAAGATGGGTCTATGAGGCTGTGCATAGACTATAGGCAACTCAATAAGGTGACAGTGAAGAATAAGTATCCTTTACCAAGGATAGATGATCTTTTTGATCAACTGAAAGGAGCTACAGTGTTCTCCAAGATAGACCCGAGGTCTGGTTACTATCAGTTGAGAGTGAAAGAACAAGATGTGTTAAAAACTGCATTTCGAACAAGGTATGGCTATTACGAGTTTTTAGTCATGCCATTTGGTTTAACAAATGCACCTGCGATTTTTATAGATCTGATGAATCGTGTTTTCAGACTATATGTTGACAAGTTTGTAGTTGTCTTCATTGACGACATATTGATCTATTCTCGGGATGAGAACGATCATGAAGATCATTTGAGAATTGTCTTGCAAACTTTAAGAGATAAGAAGTTGTATGCTAAGTTTAGCAAGAGCGAGTTTTGGCTCAGAGAGGTTGGATTCTTAGGACACATTGTGTCGGGTAATGGCGTCAAGTTGACCCGAGTAAGGTATCAGCTGTTGTGGATTGGAAACTGCCGAGGAATGTGACGGAAGTTAGAATTTTCTTGGGATTAGCGGGATATTATAGACGTTTCGTAAAAGGGTTCTCTGTGGTTGCTACCCCGATGACGAAACTATTGCACAAAGATGTCAAGTTTGAATGGACTGATACATGTAACAGTGTTTCGAGAGACTGAAAACATTGTTGACTGAAGCACCTGGTTCAACCAGAATCAGGAAAGGAGTTCGTGGTTTATAGTGATGCGTTGTTTAATTGTCTCGGTTGCGTGTTGATGCAAGAGGGTAAGGTGGTTGCTTACGCCTCGAGACAATTAAAACCGCACGAGAAGAATCATCCGACTCATGATTTGGAGTTGGCTGCGATTCTTTTCGCGTTAAAGATTTGGCGACATTACTTATATGGTGAGAAGTGCCGAATCTTTACGGATGACAAGAGTTTGAGATATTTGATGGATCAGAAGTATCTGAATTTGAAACAGAGGCAGTGGCTTGAGTTGTTGAAAGATTATGAGTTAGGTCATTGATTACCACCCGGGAAAAGCGATTGTGGTTGCAGATGCCCTGAGTAGGAAATCCTTGTATGCTCTAAGAGTTATGGGCACGAGTTTAGCATTAGATGATGGTGGTGCTATTTTGGGAGAGTTGAGAGCTAAGCAACTATTTGTTCAACAGATATGTGAGGCTTAGAGGAATGACAGTGAGATGCGAGCTAAGAGAGCTAAGTGCGGATCTGAAAGTGATTCTGATTTTCGAGTGGGTTTGAATGGTTGTTTATTGTACCATGAAAGAATTTGTATACCTAAAGATGAGGAGTTGATTCGAAAGGTTTTGCATGAGGCCCATAGTGGATGTTTGTCAGTACATCCGGGCAGTACGAAAATGTACAATGATTTGAGGAAGTTGTATTGGTGGTCGGGTATGAAAAGAGATATTTCAGAGTTTGTGACAAAATGTCTGATTTGTCAACAAGTAAAAGTTGAGCATCAAGTGCCTTCGGGATTGCTTCAGCCAGTGATGGTACCCGAATGGAAGTGAGATTGAATTACCATGGATTTTGTGACGGGGTTACCGATGACTCTGAAAAAGAAAGATGCTGTGTGGGTTGTTGTGGATAGACTCATGAAGTCAGCTCACTTTATCCCAGTACGTGTTGATTATTCATTGAATAAGCTAGTTGAGTTGTATGTAGCAGAGATAGTGAGATTGCATGGTGTGCCTATGTCTATTATATCAGATAGAGATCCAAGATTTACTTTAAGGTTTTAGAAGAAGTTGCAAGAGGCCATGGGTACGAGGTTAAATTTCAGTACTGCGTTTCATCCGCAAACTGATGGTCAGTCTGAAAGAGTGATTCAAGTTCTTGAGGATATGCTCCGATGCTGTGTGTTAGAATTCGATGGTAGTTGGGAGAGATATCTACCTTTGGTCGAATTCGCCTACAACAACAGTTATCAGTCGAGTAAACAGATGGCACCATATGAAGCTTTGTATGGTCGTAAGTGTCGGACTACTTTGTATTGGACCGAGCTTAGTGAAAAGCGGATCCATGGGATCGATCTAGTGAAAGAAACCGAGGAAAAAGTGAGAGTAATCTGTAATAGTCTGAAAGCTGCTTCGGACTGACAGAAGTCGTACACGGATTTGAAAAGAAAAGAAATCGAGTTTGAGGTGGGTGACAAAGTGTTTTTGAAAGTGTCCCCGTGGAAGAAGATTATAAGATTTGGACGAAAAGGGAAGTTGAGTCCAAGATTCATAGGGCCGTATGAGACTACAGACAAAGTTGGGCCTGTAGTGTACCGGTTGGATTTACCGGTAGAGTTGGAAAAGATTCATGATGTGTTTCATGTGTCGATGTTGCGACGGTATCGCTCTAATCCTTTACATGTGATTCCTTCGACGAAAGTTGAGATAAGACTAGATATGTCTTATGAAGAAGAGCCGATTAAGATCTTGGTTCAAGAAGTGAAATAGTTGAGAAATAAGAGCATAGCACTAGTGAAAGTGTTGTGGCAGAAACACGGTGTGGAAGAGGCTACGTGGGAAACAGAAGAAGCTATGAGAGAGCAACATCCAAACCTCTTTACTGGTAAGATCTTCGAGGGCGAAAATCTCTAAAGGAGGGAGAGTTGTAACATCCCGGTTTAGGGCCTAGTTAGAATAGTGGTGCGAGACCACAAATCCGAGGTATATGTATGAGTTTTTGAGGTTTGTGCTATGTATGCATGCTAGTGTGAAAGTTTCATGAAGCAATTTTGTGAAATTGCGGTTAAATTGTCCAAAATGACTAAATTGCAAAAGTTGCAAAATGTGAGATTCTAGAAGCTGTTTGTGTGAAATAGCTTTAGAATATTAATTAGAGGCCCTTAATGAGTAATTTTCTCAATTTTTAGTTTTTGGACAAAATTGGGCATAGATAAGTTAAAATAGGAATTTTATAAAAAAGGACATTTTGGTCATTTGGCTATTAAATGATTAAAATAGGAGAAAAGATGACAAAATTCATTCATCTTCTTCTCTAAGGCTGCCGAAATTTTCAAGAGCCTTTGTTAGGGTTCTTTAAATTTTTCAAGCTTGCTAGTAAGTGCATCTAAGCCCCGTTTTTGATATTCTTCGTATATTTGAAGTCCTAGTAGCATGAGTAAGCTATTTTTAGCTATTTGATGAGCTATGATGGATGTTAAAAAATGCACCCATGTATGACATGCATGTATTTTGATATTTTATGGAAGAATATGAAAGCTTGATGTAGTAGAAACATCTTTTGCTAAGTGATTTTCCATGAAAAATGCATGTAGGGACTTATTTGTGAAAGTCTTAAGTTTGGTCATACATGTATGATTTAGTAAGAATTGATGAATGCTTTAGTTGAGTAAGTGATTTGGCTAAGCATGAAAGGCTAGAAAGTTGAATAAAAATCACTTTACGAGCCTTGGGGAAAAAGTGTAAATATGAGAAAGTTTAGGGGCAAAATGGTAATTTTGCTAAAGTATGAGATGTGGGTCAATTTAGTCAATGTGTGTATTGAATAACCTGATTTATTCATTATAGATCAAGAAAGACGAAGCCCGGATCTAAACTGAGGCAAAAGCAAAGTGGTGGACTAAATTGCACGTTTCTATATTTTTGAGTACCGAGGTAAGTCTATGCATAAACAATGCATTCATACTTACAATTTGTTAATGCTAGCTAGTGTGTAGCATGTTTGAGAACCTATGTAGAATGAATATGGTAGATATTGTGAATGGATGAATGATTGAGTAAGTAGATATGAGAATGTGTAGTGATAATGCTAAATGGTGGGCTAAGTGCGATACCATCCTAATGCATATTGACTATGTATGTGCGATGCTATCGTTAGGTATATCGTCTAGTGGGCTATGTGCGAAACCACTATGATTACCTTTGAGGTAGGCTAAGTGCGGTACTACCTTATAAATTGATTGTGGTGGGCTGAGTGCGAAACGACTGAGAAATTAGTTGTGTGGATTAGCTGTGTGGTTGTATTACTGAGAAATTAGCTGTGTGGATTAGCTATGTGGTTGTATTATTGAGTTAATTAGCTGTGTGGATGAATTATCGAGGAATGATGTTGTGTTGTATATTGTATAAATGTGATATTGAATGCAGGGGTGTATTTCAATGGTTATGAGTATATGACTCATGATGTGTTGGAAATGTGGTAAGGGATAGAAAGAGTAAGCATAGTTGTGTATTATATGTTAGTATAATGCTAATTGTTGTTTAGTTTATGCTATGATGCTTAATTGTTTATGTGTAAACTTACTAAGCTCAAAGCTTACTCTCTTTCTTTTCCCTTGTCTTATAGAGCAATAGAGTTGACTCGAGATACGAGGATCAACTGGAGAATCACCCACGCTATCATCACACTCTGGTACATGAGACTCAATGTTTTGTATATGGCATGTATAGGGGCTAGAAAAGTTAGTGAATTTTGTTGTAAATGGCTAAGATGTGTTAGCCTATAGTTGGATAATCTATTTTGTATAATGCCATAGTTGTTGGCTACTTTATTATATGAAAAGATGTAGTTATCCATGTGAAATTGCACTTCATTATGAGTTGGTTATGGATGTGTTGAATGAGTGCATGTTATGTATGCTAAAGAGGTGAAAAGAACTTGGCCTATAGCTTTGTTCTTGTCCGTGTGGATAGACACATGGGTGTGTGTCTAGACCATGTGTGACACACGGTCAGCCCACGGGTATGTGCCTAGGCCGAGTGAGTTAATCAGTTTTGGCCACGGGCTAGCCACACGTGCGTGTGACTAGGCTTTGAGGCCATGGGTAGATAGTCAGTGTTCACCACGATTGGAAGGCATGGGCGTGCGTATCTTTACACGGGCGTGTCTCATTTTGCACGGGCGTGTAAGCCCTGTATAAAAGAGAAAAATTTTAAGATTTGAAAAAAAAGTTCCGGTATAGTCTCGAGAGCCCTCGTGTGTATGAGTGAGGCCTTTTAAGTCGAGAATGAGGTCGTTGAGGTGAGTTAAGAGAGTAGTCATGATGAGCCTAAGTGGGGATCAAGTAGTTTTAATACGGTAACGCCTCGGGCCCGGTTCCAGCGTAGAATCTGAGTAAGGGGTGTTACAAAACAAATCGTACCCTGAGCAATGGGGCTTAGTGGTACATTTTTTTTTTTATTAAAGATAGATGTATAATGCATTAACAATGCAACTCAAGCTAAAACATACTTATATGTCCATAATAAATCAACCAATTCATGTTCCCAAGTGACAAGGAATTTTCAACCATCAATTTGCATATGTAACATACCCATTTCAAGTCCAAAACAACCTTACCAACATTTCATCATATATAACTAGAATCAACTTATTTAATCATTAATCACTCAATTTATACCAATTTCATATCATTCCACAATCAAACATTCATTTATGCATTTATACAATATGCCAATATCATCATATCATTCATATACCAAGATATTCATCTCCCTTGGTTTAGTTTTTATACCATTCGGGTAGATTTTGGAGTCTAATGACTTATTCGAATTCATTTCAGCCCCTAGGGCTCGTTTTCAATTAAATCTCAGTATGATCATATATTTTCTATATTTCAATTCACATAGTTATAGGTTTGGCTCAATGGTATCAAATATTATCATATCCAGATTATTTACTAATGCGTTGTGAACCAACTAAATATCTTACTAAGGCAAGTGCACCTATCAATTAATAGTGTAGCTACGGTGAGCAAAGATATTGTTCCCATGAAGACTAAAAGTACTAGTAATTATCGTCTTTCTATTATTTAATCGATAAAATCGAGTGATTGATTAAAACCTAAAATTAACTAAATTAATTAACTAACGAACACAACAAAGAATAAATAAGGAAATAAACGATTAACAACCAAGAAGCAAAACAATACCCAATAAAGAATTCACCTAGATTTCATATATCATTATCAATCTAAATTACACAATTTCTTTACTTAATAACTTGATTCGTAGAAATACCTAAATTATGCTAATATCTTTTTCAATAGTAGTAGCAACTGACTCTAGGCTGATTAATTGAAATTTCTTTCTAATTAAAACCCCTATTATTGCATTAACTCAATTTATGGATTCCTCTATTAGGTTTGACTATAACTCGGAAGATTTATGTTATCTTATTTCTAGGATTGCATGCAACTCCACTCAACTACGCAAGATCTACTATTAAACAGGGTATAATTCATCCTCTGATTTAAGCACATCAAACATGGATCAATAATCTAAAAACATCAAACCAAGAATTAAACACACATAATTGAGAACAAGAAACTAAGTATTTATTGTGTAAAATAAAAAAAAATCAAATGATAGGATTGATCATAGGGTTTATCTCCCTAGGAATTTAGAAAATTAGTTCATGCTTGAAAATAAAAACAAACAAAAATACAATATAACCACAAGAAACAAAGAAACTCATGATAATCTCATAAGAAATCAAATGCAAATCTTCAATCTTGACGGAAACCTGCTTCAGAATTGACTTCAATGGTGTTTTTCAAGTTGTTTTTTTAATATTCTATGACAGCTCCCTCCTATTGATATGTGCTACAAGTAACATGTTTTAATCTCATTCTTAATGCGTTTTTGGGTGATTATTCGATGTTAATGGTGAATTTTATGCTCCTAATCCTTTAAATTCATGTTTTTATACTTAGGAGAGCATTTGGGAGCAAAATGAACGAAAAACGATTGAAAATAAAAAAATCAAAGCAAGTTTCAAGAGCCATATGACCATGTGCCACCATGTGGAAATTGTGAATTGCACTCCAAACCTGCGGGAAAACACGTTTTTTTTTAGGTTTTTTGGGCATTTTAAGGCCTATATATGACTAAAATAAGAAAATGGGAGTGAGCTGTCATTGAATGTTCAAGAAAAAAACTTGAAAAACACCATTGAAGTCGATTCTGAAGTAAATTTCTGTCAAAATTGAATACTCCCAATTTATTTCTTAGGAGATTATAATGAGTTTCTTTATTTCTTTCAGATATAGTATCTTTGGGATGTTTTTATTTTCAAGCATGAACTAATTTTCTGAATACCTTGGGGAGATGAACCCTATGATGAATTTTGTTGTTTGATTTTTATTTTACACAAAAAAGACTTAGATCTTGTTCTCAATTATCTGTCATTAATTCTTGGTTTAATATTTAGACTATTGATCCATGGTTGATGTGCTTAAATCAGAGAAGGAATAGACCCTATTTAAGAGTAGATCTAGCGTAATTGAGTGGAGTTGCATGCAATCCTAGAAATAGGATGACATAAATCTACCAGATTAGAGTCAAATCTAATAGAGGAATCCATAGATCGAGTTAATATGATAATAGGGTTTTAATTAGAAAGAAATTTCAATTAATCAACCTAGAGTCAGTTGCTATTACTTTTTAAGAGGGATATTAGCATAATTTAAGGATTTCTATGGATTAAGATACTAAGTGAAGAAATTACGTAATTAGATTGATAATGATAGATGAAATCTAGGTGGATTCTTTCCTTTGTATTGTTTTGCTTCTTGGTTATTAACTATTTATTTTCCTAAATTTTTTCTTTATCGTGTTCATTAGAAATTAGTTTAGTTAATTTTAGCTTTTGATCAACCATTCGAATTGTAACATCCCTAACTCGTCCGTTGCCAGATTGGGGTTACGGATCATTACAATACAATTCAGAACATTTAAATTCAAATAGAAACAATTAAACAAATTAATTTATAACATTTAATAACTCATATAAATCAAAGTAGAAATACATTTATGAACATTAAATAGAGTCTATGGGGCCCTAAAATCAATTTGAAAAGAATCAGGGGTCATTTTGAAACAAAACAGAAGAATAAGGAAAATTTTAAAAACAGGGGTCACACGACCTTGTGGCTAGGCTGTGTGACATAGCCCAGACCGTGTGAATACTCAAAGTATGGACACACGGCCGTGTCCTAGCCAGTGCATCCACCCATATGAATATTCAAAATAGGGCCACATGGCCGTGTCGCAGGCCGTGTGCCAAACTGTGTTACAAACTGACTTGAGACACACGACCGAGTCGTAGGCTATGTGAAACTTGTACCTAAAACAACAATGACACATGGTCGTGTGGAGGGGCCGTGTGTGGCACACGGTAGTGTGGAGGGGCTGTGTATGGCATACGGCCGTGTGACAGCTCGTGTCCCAGGCCTTGTGCTCCTAATTGTAACTTCAAAATCAAGTTTACCAAAACATGCTTACTTGGACACCAAGCAACCCAATTTTCATAATTTATACCTATTCAAAACACAATTAGACAAGCTCAAAACATGTCAAAACATCCATCCTAGGTGCCTAACCAATGTGCTCTCATTGACACCACAATTCAATAGTCAAATCAATATCACATTTCAAACCAAAGTACTTGCATTCAAAGTATCAAAACACCTTTAACAATTCATACCAAAACACCATTCCTTTCAATCTATAATTCAAATTGCCATATTCACCCACACTTTCATTATACCAAATAGACCAAACAAGCTCCAAACATAAATATATAAACCAAACCAAAAACACATTCACATGTACCAAAATCTATCTAAAGACAAACATCATTCAAGTTTAACAAACTTCACAAATAACCAACATAATTACAATTCACCTATTACATGACATATAACCTAAGGTGAACATTCAAAAGCTACCAAAAGGTTTCTAGATAGTGTGATTCTTTGAGCCGATCTGATCGCCTGTTTCCATAATACCTCTCGAGTATACGTTACAATTAGGGTTTAGCCTAGACTAGTAATCCTAATCGAGCTCTTTTGAGCATATACTATATAAAGGATTTAGGCTGGACTGGTAATCCTATTATACGATATGTGACTCGAGACTGTGTTTCTTGGCTAAGTGCCCTAATGGGTATCATTAAATAAGAAATTGACGGATTATCGAATCGTTCACCACGATTGTACTACTTGAGCATCCATTAAAATTTCAATGATTCAACGAACACAACTCTTGACACGACATGTGGGTTATAAGATGAAATGATAATGACTTGAAAGAATATTGCTTGATGAGCTCATCTAGGTTTACTTGATTGATATGAAGATTTTGGTGACTAACATGTTTGATTGAGTGCATGTGTTTAGGCAATATTGCTAATGGATGAAAAACATAATATTGTGTGCTTAGATTTATTAAACGGGATTGGTAAGTTTAGTTTCTGTTATACGAACTTACTAAGCATGTAATGCTTACTCCGTTTTATTTTTCATTGTTTTATAGTGCTCGAAAGCTCGTGAAGGTTGGAGATCATTGGAGCATCGTCACACTATCAACTAGTCATTTTGGGTATACTTAGTAAAATCATTTTGGTATAATGGCATGTATAGGACAACTAGGCCATATATGGCTTGAAAAATGATGTTTTGTAACCTAGCCATTAGAATGGCTAGTAATAGTTCATTATGGTATGACTAAGTAAGTTATTATGATGATATATATACACAAGTGTTATGTTAAGTATATATGATCAAATGTTGTTATTGCATAAGTTAACCCAAGGTAAGTTTATAAACACTTGTGCTTGAAATAATATGCCATGTTGAATGATGGAATTGCTCATTTTGAATGCTTGAATTGGTTGGTATTGGATGTGTCTTTTAAGTGCAGGTTATGGGTGTGATTTTGGGTGAAAAATAAAGCTAGAAATGACTTTATTTTGTCTACATGGGCATACACACGAGCATGTGTCCAGACCGTGTGTGACACACGACTGTGTACATGGGCGTGTAGCCAGACCGTGTGTCCCCTACACCTAAATTTTTGAGAAACAAAATGTTCAGAATTAAGCAAACGGGCAAAGATATGGGCGTGTGTCTCAGCCGTGTGGTTGACACGGCCTAGCACACGGACGTGTGAATTGGCCGTGTGACTTCAATTTCTTCATGCCTTAGAAGTCAGAGAGTTACACGGGGTAGAGACACAGGCATGTGTAGTCACACGGCCCGACCACACAGGCCCCTAGACCACACAGGCATGTGAGCCCTGTACCTTGGAAAATTTTTGTAATTTAGCGAAAAATTCTTAGATATTTCAATTAAGCCCCGACTTGTTTCTAATGCTTGTATTGGGCCTCGAGGGTCCATTTAATGGACGTTAAGAATGATTTCAGAATATGAATAGGCGGATCCTAGATGGATCCGGATCGAGTCATCGGGTCGTGTCAAAATGACGCAGTTTTGGGGCTTCTGAAGCCAAGCCAAAACGACGTCATTTCTTTAAGTATATATAAGTTAAAAAATTATTTAAAATTATTTTTAAACTTATTTCAAAAAAAAAAGAATCTCTTCTTTTCTTCTATTTTTTTCTCTCAAGCCCCTCCTCTCCGGTTACGGGGCCAGCGAGTCCCCGCTATGGCCACCAATCATCGGCGACAGAAACCGTCGCCTCCAGTGGCCGAAAATTGTAAAAGACTCCTTTTTGAGTCTTCTTTTCTTGTAAAACACGGATCTGGGGTCAAAATCACTAGAACTCTAACCAAAACTCCAAAAAAGAGAGAGAAACCTTTTAGTTTCCTTATCTTCGACGAAGCCTTCAACGAGTCCTTATGGATTCGGAGGTCCTTCACGTTGGAGAAGACCGTCTTTCCTCGGAGACGGGGTCCTCACCCACCCACGACGGCGGAAAACGAAACCTCAGGTAAAAATCTAAAATTTTCTTTTATTTTACGATTTTTCGAAATAAAAAAGGGCAAAATAAATGAACTACTTTTTTTTTTAAAAAAACTCTATTGTTTTCTTTTTTTTTTTTGTATTTGATTTCTTCGGTCCCTCATACAAAGGTTTTTTGTTTGGCTTTTATAGCTCAATTAAAATACATATATATTATTTTTGTTTTTTTTTTATCTTTTGCTTGTTCATTGTTTCTTTACTTCTGCTTCTGCTTCTGCTTCTGCTTTTTGCTTCTATTTCTCTGTTGTTTTGCAAGTGGTGGTGGCAGAAGGGTGTCAGATGGCATGCTTGCTGACGTGGTGAGGCTGCGACGCGAGGAGTTAGGGTTTTTGAAAATTTTTAGGTTTTGGGCTTTTGGGTTGCTGGGTTATTGGATTTAGCACGTTTGAGTTAGGGTAGTTTAGGTTTGGGCTTGTAATTTGGGCCAATATGTTTTTTTGCAAATGAACTTTGTTATTATTTTTGTTTTTGTTGTTGTTTTGTTTATTGGGCCGAACGAAATTGGGCTTTTACATTTACCATGTAAAAGAACTAATAATAATGCATGAGTAAGTATATTATGACACTAAAGTTGGAACTATTAAGGTTATGCTATATGGTTGTTTCGTTAATGCTTGATGAACTGTTTGCATGGTAGTTGTTCTAGGCATTCATTGAGCTTGTTAAGCTCACCCACTCCTTTCTTTAACTATTGCAGATTAGTTGTGTACCGATGTGAGCAGTGTGGTTTCGAGAGGTGATTCAAGTAAGACTTTTGTATTATTTTGTAGGTGTTCTATATTTATTTACGTTTTGGGAAAAAAGGCAAGGTGGTAGACTTGTTATAGCCCTGTTGATTTCAAGACATTTTGTTGGTTATTGGTTCGGTTTATAAGGATTACATGTTATTGTTATGCTTGGGTTCATGAACTTGAGGATGGATTGACGTTACTTGCTTGAACACGATTTTGCGTTATTGACCTGTTAAATAGGCTGATGAATGATTATTTGTCAAAGTAATTGATGCATGATGTTTAGGAACTAAATTGAAATGGATTAATTGCATATGTATGCTGTATTTTTTAGGTCTAGAGCAGAGGTATCGATAATCGAGTTTTAAAATCGATACCTCTGTATTTTGAAACGTGCAGGAAGTCAGAATATAGATTTGGTATCAATACCTTTTCTCGAGTATCGATACTCGGGGTAAATTTATCGATACTTCAAGATAGGTACCGATAATTTTCAAGACTTTGGTTTTTAAATTGAGAAACATAATGCAAGTTTGGTATCGTTTTTCCAGGTGGTATTGATACCACTTAAAGAAAATATCGATACCCTAGTGTCAGTATCGATACCTACGTGATAGTTTTGAGATTTTTTTAAATGGACCTTTTGCATGTTTAATTATTATTATAAGACTATTTGATGTATGATTAGCATGTAACATTGGTAACTAACAACTATAATTGACTTAAAACCTATACGAATACTAAGATGGATGATGCTTCGTTTAGATTAAACTTTTACTTGTTGTATATTACATAAGACGGTGGTGTGGCATCCCATATTCGGGCTTGGCAACCATACCGGGTATAGGGTGTTACATGGAACACGTCAAGCAGATAGTTTGAAGCCCACACTATCGGTTTTTGAATTGGTAGCATTTTGATTGATTTAAGTCTAGATTTGTGGCATGTATATAGGTGGTTTGTAAATGCTAGCTTTGAATGTTTAGCATAGTTGAAACTTATTTAATGCATGATTTGGTCAATGTTAATGCCTAGTTGAAATGGTATGTTTTGGTAAATGTGCTTGAGATTTGTATGTGAAAATTGGAAATTGCATATTTGAATGCGAATTGATATTAGAAAAGTTAATATTTGGAGAATTGTTGAACATTTATGTCATAGTATTGAAATGATGTGTTTAATGGTTGAATAGGTAAATTAGATTGATAAGAAATTGAATATGGTCATTTGCACTTATTTTGGTAGATGTTGGAATGTTTTGGTGTAGGTAAAGTTATGCCAATTGTGCATAAAAAAATGTGAAGTTATGTGGAAGTTTGAATAGGTACCAAATGGCCCAAATATTTACCAAAAATAGAGTCCACGTCTTAACGTGCAACTTAGCTCGTCACAGCGTTGGCCAAAACAATGAGTCACATCGCAACGTCAAATGGCCTGAGGTCATGACGTGACATATTGTTTTGACGACGTTATGACGTCGGCCCTGAAATTTTAAAATTTTACAATTTGGTCCTATTTCGTGCTTGAGTCATCAAAAGAGTTTTTGTAAACTCTATTGAGGCTTAGATTTGATTGCATAAAATAATGTCAACATGTTTAACACATAATTGCTTAATGAATAATTATTTTCTATAAAATTGGCGTGGTTGCTTGGCAACAAATGTAGCATTTGGTAGCTCGGATCTTGCGATCGGGTCAGAAGAGGGGTGTTACACATTCGACGATCCACAAAAATGCTAAATCATTGAATGATAAAATAAAGCTCTAACTTTATATCAAACCCGTATAGAAATGCTTATATGATCCTAATTAGCATGTCAGTTGTATCCTAACCTTTCTACTAAGTTTACATGGGTACATATACCAAGTGAACATTTGTATTCGATTCTCATTTATCCATATACTATAGCATCTATATTACAACCATATACACTTATGATTTTCATATTCTCATGTCACGATACATTATGAATTCCCATAGGCATTCACATTGTCATATTTCAAGTTCAATCATAACAATGCACACATATAATTCTTCATCTCATTAAACATTCTCCTTTTGTCATATAACCATATCCCAATGTTTCCTTGCCTAACATGTCAACAATATAGATTTCTTACTATATTCTCACAACCAATAACAAATTTGACCTATTTAAAACATCCTAGTACACACATCAATAAGAAAGTACAGTAAGTTCCATGAGAACTTACCTCTTTAAAATAAATAAATATAAAATGGAAGGAGGCTCCTCCAAGACCTTCACTCCACAACTTTTTCATTTCTTTAGCTAGAACCACCTCTAGCAACCTCTTTTGCTTCAAATATTATACAGAACAACATTTTTACATAATGTCAAAATATAAAGATAATCATTAATTAGCCATTCTAATGGCTCAACAACCATGGAAAAGCATTTAAACAATAAATGAGATGATGGAATGCTAGAAATTCATGAACTCTTTCTAAAGACCTTCGCTCTCTAGCTTAGTGTTTCTCACACTAAACTCAAACCCTAAGTGTGTGGATGATGAGATTGGTGATGAATCTTGGTTCTAATATGGTTTCTAAGGGGTGTTCTTACAAGAAAATAAAGAAAATTAAATGGTGGAAAATTTAAGTGAAAATGTGTAGAGAAGAAGAGAAATGAAAGATGGAAGCTTTTTTTTCTTTGGTAGGTTGGTTCAAGAAGAAAGAGCGTTGTTTCATCTTTTATTTTTACAAAAATAATATAATATTGGGTCAAAAAGTCAAAGATGATAACTTTTGGCCAAAATAAATCCTTTTAATGCAACAAGACTTATAAATATCCAAATCTGTTTTCATCGTCACATACTCTCATAAATACTAATATTTAGGCCCGTCGCGAGCAAAATTACTATCCGGTTCTCAATGATAGCAATCATCCAATTGCTATATTAATGATGTCCGAAAATCAATTGTTAAACATGGACAATCTTTATTTATTTGAGGCAAGACCAGAACATAACGAAAGCATTTTCTTCGAGTATCATCTGCAATTTTACAGATTTTACAGCAAGTATATTGCTTAAAACATTTGAAAAAGAAGTTCTTGGAATTATTCAGCAACAACTAAAATTAATACCGACCGCGGATTACGGATCTAGTGGGAAAATCACAGACTTATTTACAGATGGAATTGTTCATACTGCTACATGTTTCCTTCTAAAACAAGGAAACTAATTCAACCATGAATGTTCCTCTTGATACTCCATCTGCCTTGATATAAGTTGTCCCTGATAATGCCTTTCGTAATTGAAGATTGGGTTCTCGTAAATACCTCCATTGCCCCATCTTTCACCATAAGGATACGAATTACCAAAAAGATAGTCTGCAGTCTCCTCCCATGGGCAGTTTACTCCTTGAGGACCATAGCAATTTCGATAATCGTTCTCTCTCTTTGCACGATCCAGGCAGGGCCAGTAACCAAACAAACTTTCACAAAGGTCCACTGCTTCTAAGCCATACCCTGGAGGGATTTGAGACACACTCTTTTCATATTCAGCACCATTAGCATCTCCAATAGCTCCATTTCTATTAGAAGGGTAACCATCAGTGTAACTTTCCTTATTCTCTTCACCTTGATATGACTCTACAGGCTTGCCATTAGAACCCACATTAACAGCTTCATTACTTCCCTGGGTTTGCTGCTCTTGGTCTTTGACTGTGGCTGTTTTGCTTCCATTGCTAGGTTTTTCTACAAGTTTATCAACTCCTTTCCCATAAGGCGACTCTATAGATCCATAAGAAAAGGTTTTCAAGAATTGATCATTCGGATCCCCTGATGAACGTGGATAACATATTCCCTCGGAAGGGGGCAGGGGTTTGCCATATGTTGCATCAAGATCATAACCACCGCCATAAGGCGTTGGATCATACTCTTCAAATTCAGGCTCATTGAACTCTGAGACAGAATATGAGACAATTAACCTAGTCTTTACAGTACCATAATCTTCACCATAAGGGTCTAGGGCATACTCAACATAGTTGGGCTCACTGAAAGTATACGAAGAGTATGCAACAGTCGAGCGACCAATTTCAGGATCATAAGCACCATAACATGGAGCTGAATCGTATTGGAAAGAATTGTAATCCTTGTATGCATAGCCATAGCTAGAATGAGCTTCTAAGTCTTGTGATGAAACATAATCATGGCTACTATCATAATAAGGAGTTTGATAATACTCACCAGAATTAGCTTCATAATAATAGTTGGAGCTGTAATAGGCCATTACAGATTCATCAAAACTCAAACCTGAATTTTCAAGAAAAAAGGAAAATGTTACTCAATTTCCAGTGAGCAAGGGGGGGGGGTCCTTGCAAATTGCTCGAGTCACCGACTTTGTATCTAGATTTATCATCAAAATATCTACCACATAGCCTTTATCTTATGAGGAGAGAGATAAAGTTTATGCACATGTGAGGAGAATTGTGAAATTGGACTTTGACAACTACCGCCTAACTTTGTTTTTTTTCGTTTTTATTTGAACAAAGGAAAGGAAAAAAAAAATCAATTATCACAAACATGAAAACCCAACATTGCAACTTCAATGGTAGAACAACCCTTATAGGATATTATATTAAGAATTGAATTTTATTTTACCTCTTTTACATAAAAATAAATAAATTAGTTCTTATAGTTAGATCAAAGATTATTAAAAATTGTATTCATTTTTATTATTAAAATTTGGTCATTTATATCAGCGTGAGGTACATATGGCATGTCATATGTCATTGATTCGTTGTTCTGTCTATCATGCCAGTTTTTATTAGGAGTGAATAAAACTCGATTGGACTTAAAAAAATGATTTTTTTTTTTTGAATTTTGAGTTATTTGATTTTTTTTGAGTCAACTCGAATAAGTTATTTGAGTTTCGAGTTCAAGGCGAGTTGAATTTGAATAACTTGAATAATTCGAATAGCTCAAATAACAGATTGGTGTAAATACCCCTTTGGTCTTTGTCAATTTTGAAAAAGAACAAATTGGTATCTCTCAACAAAAATTAAAAAAAATGTTGAAAATAAGTTTTAAAATTCAAAATATTTAAAAATATTTCAAATTTTATATTTTGTAAAAAAATTATAAAAATAAAGAATATATAAAAAAGTTTGACCTAAATAAGTAAATTAACTATTTAAGTTTATCATACTAAAAATATCCTCTCTTTTTCTCTTATTTTGCTTTGAAAATTTTTTGGTTTCGAATTTATATGATCTAACATTGAATTAGTTATATTGTAACAAGATTTTAACTTGATATATTTAATTTTTAATTTAACTCGAATAATTTCACTCGATTCGTAAAAAAATTTAAATCGAGTTAGGATGATAAAATGGGACTCGCCAACTCAAATAACTTGAAATTTTTTTACTCGATTCAATCGAATGCTCACCTCTAGTTTTTATGAGTACAAATGAATGAATTTTTTAATAAAAGAGACGAGTTTACTGTTTGATCTAATATATATAGACTAATTTACCCCTTTTTTAAAGTAGAGAGACAATATACAATTTAACACCTAATATTATTTTTTCTATAACTTAGAATCAAAAAAAGAAAAGCATTGGCTCATTTCTCTTTCAATTGCTGAAATAAGAAATGTCAAAATCACATAATTGAAAGCACTACTTTTTCTCATCAGCACTAAATCCCTAACAAAATGGAGTGTGGAAAGAAATGGCGAGGGAGTGTAGCTGCCATGTCCCATCCTGTACCTAATTATGATAAGAATGAATTTGGTTATCTTGTTGTTCTCATATCTAAATTTTAATTTTCATGGGTCCAAAATTGACAATAAAAAATCAAAGTGATGACAGTCAAAATACCTGTAAGAAAACAAAATCCTTAATCTGTGCAAGATAGAGAGTTAAGTGATGCATTGGTGAGTAATGTTCTCAAAACTGTTGCTTCACCGTATGTTTTAGAATATCCAATCCCTTCATTGCTGTCAGAGCGGTTTGTTACCTCTCCTTTTCCACCCAATTCATCACCTCTACAACTATTAGTATGCCATTAATCTTTATATTGGTAATTTTTAGTCTTTTTATTATTTTTTTAAATTTTAAAATTTCCATCACCATCAAATGATGATTATTAAGTTCATTAGCTATGTTGTGTTATGTTATTTTTAAATACACTATCATATGCGTAATATCATTTTAGCTTGTTATTTTTGCATTTTACTCGATAAAAATTTAGTTAATGAATTAATGACTATCATTTACGTCAAATTCGAAAAGTATAGTGGCTTAGAATGATCCAACTGAAAAATATGAATAAAAATACAATTGTAAACATAGTACAAGACTAGTAATTAAATTTAACTACTATTGTTTGGGTGAAGACTAAAATATTAAAAATAAAAAAATACAAAGACTAAAATTGATAAAATTAAAATATAGAGACTAAATACATAACTTTCACAAAGCATTAGGACTAATAGCATAATCAATTAAAACTTTTATTAAAAATAAAGAAGAAGAAATCAAAAAGGCTGGGAAGCTAAAATCAAGCTTTAGGATAGCTTGAATCTACAATAACTAATTTGAATTCAAGATTTTTGTAAGAGTTCATTTCGTTTAGATAAATTGCTTTTTAGAAAATGTTTTCTACTACTCCAAAAAGTAGAGCTTTTTGATGAAAATCATTTTTCTTCTTTGCTTTTACTTTTTCATCTTAAATAGCAATACTGAGATAAATATTAAAATATTCTGATTTAAAATTATATCAAAGTATAAATATTTATATTATTAAAATATTAATATTTTTTAGATTATGAAACTTTTTTTAAATCAATAATCATAAATATAATCTGTATATTTATTATTAAAATAGTAATACAAAATTTCAATAATAATATTTCATGGTTTTCAATAAAATATTAAATAAATATATCATTTATTATTAAAAAAGTTTATATTATATCTAGAATCTATAATCTATCTATAACATATATAAGAGCAGGAGTTTAAAAAAACTTTTGAATTGACGAAAACATCCTTTATTTATTATCATATTTTAAAATAAAAAGTTGAAGTAAAATAAAAGTTCTGATAATTATACATTTGATCGAAGTTGTGAATATTATTACACATTTAAAAATATTATAATTTAATTACTTGAATAGAACTCTTAGGATAAAATATAGGAAAAAAATTGTGATAATTATAATTATAATTTAAATTATTAGTTAAAAAGTTTTTATGCAAAAAAATTGAACTAATTTTACTGATGTAAAATAGAATTATAATTTGAATAGAATTCTAAGCATATTAATTATTAAAGCTAATTATGTTAATCAGCTATTGTTTTGAATAACATTACTTTGTATTAATTACATAAAGTAAAACTATATTGTACGTTGAATATGTTAAAAATATTTTAATTATGATTTGAATTTATTATTATTATAATATTTGAATTGATAATTTAATATATTTTAATTATATTCAACAATTCAAATAAAAAATATTATTTTATGTTAATTATTGCAATTAAAATATAACATTTAAAAAATAAATTAATTATTAAATAAGCAAAATTGCATGCAACGCATGTAACATTAGAAACTAGTATTATTAAATATAAATATATATGTTTAATAATATTAAAAATATATTATCTTTTTCAATGGCTAATAAATTAATTTTTACAAAACAAAGATATTAAAAAATAATATTTAAGAAAAGAAAGGCAATGTGTTTTAGGGATATGGGGAAGTGAGGGGGTGAAATAGTAGTAGTTGGAGTTGAACTGAAAAAGAAAATCTGCAACTACAAGCAGTCCAAACCCTAAACTACTTCATATTATAGGCTGTAAGCTCAACTGAAGTCTATAAGCCTCTTAAACTTGGGCTTTATCCAAATTATTTCCAATTTGAATCCCTTAACAACAAACAAGCTTTTCTCTCCTCCCTGCATAACCTACAGCTTCTCTCTCTCTTCCAACATTCTTAATCAAGTTTCAAACCATTCTTTACTAATAGAATACAAAATCTATACCATTACATAAAATATACCATAGTGTTTTTTCTACACCTAACAACTTTTTGCCTTAGTTTTTGAATGAAAGAATTTTTATACAACTATTCATATTTAGACTTGATCATGAATAGGGTCACTTCTCTAAGCCTAAAAGCACGCCCAAAAAGTGAGAGGGTTCAAGAAAAAAAATATAAGCTTGAAAAATGGTTTTAGACACAAAATAAGTCTCATTTTCTAAAAGGGCTAACCCTCAGGTAGGATTTTTTTGACTCAAGTTCGGTCTGGCCCGAATAAGTTTTTTTGATGCCATTTCGCTATTCTATTGCTACTATTTTGTTGTTATTATTTGAATATTGTATAACTCTTATTTTATTATTAATTTTGCTACTATTTTAAAGGCATTTGCTTGTTAGGTTGCAACTATATTAGTGTTATTTAAGTATAGACTTTTTTAAATGTATTTTCAATTTGTTAGAAAGCATTTATTTTAATGTTTTTAGTGTATTAGATGTATTATATTTTTTAGAATTTATTTTCATATAAAAATAATAATCTAAAAAAATTAATACGGTCAGACCGGGCTCAACTTTAGCATTTTAATCCAGATTGAGCTTGGGTAGAATTTTAAACTCATTTTTTGGGTTGAGTCGAGCCTAGGCTTAAAGTTTTGCATTGGCCTAGCTCGGCCCATGATTAGGTCTATCTATAACCCCTCCTTAACCTATAAATAGGATGATAAAACGTACTTGAGTGCGTTCAAATTCACATTCTCTTACACTGACTATAATACTGATGTCAATTGAACTAAAAACTTGGATAACACAAGCTTGAATTTACATTTAGGCCAGAAACTTACATAGCAAAATCTCATATGATCATATAAATTATTGCTATTTAATGAGTCATATATAGTGACTCACTGTTCTCACCATATTCCCCCAATTTTCTTGTCCGAAATGACCAATCCAATGTACCTAAAACTCCCCGAATCGTAGACTAAATTTGCATTTTACATTGACAAAAACTGTATTGACCTCTGCTTCACTACTTACAAAGATTAGGTTGATATTACATCATAACAAACGACAGTTGAGGAAGTGGAGAACAGGCCTAATTACATTCGTCAACAATAATATAGTATCTCTATAGATACGTATTGCAAATATAAATAATATTTATATCAGCAGTTGAACAAAACTAGAAATATAAAGATTAAGCAAAGGAAAGAAAAAACCTAACTCGCGTTTTCTTAATCCAAAGTTTTTGCTCAAAGGATTAATAGGATATTCTGGGGTTTCTTACTATTGATCATACAAAACTCTACAGGGAGCAGTTTCACCTTACTTTACCACTCATTTGGAATGTTGTGGTTGGAGGGAAGCTTTATTTTTATACCCTTGATGATTTATGTCAGATTATCTTGCATCATAATATTTTTCGCCACCAACAACACACTGCTAATGTGTTACAAAACGTCTGTGGCAACCGCAATATTCCTCACTTCCGTATTACTCTTTCTAAAAACTTCCAACAGTGCTGTAAAATAATGTCACCAAAAATTTAAATATATGTCAATTTAATAATTAAATGTTGTTGTCAATGTAGGAGGACGTGAGTTCAAGTGTGATGAAACGCATTATACTCTTATTTATGAGTTGGGAGGGGGCTATAGGTAATTTTAAACATTGTGTCAAAAAAATATGTATGATTAGAACTTATAATGAGATTGTTAAAAAAAATTCAATTAATAATTTTATCAATTCAACTTAATATTTATATTGACAACAAAGAAATATTGAATTAAAAGAAAATTTCAAAAGTCTAAAGAGGCAAAATTAGACCTAAATCGATGGTTGAAGTCGAATAATATTTAAGTAGTGTTAGTTAAGGCGGATGTTCTAAGTCCTTGACCATCTAAGTTCAAGTCTCACTATACACAGTTGCAGTGCGTGAATCTCCAACCCCAACATAGGTGTATGTCATGCATGGGTTAGGTTGAATGATAAGAAACTTGATGCCTTTTAAATAAGATTTTGAGTTTAAGTTTTGTAGATGTAGAAACCAATATTAAAAAAAATTTATCCCTTATTTATGGGTCGAACCCAACTAAAATTTAAATACAGATTTCGAAAATATCAAATAAAAGAAAAATCAAAATTAATTTGAAAAATTTCACTAGGAAATATGAAAAGAACAACCATCACGTTCTTCAACTCATCTTACCATAATAAAACCTAATCGAAAACATTAACTTGCATAACTCTTCAACCTTAGTTCATTGGATTTTGAAAGTGATTGATGAGTTAGAATGGAATTGACCCACATCTTAGCCATTGTTTCTTTAAACTGTAATGATGATGTCAAGCTGTGGGGCTTTTCATAAGCTTAGAGATTACCCCAATGTGGTGTGTGAACAAACTAAACCCTTTGATAGGGATGTATGACCTAATGGGAAAAACATTGAAAATTATATCAGCACATTTCTATTTTACTTTAAGAGAATTTGTAAAGATGACGTTTAACTCAAATTTAATAAAAAAGAAATCAAACAATATATAAAATATTGCATAAAACAAAAGACATGAAAATTTTAGTTGTAGGCTAATATAAAACAATAATCAAGGACATGTAAGAGCATAAGTTAACAAGAACCGACCCTCGTTTCAATGGGTATGCTACAGTCAATCTTCAATATATATATATATATAAATAAAGATGGTATTGTATACATGGGGATACGAAATGAATTCAAAGACTGCTGTTTCAAAATTACATAGGTCAATCATCATGTCAACCCCCATGTGTAAGACTTTTTTTTGGTGAGATTTCATAAGCCCACGAAATCAATGATTTATATAACCTACTGACGCTTTTGGAATATTTCTTTTGTCAAATAAATTTGAATGCAAGAAATTATAAAAGTCAATCTAGACAGAGATGGCCATGGAGGGAACATGGACCTAATTTAAAGAGAAGGATTATAAAGTTAAAATTGGATTATAGTTTTATTTTATTTTTTTAAATAGAGGGAAAAGTAGGTGAGAATTAAGGTATCGAAGTAACCCAAGACGTTAATAAGGACTTTTAATGATAGAATGTTGAGATAATATGACAACAAAAAAGGGAATTGTTATTACATAAAAATTTACTAATGAGTGTTGGATGTAGTGTTAAAGTACATTGCATTCTTAAGGAGATAACACAGATTTGAAAATTAGAGAAGACATTATTAAGAGAGGCAACCCGAACCCCAAACCTAAACTATAAAACAAATATGAGAGATACCAAAAAATAAAAATTTTGTTATGTTGATACGAGGAATCAACAAGGAGAAAGTGATGGCCGTAAGGAGGCTAGTTCACTTGTGACAAGCGAAAAGCTGAAGTTGAAGACTAAGGAAAAAAGGAGTTGAAGGAAGGGGAGAAGGTTGGAGAATACTAAGTTATAATAAAATATGCTTGGGAGAAGAAGGATCCCTTGGTGCTTCGTCTGTTGGGGTATATAGGGGAGGCCCCCTTGTTTGGTAATATCACATTATCGACAATACGAGTGGTAGGATGTTCATGTGGTTGGCTAGGTGGTAGGTCTGTTGTGTGTTAGTTGTTGTCGTAGTACTGTGTGGCCTTACTATGACATTTTCCTTGTTGAGGTTGTACGAGATTGTTATACCTTTGCGGTCCCTTAGTGATCCCTCCTTTGAAGGATAAGAACCAGTGACCTCTTTTTAGATGGTATGGAGTACGCGAGTGGCTAATCATGGATGACTAGCCGAATAGTTACCACTGAGGGTGTAAGGCGGGGAACTATCCATGGGCACTCGTTAAGTTATTCCTTGTGCTGCCATGTACCCAAGTTGATGTAGAAGTATAACAAGTTTGATCAGATCAATTCAACCATAATGAATTTAGAATCAATAATCTTTCTCACCTAATAAGTATTTAAGAATAAGATGAACATTAAATCAATCAAAGTTACAAGCAATCAATAAAAAAGTTTTAAAAAAAGTTGGTTTTTTATATATATTGCAAAATTTATTTATCAATAATGAGATCTATTTTTTTTCTTTTTTCTTTTATATCAAAGATAAAATCATCGAACAAATGGATACCTTCTAATTATTAACTATGATTGAAAGAATATTTTGCTTTTTATAAGGGTAGGGGAAAAGGTTGTTTAGATTTAAACTTCTTGAAAATAAAAGGTATTTCAAAAGAATTTATCTCATACCACTTAATAATTTTTTTTTTTTTTTTTTGTAAATCATAAAAGTTATTGGTTTTGTAAAAGTAGTAGAAAGGAAAGGTCATGTGCATTAGAGTTGGGTTAAAAAAATCTAGTTTAATGTAAGACAATGGATTTCCTCTCATTGTGTGTAAGAATGTGATAAAGCCTAATTTTTCCCATTCCAAATTACGAAACACACCAAAATATCTTACGAGCTTTAGCCTTAATTGAGTATTAGCTTTGACTACTCGCACAAGTCTGAATCCTTACCCAAAATTTGAGAGGGTATGAGTAAAAATATTAGGTCTGAAAAATAGGCTTGGGCAAAATTTTTTTTGACTTGTTTAGAATATGGGTCAACCTCGACTTGAACATTCAAAGCTTGAGCTCATTTTCTATTTTTCAAATATTTATATAATTTATAATACAAAAAATTAAATATAGAGTAATATATAATACTTAATGTAAACATTGAAAAAAAATGCTAAGTTGTCAATATATAAAATTTTAATAAAAAATAAAATTATCAAATTGTAAATAAATATATATATAAATATTTTTTTTAAAATTTTAAAATAATATGGTCGGGCCTAAAATGGCTTGTGTTAGCCATTTACAAATATGGGCGATCTTGCATAAAATTTTAGGCTCATATTTCGGGTCCGATCAGGCTTGAGCAAGTATAAAGTTCGCCCATTGTTCTTTTGAAATATGTGGGGGATTATTAGAAATGAAGGGTATTTCAAAATTACTTACCAACATCACTTAGACAAACCTTTCGTCTTCGCTTATAAGCCATATTGAGTTATTGGTCTTGTAAGAGCTAATAGAAAGAAGCACTTGTGTGCACTAGAACAGGCTTGAAAGTCCAATGTAGTGCAAATCGATGGATTCCTCCCTTCTATGTGATAATATAAAGAAGCCCTCTTTTTATTTTTTACAATCTAGGAGACTTACTTTGAAAAGCCTATTTTTTTTTCTCAATAATGTTTAAACTACCTTAATTTTATCTGGAAGTTCAATGACAGTAACACTCTATACTCGACCTGATCGCCAGATCTGAGCTACAGGATGCCACATCTGTTGCTGGAGCAGCTACAATCGATTATACACAATGTAACCATTTACACATGCATATAAGTATATTACATTTTCATAATATGATACAAAACCATTTTCGAGTCTTATACAATATTACGAAAGCTCTTTTGTTAACCCAAGGTCGAATTAGGACCAAATTGTAAAGATTGCAAAATATCAAGTTGACATCGCAACTTTGAGGACTCTTCATCGTGATGCAACTCATTGACTAGATCTCGTCGCAATGTCTTAAGGGCCGGCGTCGTGACGTGACCATCTATTTTTCGATAGTCCAAAATAGTACTTATTCAATTACCCAAATACTCAAACCAAATCTTCCATTCATTCAATCAAACATAAGTATCAAACTTCAATGTTCATTCCTAAGCATTTAACACATCTTATACATATACATTCATTAAAACACCATTTTTTTACCAACAACACTTTTCATATACCAACTATTAGCAATATAATATCAACTTAATTTATACACTTAAAATTAGATATCCATACCAACTTCACTTCAATATCAAGAATCTCAAAACATAATATGAACAATACCATTATGCCATATCTAGCTAACCATTACTAGTTCAACTTCAACATGATTTGGTTATGCAAAAACAGACTCAACCTAAGTACAAGTCATATATTTAACAAAACAGGACTATACATACATAGCTAAGTTGAAGGTCATCGCCTAGATGCTGGAATCACTTCTCATAACCTTGAGATACACCTGTACATGCATATGGAATAAAAAAACCACACACTAAGCAATAAATCTCAATGATACTTTCATTATTCAAGATGACATATCTTAAGCATTAGCAATTGATCACAAATTGAAATATACTGCCTATCCAATTGATATTCTATCAATCCAAACTATTTCATACCATAACATATTCGGGTGTATATATGTCAATTAGCAAATCAATCTAATTCATGTGTATAAAAGAATTTTTCAATGCATACTACCTATCAAGTACCAATCTTTATATTACATTCATATTCAATACTAATCATGAATCAAACATACATACATACATATATATATATACACCTTAACATCACGCTTTCTAATTTCACATCAAATCAACATCATTTACATTTTAAATTTATCACTCAAATCCCTATATGTAGTTGATAGATTCATTCACATATGTTTCGGCCCCTAGGGCTCATTTCCAATCATTTTGCATAATCTCCTTTATTTACTATCTTTAACATGTATCACATACATTACAAATCACATATATGCACACATATAGTTCCATGTACATTTATCAATTCACAAACTCATTTCAATTTCACATAATTCATTTCATTACCATATTATATTATCAATCTATTTCATTAAATTTTCAAGTTTCCAATTTCTTTTATAATGTTTCGCCTTATGGAACCCTAATAAAACAGACTCGGATAAATGGGTGAACTAAGTTGCTCGTCCGAGCTGAATTTCCTTTAGGTTACTCATCTAGGCTAAAACTATATCATATATTACTCAAGAATCTGTGAAAAATGCTAGATCTTGTTATATTACCAGAGGATTTACAACAAATGCTAGATCTCATTATATTACTCGAGGATCTACAACAATGTTACATCTCGTTATATTACCTAAGGATCTACAACAAATGCTAGATCTTGTTATAAATTGTAATAATCATTGTACAAGCGCGCATATGATCCTATTGGCATGCCAGTTGTATCCTAACTTTTTACTAAGTTTGCATAGGCATCAATTATACATATTTTCATTTCAATATCTATGATCAAATAGTTTCACATTCATTTTTTTTATAATATGTAATAATTCATATGTACATATCGTATCCTATAATCAATCTTAATTACATATCATACCCTGTAACCATTTTCATTTACCTATCGTACTCTATGTTTGGTCACATTTGCATACTCGTACCTTGTACACAATTCTATCGTATAACAACCATTTCATTTCAATTCAATCCAATTCACACACACACACACACACACACACACACACACACACACACACACACACACACACACGCGTATATATATATGTATATATATATATATATATGTATATATGTATATAATTGCACTTAAATTTCAGAAACACAATTCAATTAATCATCAACACACAATATCTCACATCATATAACGTATTTAAATTCATTTTTCCATGTCACATATCATATTCTAATTAAATCATACTACTTTCTATTTTATTGAATTTAGTCCCCTATCTCGGTATTCAACATCAATCTTAACGAATCAATTCATACAATCTTTGATATACTCATCTCGACATTCAAACATGCATTATATCAAGAATAAGCAATCAATATATTGGTCTCAAATCATAAAAGAAAAAATTGATATCTTATGTCACTCGTCGACAAGTCTCGCTTTGTCTTTTCCTCTCGATGATATGGAGGAGTCATTTGCTACGATCGATGATTAAATAATTAAGAAAATATCAGATTTCATCCAATCCACATTAAAATACAAATCCACACATATTTTTTATTTTATTCAATTTAGTCCCTAAACTCAAGACAATCATATCTCTCAATTCCTATATTCGAATTAAAATATGATTTCACATATTCTCATTAGGGACCTTATAATTTTCTACTTCTAACATAAAGTCATGACATGTTTTACATTTATTCGATTTGGTCACTAATGTAACAAAGTTAACAAATAAGCTAAATTAACTTTACAATCTAATCCTTTTCATAATCTATGCTTAAAATCTACCAATTTCAAGTCTAATACATCAATTAATCAACAACGAAAACTTTCTAAAACTTTAACAATTTATCAAATTGGTAAATTGGCTAGCTAAATCAAGCTTATATGATCATAAATCTATAAAAATTACAAGAAAATGACTTCATTTCATTACCTAATTGTTAGCCGAAAGTTTAAGCTCAAATTTTCTTCTTCAAAGAGATGGTGAAGTGAGGAAGAAGAAGAAGATTGTCATCTTTTCCCACTTTCTATATATATATATATATATATATATATATATAAATCTTAATTAAGTTTAAAAAATTTTAATTTTAATGTTAATTAATCTAAGTAGATTCTCACTGTAGGAACCCATTTATGTTCGAGACCATGTAACAAACCAAGACAAAAATAATAAAAAAATAATACATGTCCAGTATATTACAGTCCAATACAAACCCAATTACAATCCATTACAACCCAGACCCAATACCCCATTACACCCGAGCCCAACACTCAGACCCAGATCTTAAAGTAGACTACCCAACCCCAGACCCAAATTCACACGGCCTAAAAGGGCCCAATGCTTAAGCAAAATCAGAAGCCTAGGGTTTCTGAAACCCTAGGTACCGCAAGCGCCGCAGCCACCAGCCTCTCCTCTCCTCTCTTCGCGCCGCAATTCGCTCCCAATCACCGCCGAGATCTCCGCTCCTCACCTGCAAAAAGGAATGAAAGAGCAGCAAAAATGGCAAACGAGATATAATTTTTGTGTTTCCTTTTTTATTTTTGGGTTATAAAAACCCCAAAAGAATCTATAACACGGGCACATACACACACAGAGAAACATATACGCAAATAGTCACAAAAAAATACAGAGAAATAAAAAAACAAAATCTGTTACAAAGGTGATTGCCGTTCTTTTTTTGTTATTTTTTATTTTTTTCTCGATTCGTGCATATTTCATATAAAAAATAATATTGAAACAGAAAAAGCGAAGATTCTTACCTTTGCGCCGCCGTAGGCGACGACGCGTGAGGCGCGTGTGCGATGATGGCCAGAGGTAGAATGACCTGTGAGGGCAGAGCAAATTTTTAAGGCCTCTGCTTATTTTTTTTTAATTCGGTGTTGAAATGAAATTTTTTTGGCCGATTTTAACTTATATAACAGTATAGAAACGACGCCGTTTTTGCATAATCTAATAAGCATAAAACGACGTCATTTTAAAGGGGAATCTGCGCGTTGACCCGAAAACCCGAGGAGGATCAACGTATTTTTATAAAAAGGGAAATTTACCATTTTAGTCCCTCCACAATTTTATTAATTATAATTTCGTCCTAAATTGAATTTTCTTTTATTTTTAAATTAGCCCTGAGATTTGTATTTCATTTTAATTTAGTCCTTTGGGCTATTTAATGGTGGATATCCGAACGACGTCGTTTTGAAAATTTGGCATAATTGCCATATTAACCCCTACAGTGTGACGCGCGTTTTAATTTAATCCCTTTATATTTATTTTTATTTGCTATTTAATCTTCCTTTATTTATTTATTTATTTATTTTATTTTTAAATTATTCTAATACTATATTGAATTATTTTATCATATTAAAATGTTATATAATTCTTATTATTTATATATTAATTTTGTTAATAGTATAAAATTCATATATATATTTTTATATGTATTATCCTATATATATATATTAAATTATTATTTATTATTTTATTTGGTTTAATATTTTTATTACATATTATGATTTATATATTAGTTATTATATTATACATTTTTAATTTGTATATTATATAGTATTATATTATATCATATATTATTTTTAAAATTTTATTCTATATAAAATCTATTTATATTATATAACTTATTTTATTTATACTGTTTATGACATATGAAATTTTTATGATTAGTATATTATATATATGTTTTTATTTAAAATTAGTATATACTATTTACTAATTATTTTTATTATATGTAATCATTTATATATGTATTAAATTATTAAATTATATATTTATTATAAGTACTTTTTTTACTTTAATTTTTTTATTGTTTATATATATATATATATATTAAATCATTTTAAAAATTGTTGCATTCTTTTATTTTTTTATTCAATGTTTAAATATATTATTCCCTTTTCATTTGATTTTGTTATTTCGTGAAGATCTTAATTATCGCTACTTATTTTATATCCCATGTTTATTTATTTATGTTTCTTTAATCGTTTATTATTGCTTAACATAATTCTTTATTTATTTATTCATGTTATATTATTCTTTAATTATTTATTGTTAATATAATTTGTAATTATGTTGAATTGCCATTAAGTATGTATGTTATAATACCTTACTCAAATCATTGTTTTATAATTTTTTTTTTAAAATTGACATATTTTATTCAAATATTAAAACAACGATATATGATATTTAGGGATTTCGAGAGAAATTATACCCTAACTTACTGGGTTTTAATTTTTCTCGTGGAACTTAAAGTATCAAGTATCCTTTTTTTAACTTACAAACTTCAACTCAAAACTTATTCTCAGGAATTCAAAACGTTGTATCCTAACTTACTGGATATGATGTAACAGCCCGATTTAGGGCCTAGTCGGAAAAGTGGTGCGAGACCACAAATCCAAAGTAGTAGTATGAGTTTTTAAAGTATTTGAGATGTTTGCATGATATTATGAAAGTTTCGTGTAGAAATTTTATGAAAATTTCCATTAAAGGGTCCATTAGGACTAAATTGCAAAAGTTGCAAAATATGAGTTTCTAGAAGCTTTTTGTATGAAATATCTTTAGAATATTAATTAGAAGTCCTTAAATAGCAATTTTCCCAAATTATAATTTTTGGACAAAAATGGACATGAGTTACTAAAATGGAAATTTTTAAAGAGAAGGGCATTTTGGTCATTTATCAATTAAATGATTAAAATAGGAAAAAGATGATAAAAATCTCATTCATCTTCTTCCTTGGTGCCAAAAATTTGAAGAACCCCATAGCTAGGGTTTGTTCATGTTTCAAGCTTGCTAGTAAGTTTATCTTAACCTCGTTTTTAATATTCTTTGTATTTTTGAAGTTCTCGTATTATGAATTAGCTATTTTTAGCTATAAAATGAGCTAAGATGCATGTTCAAAAACATACCCATGAATGACATACTTGTTAAATGATATTTTATGGAAGTTTATTAGAGTTTGATGTTAGATAAACATCTTTTCCTTAGTGAATTTCATAAAAAAATGATAGTATGGACTAATTTGTAATAGTTATGAAATTGGTCATACATATTAGAAATAGTGAGAATTGATGATTGTTATAGTAGAAAAAATGAATCAGCTAAGCATGATGTTTACGAAAGTTGAATGAGAATCATTTTACGAGCCTAGGGGCAAAAGTGCAAAATGAGAAAGTTTAGGGGTGAAATAGTAATTTTTGCCAAAGTATGAGTTAAGAGCCAATTTAGTCAATGTGAGTATTCAATGATCTATTATTATTATAGATCAAGAAAAACGAAGCCCGGATGAAACCGAGGCAAGAACAAAGTCGAGGACTAAATTGCATATCTACATACATTTTGTATATTGAGGTAAGTTTGTATGATTTCTAAGCTTTATGATTACTATCAATGAATTGCTTAGTATAATGTACACTATTAACATGGAAATGTCTAATGCTATGTTAAATAAAGAAATTAATGAGACTAAGCATGAGAAAGTCCCGATTGAAGTTGAATTACCTAGGATACTCAATCTATCACATGAAATGAGAAAGTCCGTATAAGACCAAGCCAAGGCATGGCATCGGCAATCAAGTAAGTTATCATGTAAGTCCAAGACAAGTCTTGGCATTGAAGAGTTATTATGAGATGAAGACCTATGTAAGCCCAAGCCAATGCATGGCATTGGTGAGTCTCCAAGCAAAGATGTCATGTAAGTCCAAGACAAGTCTTGGCATTGAAAAGTTATCATGAAATAGAGATCCCATGTAAGTTCACGCCAAGGCATGGAATTGGTGAGTAACAAGAAAGATTTCATGTAAGTCCAAGCCAAGGCTCGGCATTGACCAGTTCATGAGCAAAGATACCAAGTAAGACCATGTCAAGACATGGCAATGGTAAGTTCCCAAGGGAACTCACGAGAAAGACTTCGTATAAGTCCATGTCAAGACATGGCCTCGAAACCAAGATGAGAGATTCCATGTAAGACCGTATCTAGGATATGGCTTTGGCATCGAGTTATATGTGGATGAGATTCAGTATTCTCGGTTATTCATAGAAATTCATCGGGCAAATGAGTAAAGCTTAAATGAGATATTAAGAAAGTTAAGTAAGCAAAGCTGATATCAAGTTGGAAATGAGTATTTTTCATATTATGAATGATGAATTAGAGATTATGATTATTATAGTTAAGTATGCTGATCTATGTGATCAAGTCATACAGGTACCTTGTTTACCTCACAAGTATGAGACTACTAAGTATCATGAGATATGTAAGAATCAGTATGAGTAAGTAAGCTTTATAGCTAAAATTTATGATACCATTGTTTATGTCAAATGGTTTATATTAAGCAAGTATGTTGCTATGTGCATTATCTGCAAACTTACTAAGCTAAATGCTTACGTCTTTAATTCTTTCTTTCTATGTAGTCCCGCCAAGCTAACTTGTGGATCGTTGAAGTCAGAGCTCGAAGCACACTATCAATCGCTATTTTGGTATAGCCAAGTTGTTTATATTAAGTATGGCATGTATAGGAAGCATTTCATTTTGAGAATATGTTTTAAGAAGAGCCAAAGTATTGGCTATGAAGTTCATTATTCTTTTGTATATGGCTAAGTGATTGGCCAAAATTGACTAAGTATGTATGTTTATTGAGATCAATTAAGCATGTAGTTTTGTTCATGAAAGATGTATTGAATTGAGCATGAGTTTGATCTTGATTTCAGGGTGGCAATTGGCTTTGTAAATAGCCTCTAAGTGCCCACACAGATGGACACACGGGCGTGTGTCTAGGCCGTGTGCACCCTGCACCTTTGTACCTTAAGTCAAGATAGACCACGGGCTAATCCCACAGCCGTTTGTTTAGGTCGTGTGTTATACACGATCATAACATGGGCGTGTGCTCCAGGCCGTGTGAGTAAGTCAGTATATCAAGGTATATCACACGGTCTAAGTCCACGGGCGTGTCAAGGCCGTGTGAAATTAGTCAGTGTCGACCACGGTTGGAAGACACGGGCATGCCTTAAGGGTACACGGGCGTGTCCCAAGCCACATGGCGTGTGACCCCTGTTTCGAAAAAAAGTTCCCGATTGAATTTCGAAAGTTCTCGGATATGTGTTTAAGGCCTCATAGGCCCATGATATGTACGTTTTGATTAAGAAAGAAGAGTTTCTATTTCGGAACAGAATTTTACAGCCCGTAAGTACATGTTTAAGTGAGTTCAAGCATGGTAATGTCTCGTACCCAGTCTTACACTTGGACTCGGGTATGGGGTGTTACATATGATGTTTTGTGTCTCGAGATAAGAATTTTCTAAATATAGGTGAGTCTAGTTTCAAAGCCATGAGATGTTATATCCTAACTTACTGGGTATAACATTTTATTTCTTTGAGATAGGTATGTCTTGGCTTTCTTTCTAATAAAAGGATCATATTTTAAAATTTTTCAAATTTTCAATATTAGGACATGATTTTATCGATTAGGTACCAATTTTTGGGCGTTATGAGGGTGCTAACCCTTCCTCATACGTAACCGACTCTCGAACTCATTTTCTTGTATTTCGTGGACCAAAATCAATGTTTTGAAATAAAATGTTTTACAAGGTGATCCAATCACGCCTAAGTCAAAAGGGATTGGTGGCGACTCCATTTCCGTTTTTTTAAAGTCGATCCCCGTTTTTATAAAACCTTAAAAATGGTTTCGACAGCTTGGCGACTCCGCTGGGGACCAATAAGAGAGTCAAGCCGTAAAATCGATAATTTCATGTCCGAATTTAAAATTCTAATTTTTAAAAACTATGATCCTTTTATTGCATATGGTTCTAATTTTTAGTATGTATCTCTGCATCACACTACATGACTGTTGTGGTCGTGCCTTTAAGGGGAAGCGAGAAGCTATACCTTCGTGAGGTTTTCACCTCCGCATGGGCTAGTAGATTGCTTTCGGGATACATCTGTACCTATGTCTTCGTGAAGTTTTCACTTCCGCATGGCCATAGGGAAATGTATTCCCCTGAACCGAACTCGGTCCGTATGAGCCTATAATGGGTGAGGATCAAGGAATCTGCTAGTTTAGGCACCTCAACTTTAGAACTAAACCGCATATAATAAACCCTAAGAGCCCACCTTAGGTAGAACTATGCTAAACCTTAGTAGTTATCCAGATAGGTGTTCGTTTATTTTACTTGCTTTATATTTTATTCTACGGTACTAACTTTTTGTGTTTTATTTTTTGTACATGTCATTTCATATTTTAAGAGGTATCGATTCACGGTTAATTTCAAAGTTAGAAAGCTGGTTATGGAGAACGAATTCCTTGATAAAGTGGAACACAATGCAGTCGTCCGCATATGGTCAGAGCAAAGGCAATTAGAGAAAGGGGATAGCTTAGCTGAGGGATATGTGTCAGAACTACGGGATTTTGCTCGTATCAGTGTCACGCAAAATAAGCTCCAGGAGTTGAAAGAAATATGGACCTAGTGGGATGATGAGGCAAAGCAGTTGTTCTATCGTAATTATGGTGATCTACCTTGCTCGACGTCAAGGTAGATAAGTATCTGTTTCGGGCTATGACTCAGTTTTGGAATTCTGCTTATAGTTGTTTTTCTTTCAGGAAAGTAGATTTAGTGCCCATGGTGGAGGAGTATACGACCTTGCTTCGCTGTTCAAGGATCCAAGTCGATAAAGCTTATTCTAGGGCTGCTAATGTCCCAACTTTTGTGAAGAAATTAATAAATATCACGGGGATGAGTGAACAGTGGGTTACAGCCAGAATTCAAGAGAAAGGTGAGGATAAATGCATAATTCAAGAGGAAGGTGAGGGCAAATACATACCTTGGGTGAGTTTGAGGGATCTGATCCTAGCACATCCAAATGTAAAGAAGAAGATTGACGTCTTTGCCTTGTGTATTTACGGCCTAGTAATTTTCCCTAAAGCTCTCAGACATGTAGATGAAGCAATTACTGACTTTTTCGATCGACTTGACAAAGGGGTCACGCCTGTACCTGCGATCTTAGCCGAGATGTTCAGATCCTTGAGTACATGAAGAGCAGGTGAAGACAGGTTCATTGGATGCGCGCAGCTGTTGCTGGTTTGGTTTCACAGTCATTTCTGGAAGGTGGAGAAAGTGTCTTATCGGGTTTTCTCTGAGAATTGCTCTCCGTTAAAAGAGATAGTAGCTACAACAAGGAGAGGAAACGTGTGTGAGGAAAGCTGGATGGTACTCCTTCAAAATCTTCAAGAAGAAGACATCGAGTGGGGAGCTCCTTGGATGATTCCTAACGAGATCCTTTATCGGTGTGGAAGTTTTGACTGGGTTCCTTTACTTGGAATATGGGGAGCCGTTGGGTATGCCCCTTTGCTCGTATTGAGGCAATATGGGTCAAGACAGTTTGTGCCAATGACATATGGGCTAGCTCAATGTGAATTATCATACAAAGGGGAAAACTATAAGAAGAGGGTTAAGGAGATTTCAGGTGCTTGGAATCAGATTCGCAGAATGAAGAGATTATTCGCATTCCCAATGACGACCTTAGAATACATTGGATATAGGATTAGAATGATTAATGATAACATCCCTGAGCTGAATCCAGAAGGTGCCCGATCAAGAGAAGAATGCTTGCAAGTGGTGCCATCAGAGTTAGAGATTGTGAAACAAGATTTCGAAAAGATGAGTTCAGAGCTTGGAAAGAGGATAGAGAAGTTGGAAGAAGAGAAGATGTACCCGAGGTTAGATGTGGATGTTCATAAATCTGAGGTCGAAAAATTAAGAAAAGGGAAGAAAATGGAGAAACTGCGTCTATCGATGAAGAATGCTGGATTGGGGAAGACTTCGGAACAGTGGAAACAGGAGATCCGAGAGGAAAAGGCCAAAGTTGATCATTGGGAGAGGAAGTTCCTATAGATGCAGATGCAAAACGAGGCCCTAGAACAGAGGTTAGTAGAAAGCTAAAAGGAAAATAGTGGATTAAAAGCTAGAGTGGCTGAATTGGGACAGTCTCTTCACCATTATCGAAGCCGTAATTCTGCAAATGAACTGAAGTCGAGTTTGAACAAGATTGAGGAAATGAAGGGCAAGATTGAAAGATTAGAATCGGCATTGCAGAATTGTGAACTTCGGATCGAGCAGCTTGAAGCAAGAGAAGGGTATTGGAAGGAAGAGCTCCACCATTCCCAAGACCAAGTTAGAAATCAGGATTATCTTATGAGTGAAGCAATAGTTCAGATTCGAGAGGTAGTTGATCATCTACAGACTTTGGCAGTACAGGTTGATACATTGAGCACGAAGTATGAGCTACAGTCAGATCGTGGTCAAGAGTTAGCCTTGTTGTTTAGGAAAATCAGAACTTTTGGCCTTAGGGCGAAAGCATATTTGTAGTTCGTTTTATGTAAAGGATTTTGTTTTCTAATAAAGTTTTCTAAAATGAAGTTGAATCTGAATCTGAATCGATGCCTCCTTGCATTCTTGCATTTGCATTACATCATATCATATGCATTTAAGTCCATAAAGAGAGCCTAATTAGTTAAAATTATCGCAGAGAGAGAGAGAGAAAGATGGAAAATCTGGAAACTAAACACCAGTACGGTACACGCGCTAAGATAAAAGATATGGATCAGAGACTCGAACAATTCCAGAGAGACATGTAGGATCAGATGCAAGAGCAATTGGCAAAGCTCCAACAAGAAATGAGAGACCAAATGTTGGAAGCTCAAAGGAACATGATGGCTCAAATGGCCCAGATGCTGAACGGGGCGATGGACAAAGGAAAAGGTCCCATGTCTATTACTGGAGAAGATAGCGAAGGCATTCCCCCGAGTTTTACCCCACCACATGCACAAACACAGCATGAAGAGTATCCCCAAAAGCCATCTGTCACGATTAGACCTCAACAGGGGCAAGCTGATACTAGACCGACCATGAACTTCCAGGTTGGCTCCGGGTCTAACCCAGGAGATAACCCTGCTAATCCTATTATCCCTGATTTGGATATAGTAGAGAGGGAAGGGATAAGAACTGAATCCTCGAGGCAGTTAGAGGATCGCTGTAGATGGTTGGAAGAAAAGAGGTATGGAGGGAGGTTGCCATGTTACAAAATATGGAAAAGAAATCGAATAAAAGCTTCAGGCAATCGTGCAAAGATGGAGGGAGGTTGCCATGCAAGTCTAGCCACCTCTCTTAGAAAAGGAAACCACAATGCTCTTTATCAATACCTTGAAGTCTCCATTCATCACTCATATGATAGGAAGCACCACCAAGAGCTTTGCGGATATAGTGATGGCAGGAGAGATGATTGAAAATGCCATAAGGGGTGGCAAGATTGAAGCAGAGGAAACCACTAAAAGGCTTGCTCCTAGGAAAAAGGACAATGAGGTGAACAATACGAGTACATATAACAAAGGGTACTCAAAGGCAATCACTGTTAGCCAACCAAAAGTAGTTACTGCCGGGCAACAGGGGTCAGTGAGACAGGAATCGAGCATTAGACAAAATTATGAAAAGCTCCAATTTATGCCAATTCCAATGACGTATAAGGAGATATATCAAAGTTTATTCGACGCAAACGTAGTGTCACCATTTTATCTACAGCCGTTACAACCCCCATATCCTAAATGGTATGACTCAAACGCTCAATGTGATTACTATGCGGGAATAATGGGACATTCAATAGAACACTGCACTGCCTTCAAAAAGTTAGTCGAGAGATTCATAAAGATGGGGATTGTGAAGTTCGACGATACACCTAGTGCAGACAACCCGTTACCTAACCATGGTGATAAGGGGATAAATGCGATCAGTGAAAAGGTAGTGAGAAGGATCAAGGAGGATATCTCGGAAGTGAAAACCCCGTTAAGAATGGTTTGGAGAGAAATGGTAAGAAGAGGACTGATAGAATCAAATTCTGTGGAAGGAGGTGAAGGACTAAGGAACTACTGTGAGTTCCACAAAGTAGATGGGCATGGGATCCAAGAATGTGCTGAGTTTAGGATCTTGATGCAAAGCCTTATGGATAATAAGGAAGTGGAATTTTATGAAGAAGGCTCAGAGGAAGGAAACGTATGTGTAACAGAAGGAGAGTTGACAAACCAAAAATTTAATTATCCGAGGATCATTATTTCCCGACCGAGAAACACAGAAGGCGGAGCACAAATTGTGCCTAAAGTTGTAATCCAGAAACATGTTTCCTTTCCTTACAAGGATAACAAGATGATACCATGGAATTACGACTGTAATGTGACGACACCGGGAGTGGAAAACTCAGCAAGCACTTCCAAAGAGGTTCAAAATGAAAGATTTTACACACGTAGTGGAAAGCGTTACGACTTTGGGAATGCTAGAACAGAACCTGTAAAATCGAAGACCTTGTCAGTGGAACGAGAGAAAGACCCTGAGGCACTTATCAACGAGCCAATAAAAGAAGAAGAAGCTAAAGAATTTCTAAAATTCTTGAAGCATAGCGAATACAGTGTAGTAGAGCAGCTACGCAAACAACCAGCTCGTATATCAGTGCTAGTCTTACTCTTAAGTTCAGAAGTGCATCTCGAAGCATTGATGAAAGTGTTGAATGAAACCTATGTAACTAAGGATATATCTGTCAACAAACTTGATCGTTTGGTTAGTAACATAAGTGCTGACAACTTTATTTCCTTCAGTGATGATGAAACTCCACCCGGGGGTATGGGATCGACCAAAGCTCTGCATATTACTACTCTTTGCAAGGGATACACTCTGCTAAGTGTGTCAATCGACAATGGATCAGCCTTGAATGTCTTACCGTTGTCTACGCTAAAGAGATTGCCTATAGACAGTTCTCACATGAAGACATGCCAGAACATAGTGAGAGCATTTGATGGCACTGAAAGAAGAGTGATGGGAAGGATTGACGTACCGTTGCTAATTGGGCTAAACACATATGAGGTGGACTTTCTGGTGATGGATATAAAGCCCTCTTACAATTGCTTGTTGGGAAGACCCTGGATTCATTCAGCAGGGGTAGTGCTCTCATCCTTGCACCAAAAGCTGAAACTGGTGACGGATGGTCGACTGGTTACTATAAATGCGGAAGAAGACATCATAGCGACTGTTACCAATGAGGCACCACATTTAGAGACAAATGAGGAGGCCACTGAGTGTTCCTTTCGGTCTTTAGAGTTTGTAAACGCAACATTCATCTTGGAAGGGAATAAGGTTCTGGTGCCTAGGATATCCAGGACCACAAGAATGGGCCTACAAATGATGGTGGGGAAAGGAGCCCTATCGGGAAAAGGACTGGGTAGACATCTTCAAGGAAAAATTCAAGTGCCAATGCTGAAAGAGAAAAGAGATCATTTTGGCTTGGGTTTCAAGCCAGATGCCGGACAAGGGAAGAGGGAAATAGAGAAAAAGCACGGTTGAGTGGGGAAGAAGTCAAGGGGGAATCAATGACATTCCCCCACATATCCCATACCTTTGTATCTGGAGGGATAATTCACCCTGAGAGAGGGTTATTGGAAAGTCCTCACATCAATGCCATACACGGGGAAGAAGCTGAGCAAAGAAACCTGTTGGGCATTCGCCCTTATGAACATGGAAGCGTTTTGGACAATTGGACTGCAGAGGAACTTCATGTAGTTTTTAGAGATTATACAGAGTAATATTCAGAATGCACTTGTTATTTTTAAGCCTAGGAACAATAAGATTTCTTTTGTGATATAGGCTCATGTTCAGATATTTTTGTTTCAATAAAATACATCTTTAATAACCAATTCTGGCAAATATTCTTTCAGTTTTATTCTTTTGACTTTCTACTTTCATTCTAAATTTTTTTTTATTCTCATTCATATCATGTGAATAGTTGTCCTCGAATTCATTTGTTCTTTATACATTATTTGGTGCTCACTACAGGTCTCTAGATATCAATGATATGAGCAACGATACTACAAACCCATAGGTCCATTTTGAGCAATACATGTGTTTAGAGGAATCTCAGGATTTTGAAGGTGACAGAGATTGTGACTTATCTCCAGATTTATTAAGAATGGTAAAGCAAGAGGAGAACAAATTTTACCCCATGAAGAGGAGGTAGAGAACATAGTTTTGGAGGAAGGAAAGGTTGTGAAAATTGGAACGCCCATAGCCGAGGAGACGAAACAAGATCTTGTTGAGTTGCTGCGGAAATTCAAGGACGTCTTTGCATGGTCATACCAAGATATGCCTGGTCTAAGTACCGATATTGTAGTACATGGCCTTCCCATAAGAGAAGAGTGCAAGCTAGTTCAGCAAAAGTTACGGAGAATGAGGCCGGATGTGGTGTTGATGATAAAGGAGGAAGTCAAGAAACAGTTTGATGCTGGATTTCTACAGGTGGTCAAATACTCAGAGTGGGTTGCCAATATTGTACCTGTCCCTAAGAAGGATGGAAAGGTCCGGATGTGTGTAGACTATAGGGACTTAAATAAAGCTAGCCCAAAGGATAATTTTTCTTTGTCGCATATTGACACACTGGTGGATAATACGGTAAGATACTCACTGTTTTCATTCATGGATGATTTTTCGGGATATAATCAGATCAAGATGCACCCTGAAGATTTGGAGAAAAATCCCTTCATAACATTATGGGGTACCTTTTGTTATAAGGTGATGTCATTCGGGCTGAAGAATGCAGGAGCGACATATCAAAGGGCCATGGTAACCTTATTCCACGACATGATGCATAAAGAGATTGAAGTATATGTTGATGACATGATCGCCAAATCTCAAACAGAAAAGGAACACATTGAAGTTTTGAAGAAGTTATTTCAATTAAAGCTGAACCCAACAAAGTGTACTTTTGGAGTTCGGTCAGGAAAGTTACTAGGTTTCGTGGTTAGCGAGAAAGGAATCGAAGTTGACTCAAATAAGGTCAAAGCTATACAAGAATTACCTCCACCACGCACTTAAAAGGAAGTTCGAGGTTTTCTTGGAAGGTTAAATTACATTGCTCGGTTTATTTCACAATTAACTGAGAAATGTGATCCCATATTTCATTTTCTCAAGAAACACAACCAAGGTGTATGGGATGATGAATGCCAGAGAGCTTTTGACAAAGTCAAACAATATCTGTCAAATACACCAATACTATCTCCGCCTAATCCAGATAGACCGTTGATACTGTATTTGTCAGTGTTCAATAACTCCATGGGATGTGTGCTTGGTCAGCATAATGAGTCAGGAAGAAAACAAAAGGCGATATACTATCTCAGTAAAAAGTTCACTGATTGTGAAATGAGATATCCGTCGATTGAAAAATTGTGTTGCGCCTTAATTTGGACAACTCGAAGATTGAGGCAGTATATGTTATATCATACAACCTGGCTAATTTCGAAGCTTGATCCGTTAAAGTATATGATGAAGTCAACTGCTTTGAATAAAAGGATGGCAAGGTGGCAGATTTTGCTGTCTGAATTCGATATAGTCTATGTGAGTCAAAAGGCTATAAAAGGGAGCGCAATAGCAGAATTTCTGGCTAGCAGAGCTTTAGAGGATTACGAACCATTGAGCTTTGATTTCCCGAATGAGGAGTTAATGTATGTGGCAAATACTGAAGAATGTCCGTAGAAGCTAAACTTTGATGGAGCATCGAATGCTGTGGGAAATGGAATTGGGGTAATCTTGGTATCCCCTAGTGGTGATCATTACCCATTCACATGCAAACTGGATTTTGATTGCACGAACAACATGGCGGAATATGAAGCATGCATCATAGAAATTCGAGCAGTAGTAGAGCATAAGATTAGAGTGCTAGAAGTATATGGAGATTCTGCCCTAGTAATCTACCAGCTTAAAGAAGAGTGGGAGACAAGAGATCCCAAACTAATTGACTATTGAAAAATAGTTTTGGGATTGATTGAGGAGTTTGTGATATTACTTTTAATTATATCCCACGGGATGAAAACCAGATGGCAGATGTTTTGGCGACCAGCTTCTATGATAAAAGCAAACAGACCAGAAGATATGAGACCTATTCAGATGAGTATCTTTGAAGTTCCAGCTCATTGTTATGACATAGAAGAGGAGGAAAGAGATGATCACCCTTGGTATCATGATGTATTGCGATATGTAAAAAATCGTGAATACCCGAAGAATGCAACTGAGAACGATAAAATGACTTTAAGAAGATTGGCCTCTGGGATATCTTGTACAAAAGGAGGAAAGATCAAGTACTATTGAGATGCGTTGATGCAGTTGAAGCTAGGAAAATCCTGGAAGAGGTTCATGAGGGCGTTTGTGGAACACACGCTAATGGATTCACAATGGCCAGACAGATAATGAGATTTGGATATTATTGGTCCACCATGGAAGGTGATTGTATCAACTATGCCAAGAGATGTCATAAATGCCAGATTTACGGAGACAAAATTCATGTGCCTCCGTTACCTTTGCACGCCATGACGTCCCCATGACCTTTTTCCATGTGGGGCATGGATGTTATTGGACCAATCTCACCGAAAGCTTCGAATGGGCATCGATTCATCTTCGTGGTAATTGACTACTTCACGAAATGGGTAGAGGCTGCTTCATATGCTAGCGTCACTAAGTCAGCAGTTATTCGGTTCTTAAAGAAGGAGATCATTTGTCGATATGGAATGCCCGAGAGGATCATATCAGACAACGCATTGAACTTGAACAACAGCACAATAGCAAAAGTTTGTAGTCAATTCAACATCAAACACCACAACTCGTCTCCGTATCGTCCAAATATGAATGGGGCAGTGGAAGCGACCAATAAAAATATCAAGAAGATAGTAGGGAAGATGATCGTGACTTACAAGGATTGGCATGAGAAACTACCGTTTGCACTCTATGCTTATCGGACGTCCGTCAGAACCTTTACTGGGGCAACGCCTTTCTCGTTGGTCTATGGGATGGAGGCAGTTCTACCGATTGAAGTGGAAATACCTTCTCTTCAAGTTTTGTCAGAAATAAAGCTGATGAGGATGAATGGATCCAGGCTCGCTATGATTAGTTGAACTTAATCGAAGAAAAGAGGCTAAGGGTTATTCATCATGGTCAGATGTACCAAAAACAAATGATGCGAGCCTATGATAAGAAAGTTCGTCCAAGAGAGTTTCATGAGGGGGACCTTGTACTGAAAAATATTCTTCCCATACAAAAGGATTTCAAAGGAAAATAGATGCCGAATTAGGAAGGACCATATGTGGTGAAGAAAGCTTTCTTTGGAGGTGCACTGATTCTAACCGAAATGGATGGGAAAAGGTTACCCAATCCTGTGAACTCAGATGCAGTAAAAAAGTATTTTGCTTAAAAAGGAGAAGAGGCCAAGGTGAAAACCCGCAAAGGGTGCCTTGAGACCAAAGGGGTTTTGAGTTGAAACCCCCGAAAAGGGCGGCTCAAATTCTTAATAGACAGGCAATCATCTTGCTATACTTTAATCAACAAGAAATGAAGTATGTTGCATATCGGGGCATCAACAAAGTACTTTGGGTCTTCTAAACACATGTTAAGCACAAAGTAGTCTTCGTGGAGTTTGTATATAGAAGCCCAATATGTGATATCTAGGGCATCTGATCTTTGTCCTATTCATTTTACTATTTTTGGATTCTTTTTCTTCTCAAAGACATGTTCTCAGTTAATTTTCTTTGTATTTTTGATAATTCATTTAACTCTCTTTGAAATCAATTTAATTGTTACCCATTATTCATAAGCATGTTGCATTAAAATAATGATTTACGAACTAACAATTTCACAAAAGAAATTCTACATATGACTTTGAAAATTTCTAAATAAAATAAAGAACCGAAACAGGATAATTGTTTAGAATTTCCATGTGCATAGATTGGAAATATTTGAGAAAAAAAAGTCTGGATAGAGACTATTTCTCTGAATTCTTTATCCAAATGATAATTGGACAAAATAATGAGTTGATGTGACGAAAGTAAGTGATGTCATCAGGTCATAACATTCTGGGAATGGTGTGACAAACTAAGTTGATGAAAAATTCAGAACCCCTGAATTGTGGTGGAATGGGCTGAATTTGAAATAAATCCTATACCCCAAAAAATTGCAGATGAGACGGATTGAAAAAGTTTCAATTCCTCTTGTGGTAGGATGGTACAAGCCTTGTGTCCTCCAGTTTCAAGCGGAGGTGACTCTGAAATTACAGCGGGGCAAGCTTGTTGAGCAGAACATGATTGATGTTTCGAGAGGAACAAGGATGAAGAAAAAATGAGTGATGACACCTAGAGTAGGAATCATACTCATAACATTTTTCATATATCATAGCAAATCTCATTAGGATCAGTTGATTCATTCCGATCATTGCATCCTAACCCTTAAACATTAAAAAAGGAACCATTTTCATGACATGTTGCATTCATGTTAGTCATAACACATGTAGCTAGAAGCATTTGATTCATTCTGATCATAGCATCTTGGTCATGTGACATAAACTTATGGAACCGAGACTACATACATGTCCCTTAGTGGACGGTGTAGCAATATCAGTGAATTTGCAAATCTTATCTCCCTAAGCAGTAGTGGAGCAGATCAAATTTTTGACGAATCTTATCTTCCCGAGGTAGCAGGGGAGCAGATTTTATCCATCAGCCTTATCTCCCTGAGGTAGCAAGGGAGCAGGCTAAAGTTTGTAGTCTTATCTTCCTGAGGTAGTAAGGAAACAGACTAAAGATTGAAGATTTTGTCTCCCTAAGCAGTAGTGGAGCAGATCAAATTTAGCGAATCTTATCTTCCCGAGTTAGTAGGGGAGCAGATTTTAGCCACCAGCCTTATCTCCCTGAGGTAGCAAGGGAGCGGACTGAAGTTTGTAGTCTTATCTTCCTGAGGTAGCAAGGAAGCAGACTAAAGATTGTAGATTTTGTCTCCCTGAAGTTGCAGTGGAGCAAGTCGAAGACGGTGAATCTTATCTTCCTGAGGTAGCAGGGGAGCAGATTTTAGCCACCAGCCTTATCTCCTTGGGGTAGCAAGGGAGCAGGCTGAAGTTTGTAGTCTTATCTTCCTGAGGTAGCAAGGAAGAAGACTAAAGATTGTAGATTTTGTCTTTCTGAAGTTGCAGTGGAGCAAATCAAAGACGGTGAATCTTATCTTCTCGAGGTAGTAGGGGAGCAGATTTTAGCCACTAGCCTTATCTCCCTAAGGTAGCAAGGGAGCAGACTGAAGTTTGTAGTCTTATCTTCCTAAGATAGCAAGGAAGCAGACTAAAGATTGAAGATTTTGTCTCCCTAAGCAGTAGTAGAGCAGATCAAATTTGGCGAATCTTATCTTCCCGAGGTAGCAGGGGAGCAGATTTTAGCCACCAGCCTTATCTCCCTAAGGTAGCAAGGGAGCAGGCTGAAGTTTGTAGTCTTATCTTCCTGAGGTAACAAGGAAGCAGACTAAAGATTGTAGATTTTGTCTCCCTGAAGTTGCAGTGGAGTAAATCGAAGATGGTGAATCTTATCTTCCCGAGGTAGCAGGGGAGCAGATTTTAGCCACCAGCCTTATCTCCCTGAGGTAGCAAGGGAGCAGGCTGAATATTATAGTCTTACCTCCTTGAAGTTGCAGTAGAGTAGACTGAAGACAGCAGATCTCATATTCCTGAAGTTGCAGGAAGCATATCAAAAAACATCAGATCTTATCTCCCTGAGTTTGCAGTGGAGCAGATCAAAAATAGCAGATCTGGTATTCTTGAGGCTGCAAGAAACAGATCAAAAACTTTAGATCTTATCTCCTTGAGTTTGCAATGGAACAGATCGAAAATAGCAGATCTGGCATTCTTGAAGCTGCAAGAAATAGATAAAAAAATCAGATCTTATCCCCCTGAGTTTGCAGCGGAGCAGGTCGAAGAATAGCAAGATCTGGCGTTCCTGAAGTTGCAGTGACAATACCAATGAAGTTGCAGTGGAGTTGGAAGCCATTTGAAGAAAAATAGAACCAAGAAGTCCGGATTCGGCAAGACCGGGTAAAATTGGTCCTTTCATAGTCTTTGCTCTATTCTCGTTACACGACAATGAGTAAAGAGGGGTAGCTGTAGGAACCCATTTATGCCCGGGTCCATGTAACAAACCAAGACAAAAATAATAAAAAAATAATAAATGTCCAGTTTATTATAGTCCAATACAAACCCAATTACAATCCATTACAACCCAGACCCAATACCCAATTACACCCGAGCCCAACACTCAGACCCAGATCTTAAAGCAGACTACCCAACCCTAGACCCAAATTCTCACGGCCCAAAAGGGCCCAATGCTTAAGCAAAATCAGAAGCCTAGGGTTTCTGAAACCCTAGGCGCCGCAAGCACCCCAACCACCAGCCTCTCCTCGCGTCGCAATCCGCGTCCAGTCAACGCCAAGATCTCCACTCCTCACCTGCAAAAAGGAATGAAATAGCAGCAAAAAATGGCAAATGAGATATAATTTTTGTGTTTCCTTTTTATTTTCTGGGTTATAATAACCCCAAAAGAATCTATAACATGGGCACATACACACACAGAGAAACATATACGCAAATAGTCACAAAAAAAATACAGAGAAATAAAAAAACAAAATTTGTTACAGAGGTGATTTTCGTTCTTCTTTTTTTTGTTATTTTTTATTTTTTTTCTCGATTTGTCCATATTTCATATACAAAATAATATTGAAACAGAAAAAGCGAAGATTCTTACCTTTGCGTCGCCGTGGGTGACGGAGCGTGAGGCGCGTGCGCGATGATGACCGGAGGTCGAATGACCTGTAAGGGCAGAGCAAATTTTTAAGGCCTCTGCTTATTTTTTTTTAATTCGGTGTTAAAATGAATTTTTTTGGCCGATTTTAACTTATATAACAATATAGAAACGACGCCGTTTTTGCTTAATCCAATAAGCATAAAACGACGTCGTTTTAAAGGGGGATCCGCGCGTTGACCCGGAAACCCGGGAGGATCCGTGTGTTTTTATAAAAAGGGAAATTTACCATTTTAGTCCCTCCGCATTATTAATTATAATTTTGTCCTAAATTGAATTTTCTTTTATTTTTAAATTAGCCCTGAGATTTGTATTTCATTTTAATTTAGTCCTTTGGGCTATTTAATGGTGGATATCCGAACGACGTCATTTTGAAAATTTGGCATAATTGTCATATTAACCCCTACAGTGCGACGCGCGTTTTAATTTTATCCCTTTATATTTATATTTATTTTCTATTTAATCTTCCTTTCTTTATTTATTTTTTATTTTATTTCATTTTTAAATTATTCTAATACTATATTGAATTATTTTATCATATTAAAATGTTATATTATTCTTATTATTTATATATTAATTTTGTTAATAGTATAAAATTCATATATATTTTTATATGTATTATCCTTATATATATATAATTATTATTTATAATTTTATTCGGTTTAATATTATTTTTATTACATATTATGATTTATATTAGTTATTATATTATACATTTTTAATTTGTATATCATATAGTATTATATTATATCATATTATTTTTAAAATTTTATTCTATATAAAATCTATTTATATTATATAACTTATTTTATTTATATTGTTTATTACATATGAAATTTTTATGATTAGTATTATATATATGTTTTTATTTAAAATTAGAATATACTATTTACTAATTATTTTTATTATATGTAATCATTTATATATGTATTAAATTATTAAATTATATATTTATTATAAGTACTTTTTCACTTTAATTTTTTTATTGTTTATATATATATTAAATCATTTTAAAAATCATCGCATTCTTTTTTTTTATTCCATGTTTAAGTATATTATTCCCTTTTCATTTGATTTTGTTATTTCGTGAAGATATTAATTATCGCTACTTATTTTATATCCCATGTTTATTTATTTATGTTTCTTTAATCGTTTATTACTGCTTAACATAATTCTTTATTTATTTATTCATGTTATATTATTCTTTAATTATTTATTGTTAATATAATTTGTAATTATGTTGAATTGCTCTTAAGTATGTATGTTATAATACCTTACTCAAATCATTGTTTTATAAAAACATTTTTTTTAAAATTGACATATTTTACTCAAATATTAAAACAACGATATATGATATTTGGGGACTTAGAGAGAAATTACACCCTAACTTACTGGGTTTTAATTTTTCTCGTGGAACTTAAAGTATTAAGTATCCTTTTTTTTTAACTTACAAACTTCAACTCAAAACTTATTCTCGGGAATTCAAAACATTGTATCCTAACTTACTGGATATGATGTTTTGTGTCTCGAGATAAGAATTTTCTAAATAAAGGTGAGCCTAGTTTCAAAGCCATGAGATGTTATATCCTAACTTACTGGGTATAACATTTTATTTCTTTGAGATAGGTAAGTCTTGGCTTTCTTTCTAATAAAAGGATCATATTTTAAAATTTTTCAAATTTTCAATATTAGGACATGATTTTGTCCATTAGGTACCAATTTTTGGGCATTATGAGGGTGCTAACCCTTCCTCATACGTAACCAACTCCCAAACCCATTTTCTTGTATTTCGTGGACCAAAATCAATGTTTTGAAATAAAACATTTTACAAGGTGATCCAATCACACCTAAGTCAAAAGGGATTGGTGGTGACTCCATTTCCGTTTTTTTTTAAAGTCGATCCTAAAAATGGTTTCGACAGCTTGGCGACTCCGCTGGGGACCAATAAGAGAGTCAAGCCGTAAAATCGATAATTTCATGTCCGAATTTAAAATTCTAGTTTTTAAAAACTATGATCCTTTTATTGCATATGGTTCTAATTTTTAATATGTATCTCTGCATTGCACTATATGACCGTTGTGGTTGTGCCTTTAAGTGGGACCGAGAAGCTATACCTTCGTGAGGTTTTCACCTCCGCATGGGCTAGTAGATTGCTTTCGGGATACATCTGTACCTATGTCTTCGTGAAGTTTTCACTTCCGCATGGCCATAGGGATTGGTGACGACTCCATTTCTATTTTTTTAAAGTCGATCCCCGTTTTTATAAAACCTTAAAAATGGTTTCGACACTCACATTATCATCGACCAACTATATAAAACCAATGGTTTAATTATCATCTTAGACATTTGTTTAATTGTAATATAAGTCCTCAAGTCTTTTGCCAATTATAAATCTATAGTAATTAAAATTTTATAATTTAGTCCCTAAGCCTTAATTAACTACTTTTTTAGCTAAATTATTTTTAATCAAATTTCAATTTATTTTTATAATAACTCCGTAAATATTTTTATTTTATATTAACGGGCTCAATTTATAAAAATAGAGTTCCGAACTATATTTTTTTGACATCATTGAATTTCGAGTCATTACAATGACTATCCATTACTTCCTTCAATTTCTCTTCACGTTTAACAGTATTTTTGGCTACCCGTTATTCCATGCCGTTATTACTTCCTTTAATTAAATCAACTAGCCATTACTTTGATGGCTATAAAAACCATGATAGATTTTTTTTTTTTCAAAACACATACAAAATCTAGCCTTACGTGAATATTTTATTTTTTATTATTTTTGCTCCTCTTCATTGTTGAAATAGAAGAGCTTGTGGAATCCTTTAAGATATGTCATGGTTAAATTATCCTCAAGGATGGTGATGTACCTGCCTTACGAATTATTACTCGAAATTTTGATTTATGTTTTTTTTTTATCCTATTTTACAACAAAAGTTTATTATGATGTCAAAGACTTAAAAACACATGTTATTTACCACAACATTAATGATTAATTAATGATATTTTGCATCGTGTACTAAAAATATTTTATTTAATTAAAAATTATTGATAACTATGCAACTTTATTACAAATTTAACTTAAAAATTATTGTGAACTAGAATTTGTGTCACGAGTAAAAAATAATAATTATTAAAAAACCACATTTAAAAAAATTAATTTAAATCTAAAAATAAAAAATATTTTAAAATGAATGCTTTTTTTGTCATAGCTATTTAGTAATTTAGATAAAAAAAATAATGATTTAATGTGTAACGTCCCCAAACTCTTAAGTTCTGATTTGTTAAATTTAGTCATAACTAAATACCTACTTTAATGGTTAAGTGTTCCAAGTTGGCGTTCGAGGTTGGGTGTTTGAACCCCTTTGTTAGTGGGGGATATATTTTGTCCTTTATTAATTTGTGGATAAGTTTGCTCTTTAATTAAACTCTTAAAAAGAAAAAAAAATCTATTAGAGAGGTTGGATAGAATATAGTTTAATTTGCAAGCGATAAGAGGGGTTGTTAGGATTTATTTTTGTTTTAAAAACTCAATTGTATTATTTTGTCTTAGTTTAAATTATCTTAATTTATTTTTATTTTTATTTTTGGTTACCCTAAAAATCTGCTTCTTTTTTCCCACGTTCCATCTTTCTTTTTGTTTTTCTTGTTCTTTCTCCCTTCGTTTCTATTTTCTTCCTTTTCAAACAAAATTCAATATTTATTTTGGATTCTTCTTGTTCCCTTTCCGTCCATTCAGTTATTCTTGGAGATCTTTTTCGTTCAATTCAGTTTTGTTGTTTGATTTGGTAAGTATTTGGGGTGGGTGAAGTCTTGGTTTTGAAATTGATGAATAGGTTGGGGTTTTTGCATTATTCGTTATAAGTGAAGGGATTTTTGACTCTTTTTTTTCGTTGTTAATGATCAATTAGGGGATACTTGCAAGATGGTAAGTATTCCTCCAATGGTGTAATTACTGTGGGTTGTTGTTCTTGAGGATAAGTGATTCTGCCAATTTAGTATAGTTGTGGTTGTTCAAATATTTGATATATTAGGAATATCGAGGATCATAATCAGAGTGTTCATAAGGATTAATTCATCAAGTTTTGATGTTTATAGGTACTGGGATTCTCATCCTTTGAATTATGTCGAAATTAGATTAGGTGTGTATCGAAAATACGAAAAAAACAATAACTGACGAAAGCCAAAAAAAGCTCGCTGTCGACGCCACACAACCGTGTGTCAGGCCATGTGGTAGGCCATGTGTGACACATGGTTTGGGTTATTTAGGCCGTGTGGACCACACGGGGGTGTGTGAAGTCGTGTGGGCCCAAAAATCTGAATTTTTTTCCTAAGGTTGTATATGTTGTTCCGATTGATCGTGGGCTTTTTTGTATGACCGGTATATGATTAAATGTGCTGTAAAATACGAAATTCAGCTAGTTGTTTGCATGAATTCTGATATCTGTTTGTATAACTGAAATGTTACATGATGAAACTATATCTATTATGCTATGTGTTTGTAATGTAATCATGTATGATATATGCTATATTCTGTATTTGCATTTGGGAAGGGGTATATTAACATATGGAAGAAGTGTCTTTGTAAAATGGTGACAGTTCGCCTAATAATTCAGCAGCTTAGTTGCAACTATGCTATAAAGTGTCCTATTGACACTAAGTGGTGTGAAAGGATGGATGGGTGTTTTATACCCATATGGTGTGTTGGAATGGTTGGAGATGGTGTGTAACGATTGGTGGCAGGATTGTATGTTGTATCTGTTCTGTTCTGTTATAAATCTTTTCCTGATAAATCTATTTATCTCATATGCATTAACAATTTTAAGTAATTCATTATTCACTTAGTTTTGAAAACTCATTTTCTGTCTACCGGATTTTCTCAGGTCCTCAAACTTAGGCAGGTCGGTGTGACGGGAGCTTAGACATAACACCAGTTCATTTAATTTTCTTATTTCCATTATTATCCTATTTTGGGTTAAAGTGGTTTTTTTTGTAATTTTGGACTCTTGGGACTGTTTTGGTTTTCGAACTTATTTCTGATATGCATAACAGTTGTTTAAACATATTTTCTGAAAATATCGACTTCCCATAAATCGATCGATTTTGAAACAACAAATCGGGTTTTCCAAAAGAACGACAACCTAAGTGATTCCATTGAAAAGTAACTGTTTTTTAGAAAATGTAATTGAAAATGGTTTCAATTAACAAGCTAATTAAACATAATTTCTACTAAATTGGAATTTTTTTTTAGAAATAGAAAATACGTTGTTTTTCAACGTTTCTGGAAAGCTAAATTTTCAACCATTTTACATAATCATTCTAGGTTTGCCTATAATGTCTAGGTCAGGTTGAGGGTATTATATTTAGTAGTATCAGAGCTAGGTTCTAAAATTTAGGCTGTGAAATTTAGGGTTCAAAATTTTTGTGAAAATTATTTTTTGAGTAAAGTATATTTCTGCATTAATTTGAAAAAAAAACTGTGAAATACCGAGTCTCCGGCTTTGATCCTGTAAGTACTTCTAACATATTTAAACTATTAGTTTAGAAAACTCTAAAACCATTGGAACTAATATGAAATAGTTAGACTGAAACGAAACACTATAAATTCTTCTGATAATATTTTTTAGCATAAAATGTCTGTTAATGAAACATCAGAACTAATACATAAAAATTTGTAATGTAGATAAACAAACTATGAGTGCACGTGGAACTCGTGGTCATGGTACTCGTGGACACGGCGGGCGCCGTAGAGAGGCTCGAGTCGAATTGTCCTTGATGGGAGTATGCCCAATTTGGATACGAGTGAGACCCCAACTACACGAACTGCTGAGACCAAGTCTCAAAGTCACTCGGCTGGGGACGATGCATTGTCCCAAGCCATGATGAGGGTTTTGGAGAGGTTGTTGGGCATCATTCTGGTTCTGAGAGCCATGGGTCGGTAACTGAACGACTCTGATCCAATGGTGCTGAACTATTTCGGGGAGTTATAGGAGTCTCCCCATCTGTGGCTAAATACTGGTTGGAGGCCACTGAGAGATTGATAAACAATATTAACTGCACCCTCGAGTAGAAATTGAAGGGTGTAGTATCTTTGTTTTGCGATGAGGCATATCAGTGGTAGTTGACGGTTGAAGAGAGTACTCAACTGGATCAAATTACTTGGGATTATTTCAAAAGCGCCTTCTGAAGTAAATATGTGGGGCCAAGTTATGTGGATGCTCGTAGATGCGAGTTTATGAGCCTTACGCAATGATATAGGACTATGGCTGAGTATGAGGCCAAAATTTTGAGACTGAGTCGTTATGCTCGTGGGATGGTGTCAACTAAATATGAAAAATGCATCCTCTCTGAAGAAGGATTGAGGGATAATTTGAGGTTTTTGATAGCTTCGCAGAGGGAGCGGGTTTTCACCACCTTGGTGAATAAGGCAAGAATAGCTAAGAAGGTTAAGTGCATTGAGCGAGAAAACAAGGAGCGTGTGAGGGGTAAGAATAAGAGGGATTTGAAACCCTCTAGTTTTGCTCAGAGGCCTTAGAAACAGGCTAGATCTAATGGGCCTTCTAGGGTTGAGGTTCCAGTTGCACCTACCATGGCTCAGCCCTGTAAGGATTGTGGTAGACGTTATTCGAGTGAATGTTGGAGGAGGTTAGGAGCATGTCTACGATTTGGGTCGATGGAACACCGCATCAAGGGTTGTCCATAACATTCTAATCAGATGCAAGCTCTAGCTCAAGGATTTGTTCAGGCCTAATAAATGAGTTTTTTTTATAACAATAAAACATTACCTAACTAATTACATAGAAACTTTTTGAAAAGAAAGAACACCCTTAGACTTGTCCATTATAAGAAAAGTTTGGACCATCGTGGGAGGGAAATAGAAAACCTATAAATCTTCTTTTTTGACCAAAGCTTGTTTAGATAAACAATCCATAACTTGATTCTGTTATCTTGGGATGTAATAAAAAAACCATTGGTTCTCTTGTGACAAAATACTTTGAATTCGTCTAATCAAGATTGAGTTCGATTTGGTGGAAACACTTCCTAGAATGGCTTTAACAACCTCAAAACTGTCAAATCAAATGATTACTTTATCATGACCTCTACGTTGGATAAGTTTGAAGCCCCCTAAAATGGCTCAAAGTTTGGCATCAAAAGTCGAACACTTTTCTAGATATTGGTTGTAGCCAAAGATCCAATCTCCGTTCTCATCACGTACAATTCCCTCAGCAAGTGCATTTTTTGAGTCCAATTGTACTGCACTGTCAGTATTGAGGAAGACCAATTTCCCAACTGTCTGATCTTCAAAGGAAGGCTCGTAACAACCAATCGGCCCATCTTTAGAGGCTAAAAAGAAATGTTTTGCCCATCTGTATAAAACTTGGACATCTCTCTCGAACTCTAAGATCTTCTTTAAAAAATGAATAAGTTCTGGTTTTTCCATATGCCCCAAATAAATATCCCAAAAAGGCACACTTAGTTGGCTCCTCCTACATGAATCGTATTATTATCATACATGTAATAACCAAATTTGCCCGGCCCATTAAAGCCCAATAAACAAAATAATAAAGTCCAAACAATAAAATACAACTAAAACAAAAGCCATGAAAAGTCCAAAATCACAGTCCAAATGTCCAAATTACAAGCCCGAAATTAAGCCCAATAAGAAAACAGTCCAGTCTCTTTTACAAACTAATTTTAAAACCCAAAACAGATATTACAAAAGCCAAACCCACTAAATAAAATAGGCCCAAAGCTTAAGCGGCCCAATATAGCCCAATGGCCCAAGATCATAAACTAAACAGAACCCTAGGTTTCCTTCTGGTTGGACCAACGCCGCACGCCTCCTGGCCTCCCCGCGTCCCCCATACGCGCTTTTGCGCCGCGTCTGCCACTGCCCATCCCCGCGCGCCCATACGCTCTGACGATTCGAGCTCCCCCAGACGCCTCGGCCTCCACCGCCCGCACGCCTCGCCTGTACCCTGCAAAAAAAATAACTGACAAATAAAGAAACAGAGGCAACAAGAACCAAGAAGCATGGAACGAGTAATAGAATACTAAAATAGTAGGGTATTTCGGCTATAAAGCCACTCAAAAACAGTGTAACTGAGGGCTTTTTTTTAGGCATTTCGAGATCAGAAAAGAGGATTAGCAATAAAAATAACAAAGCATCGAAAGGTTGATTTTCTTTCTTTTGTCTATGGTCGATTCTTTTTTCCTTATTTATTTTCATTTTCAAATAAAAAAGAAACAAAATCAAAACACCACAAAAGAGAAGGAAGAGGGTCTTACCTGAACCCAAGGTGCGGCGTCAGAGGCTCCGCTCCGTCGTCGAGACTAAATCAAAACTCCAAGGGAGAGTCTTCTTCTCTCGAGTGTTGGGGAGCCGAGGTTTAATTTCACGCGAGTCCCGAAGCAAGGCCAAAGGCCCATCTCCGTGTGCTGTCGGCTGCCGGACGTGGCGCTGTGTCGCGAGGGCTGGTTGAAAAACCCCAACCGACAGCGCAAAGATGGGTTATGAAAACCCTAGCAGAGCATCGAAAGGGTGGGTCTGTTTATTCAAAAAAGAAAAAGGAATCAAAACGGCAAAATAAAAAGGGGAGGGCCTTATAAAACTAGTAAATGACGCTGTTTAGAGAGGGGTAACCCGCGCGTCGACCCGACCCATTTACTGGGTCCGCGCGTTTCTCCTCTTAAGGCGAATTTGCGCTCCTGGTCCTCTTCCGTTGCACCGACTCTCAATCCGGTCCTTGGCCATAAATGCGCATAAGATGGCTGGGAATAATACCACGATCGGTCCCCCTATCTTAACGCGATTTCTAATTTGGCTCCGAAGCTCGTATTTCTTTTTAGTTCGACCCCGTTTTAAAATTCAGTATAATTTACACTTCAACCCCTATCGTTTAACGCGTGTTTTATTTTAATCCTTTCAGTTTTTATTACCATTTGACCCCCCGTTTTCTTTGTTTGTTTTGTTTTTATCCTTTTTATTTAGTTTTATTATTTTGTGTTATGTTAAATTGTCCATATTATTATTTATATGCCAGTATATTAACAATATAAATATACATGTATTTTTATAATTAATATTTATTACTCTTATTTAGCTAGAAATTATTTTCATTAGATATCTTCTTATATGTTATATATTTTTAAATCGTATATTATATAATATTATACCGCATATTATTTTTAGCTAAAGTTTATTTATGTTGTATAATATATTTTATTTATATTTTTTATGTAATTTTATATATTTAAAATCACTATATATTATGTTTATATTGGCTCTACCATATATATATATATATGTCTTTTTATCTAAGCATGCGTTAAATAAGTTTATATTTGTTTATTGTCCATTATACTTGTTTATGCTTCATCGTGTATTTACAATTACTTTAGCATAGGAATTACCATTTATCACATTTTGTGTTATTATTGTTTTATTGCCTTTTTAAATGTTAATATATCATAATTGCTTTCAATAATTTTGTTCAATAGTTTATAAAATACAAATATTAACATATAATTGCTGTTTTAAATAAAAATACCTTTTCACAAAATCAATATCTTTTAAACTTGTTTCAAGGTAATATTTGTGTGTTTATAAGTTCGAAAGATCACATCCTAACGTGCTGGGTGTCGATTTTTTTTTCTTCAACTAAACAACCAAATATCCTTTTTACGTGTTTTGAAAATCAAAGATGATCTCGGTGGCAGGGTATAAATGTGTTATATCCTAACGTGCTGGGTATGATACTTTTATTCCTTTGAAACGAGATAATTTTGAGATTCAATCCCAAATTGACGAATTCTTTTTTAAATTTTTTTACCCTAAATATTTTCAAGTTTTCAACATTAGGACAACATCAATCAATTTGGTACCAACTTTGGGCATTGCAAGGGTGCTAACCCTTCCTTGCACGTAACCGACTCCCGAACCTGTTCTCTCAGATTTCGTAGACCAAAATTATTGTTTCAGTAAATCAAAATATTTTATTAAAACAAAGGTGATCCGATCACACCTAACAAAGATCGGTGGCGACTCCCTATTTTTAAAAGTCGATTCCCGTTTTTCAAAAAATGGTTACGACAATACACATTAAAAAGAATCCAATCTTGTGTACTATTACAGAAAAAATTCGTTAGGCGATTACCTGGGATGACCTAGTTCAAACATCCTTAACTGTTGTACAATCCCTAAGAATATGCAAAATGTCTTTCGAGCGATTGTAACAGCCCAATTTCGGTGAAATCGGAACAGTAGTCTCGGGACCACAAATCCAAGCTGAAAAATAAAATTTATTTTTATTTTATTATATGATCCATAGTATACTAGAAATGTCATGTGAAAATTTTGAAAAGAAAATTTTCCCAATTATGTGCTTAATTACGAGAAGGACCAAATCGCATAAAATGCAAAAGTTGGATTCTAGTAGCTAGAAGGATCAAATAGCTATGAAATTCAAAACTGGAGGTCTTTATATGGTAATTAGACCATTAAGAAAAGTATGTAGATTTTTCTTGGTGACTCATCCATGAAAATATAGAAAAAGGGCAAGGACTAAATTGGAAATAGCAAAATACTTATTAATTAAAAAAATGATAAAAGATATCATTTTATTTTATGTCATCTTCTTCCCCAAAATAAACATGGAAACCCTAAGAGAGAGAGAAGAGACGTCCATTGTAACAATCCGGTTTAGACCCTAGTTGGAATAGTGGTTTCGGGACCACAAATCTGAGTCAGAAAAATATTTTAATATTATTTTCCGGCTTATAGTATGTGAATTAATATGTATGGAATTTCTATGATTTAATTTATCCTTTTGTGTGCTTAATTTGATAAAAAGACTTAATTGCGTAAAAGGTAAAAGTTGTATATTAATTGTTAAGGTGTTAAATTGTCTTGTTCTTTTAATGTGGAGTCCTTATGATGTAATTGGACCCTTAGATTGATGAATGGAAAAAGATGGACATATGTTAGTGGAATTTTAATGTTAACTAAAAAGGTTAATTTAGTAAAAGAATAAATAATGCTTAATTAAATAAAACAAACAAAAGAAATAGGCCATTATCATCTTCTTATGACCGAATATTGAAAGAAAAAGAAAGAAGAAAAGCTTTAAGGGTTCGGCTATGTTCAAGTAAAATTAAGGTATGAGTTTTCTTTGGTTTTTGAAAATTTCTACGTTTTTGTGGTTATTGCTTCGAGTACTACAAAGCCCATGTTTTAATTTTTGAATTTGATGATGATTTTGTGTTTTATCATTGATAATAGCTTGTGATTTTTGTTGTTTGATGATAGAAAATAAAAGATATGTGATAGATTTTAATGTTTGTCTTTGGCTTTTTGATGAATTTGAGTAATTTGGGTTAAATTGTGAAAATAATATTTTAAGGGAATCTATGAATATGAATTGTTATGTTAAGATGTGAAATGTTTATAAATGTTTTGAAATGTTTGGTAATGCCTCATAACCCCATCCAAGTGATGGTTACGGGTTGAGGGTGTTACATTTTATTGGTATCAGAGCTACGATTTAGTCGATTCTAGGACTAACGTAGCGCGTGTGAGTGTAGCTATACATGCCATATTTATAAACTGTGATAGTGTGATGATTCCTGACAATTGAAATGTGTTTTTGTATGGTAAATGGATCCCGATCGAGCCATAGCAGATCATGTAGAAAGTATTACGCCCGCTCCTGCTTAGGGGGCAGCACCGACTGATTCTAGGCCGAATTCGAGTAACCATGAGAGTGAGGCTAAACAAGCCTTCTATCAAATGATGAATTATTGGTTTACTCAATATATCCGGACGAATTCGGCTGTTCCACAACCATCTCCCCCACTGATTCCTCCTCAAATACCTGTTATGCCATAAGTTGTTGATCTAGTACGAATGAATAAGCCACCAGCTGATAGAATCAGGAAACACGAGGCTGAAGAATTCAGAGCCATTGTTGATTATGATGCTGAGCGAGCTAAATGTTGGCTTGATAATACGATTTGTGTGTTTGATGAGCTATCCTGTACACCTGATGAGTGCATCAAATGTGTTGTATCATTGCTTCGAGATTCCACGTATCATTGGTGGAATACACTAATATCTGTAGTTCCGAGAGAACGGTTACTTGGGAGTTCTTTCAGACTGAATTCCGTAAGAAATACATCAATCAAAGATTCATTGATCAGAAGCGTAAAGAATTCCTTGAGTTGAAATAGGGTCGTATGATTGTAACGGAATATGAGCGGGAATTTGTAAGACTGGGCAGATATGCCCGAGAGTGTGTTTCAACCAAAGCAATAATGTGTAAAAGATTTGAAGATGGACTAAATGAAGATATCAAGTTGTTAGTTAGGATTCTCGAAATAAAAGAGTTTGTTGTATTAGTTGAACGAGCTTGCAAAGTCGAAGAGCTCGGGAAAGAGAAAAGAAAAGCTGACTATGAAGCTAGAGATGCACGTAAGATATTTTCAAGTAAGTCTTTCCAATCGGCATCAAAGAAATTTTGAGATGACTCTAACTGTTTGAAGGCTATTGCGGGTTACTCTAGACGAGATCGAGATAGACCAGTTGTGAGTTCGAGAGCTACCTCAGTAGCAAGTGTTGGTAACGTCAGATCAAATCAACCAGAGTGCAAATATTGTGGTAAACGACATCCCGACAGTTGTAGATTGAATGATCGGGCTTGTTTTAAATGTGGATCGATGGATCATTTTATTCGTGAATGTCTTAAGTTAGCTGAACAAAACATAGTACAGAATGTCAGATCAAGTAATACGGCAGCTCGAGGTAGACTACCCAAGAACACGGGTAATGTGAGTAGCAGTCAGAGAGGAACTAAAGACACAGCTATTAGATCTAGGCTCGTGCACCTGCCAGAGCTTATGCTATTCGTGCCCGCGAAGAAGCTTCGTCTCCAGATGTGATTACTGGTACTTTCACTCTCTGTGATACTAGTGTTGTTGCCTTGATTGATCTTGGTTCTGCTCATTCTTATGTATGTGAGACTTTAGTATCCAGTAAGACTTTTCCTGTAGAGTCTACTGAGTTTTTTATTAGATTATCGAACCCCTTAGGCCGGTGTATTTTAGTTGACAAAGTGTGCAAGAATTGTCCACTGATGATTCGAGATTCATGTTTTCCGGCTGATTTGATGGTGTTTCCATTCGATGAGTTTGATATAATTCTGGGTATGGATTGGTTAACTTTGCACGATGCTATTGTGAACTGCAAATGGAAGACTATTGATTTGCGATGTCTAAATGATGAGATTATTCGGATTGAGTCTAATGATCTGAATGGTTTACCGGCAGTAATATCTTCGATGTTAGCTTTGAAATATGTGAGAAAGGGTTGTGAAGCTTATTTTGCTTATGCAGTTGACTCTAAAGTGACAGAAAAAAGATAAAATCAGTACCAGTTGTGAGTGAATATCCGGATGTGTTTCTCAAAGAATTATTGGGTTTGCCACCGATCTGAGAGGTAGAGTTTGGCATTGAGTTAGTGTCGAGGACGACTCCGATATCAATAGCTCCATACAGAATGGCACCGATTGAATTGAAAGAATTGAAAGGTCAGTTGCAAGAATTAACTGATAGAGACTTAGTACGACCGAGTTTTTCTCCCTAGGGTCACCGGTTTTGTTTGTGAAAAAGAAAGACGGAACTATGAGAATGTGCATTGACTACAGACAACTTAACAAGGTGACTATAAAGAATAAATATCCTTTGCCACGGATTGATGACTTATTCGATCAGTTGAAAGGAGCTACAGTGTTTTCTAAGATAAATTTGAGACCGGGTTACTATCAGCTGCGAGTTAAAGACTCCGATGTGCCGAAAACTACTTTCTGAATGAGGTATGGACACTATGAGTTTTTAGTTATGCCTTTCGGACTTACTAATGCACTTGCTATTTTTATGGCTTTGATGAGTCAGATCTTTAGATAGTATTTGGATCAATTTGTGGTTGTGTTTATAGATGACATATTGATCTACTCCCGTGATGAATCTAAACATGCTGAACATCTGATATTAGTGCTACAGACTTTGTGTGATAAGAAGTTGTATGCGTAATTTAGTAAATGTGAGTTCTGGTTACAAGAAGTCAGTTTTCTAGGACATATTATATCAGCATCGGGTATTCGGGTTGATCCGAGCAAGATTCAACAATTTTAAATTGAAAAACTCCGAGAAATGTGTCAGAAGTTCACAGTTTTCTGGGACTAGTGGGATATTATAGACGATTTGTAAAAGGCTTCTCTATGATTGCAACCTCGAAGACGTGACTCTTTCAGAAAGATATTAAGTTCGAGTGGTCAGAAAAGTGCCAGAAAAGTTTCGATCAGTTGAAGCCTTTGTTGACTGAAGCCCCAGTGTTAGTTCAGTCAGAATCGGGTAAAGAATTCGTTATCTATAGTGATGCGTCTTTGAATAGTTTGGGTTGTGTTTTGATGCAGGAAGGCAAAGTCATAGCTTATGCCTCAAGACAGTTAAAGCCACACGAAAAGAACTATCTGACACATGATCTGGAATTGGCAGCTATTGTGTTTGCATTGAAAATATGGCGTCACTATCTATTTGGTGAAAATTTTCATGTTTATTCTGATCATAAAAGTTTAAAATATTTGATGACAGAGAAAGATTTGAATTTACGACAGCGAAGATGGATAGAGTTGTTAAAAGATTATGAGCTTGTAATTGACTACCATCCTGGAAAGGCTAATGTTGTCGCTGATGCTTTGAGTCAGAAATTGTTTTTTGCTCTTCGTACAATGAATACTCAATTGGCCCTATATGAAGATGGTTCGTCAGTAGCCGAGTTAAAAGCAAAACTGTTATTTATTCAACAGGTTTGTGAAACTCAGAAAGTTGATAATGAATTGATAGCAAAAAGGGCTCAATGTGAGGCGAATATTGATTCAGAATTCAAAGTTGATACTGGAGATTGTTTGAGGTTCAAAGACCAAAAATGTGTTCCGATAAATTTAGAGTTGATACAGATGATTTTAAAAGAAGCTCATAGTAGTCGATTACCTGTTCATCCTGGTAGTAAAAAATGTATAATGATTTGAAACAGCTTTACTGATGGCATGGAATGAAACGAGACATCTCTAACTCTGTTTCGAAATGTTTAATCTGTCAGCAAGTTAAAGCCAAACATCAGGTACTGTCTGGGTTACTTCACCCAATTATGATACCCGAGTGGAAATGGGACAGAGTCACGATGGATTTTGTATCGGGTTTGCCATTGTCACCGAGTAAGAAAGAAGCAATCTGGGTTATTATGGATAGATTGACTAAATCGGCTCATTTTGTTCCGATTCGTATAGATTATTCACTTGATAAACTTGCTTAGTTATATATTTCTCAGATTGTGAGATTGCACGAAGTGCCTATTTCTATTGTTTCGGATAGAGATCCGAGGTTCACATCGCAGTTTTGGAAGAAACTACAAGATGCACTAGGTACGAAACTAAACTTTAGTACTGTTTTCCATCCGTAGACAGATGGTTAGTCCAAACAAATTATTCAGATACTTGAGGATATTTTAAGATGTTGCATTCTTGAGTTTGAAGGTATGTGGGAACGATACTTGCCACTGATTGAATTTGCATACAATAATAGTTTTCAATCGAGTACTAGAATGGCACCTTATGAAGCTTTGTATGGTCGTAAATGTCGAACACCTTTGTATTGGATTGAGCTCAGTGAGAATAAGATACATGGGGTCGATTTGATCAAAGAAACAGAACAGAAAGTGAAAGTGATTCGCGATAGTTTGAAAGTCGCGTCAGATCATCAAAAACCGTACGTAGATTTGAAACGTAAATATATTGAATTTTAGATTGGGGATAAAGTGTTTTTGAAAGTCTTGTCGTGGAAGAAAATACTTCGATTTGGTCGTAAAGGTAAATTGAGTCCGAGATTCATTGGACCATATGAGATTATTGAACGTATCGAGCCAGTTACTTATAGACTGTTGTTGCCATCTAAGTTAGAAAAGATTCACAACGTATTTCATGTTTTGATGCTTCAACGATATCGATCTGATCCATCACATGTAATTTCTCCGTTTGAGATTGAGATAAGATCTGATATGACATACGAGGAAGAACCGATTCGGATTTTAGATCGCGAGATGAAAGAATTGATAAATAAGAAAATCTCATTAGTGAAAGTCTTATGGCATCGAGACAAGGTCGAAGAAGCGACGTGGGAGCCCGAAGATGCTATGAGAGAAGGTTACCCAAACCTATTCACTGGTAAGATTTTTGGGGACGAAAATCCCTAAGGGGGGAGAATTGTAACAGTCTAGTTTAAACCCTAGTCAGAATGTGGTTTCGGGACCACAAATTCTAGTCAAAAAATATTTTAATATTATTTTCCATGCTTATAGTATTTGAATTGATATGTATGAAATTTCTGTGATTTAATTTATCCGTTTGTGTGCTTAATTTGATAAAAGGACTTAATCGCGTAAAAGGTAAAAGTGGTATATTAATTGTTAAAGTGTTAAATTGTCATGTTCTTTTAATGTGGAGTCCTTATGATGTAATTGGACCCTTAGATTGATGAATGGACAAAGATGAACATATGTTAGTTGAATTTTAATGTTAATTAAAAAGGTTAATTTAGTAAAAGAATAAATAATGCTTAATTAAATAAAAAAAACAAAAGAAATAGGCCATTATCATCTTCTTATGACCGAATATTGAAAGAAAAAGAAAGAATAAAAGCTTTAAGGGTTTGGCTATGTTCAAGTAAAATTAAGGTATGAGTTTTGTTCGGTTTTTGATAATTTCTACGTTTTTTTATCGTTGTTTCGTGTACTATAAAACCCATGTTTTAATTTTTGAATTTAATGATGATTTTGTGTTTTGCCATTGATAATAGCTTATGATTTTTGTTGTTTGATGATATAAAATAAAAGATATGTGATAGATTATAATGTTTTGTCTTTGAATTTTTGATGAATTTGAGTAATTTGGGTTAAATTGTGAAAATAATATTTTAAGGGACTCTATGAATATGAATTGTTATGTTAAGGTGTGAAATGTTTATAAATGTTCTGAAATGTTCGGTAATGCCTCATAATCCTATTCCGGTGATGGTTACGGGTTAGGGGGGTTACATTCATGGCCAAATTGGTTAATTTTCCTTGTCCCGTTTTTACTAATTTTGATATTTTTGGAATCGGGATAGTTTAATCTCTCTATGTGGGGGACTAATTTGAAAAGTTATCAAAGTATGAAAATGGTAATGGATGTATATACTAAAAATTAGAAATTTATGGTAGAAAATTAAAGATTATTGATAGATAAACAACTTTTACAAAGTGATGTTTGCTGAAAACATGATTTAGGGACTAAAATGAAAAGTTGTAAAATTTGATGAAAAATTCTTAAATTTTATGAATACATGTGTTGGAAAATTTGTAATGGGACTTTGGTTAGGCTTGGAATAGGGAGTAATTTGCACAAGTTTCACTTTCCAAGCCTAGGGACAAAATGGTAATTAATGGAAAAGTTACAGGCAAAATAGTAATTTTGCCTAGGATGAAAATTTAGTCCACATGAATGTAAAATGTGATAAATTGATGTTAAATTTACTCGTATAGATTCGGATAGATCAAATTCGGAGGTAGAACGAGGAATGAGGAAAATGTTGGATTAGTAGATTATACGTACACGAACCTTTGTCGAGGTAAGTTCGTGAAACTAAATTGTCTATGTTTTTATGCTTGATTTAAAAGTTGTGTTTTTGAATTTTATCAATGCCATAAATATGTGAAATGATCACCTAAACAATATAGCTCGGTAAATGAAAATGCTCGATAAAATGGTAAATGAATAAAGTGTTACTCGTCTGCTTGACATGAATGTGGAATGTGTTTTACTTGAATTATATAAATGTTACGAAGGTATGAAATAACCAAATGCCCGATAGTGCTTGAAAAGTGTTTAAATCCCGGTTGAATAAATGAAAAATTGATGGATATGTGATTTCCCGAAATGAAAGAGGTCCTGCATTTGTTGTGGATAGGATTTAGCGAAGATGAGTAATCCTTTGACCTCAATTTTGATAGGATTTAGCCCGGACTGGTAATCCTGATATAAGTCTTCCTGAGAATATGTTATGGATTGGATTTAGCCCGGACGGGTAATCCAAATTAAGCTCTTTAGAGCATATGACGTAAAAAGGATTTAGCCTAGACTGGTAATCTTGTTGTTTATATATACGTGGCTCGATAGTGTACTCTTTGAAATTGTACCTAATGGGTACCATTGGACACAAATTGACAGATTCTTATTCGTACACCTCGAATGTACTACCTATGTATCCATCGATATTTCAAATAAATTCAACGAGCAAAACTCTAATAAGGGCAAATATGAATTTAAGACAACTTGAAATGGAATGATATTTATATATATGATATGAAATATGACATGAAAAAGGATATTACATGAAATACAAGGAAATGATGATTCATGACTAGGGATGTATGAAAATGTGAAAAGATGATAATTGTACATGGAAATTATTTGATGAGAGTGTTCCTCCTTGATTATATATTTGTACACCTTGAGTGTACTACTACTTGGTGACCTTAAAACTCGAATAAAATGAGTAAAGTCCTAACATGAAACGACCTGAACTCGAAACTAGCTACTATGAAACTATACTTGTAATAATAATAGATGATATATACATGCTTAATGAATACATTTTATGGAAAGCATATATGCATGGAAACTTGATTGTTGATTGAGCTTATACATATCTTGATGTTATCGTGGATTACATGACTAACAAGGGCAATGAGAATGTGTGTAGGGGTTGAGGTCAAATTAAGTGAATATGCCTTACATAGTTACCTCAAAATAGGATGAAAGGTAAGTTAAGTACCATGTTATACGAACTTAATTAGCATTTTATGTTTACTCCGATTTATTTTTCCCCTGTTTTAGAGTAATCGGAAGCTCGTTGGATTGGAAACTTGGCGGAGATAACTCACACTATCCATCAGCCCATGTCGGTATAGTATGGTAATTCAATTACGGTTGTAATGGCATTTATAGGATATGTTGGTCATATTGACATGTAAATGTAAATGATGCTTGTAATCTAGCCATTGGAATGGATAGTGATCATTATGTTTTGGTACATGTATATATGTATTTAAGTTCATGTTATGGTGATAACATTGGTACTATATATTGTTTGATTAAGAAAGAGGAAACAAGTATGCTTATTAAAGAGTAAGATTGTAAATATGAATGCTTGTGATGATATATCATGTTGAATGATAGAGTTTGCTCATCTTGAATGCTTGGAATGGTTGGTATTTGTATGTGTGATTCAAGTGCAGGTCATGGGTGAAATTTTGGGTGGGAAATAAAGCTAGAAATGGCTTTATTTTGTCCACACGGGCATGCGTCTAGACCGTGTGTAACACACGGCTTGGTAACACAAGCATGTGGTTAGGCCGTGTGTCCCCTGCACCTTAATTTTAAGAATAGAATGCTCAGAATTGAGCACACGGGTAGAGATACGGGCGTGTGTCTCAGCCGTGTGTGACACAAAGCCTAGAACATGAATGTGTGTCTTAGCCGTGCGAATCCTGCACCTAATCCGAATTGAACTAAATAACCACACGGTCTAGCACACGGGTGTGTGGCATGATCGTGTGGTGCAAGTCAGAGAGCAACCTAAATCAGACATGGCCTGAGGCATGGGTGTCTCTAAGGGTCACACGGGCGTGTCCCCTGGACCACACGGGCGTGTCAGCCCTGCACCTTGGAAAATTTTTAAAATGTCACGAAAAATTCTTAGAGTTCCCGATTATGTCCCAAATCGATTCTAATGCTCGTATTGGACCTCAAGGGTCCATCTAAGGGACGTTATGAATGATCTCGATTAATGAATAGTGATTGACATGATTTATATGAGAATGTTCTGAAAAGTTTTGGTAATGCTCCGTAACTCTATTCTGGCGACGAATACGGGGTGTCACAGTGATAATGTGATAGCAGGGATCAACTGCTAAGCCCCTTTTAATCCTTTCCACATTACTGAGAAGTCTTTCTTGTAAGGTTGTACAGATAAATAAATGAACCTTTTGAGGACCTGGAATCTTTCATACACTTTTTCATTTCTCATCTCTCGAGTTCCAATCACCTTCCTTGAAAACCTTATAGGTGGTTTTAACTAAGAAAGCTCCTGATGAAGTGTGGCACCAAGAGATTTTATCAGGCCCCTATGAAGGATGTGGAGGAGGAATGCCTTTAATATGCTGAATCGCATCATCCAATAACCAAACCTAGAATAAATCCAGATTCCATGAACCTTCCTCAATGATCATCTCATTAAGAAAACAATATGAATCAAGATTAACATTAGCAGGTATATGTCTAAGCAGAGGTCATACACTTGGAATCCAATTATCTCTCTAGCAGCTAATTTTATTGCCATTTCCTATAGACTAGAGTAAATTTTCTTCTAGTAACGACCAAATTTTTTAAAGAGATCTCCAAAGAAAAGAACTCCTATTATGGGCTATACAATCTGGTAAATCATTCTTCATCTGGTGCTTTGACCGAATCACATGAACCCATAATGCCTCCTTGTTAGACACAATATTAAAACCCAGTTTCAACAAAAACGAGATGTTTTGATCACGAAGTTTCCTCAATCCAAACCTCCATACCATTTTGGTTGACAGATAGAGTCCCACCCCACAAGAGACATCTGCTTTTTGCTATCTGAAGATGTCCAAATAAACTATTTCACCAAACTTTCAATCTCGTCGCTTATTTTCTTAGGTATCATTATGGATTGCATGAAATAGCTAGGAATGGATAAAAGATTAGGTTGTGCTAAGGTGACCCAACCAGCGATAGAGAGCTTCCTGGCATCCCAACTCTGTAACTTCCCAAGCACTTTTTCAACCATGAAGTGCATAGTACTATTTGTCACCCTTTGATGGTAAAGGGGGACCCTAAGGTAATGCCCAAGGTTTTGAACTTTTTGAAGACCAAACAAAGTACTAATCATATCAGCCATAGAATCTTCCACCCTTTAGAAAAAAAAAAAGATGTTGGTCTTTTTAGCATTAATTTTATGCCTAGAGGACTCATAAAACTTTTCTAAAATTTCTTTTAAAACCCTACCATGCTTTAAATCTGTTTTGCTGAAAATTATTAAATTATCAGCAAAGAACAAATGTGAGATAGCCAGCCCAGAACGAGATAAGAGTATGAGACTCTACTTTCCAACAGAAATAGCCGATTGAATCAAATGATTTTGTCATTCCATGCACAACACAAAAATGTAGGGAGAAAGAGGACAACCTTGTCGGATTGTAACACCCTATACTCGGCCTGGTCGCCAAGCCTGAATATCAAAATTCCACACCACCATCTCATAGTAAATTGTCACATTTAGGAAATCGTTATCTTTATTAGTGGTCTTATAAATTTTTTAGTCAAACATATATCAACCATCATTAAAACATGCCAAACATACTTTAAATAAACTTATATTAATAATTAAACTTGCAGTAAGACCAGTTAGCAAAATTTCCAAGACAATTCACGTAGGTATTGATACTGTAAGAAATGTACTGATAATTCTCTCAAGTCGTATCGATACCATACCAAAACTGCTTATTGTTTCTCGCTTAAAAACCCAAACATAAAAAATTATCGATACCTCTGCCAAAGTATCGATATTTGTACCCCGAGTATCGATACTCGTAATAGAGTATCGATACCATAATACAATTCTGACTTCCTACACATTTCAAATCACAGAGGTATCGATACCTCTACTTCAAACTAGAAAAATACAACATACATAAGCATATAAGTCATTCCAAAATGTACCAAATCATCATGATATCATATCATCATCAAATAAATGTCAAAACGACCGTAGTAATAGTCTCAAACATCAAAAGTAAGTCCAAGCAATAATCAACGTAATACAAAATGAATCTCATAAACTTAGGAACAAATAATCTATGGAAGCATCCAAAGCATCTGGTAAATACCAATAAAAGTCTACCACATTACTTTATTCCCAAAACATAAACAAATAACACCAACACCTACGAAATCACGGAAATGAACTTACTTGGATCACCCTTGGAACCACACAGCTCACGCTGGAACTTAACTACTCTGCAAGGGTTTAAAAGGAGTGGGTGAACGTAACAAGCTCAGTGAATGCCTAGAACAACTACCATGCAAACAATTTATCAAGCATCAAGGAAACAACCATATAGCACAACCTCAATAGTTCCAACTCTATTGTCATATTATACTTACTTGTGCATTATTTACTAGTTCATTTACATGGTAATCATATTAACTTTTAAGCGTATATCACATTACACATATAATCACATAACACTTAAGCATATATCACAATACTCATATAATCACATAACATTTAAGTATATATCACACTACTCATTTAATTACATAACATTCAAGCTTATATCACAATACTCAAAAACATGTTTATAGATAAATTACATAATGGTTACATATCATATAAACACATTACACAATACAATACAGATTCATAATTTAAGATAATTTGGCACTTGAGCTATGAAACATAAAAGTGAACTCTATCATCACTTATCGGATACTCGAATCTCCAACACACCATATAGACTCATAGAGTCAAACATGTCTTAAAAGTAAAGTATAAAGCGAACACTCACCTTATTTCCCCTCACATGTCCCGTTGAATGGAGCTTAGCTCACATTCCTTTATCCCTCCAACATGTCCCAGGGCCTCAACGCCCAAAATCACTGTACATATAGGTGATTAATCACAATCCTATGGCATGACAGCTATATCCAGTAGTCTCAAAGATCACAAGACCAAAATATCCATTATTAACACACATATATCACTTACTGTTCACTGCACTTATTCATTGCAAATATCACATTATAACCCAACATTATCAATGCCATCTAGCATGTATAACATGCTTACATTTACACTTTCTCAATGATTATCATAACCATATCTCACATGTTATAGCATCTCTTCTCAATTCACATATTTACAAACACATAAGCATATTGTTCACAAGATAACATAGGTGTGAGAAAGCTTGCACTCGAAATTTAGAGTAGGGGTTTAGGCTACTACTAAATTCCCAAATAACGTATTGAATCATGTCCACAAGTAATTATTCCAAACACTCACCAATTACACTTTCACCGAAAAACCGAAAGCTCAAACTAGATTTTCCTTACCTTTTTCTCTATTTGTAGAAAGTCCTATCGAATCCAGAACTTCAACAAAACAATTCACAGAACAATGCATTCAATAATAAGCTAAGAACTCACTACAACCAATAAAAAACATAAGCCTAAGCTATGTTCCCATGTAATTGAAACTTATAACATAGCAAACTTTAAATTTGAATATATCGGTCTATACTCAATATTTTTACCTAAAATCAATTATGTTCATCTTATAATTAACCTACGACTAATTCTCAACCTTTAAACTATAATAAAATTGTAACAACCCGATTTAGGGGCTAGTCGGAACAGTGATCTCGGGATCACTAATTCTAGGTTAGAGAAAATTATTTCCATGATATTTTATGAGTTAGAGTATGATGGTATAAGTGTATGAAAATTTTGGTGCTTTAATTTTAACAATTTCTTGCTTAATCGCAAAAAAGGACTAAATCGCATAAAGTGCGAAAATTCTATTTTATAAGCTAAAGCTGCCAAATAGCCTTATCTTGTTAATTGGGGGTCTTTAAAAGGCAATTAGACCCTTTGTAAATGGTTGGCCGGCCATAGGGGACAATAGGAGGAAAAATTGGTCAAAGTTGATGTAGTAGGTGGATTAAATTGACAAATAGAAGAAAATAAAGAAAAGATGATATCCATCTTTTCTCTTCATCTTCCTCCACTGAATTTTGCAAACAAAATAGGGGTTTTGAAAGCTCAAAGTTTCAGCAAGCTCTTCTCCATTCAAGTAAGTGATTTTAATGATTTTTCTTGAAGATAGTTGTACTTTTAGAACCCCTAAAGCCTAAGCTTTCAAATTAGGGGACTAGTTTGTAATATAGTGACGAGTTTAGAGATTTTCCATGAGAGCTTTCATTGTTATTTGCTGCATTTTTATGGAAGAAAATGAGTCTTGTTTGTTAAATGAACAACATTTGTGAAAGGTGTTGCCATGAAAACACCTAATTGGACATTGCTGTAAAGGTTATAAAGTTGGTAGTAAATGTGTGAAATGTTGGGTCTTAATGATAGACATGAGAGAAATAAATGTTCAACTAGGCTCATTTAAATGTAGAAATTTTATTAGAATTGATTTCCGAGCTTAGGGGTAAAATGGTCATTCTACCAAAGTGTAAGGGCAAAATAGTAATTTTACCAAAGCATGATTATTAAAATGCTTTTATTAATGTGATGGTTGAAACGAGCTAATTTGCTATTATAGATCAAGAAGAACCAAGAGTCAACCTTGATCGGGGCAAGAATAAAGCCTCGGACTAGATTGACGATCTAGCTCATTTTGAAATCGAGGTAAGTTTGTATGTGATAAATTCAACAATCATGTCAGCATGCTTGGGAATGCTTAATATTGTGATGATACATGATATTCTATTAAATTGAGTAATTGATGTTGAATGAGTAAGTTGAGATATTGAAGTCCTAGTTGGACTATTATGAATGTGAAAACACTATCATTGAGACATGATATGGATGAGGTCCCGTATAAGACCATATCGTGGACATGGCCTCGGCACCAAATTGAAATTCCATGTAAGACCGTATCTGGGATATGGCTTCGGTATTGAATATGAGAATCGTATAAGACCATATCCGGGATATGGCCTCATTGCTTGATGTGAGAATTCCGTATTAGACCATATCTGGGATATGGCATCGGCACTCAGAGGTGACCCCATGTAAGACCACATCTAGGATATGGCATTAGCTTCACACTTATAATAACGACGATGAGTATGCGTCTTTGAGTATCCCTAGTTATTAATAGGATAAGTAGATAAGCTTGGAAATAGAAATGAGATTAGTACTAAAGTCATGTGATTGAGTGAATACAGGTAACCGTGAGAAATTCACGAGAATGTTACGATATATGGCATGGTATGTTCTAGATAGGAACGAGTACGACTAAGTTATGGCAAAGTGTATATGACCTTATGTGGTTATCTAATGCCATGGATTGAAGTCATTATGAACTTATTGTTGCTATTTATTTTCATGCAAACTTACTAAGCTTTATGCTTACTCCTCTCATTTCCCTTTTCCTTGTAGTATTGCCAAGATAACTCGGGGATCGTGGGACTCAAGAATTCGAAAATCATACTATCAACATCACTTTGGTATAACAATTTAGATTTATTTTGATTATGGCATGTATAGGACCTGGGTATTTTGTTAGGTCGTAATTGTTAGCCAAAGTGTTGGCTATGTATCTTATCAAAGTCATTTTGTAAATGGTCATTGGAAAGGGGCCAACACTTGATAAGTTTATATATATTCAATGATGATGAAATTATGAAGTTTATACTTGTGTGAATGCTTTGAATTGAGTTCTTGGATGTGCCTTTGGGTTATGAATGATGTTTATATTGTTGGAACGCCGGTACCCCATGGCGCATCAGAATAAAATTAGATCCGGCGATCCAAATCATGGATCCATGTGTGAGGAACGAATCGGGGTGAAATAAAGGTTTCGAAATTACCAAAACTTCAATCTGAGTAGACAGCAACGCCTTGGCAACAAGAGTTTTGATCTACTGTCGAATCAAGCCTCAACCTTTTCCGATGTCGGCCTCTACGTAATCCACCCGGTTTGACTATGAACGGAAGAAATCTCCAAAACTGTTTTGGAGGCTTATTTGCTTGACGGCTGCTAGACCTAACAAGCAATCACTTAGGGTTTTCCTTTTGAGTTTTGTCTCCTTTTAATACCTTTTATAATGGGTGCCTTTCTCATTAGGCCTTTTATAATAGGTATCCTCTTAATTGGGCCTTTTATAATTGGTATCTCTTGAATGTATTACAAGATTAAATAAATACAATAAAGTTTTTAACAGAAAATTACATTAATTATAATAAGGATTCCGGTAAACTATATTTATTTAAATTTATATATGAATCAAATTCATATATTAATAAAATTATGTTATCATTATGTGTACAACATCCTTGTACATATAATATGTTCAATATTTGATTGCCCAATTAAATTAATTCTTTAATTAATTTAATTTATGTGACAACCAAGCACAATACCAACTATATTTTATTCCGTTCATTTCAACCATATGGTGTGACCCTGTAGGTTCTTGCAACGTTAGTAGTAATACTAGAACGATTCTATTGTCACAAACAATGAGTGGCATCTAGCAATGCATCATTGCTACCTAAGTTACAAGAAGTCATGATTCGACATAACCTTTCGTGATTAACCTTTCATGCATTAATCCTTAAGTCCTTTATCTCTGGAACGGATACAAGTCATGGGATAGTCACGCTTGCATAGTCCATCCCATGTTTCTTGATATCTTGAGTAGACTATGATATACAAATTAGTATGACATCTCATATCAACTTATTTGAGCATAGCCATGCATTTCTAGTCTCACTCAATCAAGTGGCCTAAGATATTACTCCTATTATGTAGGAGGGACTTATCCTTAATTGATCAACCATATCCCTCTACATAGATTGTGGTATATCCAACATCAGCCTTTATAGAACAACCTGTTACGGTGTACGTTTGACTGTATCAAAATATACAACTCACGATGCTGGGATAATAATGATCTCAAGTCTGAGGATCATATACATATTAATCACTATGAGTAATGTTGTGACAATTACATAATAATCCAAGAAACATACTCATAGCGGGTCAATCCAATATATTGTTCTCTAACACACATATTCATGCATTGATTTTGACACTTCATATCAATGACAACTCTTTATCATCAATCAACTGCATGTTAGTCTTAATGCATTATTATTGTCCTAGTCAACAATAATACTCGACTAAGGATCTTTTAAGAATAATCATATTATTCTCAGGACATTATTATAAAACAGTTTATCTATACATACAGAAAGAAAAACTGAAATAATAATGACAACGCTTTATATTAATAAACATGGTAATTTAAGTATGTTATTACAACCATCTCATGATTGATCTTTGGGCATACTCTTACATATATAAGTTGGAGTAAGTATGTTTACTATACAGGGTGGCATTTGGCTTGGAATATATCTTTTTGATGTCCACACGGGTAGACACACGGGCGTGTGTCTAGGCCGTGTGGGACACACGGTCAGCCCGATGGGCGTGTTGATCGACCGTGCATCCCTTGCATGCTAGGATTACAAAGCCAGGATGCTCAGAGTAAACACACGGGCAGAGACACGGCCGTGTGTATCAGTCGTGTGGAAGGCACGGCCTTGGTCATGGGTGTGTTCCCAGGCCATGTGAAGTCTGCACTTAAAATATGGAATTTAATTTGACACACGGTCTAAGGATACGTGCGTGTGCCTTGGCCGTGTGACCATAGTGAGGTGATGACATCATAAACAGAATGCCAAGGTTTTGGCACACAGGCTGAGACTCGTGCGTGTCGAAGCCGTGTAAGGGACACGGGCCAAGGACACTGGCCAGGGACACGGGCGTGTGTCCAGTCGTGTGAAATAAGTCAGTGTCGACAACGGGTGAGGGACATGGGCGTGTGTGACCACACGGCCTGCCCACACAGGCATGTCCCATTTCACACTGACGTGTAACCCCTGTTTAGGTAAAATTTTTCTAAGTGCGTAAAAGTTTCCGATTTATTTCTGAAACTTTTCGAGAGTATGTTTAAGGCCTCGTAGGCCCAGTATAAGGATGTTAGATAGGTGAATGAGAAAGTTTTAGTTTGGAATGAAATTTGATAACCCAAAGTTGTATGACTATGTGAGTCAAGTACGTTAATGCCTCGTACCCGGTTCCGACGTAGAATGCGGGTAAGGGGTGTTACAAAAATACTCAATTCATGGTATCGACTTTTTCAAAATGTTTTATGGCTATTTTTCGAAAATTCATTAAAACTCTAGAAAACTTTAACGAAACTTCAAAGTAAGTTTAGAAACCTTCTAATTACATCAAAACTAATTGAAAAATACTTTGAAACTACATTTTTACTCAAAATCCCGAAATCCACCATTAATGACTCAAATTTTGGCTTTTATTCAAAACATGTGATTTAATGGCTAAAAACTTAGTTTTAAAGTCTAAATAATATTTAAAACTATTTAGGAGTTGAATTGTTACCTTAAATGATGAAAAATCGAGCGTTTGATCGAAAACCTGAAAGCTTGACAATGGAGAAAACTATGGTGTTTTGAGATGTTTTTCTTGAATTTTATGGAGATTTTGGCTTAGGTGATGATAGAAATCAAGAGAATTAAGGTTGAAGAACAAAAAGTGGAAGGGAGGAGCTTTAGGATCAGGGGACAGCTAAAGCATAAAGATGGAAAAGACTAACATGAAATTTATAGGTGGGGGATGATATTAGGGTGATTTTTAAAATTTGGTTTAATTCCTCTTAAAAACTCACAATTTTGACTCTTTTACAAATCAGTCCAATTTTCAAAATTGAAGGTTTTTAAAACTCTTTTTCAAAAATTGATTTAATTTTCTAAAAACCATACTCAAAAATATCTACAATGTACCATGCCAGAGAATTTCGAACACTCTAAAGCTAAAATCCCTAAAATACCCCTAAAACTTCTAGGCCCTATTTTGGGGTGTTACACGGATACCTCTAATAGGCCTGAACTTAGACAAAGGAACTCCATTCCATAAAACATAAAAGGTAGAATTAGAAATAGATGACATTATAACATTTTTGAGAAAGTCTGGAATACATGCTACTTGGAGGGAAGCGTTAATGAAGTCCCATCTCACTCTGTCGTAAGCTTTCTCCAAATCAATTTTAATCATCATCCACTTCCTTTTTTTTTAATTCGTATAGAACGGATTACCTCTTGTGCAATAATTATATTGTCTGTGATGTTTCTACATGTAATAATTTTGGGAAAGATGTGCTTAAAATGGTTAGCAATTACCTTCATTATGAGCTTGAGAACAAAGTAGAGACTTATTGGATAAAACTAACCAAAGCCCTCCAGATTCAACACCTTTGGTATAAGGACAATCAAGGTGTTATTCAATTCAGAATCAATAATACCTCCATTAAAAACCCTTCTAACCCAATCAAAAACTGCTCCCCAACTGTACCCCACTGCTTTTAGAAGAATAGGGCATGAAACCCATCACTATCGAGTGTTTTGAGAAGTGTCATGTCAAAGAGAGCATTCTTAATTTCATCATTTGTGACTGGCCTCTCCATAAAGTTGATACCAACAAGATCAAGCTGGGGAAAACTGCTTGGAGGTAAACTTCCTATAGGCCTAGGAACCTCCCCATACAAATTTTGAAAAAAATCATTCAGCTCAAATTCAATGGCTTCTGAGCCATAAATCCAATTACTATCAGAATACTGAATAGTGGTTATGTGACTATTTTCCTTCTTTGCAAAGTACGAGAATAAAAAAAATTTAGTATTCTGATCCCCCATATTCAACCAGTCACATCTCGACTTTTATTTCCAAAGGAGTTCTTTGTGATGCAACACATTTTCCAACTCCAGTCTAAGATTCAAATCCACCAAGCTAGTCGATTCGAGCATGAAAGGTCGATCTTCCTTTGAATATTGGCAAGTTTATTAACCATATTTTTCTTTCGAGTGGTAATGTGCCCATAAACAAATTTATTCCACTCCTTAAGGCTAAGGGTGAGCCCAATTATCATTTCCAGAAGACTCAAAGTCAAGATGTTCTACCCACCCAGCCAAAAATTGAAAAGCCCGCCCTCTAGGTAGAATAACCTCCGAGTTTACGGGCAGAAGAAAAAGCCTATGGCCAGACTTAATCGTTGGAAGATGAGTAACCAATTTGTTTGGAAAGTTGTGAACCCAAGCTTCATTACTTAATACACGATCTAACCTCTTGAAAAGAGCATCTCTATTCTAAGCAAAAGGAGGTCCTCTAAATCATAAATTGTGAAGCTCGACCATATCCACAAAATCAGCAAAATAGGGGCATCTCCTTCCGTTATAAGGACCATCTGATTTCTAAGAACGAGAAAGGATTGCGTTAAAATCACTAATAGCAATTCACGAGACTTGCCCCAACAGAATCAAATACTTCAAATCCTTCCAAAGGTCCTTATGTTTCTGCTGAATATGGCTTCCACACACAAAGGAAATGAAAATCGGTATTAAGGAAGACATAGGCCAAACCTAAGTCAGAATAAACTAAGGATGACTATGAACCACTTCGACATAAATTAAATCTTTCTATCCAAGCCAAATACCCCCAAAAATATCCTACCGCCTCCATACAGTGAGAACACTGGAACCCCAGCTTTGCAATAATGTTATTTGCTTTGGTTCTACTTACTCTTGGTTCAAGCAAACTAATAATATCAGGTTTATGTTCCATGTTGAATTCACAGAAAACCCGAGGAAATTTAACACTCGCGCAACCCTGGCAATTTTATGAAAATATTGAAAAATTCATGAATTAATATAATAATTAGGAATCAAACTATTATTGTCGAGAGATAGTATACCCATCTATGGTCAAGTCTGTGGCTCCCGGAGCACCATTCACTACTTTAGTAGAAACTTATGAAGAGAATAGCTCCACCATCGCCTCCATGGATTCTGCTAAAAGAATCCGTTAGTTCTCGGAAGATTTAAAACGACTCTCCCTGCCTCGTAGAGCATTAGAAGTCTTTCGAATACTACAATTGCTATTGTCTTTATCATCATTCTTCCTATCTTTAAAGCTTAAAGTACTCGTACTCAAACACTACAAGGATCAATTGACTGAAATACCCTACTGTATTTAGCGCAAATTTTTCTTGAAAATTAACGCATTGTACTTTTCGGGATCCAGGACGCTTTCAAAAATTGGGACTACCTCCTTCAAATTCTTCGAATGTGGGGTAATTGTGTGCCTTATCCCCTTCGAAATTTCCAAAATTAATGCTCACCTGACAGCCTGAATCTATATCAACTTCGGCTACCAATCCATCACCATTTGAATTAAACTGTGCCAAACCTGCATGCCTAATGGAAAATTTTGAATTAGCATTGGATAAATCATTATTAGTAAACCCCTTATAATCCTGATCAAGCCCAAGCACCAGCACAAGCCTCTTTCCTATTACTTTTTCTACTAGTCTACTAGATTTACGACCCAATTTACTAGCCCCTATATTACCCGAATTGGTAGGCTTAGCAGGCCCTATAGAGGACCCAAGGCCTGCATCTCTCCCACTGCCTGCACCCATGCTAGAGCCGAATTCGCCATTGACCTTCTCCTTAAACCTAGTTGTATTTCCACCCAAACCCCTATTCACATTCTCCTTATCCTTTCCCCTGATATCTGCATCTCTCCTACGGCCTGCATCCATGCTAGAGCCCAATCCCTTATTGACCTTCTCATTAAACCTAGCTATATTTCCACCCAAACCTTCATTCACATTCCCTTACCTTTTCCCCTGATATTTCTTCATCAACCGTACCAAAATCTGTTCCCATTTCCCCTATCGCATTTAGCGTCATGAATCTAGATCTTAACGAATCCTTTCTGGATTTCGCCGCGTCGTTAGCCCAAAAATTTATTTTCCCACACCACGATTTCCTCTCCACCAACACCCACGGTCTATAGTCCAAAACCTTCCTACCTTCTACTCCACTGATGGCATGCTTGGATTCACAACCACAACATTAGCATGTCTTTTCTAGGTCAAATCTTCCACCACTAATGGGCACAAATCCTTGACGTGACCGTACTCACCGCAAAAAAAAGTAAACTATCGAAAGTGCATCGTATTCTACTCACTGAACGACACCATCGACCAGAACCTGAGAAACCAGAGACTTGGCAAGGTTAATAAACACAACCAAGCGAGCAAACAGACCTCTAGTTTTGTTATCAGTCTAAAAATCCAACTTAGCCACTTTCCCGATTAGCCCTCTAATGGCCTCTATGATCTTTCAATTGTACATGTATCTTGGAAGGCTCAACAACCAGATCCAAGCCATTACTACACAGGGATACGGCTGCGATGGACTAAAATCTTTAGTCCAAGGTTGAATAGTAAGGTACTGACCATATAATATCCATGGTCCCTGAGTCAAAACCTTATTGTAATATTCATTGTCCTTAAACCTAACCAAAAAATAACCGTTAGCTATGTCCATGAGATTGAATGGTTTTGTAGGTTTCCATAGACTAAGGATATTGTAACAACCAATTTTTGCCCGGGACTCAAGTTCAAGTAAAAACCCAAAATAAACCTCAACAAGTCCCTAAAAGTCCATCACACAATACGGCCTGAATCCCAAACCCAAGCAAACCCGAAAACTACCAGCCCACTTAACCTAACCCATTAACCCAAATTTACAATGGCCCAATGGCCCAAGAACCTTAAAAAATTCTGGCAGAGAAGAAACCCTAGCGTTTGACGCCGCTGTTGCCCCATTGGCCAATCTCCACTAGCACCTCTCCCCATGCGCTTCTGCTCCTCGTGCCCATGCGCCTCTGGCTTCGCAAGTTTCTGACCAAACACCGCCTTCACACGCCTCGGTCAAAACTCCTAGCATGCCTCTGAACCGATTGCAACCAGCAAGGACAAGGGCGATGATGGCACGTGAGCAAAACAATAAAAAACAAAACAAAGGAAAATAGAACAAAAAACGGAAACCAACACCTTTGTAAATCGGTTATAAAAACCGAAACCATTGTAGATTGTTTTTTTTTTTACGAACACTAAAAAAGGAAATCAAAAAAATCAGAAAACCAAAGGTTGATCTTGTTTCGTTCTATTATCATTTACTGCTATTTTCGTTGTTTTGTGTTTTTGATTCTATTAGTTTGAAAGCCTTTTTACACAAAAAAAAACAAAAGACAAAGGAAAGAAAACTCACCGGAGTACGCACGATCGCGGGGTCGGAGCGCTTTCCCTCCGTCGCCGATGTTCGACCTGAAAAGGGGGTGGAAGGCCTAGTTTCTCCAAGGGTCGTTCGCGCGCCTCGTCGTCTGCCAAATTTAGTGGCTGTGCGGCGTTTGGGTACCCTCGCAGGATAGAGAGAAAATGAGAGAAGAAGGGGGGGCCTTGCGGCTGCTGCGTTTAGAAAATATTAGGGTTAAAACGTCTAAGCAAATTTAGGGTATTTTAAATTGAATGAAACGGCGCCGTTTGGCTTCAGGAACTGCGCATATCCCTTAAAAGGGATATTTGCACGATGGCCCCCTCCCCCTTTTCAGCGCATTCGATCAGCTCCCTGCTAGCATTTTTGTTTTTTTTAATCGACCCTGTTGTTTTATTTCATTTTTGATTTGGTCCGCGTCCAGGTCACTTGAAACGCAGCGCACAAGGACCGGGATTATTTCCCATCTGGTCCCTCTCCATTTTCGTGCGTTACAAAGAGGCCCCAATTCATTTTATTTTAAATTTCGGCCTTTGATTTTGCTTTTCTCTTGATTTTGTCCTTTTTAATATCCTTTGGTTAATTTCGCTATTTCTATCTTTTAATATTAATGTTGCTATTATTATTAACATGGCTGTCATTATTTTTATTCTTATTACACCATACTATTATTATCATCATTATTATTATTATTATTTGATTTTATCATTATTATTAATATTATTATTAGCTTTATTATATCTACTATATTTGTACCTATATTTATTTTCTTAATTTAATACCATTATTATTTGTTTAACTTTCACTCATATATTTGTATTTATATTACTTCACATATACTTCTATTTTCATTCATATTATCATATTTTATATATTCCTATTTATATTTACATCTCAATATCATTTTTATTATTATTATTATCATTATTATTATTATTATTATTATTATTATTATTTGTCTTGAGTTTTTTTTGTATATTATTTTTATTAAACATATATATTGCTATTGTAATTTTTATTTTTATTCCTTTTTGGCACCATTTTAAAATCATCTCATATATTATTTTTATTACGCATTCTTTACTTAAAATTAGTTTGTTAATTATTTTAAATTGCTTCATGTGTTATCTCTTTTAAAGTCGTTTAATTCATTTTTTTTACTATTAATGTTTATGCTTAAATAGTGTAAAATGTGTGATTATCGTTCTTGCGTGTATTATAGTTTATTTGTCCGTATTTCCATATTATTGACATTATCATTAATATTACTATTGTTTATATTATTGTTCCATCATTACTATTATTATTCATGTACATTAATGCTTTAGATTAACGATTCCGATGTTATGTATTACACGTATTATGCCAAATTCGTGTTACATTGTCGTTTTTCCGTCGCATAATCCCATCCACGTTTTGAATAATGTTTCTTTAAAACATAACCTAATTCTTTATAAATTTCATCCCAAAATAAAAGTTTTCAAAATGATGCAATATTCATCTTGGGTTCGAGGATTTAAAATATCGTGTCTTAAAGTATTGGATGTGATCTTTTATTCCTTCGAATCGGGAAAGTTTTGACATTCAATTTTAAAAAAAATTATAAGATGATCTTGGATTCGAGGATTTAAATTACCGTGTCCTAAAGTATTGGATGCGATCTTTTATTCCTTCGGAATGAGAAAATTTTGGTATTCGATTCGAAAAAATTATAAGATGATCTTGGATTCGAGGATTTAAATTATTGTGTCCTAAAGTATTGGATGTGATCTTTTATTCCTTCGAAACGAGAAAATCTTGATTCAATTCGAGAAAATTCAAATACTTTTAAAGGGATCATATTTTAAAAAAAAAATCTTTTTACAATTTCCAACTTTCAACATAAGGACATTAATTAATCAATTTGGTACCAATTTTGGGCGTGACGAGGGTGCTAACCCTTCCTCGCACGTAACCGATTCCCGAACCCGTTTTCTCAAATTTCGTAGACCAAAAACACTGTTTTAGTAAATCAAAACGTTTTATTAAAACAAATGTTCCGACCACACCAAATAAAGATCGGTGGCGACTCCCCTTTTTATTTTTGTTTTCAAAACCCAAAAGTCGATTCCCGCCTTTTCAAAACGGATGGTTACGACAGCTTGGCGACTCCACTGGGGACGCAAAAAGAGAGTCAGGCCGTAAATTGATTATTTTATGTCATTCGTCGAAAGTTTGAAAATTTGATTTGAAAAATTACGATTCTTTTATTACATTCGCTTGCGTCATCTTATTTGATTGTGTGGTCGAGTCTCGCATAATATTTTTAGATCACATTGCATGACCGTTGGGTCACACCCTTTTAAGTGGGAGTGAGAAGCTACTCTTTCGTGAGGTTTTCACCTCCGTGCAAGATAGTGGATCACTTTCGGGATACATCCGTACCTATGTCTTCGTGAGATTTTCATCTCCGTGCAGCCATAGGGAAATGTGTTCCCCTGAATCGAACTCGGTCCATATGAGCCTATAATGGGTGAGGATCGAGGAATCTGTTGGTTCGGGTACCTTTACTTTAGCACCGAACCACCTATAATGAACCTTAAGAACCAACCCTAGATAGAACCTCGCCGAACCTTAGGGGTTAACTGAATAAGCGTTTGATTACTTCTTGTTTATCTTGAGTTTTTGTGCATAGTACTGACTGGTGACATTTTGTTGTAATTGCATGGCACTTCATCATCAAGGTGTTGATTCACGTTCGGGTACTAGATAGAAAAACTTAACATGAAAAAGGGATTTCTTGATAGAGTGGAGGATAATGCGGCTGTTCGAGCCTGGTCCGAAAGGATACAGCGAGAGAGAGGAGATAGTTTGACGGTGGGATACGAATCAGAGCTGTGGGACTTCACCCGTGTCAGTGTGACTCAGAATAGCCTGCAAGAATTGAAGGAGATATGGGATTCATGGGGCAACGATATGAAACAACTATTCTACCGTAGATATGGTGACCTACCCTATTTGCTTGATATCAAGGTGGACGAGCGTCTATTCCGGGCTATCACTCAATTTTGGAACCCCGCTTATAGTTGCTTTACTTTTGGGAAAGTGGATATGGTACCTACCATAGAAGAATACATAGCCTTACTCCGTTGCCCAAGTATTCAAGCTGGCAAGGCTTATTCGCGAGCTGTTAATGTGCCGACATTCGTAAGAAAGCTGATGAACATTACAGGGATGAGCGAGCAGTGGATTACAGCTTGGATCAAGTAAAAAGGGGATTGTAAATGCATCCCTTGGATACATTTGAGGGACCTAATCCTAGCGCATTCTGATGTAAAAAAGAAGGTCGACGTTTTCGCCCTAAGCATCTACGGTTTGGTTATCTTTCCCAAAGCGTTAGGATATGTGGAGGAAGCTGTCTCAGACCTATTTGATAAACTGGATAAAGGAGTCACACCCATCCCTGTAATCTTAGCCGAAACATTCCGATCGTTGAACGCTAGTCGAAGAATAGGTGAAGGGAGGTTCATAGGGTGTGCACAGCTTTTGCTATCATGGTTTCATAGCCACTTTTGGAAGGTGGAAAAGGTCTCGAACAAAGTTTTTTTCAAGAACTACTCTCCTTTGGAGGAATTAGCAACTACGCCAAGGCGGGATGACCTTTCCGAAAAGAAATGGATAGCAATTCTCCGAAATTTAAAGTAGAAGATGTCGAATGGAGGGCTCCGTGGATGATCCCCGGCGAGATCTTGTATCGGTGTGGGGACTTTGATTGGGTTCCTTTACTCGGGATATGGGGAGCTGTTGGGTACGCTCCACTACTCGTAGCAAGGCAGTATCGATCAAGACAGTTCATACCCGCAACGCATGGGATAGCTCAGTGCGAGTTCTCATACAAAGGCGATAATTATAAGAAGGGAGTTCGTGAGATAACGAGTGCGTGGACCCAAACCCGACGAATGAAGGGACTCGCTGCAGGACCAATGACAACCTCCGAATATGACGAGTGGTGGAATGCAAGAATCAATGACAATATTTCGATGTCAAGCCAAAGGGATGCTTTACCGATAAAAGAACATTTACGAGTTGTCCCATCCGAATTAGAGATCATCAGAGGAGATTTCGAGAACAAGAGTCGGGAATTGGGAAAGAAGATAGAGCAACTAGAGGATGAGAAGATGGAGTTAGGGCTAGAAGTCGACATCTACAAGTTAGAAGTCGAGAAAGTGAGGAAAGGAAAAGACAGGGCTGAAGAAGATCTGAATAGCTTAAAGACGGATTACAAGAAACTACGCACGTCAACCAGAACCGCTGGTTTGGGCAAGACGTCAGAGCAATGATAGCAAGAAATTAGAAAAGAAAAGACTAGGGCTGACCAGTGGGAAAAGAAATTCCAAGATGCTCGAGTACGTGAGGACATTTTGAAAAAGAATCTGTTGGAAAGTCAAAGTGAGAAAGAAGAGTTACGGGCCCGAGCGACAGAACTGGAAAGATCACTGCATCTGTATCGAAACCGCAACTCGGTAAGTGAACTGAGAGCCAGCCAAAGCAAGGTCGAGGAGCTAAAAAGAGAGATAGAAGAGCTCAAAACTGCATTACAAAACAGTGAATTCCAAGCTGAACTCCTTAATGAACACTGGAAAGAGCAGTTCCATCATTCTCAAGAACAGGTAAGGAATAGAGATTATGTAATGGGCGGAGCTATGGCTCAAGTCTGGGAGGTAGCCGATCATTTGCAAACCTTGGCAGCTCGAGCTGATGTATTAAGTCTAATGTATGAGTCAGGATCTGATCAAGGCCAAAATCTAGCTTGGCTTCTTGAGGAAGTCAAAGATTTAGGTGTTAAGGCGAAGTCGTATGTATAATCGTCTGCTCTATGTAAAGAAATTTGTTTTCTAGCAAAGTTGATCTAATGGAACCGAACCAAAATCAACACATTTCTTTCTTTTGTGCATTTGTTTCATGCATTTGCATTGCATTTCATACACTCGCATCGCATCATATCATATGCATTTAAGATCATGGAGAGAGCCTAATGAGCTACAAATATACAGAAGAGGAAAAAAGAGAACCTGGAAGACGAACATCCGTACGGAACTTGCGCTAAAACGAAGAAAATGGATCAAAGGCTAGAGCAATTGCAGAAAGAGGTGCAGGACCAGGTGCAAGCACAGGTGCAAGAGCAGCTAGTCAAAGTCCAGCAAGATATGATGGATAAGATGATGGAGTCTCAAAGAAACATGACGGCTCAAATGGCCCAACTATTGAATGGATTTATGGAAAAGGGAAAAGGCCCCATGATCATTACTGGAGGGGAGAATGAAGGTATTCCCTCAGGTTCTACCCTGCCGCATGTGTCTTCACCGCACGAAGAGTATCCCCAGAGGCCATCCATCACGATTAGGCCTCCACAAGGACAAGCTAATGTAGGATCCCCTATGAATTTCCAAGTGGGCTCAGGATCCAACCCGGGAGATGACCCTATTAACCCGATTGTGCCAGATTTCGGTATGATGGAGAAAGAAGGAACGAAAGCTGAATCCTCAAAGCAGATGGAAGATCGCTATAGATGGTTGGAGGAGAAAGTCAAGGCGATAGAAAATGCTGAGATTCGTTATGGAATTGATATCAAAGAGCTAAGTCTGGTCCCAAACTTAGTGCTTCCACCAAAATTCAAAACTCCTGATTTTGAAAAATACAACGAGACTAGCTGCCCTGAAGCACATCTGAAGATGTTTAGTCGACGAATAACAGGACACGCCGACAATGAAAAATTACTAATTCACTGCTTCCAGGAAAGTCTGGTTGGATCTGTGGCCAAATGGTACGATCAGCTCAGCGGTACCCAAATCAAGACATGGAAGGACCTGGCTCAAGCCTTTATGAAACACTATGGCCACGTAGCGGACATAGCTCCTGGTAGAATCACGCTCCAAAATATGGAGAAAAGGCCAAGCGAGAGCTTCAGGCAGTATGCTCAACGATGGAGAGAGTTAGCCACACAGGTTCAACCGCTTCTTTTGGAAAAAGAAGCGTCCACACTCTTCATCCACACTTTGAAAGCTCCTTTCATCAGTCACATGCTGGGGAGCTCAACGAAGGATTTTTCAGAAGTCATGAGGTGCGGAGAAATGATAGAACATGCAATTAGATGCGGCAAGATAGAAGCAGGGGAAGGTCCCAGAAAGACGGTCCCGAAGAAAAGAGAAAGTGACGTGAACAACGTAAGCGCCCGGGATAAGCCATCCACTCTGAGTCAACCCAGTACTGTAATTACCGATCGTCCAAGCTCACACAGATAGGGATCCAATACAAAGCCGAATGTGGAGAAGCTCCAATTCACTCCGATATACACGACATACGGAAACTGTACTAGAAATTATACGACACACATGTTGTTGCCCCCCATTACTTACAGCCCCTACAGCCTCCATACCCCAAATGGTATGATGCAAATGCACAATATGAATACCATGCGGGAATTGTGGGACATTCAATAGAAAATTGTCTCGCCTTCAAGAGGTTGGTAGAAAAACTCATTCAAATGGGTGTGGTGAAGGTTAACGATGCGGAACACCCGCTACCCAATCACACTAATAATGGGGTAAACATGATGGGTGAGAATATAAGAAGAAGGACAAAGACGAATGTGGCAGAGATAAAAACCCCACTAAGATGGGTCTGGAAGCAAATGATAAACAGAGGCTTAATCACGCAAGAATCGAGAGAAGAGCTTAAAGGAGCTGGAGGGTACTACGAGTTTCATGCCGAAATGGATCATGATATCCAAGAATGCCCCAAATTCAGAGCCATAGTCCAACACCTCATGGATAACAAAGAGATGGAATTCTATGAAGAGATTGGAGGGCTAGAAGAAGGAGAGATCCATGCATCGGAGGAAGGACCATCTAGGAAAGTCTATGGGGGCAATCACCCCGCGGTAATCATATCACAGCTAAGAACGAGTGGAGCTGGAACACCGATTATACCAAAGGTCATAATTCAAAGACCTGTAGTCCCTCCTTACAGAGACAACAAAAGGGTTCCGTGGAGTTATGATTGTAAAGTAATAATCCCAGGAAAAGAGAATCCAGTCAATGCTGCAGAGGAAGACCGAGATGGGGGTTTCTTCACATGTAGTGGAAGGCGTTACACCCCAAACACGAGAGCAGAAGCGGCCAAAGGAAAAGCGGTGGCGATTGAGCAAAGGGAAGAAAGAACAATCGAAGGTGGCGATTGAGCAAAGGGAAGAAAGAACAATCGAACCTGGAACATTCGTCAATGAGCCAGTGATGGAAAACGAGGCTAGGGAGTTCCTAAAATTCCTTAAACACAGCGAGTTTAGTGTCGTGGAGCAACTGCACAAATAGTCGGCCCGCGTATCGATACTGGATTTGCTCAGGAGCTCAGAAACCCATCGAAACGCATTGATGAAAGCATTAAATGAAACGTATGTCGCAAGGGATATATCTGTCAACAAGCTGGACCGTCTGGTCGGTAATATAAGCGCAGACAACTTCATCTTCTTCAATGATGATGAGATACCTTCAGGGGGCATGGGATCTACAAAAGCCCTACACATAACCACACGTTGCAAAGGGTATATATTGCCGAGGGTGTTAGTCGATAACGGATCAGCCCTAAATGTATTACCTTTATCCATATTGAATAGGTTGCCCGTGGATAGCTCCCACATGAAAACATGCCATAATGTTTTGAGAGCATTCAACGGAACGGAGAGAAAGGTCATGGGGAGAATTGATATACCTCTTCAAATTGGCTCAAATACGTTTGAGGTAGACTTCTTGGTGATGGACATTAAACCTTCCTACAATTGCCTGCTGGGAAGACCTTGGATCCATTCAGCAGGGGCAGTACCGTCATCACTGCACCAGAAGTTGAAATTGGTAACGGAAGGTAGATTGGTCACGATCAAAGCTGAAGAAGATATCATAGCTTCCATTACCAGTAGCACTCCGTACATTGAGGTAGACGAAGAGGCAATAAAGTGTTCTTTTGGATCACTGGAATTCATCAACGCAACCTTCATTGCCGAGGGCAGCAAGATCCCTATGCCTAAAATATCCAAGTCTACATGATGGGCCTCCAAATGACAATTGGGAAGGGAGCTTTACCCGGGAGAGGACTCGGGAGAAACCTGCAAGGAAAGACTGAAGTGCCGATGCAAAAAGAAAAACTAGACCGCTTTGGCTTAGGGTTCAAGCCAGACGCGAAACAAAAGAAGAGAGAAGAATAGAAAAGAAGAGAGAGAAGAAGGGCGCGCCTAGGTGAGGAAGAGATCAAATGGGAGCCAATGACCTTTCCTCCTTTATCCAAAGCATTTGTCTCAGAGGGAATCTTATACCCTGACCAAGGCATGGCAGTAAGAGAAGAAGCAGAAGAAATGTTGGGAAACTTGAGCATCAACGCCGTATCTGAGGAAAAGGACGAAGAAAGAGATTTATCTGGGATTCGCCCTTATACTCCTGGGAGTGTTTTGAACAATTGGACAATGGAAGAGATTTCTGTAGCTTTTGGGAGTAATTCAGAGTAATGTTCGAAACACGCTTATTGCTCTAAGCCTGGGAGCAATGAGAGATCTTTTGTTGAATAGGCATATGTCCAAGTGTCTTTATTTCAATAAAATGCATATTTTGAGCAAATATCCTTTTTTACTCTCCATTCATAATCACTCACATAAATATTCATTCTTAGATTTTTGTTTCTACGCCTTTCTTTGCCCTTTTAACAGGTCCCCAGATATCAATGACATGAGTGACACTGCTATTAACTCAGAATCTCCTTTTGAACAAGATACGGGCATGGAAGATTCTCAGGATTTCGAAGATGACCAAGACCGTAACATATCTCCTGATTTGTTAAGGATGGTAGAGCAAGGGGAAAAACAAATCCTACCCCACGAAGAATCAGTGGAAATGGTAAGCTTGGGAGAAGGAAAAGAGTTGAAAATTGGGGCTAGCAATAGCGCAAAAACGAAGCAAGACCTCATTGAGTTACTCGAAGAATTCAGAGACGTCTTTGCTTGGTCATATCAAGACATGCCCAGGTTAAACACGGACATAGTGGTGCACCGACTCCCTATCAAGGAAGAATGTAGACCCGTTCAGTAAAAACTTCGAAGAAAGAGGCCCGATGTTTTGTTAAAGATAAAAGAAGAAGTCAGGAAGCAGTTTGATGCCGGTTTCTTACAAGTGGTTAAATACTCAGAATGGGTAGCAAACATAGTACCTGTCCCTAAGAAAGATGGAAAGGTCTGAATGTGCGTGGACTATAGGGATTTGAACAAGGCCAGTCCAAAAGATAACTTTCCGCTGCCTCACATTGATACCTTAGTGGATAACACAGCTGGTTATTCACTTTTCTCTTTCATGGACGGCTTCTCGGGGTACAACCAGATTAAGATGCACCCTGGGGATATGGAGAAAACCATATTCGTGACCATGTGGGGAACATTTTGTTATAAAGTAATGCCGTTCGGACTAAAAAACGCGGGGGCAACGTATCAAAGAGCCATGGTGACCCTCTTCCATGACATGATGCACAAGGAAATTGAAGTTTACGTAGACAACATGATTGCAAAGTCCAGGACTGAGGCAAAACATGTACAAGTCTTGAGGAAACTGTTCCTAAGGTTGAGAAAATTCCGGCTTAAACTCAACCCCGCAAAATGTACCTTCGGGGCTAGGTCAGGAAAATTGTTAGGATTTGTAGTCAGTAAAAAAGGAATTGAGGTTGATCCAGATAAGGTGAGAGCTATCCAAGAGTTGTCTCCACCACGTACCCAAAAGGAGGTTCGAGGTTTCCTAGGAAGATTAAACTACATCGCCCGGTTTATCGCGCAACTAACGGAGAAGTGTGACCCTATATTTCGTCTCCTTAGGAAACACAACTCAGGTGTATGGAATGAAGAGTGCCAGAAAGCTTTTGATAAGGACAAGCATTACTTGTCTAAAGCCCCAGTACTGATACCACCTTGCCCAAATAAGCCACTAATATTGTATTTATCAGTATTTGAAAATTCTATAGGGCGCGTGCTAGGGCAACATGATGAGTCAGGAAGAAAGGAAAGAGCGATATACTATCTCAGTAAGAAGTTTACAGAATGCGTCGCCAATTGAGAAGTTGTGTTGCGCTCTGGTTTGGACGACTCGCAGATTGAGACAGTACATGCTATATCACACCACTTGGCTTATCTCCAAGCTAGATCCTCTCAAGTTCATGATGGAAGTAATAGCACTTAATGGAAGAATGGCCCGATGGCAAATTCTACTTTCTGGGTTCGATATAGTCTACGTAAACCAGAAGGCTATAAAAGGGAGTGCAATAGCAGACTTTCTAGCCAGCAGAGCGTTAGAAGATTACGAGCCGTTGGACTTCGATTTCCCAAATGAAGACATAATGTATGTGGCAATCACTGAAGAAGAGGTCCAAAAGGAGGGTCATCCTTGGAAACTAAACTTCGACGAGGCTTCAAATGCAGTAGGGAATGGAGTTGGGGCAATCCTAGTGTCCCCCAACAGAGATCACTATCCTCTTACTAGCAAATTGGATTTTGATTGCACGAACAACATGGCCGAATATGAAGCATGCATCCTGGGAATCCGTGCAGCCGTTGAACGAAAAATTAAAACATTGGAGGTATACCGCGATTCTGCGCTAGTAATCTATCAACTGAAAGGTGAATGGGAAACGAGAGATCCCAAGTTAATCAGTTATCGAAGGCTAGTTTTGGAATTAATCAAGGAGTTTGACAACGTCACTTTCTGCTACCTCCCACGAGAAGAAAACCAGATGGCCGACGCCTTAGCTACCTTAGCTTCTATGATCAAAGTGAACAAAGAAGAAGAAGTAAAGCCTATCCAAATGAGCATCTATGAGGCTCCGACACATTTCCGCAACATCAACGAAGAAGAAGAAAAAGACAGTCACCCATGGTATCACGATATATTACGATACGTGAAGAATCGTGAATACCCCGACCAAGTAACTGAGAATGATAAAAGGACGTTGAGAAGGCTGGCTAACGATTATGTCTTGGACGGAGAAATCCTATACAAGAGAAGGAAGGATCAGGTACTTCTAAGATTCCTGGATGCGGTCGAAGCCAAGAAAATCCTCGAGGAAGTTCATGAAGGTGTCTGTGGGACGCATGCTAATGGTTTTACAATGGCAAGACAAATCATGAGGTTCGGGTATTATTGGTCCACTATGGAAGGAGATTGCATCAGCTACGCTAAGAAATGCCACAAATGTCAAATCTATGGAGATAAGATTCACCTGCCTCCTTCACCGCTCCATGTCATGACCTCTCCATGGCCTTTCTCTATGGGGGATGGACGTCATTGGGCCGATCTTGCCAAAAGCTTCAAACGGGCACCGATTTATCTTTGTGGTAATCGACTATTTCACCAAATGGGTAGAGGCCACTTCGTATGCAAATGTCACGAAATCAATGGTCAACAAATTCTTAAAGAAAGAGATCATATGCCGATATGGGATGCCTGAAAGGCTCATATCTGACAATGCACTAAACTTGAACAATAGTACGATAGCGGAGGTCTGCAGCCAATTCAAGATCAAACATCACAACTCGTCACCGTATCGTCCAAAGATGAATGGTGCAGTCGAGGCAGCTAACAAGAATATCAAGAAAATCATGGGAAAGATGACTGAGACTTACAAAGATTGGCACTAGAAGCTACCGTTCGCCCTTTACGCTTATCGAACATCAGTCAGAACCTCTACTGGGGCAACTCCTTTCTCTTTAGTTTATGGAATGGAGGCAGTACTCCCGATCGAAGTTGAGATCCCTTCCCTTCGGGTCTTGTCGAAACTAAAGTTGGATGAAGCAGAATGGACTCAATCCTGGTATGACCAGCTGAACCTAATTGAGGAAAAGAGGCTAAAGGCCCTTCGTCATGGACAAATGTATCAAAAGCGAATGATACGGGCTTATAACAAAAAAGTTCGCCCTAGAGAATTCTATGAATGAGACCTTGTCCTGAAAAAGATTCTTCCCATACAAAAAGACTTTAGAGGAAAATGGATGCCAAATTGGGAAGGACCTTATGTAGTAAGGAAGGCCTTCTCCGGTGGAGCTCTAATCTTGACAGAGATGGATGGCAAAAGTTTACCGAATCCTGTGAACTCAGATTCAGTCAAGAAATACTTCGCCTAAAAAAAATGGAGAGGCCAAAGTGAAAACCCGCAAAGGGCGCTTTGTGACCCAAGGGGTTTTGAATTGAAAACCCAAGAATGGGCGATTCAAATCATTGATTGGAGGGGGCATGTAGTAGTTTTGCTGTAACCCGAATTAACAAGAAGGAGAGACGTCACGATTTGGGGCATCAAGGAAGTCTTCTTATTCTGCCAAACACCTATCAAGTACAAAAGGTATCCTCAAGAAGTTTTATGCAGAAAAACTCACGCTGTGATATCTGAACACTTGTTCTTATCTTCTTCATAACATGTTTTAGCAAAATTTACCTTGTCAAAATCTTATCTTTTGGTCAATCTATTTATTTTGAGCCTTACTCTCAATATCTCTTGTGATGATATTTTTCAAGCACTTTTCAATAAAATAATGATTAATGGGCTATTAATATTCAAATTAAGAGAGTTTCGCATACTACTCTGAAAACTTCTAATTATTACAAGAACCTGAAGTGAGATTAATATTCAGAACTAACCAGGTTCATAGGGGGAATTGAGGCCCAAAATGGTAACCCCCAAAGATACCAGCCGAAGAAGAAGGCAGGGTGACGTGTCACGAAAAAATCATTCTGCATTCATACAAATAGTTGGGAGCATTCAAATCATTGTGAAAAATCATCATTCTCATGACATTCTGCATTTAAGTAAATGTCATCCATAGCGCATGTAATTAGGGGCATTTGAGTCATTCCGATCATAGCGTCCTCATCATTTATTTAAGCATAAGCACATTCTACAGGACAGGTTCCTCAAGGAACAGTGTAGCAAGGTCAGATCTTGTTCCCTAGAGATGATAGTAGAGCAGATTGAAGATTGAAGTCTTCCTGAAGATAGTAAGAAAGCAAATTAAAAAGTTCAGATTTTGTTCCCTAGAGATGATAGTGGGGCAGATTGAAGATTGAAGTCTTCCTAGAGATAGTAAGGAAGCAAACCAAAAAGTTCAGATCTTGTCCCCTAGAGATGATAGTGGAGCAGACTGAAGACTGAGGACTTCCTGAAGGAAGAGGTTGAAGATTATCCTGTTGCCACTGAACAGCAGTGGAACGGGTTGAAGATTATCCTGTTGCCACTGAACAGCGGTGGAACGGGTTGAAGATTATCCTATTGCCATCGAACAGCGGTGGAATGGGTTGAAGATCGTCCTGTTGCTACTGAACAACGATGGAACGGGTTGAAGATTATCCTGTTGCCACTAAACAGCGGTGGAACAGGTTGAAGATTATCCTGTTGCCACTGAACAGCGATGGAACAGGTTGAAGATTATCCTATTGCCATCGAACAGTGGTGGAATGGGTTGAAGATCGTCCTGTTGCTACTGAACAGCGGTGGAACGGGTTGAAGATTGTCCTGTTGCCACTGAACATCGGTGGAACAGGTTGAAGATCGTCATATTGCCACTAACCAACGGTGGAATAGGTCGAAGATCGTCCTATCGCCACCGATCAATGGTGGGAGAGGTTGAAGATTGTAGATTCTGTCGCCATAAACACTGCAGTGGAATAAACCAAAGATTGCAAAAATGACGAAACAATAAAGCGGATTGGGGCTACAAGCCCTATCTCTCGGAAGTAGCAGTGGAGCAGAGCGAAGCAATAAGTTACGATAGAGTTTGAAGCTACTTGACAAAGAAAAGCACCCGAAGAATCAAGACTTGGCCAAGACCGGGCAAAAATTGGTTCTTCTATTGTCTTTGCTCTATTTTCGTTTCACGACAATGAGCAAAGAGGGGCAGCTGTAACAACCAATTTTTGCCCGGGACTCAAGTTCAAATAAAAACCCAAAATAAACCTAACAAGTCCCTAAAAGTCCATCACACAATACAGCCTGAATCCCAAACCCAAGCAAACCCGAAAACTACCAGCCCACTTAACCTAACCCATTAACCCAAATTTACAACGGCCCAATGGCCCAAGAACCTTAAAAAATTCTGGTAGAGAAGAAACCCTAGCGTTTGACGCCGCTGTTGCCCCATTGGCCACTCTCCACCAGCACCTCTTCCCATGCGCTTCTGTTCCTCGCGCCCATGCACCTCTGGCTTCGCAAGTTTCTAACCAAACACCGCCTTCACACGCCTCGGTCAAAACTCCTAGCATGCCTCTGAACCGATTGCAACCTACGAGGACAAGGGTGATGATGGCACGCGAGCAAAGCAATAAAAAACAAAACAAAGGAAAATAGAACAAAAAACGGAAACCAACACCTTTGTAAATCGGTTATAAAAACCGAAACCATTGTAGATTGTTTTTTTTACGAACACTAAAAAAGGAAATCAAAAAAATTAGAAAACCAAATGTTGATCTTGTTTTGTTCTATTATCATTTACTGCTATTTTCGTTGTTTTGTGTTTTTGATTCTATTAGTTTGAAAACCTTTTTACACAAAAAAAAACAAAAGACAAAGGAAAGAAAACTCACCGGAGTACCCACGGTCGCGGGGTCGGAGCGCTTTCCCTCCGTCGCCGATGTTCGACCTGAAAAGGGGGTTGAAGGCCTACTTTCTCCAAGGGTCATTCGCGCGCCTCGTCGTCTGCCAGATTTAGTGGCTGTGCGGCGTTTGGGTACCCTCGCAGGATAGAGAGAAAATGAGAGAAGAAGGGGGGGCCTTGCGGCTGCTGCGTTTAGAAAATATTAGGGTTAAAACGTCTAAGCAAATTTAGGGTATTTTAAATTGAATGAAACAGCGCCGTTTGGCTTCAGGAACTGCGCATATCCCTTAAAAGGGATATTTGCGCGATGGCCCCCTCCCCCTTTTCAGCGCATTCAATCAGCTCCCTGCTAGCATTTTTGTTTTTTTTAATCGACCCTGTTGTTTTATTTCATTTTTGATTTGGTCCGCGTCCAGGTCACTTGAAACGCAGCGTACAAGGACCGGGATTATTTCCCATCTGGTCCCTCTCCATTTTCGCGCGTTACAAAGAGGCCCCAATTCATTTTATTTTAAATTTCGGCCTTTGATTTTGCTTTTCTCTTGATTTTGTCCTTTTTAATATCCTTTGGTTAATTTCTCTATTTCTATCTTTTAATATTAATGTTGCTATTATTATTAACATGGCTGTCATTATTTTTATTATTATTACACCATACTATTATTATCATTATTATTATTATTTGATTTTATCATTATTATTAATATTATTATTAGCTTTATTATATCTACTATATTTATACCTATATTTATTTTCTTAATTTAATACCATTATTATTTGTTTAACTTTCACTCATATATTTGTATTTATATTACTTCACATATACTTCTATTTTCATTCATATTATCATATTTTATATATTCCTATTTATATTTACATCTCAATATCATTTTTGTTATTATTATCATTATTATTATTATTATTATTTGTCTTGAGTTTTTTTTTGTATATTATTTTTATTAAACTATATATATTGCTATTTTAATTTTTATTTTTATTCCTTTTTGGCACCATTTTAAAATCATCTCATATATTATTTTTATTACGCATTCTTTACTTAAAATTAGTTTGTTAATTATTTTAAATTGCTTCATGTGTTATCTCTTTTAAAGTCGTTTAATTCATTTTTTTTACTATTAATGTTTATGCTTAAATAGTGTAAAATGTGTGATTATCGTTCTTGCGTGTATTATAGTTTATTTGTCCGTATTTCCATATTATTGACATTATCATTAATATTACTATTGTTTATATTATTGTTCCATCATTACTATTATTATTCATGTACATTAATGCTTTAGATTAACGATTCCGATGTTATGTATTACACGTATTATGCCAAATTCGTGTTACATTGTCGTTTTTCCATCGCATAATCTCATCCACGTTTTGAATAATGTTTCCTTAAAACATAACTTAATTCTTTATAAATTTCATCCCAAAATAAAAGTTTTCAAAATGATGCAATATTCATCTTGGGTTCGAGGATTTAAAATATCGTGTCTTAAAGTATTGGATGTGATCTTTTATTCCTTCGAATCGGGAAAGTTTTGACATTCAATTTTAAAAAAAATTATAAGATGATCTTGGATTCGAGGATTTAAATTACCGTGTCCTAAAGTATTGGATGCGATCTTTTATTCCTTCGGAACGAGAAAATTTTGGTATTCGATTCGAAAAAATTATAAGATGATCTTGGATTCGAGGATTTAAATTATCATGTCCTAAAGTATTGGATGTGATCTTTTATTCCTTCGAAACGAGAAAATCTTGATTCAATTCGAGAAAATTCAAATACTTTTAAAGGGGTCATATTTTTAAAAAAAAATCTTTTTGCAATTTCCAACTTTCGACATAAGGACATTAATTAATCAATTTGGTACCAATTTTGGGCGTGACGAGAGTGCTAACCCTTCCTCGCACGTAACCGATTCCCGAACCCGTTTTCTCAAATTTCGTAGACCAAAAGCACTATTTTAGTAAATCAAAACGTTTTATTAAAACAAAGGTGATCCGACCACACCAAATAAAGATCGGTGGCGACTCCCCTTTTTATTTTCGTTTTCAAAATCCAAAAGTCGATTCCCGCCTTTTCAAAACGGATGGTTACGACAGATATGATTGTGAAGAGCGTTATAGCCAATGCTTCGCCCTAAGAGCTTGAGAACAATCGTCAATTCCATCCCTTTTTCCATCTCTTTAAAGAGGATTTTTTTTAATACGGTTTGAGAAGGCAATAGTTGGGATCCCATTGACCATGGTCATACTCACATCTCCTTCTAGCAACTCCAATTCACTTTCACTTCCTTCGTTAGAGACATTACAATCCGAACCAGAAATAACTGTTTCCCCTCTAAAAGCTTGTCTTTCCATGATAGATTCGGAGTCAGATTTGAGTCCACAGACATAATAGCAGCCTCCCCGTCGAATCCTTTCTTGAATCTCACTTTCTTAGTGTTCCGATCCCCATCAGGACGGGGATCACCATCACCACCATTACCAAAATTTTACATAATTTGAGACTTTTTTTCTAAACACACTATTTTAACTTTTTTTTTTTACTTTCTTTTTGTTATCAATTCCAATGCCATCCTTTTTTGTCCCTCTCTTAGTGGATAACACAATAAATGAGTTTTCCTTTTTTATAACACAAAATGTCCTTACCGAAATAATAAAAGAATTTTAAATAAACTTTAAATGATTTGTTAAGTGAGTTGTAAACCAAATCCAAGACTTTGTTTATGTATGCCTTAAATATGATATCAAAATCGCTTACTCTCCATTTTAATTAAGATCTATATTTGACATATTCACTGTTTATAGTTTATAATTATTTCGAAAAATTTTGCTTTGATGAAATTACCTGATTTATTCATCCGATTAATTTCAATATCTTTTCTCTTTCCTTTTAACTCATTATTGAATACATTGAAATTGACAAATGTTCTTTGTTCTATTTTAAGAAAATTTAATGAACAACGTAGTTGAGCGTTGACTTGTTAGTAAACTTTTAATTTTACAAATTCGCAATTTTTTTTATTCAACCCACAATTGTGTTAATCAAATATCACTTGTATATTTTAAAAAATAACTTACTAAGTAGGCTTAATGTTAGCTCTAAATATTTATATTTTGTTTGTCAATTTAGTTATTATCTTTTAAAAAAAATCAATTTTAATTATCAATTTTTTAAAAAAAGATCGAATTGTTTTTTTAATAAAAAGAGGGATTAAAACATTACATGTTTAATCATGGTGGCTTATATAATAATCCATATATTTTATGACATTTTTTTTAAATTTTATGAATTTTTATAAATTTTTTTATTTTTGAATGCTTTATAATTTTAAACTGTTTGTTGACATGAAATATAAGTCAGATAATGCTATCAGCATGAAGTACACGTAGACTATCACGTGAATTGTCACTCCAATATCATTAAAAATTAATATTTTAGTCAATAATTTTGTTAAAAAACAATTTTAACTCTTTTAGAAGAATTAATTATTAAATTTAACTTTAAAGAAAATAAGAATTGAATTAATAAAAAATGTAGGTATTGAGAGTAAATTTGATATTAGGCATTGAAATTTTATAACAGCGTAGTTTTTTATAGTAGATACTATAGTTTCAAAATAAATAAATGAAATGGAATTTAAACTAAGACAATTTAAATCTTAGATATTAAGAGTATTTTTGGATGTGTGGTGTGTTTATCTATTGTTAATGTAAAAATAGCGGTGGCGGTGGAATTAGATACTGTAGTATAAGGCAAAAAGAAAGCTAAACACAACACACTAGAAATAAATGCCCATCCAAAAGGGTTCTAAAATAAGTGTATAGATGAAAATTAAATTCAATATAGAAAGTACTATTTTCCACTTGCATGAAAGTGAAAGCCACGCGCCACCGCAACTGCCACAAATTTATCCTCATTGCCCTAAAACAATCATGCATATCTTTGGGACCGTCAAGTTACAATGGTCCATAAATTTATTTCAAATTTATCCTAAGAATTTCTTTTTCACTGTTATATTCAACCGGTTGTATATCAACCGTCTGACTAAACAAATATTTGGGCCAAGACACGCATCACCTTGGTCATCATGGGGCCAACGTCCCTTTATTCATAAGGAAAAACGAATTTTTTTTCTCAAGTTCAAGTATAATTATAAAGATTATATAGCTTTTGAATCATTACCGTAAAAATTAATCATTAAAAATATAATAATTTAACCTAAAAGAACTTTTAACACCATCCACACGCATATTTCTTTTCTTAATTTTTCATATCTGCTCTACATTCCACTTACTCACCATCTTATTATTAATAGGTAAATTATATTATTAGTTATTAATTTATTGGTAAATTTTTATTTTGATTATTTAAATAAAAATGTTACAATTTATTCATTAAATTATTCGAAAAACTTTTATTTAAGTCACTAAAATGTTAAATGTTTCTTTTTAAGTTCCGGTAATGAGCTCTAAGCTACAATTTAATGATCGGTACGGTAGATTAGTACCTAGCAACAAGTACTTTAAATTTAAATCGATCTAATAATTAATGTCAAATATTAAAAAAAAAATTGTTTGAAATTTAATTTACAGACTTTTGACATCAAAAAAAGTAAAGTGTGAATTGTAAAAGAGTAAATTTTTTTTTGTAATGTTACAGTGAGCAATGAAGTTGTAAAGTTTTAATTAAGCGAATGCCCACTAACGTTATTGTAATTTACAGCTTAATATTTCACCTTTATCAATACAACCAAAACTCAGCAAAAAAATATTTTGAAAGCAAATAAAACAAAACAATTACAACTTTTTCCAAGGAAAGTACAAATAGAGAACAAAGTTACATATATTTAAATTAATAAATAAAAATACTCAAAAAAAAAAAATGCTTTCTCTCATTTGTCCAATCATCCTTTGAAATGTCAACCAAAATTTGACAATTCATTTAGCAGAAATCCGCATGGAACCGTTTCATATATAAATTGACTTGTTTTAACTCTGAAGGAGAGAGCTCTCATCTTCTAACACAAGAAACAAAGAAAGATCTTAAAAAAAGATTTGTGGTTATGGCAGAAGAATTTCATGCTGGGATTTGTAGAGGAACGTGGTGGAATTCGACGAAACCCATGTTAACAGGGTGTTCTCTGCCGCCTTCTACGGGGGTTGTCGACATGGGAAACTTTGGTTATGACACTGATATGGTGGATATTAGGGCAAGGACAAGGTATTGTGAAGAGTCGACTAAAAACCCAGTTTCTGGTGTTAGCTCCACAGTTTTCCAAGGTCATCCTCATCATCAAGCTGATTCAGATAGTGGTGGCACTAGCAGCAGTCTTTTGATTGATTCCACTTTACAAATGATGGGTTTTGGCCTTCCATCTTCGACAACTTCTGACTGGAACTTGTCTTTGCTGTAAGTTTGATTATGTGTTATAACTGGTTTTAGTATTCATTTTCTTTAGTATGATTGCGTATGAATTTTTATGGTTGAAGTTTCAAAATTCATATACAAGGACGACCTTATAGCCCAAAGCTTCAACCACAAGTTCAAAAAAGAAGAATATTTAAGACTTTTTTTGGTTCCCTAGGTTTGGAAAAGGAAGTCAATATGAGCAATCAATTGAACACTTAATTATTAGACTAAAATTCTCTACATGTACTGAATATATACTTACTGTTATATATATATATATATATCCATGATTGTTGCAGTCGAAGTAATGGGAGAACTGAGTTTTATAATTCGATTCTTCAAGAAGATATAGATTCAAGGTTGAATTATATGCAAGAAACAGGCATGGGTTCAGCTCAAATCCTTAACTACTGGAGCCCAAAGAGCCATTCAAGCCCTGGGAAAGATTCTTCCATCACTGTTTTCGAGCCTATCGATCAAGATATTTCATTGAATTCAGTAACCAGCTCCGGTAATAGTACACCAACATGCCAGGGCTTGTCAGCTGGGTTCCCAATGGCTTCATCATCGTACTGGTACCCATCAACACTGTTACATAGTTTATTTCAATCTGATCCTCAAACTTCAGAACAACAATCACTGTTCAACAACCGGTCAATCAACTATATGTCGTCTGCAAAATCTTCATGGCCAAAGCAGCAACCTAGTAGCTTGCGCTTCTCCAACAACACACCCTTCTGGAACGCCTCTGCCACTGGCATAAACGATGTTAAAACCGGCTTCTTACCCTTGCCAGCATCACAATTTCTTGTACAAACATTCGAAGAGAAGGGTAATTGCCCCAGCTCGACAACAAAGGTATAAATCCAACACGTTCATGCCTCGGATCCAGTGCTCTGACAAATTCGATTCATTTATTTATTAGATTTTATTGGATTGGTATTATAGACTAATTCCACAGAAGTTGGAAAGTCGGCGTCAGGGATGAAGAGGCCAAAGCTTGAATCACCATCGCCTTTACCAACTTTTAAGGTACTAGAATATAAATTTGACCATTTCTCTTTTTTTACTATGATGGGATGTTGGAGCTTTTGTCTGCAAGTTAGTGAGAAGTAGATAAATACTTGATAGCAGTACTTATGATCAGGTCCGGAAAGAGAAGCTAGGGGACCGAATCACTGCGCTCCAGCAATTGGTTTCACCTTTCGGAAAGGTGAATTTTTGGAATTTTCTTTTTTATTTTTCAAAGTGTATATAATTGAAACCCTTACTTTTTATGTTTGGTCCTTTGGGTTAAATCTGTACCTCGCCTTTTGTTTTATCAGACGGATACGGCATCTGTTCTCCATGAAGCCATTGAATACATCAAGTTCCTCCATGATCAAGTCAATGTATGTTTCGCTTCACTACCTTCCTCTTTTTTATTCCTTTTCTTTATATAAGAACCCTAACATATGTATTTACATAATTTCAGGTTCTAAGTACTCCATATATGAAACAAGCAGTAGATTCCATACAACAAGAGGTATATTAAAAAAAGATAAACGAGGACTTTTGTGATAAGTGGTTATCTTTTTCTGTCTGCTAATAGTACTATTTGAATTATGCAGTAATTGTCATATTCTGTACTTTATTTTTTTTTTCTTGCAGAATATTGATAACTTGAAAGATCCTGATGAGCCAAAACAAGACCTAAAAAGCCGGGGGCTTTGTTTGGTGCCAATATCTAGCACATTCCCAGTTACAAATGAGACCACAGCTGATATTTGGACGCCAACTTTTGGTGGAACATTGAGGTAAAAGATGAAGACAAATAATAAAGCTAAATGGAGTTGTACAGTTATCTCCGGCCATAACTTCGAGGAGAAAAAACGGAAAGAGATAATGGAAAACGTAAAAGCTACCCAATGCTTTTCTGTATCAGTGTTGATAAAAAAAGCTAAAGAAAAAAGAAAAGAAAAGGAAATGACGGTCCAAAGATGGTTGACAGAGACCAACAAAGTGTGCTGGACTGCTGGGCCAGCTGCTACGAAGAGAATGATGTAGCGCTAAAGAAAAAACAAAGAAAAGATTACCCCATTCCATGGTGTTTTTTTTTTTTCTTTGAATAATGGAAGTTTTACGTATTAGCAACGGGAACAAGTGCTAAATTCAGCGAAAATCGACATGAATTAACTCATGTTATACTTTTATTTATTTTTTTGTTGCTTGCTTTGATGTTAGTAGCTGAATTTAGCAGATTCTAGACCCCTTTTTGTTCCAGTTGATTATATTTGTATAAGGTAGCCACCGAGAAAATGAATTAAAAAAAACATTTGCATTAGAATTTCTTCGTGTTGAAGGCAAGTTTTTCAGTTTTTTTTTTTTTTGTGTTTATATATTATTAATTTTGGAATGTGGAAGCGGAAATCAGAGGGCGGCGCCCCACAGTTGCGTTCTTGCTTTTACGGTTTTTTCATTATTTTGATTGACAAAGAGAGGTTAAAGGGAAAAAAAAAAAAAACTCTTCAGTTTTTCATTTGTGTTTGAACGTGTGGAATAAAAAATAATTTATGCTTAAATCTTCGAATTTTATATTTAAACAAATTTTATTTCTACCTCTTACAAGAAAAATTAAAAAATAAAAAGGGTACATTACACAAACTGTCACTCAACTTTAGGGTAGCTAACAAAATAGTCACTTAGGTTTAATTTCAGTCACCCAACTTTTAAAAAATAACAAAACAGTTACTAACGTTATAAAAAGGTGACAAAACAGTCACTGACTAACAATTTCCGTTAATGTCTTAACAGAACCGCTGATGTGGCCAGTTAACTAGTTGATGTGGCCAGTTAACTAGCTGATGTGGCCAGTTAACTTGCCACGTTGGATGAAGAAATTAAAAAAAATCCAAAAAAACCCCTTTAACAGAGGAGCAGAAGAAGAAGAAGAAGAAGAAGAAGATAGTCACTGAATCTGGGAAGCCGATAACCATAGTTGCTTCTCGGAAAGGGTTTTACCCAGCCGGAAAGCCGATGACCATAGTTGCTTTTTAATGAAATGGAGATGAAATAAACATTGACCTATAACATTTAAAGCATTTGCCCCTCCTTCAAGTAGGTCCTCCATGTCAATTTCTTGAGGAATGGGATTCCCCTCCCAATTTACTTCAGCTGAAACTTTTACTACTGCTGTATAGCCACAATGTCTTACAACCACAACACCTAAAGTAGAAGTATCCTACAAGACCAAAATAAAAAGAAAAAGTAAATTTAGCAAAGCATAGCCTCTTTCTCTGGTCCGTCGTAATCATCCAGCAAAAATTATTCACTCACATGAACAGTTGCACTCTCATCAGCAGTTATGCCTTTAAGTAAATTTCTCCGAGCCAGCTCCTCTTGTGGCATTCCTAGAACCTGGCTTCCCTCATTTTTACAATCTAATTTCACACTTGCATCAGGAACATCTCTTGTCACCTTAATAATCAAATCTCCCACTTTTTCTTCATGCAAAATTGAAGCAGAAGGGCCATTTAAAGCATTCTGATTGATTTCAATGATGTTCTTGATTGTCGCAATTGCTCTAAAAATTGAAGTGTCAACAAATAAACTATGAAGTAGAAAAGCTTTCCTATCTCATATTTGCCTCTCTTCTGCTGTTTTGCAAGGCATAGCTGCTAAAATTGCAAACTCTTTTGCCCATTGCCTATTGTCATGTTTACCATTTCTTCCTTGTCCACCTCCATTTCCTCCCCAATTTTCATCTTCCACTGGAAGTGGGGGAAAAACTGACGGATTATCCGCTACTACGGGAAGAACAACCCATGTATTTGCCTGAAAACCATAAGGAAGGTTGCCAAACTGCAATTTTAAATACAAAAACGATAAGAAAATAAAACAAACGTGAGTTCCCAACCATATTATTGTAATACATATAAAAGATGTAGCAATTCAATGGAAGACTTTACATACTTTATTATGCTCAGTGAAAGCTTTCATAAGAGCCTTGTACGCCTGCAAGGTAAATAAGTGATCCTTGCCATAAACAAATCATATACACAAAAAAATTCAAAGAAAAATGAAACATATTCAAGGAGATGCAATGGAACTTACAACATCAAAAACCCTGCTAATCTGCTGCAGAAGAGTGACTAGAGAGTGACAGAGAAGAGGTCACTTTTATGCTGGGTAAAACCCTTTCCGAGAAGCAACTATGGTCATCGACTTCCTAGATTCAGTGACTCTTTGGAACGACGAAAATGTGCAAGTGTACACAATCGCAACAAGTAATAAAGTGACAAGTAAATGTCGAGTTATCGTACCCATAGGGACTATAAAAATGAATATTTATGAAATCGATTTTAAAACACTTTGGTGATGGAAAATATTTTGGTTTAAAGATGATTAAAAACTAAGGTTTAAAAACTAAGTAAAAAAATAAAAAGGTTCTAATGCACGAGTTCAAATAAGGTTTAATAAAGATGATATAATTGTGTTGGATTAATTACATTCCTTTAATGTAGAATTATTAACCTTATGTTTATACTGCTACGAACAAATTCACGGCAACTCGGTAATTTACTAACTACTGCTCATACATACTTATTAAATTAATCAATCTCTTGAACATTTTTCAATGTCAATCCAAGCTCAATCTTCACAAGCATATAAAAGATCAAGTGAGGTAACAGAGTATTTCTACCTTGAAACAGATTAATCACAATAATCTTGCAAGTTATGCAAGGCATATGTATTGCCAAATACAATGCTAATTTAAACTTCAGCTACCTTAGAAGAATAAACATGCACTGATTAAGTATTGTGTCAATTAATTACAATTTCAATACGATTTAATAATTAATTCATTAGTTATCTAACAGATAATATTGCAAGAATAACTTAGGCATGATTTTACTTAATCAAGCATCTTATTGAGGCCTATAACATCACAAACACAATTCGATAATTCAAGCAGGCAAAATATAATCAACCCAACACAGATTAAATTCAAGCTAAATTGATTAAAATAACCATTTCAATAGCATAAATATTCATAAACATGGTTGTCAAAACAACAACGAAATTTAAAAAGATAGGGAACAAGAAGCAAATCCAGTGTTTCTCCATGGCTTGACTGATTGTTCCGTTCTTCGTTCTCCGTTGTCTTCGGCTATCAAGGTGGCTTATGAACACTTTAATTGCTTCTCAACAATGGCTGATGAGGACCTCTTTCCCAAGAAGAAATCGGCACTTGAACAAAAGGGGAAATGGAAAGGGAAAGTTGAGAGAAAGTGAGAGAGGAGAATAGAGAATGAGAGTGAGGGATGAGTTGAATGATCAGAAATGGGTGACTTTTATAGCTGATTGTGGCTGCTAAAAATAGCAAATTCTGTCAGCCAAAGAGACCCCCCTTGGTCAGCCACACACATGGAAAAGTTGAGAGATTCAACTTTGCTAAAAATAGCCTCGAGCAAATCCATAAAGACACATTTTTTGGAGGGGTTTGCATGCAAGGCTGAAAGTTCTTCAAGGACTTCTTTGCAAGCTTATTTAGTCAGCTAAAGTGCTGATTTGGGTCACCATATAGACGGTTCTGGGCAGCCCAATTGGTGGCTGGTTCGGTTCACTAAATTCGTTTCAACCAGTGTGGTTCAACCGGACCCTTTTTTCCATAATTAATTAATAATAATGTATTTAGCCCAAATTAAATTGGGAATAAATTAAAATTAATTATATTATGAATTAACACACATTTTTGGACCATCTTAGGCTGGAAATAAATTTTCCTCGATACTTCAAATTGCTTCTCGGTTTTATTCTTCGAGCAGTGTTTGCCTAGCCAATTTTCGCCGTTTGTGCGAATTTGTTGAAAATAGTCAAAATTAATCAAAATTAACTATAAAATTAATTAAAATTCATCATGTTCATATTTTTAACACAATTTAATTATTTTTCGACAAGAATTTAACTGAAATAGCATATTTTTAGTTAAAAAGGGCATGTAAAAATGTAAATTTTCGTGTTTCCACACCCCCAAACCTAATTCATTGCTCATCCCAAGTAATGCACAAATTTGAAAAGAACACTTTTGAAAAACTCCTTCAAAACAACATTTTTCCCAAAATCATGAAATCAATATACTTATGCTCAAAAACAAGAAATTTGATAATTATGCTACTCAAGTATATATATCGTTCAAATTAATCTCAACAATTACTACCATAGCAAAATTAGGCTAAATGTTTCTTAATAAAGACATGTTAATCCCTACCAATTTGATTTTAATCCCTTATTCAAAATTAAACTGCAATCATTAAGCTTAACTGATGTCTTCATATGTTGAACAGAGCAATTTCTCTCCACTAATGTAGGTAACATTGGAACTTTGAATCAATAGGTCTTTAACAAGGTTGTAACGTGGCTGGGCTTAGGGGTAGGTAAAAGATAGATAACTAGACTCATCTTGTATCAGACCTTTCGAAATAATTACCTTCAATACATCAACTTTTCTTTTCTTTTCACATGCTTTTTAGTGCAATTTACTTCAAGTACATATGCTTTTTTTTTCAAGTATTTTACTACATGTACTACAATTTTTAGAGCATTTCATACTTCTTTGCAACTCCCCCAAACTTATTTTCAAAGAATACTCTGAATAGTACTGAGTCTAGTGTTTGGGACATTTTTAAGATAATTAAGAGAAGTGAGAGCTAATTTTGTAAGGGTTCAAATAAAATTAGGCCATGAAGTCTCAAAGTTGGGTTTCAACGGATAAAAATTTCATCATGGTTGGCTTGAAAGGCTCAAACGGTCCAAACAACAGTTGCCTAAATCATTTTCAACGTTCCATGCTTCCTAGGATTTCGCCTCAAGAAACTACTAAATCAATTCTAAAGACTTAAACTTTCATGCATGCCTAACTTTCCTAAAGAACTAAAATTTTATGGTATGAATTGCATGCTTTATTAGAAATACATTTCATGCCATTATTAAGCTAACATAACAATTTATTGAAATAATCAAACTTTATTCATACTTAAATTTAGCATACTTAACAAAATTCAAACTTATTGAAAAAAATATATCATATTCATAATTAAAAGAAATTTTTTTTTTCTGAGTGGAAATAATTTCAATTTTCGGTCCCCCAACTTAAAATGAACAATGTCCTCATTGTTTAAAGTGAATAGATACTATACACCAGGTAGGATTCCAGAAAAGAGGAGGTGAGTCAATTTGACTACTTAAGTACCAAGCTCTTCCTAGATCTAATCCTAGACATGTATATACCTATTGCCACACTTTAGACTTTACTACTTGTCCATATCTACTTTTGATTCCCATCTCTTATTTTATTGTGCAGAAATAAAAAATTCCTAATTAATCCTAATCCTAAATTAACATAAGAAGAAAAATAAAGTCAAGATCCTTCCCTTTTATTTAAGATCCTTCCAAATTGGACTCATCTTTTGCTCCATCATTATTGCCTTTGCATGAATCGCTTCGCTCCTTCTTCGATAATGGACTCAATGGTTCAAATATGAAATTTGGAAATTCAGACACAAAAATAAATGGATCATTGTATATTTTCTTAAGAGCACTTCTCATCGAGTCATCCCTTATTTTTTAGTATCTCCAGTAAGCTTGATGCTGCCATTGCATATGTTGCATTAGGTCCATCAATTTTGACAACTCATCTCGAAGATCTGGGCTAGGCGGTGGAGCTCTAAACATTGAAGTTTCAGCATCAGGTTCCGCTTCTGGTTCTACTGATTCTGCCTTATCAGGTATTCCAAATGATTGCATCGTGGGATCTTCTTCTTCTTCAGGGTCCTCAGGAACCTCACTTTCTTCAACTCGTTGTTGTAGAACAGAGTCTCCTGCTATTCGGTATAGGTCCCAATCCGTGATTGTGCCTTGGGTGTACCCTGTCTTCTTTACATTTGCAAGGATTTCAGCTTTCAAGCACAAAATAGTTATTGTAGAGGGGAAGTAAGCAGGGCTAGAACGTTTAGCGGCACAATTTTGCATCTCCCTCAAGATGATCTTTCCCACATCAATGGTCTTTCCAGTTAAGATCGAGTATAATAAGACCATTCGCTCTAATGAGATTGTAGTTCCATGTGAGCTAGGCATTAGGCTGAATCGGATGAAATAGAACCATACCTTCGCGAGTGGTGTCAAGTATTCTCTCCGACAATTGTGGATTCCTTGTTTTGACATAGTCCAATTGGAACCTTGAACTGTAAGTTCCTCGAGAATTTCTTGCAGAATTTTAGGCTTGATATTGCTCATCAAAGATGAATATTCGTCGTTCTCGAAATCAGGTAATTCAAAGAACTCATTAATAGCATTTTAATTAATTGGTACCTTGATTCCGTGAACTGGAACTTCTGTCATCTCGCTTGAGGTTAAATTTGCATAGAACTCACGAACTAGCTCCTCATCCACACTAGGTCTCTTCTCACAAAATAGTTCCCAATTGAGGGCTTCGGCAACTTAACGAATACGTGCCATAAAGTCTCTGTAGTTGCTTTCCTTCAGTGTGAAGCCTTTCTCAAGATGCATGTGTTGATTTTTTGAAGATACTTTCGTATCTCACTTTGGCTTCAACACAATGGAACTTGCTTTGTGTTTCGTCGATTTGAGCAGAGGCACGAGTTCTTTTGTGAGATATGATTAACCTGATCATAAGATGGAAAAATTTATTTTCTCAACAATTTGATTAATAAAAATTATTAATAATTCAATAAATTGAAAAATTAAATAACTGAATAAAATTAAAATTTTGAAAGAAAATTAGGTCTCACCACCATTTTTGTAAAAATATAAGAACTCTAAAAATAATTATTAAGGAAAATAAATGGCAATTTGAAGGAGGTTAAAGGGGTTGGTTAAAGGGGTTGGTGCAAGAATGGTGTGTCGATCAAGTGCTTGAATGGCGACTAGGCGCACGGCTGATGGTGCAGGAGTAGGCAGCAATGTGCAGCAGGGGTTGATTTGGCAAGCAGTAGCGTGTGGGACCTTCCGCAATCTAGCCTGGTGCGCTGGGATGTGTGCAGGTGCTAAGTGCAGGTGCGGAACACGGCCTGGGTAGCTACTGGGCAGGAGCAGCAGGCGCGCGTGGATGGGCGTTGGAACAGGTCTGCGCGCAGGTTGCTGGGGCGTGCTGGAGCTGGCTGCTGGCCGAGTGCTGGGCCAGGCTTGCGGCACTTTTGGGGTTTTGAAGATGGATGAATGGAGGGAGAAAGGTTGATAGTATTTATAGAGGGAGAAATAAGATTTGTAGTAGAATTCTTAGAAAATTTTAATGAAAAAAATCCTTAAGTTCTAATTCTACTCAAAGTAAATAACAATTAATAATTAAATATATGAATATGAAGTTATCAGCTGTTATTAAATTATTAAGATGAACATAAAATATAATCAAAATAAAATTAATCCTAATTCTAAGCTAAGTTGATAAAAATTAATATATAAATTATAAATAATATAATTATATATTAAAGTTTATCAAATTATTAATAATATTAAAGATATTTATTCTAGATGCTTTTTGAAAATATTCACAAAGAAAGGCACCTAGTTTTTTTATTATTTACGAAAAGAGCGACTAAATTTTAAAAATAATTCAATTAAGTCCCTAGACTTAATGAAAATTTAAAATTGAGTTGCAAATTAAAACTTGGATCAAAATTGATCCTTTTATTTGAAAAACAAATAATTTATTTTTCCATTTAGGGGATAATTTCTTAGAAAATTATGTCAAAATAAATTCCCAGAAAGATTGGAGGGTCACAAACGATCCCTCTTAAGTTCCAATCTCCTAAAAAGAATTTATTTAAACATACTAAACCCAAAAATATACCCTAAATCGTTTATTCAAAAAGGAAAACGAAAAATTAAGTATCCGATAAAATGAACGAGATTTTATCCCATTCAATTTTATTGTAACAGCCCGATTTTGGCCCTAATCGGAACGGTGGTTTTGGGACCACGAATCTGAGTTAGAAAAATATTTTTATATTATATTTGATATCTATGATATATGTTTGAGCATGTGTTAAAATATCGTGGGTTAATTTGTCTGTTTGTGTGTTCAATTTAAGAAAAAGGACTAAATTGCATAAGTGGAAAAAATAGCCTTTTATTAAATTGAGTGGTTTAATTGATTTGTCTTCTTTTATATGTGGACTTAGCTTGTAAATTTACCAACTAGCATGATAGTGGATGTCATATGACTTTAATTTCATAATAATATGTCTTTATATATATATAATTATAAGTTAAAAATGTTATATTATAATATATGTTAATAATATTAAATGAAAAGACATGTTTTCTTCATCATTTTATTTTCTTCATCACCTAAAGTAAAGAAGAAAGAAAGAACCTTGAGCTCTCAACTATTCGGCCCTTTTGCATGTTTAATTAAGGTATGTAATTGAGTTCGGTTTTTGATAATTTTTACGTTTTTGAGATTGTTGCTTCGAATATTATCCGACCCATGTTAGAATTTCTAATTTTGATGCATGTGTGGTGTTTGGCCATTGATGAAAGCTTGTGTTTTGTGATGTTTGATGATTTTATATTAAAGATATGTTTTAGATTAACATGTTTTATATTGGAAATTTTGATAATTTTGAGTAATTAGGACTAAATTGTGAAATTTATAAATTGAAGGGTCAAAATGTGAAATAAATGAAATGTATGAGTTTGTATAAGAGTTATGAATATTCGGCCCTCAAGGAATATGCAAAATACTATATGAGCCCTCAAGGAATATTCATGTGTATTTTGTGTATTTTGCATAATTATATGTTTTTGGATTAAATTGAATGAAAATATATTTGAACAAGCTTAATTTGAACATGTTTAGATCAAGAACCAAAGAAAACGGGTTTGGATTGGGGAAAAACGAAAATAGTCGAATAGCCGGTTTTTGTCGTCCGACGTTATCCGAGGTAAGTCTTTAAGCAGTAAAACATTGTAAATTATGTACGTAACTTAGTATATGCTGATTTGGATATTTTGTATCTAAATTATTGAATAGCCGAATGTGGTTTAATTTAAGATTTAATGTGTTTAAGTGGTTCGAATGAGATATATTATTTGAATGCTCGTATAAAGATTATGAAGTGTATATGAGATTTGATATATGAAATAATTTGTGTGAGACAGCTTAAAAGTATCGTGATTCAGGCTGTGAGCCTAGCAAGCCTTGGGCTGGTGAACTTAATAGCAGGCTTATTGCCGGTGATTGAATATCAGACCTTGGGTCTAGCAGGCTTAGTGCCGGTGTTGATTTAGGCTTATGCCTAGCAGGTTTTATACCGGTGATTTAAATTACAAGCTTATGCTTATGAAATGATCAAGTTATGGTGGGAATTGAGCAAGTTAAGCTTATTAAAATGATTTAGATTATATTTGGCCACAAGGTATGTATTTATATATGTATATGTTATACGTGATGTTTATTGAGCAAGTAAGTTGACAAATAAATGTTCTTGTATATTCGGTGACTTAGATATGTGGATAAAATGATGTTGTATTGATATTACATACTTATGTACATGTGATTATTAATAGATGTATATATATATATACATTCGGTTATGTGTGATTAATATGTACATGGTAATTGTTTATTCGGTTGTATATGGGAATATATTGAACTATGTGCATTTGGTAAGTTTTTTATATTTAACGTAAGATAATGATAAATGTTTTGCTATGTAAGGATATTAGCATTCGGCTATGATAGTCTATATGTGCTATGTATCAATGTTACAAAGTGTTTGGTTTAATTTGATTGAATGTCCAATTGATCTGTTATGTTTGCTTAAGATTTACTAAGCTAAATTAGCTTACTCTGTGTGTTTTGTTATTCTGTTCTATAGATTTTGATTGGAAGTTGCGAGCTCGAGGGATCGTCATCGAAGTCATCCACACTATCGACTTATTTTGGTACTTTTAAAGTTTAGATTTTGAATTTAAGGCATGTATAGGCTAGTTAATTACTTGGATAATGTTTTGATAATGTAAATATAAGCCATGCGAAAATGGCTTGATTTTAATGCCAAATGACCTAATGCATAAATGTTCTTAATCGTATTATGTGTGTATGTCATGCTTGGATTATGAGTGTGGTTGTGATGTGAGTTCATATTATGCACAAGTATATGTAAATATATATATATGTTTTGATATGAAGCATCTGTTAAAGTCATATAAGTTGTGCATTTGGAAAGTTGACATATGTGTACTTGAATAAGTTTGGTTTATGGATTGATAATATCATACTTTTGAGGTGAATAATTTATAACATGAATTTAACTTGAAGATCATTTATATGGTAAATTGTATATTCGATCAATTGATGAAATTATAGGTTAGGTACTTAGGATTGACATATTCGACATGGTTTGCAGATGTATATGTGTATAATGTTCATATTTAAGTGTTTCGGATTATGGATGTTATATTTGGTTTTTGGTTGAATAGGTTTTTTATCTTATAAACGAATTGATCCATAATTTGTTTGGATGTTGAAATAGGTATATTCTGAACTCGGTTAAATGAGGTTTATGTGAAAACATATACGTATGCTTAGTTTTGGTAATGGACATTTTGTTTTAGTAAGTAATTATAGTAAGTGCATATTCGGTTAAGGTATCTTGAATGACCAAATGAATAATAACCTTTGTTATTTGATGAATGAAGCTTATATGTGAATTTGGTATATGGATATTTAAATAGGATTTGAAAATACATTATTCATAATGCATTTGTTTTTTTTTTACCTTACGATCAGTAAATATTTGTTATGTCCTGTGCTATGCTTAGTAATGCCTTGTAGCCCTAATCCGGCGACGGTTAAGGGTGAAGGGTGTTACATTTATCTCCCCAATAATGTTTTAGGAGCTGAGCATTAATTCGTAAATAACCTCCCTTACCTTGGAGTTCAACAACTCCGTATGGATAGACTTGGTGAACCGTAAATGGACCGGACCAACGTGATTTTAGCTTACCTGAAAAGAACTTCAATCTGGAATTGAACAACAAGACTTGCTGATCTGCTTCAAATTCTCGAACTCGAATGTGGTTGTCATGCCATTTCTTGAGTATTTCTTTAAGTAATTTGACATTTTCATATGAGAACATTCGGAACTCTTCTAACTCATTGAGTTGGAACATCCGTTTCTCTTTCACGAGCTTAGGATCCAAATTAAGCTATTGAAGAGCCTAGTAAGCTTTGTGCTCTAACTCCAATGGTAGATAACAGGCTTTCCCAAAGACCAACCTATAGGGTGACATCCCTAAAGGTGTCTTGTATGCTGTTCCATAAGCCCATAAAGCATCATCTAATCTTGTGGACCAATCTCATCGGTTCGGGCAGACTACCTTCTCAAGTATGCCTTTGATCTCCTTATTTGCCAGTTCAGCTAGCCCATTCGTCTGCGGATGGTAAGCTGTTGCAACCTTGTGTTTCACTCCGTGCTTGTCTAATAACCATTTTAACCATTTGTTCACAAAGTGGGATCCTTCATCACAAACCTTGTGAACACATGCTTCTCAATGATGTTTGTTCGAGGCATCTCATTTCTGTTGGTGACATTTCCAACCCTTTGACATCGATCATAGCTCTTCACGTAAGCATATGCATCCTTGAATAGTATTGGCCAAAAGAATCCGTCTTGCAATACTTTGGCCGCTGTACGTGTACCTCCGAAGTGTCCCCCACTTGGAGCTGAGTGACAGTGGTATAAAATCTTCGGTATTTCATCTTCTACCATGCATCTCCTGATCATCTGATCTACACACTTTTTAAACATATATGGCTCCTCCCAGAAATAGTATTTCACATTGTGAAGAAAATTTTTCCTTTATTGATACGTCTTATCAATTGGCATCAACTCACAAGCTAAATAGTTAGCAATATCAGCAAACCAAGGGGTATTATAGACATGATTTACCTTCAGTATATGTTCATCTGGAAACGTCTCCTGAATTGGTATAAGAAGAGAATTCCCTTCTTGTGGCTCCAATCTAGATAAGTGATCTGCTACTTGATTTTCTACTCCCTTTCAATCTTGAATTCTAGATCGAACTCTTAAAGTAGAAGTACCCATAGGATCAGCCTCAGCTTAGCGTCTTTCTTCGCAAGTAAATACTTAATTGCCGAGTCGTCCGTATAGACAGTCACTTTGGTACCTACAAGATAATATCGAAACTTGTCGAAAGCAAACACAATAGCAAGTAACTTTTTTCTGTTACTGTATAATTCAGTTGAGCTCCTGTTAGAGTTCGACTTGCGTAGTAGATGGGATGAAAAACTTTGTTCCTTCGTTGGCCTAAGACAGCTCCAATTGCGAAGTCACTTGCGTCACACATCAATTCGAATGGCAAATCCCAGTCTGGTGTGACGATTATGGGTGTCGTGACTAATCGACTCTTCAAATCATTGAAGACTTTTAAGTATTCCTCATCAAACTTGAATATCGAGTCCTTCTCCAATAATTTGCATAAGGGTTTAGCAACTTTAGAGAAGTCCTTGATAAATCTTCGATAAAAACCGTCGTGGCCCAAAAAGCTCCTAAAACCTTTTACAGATGTTGGAGGTGGGAGTTTCTCAATAACGTCTACCTTTTCTTTGTCTACCTCAATTTCATGTCTCGTTATCCGATGCCCTAGAACAATTCCTTCTCGTTCCATAAAATGGCACTTTTCCCAGTTGAGTACAAGATTCGTTACTTCTCATCGCCTTAGTACCTTAGCTAGATTGGCTAAGCAATCATCGTAAGTATCTCCGAATACTGAAAAATCATCCATAAAAACTTCCAAATACTTCTCAACCATGTCAGTAAAAATAGACATCATACATATTTGAAATGTAGCAGGTGCATTACATAAACCAAATGACATGCGTCTAAATGCAAACGTACCGTACGGGCATGTGAATGTCGTTTTGTGTTGATCTTTCGGTTCTACTGTTATCTGATTATACCCTGAGTATCCATCGAGAAAATAGTAGTAATATCGTCCTGTGAGTCTATCCAGCATCTGGTCCAAGAACGACAAAGGAAAGTGATCTTTCCTAGTCGCCTTGTTCAGCTTCTGACAATCGATGCAGATTCTCCATCCCCGTAACCATTCTAGTCGGTATCAACTCGTAGTTCTTGTTCTCTACGACCGTGATACCTCCCTTTTTTGGCACGCACTGGACCGGACTTACCCATGAACTGTCTGAGATAGGATAGATGATACCCGCAGCTAACCACTTGATGATATCTTTTTTTACTACGTCTTTCATGATGGGCTTCAGTCTCCGTTGTCCATCGATCGTCCCTTTTTTTCCATCTTTCAGGATAATCTTGTGCATGCATACAAATGGACTAATACCATGAATATTGGCTATGGTCCATCTGATGGCCTTCTTGAATTGTTTCAAAACTAAGATAAGTTTCTCTTCCTGTTTAGTGGTCAATTCTGCTAAAACAATCACAGGCAGAGTAGAACCGTTACCTAAATAAATGTATTTTAAATGAGAAGGTAATACCTTGAGTTCCAATTTAGGTGGCTCTTCGATCGATGCTTTTGGTTGGGAATAGTCTCTCTTTTCTAACTCCAAAGATTCAAAATGCGATTGCAAATTAAATCCCCTTTGATTGGCTTCTAGCAAATCTAAGTATTCATCCTCCTCTTCATCATTTAGGGGATCCAATGTCAAAATTCTTTCCAGTGGGTCCTCAACACAGTTGAGTTCCTTCTCCACTATTAAATCCTCTAAATTGGACACTGCAGAGCAATCATCAATTGTGTCAGAAAATCGCATAGACTTAAAGACATTAAATGTTACCTGATAATCCTGAACACGCATAGTGAGCTCCCCCTTCTGCACATCAATAAGGGTCCTTCCAGTTGCTAGGAACGACCTTCCTAGGATGATTGGTACTTCTTTATCTGTTTCAAAATCAAGAGTTACATAGTCAATTTTTCCTTCTGGATGTGCTAAGGATCGATCTGCTAGTTGAAGCGTAACTGTAGTTGGTCTAACTTCTCCTATCCCCAACTTCCTAAATATTGACATAGGCATCAAGTTGATACTTGCACCTAAGTCACATAATACCTTACCACAATATGTTGCTCCAATGTTGCATGGTATGGTAAAACATCCAGGATCCTTCAATTTTGGGGGTAGTTTCTCTTGAAGATATGCACTGCATTCCTTCGTCAGAGTTACCGTCTCAAATTCTCCAAGTCTTTGTTTCTTAGACAAGATATCTTTCATGAACTTGACGTAGTTCGGCATTTTCTCAAGTGCTTCAACCAACAGGATGTTGATGTGAAGTTGCTTGAGTACGTCAAGGAACTTCTTGAATTGAATCTCCTTCTTCTGCTTCTGAAGTCTTTGAGGGTAGGGTGGTGGTGGTTTCATTAGTGGAACTGATTCTGGTTGATTTGTCTTTGGCGGCAATTCTGCATCTAACGAAGTTGTTAGTTGTTCAGAATTAGCTGGTCCTGAGGTTACTTTGTCGGGTTTTGCAGATTCTGGTTCTGGTGAAACTGGGATTTCAGCACTTGGTTGAACTTCTTCTGAATCTTGAGCGTCAGTTGGCTCCTTTTCAACTTCGACAATGTTGGGCTTTACTGTCTTTCCGCTCCTCCATGTCAACGCTTTAGAATGTTCCTTCCCTGGATTTCTCGGATTCTCCGTGTCACTAGGTAGAGCACCTTGTGGTCAGTTCCTAAGTTCAGTTGCAACCTGGCCCACTTGATTCTCTAAATTCCTTAGAGTGGTGTCGTTTTTCACCATGTATGCCTTCAATAGATTCTCTAAGCTGTTGGACGGTTCTGCTTAGGTTGGTTTCTGAACTTGTTGGGGGAAGTTAGGCGGCTGAGTTGGTCTAGGTTAGGCGTAAGTGTTACTGGTTCCAGCCCCTTGGTTACTCCAGGAAAAACTCGGGTGATTTTGCCACGATGAGTTATAAAAGTTGGATTGCAGTCATTGCCTCCCTCGGTTTTGGTTCTGGTTACCCATGTAATATACGGATTCGGGGTTCGATGGACATTCTTCAAACAAATGTCCTTCCCCACAATACACACAGGCTCTATTCTCAAATTGGTTAGGTGGTTGGGCTGCAAAACTGTTAAACCCATTAGTGGTAAGATTCATAAGCATTAAGGATATTGAAGATACCTGAGATGCGAGTGAAGTGAGCGTCCACTTCATGTATTCCAGCGACTCGTCTTCCTGACGCTGCTCGATTGGTTGGCCATTGATAATTGTTGCTGGCAATCCTTTCAATAATTTTGCAAGCCTCATTGTAAGACTTAGAAAGGAGAGCACCATTAGCAGAGGCGTCCACTACCATCCTCGTATGAGCGTTGAGACCATTATAGAATGTCTCAAGTTGAATGCAATGTGGGATTTCATGATGAGGGCATTTTCGTAATAACTCTTTGTACCTTTCCCATGCCTCATACAGGGACTCATCATCCATTTGTTGGAAGGCAGTGATCTCATTACTCAACTTGGCATTCTTGCTCGGCGGGAAATACTTCATGAGGAATCTCTCGGCTAACTCTTGCCATATAGAAATAGAGTTCGGTGGCAATGAATTCAACCAGGCACGAGCTCTGTCCCTTAGCGAATATGGGAACAACTTCAATCGTAATGCATCTTCGGGTACTCCAGCTAACTTGAAATAATCACTCACTTCCATAAATAGTCTTAAGTGAAGATGAGGATCTTCAGTAGGCATTCCACTAAATTGGCCCACAGTCTGAAGCATCTAGAACATGACTGGCTTCAGCTTGAATTTTTGTGCCTCGATTTCGGGTCTCCTAATACTCGGATTAAGATCGTAAAAATACTGGCACAGCATACTGTCGTAAAGCTCTATCCCTATCATCAGCAATAAGGATAGGATTCTGAGCAAGGTTTGCTCCGTTTCCTTGATTCATATTCTCGAAGTTCATCTCTTCGGTCATTCTCTAGTTCACTTGTCTTCTTCACTGTCGAAAGTTCCGTTCTATTTCAAGGTTCACAGGGAGTAAGTCGATAATCTGGTCAATACTCATAAACACCTAAAATAGTCATAGAAAAATTACTGAAGTAAATATTTAAATAGGAAAATAAATAAACCAAAATGTAAAAACAGATTCACAAATAATGGTTTTTTTAAAACAGTCCCCGACAACGGCGCTAAAAACTTGGAATAGCGAAAATGTGCAAGTGTACACAATCGCAACAAGTAATAAAGTGACAACTAAATGTTGAGTTATCGTACCCATAGGGACTGTAAAAATGAATATTTATGAAATCGATTTTAAAACACTTTGGTGATGGAAAATATTTTGGTTTAAAGATGATTAAAAACTAAGGTTTAAAAACTAAGTAAAAAAATAAAAAGGTTCTAATGCACGAGTTCAAATAAGGTTTAATCAAGATGATATAATTGTGTTGGATTAATTACATTCCTTTAATGTAGAATTATTAACCTTATGTTTATACTGCTACGAAAAAATTCACGGCAACTCGGTAATTTACTAACTACTGCTCATACATACTTATTAAATTAATCAATCTCTTGAACATTTTTCAATGTCAATCCAAGCTCAATCTTCACAAGCATATAAAAGATCAAGTGAGGTAACAGAGTATTTCTACCTTGAAACAGTTTAATCACAATAATCTTGCAAGTTATGCAAGGCATATGTATTGCCAAATACAATGCTAATTTAAACTTCAGCTACCTTAGAAGAATAAACATGCACTGATTAAGTTTTGTGTCAATTAATTACAATTTCAATACGATTTAATAATTAATTCATTAGTTATCTAACAATTAATATTGTAAGAATAACTTAGGCATGATTTTACTTAATCAAGCATCTTACCGAGGCTTATAACAACACAAACACAATTCGATAATTCAAGCAGCAAAATATAATCAACCCAACACGGATCAAATTCAAGCTAAATTGATTAAAATAACCATTTCAATAGCATAAATATTCATAAACATGGTTGTCAAAACAACAACGAAATTTAAAGAGATAGGGAACAAGAAGCAAATCCGGTGTTTCTCCGTGGCTTGATGATTGTTCCATTCTTCGTTCTCCATTGTCCTCGGCTATCAAGGTGACTTATGAACACTTTAATTGCTGTTCAACAATGGCTGATGAGGACCTCTTTCCCAAGAGAAGAAATCGGCACTTGAACAAAAGGGGAAATGTAAAGGGAAAGTTGAGAGAAAGTGAGAGAGGGGAAGAGAGAATGAGAGTGTGAGGGATGAGTTGAATGATCAGCGAGGGATGGCTTTTATAGCTGATTGTGGCTGCTAAAAATAGCAAATTCCATCATCCAAAGAGACCCCCCTTGGCCGGCCACACACATGGCAAAGTTGAGAGATTCAACTTTGCTAAAAATAGCCTGGGGCAAATCAATAAAGCTACATTTTTTGGAGGGGTTTGAATGCAAGGTTGAAATTTCTTCAAGGGCTTCTTTGCAAGCTTAGTTAGTCAGGTAAAATGCTTATTTGAGTCAGCATATGGACGGTTCTAGGCAGCCCAATTGGTCGCTAGTTCGGTTCAACCAGTGCAGTTCAACTGGACCCTTTTTTCCATAATTAATTAATTAATAATAATTTATTTAGCCCAAATTAAATTGGGAATAAATTAAAATTATTTATATTATGAATTAACACACATTTTTGGACCATTTTAGGCTAGAAATAAATTTTCCTCGATACTTCAAATTGCTTCTCGGTTTTATTCTTCGAGCAGTGTCTGCCGAGCCAATTTTCGCCCTTTGTGCGAATCTGTTGAAAATAGTCAAAATTAACTATAAAATTAATTAAAATTCATCATGTTCATATTTTTAACACAATTTAATTATTTTATAATATATAATTATTTTTCGACAAGAATTTAACCTAAATAGCATGATTTTAAGTTAAAAATGGTATGTAAAAACACGTAAATTTTCGTGTTTCCACTGTTCTTCTTCTTCTCCTCCTCCTCCTTTGTTAAATGGATTTTTTTAGGTGTTTTTTTTTAATTTCTTCATTCAACGTGGCAAGTTAACTGGCCACATCAGCTAGTTAACTTGCCACATCAGCGGTTCCGTTAAGACACTAACGGAAATTGTTAGTCAGTGACTGTTTTGTCACTTTTTTATAACGTTAGTGACTGTTTTGTTATTTTTTAAAAGTTGGGTGACTGAAATGAAACTTAGGTGACTATTTTGTTAGCTACCCTAAAGTTGAGTGACTGTTGGTATAATTTACCCAAATAAAAATGGAAAGATATGGGTTTTCTTTGTAGCTCTCCAAGTAGAAATAACCTAGGACTTTTCTGATACATATCAAAGGTATACTCAAGGGAAGCCTCAAAATCAAATTTTAGAAATTTATATTTGAAGTTAAAAAAATATTTCATAATTAAAAGAGACTAAAAAAGATATTTTATTCCTTAATTAAGGGGGCCAAGGCCGAAGCTGCCGCTTCCCTCTATAGCTACACCCCTAGATATAGTTTTGATAATGTTACATGTGTGTCCAAGTAATTGACTGTTCAAGTAAATAAGAATACGTAGGTCACTGCAAAAACTTGTTTAACACTTAACTATCTCTTCCTAAACATTAATTATGTGCTTAGTTCCACCTTTTGTTGGCATAAGAAATGCGGGAATTTACAGCAACTTTACCCTGAATTAACCACCAACATAACTAGCATAATTCAATAGTAACCATATTTAGATTTCTTTTCAAACATTCATTTCTTTTTAACATTTAACAGTAAATTTTATGTAATTGATTCATCGCATGTTCATCTTTATAACAAATAATCTAGATTTGAATTATTATTGTACTAAAAAAAAAGTTACTGTACACTCTGATCTAAAAAATTAATAATTTATACAAATGGTTTTAAAATCAAATCCAAACATGATAATAGAAAACTACGATGATTCAGGCCTTGTTTAGTATTTTGCTTTTAAAAAAATACTTTTGGTTTGAAAAACACTTTTGGAAGAAAAGTTGTGCTAAACAAAATTCTTTTGGTTGAATTTTTTGACTTTTCAGAAGTCTCTCTACCCAAAGCAGTTTTGCTGTTTAATTACTTTTTCACTCCTCCAACAATATGGTACTTTCTTTTTTTTATTGGTGCTTAATTACAAATGTGTTAAAATTATTAACTAAAAATAAAAAAATATTTTTCAAAATAATAAAAATGTGTTAATATCTAATCTAATTACCAATATTTAATGGTTATATTTAATTATTTAAAATATAGTATATATTCTAATCAATTTTTATAAATAATTAATATTTATTGCTTAAAAATATTTAAAATTTATATTTCATATATTAAAATATTAACAAGTTATAATAAATTATTTTTATATTCTTACTAGAATATAATAATTTTAACTAATTTGAACATTATTTAAATACATATTTGTTACTTGATAATACCATGTCTAAAATGGACATTTTATTTCTCAAAAACACTTTTTGATATCAATGCTAAACACTCAAATCAAACCAAGCTTTCCAAAAGTACTTCTCAAGATCATTTTTCCAAAGCACTTTTTAAAAACACTTCTTAAAAACAATGCTAAACTAGCCCTTAGACTTTCAACACCACTAATTGCGTTAGTTTTGTTTTTTTCATTAGTGGAAGAGGAGTGGAGACTCTACCTACAATCTCTGTTAAAAGTTAATTTGCAATTTCTATTGAATCTAAATCATTTAAGTAGTTTTGTTAAGTGAATTGAGTCAGACCATTTATGATATTTCTAGAGAATTTTAAATAGTTGGGTTAAGTGAATTTAAGCTTATTGTAAGCTATATAAGTGTATTAAAGAAAGTTGTGGATGTAAGTAACATAAAAAGAAATCACCCCCTTAATATCAAAATCAATTCCTCAGTTAAATATAATCCTTGGTATGCTAATATAATCCTTGGTATGCTATCCTCTATTTTCTCCAACAAATTTATTATCAAGAGTCTATATGACCTCTTTAAAACCATTAACGTTCTTCGCCTATTCCCCTAGTAAAATACCCATATTCGAAAGAGAACACTATCAGTATTGGAGCTCCCAAATGGAGATCATCTTCGTTTCTCAAGATCTATGAAATGTGGTGGAAAAGGATATGAAGCCAAGTTCGAATCAAATGCAAAAGAATAACTACAGAAGCAATTGAAGGAGAATACAAAGAAGAATGCGACAACTTTGCAAATTATTCAACAAATGGTGAGTAAATTCGTCTACCCCATGATTTTTGGCATCAAAAGTGCCCAAGAAGCTTAGGACGTTCTAAAGAAGAAGTTTAAAGGCGCTGATAAAGTAATCTCCATTAAGTTGTAGAACTATAGGAGAAGTTTCGAAAATTTTTCGATGAAGGAAAATGAATCCATTGAAGACTTTTCTTCAAGGGTGGTCGAGATTGTCAACCAAATCAAGGGTTGTGGTGATACTATTCCTAAGAAGAAAGATGAATCCATTAAAGACTTTTCTTCAAAGGTGGTCGAGATTGTCAACCAAATCAAGGGTTGTGGTGAAACTATTCCTAAGAAGAAAGTAGTGGAAAGAATTCTCATGTCTCTGCGAATTGTTGTTGTGATAAAGGAGACGAAAGACATATCACAGCTAACTTGGTACGAGTTGTTTAGCTCTCTAGAGGCACATGAAGTTAAAGCCAATGACTATATGAATCTACCACTAGAGCAAGCTTTTCAAGTAAAGGTCAACCTTAGGGAAAAGAAATTTGATGCGAAACAGGAATAAAGAGGGGTCCTGTTGGATCTAGTGTTCTAAGTTTAGTATTTTCGTCTATGTACACTTGTAATTTTTCAAAAAAATTGATTAATCAAATTATCCATAAATTACATTAAGACTTTGTATATTGTCCTCACATGGTTTTTGCATGTAAAGCAAAATGGAAGAAAATATTGCTCATTGGTTGTCTAAATGTTTAACTAATACTAAACGGTATTACGTGGTCAGATCGTAGTACAGAAAGACAACTTGTATTAGTAGACGAACCTAAAGGTGTCTTTAGTATAATCGAAAATGAGCAAACCGATTAAAAGACTAATATGTCGTCTATCAAGTCCAATTGGAGAGATGTGTTGTCTTAGGCATCAGAGCGGATGACTCCCAGAAGATAAAGACATAGATGTGACTGACTGGACTGATAGTACATCAGATAGAGTCCAAGCAGAATAGATCATAAATTTGTTTATGGATTTATTCACTTGTGACGTTCATAGTGTAACATACCTAAATCTTGAGTGGACAGTAGGCTATGTATGCATAAACGCTCTGATTCAAATAGATAAGAAACCAAAAGCTGGTGCGTTGGATGTACGACTTCTGTAGTATGTAGTGTCATTCACAACAATGTAATTCATAGCCCAATACATGGGTAAATGATATCATCTCATTGGCATTACATGTTGATGAAAAGTAAACATGGTTACGTGTGATCCATCTTTGTGATGGATGACTTTATCACTATTTGATAGTGATTGATTTTTCATGGAGGATGTAATGTCTATCATGGAATAAAATAGGATCATATTGAAAGAACGAATATTATTTCAAAGGGATCAATGATATCCTATAAGGGTAACACACTTATGATAAGGTCATTGGATAAGCATTGAATAGTTGCTTTCGTAATGGTATGTCATTGGGGAGAGCTGAGTCATTATATTATAGTGGAATGACTTCATGACTATATGAGTTTATAATTAATAGGCGAAAAGTCAAAACTTAATTATAAATAATTTGAGCATCAACTACATATGTCCAATCAGTCCCTCCGCTAGCTCGTTGAAACTATAAATGAATTACGTTTTTAAATAGAAATAAATGATATAAATAGGAAAAGAGAAATCGGAAACATTAGGAATGATTATGGTTTTCTACAAAATAGAGGAATGAAATAATTTGGAAATTAATATAGATTTTCAAAAATGGAAATGGAAATGGAAATGGAAATGAAGAAGGAAATTATCCATTTGCAATCCTATATGGATTACTTAAAAAATGATCAAAAGAATGAGTTTATATTTTTTAGACAGTTTTGAAGTCCAAAAATGAAAATAAACTATTCAGTCATAGTGAAATTAAACATACAAAATTTTACAAGGGTAAAATCGTCAAAAAGTTTTTGGGGGTAAAATAGGGATGAGAAAATTGTTTTATATATAAATATTAAAGTTTATTTTAGGAAATAGAAAAACTGAATTGGGTTGGATCACATTACAGAGTATTGGGTCAAAAAGGCTCAGGAAGCACTTACAATTGGACCCGATGTAAGAGAGGCCTAAAAATCCCTCATGAACATGAAAAGGGCAACAACCCTAGTAGGAATACTAGGGTGTGCTGTCCACCTTAGTCCTATTGTAACTAGAATGTTGTTTTTCTATTTGAAACAAAACACTACAACTCAAAAAGGGTTCTACCTTCTCTTTCTATAAATAGATGGCACCGGTAGAGCTATGAACACAACTTTGAGAGATTGTTATTCTACCAAAAAATAGAGAAAATTTATTCTCAACTATTACATATAATTTTTTAGAATAACAATTCTATTAGTTTCTATTACGAAGAGAGAATTTTTGTTTTTGCCTCAAAAGGAGAGAAACTTTTTCTAGTTCCGTGTTTCGATTCAATTAGTTCGAGCCCACACTCGAAGCAATTCATGGTATGAGAATAGCAAAGAAGATCGTTTGGTTGAAATCTGGGAACAACGAGCATCTGCTAAGCAAAAAACTTAGATACGAATTTTACGAAAGAAAATGATGTCGAGAAGCTATTTTATTCATCTATGGATGCCAAGCGTAGCGCCAAGGAGACATGGTATCTTGATAGTGAATGCAACCACCACATAACCGAAGATCGAGAATCTTTCGTTGCGCTAGACAAGAAATTCTCGATGCAAGTGGAACTCAGTGACAACAAACACATGAAGATCGAAGGGCGGTGGGTTGTTTCTGTCCCACGGATAGAGGTAACAAAAAACATATTCACGATGCCTATTATTCTCCAAAGATTGCGTCTAACTTGTTGAATGTTGGGTAAATGATGAAGAATGATTATTGTAACAGCCCATTTTCAGTGAAATCGGAACAGTGGTTTCGGGACCACAAATCTGAGCCAAAAAGAATATTTATTTTAATATTATTGCACGGTCTGCATTATGATAGGAATGTCATACGAAAATTCTGATAAAAGAATTTTACCGATTATGTGTTTAATTATGGAAAGGACCAAATTGCATAAAATGCAAAAGTTGAGTTCTAATAGTTATAAATACCAAATAGCTATGGAATTCAAAACTTGAGGTCCTTATATGGTAATTAGACCATTAAAGAAAACTTAATAGATATTTTTGATGAATCATCCATGGAAAATTAGAAAAAGGCTAGGACTAAATTGGAAAGTGGAAAAATTAAAAGATGATTATCAAATTAAATAGAAAATATCATCTTATTTTCATCATCTTCCCCAAAATTTCTATGGAAGCCCTAGGAAAGAGAAAACAAGCTTTCTTGGCTTAATTGAGTAAGTATTCTTGTCCCGTTTTTAGAAATTTTTATATTTTTGATATCGGAGTAGTTTAATTTATCTATTTTGGGATTAATTTGAAAAGTTATCAAAATATCAAAGTTTTTCCATGGAAGAATATTCTGAAACTTTGATACTTATGGTAGAAAATGAAAGGTTGTTGATAGATAAACAACTTTTACAAAGAGAATTTTGATGAAATTATGATTTAGGGAATAAATTGCAAAGATGTAAAAGTTGTGGAAAAATAATAAATTTTGTGAAGTACATGTGCTATAAAAGTTATATGAAAATTTCGGTTAGGCTTGGAATAAGGATTAAATTGCATGAATTTCAATTTTCGAGCCTAGGAACGAAATTGTTATTTGTGAAAAGTATAGGGGCAAAATAGTAATTTTGCCTATGATGTGAATTGAATTAAATTGAGCATGAAATGGATTAAATTGATGTAAAATTCATTTACAAATCCTGAAAGACCTAATATTGAGTTGGATCGAGGAAAACAAAAATTTTTGGATTAGTAGATTTTGTGTACGAACAAGTATCAAGGTAAGTTCGTGTAACTAAATTGTGTACATTTATATGTTTGAATTAAATGTTATATATGTGAATTATATAATTGTCATGTATATGAAATTGATTGAATATCCAATAATGCACGATAAATGTCAAATCCCGTTTGAATAAATGAAAGTCGATGGATACAGGATTTCCGTATTGGTTGTGATTTAGCATATGTAGCGAACACACCATAGCTCTTATGAGCGCCCCATTATAAGCCCACTCGAGCTTCTCGTTATATGGTTCTTGCGAGCTTTCCGTTATAGCTCTTCGAAGCATCTGGATAGATTGTGATCCTACATTTGTTGTGGGCACACCTTAGCTCTTATGAGCATCCTGATTAAAGGCTCTTCGTGAGCTTCCCGTTAAATTGACTCTTTGTGAGCTTCTTGATAGTGCTCGCTTGAATTTCCTGATATTGGCTATCCGGAGCTTTCTGATAAGGTTCTTTGTGAACTTCCCGGTTATGGCTCTTATGAGCTTCCTATTATATATAGGGTGTTCATTCCGTTAACCGACCTGAAATAACATTAACCAAATTAACCGATCTTTCAAAATTTTTAACCATTAACCAAACCGGAATTTTTTCAAAAAAATTAACCGAACCGAAATTTTTTCAGTTAATTCAGTCGGTTAACCAAATTAACTAAAAATTATATGTTTTTTTATTTTTGGTTAAAAATTAACCGAATAACCAAATTACTCGAATTACCCGAATTAACCGAAATGAATCACTACATAACCGAGTTGGGTTTAGTTTTAGTTTTAGTTTTAGAATTTTATTTTTATTTATTAAATTGTTTGTAATTTTTATGATTGAGTTGGGTTAGGAAATTGGGTTGGGTTGGATACTTGGGTTTGGATTGAGTTTAGGTGAATAGTGAGCCTATTTATATATTATAATTTTATTTATTTATTTTTTGGTTTAAACCAAAAAAAATCGGTTAAGCAACTGGTTTCGAACTGAATTAACCGTTAACTGAAAAATAAAAAAATAATTAACCGACCCCGACTGAAAAAATTCGGTTAACCGACCGAATTCGGTTAACCGATTGAATTCGGTCAGTCGGTTAACCGAATTTTTTTGGATTTTCCCGAATTTTGCACACCCTTAGTTATATAGCCCGGATAAGCTTCCCGATAGGCTCTTTATGAGCTTCCTGAAATGGTTCTGTGTGAACTTCCCAGTACAAGGCTTGAGAGTGTGCTTCTTGATTATTTGCCCTAATTCGGTACCCATGGATATGAATTGACGGATTTTAGTTTTGTACACTAAAGTGTACTATATGAGCGTATTCATCGATATTTCTAATAAATTCAATGGGTAAAGTTCTGACATGGCTAAACTGAATTTGAAATGATTTGTCATCAAAGTGTACATGTAATATGGAATAATATTATGGAAAGCATATGTATATGAAAGAAATTAAATGATGAGCTTATCCATGTTCTTGGTATTATGTGAATTACTTGACTAACATGATTTGGTGAAGTTGTGTTTTAGGCTATAAGCCAAATTGCTTGGATGCATTATTGTATCCTTATATTAAATGTAAATATATGGTAAGTTAAATTCCTGTAATACAAACTTACTAAGCATTAAATGCTTACTAGGTTTTCTTTTCTCTGTTTTATAGTGCTTGGAAACTCGTAAAGGTTGGAGATCGGTCAAAGTGTCATCACACTATCCTCCAGCTTGTTTTGGTATAAATAGAAAACTTATTTTGACATAATGGCATGTATAAGCTAATTTTACCAATGATGATATGCAAATGGATGTTTGTAATCTAGCCATTAGAATGTCTAGTAATGGTATATTTTGGTATGATAATATAAAGTCATATCATGTTTAATACATACATGTCTAAGCTATGGTTAGATTGAATTAGGGTAAAATATATATATATTCTTGCAAAAAGGTAAGTTTGATTATATGAATGTATGTAATATTATACTATACATATTAAGGATGTTTGCTTAGTTTCATGCTTGAAATTGGATGGTATATGTAACACCCCTAACTCGTATCCGTCGCAGGGAACAGGGTTACAGAGCATTACAGAGGCTTTCAAAACATTTTTTAGATAATTCACGCCATTTGCTATTCATTAGCCGAGATCATTCATAATGTCCCTTAAATGGACCCTCGAGGGCCAAAATGAACAGTAGAAACAAATAGGGACTTAATCGGAACCTCTAAGAATTTTTTGAGAATTTACAAAAAATTTCTAAGTTGCAGGGCTAACACGCCCGAGTGGTATAGGGGCACGCCCGTGTGGTTAGGCCATGTAGTCACACACGCCCGTGTCCCTAACCCGTGTAACTCTCTGACTTGCAAAGCATGAAGAAATTGAAGTCAGATAGCCAAGTCACACACCTGTGTGCTAGGCCGTGTGGCGAATTTAATTTTCAAAATTAAGGTGCAGTTTTCACACGTCTGTGTAACACGCCTCTGTCCAAGGCCGTGTAACACGCCCGTGTCCAAGGCCGTGTGCCCAATTCTTAGCATTCTGTTTCTCATTTTTAAGATGCAGGGGGACACATGGCCAGGCCACACGCCCATGGGGTAGACACACGACCTAGACACACGCCCGTGTGTCTACCCATGTGGATAAAATGAAGCTAGGAAATAAAGCCATTTTCCTAGCTTCATTTTATCACCCAATTATTGCCAATAACCTACATCAAACTTGTTTACATATACCAGCCAATTCAATCATTAAAACCAAGCCAATTCTAGAAGCTACCATGGTATATTATCACATACAATTCATGTTTATAATTTTATTTATAATGAACATACACCTTAAGCATAATCAATCAACCAACTTAGCACATAAGAATTTAATCATGGAATAACTTTATAAACATACTAAGTAAAACATCACTAGCCAATTCAATGCCTAGATTACAAAACATCACTTACAAGACATTATTTGGCCAAATGAGCCTATACATGCCATTATACCAAAACGAGATTTCTAATTATACCAAAATGAGATAGTGGATAGTGTGATTAATGCTCCGACCGACCTCCAACCTTCGTGAGCTTACGAGCACCATAAAATAAAGAAAATTAAACGGGGTAAGCATCTTCATGCTTAGTAAGTTCGTATAACGGGAATTAAACTTATCGGTTATATTATTCATAAAAGCATACATAACCATAACATTCAAAATTTTTGGGTAAGTTATACCTAAACATATACACTTAATCAAACAAGTTAGTCACATAACATCATATAAATATCAAGTAAACATAGATGAGCTCATCGCATTATAAACTTCTATTTGGTTTCACCTTTTCGTATTTTATGAATCTTTCCCGTTGAACTACTGAAATTTCAATGAACATTCGGGTAGTATTCACAAAGTATACATATCAACTATCCATCAATTCATGTTCAAAAGTATCCATTTAGCACATGATCATATAACACACTCTCAAGTCGCATATTTTATAACAGGATTACCTGTCCAGAATAAATCCTTTATGTAGCATATGCTCAAAAGAGCTTGATTTGGATTACTCGTCTGGGCTAAACCCAATCTATAACATATGCTTGAGAGGGCCTATTTCAGGATTACCTATCCTGGCTAAATCCTATCTGCAACATATGCAGTATTATACTCTTTTCGTGAAATCACCTTATTTCATCGAATTTCAACATTCAACCAGGACATAGCATTTTATCATCATTTTCCAATTTGTGGTCATTTCATAATGTATATTTTCACATATATATCATTACAATCATACAATTCAATTCAAGCACATTAATATACATATTTAGGTTGCATGAACTTACCTTGACAATTGTTTGTATTTGAATGTCAATTATTCCGAAACCTTTTGTTTCCCTCGATCTAGTTAGATAGTTGGTCTTTCCGGGTTTGTATAAACAAATTTAACTATTAATCTATCACATTTCATATACATTTGCATTCTATTACTTCCTAGGCAAAATTATCATTTTGCCCTTATCCTTTTCAAAAATTCTTATTTCGTTCCTATGCTCGGAAAATGAAATTCATGAAATTTAATCCTTTTTCCAAGCCTAGCCAAAATTTATATATTACATTTACAACACATACATTTCATAAATTTTAGAATTTTCCATGGGTTTTACCACTTTTTCATTTTAGTCCCTAAATCAAATTTTCATCAAAAATTGCTTTGTAAAAATTTTTATCTATTAATAACTTTTCACTTTCTACCATAAATTTCTAATTTTCAGCATATTCATCCATGACCCAAATTTCATACCTTGACAACTTTTCAAATAAATCCCCTAAATAGAGAGATTAGACTATCCTAATTCCAAAAATATAAAAATCATTAAAAACAGGACTTGATTTTATAACTTATTGAGCTTGGAAAGTTTTCATCCTCTCTCCTAGGGTTTCCATAGAAATTTTAGGGAAGAAAATGAATAAAAAGATGATAATTTCCTTTTTAATTATTTTTCATCTTTTAATTTTAGTGATTTCCAATTTAATCCTTGCCCATTTCTAATTTTTCCATGGATGAGTCACTAAATTACCTATTAACTTTTCTTCAATGGTCTAATTACCATATAAGGACCTTAAGTTTTGAATTCTATAGCTATTTGATACTTATAACTACTATAAGACAACTTTTGCATTTTATGCAATTTAGTCCTTCCCCTAATTAAACATGCAATTGGTAAAATTTTCGTATCAAAATTTGCATATGACATTCCTATAATAATGCAAATCATAAATAATATTAAAATAACTTTTGTTTTTGGCTCAGATTTGTGGTCCTGAAACCACTATTCCGATCTCATCGAAATTGGGCTGTTACAACTCTCCTCTCCTTAAAAAAAATTTTCCTCAAAAATTCTTACCAGAAAAAAGGCTAGGATATTGCTTCCTCAAAATATCCTTCAACTCTCAGGTAGATTCCTCTAATCCATGCCGTTGCCAGAGAACTTTTACCAATGCCACCTTTTTATTTCTTAGTTCTTTCGTCTCATATGTCAGTATTCTAATCTGTTCTTCATTGTAGGTCATATCAGGCTGAATCTCCACTTCTGTTAAAGTAATAATGTGTGAAGGGTTTGATCTATAGCATCGCAACATGGATACATGAAACACGTTATGAATTTTATCGAGTTTTGGTGGTAATACTAACCGATATGCAACAGGCCCCGATTCTTTCAGTGATCTCATATGACTCGATGAACCGTGGACTCAATTCTCCGTTACGGCCGAATCGGAGAACTTTCTTCCAAGGTGACACTTTTAAGAATACTTTATCACCAACCTAAAATTCTATCTCTTTCCGCTTTAAATCAGCATACGACTTTTGACGGTCAAAGGCTTCTTTCAAATTGTCTTGAATTATTTTTATTTTCTCTTTAGTTTCACGGATCAAGTCAACTCTGTGGATCTTTTTCTCACTTAACTCTATCCAATACAAAAGGGTTCTACATTTGCGACCATATAGAGCCTTATACGGTGCCATTTTAATACTGGTCTACTAACTGTTATTGTAAGCAAATTCAGTCAAAGACAAATACCTTTCCCAGTTACCTCTGAATTCAAGTACACAACACCGAAATATATCTTCTAAAATCTGTATAACACATTTGGATTGTCCATCTGTTTAAGGATGGAATGCAATACTAAAACGTAACTGAGTGCCCAGAGCTTCTTGCAATTTACTCCAAAATCGGGACGTAAATCATGGATCTCTATCTGAAATAATGGATATTGGCACTCCATGTAATCTTACAATCTTAGAGACATATAATTCAGCCAATCTATCCAATAAAAAATCCATATGTATCGGGATAAAGTGTGCTGACTTCGTTAGGCGGTCAACAATTACCCAAACAACATCTTTCTTTTTCGATGACAAGGGTAATCCCGATACAAAATCTACGGTAATTCTTTCCCATTTCCATTCCGGTATGGTAATTGGCTATAAGAATCCCGAAGGTACTTGATGTTCAGCCTTTACTTGCTGACAGATCAAATATCTAGATACAAATTCAGAAATATCTCTTTTCATACCAGGCCACCAATATATTTTCTTCAAGTCATTGTACATTTTGTTACTACTGGGATGTACAGACATTATACCATTGTGTGCTTTATGTAGAATCTTCTGTACCAATTCTAAGTTCTTCGGTACACATATTCTGTCTTTGAATAATAAACAACCGTCCGAATCATTCTGAAACTCTGAGTCAAGATCTGACTCACTTTGTACTCGTTTGGCTTGTAACTTATCATCATCCTTCTAAGCTTCACAGATTTGTTGCCGAAATGTTGGTCTAGTCTTTAACTCAGCTATGATTGAATCATCATTAGACAATGATAACCGGGTGCTCAATGGCCTTAAGGTAAATAAATATTTTCGGCTCAAGGCATCCACAACTACATTAACTTTCCCCGGATGGTAGTCAATAACGAGGTCATAATCTTTCAATAACTCTAACCATCTTCGTTGTCTCAAATTCAATTCTTTTTGTATCATTAAATACTTCAAAATTTTGTGATACGTAAAGATGTGACACTTTTCGCCAAAGAGATAATGCCGTCATATTTTCAGTGCAAAAATGATAGCTGCCAATTCAAGATCATGTACCAGGTAATTTCTCTCATGCGGTTTTAGCTGCCTAGATGCATAAGCCACTTCTTTACCATATTGCATCAACACACAACCCAGGCCATTTAATGAGGCATCACTATAAACTATAAATTCCTTACCCAATTAAGGTTGGACTAATACGAGCGCTTCCGTCAATAAAGCTTTCAATCTATTAAAACTTTGTTGACACTTGTCAGTCCACTTGAGTTTCACATCTTTTTGCAACAATCAGGTCATCGGAGAAGCTATCACTGAAAAACCTTTAACAAATCTCTGATAATATCCAGCTAGTCCCAGAAAACTTCTTACTTCTGAAACGTTCCTCGGTGGTTTCCAACTTACAATAGCTGAAATTTTATTCGGGCCCACCCGAATACCTTCTGCAGATGCAACATGTCCAAGGAAACTAACTTCCTTTAACCAGAATTCACATTTATTGAACTTGGCATACAATTGCTTCTTACGCAGAGTTTGCAATACAATTTTCAATTGTTCAGCATGCTTATTTTCATCCCAGGAATAAACGAAAATATCATCAGTAAAAGCAACCACGAACCTGTCCAGGTATGGTCTGAAAATTCAGTTCATTAAATCCATAAATACTGTCGGGGCATTAATCAATCCAAACAGCATCACTGAAAACTCATAGTGTCTATATCTGGTCCTGAAAGTTGTCTTCGGCACATCCGAATCTTTTACCCGTAGTTGACAATAACCAGATCGTAGGTCAATTTTTGAAAATACAGTGGCACCTTTAAAATGATCAAACTAGTCATCTATACGAGGGAACGAGTACTTATTCTTCACTGTGACTTTATTAAGTTGTCTGTAATCAATGCATAATCTCAATGATCCATCTTTCTTCTTTACAAATAATACTGGTGCACCCCATGGTGAAAACCTAGGTCCGGAAAATCCTCTATCAATCAACTCTTGCAACTGTACCTTCAGTTCTTTCAATTCAGTAGGAGCCATTCTATAAGGTGCTATAGATATCCGTGTCGTTCCTGGTACAAGGTCTATGGAAAATTTCACCTCTCTAGCTGGAGGTAAACTAGATAGTTCTTCTGGAAATACCTCAGGAAACTCACAAACAACCGGCAGCGACTGGATTTTCAACTCTGATACTTTTGTATCCAGTACAATAGTAAGATAAGCCTCATTCCCCATTTTAATATATCTCTGTGCTGATATTGCTAAAATCACATTAGACAACCCATCCAGTTTTTCAGATTCAACTCAGAGTAACTCACCATTCTGACACTTCAATACAATATATTTATGCTTACAGTTTACCACTGCATCATGTTAGGTAAACCAATCCATCCCCAATATTATATCAAATTCATCAAAGGTAACAATATCAAATTAGCTGGAAAACAATGACCTTCTATTATCAATGGACAATTCTTACAAATTTTATCCACCATAACATGCTGACCCAAGGGGTTTGAAACTTTAACCACAAATTCAGTGAATTCAAAAATCATATTTTTATCAAACACAAATTTCGTGCATATATATATGAATGCATGGAACCAGGATCAATCAAAGCAATAATATCAATATCAAGTAGAGAGAATGTACCAGTGATAACATCGGGTGCTGAGGCATCTTCTCTTGCAGGTATCGCATATGTTCTTGCCGGAGCCCGAGCCTCGAATTTAACTGTTGAATCTTTTGTAGCACTACAACTACAACCGACATTTTCAGAATACCGTGGTGGTCTACCCCTTGAGACAGGATTACTCGACTTTAGAGTTTGTTCAATATCTTTCTTAACCCATTCTGAGCAATTTTTAAGATAATGGTGAAGAGAACCACACTTAAAGCAAGCCCCACTTCTCATCTGGCACTCTCCAAAATGCAATTTATTACAGACATTGCATCGTTGTTTGTGGTTTCCAACACTTCCAACACTGGTTGTTAAGGGAGACAAAGACCTTAGGTTGGTGCGTTTACAACTTCGTTCCTTTCCCGAATACTCCCTTAATGCAGCATAACGTTCATGATAATTCTTTGATTTCTTTGAAGCAGATGATTGCGTCTTGCTTATAAATCTTTTACCTGAAACTCGAGCTTCCCTTTCTGCTTGCTTCTTTTCTTTGCTTAGTTCCTCGGCCTTGTATGCTCGTTCAGCCAACATCGCGAATTCTCTTAATTCCAGAATTCCAATCAACAGCTTGATATCTTCATTAACCCCTTCTTCAAATCGTTTGCACATTTCGGCTTCAGTCTGAACCCATTTACTAGCATACTTGCTCAATCTAACAAATTCTTGTTCATACTTGAACACTGTCATATTTCCCTGTTTGAGCTCTAAAAATTCCTTCTTTTTCTTGTCCAGAAATCTCTGGCTAATATATTTCTTTTTGAACTCTTTTTGGAAAAATTCCCATGTAACATTTTCCCTTGGTACCACAAAAGATATGATTTTCTACCAACGGTAGGCTGTGTCCTTCAACAAAGATACCGCACATTTCAGACATTCGGCTAGTGTGCAAGATAGCTTATCTAGAACCTGAATAGTATTTTCCAGCCAAAACTCAGCCCTCTCTAAAATCTTCAGCCCCATATTTTCTAGTTTTATCTACTGGAGCCTTATCAATTCTAACAAGTCGAGTACCCTGTGGCGTTTCATCATGTTGTGAAGCAGGTGGGGGAGGCCGTTGAACAGCGGGATTTGTTCTCATATATTCACTAAACCACTCATCCATCATTTCGAGGAAGGCTGCTGTTGCCTCTTGACGGCCCTTAGACATTGGCCTCTTACTACTACTGGTTGCGGCTCGTTGCACGGAAGCCTGAGCTGTGCTCTCCGCTTCCTCAGGCTCATCTCTCGCTTGGTTGTAAGATATTACTATATGAAAATACATTTAAGAGTGATTAGGAGATATCACACTATCATGATTTATATAATGGCATGTATAGCTAGACTCGTAGTTGCTACGTTAGTCCGAGAATCGGCTAAACATAGCTCTGATACCACTAAATCTAACACCCATAACCCGTATCCGTCGCTGGAACAAGGTTACAGAGCATTATCAAGGCTTTCAGAACATCTTTCAGTTAATTCACACCAGTTGCTATTCATTAACCGAGATCATTCGTAACGTTCCTAAAATAGACCCTCGAGGCCCAATATGAACAGTAGAAACAAATCAGGACTTGATCGAAACTTCTAAGAATTTTTTGAGAATTTACAAAAACTTTCTAAGTTGCATGGCTCACACGCTTGTGTGGTACAAGGACACGCCCGTGTGGTCAGGCCGTGTGGTCACACACGCCTGTGTCCCTAACCCGTGTAACTCTCTGACTTGCAAAGCATGAAGAAATTGAAGTCACACGGCTAAGTCACATGTCCGAGTGCTAGGCCGTGTCGATAATTTAATTTTCAAAATTAAGGTGTAATTTTCACACGGCTGTATAATACGCCCATGTCCAAGGCCGTGTCAACCACACGGTTGAGACACACGCCTGTGTCTCTGCCCATGTGCCCAATTATGAGCATTTTGTTTCAAATTTTTAGGATGCAGGGGACACACGGTCAGGCCACACGCCTATGGGGTAGGCTGTGCGTGACACACGGCCTAGACACATGCACGTATGTCTACCTGTATGGACAAAATAAAGCCATTTCCCTAGCTTCATTTTATTACTCAATTATTGCCAATAACCTCCATCAAACTTTGTTTACATATACCAGCCAATTCAATCATTAAAACCAAGCCAATTCTAGAACCTAGCATGGTATATTATCACATACAATTCATGTTTATAATTTTATTTATAATGAACATACACCTTAAGCATAACCAATCAACCAACTTAGCACATATGAATTTAATCATGGAATAACTTTATAAACACACTAAGTAAAACATCTCTAGCCATTCCAATGTCTAGATTACAAAACATCACTTACAAGCCATTATTTGGCCAAATGAGCCTATACATGCCATTATATCAAAAAGAGATTTCTATTTATACCAAAATGAGATAGTGTAACACCTCTAACCCGTATCCGTCACCGGAATAGGGTTACAAGGTATTATCGATCAATACATATAATTTAACATACACAACTCGTACATTTATGCATTCATACTCATCATTTAATCACAATCAAATTGTCCCTTATAAGGGCCTACGAGGCCCTGCTTTAGAAGTGGTTCGGGACTAAACCGATAACTCAGGAAATTTTTGGAAACATAGAAAAATTTCAACCATTCAGGGGTCACACGCCCTGTGCCTCACACGGCTCCAGACACACCCGTGTCTCAGGCCGTGTGGAAACAAGACATACATACTGACTTGGGTCACACGGCCAACCATACGCCCGTGTGCTAGGCCATGGTATACTGACTTATGCAACACAACCAAGTCACATGCTCGTGTGCTAGGTCGTGTGCCATTTAGGGGGTATACTGACTTGCACCACATGGCCAGTCACACGCCCGTGTGTGAGAACGTGTGGAGCATACTGACTTCAATTCAATTTCAACACCAGGAAACACACGGTCGTGTAACAGGATCGTGTGTCACACACAGCTGAGACACAGGCCCATATCTCTGCCCGTGTGGACAAAAATAGGTCATTTGCAAGGCCAATTTGCCACCCCATTTTGCACATACCTACACAAGTACAAATGGTATCATTTCAAGGCACAAATATGTAGCCAAAAGTCATTAACCAATACATAAATCTCACTATATCTATCTCCAACCATGCAAGTCACAAATATATCACAACTTGTCATTTAATAACATACCTAATTCACATATACAATTCAATTTACTAATTCATTTCAAACATGCATTAATTCAGAAACACATAACCTCCAAATTATCAACTTCAATCACATAACATAGTCAATTTACCAAACTCAAAATAGAACCATTTGCACATTTATAAACATCATCATGTTCATCATCTTTTGCCAACCCAAATGGCCTAAATACATATTCACCAAACATACCAAAATGACACAAGCCTATACATGCCATATACCATATTTACACAACTCAAAAGTATCAAATAGATGTCCGATAGTGCGATGAAGTTCCTGACGATCCCTGGTTCCGACTAGCTTCGATTTACTATGAAACATAGAAGAAAAATAAACAAAGTAAGCTATAAAGCTTAGTAAGTTCGTATGTAAATATGAGATAATCTCAATATTTATTAACATTTCAAAACGGATAACATGATTAGCATTTAGAGCATTAATCAACGATATTACATATAATTAAACCACATTGTAACTCATAAGTCCTCAACTTCTTCTAACATGTTACTTGAGTAATTTTCTGTACATACCTATACTAATACATATCTATTCTCACCAATTTGCTTACTGAATCACTTCAAGTTTATAAATACTTACGATAAAAGTACGTCGATTTTTCGATGCCATAGTCCAACTATGGTCTTACAAATACATTGCCAAGGCCCTGCCGTGGTCTTTCATTCACAAGCCATAACTCAGTTATGGTCTTATTATTCGATTTTGCCATAGCCCAGCTACGGTCTTATTCAGCATCTCGTTTACTTAAACCGTGCATTTAATCTAATATCTCTACATTTATCTAATAGAACAAATACTATCTCAATTTCATCCATCAAATAAATAGATACATATTTAAGTTCAGTTATACGAACTTACCTCGTATACGGAAATGACGGATCGGGTCGACTACTCGATAACCTTACTTTTCCCCCGATCTAAATCAAAATTCTTTCTTTCTTGATCTATATAAATTCAAAATTAACTTATTTAATCACATATTTTTTCAATTTAGTCCATATCACACTTTAAAGCACTTTTACACTTTTGCCCAAGTATTTCACAACTTTTATAATTTAGTCCTTATTTCACAAAACACAAAATTCACATAATTCAAGACTAACCCATGCTAGCTGAATTACTAATATAACCCTAGCAGCCCATATTTTCCATTTATTTCACATTTCAACCACTCAATTTGCACTTTTCACAATTTAATCCCTATTATGCATTTTCATCAAAAATCACTTAACAAAATATGTAAAACTATCATCAAGCTTTCATATTTCAACATTAAACATCAAAGAACACATAGATTCAACAATGAAAACTCTCAAAATCTTTAATAGTTTCGAAATTAAAGGTACGAGCTAGCAAGATTGAGCTGCAACAACTACAAAAACATAGAAATCATCAAAAATCGAGCAAAAATGGACTTACAATTGAATAGAACAATGACAGAACCCTAATAGCTTTAAAATGGCTTCCACCCTTCTTGTTTTTCGGTTGAAGATGATAGAAACAAAGATGATACCTTTGTTTCTTTTATTAAATTTACTTTAATTTACAAATTACCAAAATAAACTTAATGATAAAACATTTATACAATCCATTTCATGCCCATTAATGTCCACTTACCCTATTAATGGTCCATTTATCACTCAAGGACCTCCGCATTTAATATTCATAGTCATTTAGTGCATTTAACAAATAAATTTAACTTTTATGCTTTACACGATTTAGTCTTTTTTACCGAATTGAACATTCAAACGATAAAATTAATTCACGAAACTTTCACACATACATGCTACCATGTTGTAAACACTTGGAATAATATTAAAATAAATTTCTGACATCGAATTTGTGGTTCCAAAACCACTGTTTTGATTTAGCTAAAACCGAGCTATTAAAGATAGTGGATAATGTGATTAATGCTCCGACCGACCTCCAACCTTCGCGAGCTTACAAACACTATAAAACAAAGAAAATTAAATGGGGTAAGCATTTTCATGCTTAGTAAGTTCGTATAACGGGAATTAAACTTACCTGTTATATTATTCATACAAGCATACATAACTATACCATCCAAAATTTTTGGGTAAACATATACACTTAATCAAAAAAGTTAGTCACATAACATCATATAAATATCAAGTAAAAATAGATGAGCTCATCGCATTATAAACTTCTATTTAGTTTCACCTATCCATATTTCATGAATCTTTCCCGTTGAACTATTGAAATTTCGATGAACATTCGGGTAGTATACACAAAGTATACATATCAACTATCTGTCAATTCATGTTCAAAAGTATCCATTTAGCACATGATCATATAGTACACTCTCAAGCCACATATTTTATAGCAGGATTACCCGTCCAGGCTAAATCCTTTATGTAGCATATGCTCTAAAAAGCTTGATTCTGATTACCAGTTCGGGCTAAACCCAATCTATAACATATGCTTGAGAGGGCCTATTTTAGGATTACTCGTCCTGGCTAAATCCTATCTACAACATATGCAGTATTATACTCTTTTCGTGAAATCACCTTATTCCATCGAATTTCAACATTCAACCGGGACATAGCATTTTATCATCATTTTCCAATTTGTGGTCATTTCATAATGTATATCTTCACATACATATCATCACAATCATACAATTCAATTCAATCACATTAACATACATATTTAGGTTACACGAACTTACCTTGACAAGTGTTCGTATTTGAATGTCAACTATTCCGAAACCTATTGTTTCCCTCGATCTAGTTCGGTAGTTGGTCTTTTCGGATCCATATAAACAAATTTAACTATTAATATATCACATTTCATATACATTTGCATTCTATTACTTTTTAGGCAAAATTACCATTTTGCCCCTATCCTTTTCAAAAATTCTGATTTCGTCCCTAGGCTCGGAAAATGAAATTCATGAAATTTAACCCTCTTTCCAAGCTTAGCCAAAATTTATATATTACATTTACAGCACATACATTTCACAAATTTTAGAATTTTCCATGGGTTTTACCACATTTTCATTTTAGTCCCTAAATCAAGTTTTCATCAAAAATTGATTTGTAAAAGTTGTTTATCTATGAATAGCTTTTCATTTTCTACCATAAATTTCTAATTTTCAGCATATTCATCCATGACCCAAATTTCATTCATTGATAACTTTTCAAATAAATCCCTTAAATAGAGAGATTAGATTATCCTAATTCTAAAAATATAAAAATCATCAAAAACGAGACTTGATTTGATACCTTATTGTGCTTGGAAAGTTTTCATCCTCTCTCCTAGGGTTTCCATAGAAATTTTAGGGAAGAAGATGAATAAAAAGATGATAATTTCCTTTTTAATTATTTCTCATCTTTTAATTTTAGTGATTTCCAATTTAGTCCTTGCCCATTTCTAATTTTTCCATGGATGAGTCACTAAATTACCTACTAAATTTTCTTCAATGGTCTAATTACCATACAAGGACCTTAAGTTTTGAATTCTATACCTATTTGATACTTATAACTACTATAAGACAACTTTTACATTTTATGCAATTTAGTCCTTTCCCTAATTAAACATGCAATCGGTAAAATTTTCATATCAAAATTTTCATATGACCTTCCTATAATAATTCAAATTATAAAATAATATTAAAATAACTTTTGTTTTTTGCTCGAATTTGTGGTTCCGAAACCACTGTTCCGATCTCACCAAAGTTGGGCTGTTACAGTATATATATGTACAAGTATTGTTGTAGGTTATTGGCAAACTTGGGTGAGAAATAAGGCTAGGAAATGGCCTTATTTTGTTCTCAAGGGTAGACACACGAGCTTGTGTCTTGATCATGTGTGACACGCGGCCTGGCAGATGGGCATGTGGTTTGGCCGCGTGTCCTTTGTATCCTAAAATTGAGAAACATAATGCTCAGAATTGTGCACAAGGTCGGAGACACAAGCGTATGTCTTAGCCGTGTGAGATACACGGGCTAGAACAGGGGCGTGTATCTTGGCCGTATGAAACCTGCACCTAATTTGTGAAAATTAAATTGACCACACGGTCTAGCACACGAGCGTGTGGCAGGCCGTATGGCATAAGTCAAGGAGTTACACGGGTAAAGACACGGGCTAGGACACGACCATGTGCCTTACATCAAATGCCCACACGGCCTCAGACATGGGCATGTCACTTGGCCGTGTGAGCCACAAGGCCTACTCACACGGGCATGTGACCCCTGTATTAAAGAAAAATTTTAAATTTCGCGAAAAAATCTCTGAGATCCCTAATTAGTCCCGACTTGATTCTAATGTTTAAATTGGGCCTCGAGGGTTCATTCAAGGGACAATACGATTATTTTCAGATATGAATAGTAAATGATATGAATTATCTATATTTGTTCTGTAAATTTTGGTAATGCTCTATAACCCTGTTTCGACGACAGTTACGGGTTTAGGGTGTTACAGTTATAAGCTGCTTTTTATAATGATCATTGGTATATCATGGATAAGAAATATAATATGAGAGTGGATGTTGTGAAGATGAATGTAAATTATTTGTTTCCATTCAATATAGTGAAGTTGCAAAGCTATGCTCTCAAATGTGGAAACATTGATGAATCCTACCTATGCCATTTGAGATATGGACACTTGGACTTTAAGAGTTTGCTGCTTGTGAAGCAAAATAAGATGGTGGCTGGACTTCCTATGATTCATCCAAAAGAGGGGGTTTGTGAGGGTTGTGTGTACGAGAAGATGCATCAGTTTCCATTTTGGAAGACAACTTGGAGAGCTTGAAACCCCTTAAAGCTTGTCCATGCTAATATATGCGGTCCAACTTGAAATTCTTCACTCGGTAACAAGCAATACTTTATTCTCTTTGTTGATGATTTTATGAGGATGATCTAAGTTTATTTTCTCAACAAAAGTCCTATGCTTTCAGCACCTTCTTGCATTTCAAAGATCTTGTTGAGAAGCAAAATGGATGTTTAATTAAGACTTTCTGAATCGACAGAGGAGGAGAGATTATATACAAGCCTTTCCTTGAGTATTGGGAGGAGAACGAGATTCAACGACACCTCATCATGAGGCACACCCTTCAACAAAACGTAATTGCTGAGAGAAAGAATCGAACAATTGAAGAAATGGCTCGTAGCATGCTTAAGGGGAAAGGTCAATTGAAAAAATTTTGGGCCGAAGTTATGAATATAGCGGTATATTTTGAATCGCTCTCCAACTAAGGTGATTTCGAATAGGACTCTATTTGAGGCCTAATATGATCGGAAAATGGTTGTAAGTAAACTCAAAGTTTTTGGGTGCATTGTTTATGCACATGTTCTACCACAACATTGGGAAAATTTTGATGAAAAAGGAGAAAAAAATATTTTTATCGGCTACAGTAATGATTCCAAGAGTTATTGTCTTTATAACTAAAAAACTAGTTAGCTGATTCTGTTAAGGGATGCAATTTTTGACGAATTGACTGCTTGGAATTGGGATAATAATGAATCACAAGTTGTAGTAGTATCAACGGAGTCGGGATAGTTCCACCAGCTGATGCCCCTCTACCAACTCTGAGGACACAAAACAAGATAGAAGGTGAAAGCTCCAGAGTTGATACGTCAAGTGACGAATCAGACTCAGATTCTCCTTGGAGGTATCGCTCCTTATCTAACATATATGCTGCAAGTAATTTTTTTATTTACTAAAGAACCACAAAATTACGAGGAAGCTGCAGAGCAATAAGTGTGGAAAGAAGCCATGAATGAAGAGATTAGGAGCATTAAGAAAAATCAGACGCGAGAATTGGTCAATTTTCTGAGAGGAAAGGATGCAATCAGATTGAAATGGATATTCAAGATGGAGTATAATAAGGATGGAAGCATTCAAAAGTACAAGGCTAAAGTGGTCGCAAAAGGCTATTCATAGCATCCAATGGTTGACTTCAACGAGACATTCGCTCTGGTTGCTCAAATGGAGACGATAATAACTATTTTTCACTTTGCCATCTCAATTAAAGATGAAGGTGTACCAACTCGACATCAAGTTAGCCTTCTTGAATGGAGAGTTAGAAGAAGTATATGTACGCCAACCCGAAGGATATGTTGTTGCAACACCCTTAACCGTATCCATCGCTGGAATGAGGTTACAAGGTATTACCGGGTGAGACACATATTTCAATTAATCGTATCATCATTCTTTACAAACATATAACCAGTTACAAAGTTCATAAACAATAGTATTGTTTATACTATTTACCACATAACATGTGCACGTGCCAATTAACAAACTCCATTCGGCATTTGAATATTATTATATGTGATACCTAATTACCCATTAAAACATATCAAATCTACAATTCATATGGTTATAACCGAATACATCATGAGTAATTATCATAATAATTTCCACAAATTCTCAACCATATTTATTCCACCACATAACCGAATATCAAATGCACATAACATTTTCTATTATAAACCGATTTACCTATGAACATATTTATTTATATGCCAATGTAAAATAGCTATAACCAATATCATACACTTATAGTTAAACAAGAACCAAACATCTCATATCTTTCATTATCATACACATCAAAAGTTCATCCAAATTCAATACCGATTGCCAAATACATCCAACCATATTATCAGACACATCTCTTATAATTAACATAGCTGAATCATCAAGACCAAACATATCTAACATTTAACCTGGAACATATAAAACCAAGCTCATTACACATACATGTTTTGTAACAGCCCGATTTAGGGGCTAATTGGATCAGTGATCTCAGAATCACTAATTAGAGGTTAGATAATATTATTTTCATGTTATGTTATGTGCTATAACATGTTCATGAGGATGCATGAAAATTTTGGTGCCTTAATTTTAGCAATTTCTAGCTAAATTGTAAAAAGGGACTAAATCGCATAAAGTGCGAAAGTTCTATTTTATTTGCTAGAGGCACCAAATAGCTATGGATTATTAATTGGAAGTCCCAAATGTACAATTTGACCTTATTTAAATGGGTTGACCGGTCATAAAATACATAGGGGACAAGAGCATTTATTATGATGTATAGTTGGTGATATTAGTGGGAAAAAGAAATAAAATAAGATGAAATAAACAATGAGCTATCATCTTTTTATTTCTTCTCTCTTTCCACCGAAAATATCAGCCATGGGAGGGGTTTGAAAGCTTCAAATTTTCAGCAACCTTTATTCCACTCAAATCAAAGAAAACGAGTTTCGGACCTAGAACGAATGAAAAGAGAAATGTGGACAAATAGTCATTTTTGGCTATTTCGACATCGAGGTAAGTTCATGTGTGAATGTTTCAATTTCGTATGAGTTAATTTAGTATTCCAATGTTGAATGGAATGTATGTTTACTATATGAATGTATGAAATATCTTTTGATGAGATGTCAATAGAATTGAATTTAGAGTAATGGGTAAAGTGTATAGCATGATATGATGATGGTTAAAGTCTCGAGAAAGACCATATTGGAATATGGCCTCGGTGTAAGAATTTGCATTAGACCATGTCAGGGACATGGCATCGACATGTTAATGTATGTAAGACCCTATTAAAGTAAGATGTCAATGAGAACTATGTGTATGAGACTCAAGAAAGTTAGTTAACAATTCGAATGATTCAATGAATATGTGGAATGTATATGTGGTTGTACCACGAGAAGTACAAGTATGTTTTAGAATTGAATTGAGACGAATTCAATATATATGATGAATCCCTAGTGGAATATGTGTAGTTGATGCACCTTAGTGCATGAGACAGATTTATTAATGTACTGTGTGAATGCGAACGATTATCGTAGAAAGTTAAGTAAGAATAGAAGTATATGAGGATGTTCTCGAATGAACATTTGAAATAGAGAGATACTGGTAGATTCTGTCCATGAATGTAAATAACGGTGAGCTATGTGCGATATCACCTTATTAGAGAGTTGATGGTGGGCTAAGTGCGAAACCACGGAGAGATGAGTAGCTTATTAAAAATGCTTGATGAGTACGAGCAGTTGGATTGTGACATGGTAAGAGTATGGTAAAAGATTGAATAAGTAAGTTTCAACAATGGTTGAGTAAGTAACTAAGGGTTTATAAGAGCAACTCTTTATGAAACTTTATGGTTATGTTTATTCAATGAATATAGGAAATTATCAGTTTATACATATGAACTTACTAAGCAGTATTGCTTACTCCATCTCCTTTCCCATCTCTTATAGGTAAATTATCTACTAACTCGAGTTGGAGGCCGTTGGAAATGTTTTCACACTATCGAGCAGACTCTTGGTATGAGGTATCAAGTCCTTATGAGTCATGGCATGTATAGAGCTAGAATTTAAGGTTGATTAAGTTGTTGTTAATGTGCCTAAGTGTGTTGGCCCAAGAGGGTTCATAGTTTAAATGTGTATGGCCATTGATGATGGCTTAAAATGCTGTAATTGTATGGGAAGAAACCTTATTTTCATGAATCAAATGTATAAATTCATGTGTTTTAGTTGATAATGTGAGTTTTCCATTGAATTAGTATATGTATGAATGCAATTGAGAGTTGTAAGAAGGTTTGGTAGATAGCCTCTAAGTGCCCACACGGTTAGACACACGGGCGTGTGTCTAGGCCGTGTGTACCCTGCACCCTTGTATTTTTAAGTTAGAATAGACCACGAGCAAATTCTTAGAATAGACCACGAGCAAATTCCACGGCCGTTTGTTTAGGTCGTGTGTATTAGACGGTTAGAACATGGGCGTGCGCCCAAGCTGTGTTGAGTAAGTCAGTATATCAAGGTATAGTACACGGCCTAAGTCCACGGGCGTGTGTATAGGCCGTGTGATTCAAGTCAGAATGCTAAGGTTTCCTACACGGGCTAAGGCCACGAGCGTGCCATGGCCGTGTTAGATAAGTCAGTGTCGACCACGGTTGGGAGACATGGGCGTGCTTAGGGGTGCACGAGCGTGTCTCGAACCACATGGGCGTGTGACCCCTGTTTCAAGGGAAAGTTCCCGATTGATTTTCGAAAGTTTATGAACATGAGTTTAAGGCCTCATAGGCCCATGAGATGTACGAGTTGTATGCGAAAGAGAAGTTTTTAGTTCGGGACGAAATTTTATAACCCGAAATTTCATGATTAAGCAAGTTCAAGCATAGTAATGTCTCGTATCCAGTCTAGGCCTCGGACTCGGGTATGGGGTGTTACATTTAGTGGTATCAGAGCTATGGTTTAGTCGGTTCTAAGACTAACCTAGCGTGAGTGAGAGTCTAGCTATACATGCCATATGTGGACCGTGATAGTGTGATGTCTCCGGGCTCTAACGAAATTGTTTTGTTAAGACAGAGATGATTCTCAGCCGAGCTAATTTCAGTAAGTTTGTATGATTTTCAAGTCTCATGAATATTTCATTGAATGGCTTGTGATATTGCTATGTGCACATTATTCCTATGAAAATGTTCAATGATCTGATAGACAAAGAAATCAATGAGATTAAGTATGAGCAAGTCCCGATTGAAGATGAATTTCCCAGGATACTCGATCTACCACATGAGATAAGAAAGTTCGTATAAGACCAAGCCAAGGCATGGCATCGGCAATCAAGCAAAGTTATCATGTAAGTCCAAGGCAAGCTTGGCATTGAACAAGTTATCATGTAAGTCCAAGGCAAGCTTGGCATTGAACAAGTTATCATGTAAGTTCAAGGCAAGCTTGGCATTGAAAAGCTATCAAGAGAAAGACTTCACATAAGTCCATGTCAAGACATGGCCTTGAAACCAAGAAGAGATATTCCATGTAAGACCATATCTAGGATATGGCTTTGGCATCAAGCTATGTGGGACGAGATTTAGTATCCTCGGTTATTCATAATAATTCATTGGGCAAAAGAGTAAAGCTTAAATGAGATAGCAAGAAAGTTAGTAGTAAAGTTGATATTATGTCATGCTAGTTAAGGCTTAACAAATATGATTCATGTTATGAATGATGATGCTGAGATTATGTTTATTATAGTAAAGCATACTGATCTATGGGATCAAGTGTTACAGGTACCTTGTTTACCTTACAAGCATGAGAATAGTAAGCACCATGATGTATGCGAGAAGCAGTAAGAGCAAGAAACCACACATATTGCGGTATGAGAACTAAAAATGAGAAGTTTGACTAAGGGGAATGCAGGAGATGAGTACGGTCGTTCAATGATGAAAAGATTAATAAGACCATGGTTGGACCATGGCAATGAGAAAGTCAGTGTAAGACCATGTTTGGAACATGGCATCGGCCGTATTATGAGTGCCAGTGTAAGACCGTGTTTAGAACATGGCATCGACATTGACATGCGTTCCATGTAAAACCGTATCAGGGATATGGCATTGGTATTGTTATGAGATTTCATGTAAGACCATAGCGAGGCTATGGCATCGTGATGACATGTAAAGAAATAGCTGGGCCATGGTGTTGTGATATGAGTAAGACCATAGTTGGACTATGTCAATCAAATAAACGACGTACTCAAACCCGTAAGATATTCTTTAATTGATAGTGATTATAAGAGAAAGTAGGACTAAATGTTGAGTACTCAAGCAGATATTAACGTGGAACTTGAATTATTAAAGTCACAGTTCGAAAGTATGAGTGATAGAGATAATTGTAAATCATATGCATGTAGTGACGAGAGTCAAGTTAAGAGGCTCTATGACCTCATCCTCGTTACCACTGCTGAATTAGGAGGAAATGTTATAAGAGTTAAATTGAGAAAGTTTGTATGTGATTAATGCAGTAATTATGTTAACATTTTGAGAATGCTTTGTATCACATTGATGCATGATGCTCTGCTAGATAGAGAAATTGTTGTTGGACATGAGGTTGAAGTCCTGGGGAGACTAAAATGAAAGGGTTATCATTGAGATGTGAAATAGATAAGGTTCTGGGTAAGACCATGTTTGAGATATGGCCCCGGCACCAAGTTATGATTTCGTATAAGACCATATCTAGAATATGGCTTCGAAAATGGATATGAGAATCGTATAAAACCATATTTGGAATATGGCATCGATACCTGATGTGGAAGTCCATATAAGACCTTATCTGAGTTATGGCATTGACATTTAGAGGTGACTTCATATAAGACCATCTCGGGGATGTGGCATTAGTTTCGCACTTACATGATTGACGATGAATATGCGTCTTTAATTATCCCTAGTGATTAATGGGACAAATAGATGAGTCCAGAGGTAGAAATGAAAATTGTACTAAAGCCATGTGAATGGGTAAATATAGGCATTTGTGAACGAGTCATGAAGAAATGAATACGATGTGTGGCACGGTAGGTGCTTAATAAAGGCAATTGTAAGAAAGTATGTCCGAATGCTTTAACGATTGTATTGATTATACAATGTTATGAACAAGAGAAAGTTAGCCTAGGCTATTGACTCAAGTGAGTAGGAAGCCTGAGGTGTATGTTTATCGAGATCTTCTTAAATAGATATTCATTAATGAAAGAAATTGTTAAGGAGTTTGAGGGCGAAATGGTTAACGAAACAATGTTGAACTGTGAGAGTGTTCAATTATGATAACCATAACTGTATGGATCATAATGATCTCTTTAAGTGTCACGTGTTAATAACTTTTGTCTTTTAGGGGCGATGTAGTTATTTATCTCATGAATTGAGATAGTGTGAGAGTGTTAGTTGATAATAGAAATCAGACAAACGGTGGTTGATTTAGTATTTGAAATTAATATTCCTTTGTCTCTTCGTAACCTTATTCGGGTACCTTGAGGAAGAAGTCCGTGACGATTCTAGTATAAGAAGTAAAATCACAAGTTTCACTTTGTACGATGGGTTTTCGAGTAAGCTAAATAGAGTCAATAAATTCGATCAAGATGTCCCTAATGTTATGAGATACGATGCTAGTAAAAGTTTCAGATTAACACAACAAAAGAAACTCAGATGAGAGTGTGCTAGAAAATGTTCTTTGTGTGGAGAAAGGAGTAGATTAATGTATTGACACATGAATCAAGTTCTGTGTATATTCACGCATGAATCAATAAAGAGAATAATTTCTGTATGTTCGTGAGTAAAGAGCACGATACAAAGATATGCTCATGGAAATGATCAAACCCTGATGGTTAAGTTGAAAACTATTGACGGAATTATTAATTAAAAGTTCTAGTACTGAGTTCAGTTTGAATCTAAGAAAAAAGGGAGTTGATCGGTAAGCGGTCCAGAGACGATCACTTTTATGTCTGTGTTATGAGTTAGGTGTTATGAAATGATTCATGGGAAAATTGATGTGTATTTTCTAAATTTTAATGAGTAGAGTGTCTTATGCTACAGAAGGTCTTGAAAATGAAATAGTGGAAATGACTGGAGCTATTACTATGAAGAGTACAATTATTGTAATACTTCTCAAAAAGTAGACAAAGTATAGGTGTAGAATGAAAGATCTATGTTACGCAAAGCGAGTTGGTCACTCGGTGAATCTTAGTTGGTAACATCTTAGTTTCAGCAAGGTTAATGACTAGAGTGAGTTTTCTTTTCAGAACCAAAAGGTTCAGAAGATATATAGTAAATGGTATTTTAAATAAGCTCCGAATGAGTCTATTTGAGATGATGAATACAGGTTGTATAAGTTCTTCCGTTATTGATGATTTCTTGAAATAGAATTGGAATAACGATGAATCCAAAACTTATACAGAGTTTTGGTATGAGATTTAATGGTAGCATATCTGCTAAAGCAAGAATAAAGAAGTACAGTTATATGCATAAATGTTTTGACAGTAGAGTACATTTCACGATATGATTGAGTTATGATCAGAAGTATTAGACCACTAAAAGCTGAGTTTTCAATGCATACTAGTTAAGACTATTACAGATGGTGAATGCTTTAATGAGAAAGTGAGATAAAATCTTATAGATTTCAAATTTAGTTTGACAAGATTCCCAAAGAAAGGGATGTCATTCGAGTTGTGGTGATTCAATAAGTAAAGATCTGAACGATCATCTGGATACGTATGGAGTTTCAAATTAGTAAATTTCTGGATATAGTATATGCCCCAGAGGAAGAGTAACTTAGGTCTCAAATTACGTTTCGACCTTAGGTGTCACAACTTAAGAGTTATTGGCAAGAGAAACTTGAGGATAAGCAGATTCATGATTTGAAAGAGTAGTATGGAAATGTTTTAAGAATGTTGCTAGCAAATCCTCCTGATAAGATTTTCGGCGACGAAAATTCCTAAGGGGGAGAACTGTAACAGCCCGATTTAGGGGCTAGTTGGATCAGTGATCTCAGAATCACTAATTAGAGGTTAGATAATATTATTTTCATGTTATGTTATGTGCTATAACATGTTCATGAGGATGCATAAAAATTTTGGTGCCTTAATTTTAGCAATTTCTAGCTAAATTGTAAAAAGGGACTAAATCGCATAAAGTGCGAAAGTTCTATTTTATTTGCTAGAGGCACCAAATAGCTATGGATTATTAATTGAAAGTCCCAAATGTGCAATTTGACCTTGTTTAAATGGGTTGACCAGTCATAAAACACATAGGGGACAAGAGCATTTATTATGATGTATAGTTGGTGATATTAGTGGGAAAAAGAAATAAAATAAGATGAAATAAACAATGAGCTATCATCTTTTTATTTCTTCTCTCTTTCCACCGAAAATATCAGCCATGGGAGGGGTTTGAAAGCTTCAAATTTTCAGCAATCTTTATTCCACTCAAGTCAAAGAAAACGAGTTTCGGACCTAGAACGGATGAAAAGAGAAATGTGGACAAATAGTCATTTTTGGCTATTTCGACATCGAGGTAAGTTCATGTGCGAATGTTGCAATTTCGTATGAGTTAATTTAGTATTCCAATGTTGAATGGAATGTATGTTTACTATATGAATGTATGAAATATCTTTTGATGAGATGTCAATGGAATTGAATTTAGAGTAATGGGTAAAGTGTATAGCATGATATGATGATGGTTAAAGTCTCGAGTAAGACCATATTAGAATATGGCCTCGGTGTAAGAATTTGTATAAGACCATGTCAGGGACATGGCATCGACATGTTAATGTATGTAAGACCCTATTAGAGTAAGATGTCAATGAGAACTATGTGTATGAGACTCAAGAAAGTTATTTAACAATTCGAATGATTCAATGAATATGTGGAATGTATATGTGGTTGTACCATGAGAAGCACAAGTATGTGTTAGAATTGAATTAAGACGAATTCAATATATATGATGAATCCCTAGTGGAATATGTGTAGTTGATGCACCTTAGTGCTTGAGACAGATTTATTAACGTACTGTGTGAATGCAAACGATTATCGTAGAAAGTTAAGTAAGAATAGAAGTATATGAGGATGTTCTTGAATGAACATTTGAAATAGAGAGATACTGGTAGATTACTGTCCATGAATGTAAATAATGGTGAGCTATGTGCGATATCACCTTATCAGAGAGTTGATGGTGGGCTAAGTGCGAAACCATCGAGAGATGAGTAGCTTATTGAGAATGCTTGATGAGTTGTTTTATGTGATTACATGAAAATTAGTGCAGGAATTATGCTAGTTAAACGAGCAGTTGGATTGTGACATGGTAAGAGTGTGGTAAAAGATTGAATAAGTAAGTTTCAACAATGGTTGAGTAAGTAACTAAGGGTTTATGAGAGCAACTCTTTATGAAACTTTATGGTTATGTTTATTCAATGAATATAGGAAATTATCAGTTTATACATATAAACTTACTAAGCAGTATTGCTTACTCCATCTCCTTTCCCATCTCTTATAGGTAAATTATTTACTAACTCGAGTTGGAGGCCGTTGGAAATGTTTTCACACTATCGAGTAGACTCTTGGTATGAGGTATCAAGTCCTTATGAGTCATGGCATGTATAGGGCTAGAATTTAAGGTTGATTAAGTTGTTGTTAATGTGCCTAAGTGTGTTGGCCCAAGAGGGTTCATAGTTTAAATGTGTATGGCCATTGATGATGGCTTAAAATGTTGTAATTGTATGGGAGGAAAACCTTATTTTCATGAATCAAATGTATAAATTCATGTGTTTTAGTTGATAATGTGAGTTTTCCATTGAATTAGTATATATATGAATGCATTGAGAGTTGTAAGAAGGTTTGGTAGATAGCCTCTAAGTGCCCACACGGTTAGACACACTGGCGTGTGTCTGGGCCGTGTGTACCCTGCACCCTTGTATTTTTAAGTCAGAATAGACCACAGGCAAATTCCACGGCCGTTTGTTTGGGTCGTGTGTATTACACGGTTAGAACATGGGCGTGCGCCCAGGCCGTGTTGAGTAAGTCAGTATATCAAGGTATAGTACACGGCCTAAGTCCACGGGCGTATGTATAGGCCGTGTGATTCAAGTCAGAATGCTAAGGTTTCCTACACAGGCTAAGGCCACGGGCGTGCCATGACCGTGTCAGATAAGTTAGTGTCGACCACGGTTGGGAGACATGGGCGTGCTTAAGGGTGCACGAGCGTGTCTCGAACCACATGGGCTTGTGACCCCTGTTTCAAGGGAAAGTTCCCGATTGATTTCCGAAAGTTTACGGACATGAGTTTAAGGCCTCATAGGCCCATGAGATGTACGAGTTGTATGCGAAAGAGAAGTTTTTAGTTCGAGATGAAATTTTATAACCCAAAATTTCATGATTAAGCAAGTTCAAGCATAGTAATGTCTCGTATCCGGTCTAGGCCTTGGACTCGGGTACAGGGTGTTACATGTTTATATACCATGATCGAACTTACACAACCAATAGCAATTAGATCCAACGTATCACACATAATTACCATGATCTACTAGTTCATATTAATAGGTTTCCAAATAATTATCCAATCCAAATGGCTATACCTATCATCATTTTATAACTTAAGCATACTCCAATGTATCACATATTCTTGACATACATTTTACTAATTAATGCATTGCATATTATAACTCAAACACAAACATCATTTACTTCACAAGAGTAAATCAATAACCAAATATAACATATATCCCACACACAACTCTTATCTACTATGTAATAAACATTTCAAAATAAACTTTTTCTATATTCGAACATAACCTAATATCTTTTAGTACCAATTCATAAATAACATCTTAACCAAAATTAACAACCAAATTCACTCATACTCTTATCTATCCATATGTCACAACCGAATCAACCAAATGCACACAATAGATATCATGAATACCCTTAAATCAAGACATATAGCACAATAACCAAATGAACGTAATCAACAAAACCGTAGTAAAGCATTGAAGTTAGGCCATTTTCGTATGGCTTAATTTATAAAAAACCAAAATCCAACATTTCAAATTTCAATCTAGCCTATACATGCCATAGGTTCGAAAAATTTAGCTTATAAAATACCAAAGACAGTCGATAATATGATAGATTTTGACGATGGTCCCGAGCTCATAACTTGACTCTAAAATCTAATAAAAAATGCAAACAAACACATACAGTAAGCTATCGTAGCTTAGTAAGTTATAAGCAGTTACATAACAACAATGCATTATATTATTATAATAATAGGGCCAATTTAATATAATCACAATCGAGGTTTAAAACCATAACTATAATTTATATTACCCTTTGTAAACTTTCACATTCATAGCCTTGAGGCCGAACACACACACATTCAATAATAAATTTCACATCGATCAATAGATCACTTTCCCATCTCCAAACAAATACATATACATTTATACAACTATACAGATATATCACATTTTCTTAATTTCATATGCATATATCACATACCGAATTTATACTTGCATTCCAAACCCATATAAATCACATATTAATATGTATAATACATAATTTCATTTAAACAGTTAATACTTACTTTATTACCCAAAAGATGATCTATCAGCACATGCCTAATCATTTTATCTCATTTAACACATTCATTAACTGATACTCTTAAAGAATCAGCAAACCCGCACACTAAATGCCAAAACCCTGTAATGTATCGCACACCTAGTGCCGTTACATTTAACATCTCGCACACTTAGTGCCAAATCCTTGTAACGTATAGCACACTTAGTGCCGTTACATTTAACATCTCGCACAATTAGTGCTATATTTCATATTATCATTTCCGTACATCAATTTCACATATTACAAATCAGCATATAAATCTCATGTTTATATATATAATTAACAAGATATATATATATATATATATGCTTATAAACTTACCAAATTCAACCTTTGAGATTAAAATTACTCGCACACTTAGTGCTCATTAACCGATTTCGCACACATAGTGCTCGGTATCAAATTTGCACATTAAGTGATTATCACAAACTTGCTACTCATTCATATATATAAATATAAAGCTTAAACCTCAACCATATATATATATATATATATATATACGTATTAACTTATTCATCACTCGAATTAATATCACTTTCATGTATATCATTGACATATATGTATGCATCACATTCGACTATACTCATCTCTCAAATCAATATCACATTCGGCTATATCAACAATAAACATATATACTTCCATTAAATTCATATGCATCATTATAGATAAATCCAATCCAACATGATTGCTTAAAAACTTACCTTGAATATCGACGGACATTATAATCCGCTATCCGAACATGGTTACCAAGCTTATTTACACTCGGCACAAGCACATATAAATTCATATATATATATATATATATATATATTGTTTTCATACCAGCATATATATATAACATTTATCTACAATTAAACACGTCTATTTGCCTATAAACTTACCTCGGGCGATGTAAAACGGAACGGGACGACTAATCGACAACTTTCGTTTTTCCCCATCCAAGTCCGATTTCTTTTGTTCTTGATCTATATAATTTCAAATTAACCCATTTAAACACAATTTCATTCAATTTAATCCAACAACACATAAATGGGAATTATCATTTTACCCCTGATATTTCATACTTTTACAAATTAGTCCTAATTGCACAAAATACAAAATACACAAAATTTCACCACATCATAGTTAGGCCGAATCTTCCTTATGCTCATACTAATCCATATATTTCATTTATTTTGCCTTTTAGCCCTTCAATTTATTATTTTCTCAATTTAGCCCTAATTAGCTAAATCCATCAAATATTCAAGAACAAAACATGTTAATTAAACACATATCTTTCATTTAACTCCAACACTCATCACAAAGCTCACCACTTCATTAATGGCACATTTCATAAACATCATCAATTCACAAAATTTAAGCATGGGTTTTGTAGAGTACAAAGCAACGATTACAAAAACGTAAAAATTATCAAAAATCGAAACCAAATCATACCTTAATTGAGCTAAAATGTGTGTCGAATATTTGAAAGCTTAAGAACCTTTATTTTTTCTTCAACATTCGGTGGAAGAAGATGAACACCCACCTCCACTATCTCTTAATTTGTTTTATTATAACATTAATATATAATATAAAATAATATAAATTTTTAACATATAATTTTAACATATAAAAACATATATGTTATCATTATGACGTCCACTATACTAAATTTTGGCCAAATTGCATCATAAGTCCTCCTCATTACAAAGACAACAACAATTAAGCACTCAACAATCAGTACACAACATTTACATTTTATGCGATTAAGTCCTTTTTCATAATTTGACACGCAATCGATAAAATTACCACACAGAATTTTCACACAGGCTATGTCACATATAACAAACATCAAAAATGATTCCAAAATATTTTTCTGACTTCGAATTTGTGGTCTCGAAACCACTATTCTGACTAGGGTCTAAATTGGGCTATTACAGTTGTAAATGGGAATGAAGAAAAAGTTTATTGACTTCAAAAAGCTTTTTACATGTTAAAATAAGCTCCTCGAGCATAGAATAGCAAGACTAAATCGTACTTTTAGCAGTTTGGCCTTCTATGGAGCTCAAACAAGCCATCCGTTTATGTAAAGGTTAGAATAAATAGGAACTTTCTAATAGTGTGTCTTTACTTTGATGATATGATATATTGAGGAACCGATATGAAGATGGCTGAAGATTTTAAAAGGGCCATTATGAAAGATTTCGAGATGTCTAATCCCGGCCTTATAAAGTATTTTCTTGGTTTTGAAGTCAAGCAATCAAGTATTGAATTTTATTTTGCAAGTATGTAGAGGACCTATTGAAGAAGTTTTAGATGGCGACGTGTAAACTGGTGCCTACGCCAATGGCACTTAATGAGAAGTTACAGCAAGAAGATGGTGGAGAGATGACTGATGAGAAGCTTTATAGAAGCTTAGTGGGATCTCTGATTTATTTCACTAATACAATGCTCGTTATTATTAAGCACGCAAGTGTTCTTCTGAGGTTCATGAGTAAGCCAAGCAAGTTTCATTATGCTGCTGCAAAGAGAGTAATAAGGTACTTGCAAGGAACGAAAAAGCAGGGGCTAAGATATATGAAAGAATCGAGCAACAATTTGGTTGATTTTAAGGATAGCGATTGGGAAGGTTCTGTCGAAGATGAGAGGAGCACTTCGGGATATCTTTTTTTGCTTAGGATGGAAGTTGATTTCCCAAAGCTCAAGGAAGCAAAACACAATGGCTTTATCATTTGCAAAAGCTGAATATGATACAACAACAAGTGCAGCTTGTGAAGCAGTTTGGTTTAGGTGAATTTTGGTTGACCTGCAGCAGAAAGAAGAGATTCCCACTACCATATTTTGTGATAATATGTCGACAATCGCGATGACAAAAAATTCAAATTTTCATGCCTGAAGTAAGCACATTGAGCTTCATCATCATTTCATTCGAGATTTGGTAAGCAATGGAGAAATTTGTTTGAAGTTTGTCGGGACCAACGAGCAACCTATGGATGTTCTTAAAAAGCCCGTGTCATTGGTGAAGCTCAAGAAGTTTAAAAACTCAATGAAAATAACAAATTAAGAGGGGCGTGTTAAAAGTTAATTTGCAATTTCTATATATGAATCTAAAAAATTTAAATAGTTTTGTGAAGTGAATTGAGTTAGTCCATTTATGATATTTCTAGAGAATTTAAATAGTTGGGTTAAGTGAATTTAAGTTTATTGTAAGTTATATAAGTGTGTTGAAGAAAGTTGTGGATGTAAGACAACATAAAAAGAAATTGCCTCCTTAATCTGCTATCCTCTGTTTTCTCCAACAATTTCGAGAAAGTGTAGAACAACACCTTTCAAGGAAAGCCACAGAGAAAAAGAACCTTCAAACCTCAAACCCGACGACACTTGAGACAAAACGTGATACGAAGAAGTAGAAGCCCATCTCATAATCAAAGTAAGAAAGGATAGGAAACTCTAAGTGAAAGAAGAAGGAACACAAAGGGGAGAGTCTTAGGATTATGCTACAAAATTTAGTTTTTAGACACCAAAATTGTGTCATGCCATCCATTTTCAAAGATATAAAAATATTATTAGGCACTCACCTATATCTAATATCTTCTTTACCTTAATTTAACTTTAAGTGATTATATTTGATGTATTGTTAATATATAGATCTCATGTACCATCAGTGAACCATGATTAGCTACCTCTTTAATAATGAAGTTTCATTGTTTTAATTATGTTTAGATAATTAAGTTTAAAAATGTCTATTTATATGATTTTCAATATCATTTTAATTTTATTTATTGATAAGGTGGTTGACTATTCATAAGATTCATACACTGATAATGCATCAAATATAATCCCTTATTGTATTAGCACGTAAGGTTTTAGATGATCTTGATATATGTTATTTCACATATATATATTACATAATAATTTTACAGTAAATTTTTTTACGGTTAAATAATAGTTTAAACCCCTCTATAATACTAATAATTTGGGTTTAATTCTTATATTTAGATTTGGCATAATTTCATCCTCCTATTTTTTTAAATATTATTAGTTATTATTATGATTGTTAATTCGCTTTAGAAATTTTAAAACTAATTAAGAATACATGATTTCTTAATCCCACTTGTTGAGAAACTACCGCTACCAACGTGTAAAATAAGAGTAATTTGTTTTAAAACGATGATATTGATTTTTTAATAAAGAATTTACATATTATTTGAATGTTTAATTATGCATTTAAAAAAGTTCTAGGCAAACAACTAATCCAATAAAATTTTTACATATTAATCAAATGCTTAAAAGTATTTAAAAAAAATCATGTTTTTTTTAGAGAGAAATATTTTCATTAAAGAAAAACAAAACAATCAAGAGAAACAAAGAAACGAACAACTAACCCAAGCCAGGGGAGGGGGTGGCAAGGGCCCCGGTCCCCTTTAAAATGAAAAATTTTTTATTTATGCCTTTTGAAATTATTAAAATTTTAAATTAGTAAAGATAAAAGTACACTTTGACCCCCTAAAAATCATAAAAATTTAATTTAATCTTTTAAAAATTATAAAATAGAGACTATTAAAATAATGAAATTATATTTTTACTATCATAAAAACTACAATTTAATTTCAACCTTTAAAAATATTTTTAACTTCACCCCAACTCAAGCTAATAGACTTAGCTCATAAATCAATTCCTATTGTTGAATATCTTAGTCTACATTACCCAGACCAACATAGAGTGAAATCTCTGAAAAAGAAAGAAAAGGAGGAAATCATCCTATTTCATGTGATTTGTATGTAACAAGATCACTCAAGCCAACCAATCAACAGCCTTATTAGTAGACTGACGAGTCCAACAAAAATATAAGCGCCGAAATTGCGCCTTCATGAGTAGACAATTGTAAACTAGAATACCAAGCTCAGAAGCATTACTTGACTTGACTCACACAACAACACATTAACTAAGAGAGAACCTCACAGATTGCAAACGCTTCCATTAAACAAGGACTTAAAAAGGCAATGCAATCATGTAAAACTGCTGCAAATCCGACACCCCCTTCCCGCTCAAATCGTTGGTACTAACACTTTACTGAAAATAATTAATAATATTAACAATTTAGATTAATTAATAATATTAAAAAATAAGCAGACTAAATAAAGGATATTTAAAAAAAAATCAAAATCAGAAGTTTTAAAACTCGGCAACCTTTGAATTTAACTTTTTTTTTTTAATATCACTTTATTCATAACATATATTTTGAAATACATTTAGTTAAAATTAAAAAATAATGAATAAAAATTCTTGTAAAAATTAAATCATCTTTAAAATTAACAAAAGAAAATTTCTTCTCTTTACTACAAACAAGTTATACGAATGACTAAAAATTATCAAATGTAATTGGCGTATTATTAATTTATGTAATAAACATGTAAAAAAAATACTTGCAACAAATATAACTGATATCACTAGCTATTATTTCTTCAAATTAAATTAACCTACGTTGTGAATTAAATCAATATAAAAGACTTGATCCTCAAATCTATGCCCTGAATTTAGTACTTCACATAGGCATGATAATCACAGGAGACGGATTGCCATTTGAAGCCATTATTTCTTCAATTTGGTGCTTATTATTATTCAAAGGTTGTTAAGCAATGTGAAAGAATGAGAACAACAGAAAAGAGGGATGAATCAAGTACCCAAAACTCCGAAAGAAGCTTAATTCTGAAGAATGGGGTATGGCAAGTGACTAATCATCAGAAATTTACAACTATAGCTAGATTGGCATATATCGTCTTGACGTTTGCTTTTTCATTTTATTTACTTTTGGTCACCTTTTGATTGATCGGTTGATGGGTTTTATACCATAACTTCAAGCATCTGGATTACTACTCCATGGAATTAAATTCTTCTTCTTAATTTTTTCTTTTTTAAATTTTATATTTGCCTTTTGCTTTTCGGCCAGGTCATGGAATTCAAGAATCTATTTTTCTTTAATATTTTAATGCAATTTTATGCAATGCTTTAATTTTACATATGTACATGTTATAAAGTGTTATAATATCCATTAAAATATATTAAATAACTATAAAGCAAATGAGAGGCATTTATAGCTATCATCTATAGTATTATATCTATACTATTATAATAATATTAAGTTTGTTGTCACGTAGGTTTCTTTTGCGCTTAAAGAGCAATGAAATTTAAAAAAAATAATTTAAGGGGTGGAAATTAAGTTATATATTTTTATAAGAGCTAAAATGTAATTTCATCATTTTATTGAGTTATATCTTTATGATTTTTAAAAGGATTAAATTGAAATTTTAGTAAATTTAGGAGGGCGAAGTTATAATTTTACCACATATTAACTTATGATATTTTAAGGTTTTTGGGGCCTAAAAGTGGAATTTCCCGGATTAAGGTCCCGCCAGCCCTTTCCTTCCTTCGCCCCTTGCTTTCATTTATTTTAATCTCACCAAAGCGTCAATTAGAGGCGGCTTGAAAGAAACATGCCTCACCAGATCACAAGACAAAATTAATCTAAAATCTGAAAATTTTAATAAAAAACCAACTCGATTAAATAAAATTAGGATCGAAACTTGACAGCTTGAATTGATTTTGCCAACCTAGGCTTACTGAGAAATACAAAAAAATAAAAAATAAAATAAAAATGGAATACTAAAAAGGAAAAGCATCGATCTAGGCATCATTGCTGATGTTACTACAAAAAAATAGGAGCCCCAGTAGGCTGATCAATCACTTTAGTAAAATACTTTCCTTTTTTCTTGTTTTGGCAAATCAAAGGAAAACTCAAACAATAGCTATCTTCTACTTCAAGTTTAGTTTAGTGTTTTCTTTATTAATATATATTTTTTATATAGTTGAAAAAGGGTCATTTCTTTTCGCTTCTTTGAATCTAATCTTGTACCCCATTAACGAATCAAACCATATGGCTTATAATAGCCTTCCAAGGAACCTGTTTTGTTACACCATTATTACAGATTCTTTCAATTTTTGTGTGTTGATTTTGAAAAAGCATTGTCCCCAACTTTCATTCCTTTTTCTATTGTTTTGTCAAGCTCTGTTTGACCTCTCGGAGATGACCCCGTTTTAATGGACCTTTCATATTCATTTCTATTGTATTGGAATCTTGACCCAAATTGCATTGTTATTATACATTCTTATCAAGAAAAGTGAGATCTAATTTATTATAGGATTGGTCAAGATCATTGAATTCTGTGTTCAGGAATTCACATATTTCATTCTTACAAATTCAACATCGAATTTGTCTTCCAATTACACGTTCAACTGTAACTGATTTTACTAATTAAAAATCTAAAAATTTAATATCAACTCTGAAACTGGTTATGTAACGTTTCAAATTTTAAATTTGTTGCTGCAAAGTAATCTTTTGATTTTTCCGTCTAATAAGCCACTTTAATTTGCAACATTGAATTCCTTTAATTTTCTCCAAAACACCGCTGCCTTCTTTGCCAATTGTTGCACCAAGCATCCATGCCTTCTATCAGTAGTCAACCTAAAATTTTATTGTTATGTCCGTCAAAGCTACTACAATTTTCATTGTTTCACCATCATTGCACCTCCTCACTACCCGCTTCGTTGATAATAACAGCCTGATCACACCAATTCCTTTGACATATTTTTGCCGTCCATTGCCTCATACAATTTGCCGACCAAAATAGTTTCATGTTAAAGTGTCTCAAGGCCAAAAATCAAGCTCATGAATGTGATGGTCTCATATTTCCTTAAGGCCCAATAACGAGGTCAAAGGCCAACTAAATCCGAGCACGATTGAACGGGACCATCCAAGACTCCGTTACCAAGGCCCTAGATGCGCACACGACCGAAAAAGAAAATCAAGATTCACTTTCTTATTTTCAAGAAAATCAAGAAACCAAATCTTGGTCCAATTTTACTATTTCGGACAATTTCAAGAATCAAGAAAATAAATATTTCAAATCTTGCAAATCTTGGTCAAAGAAACCGAATCTTGCAGCCAATGCGCATTGGATTTCATGTATGAGCTTGAACGAGCCAATTTCGAGAGCAAACGGATCACAAGACCAAGTTCTTGAAAAAATGGCTCATTAAGATGTTTCAAGCCTACCCTGAAGTTTGGAAAGTAATTTAATTGAATATCAGGCCAAATTATCAAAGTAACCCAAATTGTAAAATATTTAAACTATATGTCCAAGTTTATTTAATAGGTGGATCATCATGTAAGAATTCAGTCCAAAGAGTCCATTAAAAGTCCATTTAATTCCTTTGGCTAAATTCCATTAAAAGTCTACACTTAGAATTATTTTGTTTTTTATTATTATTTGATGAGTTGTCATGTTAGGTATAATATTAGGGCTAGGAAAACTTATCTTGAGGGCCTATAAGTAGCATGGACGTTCACCCTTATACACACACAATTGATTTTTTTTTTTTTTTGAGTTAATAATAATTCTCTTTGAGTTTCTTTTAGAAGTTGTTTTAACAATCATTCAGGTTGTGAGAATCATCTTCAACCTTTTTCTTGCCAAGATCTTTTTCTTAGAGGGGGAATTAGAGCCGTTGAAAGGAGTTATGGATTCTTAATGTTGCCAAGGCTTCTTAGGACGTCATCTTCTCTTTTATATCCTTAATTTATCGTTTCTTGTTTATTTAAGTTAATTCTTATTGTTTTGGCTTGCTGATTTTATTGATTCTCGTTCTAGGTTAAAGTTGCTTCAAGAAAGACGTTCTCCTATCTTGTTCCATCAAGAAACACATCAAAATTAGGAGTTTTGATATTTTCTTGTTGTTTCAAAAATTATTGCACAAAATAGTTTGCTTTTGTCTTTAAAATCACTTCTAACAAATCTGTTTATGTTTTGTTTTTCCAGATCTAGTTGGGGTGTTTTCTTGAGGTCTAAGGACGTTTTTTTTCCATCCAAGAAACCCTAATTCGTTCTCTATTAGACTCTTTACAGCTGATTCATCTTTCTTTTGTTTTAATTTCATTTGACTCTCCTTTGTAATAACTAATTTATTTTCATTGTTTCTTGTTTCAGTTTACGTTTGTTTAGAGATCTAGGTTAAATTTGTGACTTTGACAAACTTTACGATCCGCTTTCGCCTTCATCCACATCATTCTTCATCATTTGGTACCTTAGTCGCTAGTAAACCACTACATGGAAGCTTCATTTAAACAATCGTTAGAATAAATTTCATGCCTCACATACCGTGTTATCAATCACCGTGTTATTAAGCTTCATTTAAACAATCGTTAGAATAAACTCTTGAACCAAAATTGATTTCAAGAGGAAAACAAAAGAGTTATGTAAAAACCAAAAGAAAAATAATAGCATTTTTGAAAGCATCTAGGACGACTTAGTTACATCAAACCCCTAATGTCCTTTTTATAGAAGTGTTGACAGCCCAACTTAGGTCTCGGCACGTCCTAGGTCTTCGTATAAAGTTGATTGGCCAAACAAAAATAACCTTGAATTACTTGGGCATGAAGTCGACCTATGTCGCGCCACACCATGTCCGTGGCATGACACGACACCCACAATCTACCTTGTTCCATTTGTTTTGTGCTTTAACGTCCTAGGAAGCTTGTGCATCACTCGTTTAAATCTCTTAGGGGTATTTATATCTTTATTTCTTCATCTTACACACTCATTTAAACATATTTGTACTACTTAAGGCCCGTGTCGGCCTATTGGATCACAAGACTTACAAAATGTGTTAAAAAACACTTATTTTATTAATATTTATTCCTAAGGCATAAATACTAAAAACAAAATATAAAATCCTAAATTGCATAGAAAATAAGCTCCTTAAGTGTGAAATTGACTTGAATTAACTATTATATTTGACGACAAGTCAATAGTGTTTCTCCGTGGAACCTAATAATCATCGTCATAGTGTCACCCCAAAGGACTAGCTGGTATCATTCCGTTTCAAATTTAAACCTAATGCTTGAACACTGAAGTGTCCCTTCTACAAGGCGCGAAGCTTCGCACATCATGGTTTGCACTCAGCAACACCAGATTGCGGTATTTAATGGAAATTTCATTTTCCATATCCATTCGTCCATTTCATCATTTCTAACCTTAATGTTCAAACACCACAGTGTCCCCTCCATAAGGCCCGGAGCTTCGCACATCACGATTTGCGCCCAGCAACTCCAAATGGTAGTAAATGGAAACTCCATTTGCCAAATCCTAATTTCATCTAACCCATCAATAATTTCCCCTGTACCTCCCCTTTATAATCATGAAATGCATGTATTATATAGGAGTATTCTATCTTTTTAAACATGGAATCATAACAATTTAATGCATATTAAACTACTTTGGCGGATACCCTTATACTAAAATAATATTATGCATGCTTAGCATTCACAATCAGTAGTGTTCACACGTCATCATAGAATCATACCAGCCACATAGTATTCCAGGGGTGGAGTACAAAAACTCACCTAATGATTCTTTTCCCACTTAGCTTAGCTTTTCCAAACACCAGAGCTTCCATTCTTCTAGCAGCTAAGCAGGTCAACCAAAATCATGGATTAAAATTTGAAATTTTGACTTAAAACTCAGTTTTCCAGTAAAATGTAGAAGCCCTAAAAGGTTCTAGAAATTCTTAATTTCATTTCTTAATCCTACTAACACCGAAGAGCATAGAACCTTACCAACATCACTAGATTCTCTACTGTTCCGACTCAAACCTCATGATCATCGCTCCATGCAGAGCTTCCAATAACTATCTATTCTTTAAAGCAACCAAGGCAGAAAATGAAGAAGAGAAGAAGATGAAACAGATGTGAGAAGAAGTCACCCTAGGAATTCACTTCCAATTATTTATAGCCATTCACGCACAGTTTTCAACTGTATAGAAACCATCCATTGATAATCATTTTGTCTCCTACTAAAGAACCAATTGATTCTAATCCAACCAAACCAGATTTAGTTCTCGACTATGTCCAAATTAGCTTATCAATTTCCCTGATTTTTTAGATGAGGTCGCCAACTTATAACTTTCGTTAATTTAACCCCTCAATTATTCCTTAATTTTTGAACTTAGAGGAAACTGGGTGTGACACATTTGGCCCCAAAGCTCCAATTCAACCATTTCATATATTCAAATATGCCAAAAGCATAATTACCAAAACATCCACCTTACTTATATGTATGATTATACCACTTTCATAGAATCACAACTTATATACAAACCATTTTAAAGCATTTCTAGACATTAGAACAACTATTCCCTAGCTATATGCCTTATGTAACACCCCTTACCCGTATAATGTAACACCCCTTACCCGTATCCAACGCCGGAATAGGGTACGAGGCGTTACGGACTTAAAATTTCTTAAACATGTAAAATCGGGTCATAAAATTTTGTCAAATTTAAAACTTTTCTAACACATGCATTTTGTTCCTTATATGGGCTTATAAAGCTCAAAACATCCTTTAGGATGGTTTCGGACTAAATCGGGAATTTTGGAAAATTTTGGAAAAATTTAGAAAATTTTGTTAAAACAGGGGACACACGCCCGTGTGGTCTGGGACACGCCCATGTCCCTAACTCGTGTAACTATCTGTTTATGATGTCATCATCAAAATAGGGTCACACGGCCTTGGCACACGCCCGTGCCCTTAAACTCTGTCACATGGCTGAGACACATGGTCGTGTCTCTGTCATGTGGCCTAGAAGTTGGCTATTTTCCAAGCCAGTTCCCCAAATAAAACACAAACTCTCTTGTATCCATTTCATCAACATGTATCATGCTATAATTGGACATCCGAATATCCAATTTTGTATACACATTCCCATACACATCGTCATTCATCAAATCATTTGTAAACCACATCTACAACATCTCAATTATGCAATTACCACCTACATGAATAACCACATCATAGGCGTATAACAACCATCAATATTGGCCATCTCCAAATAGCCTTAATCAAAATGAACATTTATTAAATATTTTTTTTACTTCGGGTTTGTGGTCTCGAAACAACTGTTCCGACTAGGCCTTATTTTGGGCTGTTGCACCTTAAGACCAAAATGAAGCAAATTTACAAACATTTTTAAGTTCTAATGGTTGTTTAGATGCTGACTTCAAGTCTCGGGGTTTCGAGAAACACCTGAACTTGCGTAAACCGTACATTAAGCAATAGGCTCAGTGGTACTTTCATAATTCAAAATAGAAAAGCATAACATTATCAATATACCATTATGCATACAACATGTAATCTATCCATATATGACTATTAATACTAAATATTGTATATTCATCTTCACATTAAAACATGTACATACCAAATGACAATATAACCTACTCAACCATTCATCTTATTAAATCAATTTTATTCATTTGTTAATTATTTTTCAAATAGCCATTTAGTACCTATTCTCAACCAAGAATTCAACATTTAGACATGTATAATATTGGCATCAATTCATTCAACTTTCACAGTGGAACCATTTTACTTACCTTTTTACTTAATAATTTATCCTTTCCTAGAGTCTATCGACTCATTTATATTTATTTTGGTATCATATTCTATTGTTAATCTATTTCCCTACATATTCAAGTTTTTCCAATTCTAATTAGGATGTTACACCTGATGGAACCCTAATAAAAATGGACTCAGATATATGGGTACTACACCACACTAGATAGCTCATAGGAGCTTAAACTACAACACGCTAGGGCACCAAAGTGCAAAGCCCGATGGCATCAAATGCATATTCATATGCTAATACTCTCTCCACCACACCATATTATACTCGGTAATTCGCAAAAAATTCTAGATCCTGGTATAACCTGTAATGATCTTAGTAGAAACACATACCCCATACAAGTCGTATACGACTCTATTGGCATGTCAATCGTATCCTAACCTTATACTAAGTTCTGCATCAATTATATATATTTAAACATTTCCATACATGTAATCATCTTGCTCATATATTCATTTACTATATTCGATCACATACGCATTTCATTTCCTATATATTGTTCTATCGCATAATAATTATTTTGCAATTTAGTACATATATTATTTCTCGGTCAAGTTCACAACCACAACCTCATTTCATCATCAAAAACACATATTACATATTATAAGATTTATTTCAATATAATTTTCATATCACATATAATAATTTAAGTATTTTATATCATTTCCCATTTTATTCATGTTAGTCACCTACCTCGATGTTCCATATCAAATTCAATCAAAAAATTTTATATTATCATAATAGGCTCACATAAATTATTCGACAATCAATAAACAGGAATATAAAATCAAACATTTCTCTCCCAAATCATAAAAGTACAAACTGAGGTTTAGCGTCACTAATTGACGATTTTCGTTTTTCCTTTCCCTACCGATGATTCAATATTGCTGTCAGCAACGAAAAATCGTAAAATATATCAAATTATTAAATTCAAGCCAAATCATAATCTAATACCAATTTTTTAAAATTTTGCAAATTATTCAATTTAGTCCTTAAAATCGAGACAAGCATAACTTTCAATTTAAGGCCTCATATTAGAATCCAATTTCACTAAAACTCATTAGGGACCCTCTATTTTGTATCCCTACAAAAATTTTATGAAAATTTTTCATTTTATTAAAATTGGTCCCTAATGTACGAAATTAACAATTAAGTTTTTCAACTTAGCCCTTTTCATATGCTAAGCTTAATTTCTAACAATTTAACACCAAGATAACTCAATTCTTAACCATGGAAACTTTCTAAAACTTTAACAATTTCACAAATTAATACATGGGTTAGATAAATCAAGCTCCCACGATAAAAAAATCCATAAAAATCAAAGAAAAATGGCTAAAGACTTACTTGTAATTGATGACCAAACCGTAAAAGAGTTTTCAAGGTTTTCTCTAATGGGGGACGGCTTGGAAGTTGAATAAGATGGTGCTCATGTCTTTTTATTTCACTACATTTATATATATACTAAGACTAGTTGTTAATTAAGCTTGATTAATTAAGACTAATTAAGCATAAACCTTTAATTAACTAAACTAATGACCCTTTTACATCATCATCCACTAACATTCAATTAAAATAGATTTATTTTCTATTCTGGTCCTTTGGATAATTGTTATCTAAGTCCTCAAACCTTAATGTAATTAAAAATCTATAACAATTAAACTATTACAATTTAGTCCCTGAGCCATAATTACTCACAATTTTTATTAAATCACTTAACCAAATATCAATTCATCAATATGATAACCCCGTAAATATCTCTATTAAATATTTATGGACTCAGTTTACAGAAATGAGGTCTTGAAATAATTTTTCTCACACCACTAGAAACTGAGTCGTTACAACTTTTTTTCTTATGTAATTGGATTTGGTTTTTTATTTTTATAAAAGTAAAAGCTTGTTTTTACCATTCAAAGAATAATTTAAGTTTTTGATAATTGACAGAATTTCTAATACTGCCAAATACACTATATATTTTTCTTATATTTGTCATTATATTTTGAAAATACGAGTACATTTTGTAACACCCCTTACCCATGTTCGATGTCGGAACAGGGTACGAGGCATCACCGGACTTAAACACAAGCAAACATACAAAACCGAGACGTAATTTGCATCCAAATTTAAAAACTTTTCACATACATTCATATCTTCCCTAAAACGAGCTTATGAGGCCCAAAACATACATTGGAAGTAGTTCGGGACTAAGTCGAGAACTTTAGAAAATCACACAACACTTGGAAAATTTTTCACTAAAACAGGGGTCACACGCCTGTGTAGTCCAAGGGACACGCCCGTGCTACAAGCCGTGTTTAAAATAGGGTGCTCTCTGACTTGTGCCACATGGTCGTGCCACACACCCATGTGCTAGGCCCTGTGGTCGATTTAATTTTCCATAATTTTTCATAAAATAGGTGCAGACTTCACACGGCCAGGGCAAATGCCCGTGTTCGAGGCCGTGTAGCACAAACGGCCGAGACACACGCCCGTGTCTCTGCCTGTGTGCTATATTCTGGACATTTTGTTTTGCAACAATTAAGGTGCAGGGGGCACACGGCCGGAACACACGCCCATGGGACTAGCCGTGTGTCACAAATTTACCATTCAATTCTTATGTGGTTGAATTTTACTACTAAGCTTTGAATTTCATTACATTTTTCCACCAACTTTGATTATTTAATTAAAATTTACCACTCAATATTAATTTTGATGAATTAAAAATATAATTCAATAAGGAAAGAAGTCTTTCAAAATTTTTATTTTAATTGTTAACAATAATCTAACTTATAAATATTAAAATTAATAAACTAAATTAGAATTTTTATTTAATGAAGGAAAAAATTGAAAAAAATAAAAATACAATTATCATAAAATAAAAAGTAAGTTTATTTTTATAAAATAAATTTTAGTTAATTTTGATGTTATATTAATTAACTTATTATTTTTAAATATTAAATTAAAATATAAGATATTTGTATTAAATTTTGTCTTCAATTGTTTTAGATTAAAATTGAATACAGAATTTCAATTAAAAAAATTAACTTTAGTGGAAAAATCCAATCAAATAAAAGTAAAGCGGCAAAATTCAATATAGATTTAAAGTATAGTGGGACAATTATTTATCTTTAGTTAATAAGGACAATGATAGATATAAATTAAAGTGAAGTATAGTGGCAAATTTCAATTTCCACTTAAAGTATAGTGTCAAATTTTCATATTAACCCTTTTTATTTTTATATAAAATATGTATTTGTATAAACATTTAATAATATTATAAATTCTATAGATGTATATTCATATGAAAATTACATATTTAGAATAGAGGTGTATGTTTAAAAATAGCATACTATAAATATTGATGCATAATGTTTGAAAATAATAATAACAACAAATATGCATTATATACAAAATTAGAATAAAAATTTGTTTAAATTGTGCATAAAAGGAAATTTAAATAATTAAATATATCAAATTAAAAATATTAAATACACTCCAATTGTTTGTCATGATAGTGTCATGTTTCTTGTGTTGACTTATGACACCAACTCAATCAACAATATTATTAAAATATACAAATGATGTGGGTAAACAATTTTGTGTAATAATATTGAAATAACAAAGAAAAGATTTAATAGATGTTGATGGTATGAGTTTAAATATCATTTTAAGCATTTTTAACTGGTTTTATGAAAACAATAAAATAAAAGATAGAAGTATCATCATAATAATATCAATTATTTTATACACAGAACGGTATTTTCATAATTTTCTTAATCGAGCTAGTGATCGGTTTGCTTGTGACACTAACTCAGTCAAGTGTTTAAATATTCGCATGGATATTTCTATCATAAATTATGTTTTAGATTATAATTATGGTTAAAACATGCCATAGGGCACTATACGCTTCACAAATTCAAAATTTAGTCCATGCACTTTTATTTTTATGAATTTAGCCCCTTTACTTTTTAAAATTTAAAATTTAGGTCCAATTGTTAACATCGTTAATATTTGTTATTAAATTTGTTGGTGTGAAATTTTGAAACAAAAAAGAAATTCGCTGGTAGCGCATAATTAAAAAAAAAGTAATGTTTTAATTAAGCTCAATTTAACAAAATAATATTAATAATATTAACAATTAGACTTGAATTTTGAAATTTGAAAAGTAAATCAACTAAAATCCTAATTGTTAAATTTAGAAAGAATATAGAATATACTAAAAATAAAATATAACGATAGTAAGGTTTTAATATTCGTGGGTGTCCGAGATATTCAAAATTCATAAGGAATTGAAAGCGCATGTATAAATGTCAAAGTAACACATTCTAAAAATTAATTCCTAAATAATAATATTTTGAAAAACGTAATTCACTTGACTCCATGCATAAGCAGTGGAAAACAATAGTTTCAAATTGACTTCACTCATTTAGAAATTAAAAGTCCCCAGAAAGTAATTGACTTTATTAATGACATTTTCACATCCCAACTTCTCCCTTCAAATAAATATACCTTTCTTTCTTATACAGAGCCAATGATGAATGCTTGTTTTCTGCATGCACCATAAGGCAACATCACTTCCTCAAAGATATAAACAAGATGATTGTCTCTAGTGGCAACATTTTTGCTAACACTAATCCTAGATTATTAGTTTTTAGGGTTTGCTATTATGAACAGTTTACTAATCATCACTAGAAAATTAAAATGGTAAAAATCGCATGAATTGGATCATTTTCTTTTTTTCTATATATAGGAGGATAGATTGTTTGATCCCAGTTATTTGAGCAGGACCATTAGCTTTTTGTACTTCTTTTCTTGTTTAATTGGATTTATTTTCTTATTTTTTATAAAAGTAAAAAAAAAAAAAAATAGCATGATATTACCATTTAAAGATTAATTTAGGTTTTGATAATTGATGGAATTTCTAATACTATTTGTATAAATTTTTAATAAATATAATTTTTCTAATTGATATGAGTTTTGTAATAATAGAGATGAATATGACAATTGTGCAAGAAAAATGGCTTCTCACTTACCAATATCATTAAATTACAAGAGAAATTAGTCTTCAACCGCTTATTGATTTTCTGTAAGACCGAGTCTAAGATGTTGATTTGCCTTCCATTTGGAAACGTTAGTGAAGTTAAACTGTTGGGCTTATTATAGATTACATTTAGTTTGGATTTCAGATCAAGTCGGGTGGACTCTAACTGATTTAAATTTAATTTTAGTTTTAAATGTAATAATTTAATTTTGCTTTTATCATACAACAAAAATGAAATAGTTAGAACACGTTTGAAACCTGTCCAAAAACTTTGCATACAGAATTCTTACTATGTTCCAACTACACGTCTGGTATCCCCTTCCATTTGGTCTCCTCCAAATATTCTAGCCATGCCGAAATCAGAAATTTTCGGATTCATTGCATCATCTAGTAATACATTGCTCGCTTTCAAATCCCTATGAATGACTCTTAACCTGGAATCATGGTGGAGATACAACATTCCTCGGGCAATCCCACAGATAATTTCCAAACGCTTTTTCCAATCCAATAGTGATCTTTTTGAGTCATCTAAAATCAAAAGTCAAATTTTAAAAGGAATCATGCATAACTTAAAACAAAAGTTGTTAGCATAAGTAACCAACAATTTGAAAGAAGACATACCGAAAATGATAGTGTCTAAGCTTTTATTTGGTAAAAATTCATAGACTAACATCTTCTCTTCACCCTCAACGCAACATCCTAGTATCCTTACGAGATTCCTATGCTGAAGTTTTGCAATTAGCACAATTTCATTCTTAAACTCTTGTAGTCCCTGACTTGAGGAATTTGATAGTCTTTTCACTGCTATTTCTTTTCCATTTAAGAGCACACCCTGCAAATACAAAGAATTTTCCTTCAAGTACAGATAAGGAGTTTTATTGCACGTGCACATGTTTGTTTTAGAGAAAAACTACCTTGTAGACAGGGCCAAAGCCACCTTGCCCAAGTTTATTATCAGAAGAGAAATTATTAGTGGCAGCGGCTACGGTGCCCAAATCAAAGTACGGTAAATCTCCATTTCTTCTGCTCTCATCAATCTCTTTTTCACCTAAAGAGTCTTTGAATGAGGTAAAGCTAAATATATTTTTGCTTTTTCTTGCTCTTCCTGCTGTCAATTCAATTGCAAATTATATCCTAATATAATTTAAACTCTTATCTTATTTGGCAACGATTAAAATTTGAATAAAAAAAAAAAGCTAGTACAGAAAAATGTGAGACGTACCTCTTCTTTGCCTTCTTAGAAAGCAAAGCGAAAGGGCCATTAGTATGAGAAACAGTACAGCCAAAGAAACTATTATAATCGCAAGCACTCCCCTGTTGTGAAGTAGACCTTTCTTTGTATACCGAGCTAACATGTTGCACATATGATTGCATATGAAAGAAATCAATTAAAAATTAGAACACAGGAATAAAAAACAACACCACGAGAGTAAATAAAAATTTTTAAAGAGATCAATACTTTTATTTAGGATTAAAAATGAAATATGGTCAAAGTTGATACTCATTGTCGAAACCATTTTTGAAAACGGAAATCGAACTTGGATTTTGAAATTGAAAACGGGAGCCGCCACCGACCTTTTATTAGGTGTGATCGGATCACCTTTGTTTTAACAAAACATTTCGGTTTACTAAAACGGGGTTTATGATCTACGAATATTTGAGAAAATAGGTTCGGGAGTCGGTTACGTGCGAGGAAGGATTAGCACCCTCGCAACGCCCGAAAATCGGTACCAAATTGATTAATTGATGTCCCAATGTCGAAAGTTTTAACAAAATTAGAAATGAATTTGGAAATTTGGGTCCTTTGGAAATGTTTGAGTCTTCCTAGAATATTAAGATTTCCTTGTTTCGAAGGGACCAAATATCACATCCAATACGTAGGACACGATAGTTTCAATCCTCAAATCCAAGGTCGTCTCTTAATCCCTAATACTCATTTATTAAAATATCAAAAGGTTGTTCGATCATTTGGTCAAGCAAGAGAACCGAGACCCAACACATAGGGCACGGTTCCTCGAATTTCCAAACACGGAACATTGCCTCGTTTAGAAAATCTTTTTGTTTTTAGAATAAAATTGATATATAAAAGGTGTTTTAAAGAAACGTGATTTGAAAATAGGAGCAGGGTCATGCGATGAGCAATGATGATGCAACATAAATTATGTACAAGATATTATTATAGATATAGTAACGATAATAATAGTAAAGCTAATATATACAAATAATAATGCAATAACGATAATAATAGTGATTAGTAATAATAGAAAATATATAATATAGTAATAATAATAATAATAATAATAATAAAATACGGTTAGTTAAATGAAATAATAATAAAATATATACATAAAAATATAATAATGGTAATAGTAGATATACTAATAATAATAATAAAATAATATAATGAACAATAATACTAGGAGTAATAATAAGTATGAAAATAATATAGTTTTAAATACAATACTAAATGTAAAGTATAATAATATATATACATATAAAAGAAATTAATAATAAATAAATGAAAATAGTCAAAAAGGACGAAAATCGAATTAGGAACAGAATGTTGGGGTAAATTTGAAATAAATAACAGAGGGAAGGGCTTTATTGAAACGCGCGTGCGAGGTGGGGGACCAGAATGGCAATTATGCCCGCGCCCTATGCGCTGCGTTTTGCGCCGGGCTAAATTGAAACGGGATAAAACGTGTTGGGCCAGATTAAAGATATTAGAAAACTTAATTTAAAAGATTTAAGAATGCTGAAGGACTAAAGTCCAATTAACCCATCCTGCGAAAACGCGCGGACCCTCTGACCGGGTCGGGTCGCGCGCGTGGGTCACCGAGAAACGGCGCCGTTTTGGGATTAATCCCCCTAGCCAAATACGACGTCGTTTAATGCTTGTATATAAGGCACAAATCCTCTTCAAAAATTCATTTTTTCTTTGTTTTTCAAAAAAAAGGTTCTCACTTTCTCTCTTTTTCTGCAGGTGCGCGTAGAAGGGGGGGAGGAGTTCTCCGACGGGACGACGCCGTTGGCGCCGTCGCCGGCCACCGCACGCGGTGGCCAGAATTCGTAAAAAAGGGTGATTTTTTTTATTATTCTTATTTATATATATGTTTTTATATTTATGCTTTATATATATATATGTATGCGAATAAAAGAAAAATACAGAAATAAAAAAAGAAAAATTAAAATACCTTCGAGACTACTGAATGGTTTTTTGTTTTTTTGCTTTTGAATCTGTTCTTTTTTTTTGATTTTTCTGATTGATTCTCCGAAAAAAAAAGGCCCCTTTTACATTGTTTTTCTTCGGGTTTTATAGCCCACAACAGTATGTAAAAATAAGTAAATAAGTACAATTTGTTTTTTTGCTGTTCTGTGTCTTCTTCTTTGCAGATAGTTGGGAACAACGGGGAGTGGAGGAGGCGCGCTAGTGGTGACCAGCAGTGCGCACATGGGCAGAGGCTGCGGCGCGCCGAAGGGGAACCCTAGGGTTCCCTGATTCTTTTTAATTTTGGGGCCATGTTGGGCCTACCCGTAATTGGGCTGTGTTCGGGTAAAAGGGCCGGATAAATTTGGGCTTCTATAGCTGCCCCTCTTTGCTCGTTGTCGTGTAACGGGAACAAAGCAAAGACATAAAGAAGGCCAAAATTTGCCGGGATCCACTGAATCTTGTCCTCTTTGGTGCTTTTGTTTGTCAGGTAGCCTCAAACTTCACTGTCTTATTGCTTTGGTCACTCCAGCGCTTCTTTGGAGAGATAAGACTTGTGGCTTCGATCCGTTTTATTGTTTTGCTGAGTCTTCAGGGGGATAATATTTGCAATCTTCAACCTATTCCACCACTGATCAGTGGTAATAGGATAATCTTCGATCTATTCCATCGCTGGTCGATGGTAATAGGATAATCTTCGATCTATTCCACTACTGGTCAGTGGTAATAGGATAATCTTCGATCTATTCCACTACTGGTCAATGGTAATAGAACACTCTTCAGCTTATTCCACTACTGGTCAGTGGTAATAAGATAATCTTCAATCTATTCCGTCGCTGGTCGATGGTAATAGGATAATCTTCGATCTATTCCATCGCTGGTCGATGGTAATAGGATAATCTTCGATCTATTCCACTACTGGTCAGTGGTAATAGGATAATCTTCGATCTATTCCACTACTGGTCAATGGTAATAGAACACTCTTCAGCTTATTCCACTACTGGTCAGTGGTAATAAGATAATCTTCAATCTATTCCGTCGCTGGTCGATGGTAATAGGATAATCTTCGATCTATTCCATCGCTGGTCGATGGTAATAGGACAATCTTCAGCTTATTCCACTACTGGTCAGTGGTAATAAGATAATCTTCAATTTATTCCGTCGCTGGTCGATGGTAATAGGCTAATCTTCGATCTATTCCACTACTGGTCAGTGGTAATAGAATAATGTTCAACCTATTCCACTACTGGTCAGTGGTAATGGAATAATCTTCAATCTAGTCCACCGCTGGTCGATGGCCGTAGGGTAATTTCATATTGCCTCCTTCAGGAGATTATCAATCTTCAATTTGCTCCACCTAAATTTGTTACACCATTCTTTGAGGAACCTGTCCTGTTAGAAAATGATGATGCAATGCTTGAAATGACTCAAATGCCCCTATCTACATGTGCTATGGATGACATGAGAATGGTCTTTTTTACTATGATTAGAATGCAATGATCGGAATGAATCGAATGCCCCTAATTGGATGCGAATGAATGCATGAGAATGATCTCTTTGTGACGGATCACCCCGCTTTCTTGGTTTGATTGATCTCTTTGGGGGGTCACCAATTTAGGTTTCGATTGCCCCATAAACCTGGTTAGTTTTGAACATTGCTTCCTCTTTGGGTTCTTGTAACAATTAGAAGTTTTCAGAGTATTATGCGAAACTCTCTTAGTTCGAATATTAGTGGTCCATTAATCGTTATTTCAATGAAAAGTGCTTAAAAGTATAATCATAAGAGATATTGAGGGTAAGGCTCAAAATGAATAGATTGACCAAAAGATCAGATTTTGACAAGGTAAGTTTAACTACACATGTTACAAAGAAGACAAGAACAAGTGTCCAGATATCATAGCATGAGTTTCCCTGCGCAAAAATTCTTGAGGACTCCTTTTGAACTCGATAGGCGTCTGGCGGAATAAGAAGACTTCACTGATGCCCCCAAGTCGTGACGTTTCTTCTTCTTGTTAATTTTAGTTATAGCGAGGCTACCGCATATCCCCTCCAATCAATGATTTGGATCGCCCATTTTTGGGTTTTCGATCCAAAACCCCTTGAGTCACGAAGTGCCTTTTACGGGTTTTCACTTTGACCTCTCCAATTTTTTTTTTTTTAGGGAAAGTATCTCTTGACTGAATCTGAGTTCACAGGATTCGGCAAACTTTTGCCATCCATTTCTGTCAAGATTAGAGCTCCGCCGGAGAAGGCCTTCTTTACTACATAAGGTCCCTCCCAATTTGGCATCCATTTTCCTCTAAAGTCTTTCTGTATGGGAAGAATCTTTTTTAGGACGAGGTCTCCTTCATAGAATTTCCTAGGGCGAACCTTTTTGTTGTAAGCCCGTATCATTCGCTTTTGATACATTTGTCCATGAAGAAGGGCTTTTAGCCTCTTTTCCTCAATTAGGTTCAGCTGATCATATCGAGATTGAGTCCATTCTGCTTCGTCTAGCTTTATCTCGGATAAAACCCGAAGGGAGGGGATCTCAACTTCAATCGGCAGTACCGCCTCCATTCCATAAACTAAAGAGAAAGGAGTTGCCCCGGTGGAAGTTCTAACTGACGTCCGATAGGCGAAAAGGGCGAACGGTAGCTTCTCATGCCAATCTTTGTAAGTCTCAGTCATTTTTCCCACGATTTTCTTGATATTCTTGTTGGCTGCCTCGACTGCGCCATTCATCTTCGGACGATATGGTGATGAATTGTGATGTTTGATCTTGAATTGGCTGTAGACCTCCGCTATCGTGCTATTATTCAAGTTTAGTGCATTGTCAGATATGATCCTTTCAGGCATCCCGTACCGACATATGATCTCTTTCTTTAAGAACTTGCTGACCGCTGATTTCGTGACGTTTGCGTACGAAGTGGCCTCTACCCATTTGGTGAAGTAGTCAATTACCACAAAGATAAATCGGCGCCCATTCGAAGCTTTTGGTGAGATCGGCCCAATGATGTCCATCCCCCATATAGAGAAAGGCCAAGGGGATGTCATGACGTGTAGGGGTGAAGGAGGCACGTGAACTTTATCTCCATAGATTTGACATTTGTGGCATCTCTTGGCATAGCTGATACAATCTCCCTCCATAGTGGACCAATAATACCCGAACCTCATGATTTGTCTTGCCATCGTAAATCCATTAGCATGAGTCCCACAGACACCTTCATGGACTTCGTCGAGAATCTTCTTGGCTTCAACTGCATCCACGCATCTCAGCAGTACTTGATCCTTCCTTCTCTTGTATAGGATTTCTCCATCCAGGACATAATCATTGGCCAATCTTCTCAACGTTCTCTTATCATTCTCGGTCGCTTGGTCGGGGTATTCACAATCCTTCACGTATCGTAATACATCGTGATACCATGGGTGACTATCTCTTTCTTCTTCTTCGTCGATGTTGCAGCAATGTGCCGGAGCCTCGTAAATGCTCATTTGGATAGGCTTCACTTCTTCTGCTTTGTTTACTTTGATCATAGAAGCCAAGGTAGCTAAAGCGTCGGCCATCTGGTTCTCTTCTCGTGGGAGGTAGCAGAAAGTGATGTTGTCAAACTCTTTAATTAATTCCAAAACCAGCCTTCGATAATTGATTAACTTGGGGTCTCTTGTTTCCCATTCACCTTTCAGTTGATAGATTACTAGCGCGGAATCGCCGTATACCTCCAGTGTTCCAATTTTCCGTTCAATGGCCGCGCGGATTCCCAGGATGCACGCTTCGTATTCGGCCATGTTGTTTGTGCAATCAAAATCCAACTTGCTAGTAAGAGGATAGTGATCTCCATTGGGGGACACCAGGACTGCCCCAATTCCATTCCCTACTGCATTTGAAGCTCCGTCGAAGTTTAGTTTCCACGGGTGCCCCTTCTTTTGGGCCTCTTCTTCGGTGGCTGCCACATACATTAATTCTTCATTTGGGAAATCAAAGTCCAATGGCTCATAGTCTTCTAACGCTCTGCTGGCTAAAAAATCTGCTATTGCACTCCCTTTTATGGCCTTCTGATTTACGTAGACTATGTCAAACTCTGAAAGCAGAATTTGCCATCGGGCCATTCTTCCATTCAGTGCAGTTGACTCCATCATTAACTTGAGGGGATCCAGTTTGGAGATAAGCCAAGTGGTGTGATATAGCATGTATTGTCTCAATCTCCGGGTCGTCCAAACCAGAGCGCAACATAACTTCTCGATCGGCGAATATCTTGTCTCGCATTCTGTAAACTTCTTACTGAGATAGTATACCGCTCTTTCCTTTCTTCCTGACTTATCATGCTGGCCTAGCACACATCCCATAGAGTTCTCGAATACTGACAAATACAATATTAGTGGCTTATTTGGGCATGGCGATACCAGTACTGGGGCTTTAGACAAGTAGTGCTTGACCTTATCAAATGCTTTCTGGCACTCCTCATTCCATACATCTGAGTTGTGTTTCCTAAGGAGGCGAAATATGGGGTCACACTTCTCCGTTAGTTGTGCGATAAACCGGGCGATGTAGTTTAATCTTTCTAAGAAACTTCGAACCTCCTTTTAGGTACGTGGTGAAGGCAGCTCTTGGATAGCTTTCACCTTATCGGGATCAACCTCAATTCCCTTTTTACTGACTACAAATCCCAACAATTTTCCGGATCTAGCCCCAAAGGTACATTTGGTCGGATTGAGTTTCAGCTGAAATTTTCTCAATCTTAGGAACAGTTTCCTCAAGACTTGCACATGTTCTCTCTCAGTTCTGGACTTCGCAATCATGTCATCTACATAAACTTCGATCTCCTTGTGCATCATATCGTGGAAGAGAGTCACTATGGCCCTTTGATATGTTGCCCCTGCATTCTTTAGTCCGAAAGGCATCACTTTATAACAGAATGTCCCCCACATGGTAGTGAACGTGGTTTTCTCCATATCTTCGGGGTGCATTTTAATCTGATTATACCCAGAGAAGCCGTCCATAAAAGAGAAAAGAGAATATCCAGCTGTGTTATCCACTAAGGTATCAATGTGGGGTAACGGAAAGTTATCTTTTGGATTGGCCTTGTTCAAATCCCTGTAGTCCACGCACATTCGCACTTTTCCATCTTTCTTAGGGACAGGCACTATGTTTGCTACCCATTCCGAGTATTTAACCATTTGCAAGAAACCGGCATCAAACTGTTTTTTAACCTCTTCTTTTACTTTTAACAAAACATCTGGCCTCATTCTTCGAAGTTTTTGCTGGACGGGTTTACACTCTTCCTTGATGGGGAGTCGATGCACCACTATATCTGTGTTTAACCCGGGCATATCTTGATACGACCAAGCAAAGACGTCTCTGAATTCTTTGAGTAAATCGATGAGGTCTTGCTTCGTTTTTGCGGCAATGCTAGCCCCAATTTTCAACTCTTTTCCTTCTCCCAGGTTCACTATTTCTATTGTCTCTTCGTGGGGTAGGATTTGTTCTTCGCCCTGCTCTACCATCCTTAACAAATCAGGAGACACGTTACGGTCTTGGTCATCTTCGAAATCCTGAGAATCCTCCATGTCCGTATCTTGTTCAAAAGGGGATCCTGAGTTAGTAGCAGCGTCGCTCACGTCATTGATATCTGGGGACCTGTTAAAAGGGGAAAGAAAGGCGCAGAAGCAACAATCTAAGAATGGATATTTATGCAAGTGACTATGAATGGAGAGTAAAAGAAAATTTGCTTGAAGTATGCATTTTATTGAAATAAAGACGTTTGGGCATATGCCTATTCAACAAAGGGTCTCTCATTGCCCCTAGGCTTAGAGCAACAAGCGTGTTTCGAACATTACTCTGAATTACTCCTAAAAGCTACAGGAATTTCTTCTATTGTCCAATTGTCCAAAATACTTCCAGGAGCATAAGGACGAACCCCAGATAAAGCTCTTTCTTCGGCTCTTTCCTCCGATACGACGTTGATGCTTAAGTTCCCCAACATTTCTTTCATTGCTTCTCTTGCTGCCATGCCTCGGTCAGGGTACAAGATTCCCCCTGAGACAAATGTTTTGGACAGAGGAGGGAAAGTCATTGGCTCCCATTTGATCTCCTCCTCACGTAGGCGTGCCCTTCTTCTCTCCCTTCTTTTCTCTTCTTCTCTCTTCTTTTGTTTCGCATCTGGCTTGAACCCTAAGCCGAAACGGTCTCGTTTTTCTCTTTGCGTTGGCACCTCAGTCTTTCCTTGCAGGTTTCTCCCGAGTCCTCTTCCGGGCAAAGCTCCCTTCCCAATTGTCATTTGAAGGCTCATTATCGTTGACTTGGATATTTTAGGCATAGGGATCTTGCTGCCCTCGGCAACGAAGGTTGCGTTAATAAACTCCAATGATCGAAAAGAACACTCTATTGCCTTTTCATCCACCTCAATGTACGGAGCGTCACTAGTGATGGATGCTATGATCTCTTCTTCAGCGTTGATTGTGACCAATCTACCTTCCGTCACCAATTTCAACTTCTGGTGCAGTGACGACGGTACTGCCCCTGCCGAATGGATCCAAGGTCTCCCAAGCAAGCAATTGTAGGAAGGTTTGATATCCATCACCAATAAGTCTACCTCATATGTATTTGGGCCAATTTGAAGCGGTATATCGATTCTCCCCATGACCTTTCTCTCCGTTCCATCAAATGCCCTTACGACATTATGGCATGCCTTCATGTGGGAGCTATCCACAGGTAACCTATTCAGTGTGGATAGAGGTAATACGTTTAGGGCTGATCCGTTGTCAACTAGCACCCCCGGCAACGTATACCCTTTGCAGCGCGTGGTTATGTGTAAGGCTTTTGTAGATCCCATGCCTCCTGAAGGTATCTCGTCATCATTGAAGAAAATGAAGTTGTCCGCGCTTATATTACTGACGAGACGGTCCAACTTATTAACAGATATATCCCCCGCGACATATGTTTCATTCAGTATTTTCATCAACGCATTTCGATGAGCTTCTGAGCTCATGAGCAAGGCCAGCACCGATATGCGAGCGGGCTGTTTGTGCAGCTGCTCCACAACACTATATTCGCTGTGCTTAAGGAATTTTAAAAACTCCCTGGCGTCGCTCTCTGTCACGGGCACGTTGACGAATGCTTCAGACTCGATGGTTCCCTCTTCCCTTTGCTCAGTTGCCACCGCTTTCCCTTTCGTTGCTACCGCACTCGTGTTTGGGGTGTAACGTCTCCCACTAGGTGTAAAGAAGCCTCCATCTCGATCTTCTTCTGTAGCATTGACCGGATTCTCTCTTCCAGGGATTTCTACCCTACAATCGTAGCTCCAAGGTACCTTTTTATTGTCTTTGTATGAGGTAGTCGTGGGTTTTTGAATTATGACCTTCGGTGTGATCGATATTTCAGTCTCCCCCGTCCTTGGTCGTGATATAACTACTGCAGGGTAGCTGCCCCCATAGACTCTCCTAGACGTCCCTTCTTTTGATATGTCGGCCTCTCTCTTTGGCGTGATTTCGACCGCTCTAGGTCGTGATATAACTACTGCAGGGTAGTTGCCCCCATAGACTCTCCTAGACGTCCCTTCTTTCGATATGTCGTCCTCTCTTTTTGGTGTGATTCCGACCACTCTAGGTCGTGATATAATCACTGCGGGATGATTGCCCCGTAGATCTTCCTAGCCGATCCTTCTTCTGACGTGTGAACTTCTCCTTCTTCTAGATCTCCGATCTCTTCGTAGAATTCTATCTCCTTGTTATCCATGAGACCTTGAATGAGAGTTTTGAACATGGGGCATTCTTGAATATTATGGCCCGTTTTGGCGTGAAATTCGCAATAATCCCCCGCTCTTTCAATCTCTCCCCCCGGACGTTGGGCAATTAAGCCTCGGCTTATCATTTGCCTCCAAACCCATCTCAGCGGGGTTTTTACTTCATCGATGTTCATCTTCACTTTCTTCCCTACCTTCTCCCCCAACATGTTCACCCCGTTATTAGCATGGTTGGGTAATGGGTGCTCTGTGTCATTGACTTTTACCACACCCATTTGGATAAGTTTTTCAACCAGCTTCTTGAAGGCGAGACAGTTCTCTATTGAATGTCCGACAACCCCAGCATGGTATTCACATTGCGCATTCGCATCATACCATTTAGAGTATGGGGGTTGTATGGGCTGTAGGTAATGGGGGGCAACAACATGCGTGTCATATAATTTTTGGTACAGCTGCCCATACGTCATGTAGATCGAAGTGAATTGGAGCTTCTCTACATTCGGCTTTGCACTAGGTTCTTGTCTATGCAGTCTTGGACGATCAATGATTACAGTTTTAGGTTGATTCAGGGTGACTGCTTTGTCACGGGCATTCACGTTATTTATGTCACCCTCTCTTTCTTTAGAGTCGTTTTTCTGGAGCCTTCCCCTGTTTCTATCTTGCCGCATCTGACTGCGTACTCTATCCTTTCCCCGCATCTCACAATTTCTGAAAAATCAGTCATAGGACTTCCCAACATGTGGTTGATGAAAGGTGCCTTCAAGGTATGAATGAAGAGTGTGGCCGCTTCTTCTTCTAAAAGAGGTGGTTGGACCTGTGTGGCTACCTCTCTCCACCGTTGCGCGTACTGCCTGAAGTTTTCGCTTGGTCTCTTCTCCATAGTTTGGAGAGTGACTCTGTCAGGAGCTATGTCTGCTATGTGGCCATAATGTTTCATGAAAGCCTGAACTAAGTCCCTCCATGTTTTGATTTGGGTACTATTGAGTTGATCGTACCATTTGGCCGCAGACCCAACCAGGCTATCCTGAAAGCAGTGTATTAATAATTTCTCATTATCAGCATATCCCGCCATTCGTCGACCGAACATCTTCAGGTGTACTCCCGGGCAGCTGGTCCCATTGTACTTTTCAAAATCTGGAGTTTTAAACTTTGGTGGAAGCACTAAGTTTGGGACCAGGCTTAGCTCTTTGATATCGACCCCGTAACGAGTTTTAGACTTCTCAATTGCTTCGACTCTCTCCTCTAACCACTTGTAGCGGTCTTCCATTAGCATTGAGGGTTCAACTTTCATTCTCTCTTTCTCCATTTCATCAAAATCTGGTACCATAGGGTTGATAAGGTCATCTCCTGGGTTGGATCCTGAGCCCATTTGGAGATTCATGGGAGATCTAATGTTAGCTTGGCATTGCTGAGGCCTAATTGTGACAGGTGGCCTTCGGGGATGTTCCTCGTGCTGCAAAGGCATTTGCGGCAGGGTAGATTCTGAAGGGATATCTTCGTTCTCCCCTCCAGTGATGGCCATGGGGCTTTTCCCTTTCCCCAAGAACCTGTTCAATAGTTGGGACATTTGAGATATCTGAGCCTTCATGTCCCTCTGGGATTCCTCCATTTCTCGTTGGATCTTGGTCAAGTGCTCTTGCATCTGTGCTTCCATTTGGTCGCTCATCTCCTTTTGGAATTGTTCTAGTTTCTGATCCATTTTCTTTATCTTAGTGCGGGTGCCGTATGGATGTTCAGCTTCCAGGTTTCCCTTTTTTCTCTCTCTTCTGTATAATTTCGACTAGTCAGATTCTCTCGATGCTTGTGATGTGATGTGATGCATTGTGATGCAAGTGTATGAAATGCAAGATTTATGAAATGCAAAATTTATGAAATGCAAAAAGACAGAAAGGTGTTGATTTGATTCAATCCCATTAGATAAACTTTACTAGAAAACGAATTTCCTTTCATAGAATGGACGATTACATATACGACTTTGCCCTAATGCCTAAATCTTTAACTTTCCTAAGGAGCCAAGCTAAACTTTGGCCTCGCTCCGATCCTGACTCGTACATCAGACTTAACGTGTCAGCCCGAACAGCCAAGGTTTGCAAATGATCGGCCGCCTCTCGTATTTGAGCCACGGCTTCGCCCATTACGTAGTCTCTGTTTCTGATCTGTTCCTGGGAACGGTGGAGCTGCTCCTTCCAGTGTTCATTGTTCATTTCAAGGAGTTCAAACCGAATTTTGCTGTCTTGTAATGCAGTTTCGAGCTCCTCTATCTTTCCTCTCATTTCCTCGATTTTGCTTTGACTAGCTCTTAATTCGACTACCGAGTTGCGACTACGGTGCAAAAGTAGTGAACTTTCTAATTCTGCTACTCGGGCGCGTAATTTCTCCTTTTCACTTTGGTTTTCTAATAGGCTCTTTTTCAAAGCATCCTCTCGTACTCGAGCATTTTGAAATTTTTTCTCCCACTGATCGGCTTTAGACTTTTCTTCTTTAATTTCTTGTCGCCATTGTTCCGATGTCTTCCCCAAACCGGCAGTTCTAATGGACAAGCGTAGTTTCTTATAGTCCGTCTTTAAGCTGTCCAAATCCTCTTCGGCTTTATTCTTGCCTTTCTTCAATTTTTCGGCCTCGAACTTGTGGAGGTCAACATCTAACCCCAACTGCATCTTTTCCTCTTCTAGCTGCTCTATTCTTTTACCTAGTTCCCGGCTTCTTCTCTCGAAATCTTGTTTGATAATCTCTAATTCAGACGGGATTACTTGCAGCTGCTCTTCTATTGGTCGAGCATTCCCTTGGGTTGGCCTTGGGACGTTGTCATTGACTCTTTTGACCCACCATTGATCGTATTCAGGCGTAGTCATCGGCCTTATGGCGAGTCTCTTCATTTTCCGAGTTTGAGTCCATGCATCTGATATCTCACGGACTTTCTTCTTATAATTATCGTCCTTGTACGAAAACTCACACTGGGCTAATCCGTGTGTCGCCGGTATAAATTGCCTCGATTGATACTGCCTCATTACTAGCAATGGGGCGTACCCAACAGCTCCCCATATCCCGAGTAAAGGGACCCAGTCGAACTCTCCGCATCGATACAAGATTTCGTCAGGGATCATCCACGGAGTCTTCCATTCTACGTCTTCCACTTGCAAATTTTGGAGGATCGCTATCCATTTCTCTCCTGATAAGTCGTCTCGCCTTGGCGTATCCGCTAATTCCTTTAGAGGAGAGTAGTTTTCAAAAAAGATTTTGCATGAGACCTTTTCCATCTTCCAGAAACGGCAATGGAACCATGAAAGCAACAGTTGTGCACATCCCATGAATCTTCCTTCGCCCACTCTTCGGCAAGCGTTCAACGATCTGAAGGTCTACAGGTGTGACTCCCTTGTCAAGTTTATCAAATAGGTCTGAAACCGCATCCTCTATGTGCCCTAATGCTTTGGGGAAGATGACCAAACCGTAGATGCTTAGAGCGAAAATGTCGACCCTCTTTTTCTTATCAGGATGTGCCAAGATCAAGTCCCTCAAGTGTTTCCATGGAATGCACTTACAATCCCCTTTTTGTTTGATCCGGGCCGTAATCCATTGCTCGCTCATTCCTGTGATGTTCATTAGCCTTTTTGAGGATGCCGACACATTAGCGAACCTTGAATATGCCTTGTCAGTTTGGATTCTCGGGCATCGAAACAAGGCTGTGTACTCTTCTATAGTTGGAACCAAATCTACATTTCCAAAAGTGAAGCAACTATAGGCGGGGTTCCAAAACTGAGTAATGGCTCGAAGTAGGTACTCGTCTACCTTGATATACAGCAGGTAGTGCAGATCACCGTAATTATGGTAGAACAGTTGTTTGTCCTCATTGCACCAGGAATCCCATATTTCCTTTAATTCCCGCGGGTCATTTTGAGCTACGCTGACGCGGGTGAAATCCCATAACTCCGATTCATGCCCTACCGTCAGGCTGTCTCCCTTTTCTTGCTGTGCTCTTTCGGACCACACTTAGACAGCCGCATTATCCTCCACTCTATCGAGAAACCCCCTTTCCATGTCAAGCTTTTCTATCTAGTAATTGAATGCGGATCAACACCCTTTCTATAATGAAATGCCATGCAATGAAAATGAAACACCACAAGTTAATCCCAGGTACAAAAGGAACTTAAAATAAACAGGATATAATCAAACTCGTATTTAAGGTAACAACTAGGGTTTGCACGGCTCTATCTACAACGGGCTCTTAGGCTCCTCTACATGTGGTTTGGTTCTAAAGTATGGGTACCTGAACCAGCAGATTCCTCGATCTTCACCCATTATAGGCTCATATGGACCGAGTTCAGTTCAGGGGAATACATTTCCCTATGGCTGCACGGAGATAAAAATCTCACGAAGACATAGGTACGGATGTATCCCGGAAGCGATCCACTATCTTGCACGGAGGTAAAAACCTCACGAAAGAGTAGCTTCTCACCCCCACTTAAGGGTGTGACCGCGATGGTCATGCAATGCAATGCCAAAGTATTTCACGAGACTTGACACTATAGCACAAGCAAATGTGTCAAAGAGAAACACGATTTTTCCAAACAATTTTCTAAACTTTCAATTAAAGGGACAAAAATCAATCAATTTACGGCCTGACCCTCTTAAGGTCCCCAGTGGAGTCGCCAAGCTGTCGAAACCATTTTTGAAAACGGAAATCGAACTTGGATTTTGAAATTGAAAACGGGAGCCGCCACCGACCTTTTATTAGGTGTGATCGGATCACCTTTGTTTTAACAAAACATTTCGGTTTACTAAAACAAGGTTTATGATCTACGAATATTTGAGAAAATAGGTTCGGGAGTCGGTTACGTGCGAGGAAGGATTAGCACCCTCGCAACGCCCGAAAATCGGTACCAAATTGATTAATTGATGTCCCAATGTCGAAAGTTTTAACAAAATTAGAAATGAATTTGGAAATTTGGGTCCTTTGGAAATGTTTGAGTCTTCCTAGAATATTAAGATTTCCTTGTTTCGAAGGGACCAAATATCACATCCAATACGTAGGACACGATAGTTTCAATCCTCAAATCCAAGGTCGTCTCTTAATCCCTAATACTCATTTATTAAAATATCAAAAGGTTGTTCGATCATTTGGTCAAGCAAGAGAACCGAGACCCAACACATAGGGCACGGTTCCTCGAATTTCCAAACACGGAACATTGCCTCGTTTTAGAAAATCTTTTTGTTTTTAGAATAAAATTGATATATAAAAGGTGTTTTAAAGAAACGTGATTTGAAAATAAGAGCAGGGTCATGCGATGAGCAATGATGATGCAACATAAATTATGTACAAGATATTATTATAGATATAGTAACGATAATAATAGTAAAGCTAATATATACAAATAATAATGCAATAACGATAATAATAGTGATTAGTAATAATAGAAAATATATAATATAGTAATAATAATAATAATAATAATAAATACGGTTAGTTAAATGAAATAATAATAAAATATATACATAAAATATAATAATGGTAATAGTAGATATACTAATAATAATAATAATATAATATAATGAACAATAATACTAGGAGTAATAATAAGTATGAAAATAATATAGTTTTAAATACAATACTAAATGTAAAGTATAATAATATATATACATATAAAAGAAATTAATAATAAATAAATGAAAATAGTCAAAAAGGACGAAAATCGAATTAGGAACAGAATGTTGGGGTAAATTTGAAATAAATAACAGAGGGAAGGGCTTTATTGAAACGCGCGTGCGAGGTGGGGGACCAGAATGGCAATTATGCCCGCGCCCTATGCGCTGCGTTTTGCGCCGGACTAAATTGAAACGGGATAAAACGTGTTGGGCCAGATTAAAGATATTAGAAAACTTAATTTAAAAGATTTAAGAATGCTGAAGGACTAAAGTCCAATTAACCCATCCTACGAAAACGCGCGGACCCTCTGACCGAGTCGGGTCGCGCGCGTGGGTCACCGAGAAACGGCGCCGTTTTGGGATTAATCCCCCTAGCCAAATACGACGTCGTAATGCTTGTATATAAGGCACAAATCCTCTTCAAAAATTCATTTTTTCTTTGTCTTTCAAAAAAAAGGTTCTCACTTTCTCTCTTTTTCTGCAGGTGCGCGTAGAAGGGGGGGAGGAGTTCTCCGACGGGACGACGCCGTTGGCGCCGTCGCCGGCCACCGCACGCGGTGGCCAGAATTCGTAAAAAAGGGTGATTTTTTTTTATTATTCTTATTTATATATATGTTTTTATATTTTATGCTTTATATATATATATATGTATGCGAATAAAAGAAAAATACAGAAATAAAAAAGAAAAATTAAAATACCTTCGAGACTACTGAATGGTTTTTTGTTTTTTTGCTTTTGAATCTGTTCTTTTTTTTGATTTTTCTGATTGATTCTCCGAAAAAAAAGCCCCTTTTACATTGTTTTTCTTCGGGTTTTATAGCCCACAACAGTATGTAAAAATAAGTAAATAAGTACAATTTGTTTTTTTGCTGTTCTGTGTCTTCTTCTTTGCAGATAGTGGGGAACAACGGGGAGTGGAGGAGGCGCGCTAGTGGTGACCAGCAGTGCGCACATGGGCAGAGGCTGCGGCGTGCCGAAGGGGAACCCTAGGGTTCCCTGATTCTTTTTAATTTTGGGGCCATGTTGGGCCTACCCGTAATTGGGCTGTGTTCGGGTAAAAGGGCCGGATAAATTTGGGCTTCTACACTCATATAATTAATTAATAGGTGTCAAGTTATGTATAACTAAGTTATGCACTATAAATATATCAATTATATAGTTATATTTTAAAATCTGCATAAATAAATGCATGTAATTATCCTAATAATAACTCTTACTTTTTCTTTCTAAGGTGCACCTAATAATAACCCATTCATTATATTTAGTGCTTACCTATCTCATTTTTGTCCACTCGTATGTATAGGTCTTGTCCCGTATAGGTATATTTCCTCGCATCCATCAAATCTCCATGCCAAGTCAAGCAGCCAATCCCTCTTCCAGTCTCTGAGTTTGCACTAGCATAAGCCATGCAAGAACAATTTCTCAAGCACTTTTCCTTGCATTGTTTCAATCCTATACTCATGTTTACAACTGCCGCAGAAGTGTCAGGCACCTTCGCATGTGGAAACTTGACGAACCCTTCTCCATTTCCACACATGGAGATACCTCGCTTCCTCATGCATCCTCCTGCCCAATCTCCTATGAACCATCCTTCGGGTGATTTGGGTTGGAATCCTGGGAAACATGTACATTCGAAAGCACCTGCGAGATAAGGGTTACAGTAACCATTTGGCCCACAATGCCCGTAAAAATCACACCGTTCCGTTGGAGTCGAATAAAAAACAATCCAACGTTGCGCTTCATTGTTCCATGATTCTCTTTGTAAAACTCCTGTTTCCTTCGCCAGCGTTCTTGATATGATAGAGCTATTTCTCACATCAGAAGAGAACGATACTTCGTAACCAGTGTTAACAAATGTATTTTTAATTATGAAGTTCTGTGTCATTTGAGGTATACCACTCCATCTTCGTCCGGTCCAAGGTCCGCTTCGCCACCATGGAGTCGAACCCTTGACCAAAAACATCTGAGGAGACCCGTTTGGGTTCATCCTAAAGGAATAGTTCCCAACCCCTGGATCATCTGGAGACTTCCAAGACGTATATATTAGGTTCAGACCGGTTCTAAGATTCAACCCAAGCTTTTGAAATGAAAGCCAAGTATTGGTTGGATGATCAAAGCTCTGCCACAGTACCGCCTTTGTGGTATCATTGTGAACCAAAACAAGATTTCCCGAATCCAAAACTTGAGCAATACAATTGCTAGTGCCTGCGAGGGAAATGTTTGTGGACCAGACAGGAAGTGTTTGGTTTGTTTGGAACAGGACAAGATTTCCAAGACGGTCGATAGAGAAGACCCCTGAAGTATCATTAATGGGATTCTCTCTGTTAGCCACCCAAACAACGGTCTTCTCCGGATGTTGATAATACCAGATGCCAACATATCGATTACTAGAACTGCCAGGGCTGAAAAATCCTAGTGCAAAAACATTGCCACTAGAGACAATCACTTCATCGTTATCTTTAATGAAGTGATGTTGCGTTATGGTGTCTGAAGAAAAGGATAAGTTAGAAAGAAAGAAAATAAGCAGTATTTTGAGAAGCCATATAACCGGATTCATACCGCTTCAGTACATGCTTCGGGTGTTCCGGAAGAATGATATATATTGAATTGCTGAAGAGAGCAGTTGGGATCTCAGTGTCGCATTGAAAAGTGGATGGTCCCATTACGTTAATTACTGGGTCTCTTGAGCATTTATTTCTGTTTGGTTCAACCGTTGAGAGATTACTTTACCGAGTCAAGGCAAGTAAATACCTAAACTCCGTCTTACAAATGTTCTGTTCTGAAAATTTAATACGCGTAGGTGGTTAACGATTATTTTCTCTTCCATAATTAGATTTTAGAAACATTCATTTTCAATCTTGTTAATTGGTATGTGAAAACAATTATAGCCACCATTTTCCCTTCCACTTGAAATTTTAATATTTTTTTCCTCTTCCATACAAACTAGACTAGACCTATTCATAGGTTAGGTCACTCAGCTCGACTTAAAGGTCGGCCTGAAATGTGGAAGAATTTAGGTAAAAATATAGGCCAAAAATGGGATTGGACAAAAAAGAAAGCTCGTTTAAAAAGAGGGTCAGGCCTCGGGAAAGGCATTTTTAGCCTGGGCCCGGCCTGAATTCACTAAAGGATAATTTTTTTTTTAATTTTATTTTCTCCTTATTTTGTTTCTATTTTACTATTATGTTGCTACTATTTTGTTGTTGTTGTTTGGATATTATATAAAACTTGTTTTATTATTAATTTTGTTCTTATTTTAAAGACATTTGTTAATTTTATTATTATTTTAAAGACATTTGTTAATTTTATTATTATTTTAGAGGCATTTGCTTGTTAAGTTGCATCTATCTTAGTGTTATTTAAGTATACATATTTTTTAAAATTTATTTTCAATTTGCTGAGAAATATTTATTTGATGTTTTTAGTATTTTTGATGTATTATATATATTTTAAAGTTATATAAAAAATAATATAAAAATTAATATGGGCGGGCTAGACCGGGTCAAGTCGGGCCCGAGTATTAACATTTTTTATCTAAGTTGGGCTTGAATAAAATTTTAAGCTCATATTTTAAGTCGGGCTAGACCCAAACCTAACAAACGGATCCAAATTTTCAATTGAACCCGACCATGCATACCTCTAATAGAAACATTCTATTTCAATTGGAATTTCAGCGAGATTGATAAGTTAAAACAATTATAGCCACGATTTTCTCTTCCACTTGAAAAAAAAAAAAAACCAACTCCAATTAAACAAGAAAAGAAGTATATTGATCCTGCTCAAAAAACTAGGTTTAAACCCTCCATCCTCCTATATATAGAAAAATAAAATAAGATTATCCAATGCATTGAACTTTTACCATTTTCATTAGTATTTTTGAGATTATTAAAGAGATTTGGTATGAAAACTCTTCATGAAGTACATTACTTATTAGAGATATCTAATGAGTTCAACCATCGAGCATCAAAAGTCTTTCAATTTTTACATGATTTGAGTCAAATGAATTTAAAAATTTTAATACAAAAATAAATAAGTGATTTAACTATTATTTTCTCCTGCATGTTAGTCAATTCCATTTTTTCAAAATATTATTATTTTGATTATTTTTTAGAATGTGTTGTAGGTTATTTTGATTATTGGTGAAAAATGTATATGGATGAGAACAAAATTAAGAATGGTATAATAAAAGCGAATGCTCGTTAAAGAATTAAATAAAATAAACAAGCGGTGATAATCTTAAATAAATAAAGTGATAAATGCAATGAATTATATTTGCGTATTTGAGTCTTAATGAAAAACTAATAAGTAAGAAGAATTAAAATTTTATTAGTTGTTTAAAACGTGTAAGTAATAAGACTTTGTGAAAAACTTATATTTATTTATTGATAAGATTACATTATTGTACAAAATTTGAAGATTGAAAAGTTGTTGATCTATATTAACTTATGTTAATGCATTGGAATGTACATAAAAGCTTAGGATAGTTTAGGTGTTTCTAATTACATTGGCCTATGTTGTTATATGTTACTTGAAATCATGGTGGAATTTTCTACTTAGTTAAGACTTGATTTTTCAATTGGCATAAACATGTTTATGGGATGAGTTTGTGCTTGAATGAAGTTTAAAATAGTTTTAAAATAATTTGAAACTCATGAATATAATATGATGATGTTTGGGATGATTTAAAGTATTTTTTAACTAATTTTGAGGTCCTCTGTATTTAAGTCCTGAAACTAAACCGTATTGAGACTTGCAAATCAATAGCTAAAAAGCTATAATAAGTAAGTCAAGTCTCAAGATTTGCAAGTCAATAGCTAAAAGACTTTAGTAAGTAGGCTAAATCTCAAGCCTTGACCGATGCAACTTGTGTTTTTGATCATTTTAAATCCCAAGACCCTATTTAATGTTTTGAGTATTTTTAAATTTGAGAAATGATTTGAAATTATTTTTAAAATTTGTTGAAACTTTGTAAATGTTGAAAATTGGTTTAAGCATTTTATTAAGATGTGAAATTAATGTTTTGTAAGAAATATATATCACTTACCTGTGTGGATTATGATGAGACCAGGTACAATTAAAGCAAATATTGCATCCAAGCTTAATTAAGACAATTTTTTTTTTTTAAGTTCAGATAGAAGATCGAGATATTTCTAAAGATTAGATCATCATGCGATGATGTCCCGAGCTAGATCAGCATAAAAATTGTCATAACTCTAACATATATGTCGTAACCATTTTTTGACAAAAACGGGAATTGAACTTGGGTTTTGAAAATGGGTAAAAAGGGAGTCGCCACTGACCTTTTATTAGGTGTGATCGGATCACTTTTGTTTTAATAAAACATTTTGGTTTACTAAAACAGGGTTTTTGGTCTACGAACATTCGAGAAAATAGGTTCGGGAGTCGGTTACGTGCGAGGAAGGATTAGCACCCTCGCAACGCCCAAAATTGGTACCAAATTGATTAATCGATGTCCTAATGTCGAAAAGTTTGAAATGATTTTTGATATCTTGCTCTCTTTATGGCTTTTAAACGACTTGATCGAATAATGATATTCCCTTGTTTCGAAGGAATAGAGTTTCACATCCAGCACGATTGGACGCGATAATCTAAGTCCTTGAATCCAAGATCATCTCCGAAATCCTCCAAGTACATATTTTTTGAAATTTTGGAAAGGGTATTTTGCTCATTCGGTCATACGAAAGAAAAACGCACCCAGCACGATTGGGCACGATCTTTTCGAACTTCCAAATGCACAAATATCACCTTATTTGAAAATTTGAAAGGTTATCCACTTGTTCGGTCAAACGAAAAGTCACACCCAGTACGATTGGGCGTAAAGTTTTGAATTCCCAAACTCATGAATATTACCCTTGTGAAAACTCATTTTTAGGAAAAAAAATATATAAAAAATAATAAAAGATGGAATACTGGATTACGATGAGACGACGAAAGCGAGAAAATTAGCAAAAACATGATAATAGGAAAATGCAATAATGAAGACATAAAAATAAAATTAAAATAATAACAATAAACAAAAACTAAAAGGTGTTAGTAGTTATAGAGATAATAGTAAATATTAATGATGCAAAAATATGTACAATATACTAATATAATATCTTAATAATAATAATAAAGTTAGTGTATACAGACGATAATACAATAATAATAATAATAGTAAAAATAGTAGTAATATAAGAAATATAACAATAATAATAATAATGACAATATGTATAACATAATAATAGTAAATACGATAATAGTAAAATAATAGTATAGTAATAATAATAATAATAATAATAATAATAATAATAATAATAATAATAATAATAATAATAATAATACAAAATATGTACAAGACGATAATATATGGCACTAATAATAATGACAATAATGTTAATAAAAATATGATAATAGTAATAATAATAATGATAGTAAATATATATATGTACAGCTAATAATATCACTAATAGTAACTAATAATAATAATTGTAACTAATAATAATAATAATAATAATAATAATAATAATAATAATAATAATAATAATAATAATAATAAAATACAGTTAGTTAAACGAAATAATAATAAAATATATACATAAAAAATATAATAATGTAGTAGTAGATATACTAATAATAATAATAATAATAATAAAAATAATATAATGAGTAATAATACTAGGAGTAATAATAAATATGATAATAATATAGTATTAAATACAATACTAAACGTAAAGTATAATAATATATATGTATATAAAAGAAATTTACAATAAATAAACGAAAATAGTCAAAAAGGATGAAAATTGAATTAGGAACAGAATATTGGGGTAAATTTGAAATAAATAGCAGAGGGAAGGGCTTTATTGAAACGCGCGTGCGAGGAGGGGGACCAGAATGGCAATTATGCCCGCGCCCTATGCGCTGCGTTTTGCACCGGGCTAAATTGGAACGGGATAAAACGAGTTGGGCCAGATTAAAAATACTAGAAAACTTAATTTAAAAGATTTAAGAATGCGGAAGGACTAAAGTCCAATTAACCCATTCAGTGAAAACGCGCGGACCCTCTGACCGGGTCGGGTCGCGCGCGCGGGTCGCCGAGAAACGGCGCCGTTTTGGGATTAATCCCCCTAGCCTAAAACGACGTCGTTTGGTGTTTGTATAAAAGGCCATAAATCTTGAAAAAAAATCATTTGTAACCTGTTCTCAAAAAAAAATTTTCCCAAGCCCCTCTTTTCTCTCTGCAGGCCCCAAGTCCGGCGAGGGGGTCCACCGTGGCGTCGCCGTGTCGGCCATCGCACGCGGTGGCCGGAAATCGCAAAAGGTATGTCTTTTTCTTCTTTTTTTTATATGCTTTAAATATTTATATATATATAGGTATATATTGGTGAATAAACGAAGGGAAAGAAATAAAAAATAAAATTAAAACAAAACAAAATACCTTCGTAGGTTTTGTCTCGATTAGTTGGATTTTTGGATTTTCGTTTTTTGTTTGTGATTTGAGAGAAAAAAAAGGTTGGCTTCAGATTATTTTCTATCTTGATTGCCAATAGAAAAAAAAAGGCCCCCATTACACGATTTTTTCTGCGGCTTTATAGCCGAATCATAGCAAACAAATAATAAAAAAAATCCTTTGCTTGTGTTGCTATTGTTCCTTGTCTTCTCCTTTGCAGGTTGTGGGGAACAGTGGGTAGTGGGGTTGTAGCGCACTCGGTAGTGGAGGCTAGAGGCTTGCGGCGCACCAGGCGTGAGAGAGGGGAGCGGCGCCTAGGGTTCCTGGAACCCTAGGTTTTCCTGAAGTTTGTGGTTATGTTGGGCCTTTTGGGCCGACTACCAGTTTGGGTCTGGTATTGGGTTTGTTTTGGGTTTAATGGTTTGGGTTTGAAAGTGGACTTTGGACATTTATTTGTTTTTTTTTTGGCTGAATTTTGGGTTGTAAATGGGCCCACGGGCAAAATTGGTTATTACAGCTGCCCCTCTTTGCTCATTGTCGTGAAACGAGAATAGAGCAAAGACAATAGAAGAACCAATTTTGCCCGGTCTTGGCCAAGCCTTGACTTGTTGGTCCTCGTCTTTTTTAAAACAGCTTCAAACTCAACTGTAACTTGTCGCTTCGATCCGCTTCACTGCTTCGTTATATCTTCAGGGAGATAACATTTCCTGTTCCATTGCCTCTTCAAGGGCACAGTAGCTAGTGCCTTGATCGGCTTCGATGTAATTTCAGGACTTTGATCTTCTCCACCGGGACTTCGAGGAGATAAATCTGAATTTTTCAAACTGCTTCCTTTGTATCTTCGGGGAGACTTCGATCTTCATTCCACTCCATTGCTACTTCAGAAAGATATGGCTTGTAGCTTCATTTTGCACTTGCTCAATCTTCTTTATCCACTGGAACTTCTTTGTCAAATTTGCTCAACGCGACTTTAGTTTTCCATCTGTAAGCACCTCCGCGTGTGCCCCAAGGCTCAACCACACTCTCACGAGTTTTTTTTTTGAACCAAGAGAAATTGAACAGTAGAAATTGAAAATACCTCAGCGTGATGCATCAACTCACCTCTCACAATATGAGTTGATATTTTGAAAGAAGTTAAAAGACACCTCAGGGTATGACCCGAGGCTCAATTCACCTCTCTTTGAATATGAGTTGATATTTTGAAAAGAAATTAAAAGACACCTCAGGGTGTGACCCGAGGCTCAACTCACCTCTCTCTGAATATGAGTTGATATTTTGAAAAGAAATTAAAAGACACCTCAGGGTGTGACCCGAGGCTCAACTCACCTCTCTCTGAATATGAGTTGATATTTGAAAAGAAATTAAAAGACACCTCAGGGTGTGACCCGAGGCTCAACTCACCTCTCTCTGAATATGAGTTGATATTTTGAAAAACATTAAAAGACACCTCAGGGTGTGACCCGAGGCTCAACTCACCTCTCTCTGAATATGAGTTGATATTTTGAAAAGAAATTAAAAGACACCTCAGGGTGTGACCCGAGGCTCACACCTCTCTCTGAATATGAGTTGATATTTGCAACCGGAATCTCAAAATATATCATCTAGTGGAACTCGAATGTCTTCTTTCTCCTTGGTTTAGCGCTACCATTGTCAAGACTTCTTGCTTTACTGGCGTACCTGTATGTGATGACGTCATGATATGCATGTGTTTGTCCTAAAGCCTACATGATCATGCCATGCATCCTGGGTTTTTCTTGTTATGACTCTCATGATGACCCGTCCTCGTTGCTTCGATTCTTGAATTCTCGGATCCTGTTCCCGTCCCCAGGTTCGACGAGTAATCCGTGTACCCCGATTTTTTTTGCCCCCTATTGAACTTTGTCCTTGCTTTGAAGCTTCCGTATTTACCCAATTCTCATCCAGGTAATGCTCCCCATTCTTTTTGTTTAGAGTGTGTAGTCTTGCTATTTACCTCCAAAATGAAACATAAATAAAATGCATGAAAATGGCAAAATAGGCATGAAAGGTGTTCCTCGTATCTTTATTTCAAAAGCAGCAAGAAAATTGACAAGGAATGACTCGATTAAGAAAGCATCATAAAAGGAAAAAAAGTTTAGTTGTAGTAAGTGCTCTAGATATCCGACGTGTGAACTTCTCCATGTTTCTTCATCCTGAATCTTTTCGAGCGAGATTTTTCGTGTAGCAGATTCTTGAGCTTCAGAGTCCGCTTCAATACCATGATCTCGCCGTTTGACTCTTTTTTCGACCCATTCCTGCCTTTCCGGGCCAAATTTGCTTCCTTAGGATGCCTTTTCGGGTTTTCATCCTGAGCCTCCTCTGTTTATCAGGATGCCCCCTTTCCGTTTTTTTTAGGCGTAATATTTCTTCACGGCATCTGAATTCACCGGATTTGGTAACTCCTTCCCATCCATTTCAGTGAGAATCAGAGCTCCACCTGAGAAAGCTCTCTTGACGACGTATGGTCCTTCCCAATTCGGTGCCCATTTTCCTCGAAAGTCCTTTTGTATAGGGAGAATCTTCCTCAACACGAGTTCTCCTTCACGAAATTCTCTTGGACGCACCTTCTTGTTATGGGCTGCGATCATTCTCCTTTGGTACATCTGTCCGTGACAAATTGCTTTCAAGCGTTTTTCTTCGATCAGATTCAATTGGTCATATCGAGCCTGAACCCATTCAGATTCTTCTAGTTTTGACTCCATTAAGATTCGCAGAGAGGGGATTTCCACCTCGATGGGCAGTACAGCTTCCATTCCATAGACTAGAGAGAAAGGTGTTGCCCCCGTAGAAGTCCACACACACGTGCGATATGCATATAGAGTAAATGGTAGCTTCTCGTGCCAGTCTTTATACGTCTCAGTCATTTTTCCAATGATCTTCTTGATATTCTTGTTAGCGGCTTCTACTGCTCCGTTCATCTTTGGACGATAGGGTGAGGAATTATGATGCTTTATTTGAAATTGCTCGCACACCTCCTTCATCATTTTGTTGTTCAGATTTAAAGCATTATCTGAAATAATTCTCTCAGGCAAACCGTATCGGCATATGATCTCCTTTTTTAAGAATCTGCATACCGCTGTCCTTGTCACATTAGCAAACGAAGCGGCCTCTATCCATTTTGTGAAGTAGTCTATGACTACAAAAATGAATCGATGTCCATTAGAAGCTTTCGGGGAGATTGACCCTATAACATCCATGCCCCACATAGAAAAGGGCCACGGGGAAGTCATGACATGAAGGGGTGAAGGTGCTGCATGAATTTTATCGCCATAAACTTGACATTTGTGACACTTTCGTGCGTAACTAATGCAATCGCTTTCCATTGTCAGCCAGTAATAACCGAGCCTCATAATTTGCCTGGCCATAATGAAGCCATTGGCGTGCGTTCCACAAACTCCTTCATGGACCTCTTCGAGTATCTTTCTGGCTTCAACAGTATCCACACATCTCAGGAGGACTTGATCTTTTCCTCTTTTGTACAGGATGTCCCTATCGAGAATGAATCCCGCCGCCAATTTCCTGATCGTTCTTTTGTCGTTCTCATTTGCTTGCTCGGGATATCTTTGATTCTTGACATATTCTAAGATATCTCGGAACCATGGTTGCCCATCTGCCTCATTGTCAATGCTAAGACAATGCGCAGGGGCCTCGTATATGCTCATCTGGAGAGGCATTATTTCTGTTTCTCGGTTTGCTTTGAACATTGAAGCCAAGGTGGCCAGGGTGTCAGCCAACTGGTTTTCTTCCCGTGGGAAATAATTAAAAGTCACTTCTTCGAATTCTTCACTCAATTCTACAACAAGATTGCGATATTTAACCAACTTCGAGTCTCTTACTTCCCAATCCCCACGGATTTGGTAAATCACCAATGCCGAGTCCCCGGAGACTGCCAAGACCTTAACGTTCTGCTCGATAGCTGCGCGAAGTCCCATGATGCAAGTCTCATATTCTGCTATGTTGTTGGTACAGAAGAAATTTAATCTGGCAGTAAAGGGGTAATGATACCCTTCTGGTGACACTAAGACTGCTCCAATTCCGTGCCCCAATGCATTTGACGCGCCATCAAAACTCATCTTCCATGATTTCTCTTTCGACGATTCACATTCTTCTTCCGTAACGCATATCAAGTCTTCGTCTAGAAAGTCAAATTTCAATGGCTCGTATTCTTCTGTCGTTCGAGTTGCTAAGAAATCAGCTATTGCGCTCCCTTTAATCGATTTTTGGCTCACGTATACGATGTCATACTCCGAGAGTAAGATCTGCCATCGCGCCATTCTTCCTGAGAGTGCAGGTGATTCCATCATGTATTTTATTGGGTCCAGCTTTGAAATCAACCACGTTGTATGATACAGCACATATTGTCTAAGCCTCCGAGTTGCCCAGACCAGAGCACAACAGAATTTTTCGATTGACGGATACCTTGCTTCATACTCCGTGAATTTCTTACTGAGATAATAGATCGCCTGTTCATTTATTCCGAACTCATCATGTTGCCCCAAGACGCAACCCATTGAGTTTTCGAACACAGTCAGATATAGTATTAGCGGTCTTCCGGGAGTTGGTGGTACTAGCACCAGATGACTAGATAAATACTGCTTTATCTTGTCGAAAGCCTCTTGACATTCCTCGTCCCATTCTCCAGAATTATATTTTCGAAGGAGTCGAAAAATTGGATCACACTGCTTGGTGAGTTGAGCAATGAATCGAGCGATGTAATTCAGTCTCCCTAGGAATCCTCTGACTTCCTTTTGTGTGCGCGGGGGCAGTAGTTCTTGTATGGCCTTTATTTTATCCGGATCAACCTCGATACCTTTCTCGCTAACGATGAATCCCAATAATTTTCCCGAGGTAGCCCCAAAGGTACATTTGGCAGGGTTAAGCTTTAGTTGGAATTTTCTCAGTCTTTCGAATAGCTTCCGGAGGTTTTCAACATGCTCTCTTTCTCCTCGAGATTTGGCGATCATATCGTCAACATAGACTTCTATTTCCTTATGCATCATGTCGTGGAACAGTGTTACCATGGCTTTTTGATATGTTGCCCCGGCATTCTTTAGACCGAACGGCATCACTTTGTAGCAGAATGTCCCCCACATCGTCGTGAACGTAGTTTTCTCCATATCCTCGGGAGCCATCTTGATTTGATTGTAGCCCGAAAATCCATCCATAAAGGAGAAAAATGAATTCTTCGCCGTGTTATCTACCAATGTATCGATGTGTGGCAACGGGAAGTTATCTTTAGGGCTCGCTCGATTCAAATTACGGTAATCCACACACATTCGTACTATGCCATCTTTCTTCGGTACTAGGACTATATTAGCCACCCATTCTGGATACCTAGAGATTTGTAAGAATCCAGCGTCCAACTGTTTCTTTACTTCTTCCTTTATCTTTAAGAGCATTTCAGGCCTCATCCGCCTTAACTTCTGTTGGATAGGCTTGCATTCTGGTTTTAGTAGGAGTCTATGGACCGCTATATCTTCGTTCAAACCTGGCATATCTTGATACGACCATGCGAACATGTCTTTGTACTCATGAAGTAAGGTGATCAGATCATGCTTGGTGTCTTCAGACATGGAGGTCCCAACTCTTACCTCTTACTTCTTTTCTTCATTTCCTAAATTCACTGTCTCGACCGATTCTTGATAGGGCAGAATCTGTTTATCCTCTTGTTCTACCATTCTCAGTAGGTCTGGGGAAGAGGCATAATCTTCGGCATCTTCTTCAGCCTCGAGTTCTCCCACGCAAATAGCTTTCTCGAAGTCGATTCTAGGATTTGTAACAGGATTGTTCACGTCGTTGATATCTGAGCACCTGAAAAGTAGACGAAAAAGAAAACTATAGAGGGACATCAAGGTATCAGATCCTATAAACGTGATATGATGATATGGGATATATAGGGGCAGGTAAAGAAGGAAATAAATATGGAATCGGTGAGAATGAAATGAACACGACAAAATGCATCTTTATTCATGTTTCATTTAAAAGCTAGATAGACAAAATGAACTCTCATAACAGATTCCCCTACAGCTTAGGGGCATACAAAAAGCCAACATTGAGCATTACTTTGGAGGAGGCTTGGAAATCATGAGAAGGTCCACAGCAGTCCAATTGTTAGGAGTGAATCCCGGGGGGCAAGGGCGTATCGCTGAGATGCCTTCCATTGCATTATTCCCTTTGCTAATGACATTTATGCTGAAGTCCTGTAGATCCTTTTCTACCCATGACACCATGTTTTGTGGATCATCTCTTCCCGGGAATATAATTCCAGCCGAGGTAAATGTTTTTGACAAAGGCGGATATGTTATGGGCTCCCACTCCAATTCTCGACCTGTGACTCTTGCGATCCTCCTTTCTTGCTCTCTTTGTAACTGTTTCTTTCTTTGCTGCACGCCGGGCTTAAATCCTAAGCCGTATCGAGCCTTGTGGGGTACTGGTTTTAGCGCTCTAGCCATCCCTTGCCGGTATTTCCCTAAGCCTTTCCTTGCTCGGGCTCCTTTTCCAACCGTTAGTTTGATTCCCATCCTGGTATTCCTTGACAACTTGGGCATGGGAGCTTTACTTCCTTCAGCGACAAAAGTAGCATTGATGAATTCGAAGGAGCGGAAGGAACATTCTACTGCATCTTTGTTCACTTCGATGTAGGGCGCATCAGTGGAGACCGACGCGACGATGTCTTCCTCACCAGCGACCGTGATCAAGCGATCATCCATGACAAACTTCATCTTCTGGTGGAGAGATGAAGGGACTGCCCTAGCAGAATGGATCCAAGGTCTCCCTAAGAGGCAATTGTATGAAGGCGAGATATCCATAACTTGGAATTCTATGTTGTATGTACACGGGCGCACATCCAGAGGAATTTCAATCTTCCCCATGACCTCTCGTCGTGTCCCATCGAATGCTCTTACTGTAGAATGACAAGGCCTAAGATAAGACATATCTATTGGCATTCTGGATAGTGTGGCTAAAGGCATGACATTAAGCGCAGACCCGTTATCAATGAGTACACTCGGCACTATGTAACCCTTACAATAGGTAGTGATGTGCAATGCTTTGATAGAGCCTCTACCGTTCGGTGGTATTTCATCATCACTGAAAGAGATGAAAATATCCGCGTTTAAGTTGTTTGCCCATCTATCAAGCTTTTCAATGGGTACGTTGCTCGGCACATATGCTTGGTTTAACACTCTTAATAAAGCGTTTCGGTATGGTTCTGAGCTTAACAGTAGAGATAACACTGAGATCTTTGCCGGTTGCTTGTTCAACTGCTCCACGATATTATACTCGCTGTGCTTGATAAACCTTAAAAATTCATGTGCTTCGTCCTTATTCACGGGCCTTTTAGATTCTTGTTCAGCTCGTATTTCAACCTCAGCCTCGGCTTCATGCATTGGCGCCTTTCCCTTTCTACTCGCGTCGACGACTTTCTTTTTTGGTTCAACCATCTCGGGGGAATAACATCTCCCACTACGGGTGAAATTCCCTACCTCGCCAACATCATCAGTCGTAGCTTCGGGCATGGTAATGCTGACATCATATTTCCATGGTACCGCCTTGCTGTCCTTGTAAGGGAAGGAAGAAGGCACATTGATTATCATCTTCGGTTTCGCCTCCTCTTTCTTTGCTTCGTAGTAGATTATCAAGGGTCGATCAGCACTATAAGGAGGACCTGATGATTGACCTTCAGAAGTACATACATCCTTTTCGTCGAACTCTTCTTTCTTACTACAGATCGTAACCTCCTTATTGTCCATCATACCTTGAAGCAGTTCTTTAAACTCCTCGCAAGATTGGATGTGGTGTCCTTCCATGCCATGAAAAACGCAAAAACTTTGACTTTCTATGATTTCCTTCTTGAACCTTCTGGTAAGCAAACCCTTTTCAGTCATTATTTCCCATACTTTCTCCAAAGGTGTTCTTATCTCGGAGATATGACTTTTGGCTCGCCACCTATCTTCCTGTGCCACCACACTTATGTTCCCTATGGGATGGTTAGGGAGTGGATTCCCAGCCAAATTACTGACCCCATCAAATCGTAGAATGCCCGCATCAATCAGACTTTGAACCTTTCTTTTAAAGGCTAGGCAATTATCTGTGGAATGCCCCCGGTTTCCAGCATGGTACATGCAGCTAGCATTAGGATCGTACCATTTAGGGTATGGAGGTTTCAAAGGTGCTATGTAATGCGGTGCTATTAATTGTTTCTCCAGTAATTTTGGGCACAGTTCTCCGTATGTCATGGGAATAGGGGCAAATTGAGGTTTTTCGGGGTTGGATCTCGTCGGCCTTGGTTCACTTTTGGGTTGGCTCGAAGCGGTCATGGTATTTGGTGAGAATATGGTGAGTGGTCTTTGGACATCGGCGGTATAGACGGGATAAGGAGGAGGGGTTTGATAATAGAGGTTCTGAGGAGGAAAATAGAGGTTTGGAGGTGGGCGGAATTGAGGCCGTGGTTGGATAGGGTATGGATTAGGAGCGTAATGATTCTCGGTCCCTACCATATGGGTTTCAGGCTCCTTCTTCTTTACTGGCCTTTTAGAGCTTTCAGACCCTTCCATCATTCCGTTCCTGATGCCGTTTTCGATGAGCTCTCCAGATATTACGACATTCGCGAAGTCCTTTGTGGCATTCCCCACCAGCTTGTCATAGAATGGCGCTTTTAAAGTGTTGATAAAAAGGACTGTGATCTCAGTTTTGGTCAGTGGAGGTTCCACTTGAACCGAGGCGTCTCTCCACCTTTGAGCATATTGCCTAAAGGTCTCAGATGGCTTCTTTTCCATCATCTGCAACGTTAGTCGATCAGGTGCTATGTCAGAGACGTGCTTATATTGCTCACAGAATGTTGTAGCTAAGTCATCCCATGATTGGATCCTCTCTCTACCTAGCTGATTGTACCACCGGAGGGCTGACCCGATCAGGCTCTCTTGAAAGCAGTGTATCAACAGCTTGTCTTCATCTTCATGACCAGCTATTTTTCGGTAAAACATGGTGAGATGCGCCTTTAGACACCTTGTTCCATCATATTTTTCAAAGTCTGGTGCTTTAAATTTTGGAGGCAAGACCAGACCGGGAACCAAACTGAGCTTTTTGGCACTCATTGCGGAAGAGACTCTAGTTCCTTCTATCGCCCTGAGCCTTTCTTCCAAATCCTTGTACTTGTCCTGAGCATCCCGATCCTTCGTTTTTAACTTGGCTAGTTCCATAGGATCATCCAAATCTGGGACAATAGGGTCAGCTGGGTTAGTTCCATGACTTGATGCAAATACTCCTTGCCCTAGACTGGCAGGTGAGGGTACAGGCGGGTGTTCTAGGCCTGTAAATTCCTTTTGAGGCCAGACTCCATGGGGTGGAGTAAATCCTGGGGGATGGTCTTCGCTTTCTTCCCCGGAACTAGTTGTAGGGTCTTTTCCTTTGTTTGTTATCCCCTTCATTATTTGAGTCATTTGGGCCATCATATCCCGTTGAGCCTCTATCATCTGGTCTTTCAATTCTTGCTGAAACTTCTTCATCTGGTCTTGTATATCTTTCTGGAATTGTTCGTATCTTTGGTCCATTGCTTTTGCCTTACGACGAGTGTTGTAGTAATGTATGATAGGTTGATTTTCGTCGGTTTCCAGGGTAACCTCTGTCACGATTTTAACCAATTAGGCTCCTTTTTGATGCAAATGTTGTGATGTATGCGAATGGATGAAATGCAATGCAAATGCGTGAAATGAATGCAAAAGACATCGATTCTCATTCAATTTCTTATAGAAAGCTTGTTTAAGAAACAAAATCCTTTACATAAAATTGAGTCATATAAGCGACCTAGCCCTTATGCCTAGAATTTTAATTTTCTCGAGGAGCGAGGCTAACTCTCGACCCCGGTTTGACTTTGATTCATACAGTATACTTAATACGTCGGCTTGGACCGCTAAGGATTGTAGATGTTCAGCCACTTCTCGTATCTGTGTTACTGCTTCACCCATGACGTAATCCCTTTCTTTGACCTGATTCTGAGATTGTTGGAGCCGGAACTAACTATTCTCTAGTGCCATTTCGAGCTCTACTAATTTCCCTTTTAACTCTTCAATCTGGTTTAGGCTTGATTTTAGCTTCACCATAGAGTCGTGTCTTCGGTCAAACGTCTTTTCTTGTTCTATTAATCGAGCCTTCAGTGTCTCATTCTCCCTTCGGTTCTCACTTGCAGTTTTCTTTAGAACATCTCTTTGTGCTTGAACCTCTTGGAACTTTTCCCTCCACTGATCAACCTTGGCTTTCTCTTCTCGAATTTCTTGACGCCATTGTTCTGAAGTTTTACCCAATCCGGCAGTCCTCATTGACAGACGCAGCTTTCTATAATCTGTCTTCAAGCTCTCCAGGTCTTCTTCGGCCTTTCTCTTTCCTTTCTTCAATCTCTCAACCTCTGAATTTTGGACATCCATATCCAACATCAAATACATCTTTTCTTCTTCTAGTTGCTCTATCCTCTTTTTCAACTCTGAATTTTTATTTTCAAAGTCTTGCTTTATAATCTCCGTCTCGGAAGGGACTACTTGTAAGTATTTCTCTATCGGTTGAGTACCATCGTGTATCGGTTCAGGGACGTTATCGTTTATTCTCCTACTCCGCCAGGCATTATACTCTAGGGTTACCATTGGACCTACCGCAATTCTTTTCATCCGGCAAACTTGTTTCCAAGTATCGGCGATCTCCCGAACCTTCTTCTTGGAATTATTCCCTTTATACGAAAACTCGAACTGAGCTAGGCTGTAAGTCGTCGGTATAAACTGTCTTGAGTTGTATTGCCTTAGCACAAGCAAAGGAGCATACCCAATGGCTCCCCAAATTCCTAGCAGGGGAACCCAATCATAACTCCCACAACGGTAGATAATTTCATCGGGGATAAACCAAGGGGCTCTCCATTCAATGTCTTTTTCTTGGAGATTTTGAAGGAGTGCGATCCAATTTTCCTCTGATATGTCGTCTCTCTTGGGCTTATCCGCCAACTCCTTTAATGGGGAATAATTTTCATAGTGAACTCGACAAGAAGCTCTATCTATTTTCCAGAAATGGCTGTGGAACCAAACTAGAAATAATTGCGCACATCCCATGAATCTACCCTCGCCCGCTCTCCGGCACGCATTTAAAGATCTAAACGTTTCGGCAAGAATGGCTGGTATTGGCGTAACTGCTTTGTCAAGACGATCGAATAAGTCAACAACTGCTTCGTCCACATGCCTCAAAGCTCTCGGGAAAATTACGAGGCCATAGATACTTAAGGCGAAGATGTCAACCTTCCTCTTGGCATCGGGATGTGTCAATATCAAGTCCTTTAAGTTTGCCCATGGAATGCATTTCCCTTCACCTTTTTGCTGAATACGTGCCACGACCCATTGTTCACTCATTCCAGTGATGCTCATCAGTTTCTTTACCAAGGTTGGTGCATTGCCGGCCCTAAAGTAGACTTTATCGACCTGAGCCCTTCGATTACGCAGTAAAGCCGTGTATTCTTCTATGGTAGGTACCAAATCCACTTTCCCGAATGTGAAGCAGCTATATGCGGGATTCCAATATTGGGTTATGGCCCGAAACAAGTGTTTGTCCACTCTGATATCAAGCAAATAGGGTAGATTGCCATAATTAAGGTAGAAAAGCTGCTTAGTCCCCTCATCCCAATGAGCCCACATATCTTTTAATTCTTGTAACTCATTCTGTATTATGCTGATGCGAGTAAAGTCCCCTAACTCCGATGTACATCCCTCGGCTAGACTATCCCCTTTCTCGAGTTGTATCTTCTCTGACCATATACGCACGGCCGCGTTATCCTCTACTTTATCAAGGAATCCGTCCCCCATAACAAGCTTCTATCTTAGTAACTGAACAGAGATCGACACCTTTTAATGTGAAATGACATGCAATGCAATCAAAACAAGAGAAAACGTTATTGCAAGAGAAGATAAGCGGAAAAAAATTAGTACAAGAGAAATAAGCAAACATAAAACACCTATTGGGGTGACTACTAGGGGTTTAGCGTGGTTCTGTCCAAGATGGGTTCCTAGGTTTCTCTACATGTGGTTCAGTTCTAAAGAGAGGTACCCGAACTAGCAGATTCCTCAATCCTCACCCATTATAGGCTCATACGGATCGAGTTCAGTTCAGGGGAATACATTTCCCTATGGCCATGCGGAGGCGAAAACCTCACGAAACCATAGGTACGGATGTATTCTGGAAGCGGTCCCCTAGCCCATGCGGAGGTGAAAACCTCACGAAGGCATAGCTTCTCGCTCCCACTTAAGGGTGTGACACAACGGTCATGAAAAGATGAATGCAGAGACACCCTATGAGACTCGACATCATAGTATCAACAGATGTGTCAAAAGAAACATGATTTTTTTTTTCAAAATGATTTTCCAAATCTTGACAAAAGGACAAAGAATAATCAATTTTACGGCCTGACTCTCGAAGCATCCCCAGCGGAGTCGCCAAGCTGTCGTAACCATTTTTTGACAAAAACGGGAATCGAACTTGGGTTTTGAAAATGGGTAAAAAGGGAGTCGCCACCGACCTTTTATTAGGTGTGATCGGATCACTTTTGTTTTAATAAAACATTTCGATTTACTAAAACGGGGTTTTTGGTCTACGAACATTCGAGAAAATAGGTTCGGGAGTCGGTTACGTGCGAGGAAGGATTAGCACCCTCGCAACGCCCAAAATTGGTACCAAATTGATTAATCGATGTCCTAATGTCGAAAAGTTTGAAATGATTTTTGATATCTTGCTCTCTTTATGGCTTTTAAACGACTTGATCGAATAATGATATTCCCTTGTTTCGAAGGAATAGAGTTTCACATCCAGCACGATTGGACGCGATAATCTAAGTCCTTAAATCCAAGATCATCTCCGAAATCCTCCAAGTACATATTTTTTGAAATTTTGGAAAGGGTATTTTGCTCATTCGGTCATACGAAAGAAAAACGCACCCAGCACGATTGGGCACGATCTTTTCGAACTTCCAAATGCACAAATATCACCTTATTTGAAAATTTGAAAGGTTATCCACTTGTTCGGTCAAACGAAAAGTCACACCCAGCACGATTGGGCGTAAAGTTTTGAATTCCCAAACTCATGAATATTACCCTTGTGAAAACTCATTTTTAGGAAAAAAAAATATATAAAAAATAATAAAAGATGGAATACTGGATTACGATGAGACGACGAAAGCGAGAAAATTAGCAAAAACATGATAATAGGAAAATGCAATAATGAAGACATAAAAATAAAATTAAAATAATAACAATAAACAAAAACTAAAAGGTGTTAGTAGTTATAGAGATAATAGTAAATATTAATGATGTAAAAATATGTACAATATACTAATATAATATCTTAATAATAATAATAAAGTTAGTGTATACAGACGATAATACAATAATAATAATAATAATAGTAAAAATAGTAGTAATATAAGAAATATAACAATAATAATAATGACAATATGTATAACATAATAATAGTAAATATGATAATAGTAAAATAATAGTATAGTAATAATAATAATAATAATAATAATAATAATAATAATAATAATAATACAAAATATGTACAAGACGATAATATATGGCACTAATAATAATGACAATAATGTTAATAAAAATATGATAATAGTAATAATAATAATGATAGTAAATATATATGTACAGCTAATAATATCACTAATAGTAACTAATAATAATAATAATAATAATAATAATAATAATAAAATACAGTTAGTTAAACGAAATAATAATAAAATATATACATAAAAAATATAATAATGTAGTAGTAGATATACTAATAATAATAAAAATAATATAATGAGTAATAATGCTAGGAGTAATAATAAATATGATAATAATATAGTATTAAATACAATACTAAACGTAAAGTATAATAATATATGTATATAAAAGAAATTTACAATAAATAAACGAAAATAGTCAAAAAGGATGAAAATTGAATTAGGAACAGAATATTAGGGTAAATTTGAAATAAATAGCAGAGGGAAGGGCTTTATTGAAACGCGCGTGCGAGGAGGGGGACCAGAATGGCAATTATGCCCGCGCCCTATGCGCTGCGTTTTGCACCGGGCTAAATTGGAACGGGATAAAACGAGTTGGGCTAGATTAAAAATACTAGAAAACTTAATTTAAAAGATTTAAGAATGCGGAAGGACTAAAGTCCAATTAACCCATTCAGCGAAAACGCGCGGACCCTCTGACCGGGTCGGGTCACGCGCGGGGGTCGCCGAGAAACGGCGCCGTTTTGGGATTAATCCCCCTAGCCTAAAACGACGTCGTTTGGTGTTTGTATAAAAGGCCATAAATCTTGAAAAAAAATCATTTGTAACCTGTTCTCAAAAAAAAATTTTTCCCAAGCCCCTCTTTTCTCTCTGCAGGCCCCAAGTCCGGCGAGGGGGTCCACCGTGGCGTCGCCGTGCCGGCCACCGCACGCGGTGGCCGGAAATCGCAAAAGGTATGTCTTTTTCTTCTTTTTTTTTTATTTTTTATATGCTTTAAATATTTATATATATAGGTATATATTGGTGAATAAACGAAGGGAAAGAAATAAAAAATAAAATTAAAACAAAACAAAATACCTTCGTAGGTTTTGTCTCGATTAGTTGGAGTTTTGGATTTTCGTTTTTTGTTTGTGATTTGAGAGAAAAAAAAGGTTGGCTTCAGATTATTTTCTATCTTGACTGCCAATAGAAAAAAAAAGGCCCCCATTACACGATTTTTTCTGTGGCTTTATAGCCGAATCATAGCAAACAAATAATAAAAAAAATCATTTGCTTGTGTTGCTGTTGTTCCTTGTCTTCTCCTTTGCAGGTTGTGGGGAACAGTGGGTAGTGGGGTTGTAGCACACTCGGTAGTGGAGGCTAGAGGCTTGCGACGCACCAAGCGTGAGAGAGGGGAGCGGCGCCTAGGGTTCCTGGAACCCTAGGTTTTCCTGAAGTTTGTGGTTATGTTGGGCCTTTTGGGCCGACTACCAGTTTGGGTCTGGTATTGGGTTTGTTTTGGGTTTAATGGTTTGGGTTTGTAAGTGGACTTTGGACATTTATTTATTTTTTTGTTTGCTGAATTTTGGGTTGTAAATGGGCCCACGGGCAAAATTGGTTATTACAATATAAACCTAAACCAATGAAGGTTCTTGCAAATGATAGTTTTCCTTGCTTTTAGTTGTCTACTTTAAAGGTTCTTTTTTTATAGAGGACAATAACTTTATTACGAGATAATTACATATGTAATTTCCAGTAGTATACATCGATAGCCAAAAGGTTACATTAACTTTAAACAAAGTTCAACAATTAAAAAAAAAAAAAAAACAGAGATGGCTAAAGTTCTAGCGAGCTTGAACCATAGAGAGGGTCACATCATTTATAGATTCAGTTCCTTCACTATTCAATATCTCGTCGCCTTTGTGACTTGTCTTTACTGTAAATGCAGGTTGATTTGGAGATGGAAGAGCTGTTTCGTTGCTCAACATAAACACAACTGTTGACATCGTTGGTCGATCTGTTGCATGTTCTTGTACACACAATAGCCCGATCTGAATGCATTTCAAAAATTCATTGGCACTATACGAATCACCGAATACCGAGTCAATTATTTCAATGGCTCTGTCTTCTTTCCATAACTCCCAAACCTGAAAAAAGGTTGAATCATGATTTGAGTGGAAAATTTTGAGTTAATTGCTCATAAATTGTGCTTTAAATTTGGTTACTTACATATCCAACCAGACTTGAAGAGGGACTATCAGGAAAATAGCTGCTGTTCTTTTTTCCGGTGATAATCTCTAACAACAGGACTCCAAAGCTATAAACATCGGATTTTATGGAGAAGTGCCCATGCATTGCATACTCCGGTGACATGTAACCACTAAATTCATATAACAAAAGGGGAACTGTAAGAACTCGATTGTAACCAGTAGCAGAAGTTTTATCCAACCTTTGCATATAGAATGCTTACTATGTTCCAACAACACGTTTAGTATCTCCTTCAATCTCATCTCTTCCAAATATTCTGGCCATGCCAAAATCTGAAATTTTCGGATTCATTGCAGCATCTAGTAACACATTGCTTGCCTTCAGATCTCTATGAATGATTCTTAACCTTGAATCCTGGTGAAGATACAAGATCCCGCGAGCAATCCCACAAATTATTTCTATACGCTTTTTCCAATCCAACATTGAACTTTTTGATTCATCTGGATCCAAAATCAGTTTTGAAAAGGAATCATTGCATAACTTAAAATTGCAGTATTTGGCTTAAGTATTCAATGATTTAAAAGTGATGTTTCCAATAGCATATGAGAAAGAAAGAAAGACGTACTGAAAACGATAGAGTCTAAGCTTTTATTTGGTAAAAATTCATAGATTAACATCTTCTCTTCACCCTGAATGCAACATCCCAGCATCTTTACCAGATTCCTATGCTGAAGCTTTGCAATTAGCACAATTTCATTCTTAAACTCTTCTACTCCCTGACCTGAGTACTTTGATAATCTTTTCACTGCTATTTCTTTTCCATTGATGAGCACACCCTACAAATACAAAGAAAATTCCATTCAGGAATGGACTAATAGGAGTTCCATTGCATGTCGACGTGTGTATAATTATTTGCTAAGATATTACCTTGTAAACAACACCAAAGCCACCTTGTCCAAGTTTGTTATCAGATGAGAAATTATTGGTGGCTTTAGCTATGGTGCTGAAATCAAAGAAGGGTAAATCTCCATTTCTTCTACTCTCATCGATGTCCTTTTCACATACTGAATCTTCGAACAACGATGAACTTGTTAAACTGAACGCATTTTTCCTTTTTCTTCTTCTTTCTGCTGTTAAACACAATAAATATCATGATTAAACCAATTTCTAGTCTCCACAAAGACAAGTGGTCTATTTAGTAGCGAAAATCTTAATCGGCATGATTAAGACGTGAAAAATAAATGGTTTTAACAAATAAAAACAGTGGAAAAGATGTTGTACGCACCTCTTCTGAGTCTTCTCACCAAGCAACGCAACAAGGCGACAAGAATAAGAAACAATACAGCAGCAGAAACTATGGTAACTGCAAGCACCCCCTTCTTTCGAAAGAGGCCCTTCTTTGTAAACCGAGCTAACAAGATGGGGATATGATTAGTTTTTTATATATTAATGAAAATGGAAGAAACCAGTTAATTCTGAAGGTAATTCTTGTATCCACTCATAAATTTTTACCATTAATTAAACAAGCATGGCCTAACTATATGTTATACAGTTTTTAAGTGTGTTTTGACACAAACAAGGCCACGTAGCGTAAAAGATTTTCGCCCAGATGTGGGGAAACGTTTAAGAGGGAAAAGAAGGACCAGAGATATTTTAAGAGTAGATGTTGGACGCAAACAGAGAATTGAATTTGAATGTGTAGGGCAGGTACCTAGCTCACTGGCATCCACACGTATGTATAGATCTTGCCCCGCATCTGCATATGTTCTAGCATCGATCAAATCCCCGTGCCAAGTCAAGCAGCCAATCCCTCCGTTGATCTCCGCGTATGCACTAGCATAAGCCACGCAAGAACAATTTCTCAAGCACTCGTTCTCGCATTGTTTCAATCCCATACTCATGTCTATATGTGCCGCCGAAGTGTCTGGCACCTTCAGACGTGGCACCTTGACGAACCCTTCCCCTTTTTGGCACGTGGAGATACCAGGTTTCCTCACGCATCCTCCTGCCCCGTCTCTTATAAACCATGCTTCGGATGACTTGGGTTTAAAGCCTGGGAAACACGTGCACTCGAAATCATCCGGGTGATCGGGGTTGCAGAAACCATTCGGCCCACAATGCCCGTAAAAATCACACTGATCCTTTGGGGCCGACCAGAACCCAATCCAATGTCGCGCTTGGTTGTTCCATGTGAACCTTTGTTGAATCCCTGTTTCGTTCGTTATCATTCTTGTGATGAAAGAGGCCTTCTTCACCCCATACGTGATCGATACTTCATCTGGAGTGTTGACAAAAGAAACATTAAATATGTAGTTGCTTGTCATTTCAGGTACACCACTCCATCTTTGCCCGGTCCATGACCCGGTTCGCCACCAAGGAGCGGAACCCTTGTACAAATACAGTTGAGGGAAGCCGCTCGGGTTGATCCGGTAGGAATAATTTCCAATCCCAGGATCATCGGGAGACTTCCAAGACGTCAAGACTCGATCCACACCTGTTCTGAAACTCAACCCAAGTTTCATAAACGGAAGCATACTGTTTGTAGGATAATCAAAACTCTCCCACAGTACCGCCCTTCTGGTATCATTTTGAAGCAAAACAAGGTTTCCCGAATCCAAAATTTGCGCAATGGAATTCCTAGTGCCTGTGATGGACACGTTTGTAGACCAAACAGGAAGTGTTTGGTTTCTCTGGAACAGGGCAAGATTTCCTTGACTATCGATTCTGAGGATCCCTGAGTTATCTTTAATGGGACTCTCCCTGTTGGCCACCCAAACAACTGTTTTCTCTGGAATCTGATGATACCAGATGCCAACATATCGATTCCTTGAACTGCCAGGGCTGAAAAATCCTAGAGCGAAAATCTTGCCACTAGAAACTATGACTTGATTATCTTTGATGAAGTGATCTAGTGTTATGGTGTCGGTAGAAATGGAGAGATGGGAAAGAAACAAAAGAAGCAGTACGCTAATAAGCCATTTAACAGGATCCATCACTGGTTCGGTCTATGATTAGTGTGTCAGACAGAAGAAAGATATATATATATTATAAATTGATGGAGTAGTTGGGAGCTCATTAATAAGTGGAACCCCTAAATCTGACGGACTATGTCAAGCATTGGTGTGACAATGCCACCTTTTATACTTTTCAAAATCGAAGAAATAGAAAGGTGAAAATTTTATCGCTGGAAATTTGTTGTCGGTTTGCTTGTCATGCCAGTTCTGTGATCTTTAAAGTTGTGAAAATGGCTAGCACTTCCCAAATTTCAACCTTGGTGGAGGAATTAGTTCCACCCAAACAGCAATCATTGCTCTAAACATTTGCACCGGACGTTTTGGCTTTTAACTCACACCAATGCATGCCTTTACGCATAGGAAATGTAAGCACCAAAAGTCGAAATCCTTCATTTGGCTATAAGAAAGCTTTGGACCACCAAAATTAATGAAACGAAAATGAAATTAGCAGCCGTATGGCTGAGTTTTGATAGCAGCTTTTTTTTTTGCTTATCATGAGCACTAATCTGGCTGTCCCAGATGATATTTTATTATTTTACGCTGAAAACTGACTGTAACCTTTGGTGGGTAAAAGGATGAAAATTATGTTTTCTAAAAGACATTAAATCATAGGTGAAGTGTGAAAATGCTTACGTAACAATGTTCATCAATTTCCAATTTGGTCATTAGATATTTGATTTATTTTAAGTAATGATTCTTAATTGTTCATTTTAATATTTTATCTAAAAAATATTAAAATATAAAATATAAAAACCCAACATGTGGCCATCTTTTGATTTAATTACAAATTTTATGAACTAATAATTTTATAATTTATTTCAAATTAAAAAAAATTCAAACAAATAAGTGACATTATTAGATAAAAGGTAAAACTAATAGTGCAATTGAAAAATAATTAGTATTTGTTCATTATTTAGGACTTACAAAAATTTTATTTTTAAAAATTTAAATTTGATAGTGAAATTTTTAGATAAAAATAAAAAAGATAGTTTTAAAATTAGAAATGGAATTTGTATTTTTATTTTATGATAAAACTTTTTTATTTAAAATTTGATATATAATTTTACAAGATAAAATATTTAATATATTTAAAATAAAATACTTACCAACAATTCTTTGGCTAGCTTAGAATGTCTATCTCTATATGTTCCGGCAAAAATAAAAAATAGTAGCTTGCATTGTAGTCCTCCCAAAGAGATTTGGGTGTAAGAGAAGCCATTTTCTATATATTTCCCCCCACTGATAAAATGCAACGGCTTTTTAACAGTTATCGCGTCAAATAGTTAAAAAAAATTAAAATCCCCCAACTGCAATTTTTTCTTTAACCTATAAGTACCTCTCCAAATTTCATTTTTTTCATTCACATCATTCTCTCAAACTTTCTGAATTCTCTCAAGCTTTTTATTTAATATTTATTTTATTTCCATTTAAAAATATTATTATTTTTAATTATATTGTATTTTATTCGTTCGGATCAATTTCTCGAAAATGGATGCATCTCTAATCCGCTTCGACGATAACCATATTTCCGCCACCCAATTATCAATGGTAAGACGAAATTTAAAATTTCATTTTTTTTAATTATGTTAATATGTTTTTTTGATAAGTCTAAATATTCTTTTTATGTTATAAGTAGGCGGACGGTCGTGTGCTAGAGCCTCCAATCCCTGAAATTCATGGGTACCTACAAAAGGTTGGATTCTTGCATGCGTCTTGCATGCAAGGGGGTTGCAAACTTGATCCCACACTAATCAGCGTGTTGGTGAAAAGATGGAGGCCCGAGTGTACAATCACACTCGAGGGCTAGTGTTAATCTCGGTCTGCTGGTGGATGAGCCAGTCATCACGGGATCAACGGTGGTTCGGCGAAAAGTAGACCTCTACATGGGAATGTTGGGGAAGGCCCCGAATCGGTTCGAAGGTGGTCAGATATCGAGCAACTGGTTGGAGACAACTTTCAATAAGCTTCCCGACAACGCAACGGAAGAGGTCATACAACAATATGTAACACCCTTAAACCGTCTCTGTCACCGGATTGAGGTCACGAGGTATTACAATAACTTTTCTAAAATTTAAAACTACTTACGAAACAAATATTCAATTGAATTGACAAATGATCAAATCACAATCCATTCACATTAAACATACATTTAAAAGCATTAAATTGGGCTTACAAGGCCCTAAAATAGATTGGAAACATTCTAAGGTCAATTCGAAACAAAACAGAAAAGCTAAGAAAAAGTTGAAGATTTTGATAACAGGGAACACACGGTCGTGTGACCAAGCTGTGTGTCACAGCCTAGACCGTGTGGACATTTGAAGTCTAGACACAGCAGTGTCCCAGCCAGTGTGTCCGCCCGTGTGTATATTCAAATTAAAGTCACACAGTCGTGTTGCAAAACATGTGCCTAGCCTTGTTCGAAATTGCTTTGATACACATGGCCGTGTCGCAGGTCGTGTGCCAGACCATGTGTACCCTGTACCTAAAATCATTAAGACATAGTCGGATGGGTAGGTTGTGTGCGTTACACGGCTATGTGACAACCCGTGTCTCAGGCCATGTGTACCCGAATTTGCTTCCTAAATAGGGCATAAATCACACCTATCTTGGGTAACAAACCAAGCATAAACATCCATATAAACATCACCAAAAATACTTCCCAAACAAGCAAAACAAGACAATTTCCTACAATTTATGTGCCTAACCAATATGCCATTCAAAGGCACCTCAAACAAAGTTTAACATTTCATAACAAAGTGAATAACATATGACATAATCCACTCATTCATACTCAATCAAACTTTAACCAAATAGTCAAATATAACCAATCTCACCAAGTTTCCATATACAAAACATTTACCAATTCACATCAACATTTATATTCATTCAAAAGAGTCAAGTTCATAACCATTTACAAGCTTTTGTTTCAAGACAAAACATAACTCAAAAGTTTATATGACAAAACCCTATGTACATGCCAAGACATACAAAAAGAAATACATCACCAACATTGAGTTTGAGATTAATGTTGGATGTTGAATCGACAATCGAAATAAGTACCTAACCTTCACACAAAGGAATGATCAACTATAGATTAATTTAAATAGCTACAAAAGAGTTTAATACTCCATCAATTCTCATATCTAATATATTTATATTGGTTGTTACCACATAGTGCACAATAAGTCCTCTTGACATTTCATATGCAAATTCAAGCCATCTTTTCATTTACTAACTATCATAAAGGGATTAGGCAAACATTCCCAATATTAAGCAACCTATTATTAGCACCCAGTGCTCGATGGATTAACCGTAATAGAGTTTTGCGCCCAACGCTAGTCGGATAACTGACAATAGTTGTGCCCTGCACTAGTTGAATAATCGACAAATAATTGCGCCCAATGCTAGTCGGATAACTGAAAATATCAATTACATAATTCAATATTACATTCACCTCAATTAACTACTAATCATACATTGATTAATTTCATAATGCCACATTTCATATATAATTATATAATCTTATCAATATCCATTCAATAGAAAGTATCCAATTACACAATTAAGAACATAGTTCAATAATAAATAACAATTATCTAATTAAATTAAATAAATTAAATACGAGTTCTAGGACCGCTAACTTACCAAAATACGACAGATGCTAAGGATCGGAGATAGCTACTTGGTGACTTTTTCCTTTCCATAATTGATACCTGATATATTATTTTCAATTGAACTTGCAACAATTTTAGCCCTAATGCCGAAATTTCTATCTTCTCCCTTAAATATTCGGCTTGCATGAAGAATAAAAAAATGTTTTTTATTTCATTTCATTTCCCTACTAACTATGTTTTGTTATTAATAATGTTTTTATATTATAAATTATTTACTAATAAAAATTTTATAACATTTAAAACATTTTAAGCCCCCACCACCGTCCACTACATAAATACATAGGTATAATTACATTATAAATCTCTTAGCTTTGATTTACATTATAATATTAGTTAACAAAATAATACCTAAACTTTATAATATATATTCAAATGGATATATAATAAAGTCATAGCCGGCCAATAATAAGATCACATATCTTATGGTCTATTTATTATGTTAATCTTATATATTTAATTCTATTTATAAACACTACTTTATTCAAGTACGCGATTTAGCCCATATACTCTAATTAAACACTCTTTCGTCAAAATTATGAAACCAAAATTTAGTTCCCTTCTAATATAACTCTGTAAATATTTAATAAAAATATTTACGAGTCTAGTTTATGGAAACAATGTCCCAATACCTTAGTTTCTAAAACCATCGACTTTAAAACCGATACACTTGTACATTGTCTAACATTCCAAACAATTAAAATTATTAGATCAACCTCAATATAATAATGTAATACCTTTGTAACTATGAATAAATAATAGTCACTAATTCTATCATTGGAAAAATTCTGAAACCACCGTTTCCAACTCCACTGATTTTTGGGTTGTTAGACAATATGCCCGAGCATTCATCATGAGACTAATTTGGGGCATTTTAATTCTCGATAAATCTAGAAATTTGATGCACATAAGGTGGCTTCTACATCTAGAAAACTTCAATGACTGTGCAAAACTAAGTTGGGGATCTACCATGTTGTCCATGTTATACCTGGAGCTTTGTTAGGCAACGCAACTAGATAAGATGTCAATCGGTAGTTTCCTACTGCTGCTACAATCGTGGGCCTAGTGGCGAGTATCGTTTCTACGTCCCAAAATGACTGACCCATACACGTTCCTATTGGTAATGAGGTAAACATCATTTACCAATAAATACGTAGTTTGTGCAGTAAATGTTTTTATTTATCATATGTTTTGACTAATATATCGCTTATACAAGTGGGACCATGGGCCGAGTTAAGTGGGATTGTAACACCCCTTGCCCGTATCCGAGCAGGAACGGGGTTCGAGGCATTACATAGCTAAACTTGCTTAAACTTCTAGAATAAGGTTATAAAATTTCGTTTAACCTCGTCGCTCGCACATAACCAGTCTAGGAGGCCCTAAACATACTTCCGAGAAGTAACGGAAAATTTCTAAGAACTTTCACGAATTCGAGAAACTTTCTAGTAAAACAGGGGCCACACGCCCTCGTAGGCCTAGGGACATGCCAGTGTGCCCTTAAGGCATGCCCGTGTCTCCCACCGTGGTCGACACTGACTAAGTTCACACGGTTTTGACACACCCGTGTCTTCCAATCGTGGTCTATTTTGACTAAAGTCACACGGCCTTGACACGCCCGTGTACTTCAGCCGTGTAGTGATTCAAATTCGAAGTGCAAGGTGCAGACTTCACACGGCCTGGGCACACGCCCATGTGCTAGCCATGCCTCCCACACGGTCTAGACACACGCCCGTGTATCTACCTATATGGGCAAATAACAGGCTATATACCAAGCCATTGTCACCTTAGAGTTAGCACATACATTCCTCCATTCAGAAAAATACCACCTCCTAGCCACAAGCAAATCTAGAGCTCATTCCAACTTACAAGATAATTAAAAGGGACATACACTTCATGAATTACATCTTCATTAAACAAAAGAGTTTGCCAAGTATTTGTCTAACTCAATAGGCCATCTACAAACTGACTTTTACAAACTTATGTAGTCAACACTTTGACTAACAATTATAGCCTAACAAAATACTTGAGCCCTATACATGCCATAATCAAAACAAGTCTAAAATTGTTATACCAAAGTGCTGTCAATAGTGTGATTTCCGAACTCCTACACCCACGATCCATGAGTTACCTTGGCAATACTAAAAGAAAGGAGGGCAATGAAAAAGGGTAAGCATAAAGCTTAGTAAGTTTGCATGGAAATAAACAACAATAATAAGCTCATAAAGTAATCCATCCACGGTATTAGCTAATTGTACGCGAGTTAAGGCTTCTTGACAATAATTACTTACAATTGCCCTTGTATAGCACATATCGTGCCATGTATCGAAACCGATTCTTCGTGACTCATTCACATGACATAAATATCATTCACATCTCTACTTCTAAATTCATCTACTTATCCCACAATTCTTAAGGGATAGTCAAAGACGTGTGTTTATTGCTACTACTGTAAGTATAAAGCCAATGCCACGTCTTTGAGGCAGTCTTACATGGAGTCACCTCTAACTGCCAATGCCATATCTTGGATATGGTCTTATATGGGATTACCTCTAAATGCCAATGCTATATCCCGGATATGGTCTTATATGGAATTTCCTAGCATGGGTCGATGCCATATTCCGAATATGGTCTTATACACTTTTCATATCCCTCACTGAAGCCATATCACAGATATGATCTTATACGGGATCTCAACTCGGTGCCGAGCCCATGTCCCGGACATGGTCTTATACGGGACCTTATATATTTCATATTTCAATATGGCCCATTAGGCTTTCAACATTTCATTTAAGTTAACTACTCAAATCACATACAAACTTACCTCGATTTCAAAATGAGCTAGCTTGTCGATCTAGTCCGAGACTTTGTTCTTTCCCCGATCAAGGCGGGTCATCGGTTCTTCTTGCTCTATAATAGCAATTTAACCCATTTTAATCACTATATTAATAATAGCATTTCAAAAATCATGCTTAGGCAAAATTACTATTTTGCCCCTAGACTTTGGCAAAATGACCATTTTGCCCCTAGGCTCGGAAATAAATTCTGATCGTATTTCTACCTTTAACAAGTCTAGGTGAACATTTAATACTCTTATGACTATCATCAAAACTCAACATTTCACATACTTACTACCAATTTTGTAACCTTTTCATCAAGGTCCTATTTGGTGTTTTCATGCTAACACCTTTCACAAAAGTTGTTCATCTAACAACTAAGACTCCATTTCTTCCATAAAAATGCACCAAATAACAATGAAAGCTCTCATGGCAAAACTCTATACTCTTCACCATATTACAAGTTAATCCCCCCATTAGAAAGCTTAAGCTTTAGGGGTCTCAAAAGTATAAAAAAATATCAACTAAAACCATCAAAATCACTTACTTGTGTGAGGATAAGTTGCTGAAATTTCAAAGCTTTCAAAACCCCTCTCTATGCTGGCATTTTCGGTGGTGAAGGTGATGAAGAAAAATGCATGATATCATCCTTTCTTATTTTATTTATTTCCTTCAAATTAGTCCACCTAACCCATCCAATTTTGACCAATTTTGTGTCTATTGTCCCCTATGGCCGGCTATCAACATTAGGAGGGTCTAATTCCACATTCAAGACCTTCAATTTAAATTTCCTTATCTATTTAATACTTCTAGCTTGTAAAATGGAATTTTGCACTTTATGCAATTTAGTCCCTTTTTCAAAATGAAGCCTGAAATCGTTAAAATTAAAGTACTAAAATTCTCATGCACATTTTCCATCATGCTCTGACTTATAATATAACATGAAAATAAATTTCTCCAATCTCGGATTAGTGATCCTGATATCACTATTCCGACTAGCTTCTAAATCGGGCTGTTACAGGGACTGCTCAACGAGTTAGAAGACACTAGGCTACTGTTAGATCAATGCTCAAAAACAAAGGTTAATTACCTATCCTTTTCGAACCTATATTAATTACGCAATGATTCGTTAAAAACATCTGTACGTAACGATATTTACTATTCTGTTTTCAATTTGAACGGATTTTGTATGTCGACCCCGAGATCATATCTTGTATGTAACACCCCTTACCCGTATTTTATGTCAGAATCGGGCACGAGGCATTACCGAACATAATCCACTTAATCACACAACTTTAGTCTATAAACTTTCAGTTCCAACTCTACATATCTCTATTGTCATCACAACATACTCATTAAGGACCTACGAGGCCTTAAACATACATACGAGGGGTTTCGGAACCCAATCGGAAACCCTTGCGATATTAAAAATTTTCACCTAAACAGGGGCCACACGCCCGTATGAAATGGGACATGCCCGTGTGGGGAGGCCGTGTGGTCACACACGCCCATGTCCCTATCCCGTGTGGGACTTATTTTCAATTCGAACTTGCAGGGGTTTTCACATGGCCGGACACACGCCCATGTCCTTGGCCCATGTGCCAAAACCTTGGCATTCTGTTTATGGCGTCATCATCTCTCTAAGGTCACACGACCAAGGGACACGCCCGTTTCCTTAGACCGTGTGTCGAATTAAATTCCTAACACCATGTGCAGACTTCACACTGCTAGGGCACACGCCCATGTCCATGGCCGTGCCACCCACACGGTTGAGACGCACGGCCGTGTCTCTGCCCGTGTGTTTACTACAAAGCTTACTGACTTGTAAAACTATCATGAAGGGGACACATGACCTAGTCACACACCCATGGGATTGACCGTGTGTCACACACGGTCTAGACACACGCATGTGTGCCTACCCGTGTGGGCAAGAAAAAGGCTATTTATTAAGCTCTTTTCACCACTCTAACTCACACAACATGAATCCATTCAACATACCACCAAATAACTCAGATTTTGCAGTACACACTTCCATGAATAACTTCATCTTTTCATAAATAACAATGAGCCATCAACTATGGCTATATACAAAAGAGTTTATCATTAAAGGTACCAATATACTCTTGGCCAAAATAACAAAACAATTACCTAGTCTAGCCCCTATACATGCCATACTCAAAAACACTAAGTCCAGATATACCGAGATGAACTGGTAGTGTGGGCGATCTTCCAATTATCTTCGTATCTCGACCCGACTCTTTAATGCTATAAAACAAGGGAAAAGAAAGTGAAGTAAGCTTTAAGCTTAGTAAGTTTACATGTAAACAAATAACATCATAGCATGTGCTAGTCAATAAATAGCATTTTATAATAAGTAAGAACAATTCACATTCCAAGATCATGCTTACTGGATTCCTCTCTTACCACATTCCAACCATACCACAAGCCAAATGCTCGTGTTAATTAACACACATTCTTGCACTTATCACTACATGATCACATAAAACAACACATCACAAATTTCACAATAAACCATTCATGGTAATACAAACACTCGGTGGTTTCGCACTTAGCCCACCATTTATTTTTAATTTGAGTGGTATCGTACATAGCCCACCAATAGTGATAATTACGGTGGTATTGCACTTAGCCCACCAAATAACAATATAAACGATGGTATCGCACACAGCCCATCGTGAATGAATAGTAAGGTGGTATCGCACTTAGCCCACCATCAAGAATTAATAAGGTGGTATCGCACTTAACCCACCATTTATTACTACGGATGTTATTTCACATTTACATATTTATTTCGTCATTCTTACGAAAATTATTCAATATCTACCAAGTGCAATCCACTTGAATCATACATGTTCTCAATCATACAACGCACCATTAAGTAACAACATGTGTATGGAAGATGCATCGTTTACACATAAACTTACCTCGGTGCAAAATGCATTAATCGACGGTCTATTCCATAACCTTGCCTTTTCTTCGGTCAAGGTTGATTCGACGCTCTTCTTGGTCTATAACAACAAAATTCATTCATTTAAAAACATCTTATGGTCATAATGCATCCAAATCTATACTTAGGCAAAAATGACCATTTTGCCCTTACACTTTGGCAAAATTACGATTTTTTCCCCTAGGCTCGTAAATCATTTGTCAACACATTTTCTCATTAAACCAGCCTAGATGAACATTTATTTCTCTTATAACTACTCACAAATCCAACAATTTCATGCATTTATGACACAATTTCAGTCTTTACAACTTGGTCTCATTTAGGTGTTTTCATGCAAACACCTTTCACAAAAGTTGTTTCACATCTCCCTGACATTCATTTTCTTCCATAAAAACTCAGCTAACAACATAAACTCTCTCATGGAAAGTCCCTAGACTTTCAACCATATTGCAATTTAGTCCCCTCATTAGCTAGCTTAAGCTTTGGGGACTTTAAAAGTACAAAATTTATCAAATAAAGTCACCAAAATCACTTACTAGCAAGGAAAATAGATTGCTGAAATTTCAAGCTCCCAAAGCCCTTCTTGAGTATGTAATTTCGGTGGAAGAAGAAGAGAATTAAAAAATAGATGATAGCCTTTTCTCTATTTTATTTATTTCCTTCAATTTAATCCACCTAACCCACCTACTTGACTAATTTTAACCTCATTTTGTCCCTTATGGCCGGCCACTCATCTAATGAGGGTCTAATTGTACTTTTAGGGCTTCCAATTAATAACCTACAACTATTAGACACCTTTAGCTTGTAAAATAGAACTTTCGCACTTTATGTGATTTAGTCCTTTTTCACAATTAAGCATTCAATCGTTAAAAATAATGCACTAAAATTTTCATGCATCTGTATAATCATGCTACAATACATGAAATAATATGAAAATAATTTTTCTCAACCTCGGATTAGTGGCCCCGAAACCACTGTTCCGACTAGCCCCAAAATCAGGCTGTTACATTGCATCCTGCCGAAAATGTTAGACAATTGGGAGATGTGGGACACGAATGTGCCATTGATAGTGTACGCGATGGTGGAAATGCACAAATCAGACTGGATTCTACGGCAGTTCAAGTATAGGCAACGAATTCCATTGCCATCGTGAGACATGAAGAAACTACACAGGGTGGACATGTGGGGGAAGAATGAAGAGGACTTGGCTAAGAAGCACAATAAGTACATCTAGACTTAGGATGATAAGATGGAATCCATACATGCCCATGAACCATTTTTCTCGACGGACACAGCAGCAACTGATGATTACTTGGCATGGTTTAGAGTTGTCGGCAAATCGTACCTACTACAACTAGAGGTGAGGAGTAGGAAAATTCAGCTGAAGAGACCGCCACAGTAGCGTAGGAGGTGACACAGTCACACGACAGGTTCGTCATCTGCACCTATAGAAGATGAGCCGCCTGCGGCTATGCAATATCCTGGTCAATTCGCTCTACTTATTCTCGTTCAGTTCAGTAACCTTATGTTTTTTTCACAAGTACCACCGCATTATGAACCGCCGCCGCATATGGCTGGTTCTTCTGTAACACCCGTTACCCTTATCTGTCACCGGAATAGGGTACGAGGCATTACCAGACTTAATCACATATAACCGATCATTTTTTAGTCATAAATTTCCATTCAAATTGAAAACTTTTCATTCATAATCATATTGTCCCTATTACGGGCCTACGAGGTCCAAAACATACTATGGAAGTGGTCCAGAACTAAACCGAAAACTTTAAAATACTTAGAAAATTTTACCACAAAACAAGGCCACACGCCCGTGTGGCTTGGGACACGCCCGTGTCCTCGACCCGTGTAACTCTCTGTTTATGATGTCATCGACCATTTAGGGTTGCACGACCAAGTCACATGCCCGTGTGCTAGGCCGTTTGGCCATCCTTGTGGATGAAAGTTAGGCTATTTACCAAGCCTTTTTCCATCCAAAAAATCTTGCACACTTATACCAATTTTATCAACACACACATGGCATTTTTTTAGGCATCCCAATAACCACATTATGACATTCGCACACCATTTATAAATCACATTCATCATGCACAACCACACACACTTAACTAATCATAGCATATAACTTACTCAACTATTCACATTTAGTATTATCCATACATAATTATCACACATTCACTCATCCAACCCAAACAAGCATGCACATCCATGTAATGCTTCATCATAGACTTATAACATAACAAATATTGGCCACATCAAATGGCCTTATACAAAAATGACCTTCAATTAGCATAGGCCAATATTGGTCAACTCATAATAACATGTACACAAATGACCAAGTCCCTATACATGCCATAGAATTAAAAAGATAGAATAAAAAATCATCGATACCAATCCATAGCTTCTTAGTGTGATAGAATCTCCGGTGACCTCCAACTCGAGCTAGCATATGTGACACTATAGGAAAAAGAAAGGAAGGGGTGTAAGCTATATAGCTTTGTAAGTTAGCATGTAAATAATAAGCAATTAATTAATATGTTTTTACCAATCCTCACAATATGTTATCAAGATAATACAATCATAATTGCACATAGTTCCACTATTTACTCACGTTCATCTCAAGCTGTCTGCTCAAGTCATAGTCACTAAATTATTTATATCTTGAGTTATGGAACTCCAAATTAAGATCCGCTAATTTTCCCTAAAACTAAACTCACATATCCTCTTACCATAAAATTTTCAGAATTTTTGGTTTAGCCAATAAGTACAGTTTATTCATTAAAGTCATCTCTGTTCTGCTGTCCGACAGTTCCGACCCTTCTTCACTAAAAATTAATTATCTCCTCGTACGGGATTCAGATGATGTTCTCATTTGTTTATTTTGAAAATAGATCATTAAGTATTTTAATAACATAAATTATAACCCATAATTATTTTTTTTAAATTTTTAATTATTTTCCCAAGTCAGAACAGGGAATTCCGAAATCATTCTGACTAGGTCTTACAAAAATTCAAATATCTCAGAATGTGAAATTTCTTTGCTTACACCGTTAATTTTATATGAAAATGGACTCAATAAGCTTTAATTTAGTATCTTATTCAACCTATAATTTGATTTGCATCATTTTTGGTGATTTTTCAAAGTCACACAATTGCTGCTGTCTAAAATTGTTTTTTTGCTAATTTTACTCTTTCATGTTTTCTTTGTATTAACTTTCATTTACACACACATAACACAAAGCATGTCCATAGCTAGCCATTCTAATAGCTAGTGATTATTAAATATTTACAAGTCTTCATAGTCATACTTACTCCACATCAATCCTACCAAAGTTCGATCACATATCAAGCACATTGCTCATGAATATATATATAAACTTGTACCTGCACTCATTCATCACATAATCACAATCATTTACACTTAGTTATTTCCTGTTTAACACATCGAAATATTAACGGATACATCGGAATATTGCACATAGTGCCACACTTGTAGCCAAAGCTACTTCACATCACTTATCACACATAAGCTCATTCTCGAGCTATTCACATTCGCGGGTCTGCTCACACAAGCTGTCAGCCATACATAACTACTCAGTGCTGCTCACACAAGCTGTCAGGTATCCTGTAACACCCCTTACCCGTATTTTACGCCAGAACCAGGTACGAAGTGTTACCGTACTTGACTCACATGGTCATACAACTTTGGGTTATCAAAATCCATTCCAAATTAAAACTTTTCCATTCTCATATCTAACCTCCTTATAATGGGCCTACAAGGCCCTAAACATGCTTCCAGAAGGTTTCAAAAATAAATCGGAAACTTTTACACACTTAGAAAAATTTTACCTAAACAGGGGCCTCACGCCCGTGTGGGCAGGCCGTGTGGTCACACATGCCCATGTCCCTCACCCGTGGTCGACACTGACTTATTTCACACTGCTGGGCACATGCCCGTGTCCCTCACACGACCTCGACACGCCCGTGTCTCATACCGTGTGCCAAAACCTTGCCATTCTGTTTATGACGTCATCACCTCATTATGGTCACACGGCCAAGGCACACGCCCGTGTCCTTAGACCGTGTGTTGAATTAAATTCCTAAATTCAGGTGCAGACTTCACACGGCCTAGAAACACGCCTATGCTTTTGGCCTTGCCTCCCACACGGCTGAGACACATGGCCGTGTCTTTGCCCGTGTGTTTACTACTGAGCTTATTGACTTGCAGTTCTAACATGCAAGGGGACACACGGCCTAGTCACACACCCATGCAATTGACCGTGTGTCATACTCGGCCTAGACACACGCCCATGTGCCTACCCGTGTGGACAAGAACAAGACTATTTGCCAAGCTCTTTCATCACCCTAACTCACTCAAGCATAATTCACCCTCTACCATCAATTCATTCATGCATATTCATATCCAAACAACCCAACTATATACTCTACACACTTGTGAATAACCTTTCATCTTTTCATTGATTAATATTAAAGAGCCATTTCCTATGGCAATATACAAAAGATTTCATCTATAAGGAGCAAACACATTTGGCCAAAATAACAAAACAATATACCTAGCCTAGCTCCTATACATGCCATTGCCGTACTCAAAATGCTAGTTCTAAATATACCGAGATGAGTTGATAGTGTGGGTGATCTTCCAATTATCTCCGTATCCCAACTCGACTCTTTGTCACTATAAGACAAGGGAAAAGAAAAGGGGTAAGCTTTAAGCTTAGTAAGTTTACATGTAAATAATAAACATAATAACATGTGCTAATCAATAAATAGCATTTCACAAACCAAGATCATGCTTACTCATTCATCTCTTACCACAATCCAACCATATCACAACCAAATGCTCTTATTATTTAACATACATCCCTACACTTGATCACCACATGATCACTTGAAACAACACATCATAATAAAACATTCTTAGTAATATCAAACACTCGGTGGTATCGCACTTAGCCCACCATTTATTATTAATAGGGTGGTATCGCACATAGCCCACCAACAAGAATATTTACGGTGGTATCGCACTTAGCCCACCAAATAATAATACTAACGATGGTATCGCACACAGCCCATCGTGAATAAGTGATAAGGTGGTATCACACATAGCCCACCAACAAAAAATAATTAAGGTGGTATTGCACATAGCCCACCATTATTTACTACGGATAATATTCCAAATCTACATATCTATTTCAACATTCATAAGAAATTTATTCATTTTCTACCCAATCCAATCCATTTAAATCATAAGTGCTCTCAAACATACAATGTACCAATAAACAACAACATGTGTATTTAAGATGCATCGTTTACACAAAAACTTACCTCGGTGCAAAACGCGTTAATCAATGGTCTATTTCGTAACCTTGCATTTTCCTCGGCCAAGGTTGATTCCACGCTCTTCTTGGCCTATAACAACAAAATTCACTCATTCAATCATTTTCTAATCATAATACGTCATAATCTCTACTTAGGCAAAAATGACCATTTTGCCCTTGTATTATGACAAAATGACAATTTTGCCCCTAGGCTCGTAAATCATTTTTCATCATATTTTCTCATTAAACAAGCCTAGCTGAACATTTATTACTTTTAGAACTACTCATAATTCCAATTATTTCATGAATTTATTACACATGTTTAATCTTTGCATTCAAGTCCTATTTAGGTGTTTTCATGCTAACACCTTTCACAAAAGTTGTTTCTTAACTCACTATCATTCATTTTCTTCCATAAAACTCAGCAAACAACATAAACTCTCTCATGGAAAGTCCCTAAACTTTCAATCATATTGCAAATTAGCCCCCTCATTAGCTAGCTTAAGCTTTGAGGGTTCCAAAAGTACAAAAGTTATCAAATAAAACCACCAAAATCACTTACTTGCAAGGAGATAGCTTGGCTGAAAGTTTGGTCCCTAAAATTCCCTATTTTCCCTTCAATTTTTGGTGGAAGAAGAAAGATGAATAGTGAAAGATGATATCTTTTCTTTTTATCTTATTTTATTCATCTTTTCATCACCTAATTTCACTAAATTTGACCAAAAATTTAATGCCCTTGTCTCCCTAGCCTCTATGACCGGCCAACACCTCCCAATTAGCCTAATTGCACATTAAGGACCTCCAATTAATATTCAATGGCTATTAGACACCTCTATCTTGAATAATGAAACTTTTGCACTTTATGCGATTTAGTTCTTTTTCACAATTAAGCATGCAAACATTAAAATTAAAGCACCAAAATTTTCATATAGCTATATATTAATGCCATAACACATAAAATAATATCAAAATAATTTTCCTCAACCTCGGATTAGTGATCTCGAAACCACTGTTCTGACTAGCCCCAAAATCGGGCTGTTACATATCCGCAACACATGCCGAATTACCTAGCCACTGGTAGAACTTATAAGACCAGCACCCGTTTCATATAGTCACAATCTTGGGTCTGCTCACACAAGGTGTCAGTCATGACGAAACTACACGGTGCTGCTTACACAAGCTGTTGAGTATCTGTAACACATGCCGAATAACACAGCCATCGGTAGAACGTACGGACCAGCATCCGAATCACTTATTTCTCTTAGATTTCACATAGGTTTCTAGTGAACATGTCACTCGTATCCATTTTTATTCCTAAGGTTCAACAGGGAAATTTCTCACTTGTCGATATTTTGTTAATTACATCAAACATTCAGCCACAATTCATACCATTTATCAAAGTATGAAAACGTAAGTAAAAATGATGCATTATTTACATACAAACTTGCCTCAGTAGAACAATCGGTGAAAAGGACTTATTCGTCATATTTTTTTATTTTCCTCCGTTCTAGGTCCGAACCTCATTTTCTTTGATCTATAATATCACATTTAGTCTATTTATTGGTCACATTATTCAATGTGATCCAAAAATCATATTATGATAAAATTAAATTTTAGCCCCTAAAGTTTCACATATTTACACTTTTTCCCCTAGGCTCGTAAAATGTTTTTCGTTCAATTTCTTTGTATTTTAAGCCTAGCCGAACCATTTTCATAACTACAACAGCGCACAATTTCCACTAATTCACACTTTTATGACAAATTTTATAACATTTCTAAATTAGTCCTTTTTAGCATCTTTACCGAAAATCACTTAGTAAAAGTCGTTTCTCTAACCATAAACATGCACAATCTACCTTTAAACATCAAAATGCACACATATTCATCATGGTTCAACCCTAGACTTCAACCATATCTCAAAATATTGGTAGAAATAGATAGATCTTGTTACGAGAATTTCAAAAACGTAAAAATCATTAAAAACGGGGCTAGAACAAACTTACAATCGATCTTGGAAGCTTGAAAAACCCTAGCCATGGTTTTTCCATGCAAGTTTCAACCATGGGTTGAAGATGGACAAAAATTTGGCTTTTAATTTTGTTTTTAATTCATTTTAATTACTAAATGACCAAAATGCCCCTAACTTAAAAATATTCTATTTCGCCTATTTCATGTCCATTTTTGTCCAAAAAATTAACCAATTGTCTAATTATCATTTAAGGACCTCAAATTTAAAATTTCATAACAATTGGACACCTCTAACATGTAGAATTCAACTTTTACACTTTTTACAATTTAGTCCTTTTGACTAAATTGAGTGCCCAAACATCAAAATTTTCGAATGAAATTTTCACGAAATCGTTTCGTGAAATCGTAGACCATAAAAATATAGTAAAAAAAAATTTTCCTCGTCGGATTTGTGGTCTCAAAACCACTATTTTGACTAGGCCCAAAATTGGGCTGTTACATCTTCTATTTCAGCAGGTACATATTTCGGGGCACCGACGTCCCTGCATACTACACCCCTATGTAGATTTCGATGTTGAATCCCATGTTGGGATAGATACTGACGTATACACTTCCACCAATGATGATACTGATGTAGACGCCAATGCAGCAGTCGATGATGATGTCGATGCCCTGTACCTTTCTAACATACTCAGGATTTGGGGTGCCTTATGGTTAAACACCTATAGTGACCCAAAAATTGAGCGCACCACTATTTTCTCAGGGTGGCTCAGCATCACACCACCGGATGTGGGAGTGGCGAATACATGATGCCAGTCGAGGACAATGCTACAATCGACCACGAATAAGGATGATGGTGCTGTCGATCCCGAAGAAACGATTGGCCAGGGGCCGTGCTAGGCACATATTTAGATGATAATGATGAGGAGGAGGTCTACAAGTCTGCACCTCCGATTGTATCAGTTGTATGCAGAAATCCTCCATGTGGCCGTTCTCCACTGCCTTGCAACATATTTTTCCCGAAAACACGATTGAGTGTATATTTTTTTATAAATATTGTGTAACACCCTACTAATTTATTTTTGTTTCTGTAAATTCTGTCATATATGAGTATTTGCTTCAGTGGCTAAGTGTTCTGAATGTGTGTTTGAGGTCTTGGGTTCAAGTCTCAATTATGAAAAATTCTATTATTTTAGTCCTAGCCTTATCCCTTTTAGGTGGGATTATATATTACTTTCGGTAAACTCATATCAAAATGAGCCTATTGATTCGAGTGGTAAGGTGTTAGCTTGCTGAAGGTCTCATGTTTGAATCTTCATGTGAACGTGAATGTTAATTTTTTTCGATTGTTTGATAGAGGTTCGGTGGAGTTGGGATTCTGAGGTAGTTGGATGAGGTTAGTGGTCGGATTTAGTGGGATTTGGTAGTTAGTGGATGGAGTGGGGAGTTTAAGTAAATTGAATTGAATTTTTATTTTCTTTTATTTTCTTTTCCCAAAAATTTCCTATCTTCTTGACCTTTTTTTCTTTTTCTTCTTTTTTTCTGTTCCCTTATTAGTTCAACCAATTGGTCGTTTTAATCGTTGGGGCTCAGTGTTTCGGTTGTTCATCGTTCATCTTGGTAAGTCTGTAAGTTTGTTTCATTTGGTTTTCATTTTTTTTGAATGGGCGTGTTGGTGTTGTGGTTTAAGAGATTAATCTCTGTGAGTGTGTTGCGTAGGAGAAGACTGTGAAGCTGAGGGTTTTGCTACAACAGCTTAACCCGTATTAGTGATTTTCTATTCGTCGATGGTAAGTGTGCGAATACGATTGGATATTATGCTGAGGCTTTGTTTTGGATAGTTTCTGTTGAGTTTCGTAATATTGTTACTGAAATTGGGCATTAAAATGTTGATTATAGGTTATGGTGGTCTCGGGATTGTAGTTGCATAAAAAACAACCTAGGTGTGTAACGAAAATATGACAAAATGAGGTTCGGTGAAAGCTAAAAGTGTGGCATGTCGACGCCACACGGGCGTGTGCCTGACCGTGTGGCCGACTGTGTGCGACACATGGTTGTGTGACGGGCGAATGTGTGCCGTGTGAGTCACATGGGCTAGGTCAGTTTAGGGTGTGTGGGATACATAGACGTGTAGCCCATACAAGCATGTGGGCCCAAATTCTGAAATTTTTCCTAAGGTCACAAAAGTTGTTTCGATCGACTATGGGCTTTCCATAGAGTCGATAAGGGCAAAGCGAACCCCAATAGATGGTATCTGCTATCTTGATAGACTGATTTGAGCATTTAGAAATTGATATGTATGATTTGACTAGTTTGTAATAACATGTATGTTATCTGTATATAAGCATGCAATACATGCTAACTCTATTATATCTGTTATCTATTATTTGTATCTTTGTATGGGGTGAGATTTGTATTTGTGGAGGAAGTGTTCTGTGAGGCAACATTCTGCCGATATACTGGCAGCTTGACTGCAAACTATTCTGTTAAGTGTCGTATAGACACTATGTGGTGTGTAGGGCTGGGTGGGTGTTTTATACCCCACGTGGTGTTTTGGGTTGGTCGAAGATGGTGTGTAGAGGATGGGGGTAGGACTTTGCATATATATATATATATATCTGATAATCTAATTCTGATAAGGACTCATGTCCGTTTCTATTCTGGTATACTGAAAATCTGAATTTCATGCATGTATGTCTTTGTTAAGTTGCACACTGAGTTTATGAAAACTTACATCTGTTTGTCTATTCTGTTCAGGTAAGCCTCAAACATAGGCAGATCGATGCGACGGAGTCTCTATGGTGACTACAAGTTCATGAACTGTCTTAATAATGGGTTTTAATTAAATTTCTGGTTTTTCTTGAGAGTTTTGTAATTTTTGGACTCTTCGGACTTTTGGACTATTTGAAAATTTTTTTTAAATCTGGATGCGTTTATGATTTCTAAACTGCGATTATTGAAAAAAATCAATTTTACGCAAACAAATGTTTCCTAAAAATACGAACTGGGTTTTTGAAATATAATGGCTTTTAAGGTTTCCGCTGCAAACTATGTTTTGGTGAATGAACAAGCTAACGACGATTCTAGTAATGAATATGTAAGTGAATATGTTTTGTAAAACTCGGACTCTTTTTAACAAGTAACTATACAAGGTTTTATCGAAGTAGCATTTATTCCAAAACCCTTCTTCGTAAGACTCACTGATTTGGCCATAACGTCTAGGCCAGATTTGGGGTGTTACATATTGTGATGTAAATATAGATATGTCATAAAAAAAATTAGATTATTCATTCCAACAATACCTTTGTCTTTATTATCTATCATGAGTTATGCGAAGCACGCTAAATAACAATTTGACACGAGTGACACACTACATACATGGTGTTCGCTCTCGCTGTACTTTGCCGAATATCTTTCATCATGTCATCGCAGAATGTATTGCCGCCCGTTATCTGTTTAGCATACTCCGACTCCCTATTAAGAAACAAGACGCCATGGTTTTTCACTTACACCTTCTGCCCTTTATTGCACATTTTGCTTCAAATTTCTCGAAATGGGATTTCGTGACGTAGTAGTTCACGTCGTTCTTAAAGCTGCACTGCTTCAGTGCAACAAGGAAAACATCTTTGTTGGGGTATTCCGTTCCAACTTCCAGTACTCGTACATCACAAAATGTGCTTGCATGACTAGGTGTTCTGTGTGGAAGCCGCGAAAACTCTAAACCACCCTCGGTCAATTGATTGATGTTTGTCATGTTGGGTAGAGGTTCATACACCTTGAATCCCATATTTGGATCTGGAGCATTGTTGAGGGCGTCATCGTCAGACTTCAATGTTCTGGCTTTGTTGTAACCGGATCCGGTTCGAAAAATAGTGTCATTTTTGAACCATCTAGACCACGTTGCTAGATTGGCTTAGGTTCTGACTCCTCCCCCTTGTTTGCATCCACAACCCCTTTTTTCTTCAGGTGCATCTCCTTCCTCATTTGTGCCTTCATTCTCATCTTCGAGGACAATGTTGGACATACCCTCGCCGGCCCCCGTCGAAAGGAGTAGGTCATTGATTATCATGTAACCCATGTGCCCACCAGAATATTGAACAGGTTGATGTCCGGTGTACATCGATGATCCCTCGGTATAACTGCTTTCGCCCCATAACATTGACCCAATGTCAAAGTTAAAATCAAATGCACTAATTGAATGTGGACCCCGAGTGTCTAAATCTATGTTATGTTGATACCTCGACTAGTATTGACCCCCGAAGTTTAAATTGATGCCAGAGATTAATGAATGTTTGCCCATAGATATTTTAGGAACATCGTAGTAGCCGCTTTGTAGCAAACCAAAAAACCCACTACACAACAGTGTAATATGACTTTTTGTTTCAATTTTGGTACTCATATTCACCGCAACGGTAGTCGAAGATGGGCCAGATCCATCAACATTGGCTAAACTCCACGTATAACTTAATAACAACATTTTCACTTACGATGTGCGATGATATGATCGTCTCGAGATGTGTTTCACTAACCACATCGAATATCTCATATTTATACGGGTCAACAAGCAAGAAATCTGCATTACAACCTCATAATTCTTTCCGAGGTCGATCCGCTGACTTTCTTCCTGATTCTGGTCCATAGCTCACGCATTTGAATGATAATATTGAACACAAATTCCACGAACTTCACTCTTACAAACACCACCCCAACCTCTGTATTAAAGATTTGACCATCGTAGTATATAACAAATTTCACTTGTCGGCTCATTTCAATATCGGTCACGAATTGGATAAAAAACGTAAAAAAATAAGTAGAGAGTTGTCGAAAGGAGTACACATAACTCTCAGAACACAAGGCTATTTTATTTGATATTAACTTGATGCGTGTCTATGTTATGAAATTTTTTCCCATTTTATGAGATAATTATCTATGAAGAAAGAGAATACGTACTTTGAATTTCGTTTATGAATGCACACATTCGTTGCATATTGTATTAAGCAAATAATTTTTAGAACACATTCAAAACTCATATAATTTCATCACACCTGTGCTCCTAAGAGATTTTACACTACAAAACATGCTCTATAGACATCTAAAATGGTACTTTCACCATTAGAAGAAAGAGAATTTGTTAGAGGAAGCTCCCCCAACAAATTCCCTATTCCCCAGCATGAAAAGCTTGACTCTTCGAATATTCGAACGCTTTAAACACGTTTAGAATATGTTCATCACTCCTGCAGCGCACTTTCAAGGGTTTTCTTTGCAAACAGACGCTTCATTACGACTATAAAAAGGCTCACACACACCAAGCTTCATCATCCTTCAGTCATATAATTTCTCCTCAATCCTCTCCAATCTCCACTATAAACCATTTCCCGGTCTTAAAAATTTCGGTCGCTAAAAATATTTGGTTTACGTTCGAAGTATTCTTGAGTTGTCGGTGATGCAATATCATTCCGAGTCACACGCATTTCATATTTCATGCCGAGATGAGATAATTACCTTCGAAGCCTATCCTAAGAAAGTCAGTTATGGGGTGATTTTGCTTTCTACAGTCTTGGTAGAAGTCAATGTAAAGGTCTCAATCGACGGTCATTATACGGTAATGGATCAGGGTATAACAGGGGAGCCAGTTGATGGTCGTTATGCGGCCACAAGCTCAATTTTTTCGAATACCCGAAATGATACCCTATAAATATTATACAAAAGTTTGATGACATATTTATACGGAAAAACTCTGGGGCTTTCCGCTATAATCGATGTAATTTTTTTCTCCATTTCCAGGCAATCGGTACCTTTAACCTTCCTTCTTATTTGATGGCCGACGCCATCGTAGACACAAGAGGAGTCTCAAGCGAGGAGCGGTTGTTGCAGTGCAATAAAGGTGATGCTTCTTTTAGGGCGATGACGATTGTTGTTATTACACAACCCATTAATAACTACAATCACTGCTGTGTCGACCCGACTTTGACCTCTATTGTGCCAAAACATTCGCTCTCCACACTTGTGTTCACCTCAGTGTCAGCCTTTGGACAAGAATGAAAGGTTAAATATACCGACTACTTGGAAATAGATAAAAAATTACATTGATTACATCGGAAGTTCCCGAAATTTTTCCGTATGATTATGGCATCAATATTATGTATGATATATACAGCGCATTGTTTGTGGGTATCCAAAAAGCTTGAACTCTTGACTGAGTAATGGTCATCACCTAGCCCTTCGGTTATACTCGAACCCGTGACTGCATCGCTGCCGCTGACTAGGATCTCCACCTAGACTTCGACCCCTGATCATATCAAGCATTATTGTCCTGAAACGTGATTTCCCCACAATGGGTTTCCAAGGAAATGGTCCTATCTCGCCATGACATATAAAACGTATGTGTGCACCATTATCAGATCCCCGACCCCCCAAAACTACCTTAGAACTTCCGCCATTTTTCTTTCGGTATAAGGGATAAGAAAACCTTTAATAAAATAAATCAATTCAGCATTTAAAAAAAATTCTACACTATTGAAAATATTATAAAAAATTTATTGGGATGATGTGTACTAGTATTGATTCATGTAAAATATCATATCATTATACATATTAAAAGTTGTGTTCTCAAAATATATGATTTACCTATTAATTAAAGGCATTCAATTATTAAATTTGCTAAACCATTTTATACATATAAACCTAAAGTTTTTTTGATAGTTACTCGCATTGATAATCTAGCACAAAAAATCATCAAAAGCTTGAGTATTAAACTTCATCAACATGAGCAAGAATTGTCTCGATTGTATAATCTGAAAATTTTATCCTTAAACAAATCATTAAACAATTACTCTCTCAAGATGCATCTACCAAAATTATTTCAATTGCTAAACAACATTTACAATTACGTCTAGATTTATTAAATTGATGTTTTCTTCCATGCAATGTTAGTATATTTGTTTGTATGTCTAAATCACATGCAATGATAAATCAAAAATTTATATTAGTATTATTGAATCACATGTATAGTAAACTTGAAGTTAAGTTTACTAGTCTAAATATTTATCATAACATAAATGCACTCAACATCAGTTATCATCAGTCTCATTGATAAGTGGATGGTCCCAATACGTTAATTACTAGGGATTTTAAATGATCAGTGTAAATCTCTTAAGTATTTATTTCTGTTTGGTTCAGCCGTTGAGAATAACTTCTTTCGCCTTCTAATTTTGCAAACGAGATTGCTTTACCGAGTCAAGGCAAGTCAATATCTAAGACTCAGTCTTACAAATGTTATCTCTTTTGAAACATTCAATTGCAATTTCAGCGAGATTGATAAGTTAAAACAGTTATAGCCACGATTTTCAATTCCACTTGAAAAAAAAAATCCAATTAAACAAGAAAAGAAGTATATACAGGTAATGATCCTGCTCAAAAAGCTAGGTTTAAACCATCCATCCTCCTATATATAGAAAAAAATAAGATTATCCGATGCATTCAGTTTTTACTTTTTTTTTGGTGAAAGAATTTTTACTATTTTAATTGACATTTTTGAGATTATTATTGTCTAATTAAAGAGATTTGGTATAAAAAAGCTCATTAATAAGTAGATCCACTGAGTACATTATTTATTAGGGATATCTAATGAGTTTGACCATCATTTAGGTTCATCTCGATGTATTAGGGATATCTAATGAGTTTGACCGTCATTCATGTTCATCTCGATGTATGAGAATGGAGCATCAATTTTTACTCGATTTGAGTCAAGGGAATTTGAAAAATCTAGTACAAATATAAATAAGAGATTTAACTATTGTTTTTCAATTATGTTTTTCAAAATATTATTATTTTGATTATTTTTTAGAATGTGTGATAGGTTATTTACCCACTTCCATATCTCTAAGAATTTTCTAGGGATTATTTGTGATTATTTATCTACTTATCCTACACTTGAATATTTGATAATATTATTATATTTATTTGAAAGCTGTTGAATCAATTGTTTTTATAGGAGAAATATATATATATATATATATATATATATATATATGGTAGTTTTTCGGTAACTACTTTTATATAATTTTAATGGACTTATGTTTTATGGGCTGACGAGATCTAATTCAATCTAATGTTCTCAACAAAATATGATCTTAGAAAGAAGATTGAAAACATACTAAATCTCTAAATTTTGCTCAATACTAACATCAAAATTTTCACTATTTTCGGAAAAATAGAAATAAAATAAAATAATTTAAATCAATTGAAATTAAAAATATAATAATTTAGACACAATATATATAAACTTCCTAAAAGTCTCCGCATTTTGTTTAAAACCATAGAAAATAACAAAGAGGGTAAAGAATATATTTATAAATATAAGAAGTACAAATAATATAAAATTTTATTGCTAATAAATATTAGTATCATAATGTATATCAAATTTATTTTGATATTGATAGACATCCACTTAATAATAAACTATTTATGATATATAATAATTATTTTTAATGTAATTTTAAAATAACATTAAAAATAAATTATTTAATTGAAAGGATAATTTTTAAGAAGTATAATAATTGGTTGTTTTTAGAAAAGTTAAAGACTTTCAAACCAAAATTTAAAACAAGATTTTTAATCTGTTATAATGTTGTTTTTCTTCAATTGCTGATAAAATTAAAAACAATATTCACATGACATTAAATATAAGCACGTAACATATTATAATGTATATTAGACTGACTTGCGGTATATAAATTTATATATTACTAGGAAACAGTATTAAAATATATCATCAATAAATTTGCAGATAATAATGGAACTTATATAGAATATAAAACTTAAGAAAGAAAAAGAGTTAAAATCTTTTAGTTTTCATAAATACATTTCTATTTTTCCACACAACTTCAAATCATTTTCTTAAGCAATTACTCAATACGATTATATAAATGATATTTAAAATCAATTAGTCAATACGATTATATAAAATATTATCTTCCTCCTTACTTACCAAACTTGTTTATCGGCAGCTATCACCTTTTTTTTAAACAATCATTTCTTTCACTAATAATTTTTATCGTTCATCGTTATTGTGCTGACATAATCAATAACATCCAACACAATATCATGATCCATGTAAAAGTAAAAAATAAAAAAAATCAAACGAATTTAGATAAATAGATATTCAACATCATTGGAATCTAAACAATTAATTGTATAGATTCATTCTAATTAAATTTTAAATTATAAAAATATATATATTTTTTAAAATTTTAAAATCCATTTCCAAAGAAAATTTTAAAATCCATTAGCACGCTAAGCCTCTAGTTCTAATACAAATTGAGAGTTTGTTGATTTTAACTTCCAAATGCACGTCCAGTTGTGACTGGCTTCACTTACTAAAACAATATAAATTTGATATTGACATAGAAATTGGCTACCCAATTTAGAATTTATTTTTTTATACTTCTATCATACCTTTTTAAGAGAATAATTCACTATCAATCTATAATACAAAATGTGATTTAAGTTCAACTCACTCACCAAGTTGTAATCTCACTCTTATACATTAACTAAATCATTCTCCCAATTAAGTATTTTCCTTTTGAGAGCTTATTACAAACTGAACCAAGAAAACAACTTGTTTACAAAGATTATGCACTAAAATAAATTTCTCACAAACAACAACATAAGTGCTCTCAAGCTCATACATAAACAATGAACAAGCTCAAGTTGGTCTTTAATGTAACACCCCAAACCCGGTCTACGCGTTAAGACCAGATTTGGTATGTCACACAAAACGAACTTACATCTAGTCATCTAATGATTTAAAGGAAACAGATTCTCTAGACTATTTTGGAAATTGAAGTTTAGTAAAAACTGAGGTTAATTTAAAATCTATGATTTAGGACATAAGAGTTTATAATTAAAACTTAAAAATTGATTGGTTAAAATTTCACGAGAAGTTTTAAGGAGTTCAAAAGAAATTTGAAAACAAGTTTCAAAAATTAATTTTTCAGAAAAGAAAAAAAAAGAAAGAAAAAAAATTATAAAATATAGAATAGTCCCATTTAAGTATTTAAGCATAATTAAAAATCCATCCACAAGCAAAAATCCATAAAAATAACACCAGAGGCCTCATTACATCATAACTAAAATAGTAATTAAATAAAAATACTTAAGAGTAGTTCAAAGTTCACAAAAAAAAAAAAAAAACCATCATACAAAGTACGGCCTCCACGAAGTTATCCCCTGCCCAAGCCTCCATTAATGATCGTTACCTGAGAAGGGTAAAGGAAACGGGGTGAGTTACTTAGAACTCAGTGTGTAACCCACTTACCAAATCCATTGGGCCAAAACCATATAAGCATTTAATTGGGCTTGAGTCCATTTACAAATGTAATAATGTAACAAGTATAAAATGCATGTGATATGCAATTCCCAACCAAGCCTAAATTTCCATCCGCTACACACCACCCATACCAACCAGCACACCTGTGGGTAGCTTTAGTCACCCACCCCGCCAACACACCAACTGGGCATTAAGCCATAATTTAAATTGGGCACGAAGCCATTAAACTTGGCACGAAGCCATTAACTGGGCACGAGGCCATTAACTGGGCACGAAGCCATCTTCTCTTCATCAAATATCCCAACCCATGCAATCATGTATTTAAAATGCATAACTATTCATTCATAAAATAATTCCAACATAAGACCCATTAAAGAATTATCACAATCTGGCCCATATTACACTTTGGCTCATTTCACTATTTGGCCCATTCCACATTTTGGCCAATTTCACAGTTTGGCCCTTATCATCTCATTATTTTATCAAATAACTCATATGGCCCATTTATCACATGAGGCCCAAAATATCACTTTTTAACATATTAGCCCATTAAGGGCTATTCCGAAATTTTCACGATTTTAATACCGATTTCATGCACATAATACTAAAGTGTTAATATACCATATTTTCTGATTTCACCAACTTTGCGATTTTTAGTCTAATCTTTAATTACGGTATAGTCATCTAACCCATGTGATACAGTGTGAGATTACACCTGATTACGGTAAACACTATGCTCTCTCTCGATTGTGGGCACCTAAAATTTTATAACGCTTGATTAGTTGACACACGCGATTTAATAATCTACTTTAAACAAACGATCTAAAATTTACCCTCGGAATCGTGAACAACTACGATTTGTCGATTTTCTCCGGTTAACGGTTCACAAATTGATGGAAAGTCCCAATTCGCACAAAAAGTTCGTATGATCTCAAGATGAAAGATCGGGCGATAGAGTCCCTATAATAATATCGGTTAATCATCACCATCTTATTCGAATAAAAATTGGTTATAAAATTCGTAAAGAACTCTTACCTCTAAGATTTTAGAACTGTTTTCTAACGATTAAAAGATGACTTCGGAAACTCTAAGTTTCGGCCTTCCACTATATTTCGATTGATCAAAGTATGAGTAATAATACAGTTGAGAGGAAAATATGGATGAGATAGAAGATTCGGCTATAAGGGAAAAAGAACAATGATATTCGGCTATGGGGTAAAAACAAACATCAATATTCGGTTATGAAAAAAATATTGATTTAAGAGGAAGAAGAAAGGTGTTTGAAAAATTTTGTAAAAAGAGAAAAGAGATGAAAAGAAGGGTTTGTGAGGTTTCGGTTTTTCAAAAGGAGAAAGAGTGAAAAATATGGTCTCAAAGGATGATGTACATTCGGCAATCAAAAGAAAGAAAGAATGAGAATAAGTTCACCAAAGACTTGAAGAATCAGCAAGAGAAAATTTAGAGAAAAAGAAGAAGACACCAACATTGCTTAGATGAATTTTTGGCCAAAACAAATACCAAAACTTCCACCAATTGCTAAAGACCAAAACTAGCACCTAAGCCTAACCAAAATACTAACAAAAATTCGGCCATCCCCCCCTAGTCCCAAAAACCATCCATATTCATAGCCAAATGGTCAAAAGTTTGCCAACCATACACTCCTCTTTTTATGCCAACATGTCCCCCTTATTAATAATATTATTAATGATTTCTTTCTTAATGTTTGGTGGAGCCTTAATATAATAAGGCTATGAATAACACTTAAAAGAGAACAAAAATTAGTGGGACGGAAAGAAGGTTAGGCATGAGTTGAAAGAAAAAAAAACAAAAACCAAGGTGGAAGGTGAATTGGTGGGACGGCATGAATAAGAAATTAAAATTTAAAAACAAAAGACATTAACTTAGGGGCCAAACATGGGAATAGTTGAAGGAACAAAGCAACCAATTAAATAAAATAAGTAAAATTTTAGACAAAATTAATGGGGCACTAAAGAAAATGAAGGAGTTGAAATTTGAATTGAGACAAACTCTCATGCTTCCAATGCTTGTGCTTGCCGGCCATCTCCAACAATTTTACACATGCTCAAATGTTCCTTAAATGATTTAAAATTAAACCCATGCTTTCATTCTTGCCATCGAAGCATGTGAGCACCAAGGAATGTTGGCATAAAGTCTCCCATTAACTAATACAAACGCATGGCTATATATATATTTTTTTATATACACCATGTGAACAAATAAAAAAAAAGAAACTTTATGGCCTTTTAAAGATGGTGGACGGTACAAAGGTAGTAAATAATACATACTTAATGAGCCAAACACGAGAATTAGTGCAAAATACATAACCCTAATTTCTAGGATGTTACATTTAATATGAATGAAGTAATATAGATCTTCCAGGAATAGTCTTCTTAGGAAAATTATTCTTTTTATTAAGGAATCTTGATTTCATTGAAAATATTCAAAAATTCATTATTTGACTTGGATTTTTACTCTTTTCAATCCAATAAATTACTAGTAAAAAACCTCATAGATATGCATTAAAAAGTTCCAAAGTTTTTTCAATCAAAGGTGTCAACACATATATGACAACTTACAGACTAATCTTGATGCATATTGAGATGCGACTGATATGTGTAATTGGCACTAACATATACTAAATAAATGCATGTTTCCAAGAGATACTCAATTAATAGAGATTGCCTTTTATAATGTGATTTCTTTTCATAAGGTTGTGTTGTTTTTACAAGACAATTTTATATAAAGCTATGTCTTTATATGACAATTTTTCATGCAAAAATTATTTCTTTACAACACAATTATTCATCAATAATTATAATTTACTTGACTTTTTTTGTAACAACCCGATTTAGGGACTAGTCGGAACAGTGATCTCAGGAACACTAATCTGAGGTTAGAGAAAATTATTTCCATGTTATTGTATGTGTTATAACATGTTTATAAAGATGCATGGCAATTTTGGTGCCTTAATTTTAGAGATTTCATGCCTAATCGCGAAAAAAGACTAAATCGCATAAAGTACGAAAGTTCTATTTTATTTGCTAGAGGTGCCAAATAGCTATGGATTATTAATTGGAGGTCTCAAAATGTGCAATTTGGCCTTGTTTAAGTGAGTTGGCCGGCCATAGTATGCATAGGGGACAAGAGCATTTAATTTGGTCAATAGTTGGTGATATTAGTTGGTAAAATGAATAAAATAAGATGATATAAGCAAAAGTTATCATCTTTTCATTTAGTCTTCTTCTCCAATCGAAAATATCACCAAGGGAGGGCTTTGAAAGCTTGAAATTTTCAGCAACTCATTTTCTCTACAAGTAAGTGATTTTGATGGTACAAGTTGATAATTTTTGTACTTTTGGAGTCCCTAAAGCTTAAGCTAGCTAATGAGGGGACTAATTTGCAATATGGCTGAAAGTCTAGGGACTCGCCATGAGAGAGTATATGTTGGCTGCTAAGTTTTTATGGAAGAAAATGAATGTTGGGAAGATGAGAAACAACTTTTGTGAAAGGTGTTGTCATGAAAACACCTAATTGGGACTAAGATGCAAATATTGCAGTTTGTTCATTAATGCATGAAATAGTTGGAATTGTGGATAGTTGTAAGAGGATTAAATGTTTAGCTAGGCTTGTTTAATAAGAAAATGTGATGAAAAGTGATTTACGAGCCTAGAGGCAAAATCGTAATTTTGCCAATGTATAAGGGCAAAATAGTCATTTTTGCCTAAGTGTGGTTTATGATGTATTATGATTTATAAGTGATTAAATGAGTAAATTCTATTGTTCTAGATCAAAGAAAATGAGATTTGGGCCTAGAACGGGAGAAAATAGACATATGGACAAATAGGTCCCTTTCTACCCTTTTCGGTATCGAGGTAAGTTCATGTGTTAATTTGTACAACTCTAAGTGAAGTATTTTTAATATTTTGATGTTGTATAAATTATTTATTGCCTTCATATATATGTAAATATGTTTTGATGTGATGTCAAGAAATGAAAGCCTTGATTTAATCCATGAATAGTGGGAATGCAAATAGCATGATATGATGGTAATTATGGTCTCGTGTAAGATCATATTTAGAATATGGCCTCGGTGTGGGATTTCATACAAGACCATGTCGGGGACATGGCATCGATATGTTAATTCATGTAAGACCCTATCGGGGGTATGATGTCAATGTGACATTATGTGTATGAGACTCAAGAATGTTATTTAACAATTTGAGTGATTCAACAAGTATGTTGAAAATGAGAATGAATGTGGTTGTACCATGAGAGATCCAAGTATGTGTTAGAACTGAATTGAGATGAATTTGGTACATGATGAACCCATAGTGGGTTATGTGTAAATGATGCACCTTAGTAGCATAAGTTATAATTATTAATGTATTGCGTGAATGCGAGCGATTATTGTAGAAAGCTAATTATTAATGATAATGTGTGAGGATGTTCCCGAATGAACATTTGAAATAGGGAAATATAAGTGCGATATCACCGTAATTATAAATGATAGGTGGGCTGAGTGCGATACTACCGTAATTATAAATGATTGGTGGGCTGAGTGCGATACCACTGTAATTATAAATGATAGGTGGGCTGAGTGAAATACCACTGTAATTATAAATGATTGGTGGGCTGAGTGCGATACCACCGTAATTATAAATGATTGGTGGGCTGAGTGCGATACCACCGTAATTATAAATGATAGGTAAGCTGAGTGCGATACCACCGTAATTATAAATGATTGGTGGGCTAAGTGCAATACCACCGTAATTATAAATGATTGGTGGGCTGAGTGTGATACCACCGTAATTATAAATGATTGGTGGGCTATGTGCGATACCACCCTATTAGAGATTGAGGGTGGGCTAAGTGCGAAATCACCGAGTGATTGGTAGTGTGAGTGGCTTATTGAAAATGTTTGATGTGTTGTTTCATGTGATCATGTGGTGACAAGTGCAGGGATGTATGCTAATTAACATGAGCATTTGGCTTGTGGCATGGTTAGAATGTGGTAAGAGACAGAATGAGTAAGCTTCAAGAATGATTGAATAGGTAACCATGAGTCTAAGAGTAAAACTCATTATAATACCTTGTGGTTGAGAGTAATCAATAAATATCAATAGTTGATTATTATATGCATATGAACTTACTAAGCATAGGTTAACTTAACTAGCTCGTGTTGGAGACTGCCGGAGATGTTTTCACACTATCGAGTAGATGTTTGGTATGAGGTTTCAAGTCCTTATGAGTTATGGCATGTATAGGGATAGTATTTAAGGTTGATTAAATCATAGTTGATATAGCCAAATGTGTTGGCTTAAGAGAGTTTGTGGTTTGATTGTGTATAGCCATAAATGATGGCTTAAGTCGGTTGTAATTATACCAGAAATAGTTCTCCCTCGTGTATAGGGTGAAGGCTTCATTTTATAGTTTAAATGTGATAATTCAAGAGTTATAATTGATAATATGTGAAGTTTATGTGATGATGTATGAATGTATGCAAGTGAGGGTGGCTAAATGGCTTGGAAAATAGCCTTGAATTGGTCTACATGGTTAGCCCCATGGGTGTGTGACTTGGCCGTGTGTCCCCTGCATGTTAGTGTTGTAAGTCAGTGTCAACCACGGGCTAGCCTCACGGGCGTGTGCCTAGGCCGTGTGACCCTTATGAGACTGTTGACGTCACAAACAGAATACCCAAGTTTTTACACACGGGCAGGACACGGGCGTGTGTCCGGCTGTGTGAAAAAGCCTGTAGGTTCGAAATGAAAATAAATCCCACACGGGGTACGGACATGGGCATGTGTGACCACACGGTCCGCCCACACGGGCGTGTCCCATTTCACACGGGCGTGTGGCCCCTGTTTAGGTGAAAATTTTCTAAGTGTTTGAAAAGTTCCAGTTTGGTTCCGCGACATCCCGAGTTGGCATAAAGGGTCTTGTAACATCCCGAAATTGGGCCTAGGAGAATTGAGCCCAATGGGCCTTAGGCGTAGTAGCGTTTAAATTTTTGGAGAACAAGAGATCGGCTTAAATGCTAGTTAGACCCATTGGATAAGTGATTTTGGAAGGTTAGAGGGCTTCTATGAAGTCCCGGGATCAAATATTGCCTTTGGGGAAATTTTGGTTTTAGGTGAAAAAAACCCTGGAAGTTGGCAGATAGGCCTTAAGAATAAAATATGGAGAAAATAAAACAAGTGGAGTGTGTGGTGTAGTGGCAAAGTGACGCCACTTAGGGGACAAGGGGGTGACGCCACAAGGGAAGGAAGGAGGTCCAAGGTTCAAGTCTTGGCTTTTGCATTTTGGTTTCTTTTTGCTTGGACCTTAGAATTTGGCCCATAGTTTATATTTAGTTGCGCATGGTTTAAGACACAAGAGGAGCTTGTGGCCAAGTGGTTAGCGGCGTGGATTATGTTGCAAGGGAGCCTGGGTTCGAATCTCGTGACAAGCAAGGGAGTATTTATTTTGCAGATTGGACGGCAAGAGTTTCAGTTAAATTTAAACTCTACTGACGAAGGGATCCCACATCGGAAAGACACAAAGAAGGAAGGTAAAGAGCTAGCTATATAAGGAGCATCCTAGGAGGAGAGTAAACACATCTTGGAGGGCGTTTGGGCACAAGAGTGGTCGGAGCGCGGATTAGCCCCAGAGTCCTATCAGGTGTGTAACTCTCTCTACTCTAGCTGTAGAGCGGCAAATGCCGAAATGCCGGTTACACGGCATTAGTAGCCACACGAGTGTGCGAGCGCATGTGTGGGGCTTCGACGCGATAGTTGAGGCCATCAGTAGTATTCTCGTGGGTTGGGGCTGCTTGGGCCTCGATGGGCCGAAGTGGGCCCAATGGGCCCGTGGGCCCATATGAGTAAATTGCATGATTGGTTAGTATATGTTGAACTAGACTAGGTGGAAGTTATATACGTGGCTAGATTTGTGCTAGGTGGGCCACACGAGCGTGTGGGCCCGGATGGGCCGAAATCGGGTTTTAGGCCCAATCGTCCGGTACAACCGGAAATGGTAGCTGAGTCGCTAGTGGTGACATTAGGCCTTCGAAAAGGCCATTTTAGTTGTGAATTTACGAAAATACCCTTGGTGGGTAAATTACGAAAATACCCTTAGTAGGTAAAATTACGATTATACCCTTAGAGGTTGATTAGCATGATTATGTTGTTTAGTTTTGGCCGATTGTAGGGGAAGGCTTGATCTCGCATATCTCGGGTTGTGGCTAGTGCTCGAAAAGTGTTAAGGAAGGGGGATCTAGTGCGTTAGATCTTGATCTACGGGATTTGATAGTCGCATTAGTAACCAGGTGTGTAAACTAACATACTTCTTGCTTTGTATATGTTTGATAAACTGATTGATTGGTAAAACCGAAACAGTATGGTTGAGTGATATGATACCCTATGGGGTATGTGCACGGATTCAGGTAAGTCCGTTTCATTATGAGTACTGTTATTGATACATGATGTCATGATTTATGATGTATGTGCTATGAGATGCAACGTTAAACATGTTTGCATGATTTGAATACTATACATGAGTTGGTATGATGATGGGTGATATGAGAGGAGGGGGCAGTGATATTTTGTGCTGACGAGCACCAGTGTTTTGGTAACACAACTTTGTGACTTTGGGTCACCAGAGGTTTGGCACCTCCAGAGGTTTGGCACCTCAGCGTCTCGTCCCCGTGGCTTCGCACCACAGTGGGTTGGCCCCACAAGGCAGTATTGATGGATTGACGCCAGTGATTTGGTATCACACGATGGGTTGGCCCCATCACTCGATTATTGTGACTACGGTCACCAGTGGTTTGGTACCACATTTGTGTCTTTGGGACACCAGAGGTTTGGCACCTCATTGCGACTCGTCCCTGTGGTTAACACCACCTTGGGTTGGCCCCACTTGAGATATGGGATCGTCTGCTAGTGATTTGGTATCACACGATGGGTTGGCCCCATCATTGGATTTGTGACTTCGGTCACCAGTGCTTTGGTAGCACAAACGTGTCTTTGGGACACCAGTGGTTTGGCACCACATTGACGGATATTGTGTCTTTGGGACACCAGTGTTTTGGTAACACATTGTGACTATATGTCACCAGTGGTTTGGCACCACCAGTGGTTTGGTACCACATGGGGTAGAAAAGGTGAATGGATGGTTAGGAGTGGGTGCATATTAATTGGATGCATGATGATTATGTTATGTTTGCATATGATGTTTTGCTAATCCGGGAAAAAGGGTTGCACACTGAGTCTTGGTGACTCACCTTTTTCCTTTAACCATTTCAGGTATTGCATAAAGCTGGACCGGGATCGGAGAGGACAAGGTGGCCCATGCCGAAGATGATGATTTAATATTTTATGCTTGGTTTTGATATAAGTACTTTATTTGAATTATTGGGTTGTAATAAAGGCCATTTTATTATTTTGGTATTACTTTAACCATGGTTTATCTAATTTGGATTTCTATGTGAAAATGGTTTTAATTCCAGTACCCTATTTATAAAAGTATGTTTAATAAAGTATTTTCAGACAATTTGTAACTTCTAAAGTTTGCATATTGCTTTAAATGAACATGGTTTTCAAAAATTGAATTCTTTCATGCTTTATGCTAAGTTAATAAAGATTTTCATCCGACTTTCCCCAGTGACATAACCAGATTCGGTCGTAGCGAATGGGCCGGGTTTGGGATTGTTACAGTTTGGTATCAGAGCCCGGTTCAAAACTCGGCTTTGAGGGTTTTGGGCCCGAAACAGTTTTCAAAATGGGTTTTTGCAATATGGGTTTTTAAGAAACTTTTCAGGTTATTCTGGCATGGCACCTGTACCTCCGACCCGAAGTCCACCAGGTAAGTACTTCGGACTCTCTTGAAGTGATCTGTTTGTATGAATTGATTTGGGCTTAGTTTGGCTCGTAGATTAGAATACTAGGATCTGTTGAACCCTAGGACTAGTCTACTCAAACACATGCATAAGACTTAAGGCTACTAAACAAACCTGTGAAGTAAGTCACCGAGTTAAGGTGTGGCAACCACTGTACGCATGTTGAGGATTGGTATTCAGTAAGAGCTTGGTATTTAAGCAGTCCTAGTGACTCACCTCCTCTTTACTCGAATCCTACCTAGTGCGTAGCTACGGTTCACCTTAACCAAGAAGACTTGTTCATAGGCTAAACCAAGTATTAAAACCCGAAAGGGATTAGCCTTACTGTTTTAAAACCCTTAGTTTTAAAATTTTCAAACTTACCCCTTTGGTTTGTAAACCCTAAATCTAATTTTGAAAGACGTTTTCTCGATTTACCAAAATTTCCAAAATGCCCCTAGTGGCAAAATTACTAAAATGCCCCTGATTTCCAAAATTACAAAAATAACCCTGATTTCTGAAATTTTTGTGATGCTTCCGGTTTGAAAAACGAAATTTTCAAGATGACCCCGAGATTTTGTAAATTTTGAAGTTTCTTTATGTTGGAAAAATTATTTTCAAAATTGACCCAGAGTTATCACCGAAATACCCTCTTTAGGAAAAATGACGAAATTACCCCTGGGTTAGGAATGCTCAAGAAAGTGACATGGATGAATGAATGTGTCTTTAGTGAAGTATGTGAATGTGTGAATTAGAACAGAAAACTTGAGATGAAACTTTGATTGCTCGAAAGAACGACTTCCAGAAACTTCTGTTCATAAAATTTGCTCGTGGATAAAACAGTGGAACAAAATTCCTAATGCATAAAACTTTTAATCAGATTAAATCGCGACGCTAGATATGAGTTCTAGGGGACGTGGTTGTCGCGGACGTGGTCAAGGTGGAATCACAGCTTTATTAAGATCAGAGTGCGCAGCAAGAGCGTAGTGTGGTAGGATGTGCGACTGTTAGTTAGTTGGAAATTTCGAGGACGAAATTTCTTTAAGGAGGGTAGATTTGTAACATCCCGAAATTGGGCCTAGGAGAATTGAGCCCAATGGGCCTTAGGCGTAGTAGCGTTTAAATTTTTGGAGAACAAGAGATCGGCTTAAATGCTAGTTAGACCCATTGGATAAGTGATTTTGGAAGGTTAGAGGGCTTCTATGAAGTCCCGGGATCAAATATTGCCTTTGGGGAAATTTTGGTTTTAGGTGAAAAAAACCCTGGAAGTTGGCAGATAGGCCTTAAGAATAAAATATGGAGAAAATAAAACAAGTGGAGTGTGTGGTGTAGTGGCAAAGTGACGCCACTTAGGGGACAAGGGGGTGACGCCACAAGGGAAGGAAGGAGGTCCAAGGTTCAAGTCTTGGCTTTTGCATTTTGGTTTCTTTTTGCTTGGACCTTAGAATTTGGCCCATAGTTTATATTTAGTTGCGCATGGTTTAAGACACAAGAGGAGCTTGTGGCCAAGTGGTTAGCGGCGTGGATTATGTTGCAAGGGAGCCTGGGTTCGAATCTCGTGACAAGCAAGGGAGTATTTATTTTGCAGATTGGACGGCAAGAGTTTCAGTTGAATTTAAACTCTACTGACGAAGGGATCCCACATCGGAAAGACACAAAGAAGGAAGGTAAAGAGCTAGCTATATAAGGAGCATCCTAGGAGGAGAGTAAACACATCTTGGAGGGCGTTTGGGCACAAGAGTGGTCGGAGCGCGGATTAGCCCCAGAGTCCTATCAGGTGTGTAACTCTCTCTACTCTAGCTGTAGAGCGGCAAATGCCGAAATGCCGGTTACACGGCATTAGTAGCCACAGAGTGTGCGAGTGCATGTGTGGGGCTTCGACGCGATAGTTGAGGCCATCAGTAGTATTCTCGTGGGTTGGGGCTGCTTGGGCCTCGATGGGCCGAAGTGGGCCCAATGGGCCCGTGGGCCCATATGAGTAAATTGCATGATTGGTTAGTATATGTTGAACTAGACTAGGTGGAAGTTATATACGTGGCTAGATTTGTGCTAGGTGGGCCACACGAGCGTGTGGGCCCGGATGGGCCGAAATCGGGTTTTAGGCCCAATCGTCCGGTACAACCGGAAATGGTAGCTGAGTCGCTAGTGGTGACATTAGGCCTTCGAAAAGGCCATTTTAGTTGTGAATTTACGAAAATACCCTTGGTGGGTAAATTACGAAAATACCCTTAGTAGGTAAAATTACGATTATACCCTTAGAGGTTGATTAGCATGATTATGTTGTTTAGTTTTGGCCGATTGTAGGGGAAGGCTTGATCTCGCATATCTCGGGTTGTGGCTAGTGCTCGAAAAGTGTTAAGGAAGGGGGATCTAGTGCGTTAGATCTTGATCTACGGGATTTGATAGTCGCATTAGTAACCAGGTGTGTAAACTAACATACTTCTTGCTTTGTATATGTTTGATAAACTGATTGATTGGTAAAACCGAAACAGTATGGTTGAGTGATATGATACCCTATGGGGTATGTGCACGGATTCAGGTAAGTCCGTTTCATTATGAGTACTGTTATTGATACATGATGTCATGATTTATGATGTATGTGCTATGAGATGCAACGTTAAACATGTTTGCATGATTTTGAATACTATACATGAGTTGGTATGATGATGGGTGATATGAGAGGAGGGGGCAGTGATATTTTGTGCTGACGAGCACCAGTGTTTTGGTAACACAACTTTGTGACTTTGGGTCACCAAAGGTTTGGCACCTCCAGAGGTTTGGCACCTCAGCGTCTCGTCCCCGTGGCTTCGCACCACAGTGGGTTGGCCCCACAAGGCAGTATTGAGGGATTGACGCCAGTGATTTGGTATCACACGATGGGTTGGCCCCATCACTCGATTATTGTGACTACGGTCACCAGTGGTTTGGTACCACATTTGTGTCTTTGGGACACTAGAGGTTTGGCACCTCATTACGACTCGTCCCTGTGGTTAACACCACCGTGGGTTGGCCCCACTTGAGATATGGGATCGTCTGCTAGTGATTTGGTATCATACGATGGGTTGGCCCCATCATTGGATTTGTGACTTCGGTCACCAGTGCTTTGGTAGCACAAACGTGTCTTTGGGACACCAGTGGTTTGGCACCACATTGACGGATATTGTGTCTTTGGGACACCAGTGTTTTGGTAACACATTGTGACTATATGTCACCAGTGGTTTGGCACCACCAGTGGTTTGGTACCACATGGGGTAGAAAAGGTGAATGGATGGTTAGGAGTGGGTGCATATTAATTGGATGCATGATGATTATGTTATGTTTGCATATGATGTTTTGCTAATCCGGGAAAAAGGGTTGCACACTGAGTCTTGGTGACTCACCTTTTTCCTTTAACCATTTCAGGTATTGCATAAAGCTGGACCGGGATCGGAGAGGACAAGGTGGCCCATGCCGAAGATGATGATTTAATATTTTATGCTTGGTTTTGATATAAGTACTTTATTTGAATTATTGGGTTGTAATAAAGGCCATTTTATTATTTTGGTATTACTTTAACCATGGCTTATCTAATTTGGATTTCTATGTGAAAATGGTTTTAATTCCAGTACCCTATTTATAAAAGTATGTTTAATAAAGTATTTTCAGACAATTTGTAACTTCTAAAGTTTGCATATTGCTTTAAATGAACATGGTTTTCAAAAATTAAATTCTTTCATGCTTTATGCTAAGTTAATAAAGATTTTCATCCGACTTTCCCCAGTGACATAACCAGATTCGGTCGTAGCGAATGGGCCGGGTTTGGGATTGTTACAGGTCTCGTTGACCCCTGATAGGGATGTTACGATGGTGAATGAAAGGTTTTAAAATTTGGGAGAATTTTTATAGCCTAAAGTGGAATGATCAAGCAAGTCAAGTTCGGTAATACCTCGTGCCCGGTTCCGGCATAGAATCTGGGCAAGGGGTGTTACATTTTTAGATAATAAAGTATTATTATTTATTAGCATTATAAACTACTAACTATTACTATTAGTTTTTGTTTAATAAATATAAAAACATATGTAAATTATGCAACACAATATATTTAAATTATAAAACTAGAAGGATATATTTAATACTTATATAGTATTTGTGTATAAGAATTTGACATGTTTAACACTAATAGTGAACTGATGCAAGGCTCAAAGTCCAATTTTAGGCCTATGGACGTGTTGGGCTTAAACTACCTCATGGCCCAATAATGATGTTAAAGGCCAAGCAAATAAAAGTAAGACTGAACAAGACCATACAAGACTTTGTTACGAAGGCTCTAGACGAAGAAACTGAATCTTAATTCAATTATGCAGTTTTGGGAGTTCCAAGAATCAAGAAAATCAATATTTCAAATCCTAAAATTCTTGGTCCACGAAACCCAATCTTGAAGATGGTGCACAATGTATTACATGTACAAGCTTAAATTATCCAATTTTAAGAGCAAACGGACCACAAGTCCAAGTTCTAGAAAATCGGTCCATTGGGATGTCCACAAATCCATCATGAAGTTTGGTTAATGACTTAATTGAATATCAAGTCAAATTTTCAAAGTGTCCTAATTTGTAAAGATTTTAAATTTTCTATCCAATTTTATTTAAAAAGTGGATCAACATGTAAAAATTCGACCTAAGAAGCCCATTTAGACCCTTGGGTGAATTTCCCATCATATTTCCACACTTAAACATATTTTCGTGTTAGTTAGTTACCGAGTTGGTTATTTGATGAGTTGTTATGCTTCGTTTGCATACTTATCACATTTCTTAAATTTAGGAGATTAGTTAGGGATTGTGTAACACCCCTCGCCAGACCCAATCACCGGATCCGAGCTACAGGATGTCACATTCGTTGTTGGAGCAACTACTGTTAATCATACAGATAATAATTATTCCAAACATGCAATTATATGTTAAACACATTTACAATATGTTAAATAATCAAATCTAAGCTTCAATTGAGCTTACGAAAGCTCTTTTGTTGACCCCGAGCACGAAATAAGACCAAATTGTAAAGTTTTTAGAATATAGGATTGGCGTCATGACGTCACTTCCTCCATGTCGTGACATTGCCAAATAGTTTGTCACGTCGCGACCTTGGGCCACACGACGTTGCGACGTGGCTCTCTGTCGGCTGATGTTGCGACGAGAAAGGTTGTTTGTTGGGATGTAGACTCTGCTTTTAGTAAAAGTTAAGCCATTTGGTACCTATTTCAACGTTTTCACAATCTCATTAATTTGTGCATAAATGACCAACTTCACCTGCACCAAAACACTACAAAGACATATCATTCAAGTGCAAATAACCACAATAAACTTCATATCAACTTATATCACTTATTCAACCATTAAATACATCATTCCAATAGTATGACATACATATTAAACAATTTTCAAAATACTAACTTTGTCGCCAAATCACATCCAAACATGCCATTTCATTCGCTACATACATAACTCAAACCATTTACCAAAACATACCATTTCATCTAGACATTAACACTTCCAAAATCAAGTATTAGGTAAGTTTAAAACCATATTCAACATTAAAAGTTAACATATACAAAACACTTATGTTGTAACACCCTATACTTGGTTCGGTCAACTGACCTGTTCTATAAGGTATTACAACTATAAAAAGTTAACACTATTCACAAACCAATCAAACATAGCCAAAAAAATCATTTCATAATAAATTACAATCATTTTCATGTTATTTAAAAATATTGGGACCTAATTCGAGCTTACAGAACATTTAAAACAAACCGAGAATAATTTTGGATTGAATTGAAACTTTTACAAAAATTCATGTAAATAGTGAAAAAAAGGTCACACGACTGTGTGACCAAGCTGTGTGACAGAGCTCAGCCCATCTAGCTCAAGAACATGGTCGTGTGGCCAAACTGTATAACTCTTTGTGCCATGTAATTCAGGGTTACACGACTGTGTCACCAAGTCGTGTAACTCTTTGTGACTATTGATCAACTTCTATAGATTTGATTCCTCTTGTAACGTAGAATTGTAACACCCCATACCCGAGCCCAAGGCTAAGACCGGATACGAGACATTACTATGCTTGAACTTGCTTAAACTTGTATTTACGGGCTATAAAATTTTGTACCGAATTAAAAACTTCTCTTTCTTAAACAACTCATACATCTCATAGGCCTACGAGGCCTTAAACACATATCTGGAAACTTTCGGAACTCAATCGAAAACTTTTCCTTAAAACAGGGATCACACGCCCATGTGGCTTGGGACACGCCCGTGTACTCCTAGACATGCCAGTGTCTTCTATCCGTGGTGGACACTGCCAAATAGCACACGGCTTTGACACGCCCGTGGGCTTAGACCGTGGTCGAAACTGACTATATTCACACGGCCTTGACACGCCCGTGGGTTTAGACCGTGGTCTAATCTAACTTAAAGTACTAAGGTGTAGGGGACGCACGGCTTAGACACACGCCCGTGTGTCTATCCGTGTGGGCACTTGAAGGCTATTTTCCAAGCCAATCGCCACCCTGAAATTAAAGATCAATCTCAAGCTACATTCATCAATTCAAATACTTCATCTAACATGAACAATGATGTATACTTCATTGACATTTATAAGCATACATACTTAGTCAATCTTGGCCTATCACTTAGCCATATACAAAAGAATAATAAACTTGATAGCCCATACTTTTGCCCTTCTTAAGACATATTTTAAAAATGAAATGCTTCCTATACATGCCATACTTAATATAAACATCATGGCTATACCAAAATAGCGATTGATAGTGTGCTCCAAGCTCCGATGACGATGATCCACAAGATTAGCTTGGCGGGACTACATGGAAAGAAAGGATAAAAGATGTAAGCATTTAGCTTAGTAAGTTTGCATATAATGCACATAGCAACATACTTGTTTAACATAAACCATTTGGCATAAACAATGGCATCATAACTTTCAGCTATTTAAGCTTACGTACTCATACTGGTTCTTACATATCTCATGATACTTACTAGTCTCATGCTTGTAAAGTAAACGAGGTACCTGTATCACTTAATCATATAGATTAACATACTCTGTCATGGTAAGCATAATCTTAACTTCATCATTCATAACATGAATAATACTCTTGATTAGCTTTAGCTAGAATTCTTTAATGATAGCTTTACTTGCTTAACTTTCTTGCGTTCTCATTTATTCTTTACTTATTTGCCCGATGAATTTCTATGAATAACCGAGGATACTGAATCTCATTTCACATTACTCGATGCCAAAGCCATATCCTAGATATGGTCTTACATGGAATCTCTCATTTTGGTGTCGATGCCATGTCTTGACATGGACTTATACGAAGTCTTTCTCGGGAGTTCCCTTGGGAACTTACCATTACCATGTCTTGGCATGGTCTTACTTGGTATCTTTACTCATGAACTGGTCAATGCCGAGCCTTGGCTTGGACTTACATGAAATCTTCCTTGTTACTCACCAATGCCATGCCTTGGCTTGGACTTACATGGGATCTCTATCTCATGATAGCTTTTCAATGCCAAGACTTGTCTTGGAATAACATGACATCTTTGCTTGGAGACTCACCAACGCCATGCCTTGGCTTGGGCTTATATGGGTCTTCATCTCATAATAACTCTTCAATGCCAAGACTTGTCTTGGTCTTACATGATAACTTGCTTGATTGCCGATGCCATGCCTTGGCTTGGTCTTATACGGACTTTCTCATTTCATGTGACAGATCAAGTATCCTAGGTAATTCAACTTCAATTGGGACTTTCTCATGCTTAATCTCATTGATTTCTTTGTTTAACATAACATTAAACTTTTCCATGGTAATAAATGTACACTATACTAAGCAATTCAATGATAATAATTATAAAGCTTAGAATTCATACAAACTTACCTCAATTTACAAAATGTATGTAGATATGCAATTTAGTCCTCGACTTTGTTCTTGCCTCGGTTTCATTCCGGGCTTCATTTTTCTTGCTCTATGATAATAGTTTCGATCATTTAATACTCACATTGACTAAATTGACTCTTAACACATACTTTGGCAAAATTACTATTTTGCCCCTAAACTTTCTCATAATTACACTTTTGCCCCAAGGCTCGTAAAGTGATTTTTATTCAACTTTTATGAACTTCATGCTTAGCTGATTCATTTTCTCAACTATAGAAATAACAAAATCTCACTATTTCTGCCATGTATGGCAAATTTTATAATAATTACAAACTAGTCCTTACTAGTATTTCTCATGAAATTCACTTAGAAAAAGATGTTTATCTAACATCAAACTCTCACAATCTTCCATAAAACATCATTTTATAAACATATCATACATGTGTAGATTTTTGAACATGCATCTTAGCTCAACTTATAGCTAAAAACAGCTAATTCATGTTACGAGGACTCCAAAAACACGAAGAATATTAAAAATGAGGCTAAAATGAACTTACTAGCAAGCTTGAAAAATTGAAGAACCCTAGCTATGGCTTCCTTCAAATTTTCGGCACTTGAGGAAGAAGATGAGAATGATTTTTGTCATCTTTTTCCTATTTTAATCATTTAATAGATAAATGACCAAAATGCCCTTCTCATTAAACTTTTACAAATTTCTAACTCATGTCCAATTTTGTCCAAAAACTATAATTTGGGAAAATTGCTATTTAAGAACTTCTAATTAATATTCTAAAGCTATTTAATACAAAAAGCTTCTAGAAACTCATATTTTGCAACTTTTACAATTTAGTCCTAATAGACCCTTTAATGGAAATTTCTATAAAATTTCTACATGAAACTTTCATATCATCATGCAACCATCTCAAATACCTTAAAAACTCATATTACTACTTCGAACTTGTGGTCTCGCCCCACCGTTCCGACTAGGCCCTAAATCGGGCTGTTACAAGGATTCTAGTGACCCATCAAATCCCTCTATTTAATCAAGTCAAGGTAAGTAATAGTGGATCGAAAACCCCTATTTTCTTCTCTACTTTTCCTCTTGGCTGAATGTCTTTAAGACATATAGTGTAATTTCCCTCGTGTATTAAAATATCGTATGTTATGTTTAATAAATGGTTGACCAACACCATTCCGGAAAACTCCTAGTTTTGGGAACGAAACCATCATACGAATGACTATCATAAGAGTAAGTCTAAATAGGTGATTTTATTTTACTGTGTAATAAATGAGTGATTAAAAAGGTTGATTAATAATTGAAAGTCATTTGATAACATATCGGTATTTTGTTGGTTAAGATTCAAGTGTAGACGTTCGTTAGAGTGGAGTTTCACCCCGGATCTACTATCAAGTGTGGGTCTAAATTATTACAAGTTAAACAAATATTGTTAAAAATGCTTAAATCATATATATTATTACCTGATCTATGTTTCATGATAATACCTTAAGCATTTTAAAGTGGGAGATTAAATATGTCAAAACAAACTACACAAGTAAGTGATTCCATAGTAACGATTTGTGAAAGCATGTTGTATGATTATATTTATTGCTGATTTGAAAAGCATGTTGATGTCATTCTCATGATATGTGATAAAATGACATATGTTAGTTATTCATGTCTGTTAAAAAGTGCTGTATTGAAATATCGAGATTAAATGTGATTCGCATGTCAAAACATGCATTTGTGTTCCTAAAGTGTTAAATGATTCGATAAGCATGAATTACATGACTAAAGTGTTATTCTGTAATAAGTGAAAATATGTTATTGTGGCCATATCACATGCATGGGGTGGGATATGTGTAAAGAGGAAGTACCGCCATCCTAGTCTGCATTACTGGTAGTTTATCAACATTACTGGTGGCTTGGCCACATTATTGGCAACATTTCTACACTACTGGCATTTTATCTGCATTACTGGTGGCTCGACCACATTATTGACAACACTGTTTACATTACTGGTGGCACTGTCCACAAATTGGAGTGTGTGCATGGATGAATTCTGGGGAAATCAATTAAGGAGTGTAGCGGTGATGGGTAGGATGTTTTAAATAAATCTGCATAACTATTTTATAAAAATCACATTGCCATGATCATGTACATAAAGTGAATTGTTTACTTTGATTGATGATTATATGTTCATTGATACTTATTTGTTAAAAGGTTATAGCACTATATAATCATCAAAAGCATCACAATGCCCTATATAGTCTCTAAAGTAAATTTCTTAAGCCATTACCGAGCCTTATTCTTGGATTGCCCTTGCACTCGCTTCTCGACTCCTTACGCCCAAAAATTCTCTACACGAAACAAGAGGGTGTAATGGAATTATAGTAAAAACATCAAGTAATTTGCACCCAATCATGCATAAATCAAAGCAATTAAGCATTAAATTTTTAGTCACCACTTGTTAGCATTTCACTATAACATCACATTCTATTTCAAGAATTAAGAATCAATTTTTTCATGCCATGTAAAATCATCTTTTAACATATAAACATTCAATTATATTGGCACAATCAATTAATTATATTGGCATAATACATCCATAGAAATAAGTAAACAGTGATCATACATTGGATAAATGGATCTCTGGCCTTCCACAAATCAAATACAGTCCTCCGAATTGAGCGGACCGAAGCCATAGGCTCCCTTATAGCGCCTCAAATAACTTAATATGTAACAACCTGTTTTTGGTCAAATTAGAACAGTGGTTTTGGAACCACAAATCTGAGGTCAAAATAATTATTTTATTATTATTTTAATGTTTACAGCATGATAGTATGTTCATGTGAAATTTTCGTTAAGAAATTTTATCGTTTGAGTGCTTAATTTGATAAAAAGGACTAAATCGCGTAGAGTGTAAAAGTGGAGTTCTATTAGCTAAAGGTGTCAAATAGCTATGGATTATTAAGGTGGAGGTCTTATGTTGTAATTAGACCATTTGAAATATGGGTGGACGATTATAAACATGCATTAAGTGATTTGTATGTTTAATAACCAAGGTTAAATGTGTAATTCAATAAATAAATTAAAGTAAAATGACCTAAACTAAGCTATCATCTTCTCTATGCTATATTCCACTGAAAATTTGAAGAAAGAAAGCCATATTTCTAGGGTTCAAGGTTCGGCCATTGTTACTAATGCATGTAAGTGATTTTTGATTCGGTTTTTAATGGTTTCTATGTTTTAGAGATCGTTGCAGCTTAATCTAGCTAGCCCAGGGACTAATTTGTAAAATTGTTAAAGGTTTAGGGTTTTTCCATTAATGAATGTTGATGTATTTTGATGTTTGATGATAGAAAATGCATGCTTGTTGTTTGAGAAACAACATTTATAAAGTGATTTTTGACAAAATTTTCAATTAGGGGTTAAATTGTGAAATGTGTAAATTTTTGTGGTTAAAGTGTGAAATAAATGAAAAATATGGACTAATAGGGACCTAATTGAAATTTAGCTAGCATGGGTTTTGGTTGAATGGCATGAATTTGTGATTTTATGAAATAAGGACTAAATTATAAAAATGTGAATATTGCGGGCAAAAATGTAAAAGTGTCTTAATGTGTGTTTTTGGATTAAATTGAATAGAGAGATTATTAAATAAGTTAATTTTGATTATGTTTAGATCAAGAAAGGCGAAATACAGATTTAGATCGGGGAAAAAATAAGGTTTCAGACTAATCGACTTATTTCGCCGTTTTTGCATTCAAGGTAAGTTCGTATGTAATAAGCTTTGTTATAATAGTATTTTAAATGCTTTGATATTGCATAAACTGTGAATTCGACATTACAAACAGAATTGACGATGATTCGGGAAACGAGAAATCCCGATTGAACCTTTGGAATAGATTAGGATACGAATGACATGTCATTAGGGGTTATTATTGTTTTGGGTGCTGGTCCGTACGTCCTACCGGTGGCTGAGTTATCCAGCAAGTGTTATGGATTCTTGTCAGCTTGTGTGAGCAACATCATGTAGCTACGTCTTGACCATCAGCTTGTGTGAGCAGATTCGTTGATAGCTCGAGAGTGAGCATTATTGAGATATGATATTGAGATAGCTTCGGCTATGTATTGGCACATTGGTGCAAGATTTCATTGAGATAGCTTCGGCTATATATATTGGCACTTAGGGTGTGAGATTCTCGAGTATCCTGTATTATTCGAAATGGTTCAATGGGTATAACGAAGATGTGAATTGGTGAGAAATAGATACGTATCGGTACAGGTATGTACGGAAAACTATATGAGCATTGAAACTATGAAAGTTTTGAGTTTATGATAAATTATTTGATAGTATTTATGTTAACTACATGGTTAAATGTACTATTATATATTATATTCATATTATTTGAATGGTAAATGAATAGTGAGATTTGCTTATTACTCCATACGAGCTTACTAAGCTTTATAGCTTACATTGTTTATTTTTCCTTGTTTTATAGTGAAATCAAAGCTAGCTCGGATTCGGGGATCATTGGAGACTTCATCACACCATCCTACTATCTTTTGGGTACTTTTGAACTTAATTGTTTTAAGTATATGGCATGTATAGAAGTTTGGTCATTTTAATATATAGTTTGGTAATGCAATTAGTCATTTGAAATGGCTTGTAAATGTTAATGTTAATAGTTTGGTAAAGGTTTTGATTTGGTTGTGTATTCATGTGCGCATATAGCTTTGGTTATGTGTTTGTGATGGATATGTGATGCTTGTTGATAATAGGTAATATGAATAGCAAATGTGTAACACCCCTAACCTGAAACTGTCGACGGAATAAGGTTAAGAGGCATTACTGAACAATCGGAACATTTCACATCCATTTCACAAGACAAAGTCAATCATCAATCAAACGTATTCAAATATAAAATTTTTATCCCTTATTAAGGTCTACGAGACCTTAAACACTTGTTAGAAAGGGGTGGGGACTAAATCGAACACATATAAAAATTCTCGAAAATTTAAACATTTTTCTAAGTTACAAAGGTCAGACGCCCGTGTGGGTACGCCGTGCGCCTCACATGGCCTCGGACACACCCACGTGTCCAAGCTGTGGCAAAATAAAGCATAACTACTGACTTGTCCACAGGGCCTGAGACACGCCCGTGTGCCTCACCCGCGGTTGACACTGACTTGCACCACACGGCCAGTCACACGCCCGTGTGTCTAGCCCGTGGTCACTACTGACTTGAATCGAATTTCAAGCTTGAAGAACACGGTCGAGCCACACGCTCGTGTGCTCAACCGTGTGGGCAATTATAGGCCATTTTCAAGGCCAAACTTGCCACCCACACTTAAGGTCACACCTACATGCACAAACCAATTCAATTCCATACTCTAAATGGCATTCAAAGATACCAAAACATACTCAATTTAATCTTTTAACAACATTATTCATCTATTTCCATATTCAATATCATCACAAATAAGTCCATCCAAATATCAATTTCACATCCTAAAGTATACAAGTTAAACATCATGTAATTCTTACCACAATTCACATTTAATCCATCATTCTCATCAACCAAATCAATATAAAACATACCATTTCCATACTCATTATTTCATACCTCAATCATCGTACACTTAACTTACACATAATGATTATAAACATCTAACATCCAAGCCATGTCACATGGCTAGGTCCAACATCACAAAATATATCATAACTTCTAGCCTATACATGCCATATACCAAATATGTACATCTTTCAAAAGTACCCAAAATAGATAGCTGATAATGTGAAAGAGATGTTGATGATCCCCAGATCCGAGCTAGCTTTACTGACACTGTAAAACAGAGAAACAAATCACACAGTAAGTTCGTAATATAATACAATTAACTTATTGAATCCAATAAATCTACAAATTGAACCATCACATAGATAATTTACCAATGATACACAAACTCAACTATATCCAATACTCACATAGAAATCCATTCATCTACTTTCAAATTCACCAACCACATAGGTATCATACATACCTTTGCCAACACATAGTTACTCACCAACCATGCTACTCAACTGCTCGACTTTACATTTCGATCAACCTTTGCTAATATTTTGATTTATTCGCACACTTAGTGCCAATATCATAGTCAAAACATAATTGTCATCGCACACTTAGTGCCAATACGTTAAACCAATCTTATGTCGGTATCGCACACACAGTGCCAAATCAATAAGCCGAAGCTTCTGTCGTTTCGCACACACAGCGCTAATCAAATTTGTCCCAATTCGATTACGCACACTTAGTGCCTCGTTACTCAATTTCATTCATTACATTTCTAATTCAATATCTATCATTCAATTCACATCACATAGAAAATAAATTAACAACTTGTTCTATATTCGAACTTACCTCGGATGTCAAAATATTGAAACGGTCGATTAATCGAGCACTTCATCTTTGCCTCGATCTCGATCCGAATCCCTCCTTTCTTGGTCTATACACATTCAAATTTAGCTCATTAAATCACTAATTCATTCAATTTAGTCCACACACACATATTTAGGGCATTTTACAAAATAGCCCTCACATTTTCACATTTCAACACAGTAGTCCCTATTTCACGAAATCATCAAATACACAAAATTTCATTTCACCCATGCCTAGCTGAATTCACTCTATATTCATGCAAGTCCGCACAATTCATTTATTTCATATTTTAGTCCCTCAATTTATAATTTTCTAAATTTAGCCCAGATTACTCAAATTCACCAAAAATTTAAAGACAAAGTATGTTAATCTTCCACATATCTTTCATATTTCATAGCCAACTATTACAAAGCTCAAGCATTCATCAATGGAATATCTCAAAATCACCATCAATTTCTAAAATTAAAGCATGGGCTAGCTAGAGCACAAAGCAACGATCACAAAAATATAGAAATTATCAAAAACCGAACAAAAATCACATACCAATTTTTGCTTCAACTTAGTGGAACCCTTAAAGCTTAATTTCTTCTTTCTTTTTCTTCAATAATCGGTAGTGGATGAATGAACAATCCACTAACATTTTTCTTTTGTTTTATTATAACACCTTAATACACATTTTACCATTTTACCCTTTTTGTTATCACATTAAAACATTTATTCATTATGGTTATTTTGTCCATTACCACCCACTAACCTTAATAGTGGGTTAATTGCATCATAGCTCCTCCCAATTATAAAGACAAAAACAATTTGACACTTTAATAATCAGCACACAGCTTTTGCATTTTATGCGATTAAGTCCTTTTTACAAATTACGCACACAATCGATAAAATTTCCACACATAATTTTCATACATGCTCAACCACATATTGAAAACACAGAAAATAATATTAAAATATTTTTCTGACCTCGGAGTTGTGGTCTCAAAACCACTGTTCTGAATAGGATCTAAATCGGGCTGTTACAACTCTCCCCCCTTAGGGATTTTCGTCCTCGAAAATCTTACCAGTAAATAGGGTTAGATATTGGTCTCTCATAACATCCTCAGGCTCCCACATAGCCTTTTCAACTCCATGTTTATGCCACAACACTTTCACTAAGGAAATTCTTTTGTTTGTCAACTCCTTGGTCTCTCGTGCAAAATTTGAATTGGTTCTTCACGAGACGACAAATCTGACTGAATTTCAACCTCAGTAGGAGCAATCACATGAGACGGATCAGATCTGTACCGTCGAAGCATCGATACGTGAAACACATTATGAGTCTTTTCTAATTCAGATGGCAATATCAATCTATAAGCAACTGGCCCTATTCGTTCAATGATCTCATCTAGCCCCGATGAACCTCGGACTCAGCTTGCTTTTCCAGCCAAATCGAAGTATTTTCTTCCTCGAAGACACTTTCAAAAACACTGTCACCAAATCCAAATTCAATATCTTTTCGTTTCAAGTTTGTGTAAGACTTCAGACGATCTGAGGCCGCTTTCAAACTATCGCGAATCACCTTTACTTTCTGCTCAGTCTATTTAATTAAATCAACCCCGTGATTCTTATTCTCCCATTTTCACTCAAGAATCATAATTGGTTGTAACAAACTGGATGGAACCTGATGTTCAGCTTTAAATTGCTGACAAGTTAAATGTTTCAACACAAACTCAGAAATATCTCTTTTCATACCATGCCACCAATAAAATTGTTTCAAATCATTGTACATTTTCGTACTCCCCGGGTGAACAGTCAAACGGCTATTATGAGCTTCGTTCAAAATTAACCGAATCAATTCTGAATTCATCGGAACACAAATCTGATCTTTGAATCTCAAACAATCATCACTATCAACTCGATATTCTGAATCAAAATTCGAATCATATTGAGCTCGTTTAGCCGTCATTTCAACATCTCTTTTCTGGGCATCACTAATCTGACGTACGAACATCGGCCTTACTTTCAACTCAGCCAAAACTGAAATCATCATCACATAGATCTATCTGAGTACTCATAGCTTGCAAAGCACATAAAGACTTTCGAGTCAAGGCATCAGCAACAACATTAGCTTTACCCGGATGATAATGTATCACAAGCTCGTCATCTTTCAACAATTTTAACCATCTTCTCTGATGCAAATTCAATTCTTTCTGAGTTATCAAGTACTTCAAGCTTTGTGATCGGTATAAATATGACATTTCTCACCAAATAGGTAGTGACGCCAAATCTTCAATGCAAATACAATTGCAACTAATTCAAGATCATGCGTCGGATAGTTCTTTTAATGTGGCTTTAACTGCCTCGAAGTATAAGTGATGACTTTGCCTTCTTGCATCAGCACACATCCCAGACCATTCAACGATGCATCACTGTAAACTATGAATTCTTTACCCGATTCCAGTTGAACTAACACTGATCTTACTCGGATCAACTAGTATTCCCGCAGCTAATACAATATGCCCCAGAAATCCAACCTCACACAACCAAAACTCACATTTGCTAAACTTTGCAAATAATTGCTTCTCACACAGAGTCTATAACACAATTCTCAAATGCTCAGCATGTTGCATCTCATCACAGGAATAAATCAGAATATCATCAATAAACACCACAACAAAACGATCCAAATACGGTCTGAATATCTGATTCATCAGATCCATAAACACTGCAGGAGCATTCGTTAGTTCGAAAGGCATATCTAAAAACTCATAATGCTTGTACCTCGTTCTAAACGCAGTATTCGATACATCTGACTCTTTGACTCGTAGCTGGTAGTAGCCTGATCTCAAATCTATCTTAGAAAACACTGTAGGTCCTTTCAATTGATCAAACAAATCATCAATACATGGCAAGGGTTACTTATTCTTTATCGTCACTTTGTTCAACTATCGGTAGTCAATACACACCCTCATAGTGTCGTCTTTCTTTTTTACGAACAATACAGGAGCACCCCAAGGTGAGAAACTCGGTTGTTCAAATCCTCTTTCTGTCAACTCTTGCAATTGAGACTTTAACTCTTTTAATTCCATTAGTGCCATTCTATGCAGAGCTATTGAGATAGGAGTCGTTCCTGGCACCAATTCAATACCAAATTCAACTTCTCTGATTGGAGTTAATCCCAGTAATTCTTCAGGAAACACAACAGGGAATTCGTAAACCACAGGTACAGATTCAACTTTCTTTTCTGACACTTTTGTATCTATCACATACGCGAGATAAGCTTCGCAACCCTTTTTCACATAGTTCAAAGCTTTCATCGTAGATACAATAGCTGGTAACCCATTCAAATCACTGGATTCAATTCGAACTATCTCACCATTCTGGCTTCTCAAATCAATACTCTTCCATTTACAAATCACAATAGCATGATGCAAAGTGAGCCAATCCATACCCAAAATGATATCAAATTCATCAAAAGGTAACAACATCAAATTAGCCAGAAAGCAAATATCTCGAAACATCAACGGGCAGTTCTTGCACACTTTATCCACCAAGACACACTTGCCTAAGGGGTTCAATACTCTAATCACGAATTTAGTAGACTCAACAGGTAGAGTCTTACTTGATACTAGATTCACACACACATAAGAATGAGTAGAACCTGGATCTATCAATGCAATCACATCAGTATCAAATAGAGTCAAAGTACCTGTAATGATGTCTGGAGATGACGCTTCCTCTCGTGCGCGTATAGCATAGGCTCGGGCAGGTATTCTTGCCTCAGATCTCATTATCCGTCGTCCCTCTTTGACTTCCACTCACATTTCCAGTGTTTCTGGGTGGTCTAGCCCTAGCCATCACATTACTCGTTCTCACATTCTGAACATTTTCTTTCTCAGCTAACTTTGGGCAATCTCGAATGAAGTGATCTCGTGATCCACACTTATAACAAGTTTGATTATTATACTTGCCCCAACATTCTCCCCACCTATCGTCTTCCACACTGTCTACACTCAGGCTTGTTGTTTTTAACACTGCTAACATTTGATTCAATCGGGAATTGAGCTTTTGGACCAGCACTTTGTCTCAGACGATCTCTACTCGGATGTCTAAACGAAACATTTGAGTGATTGCTTGCATCTCTAAATCTCTTTGTCGTAGATTGAGATGACTTACTTATCAATCTGTTTCTTTCATCTCTAGCCTCAGAATCGGCTTTCTTCTTTTCTTTGCTAAGCTCCTCGGCTTTGCAGGCTCGTTCAACCAACACAACAAATTCTTTCAAGTCAAGTATTCTAACCAGCAATTTAATGTCTTTATTCAACCCTTCAATGAAATGTTTGCACATAGTAGCCTCGGTCGAAACACATTCCCGCGCATAATGGCTCAGTCTTACAAACTCCCGTTCATACTCTGTAACTGGCATTCGACCCTATTTTAGCTCCAGAAACTCTTTACGTTTCTGATCTATGAATCGTTGTCTGATATACTTCTTTCGAAATTTGACTTGAAAGAAATTCTAGGTGATTCTCTCTCTCGAAACCACAGATGTCAACGTTTTCCACCAATTATAAGCTGTATCTCTTAACAAAGAAATTGCAAACTTAATGCATTCATCAGGGGTGAATGACATCTCATCAAACACTCAAATTGTATTCTCGAGCCAAAACTCAGCTCACTCAGCATCATCATCAGTTGTGGCCCTAAACTCTTCGGCCCCATACTTACGGATCTTATCTATAAGAGGCTTATTCAGTCGAATCAGATCTATCATTTGTGGCACAACAGGTACTTGTGGGGGTGAAGGTTGTGAAGCAGCCAGATTCGTTAGAACGAACTCCGGAAACCACTCACTCATCATTCAGAAGAAGGCTTGCTTAGCCTCTCCTCCCTCACTACTATCATTCGGCCTAGATGTGGCCGGTGCTGTCCCTTGAGTGAGAGCAAGCGCATTACTCTCTACATTGTCAGCAACTGCTCGATCAGGATCCATTACTATATGAAAACACATTTTCAACTGTCAGGATTCATCACACTATCGCAATTATATATATTGCATGTATAGCTAGACTCACCCACGCTATGTTAGTCGGAGAATCGACTAAATTGTAGCTCTAATACCAATAAAATGTAACACCCCTAACCCAAAACCATCGCCAAAATAGGGTTAAGAGGCATTACCGAACAATCGGAATATTTCACATCCATTTCACAACACAAAGTCAATCATCAATCAAACATATTCAAATATAAACTTTTAGTCCCTTATTGAGGTCTACGAGACCTTAAACACGTGTTAGAAAGGGGTTGAGACTAAATCGAACACATATGAAAATTTTCAGAAATTTAAACATTTTTCTAAGTTACAAAGGTCACACGCCTGTGTGGTTAGGCTGTGTGCCTCACACGGCCTCAGACACGCCCATATGTCCAAGCCATGGCAAAATAGGATATACCTACTGACTTGTCCACACGGCATGAGACACTTCCGTGTGCCTCACCCGTGGTCGACACTGACTTGCACCATAGGCCAGTCACACGCCCGTGTGTCCAGCCCGTGGTCGCTACTGACTTGAATCAAATTTCAAGCTTGAAGAACAAGGTCGAGCCACACGCCCGTATGCTCAACCATGTGGGCAATTATAGGCCATTTTCAGGGCTAAACTTTCCACCTACACTTAAGGTCACACCTACATGCACAAACCAGTTCCATACTCCAAATGGCATTCAAACATACCAAAACCTCCTCAATTTAATCTTTTAACAACATCATTCATCTATTTCCATATTCAATATCATCACAAATAAGTCCATCCAGATATCAATTTCACATCCTAAAGTATACAAGTTAAACATCATGTAATTCTTACCACAATTAACATTTAATCCATCATTCTCATCAACCAAATCAATATAAAACATACCATTTCCATACTCATTATTTCATATCTCAATCATCATATACTTAACTTACACATAATGATTATAAACATCTAACATCCAAGCCATGTCCCATGGCTAGGTCCAACATCACAAAATATATCTTAACTTCTAGCCTATACATGCCATATACCAAATATGCACATCTTTCAAAAGTACCCAAAATAGATAGCCGATAGTGTGATAGAGATGCTGACGATCCCTGGAACCGAGCTAGCTTTACTGACCCAATAAAACAGAGAAACAAATCACTCAGTAAGCTTTCAAAAGCTTAGTAAGTTCATAATATAATACAATTAACTCATTGAATCCAATCAATCTACAAATTGAACCATCACATAGATAATTTACCAATGATACACAAACTCAACTATATCCAATACTCACAAAGCATTCCATTCATCTACTTTCAATTTCACCAACCACATAGGTATCATACATACCTTTGCCAACACATAGTTACTCACCAACCATGCTACTCAACCGCTCGACTTTACATTTCGATCAACCTTTGCTAATATTTTGATTTATTCGCACACTTAGTGCCAATATCATAGTCAAAACATAATTGTCATCGCACACTTAGTGCCAATACGTTAAACCGATCTTATGTCGGTATCGCACACACAGTGCCAAATCAATAAGCCGAAGCTTCTGTCATTTCGCACACACAGTGTTAATCAACTCTATCTCAATTCGATTAGCACATTTAGTGCCTCGTTACTCAATTTCATTCATTACATTTCTAATTCAATATCTATCATTCAATTCACATCACATAGAAAATAAATTAACAACTTGTACTATATCCGAACTTACCTCGGATGTTGAAATACCATAATGATCGATTAATCGAGCACTTTATCCTTGCCTCAATCTCGATCCGAATCCCTCCTTTCTTGGTCTATACACATTCAAATTTAGCTCATTCAATCACAAATTCATTCAATTTAGTCCACACACATATTTAGGGAATTTTACAAAATAGCCCTCACATTTTCACATTTCGACACTTTAGTCCCTATTTCACAAAATCATCAAATACACAAAATTTCATTTCACCCATACCTAGCCGAATTCTCTCTATGTTTATACAAGTCCACACATTTCATTTATTTCACATTTAGTCCCTCAATTTACACTTTTCTCAATTTAGCCCAAATTACTCAAATTTACCAAAAATTCAAAGACAAAGTATGTTAATCTTCCACATATCTTTCATATTTCATAGCCAACTATCACAAAGCTCAAGCATTCATCAATGGAATATCTCAAAATCACCATCAATTTCTAAAATTAAAGCATGGGCTAGCTAGAGCACAAAACAACAATCACAAAAACATAAAAATTATCAAAAGCCGAACAAAAATCACATACCAATTTTTGCTTCAACTTAGCGGAACCCTTAAAGCTTATTTTCTTCTTTCTTTTTCTTCTATAATCAGTGGTGGATGGATGAACAATCCACTAACATTTTTATTTTGTTTTATTATAACACATTAATACACATTTTACCATTTTACCCTTTTTGTTATAACATTAAAACATTTATTCATTATGGTTATTTTGTCCATTACCACCCACTAACCTTAATAGTGGGTTAATTGCATCATAGCACCTCTCAATTATAAAGACAACAACAATTTGGCGCTTTAACAATCAGCACACAATTTTTGCATTTTATGCAATTAAGTCCTTTTTGCAAATTACACACACAATCGATAAAATTTCCACATAGAATTTTCACACATGCTCAACCACATACTGTAAACACAGAAAATAATATTGGTGTGTTGTGGTAATTGTGTGACTTGGAATGGTTGGTATTGAAATGGTATAAATTGAGCTTGATTGGAGTTGAATTGCATGCCTAGTTATGCCATCTTCTATGCCATTTGGGTTAATGTAGGTATATGCAAATTTGGGTGGCAAATTGGCTTGGTAAATAGCCTATTTTTATCCATACAGGCAGAGACACGGGCGTGTGTCTCAGCCGTGTGTGACACATGGTCATGTTACACTGTCCTGTGTCCCCTGGTGTTGAATTAAAAATCAAGTCAGTATGCTCCACACGGTTTAGCACATGGGCGTATGACTTATTCTTGTGGTATAAGTATGAATTGACGAAAAAGCTATCTTAGAAAGTTCCGGTTGAACCTTAGGAATGTGTAGGATACAAATGTCATGACATTAGGGTTTAAGGAAATCATGTAAGACCATGCCAAGGCATGGCATTGGTGAGTTTATAAGGCAAAGGTCCCATGTAAGACCATGTCAAGGCATGGCATTGGTGAGTTCATAAGGTAAGGATACCACGTAAGACCATGTCAAGACATGGCAATGGTTAAGTTTCATAAGGAAAGGTACCCGCGTATCCTTAGAATTCCAAGTAGTTCAACGGGAAAATTCAAAGAGTATACCAAAGGAAAGGTAAGACAAGTTCAAGCTAAAAAGGTACAAGTAAGAATTTAAGACCTAAGTATATTAAATTAAAGGCTTAAAGAATCTTGGTAAAGAAAGATTAAGATAATTCATTAAGAATGTTGTTATTTATTTACATGTAAACTTACTAAGCTTTATGCTTACTCCCATTCCTTTTCTTTTTTTTTTATAGTATTACAAGCCAACTCGGGGATCACAAGGAAGTCAGAGTTCGTTACAAACTATCAAAGGATTATATTGGTATTTTGTGACTAGAATGTTTATGTTATGGCATGTATAGGGACTTAGCCATTTTGTGTGTATGTCCTTATGATATGGCTTAATATTGGCTTGTAAATGCTTGATAATGATTAGCCATTAAAATGGTTAATTAAGAACATGTTTTGGATGTTATGTATGTCTAGATGATAGTTTTTACAAAGAAATTATGAAAGAGTAAAAAAATTTGCAGGGGAACAGTTTTGGACAGCAACTGTGACGTGATTTTAAAAAATCACTAAAAATAATATAAATGGTATAATGGTGTGAATAAGATATAGAATTAAATCTTATTGAGTCTATTTTTATATGAAGGAAAGGGTGTAGGCAAAAGAGTTGTATATTATGAGATAATTGATTTTTTGTACGAAGGGGTTAGAATTGTCAAACTGTGTAACAGGGGAGACTTTAACTAATAAACTGTACTAATTGGCCACACCAAAAATTCTGGAAAAACTATAGTAAGAAGATATATGAGTCTAGTTTCAGGAAAAATTTACGGATTTAAATTTCGAGTTTCGTAACTCGAGTTATAGTCAATTTAGTGAACATGACGCAGATGGGCAGTTTCAATTTTTATGCCCCGAACTAGTAAGTTAAGTCTAGTAATGCCTCGTGCTCGACTCCGACAACAGTCTCGGGTAAGGAGTGTTATATTTATTGGTATCAGAGCAAGAGTTTAGTCAGTTCTCAGAATATTCAGTATGAGTAAGAGTCTATCTATACATGCCATACTTATATTTTGATAATGTGACGACTCTTGATGATTTTAAAATGTTTTTCTTTTATAGTTATGGATCCTGAACGAGCTGGTGCAGATGATGTAGAGAGTAATGCACCAGCTCCCGCTGAAGGGACGGTGCCACCAGATAGTAGTGAAAGGCCTGTTACAGTTAGTCAGGGAGGAGAGGCTCGAGAAGCCTTCTTCCAAGCTATGAATGAATGGTTTGATGAGTTCGTTCGTACGAACCCGGCTGTTAGACCTCCACCCCCTCATGATCCTCAGACTACCCATGTAGCTTCCCTAGTTATAGATGCAGTTAGAAGAGAGAAGCCACCCGTTGACAAGATCAGAAAATAAGGGGCCGAAGAGTTTCAGGCTAGCAAAGATGATGATGTAGAGAAAGCTGAATTTTGGCTCGAGAACACTATTAAAGTCTTTGATGAGTTATCCTGCACACCGGAAGAGTGTATTAAATGTGTAGTGTCACTTCTTAGAGATTCGACCTACCAGTGGTAGAAGACACTTGTGTCAGTAGTACCTAAAGAAAGAGTTACTTGGGATTTCTTTTAGGAGGAGTTCCGTACGAAGTACATCAGTCAGAGGTTTATTGACCAAAAAAGAAAAGAGTTCCTTGAATTAAAACAGGGTAAGATGACTGTGACTGAGTATGAACGTGAATTTATCCGACTCAGCAATTATGCTCGAGAGTGTGTGTCTACAAAGGCTATCATGTGTAAAAGATTTGAGGATGGGCTCAATGATGATATTCGACTGTCAGTTGGTGTTCTAGAGATAAAAGAGTTTATTGTTTTAGTTGACCGAGCCTGTAAGGCAGAGGAGTTGTTAAAAAGAAAGGGTAAAGATGAAATTGAGATGCAAGATACGAAGAAAAGACAGATGAGCAAGTCGTTTCAGTCTACATCCAAGAGGCCTAGAGAGTTTTCTACGAGATCTAATTTTTCAGCTGGGTATTCTAGCCGAAATAGAGGTAGAAGATTTATGGATCCAAAAGCTCAAACCACTTCGATTGCGAGTGTTGGAAGTATTCACCCTGATAGACCCGAGTGTCCTCAAAGTGGTCGACACCATCGTGGTCCATGTCGAGCAACTGAGATTGGCTATTTTCGATGTGGTGCACCGGATCATTTCATTCGGGAGTGTCCTGAAATGGTTAAAAGAGAAGTAATACCGAGTGCAAGATCAGGCAATGTCCCCGTTAGAGGCAAATCTCAGAGAAATCTTGGAGTAGAGGCAGGTAGAGGTACATTTAGAGATACAGTAACGAGATCAGATGTTAGAGCACCCGCAAGGACTTATGCTATCCGTGCTCGTGAAGAGGCATCCTCCCCCAACGTAATTACGGGTACATTTTCTCTTCATGATGTTAATGTTATTGCTTTGATTGATCCGGGTTCAACCCATTCCTATGTTTGTATGAAATTGATGCCTAGTATGAACATGCCCATAGAGTTTACGGAATTTGTGATTAAAGCATCGAATCCATTAGGTCAGTATGTGTAAGTAAACAAAGTATGTAGAAATTTCCCTTTAATGATTAAAGGTTACTGTTTTCCGGCCGATCTCATGCTATTGCCATTTGATGAGTTTGATGTGATTCTTGGTATGGATTGGTTAACTGCACATGGTGTGATAGTGAATTGTGGAAAGAAATTCATTGAGTTGAAATGTGAAAATGGTGAGATCCTTCGGGTTAATTCAGATGAGTCAGGTAGTTCAATTTCCATTATTTCTATTATGTTTGCTCAGAAATGTTTGAGGAAAGGATATGAAGCTTATCTTGCTTTTGTGCTAAATACTAAAGATCCAGAGTTGAAAATTGAATCGGTGCCTGTGGTAAATGAGTTTCCTGATGTGTTCCCAGAAGAACTACCAGGTTTGCCTCCTATCAGAGAAGTTTAGTTTGGTATTGAATTGATTCTAGGTACACACCTATTTCTATTACTCCTTATAGAATGGCTTCGATAGAATTGAAAGAATTGAAAGCTCAGCTACAGGAATTAACTGATAAAGGCTTTGTAAGACCTAGTTATTCACCATGGGGTGCGCCAGTGTTATTTGTGAAAAAGAAGGACGGTTCCATGAGATTGTGCATAGACTATCGACAGCTTAACAAGGTAACCATCAAGAACAAATATCCATTGCCTAGAATAGATGATTTGTTTGATCAATTGAAAGGAGCCACTGTGTTCTCTAAGATAGATTTGAGATCCAGATACTATCAGTTGCGAGTTAAAGAGTTAGATGTTCCGAAAACTGCTTTTCGAACTAGGTATGGTCACTATGAGTTTCTTGTGATGCCATTTGGCTTAACCAATGCTCCTGCCATTTTTATGGAATTAATGAACCGAATTTTTAGACCTTATTTGGACAAGTTTGTAGTTGTGTTCATTGATGACATCTTGATTTATTCTCATGATGAGACTGCGCATGCAGAGCATTTGAGAATAGTTTTACAGATTTTGAGAGATAATCAGCTTCATGCCAAGTTTAGTAAAAGTGAGTTCTGGTTACGGGAAGTTTGTTTTCTTGGACATATTGTCTCAGGTGAAGGTATTAAAGTTGATCCGAGTAAGATTTTAGCCATTGTTGGTTGGAAGCCTCCCAGGAATGTATCAGAGGTCAGAAGTTTTCTTGGTCTTGCAGGTTATTATAGACGATTTGTAGAGGGATTTTCCATGATAGCTACTCCCTTGACAAGATTGCTACAGAAAGATGTCAAGTTTGAATGGACTGAGAAGTGTCAGCAGAGTTTCGACAAGTTAAAGGCATTGTTGACTGAAGCTCCTGTCTTAGTACAACCAGAACCGGGTAAAGAGTTTGTGATTTACAGTGATGCATCCTTGAATGGAATAGGCTGTGTACTTATGCAGGAAGGAAGGGTAATTGCTTATGCCTCTAGACAGCTAAAGCCACATGAGAAAAATTATCCGACACATGATTTAGAGCTAGCTGCTATTGTATTTACATTGAAAATCTAGAGACATTACTTGTATGGAGAGAAATGTCGAATCTTCACTGATCATAAAAGTTTGAAATACTTGATGACTCAGAAAGATCTGAACTTGAGGCAAAGAAGATGGCTAGAGTTGATTAAAGATTATGAGCTAGTGATCGATTACCACCCGGGTAAGGCAAACGTTGTTGCTGATGCTTTGAGTAGAAAATCATTATTTGCATTGAGAGCTTTGCACACTAGTTTGGCCTTATCAGATGATGGTTCTATTTTAGCAGAGTTGATAGCTAAACCAACATTTCTTGAAGAAATTTGTGAAGCTCAGAAGAATGACAGTGAGTTGCAAGCCAAAAGAGTTCAGTGCGAGTCAGGTGTAGAGTCTGATTTTCAGATTTGTTCTGACGGTTGTTTGATGTTCAGAGATAGAGTATGTATACCCAAGAATGATGAACTTATTCGGAAAGTCTTACAGGAAGCACATAGCAGTTCTTTGTCTATTCACCCAGGTAGTACAAAGATGTATAATGATTTGAAGAAAATGTATTGGTGGATAGGAATGAAAAGAGATATTTCAGAGTTTGTTTCTAGATGTTTGATCTGTCAGTAGGTAAAAGCCGAACATCAGGTACCTTCAGGTTTATTGCAGCCTGTATTAGTTCCTGAGTGGAAATGGGACCGAGTTACTATGGATTTTGTGATAGGATTGCCTTTGACACCGAGAAAGAAAGATGCAATATGGGTTGTGATTGATAAGTTAACGAAGTCGGCTCATTTTATTCCATTTCGTATGAATTATTCACTTGACAAGTTGCCGAGTTGTATATTTCAGAGATAGTTAGACTACATGGAGTACTGTTATCAATTATCTCAGATAGAGATCCGAGATTTACTTCATGGTTTTGGAAGAAATTGCAGGAAGCTTTAGGTACAAAGTTGAGTTTTAGTACAGCTTTCCATCCTCAGACTGATGGTCAGTCAGAAAGAGTTATTCAGGTACTTGAAGATTGGAATTTCAAGGTAGTTGGGAGAAATACTTGCCGTTAATAGAGTTTGCCTACAATAATAGTTATCAATCGAGTCTGAAGATGGCACCTTATGAAGCTTTGTATGGACGTAAATGTCGCAAACCTTTGTATTGGACAGAGCTTAAGGAAAATCAAATTTACGGGGTTGATCTAGTCAAAGAAACAGAAGAGAAAGTAAAAGTTATCAGAGATTGCTTGAAAGCAGCTTCAGATAGACAGAAATCCTATGCAGATTTGAAAAGAAAAGAAATTGAATTTCAAGTTGGTGATAGGGTATTCGTGAAAGTTTCCCCGTGGAAGAAAGTTCTCAGATTTGGCAAGAAAGGCAAATTAAGTCCCCGTTTTATTGGACCGTTTGAGGTGATCGAGAGAGTTGGGCCATTGGCATATCGGTTAGCTTTGCCGACTGAGTTAGAGAAGATTCATAATGTGTTTCATGTGTCTATGCTACGTCATTATCGTTCAGATCCATCGCATGTAATTTCGCAGATAAAGGTTGAGATTCAGCCAGATATGACTTACGATGAGGAACGGTTAAAAATTCTAGCTCGAGAGGTTAAGCAATTAAGGAACAAAGTATTGCACTTGTGAAAGTATTATGGAATAGGCATGGGATAGACGAGGCTACATGGGAGCCCAAAGAGACTATGCGAAAACAGTACCCAAATCTCTTCATAGGTAAGATTTTCAGGGACGAAAATCCTTAAAAGGGGGGAGAAATGTAACATCCCGAAATAGGGCCTAAACGGAACAGTTTTTGCGAAACCACGAATCTGAGATATAAAAGTTTATTACAATTAATTATTATGATTTATCGAGTGATTAGATGCATGTGTTAGAATATCGATAGAAAATTTCATGAATTGCATGTCTAATTTGCCTATTAGGACTTAATTGCAAAAGTTGATAAATATGAGTTTTAGGTGTTAAAGGATTTAACTGAAGATCATAATTGAAGTAGAGGTCCTTAAATGGAATTATACCATTAGGCTTTCATGGACAAAAATGGACATATATAGGTAGAAAGAACCAAAGTTTTTAATGAAGGGTAATTTAGTCATTTGGTAATAAAAAGAAATTAAAAGGGAAAAAGATGGCAAAATATGCTCATCTTCTTCATTAGGCTGAATTTTCAAGGGTTCACCATAACTAGGGCTTGTTTCAAGCTTCCAAGCTCTATAGTAAGTGATTCCAAGCCCCGTTTTTAATGTTCTTTACATTTTTAAAGCCCCGGTAGCTCAGTTTAGCTTATTCTATCAATAAATCATGCTAGAGTTCATATTTGGAAAAATACCCATAGGTGAAATGTGTTTATTTTGATGTTTTATGATAGATTATGAAGTCTGAAATTAAGTTAAACAACTTTTGTAAGTGATTTTAAGTGAAAACGAGTAAAACGGCTTAATCGGTAAAAATACCTAATGTTCATAAGTACATGTTAGAGTGAGAATTTGATGTTGTCATAGAAGGGAAAATTGATCAGCATGTTATAAAACATAAGAATAAGGGATAAAGTTTAAGTTCTGAGCTTTTGGGTAAATGTGTAAATATGTAAAAGTTTAGGGGCAAAATTGTAATTTTCTAAAGTTAGAGTTAAGGGCTGTTTTAATAAATGTGAGTATTAAGTAAGCTAAATTTGCTATTATAAATCAAGAGGAATGAAATCCGGAGTTAGATCAGGGAAAGAAAAAGATAGTGGACTAAATCGATATAGTTTATCGTATTTTGTTTCGAGGTAAGTTTGCGGTAAATAAATGCAATATTCTATTATTTTACATTTAATACTATTATATTCCAGCATTTACATATTTATTCTATAAATTTATCATTTAAAGACTCAAGTATGAATTGACGGAAAAGCTATCTCAGAAAGTTCCGGTTGAACCTTAGGAATGTGTAGGATACAAATGTCATGACATTAGGGTTTAAGGAAATCATGTAAGACCATGCCAAGGCATGGCATTGGTGAGTTTATAAGGCTAAGGTCCCATGTAATACCATGCCAAGGCATGGCATTGGTGAGTTCATAAGGCAAGGATACCACGTAAGACCATGTCAAGACATGGCAATGATTAAGTTTCATAAGGAAAGGTACCCGCGTATCCTTAGTATTCCAAGTGGTTCAATGGGAAAATTCAAAGAGTATACCAAAGGAAAGGTAAGACAAATTCAAGCTAAAAAGGTACAGGTAAGAATTTAAGACCTTAAATTAAAGGCTTAAATAATCTTGGTAAAGAAAGATTAAGATAATTCATTAAGAATGTTGTTATTTATTTACATTTAAACTTACTAAGCTTTATGCTTACTCCCATTCCTTTTTTTTTTTTTATAGTATTACAAGCCAACTCGGGGATCGCAAGGACGTCAGAGTTTGTTACACACTATCAAAGGATTATATTGGTATTTTGTGACTTGAACGTTTTAAGTTATGGCATGTATAGGGACTTAGCAATTTTGTGTGTATGTCCTTATGATATGGCTTAATATTGGCTTGTAAATGCTTGATAATGATTTTCCATTAAAATGGTTAATTACGAACATGTTTTGGATGTTATGTATGTCTAGATGATAGTTTTTACAAAGAAATTATGAAAGAGTAAAAAAATCTGCAGGGGAACAGTTTTGGACAGCAGCTGTGACGTGATTTTGAAAAATCACTAAAAATAGTATAAATGGATTAATGGTGTGAATGAGATATAGAATTAAAGCTTATTGAGTCTATTGATATATGAAAGAAACGGTGTAGGCAAAAGAGTTGTATATTATGAGATAATTGATTTTTTGTACAGAGGGGTCAGAACTGTCGAACTGTGTAACAGGGGAGACTTTAACTAATAAACTGTACTAATTGGCCACACCAAAAAATTTGGAAAAATTATAGTAAGAAGATATATGAGTCTAGTTTCAGGGAAAATTTACGGATCTAAATTTCGAGTTATAGTCAATTTAGTGAACATGACGCAGATGGACAGTTTCAATTTTTATGCCCCGAACTAGTAAGTTAAGTCTAGTAATGCCTCGTGCTCGACTCCGGCAACGGTCTCAGGTAAGGAGTGTTACAAGTTGGGACATGGTCATGTGATCCCATTTCTGATGTCCACACAGCCTGTGACACGGATGTGTCTTTGGCCGTGTGAGACACACGGCTGGGCCACACGGGCGTGTGTCCCCTAAAATGTGAAAAATTTTCTAAGTCTTGTAAAAATCGCTTGAGTTATCGATTTAGTCCCAAACCACCCTGAATGCATGTTTTGGTCATCGTAGGCTCCTATTAGGGACAATGTGATTGAGTTTGAATGATAATTGCATGAAATTTGAAAATGTATGTAAAATTATTGTTTAATTGTTTTTTAAGTCTAGTAATGCTCTATAACCCTGTTCCGGCGTTGAATACAGGTGAGGGGTGTTACACAATGAGTGGGGACTCAAGCTCAACACTCCCTTATCTATTCCAAACAAATCAATCCACCAAGAGCCATATGCTCACAATATCACAAGTAATGGTGAGTACTCACAAATCCTATGGCATGCCAAGTATATCTAATGGATCCACAATGCAATGTTGCCGATATAATCATACATGTAAGGCATAAAATCTGTTGTTTAATCACTTAATTTAGGATGTTAAAATGCAAGTAAAAGCATGTTGCTAAGCAATTTTAACATCAATAAAATTAAGCATAGAAAATATCATTTTCCCAATATTCATTTACCAATTAGAACACCTTTATCAAATGTTCAATAAATCAACAATTCATGCTCCAAATATCATTTTATTCCATACAATTTAATCATGCTAAAAGCATAATACACAACTTACCAAACCAATTGCCATTTTTCTCTTTTATAAAAAAAAAACCTATTTTTGCAAATCCAACCATCCAATATGCACTTAATTCTTTAATAACACCAATTAAACCTTTAATTTAACATATAATTAGGTCAATTTACCAAATTGCCCTTAATATCACTCACCTCCACACTTAGCCCTTTAAGCAAAAATGTGTTCAAACAAGCAAGTTTAAGCTTCAATTATGATTTGCACGTTCCTCCTCTTGATGGGGAGCTTTAATAGAGGCAAAGTGTGCATTATAAACTAACAATAGCAATAAGAAACACGAAATTTGATAAAGTATATGAATCTAAATCTTTGCTCTAAACTAACTTACCAATGTTACACAACTAAGATGAAATATGGAATTCCTCAACTAAACTCCCTTTTTAGCACCTCAAACCACTTCTAATCTTCATTCCTAGTCCAATAATATTATTCTAAGTATTAATTTCATCATTAATTTGTTTCATAATTTTCTGGAATAATCATCCATGTTCTTGATCAAATTTAAATTTCTCAAAATTGATCCATAAAACGTGTTTGATCCTTTGGTTTAAGATTAAAAATCTCTTATTAGACCTATTTTGAGCTTAGGCATCCATTAATATTTGGATTCCAACTCAAAACTAAAGATCCACCATTGTTGATCCTTAAGTTCAAGAGAGAAGAAATTAAAGTTGAAAATCCATTATAATCACCTTAATTAACAAGTAATGATTGAAATCAACTTAAAAACAAGCTTAGAGATGAGGATTACCTGCAATTGAACTCAAATAATTGATTTGGAAGTTTGAATCAAAATGCTTGAAGAAATTCAGATGACTTTTTGCCCAACTTTAAAAATTATTTTGAGAGATTTTAGAGAGAATTTTGTGAGAGAAAAGGTTTAGATCTATTCTTTGATATTTGGTTTATGAAAACAAGTAAAAAAATGAGAGAGAAAACCTCTCAATTCGGGTGAAAAATGAGTGAAAAGTGAGGTAGTTGTAGAGTTTTTAAAACTGAAAACCCCTACCTGATTTTCAAAATTTGGGGAATTTGCCATCAGGCCACTCCCCCTATTCCCTTATTTTACAATTTGCTCCTTTCCCTCCAAAATTTTGAAAATATTGTTTATTTGCTATAAAATCTCTTAAACATTTCCCTTGTTTTTCAAATTAGTCTCATTTAATTAATATTTTAAATCACCAAATTAGACCCCTAATTTAAATTATTTTTAAATTCCAATTTAATCCAAAATATTTATTTTTACCTAAAAATTATTTAAAATAATAAAATTCATTTTTCTAAAAATGGTTTTACTTTCTGGAATATTATTTACCGATTTTAAATGAAATTAAGCTAACTAACTAAGAATATAAATTGCTAATTAACTTGATTAATTCCCAAGTTTCACTCGGAACTTGAAAAACTTACCTGAAACTACTAGACCTATTTTCAGGGCCTCACAATTCCTATATATGTTAGTGGATGGTGATGGCATCTCCCACTAAGTATGGTGAATAGTTTAATTAGGTTTATTAAATTATGATTAAGTTAATAAAGCTAATTAATAAAGCCTTAATATACCTATATAAGCTAATTCAAGTCTTTTTCTTGTAAATTTTATAGATTTGAGGTCATGAGAGCTTGACTTAGTTAGTCCATGTACCAATTTGTAAAGCTATTAAAGTTTTAGAAAATTTCCATTGTTAATTTCTTGAAGAAGTAGGTTTGAAATTGATAGATTTTAAGCTTAGATTATGAAAAGGACTAGAATGTAAAGTTAATTTAGCTTATTGTTAACTTTGTTGCATTAGAGACATTGAATAAATGTAAAACTTGTCATGAAATTATGTTATAAATAAAGCATATAAAGTCCTTAATGAGAATATATGAAATCAGACTTTAATCCAAAGCTAGGAACCGAAAATTCTGCTTATCATGAGTTCAAGGACTAAAATGGATATAATGTAAAATATAAGGGAAATAAAATAATGAATTTATATAGGTTCATGCATATCATGGCATTATATGAAAGTGATTGGTGTTGCTTTTCATATAAAATAATTGTATAGATCAAGATTTAGGTCAAAGTGGAGCTAATAGGGGAAAATAAAAAATTACGGATTGTCCTTGAAGTATCCACTCTTTTCACATTTTAATCAGGTAAGTTAATATGGAATTTACTATCTTATTTTATTTTATGTGTAATTTTGGGTTTGATTTCATATATGTGTTTGGATATAATTAAAACATTAGTGAAATCGACATGTATGGCTAGTAATAGGCTAAATTGAAATGTTATGTTAAAGTTGATTAATTACCAGGTATGTAAATGAAATATGTGGACATGTATAGGGTACAATATGAATTATGGTTGATTAAAAGGATTGATAATGATATGTATAAGGAAATGATGCCCGTGTGAACTTAGTAAAATGTTAGGATACGATTGCCATGTCAATAAGGTTTTACGTGCACTTTATAAGAGATTTTATATCTTTTAACAAGATCTAGAATCTGTTGCAGATTTTCGAGTTATATTTAAATAGGTTTAGCCCGGATGAGTAACTTGATGTAATTTCAACTTGTGTGAGCAACCTTGATGTAATTTCAGCTTATGTGAGCAATATAGTTCAACTGTGTATCCTAGTCTATTTTACTATTGTTCCATCGGGCGATATTTATCGTAATTGAAATGGAAAAAAACTTGAAAATGTATTGAATATGAAATAATATATGTTTATAACTTGTTATATGAAATGATATTACTGTAACATCCCCAAACCCGGCCCACAAGCCCTGACCAGATCTGGTTATGTCACTGCGGAAAGACGGTTGAAAATCTATTTTTGACCTTAGAATAAAACATGAGAATTTGATTACTTTTGAAAACCATGTCCATTTAAGATTTGTATGAAAAACTTAATATTATAAAATATCCAAATTAAAACCTTAGTGTATATCTTTTGAATAAAAGTTGCTAAACAAAATCAACTTCAAATAGTGATTCAATGTCATCAAGCCATAATTAAAATAATACCCAACGATAACAATAATAAGGCCTTTATTAAACCCATTCATAAACAAAATACTTAGTATTAAAAAGGCTTAAAATAATCAAAGTATCTTCTTCTGCATGGGCCACCTTGTGTCCTCTCCAACCCGGTCCAAGCTCATGAATCACCTGAAATGTTTAAAGGAAAAGGTGAGTCACCAAGACTCAGTGCGTAACCCTTTTTCCCGGTTTAATGTAACATCATACACAAATCATAATTAATTTAATATGCACAAGTTTAATATGCACCCAACCTAGCCATCCAAACGCCTTTCTCTACCCCGTGTGGTACCAAACCACTGGTGGTGCCAAACCACTGGTGACTTAAAGTCACAATATCCATCAATACTGTGGTGCCAAACCACTGGTGACTCGAAGTCACAAATCGGATGATGGGGCCAACCCATCGTGTGATACCAAATCACTGGCGTCAATCCCATAATGTCATCTGTGGGGCCAACACACTGTGGTGCTAAGCCACGGGGACGAGATGCTATGAGGTACCAAACCTCTGGAGGTGCCAAACCTCTGGTGACCGTAGTCACGAAATGTGGTACCAAACCACTGGTGTCCGTCGACACCAATATCACTTCCCCCTCCTCTCATCAACCCACATCAATCAATGATACGCATATAATAGAAATCATGCCAACATATTTATTTAACCACATACACTGAATTTATCATCAGCCCTTTAATATATGCCACATATACCAAATATGTCATGCTTCCCAAAAGCATCATAAAGAAAGCTCAAATTGACAGAGACTTACCTGAATCCATGCTTATACCCTTAGGGTATTAGATCCACATCCACATAAAGCTGGTTTAGCATACACAACTTATATTAGCACATTAATACACAAATAACAGGAAAAACAGTGCGATAATTACGCACCTTAACACTTGAAGTTCTAAACCCTCGATCCTAACGCTATCGCTAAACGAAACTATGGCGATCTGCCTAAATTGCTGCTCTGACGCTGGTCCACACCCCGGTGGCCAATCCCGAACCGCTGAGACAGCTCTTTTCTTAAACTTCGGGATAGGGACTTTCCCCTGCTCTCCTTGACTAGTATTCGTCTCCATCAAAACGCTTAAACAGACCAAACGGTTAATCCTCCAAATCATAAATCTAAACAACGAATCTTACCAAATATTGCTTACCAAACAACTTGAATCCCGGATGCTACTATAGGCTTCTACAAATGCTGACTATACACCTCCCACGAAGGTCTTCTGCGTTAGGCTCTGCCTCCCCTATAATCGACCTTAGTACTATAAGAGAAATCTTAAGGCCATTCGGCCAAGACAACCAAACAAAAGGGTTAACGCCCAACCCTTACCTACAAAGGATTCGGTCTCCTACCAAATCCCGAACCAAACGATGGTTCTCCTCTGGCAATCGGCTCCACCTTGAAACGCAAAATAGTTAGCCTCACAAGCCTTCGATTAACGAATACTAAAAGAACAAACTAACAACATAAATCCTTACCCTTCAAAAACGACTAGAGAAAAGACCCAAACGCTCCACCCCTTGCTTAAGATTCGGCCAACCAACACTAGGACAACAAAGAAGATTTCGGTAAAGGTTGAGGAGAGATTCAGCTCAGATTGCTAGAAACAAACACTTGTGGTTCGGTTTGCGTGAAAAGAGAGAAAGAATAGAAGGGAAAAGAGATAGGAGTTTCGGCAACAGGGTTTGAGAAAGAAACTAAAAGTATGAAGGAACAAAATGGAATGGTTTCGGCTCAAGTGCAAGTGGAGAATTCGGCTAAGTGACCCTGAAGTTTCGGCCAAAGAGAATAGGTGAGGAGGAGGGGCGTTTTAGTGAGGTTAAAGTATGAGAAGAAAAGTGTGAAGGCCTTTAGAAGAAAGAACCAAAATTCGGCAAAGGGATGGCACACCACCTTTAAATAGAATTCGACTATCTCCTCCCTTGAAGAAACCAAAATTCGGCCAATACGCAAAGTCCCTCCTAGCCACTAATTCAAACCGATTTGAATTAGTCCAACCCCTAGATTTTCTCTCCAACACTTATTCAAAATAAGTTGAATAAGTCCACACTTATCCCCCATTCTATAATCTCCTAGCTAATTCAAAATAAATAAATAAAAACAATAATTATCCTACACTTCTAAAATAAATAACTAGATGAATAAAAACATTATCCTCATCTAATTAAAAACCTTCTAGCCATCCATCACCTCCCCCCTTGACTTGACGCTAAAACAAAACCAAAATGCTGCCCATGCAGCTCGAACACTGGCCCCCCACTGCTCATTGAGGCGTCACTTCCCCAAGCTCTTAGTGGCGCCTCCCTTGCCACTATACTAGCTCAGTTCTTGAGTCTAAACCTCCCAAACATTTCTCTTAAGACACCTCTAGCCAAGCTCCCCTTCTAACCACTAAAAATTCAAAAATTCCCCAAGGCATCTCTTACCTTCTAGGGTTCTCCAAACCCCCTAAAACTCATACAACTTCACCAAAAGCCTACCATCACTAGAGTTATGCCCTAAATGCATAACCCCTAGAACCAGGGTGTTACAATTCTACCCTCCTTAAAAATAATTTTGTCCTCGAAATTACTTAGCTAGACTATCACCGCACTACACTATAGCTGCGCACTCTGATCTCAAAGAGCTATCACATTTCTAGGCACAGTTCCTAAGTCCATACTCAAGGTTCTAGATACTTTTACTAGCAAAACAAGAACAAACTGCCACTATCGCGAACCAAGCAAATAAGAATATCCCAGACACTTCCCTAAAAACCTCGGCTCCGCTTGACCTAAGTCTTTCGGGTACCGACTTCCGAGTCTCACTGCCCGCATTGGCTCCTGCCACTCGCTCAAGCACCCGCAGCATAGCCTGCGATACCGCGCCGTCTCCTCCTGTCTGATCTTGATGTTCAGCCTCAACAGCCGGTGGTGTCGGCACATCACTCTCTGACCCATGGCCAGACCCGACCGGTTCCGATGCTGCCATCCTGCCTCTACCACGTCCACAAGAAATGAGTCCACGCCCCGTAGAACTCATACCTAGCGTCGCGACTTAATCTGATTAAAAGTTTTATGCATTAGGAATTTTGTTCCACTGATTAATCACGAGCAAATTTTATGAAAAGATGTTTCCGAGAGTGATTCTTTCGATCAATCAAAGTTTCATTCCCAACCCAAGGGTAATTTCATCATTTCCTATAGGGGTATTTCGGTAATAAGTCAGGGTTAATTTGAAAAATAGTTTCCAAATTAAAGATATTGCAGACTTTACAAATTCTCGAGGGTCATCTTGAAAATTTGTTTTTCAAATCAGAGGTGTTGCCAAAATTTCAGAAATCGGGGTTATTTCAGTAATTTTGGAGATTAAGGGCATTTTCGCAAATTCTCCAAATTAGGATAGCTTGATACTTGTAAACAGAAGTTTTTGATATTTTCGTAATGTAGGAACACTTTGGTAAAAATCGAGGGAATTATGAAAATTTAGGAACCAAGGGCATTTTGGTAATTTTATCAACCAGAGGTGTTTTCGTAAATTTCCAAAATCAGGGTATTATTTTTGAAATACAGGATTTTTGAATACTTTTGCAAAGTAAGGAAATTTTATTAAAATTGGGGTTAAACCGGAAATCTTGAAAGTCAGGGGCATTTTAGTAATTTTCAACACAGGGGTATTTTTGTAATTTCCCCAAACCAGAGTATCTTAACATTTGCAATTTTGAGATTTTGGTATTTTGCAAAAAAATCATTTTAACAAAAGCTGAGGGTAGTACGGAAATTTTACAATACAAGGGCATTTTTGTAATTTTGCCACTAGGGGCATTTTAGTAATTTTATAAATCGAGAAAACGTCTTTCAAAATCAAATTTAGGGTTTACAAACCAAAGGGGTAAATTTGAAAATTTTAAAACTAAAGGTTTAAAACAGTAAGGCTAAATCCCACTCGGGTTTTAATAATTAGTTTAGCCTATGAACAAGTCCTCTTGGTTAAGGTGAACCGTAGCTACGCACCAGGTAGGATTCAAGTAAAGAGGAGGTGAGCCGCTAGGACTGCTTAACTACCAAGCTCTTACTGAATGCCATTCCTAAACATGCGTACAGTGGTTGCCACACCTTAACTCGGCGACTTACTTCATAGGTTTGTTTATTAGTCCTTAAGTCTTATGCATATGTTTGAGTATACTAATCCTAAGGTCCCATAGCCTTAATATTCTAATCTACGAGCCCAATAAACTCATAACAATTCATATAAACAAATCACTTCAAATAGTCCGAAGTACTTACCTGGTGGACTTCGGGTCGGAGGTACAGGTGCCATGCCAGAATAACCTGAGATGTTTTTATAAAAGCCCATATTTTGAAAAACCCATTTTTGAAAGCTGTTTTCGGGCCCAAAACCTCAAAGCCGAGTTTTGAACCTGGCTCTGATACCAATTTGTAACATCCCCAAACTCGGCCCACAAGCCCTGACCAGATCTGGTTATGTCACTGCGGAAAGACGGTTGAAAATCTATTTTTGACCTTAGAATAAAACATGAGAATTTGATTACTTTTGAAAACCATGTCCATTTAAGATTTGTATGAAAAACTTAATATTATAAAATATCCAAATTAAAACCTTAGTGTATATCTTTTGAATAAAAGTTGCTAAACAAAATCAACTTCAAATAGTGATTCAATGTCATCAAGCCATAATTAAAATAATACCCAACGATAACAATAATAAGGCCTTTATTACAACCCATTCATAAACAAAATACTTAGTATTAAAAAGGCTTAAAATAATCAAAGTATCTTCTTCTGCATGGGCCACCTTGTGTCCTCTCCAACTCGGTCCAAGCTCATGAATCACCTGAAATGTTTAAAGGAAAAGGTGAGTCACCAAGACTTAGTGCGTAACCCTTTTTCCCGGTTTAATGTAACATCATACACAAATCATAATTAATTTAATATGCACAAGTTTAATATGCACCCAACCTAGCCATCCAAATGCCTTTCTCTACCCCGTGTGGTACCAAACCACTGGTGGTGCCAAACCACTGGTGACTTAAAGTCACAATATCCATCAATACTGTGGTGCCAAACCACTGGTGACTCGAAGTCACAAATCGGATGATGGGGCCAACCCATCGTGTGATACCAAATCACTGGCGTCAATCCCATAATGACATCTGTGGGGCCAACCCACTGTGGTGCTAAGCCACGGGGACGAGACGCTATGAGGTACCAAACCTCTGGAGGTGCCAAACCTCTGGTGACCGTAGTCACGAAATGTGGTACCAAACCACTGGTGTCCGTCGACACGAATATCACTTCCCCCTCCTCTCATCAACCCACATCAATCAATGATACGCATATAATAGAAATCATGCCAACATGTTTATTTAACCACATACACTGAATTTATCATCAGCCCTTTAATATATGCCACATATACCAAATATGTCATGCTTCCCAAAAGCATCATAAAGAAAGCTCAAATTGACAGAGACTTACCTGAATCCATGCTTATACCCTTAGGGTATTAGATCCACATCCACATAAAGCCGGTTTAGCATACACAACTTATATTAGCACATTAATACACAAATAACAGGAAAAACAGTGCGATAATTACGCACCTTAACACTTGAAGTTCTAAACCCTCGATCCCAATGCTATCGCTAAACGAAACTATGGCGATCTGCCTAAACTGCTGCTCTGACGCTGGTCCACACCCCGGTGGCCAATCCCGAACCGCCGAGACAGCTCTTTTCTTAAACTTCGGGATAGGGACTTTCCCCTGCTCTCCTTGACTAGTATTCGTCTCCATCAAAACGCTTAAACAGACCAAACGGTTAATCCTCCAAACCATAAATCTAAACAACGAATCTTACCAAATATTGCTTACCAAACAACTTGAATCCCGGATGCTACTATAGGCTTCTGCAAATGCTGACTATACACCTCCCACGAAGGTCTTCTGCGTTAGGCTCTGCCTCCCCTACAATCGACCTTAGTACTATAAGAGAAATCTTAAGGCCATTCGGCCAAGACAACCAAACAAAAGGGTTAACGCCCAACCCTTACCTACAAAGGATTCGGTCTCCTACCAAATCTTGAACCAAACGATGGTTCTCCTCTGGCAATCGGCTCCACCTTGAAACGCAAAACAGTTAGCCTCACAAGCCTTCGATTAACGAATACTAAAAGAACAAACTAACAACATAAATCCTTACCCTTCAAAAACGACTAGAGAAAAGACCCAAACGCTCCACCCCTTGCTTAAGATTCGGCCAACCAACACTAGGACAACAAAGAAGATTTCGGTAAAGGTTGAGGAGAGATTCGGCTCAGATTGCTAGAAACAAACACTTGTGGTTCGGTTTGCGTGAAAAGAGAAAAAGAATAGAAGGGAAAAGAGATAGGAGTTTCAGCAACAGGGTTTGAGAAAGAAACTGAAAGTATGAAGGAACAAAATGGAATGGTTTCGGCTCAAGTGCAAGTGGAGAATTCGGCTAAGTGACCCTGAAGTTTCGGCCAAAGAGAATAGGTGAGGAGGAGGGGCGTTTTAGTGAGGTTAAAGTATGAGAAGAAAAGTGTGAAGGCCTTTAGAAGAAAGAACCAAAATTCGGCAAAGGGATGGCACACCACCTTTAAATAGAATTCGGCTATCTCCTCCCTTGAAGAAACCAAAATTCGGCCAATACCCAAAGTCCCTCCTAGCCACTAATTCAAACCGATTTGAATTAGTCCAACCCCTAGATTTTCTCTCCAACACTTATTCAAAATAAGTTGAATAAGTCCACACTTATCCCTCCTTCTATAATCTCCTAGCTAATTCAAAATAAATAAATAAAATCAATAATTATCCTACACTTCTAAAATAAATAACTAGATGAATAAAAACATTATCCTCATCTAATTAAAAACCTTCTAGCCGTCCATCACCTCCCCCTTGACTTGACGCTAAAAAAAAAAACCAAAATGCTGCCCTTGCAGCTCGAACACTGGCCCCCCGCTGCTCCTTGAGGCGTCACTTCCCCAAGCTCTTAGTGGCGCCTCCCTTGCCACTATACTAGCTCAGTTCTTGAGTCTAAACCTCCCAAACATTTCTCTTAAGAAACCTCTAGCCAAGCTCCCCTTCTAACCACTAAAAATTCAAAAAATTCCCCAAGGCATCTCTTACTTTCTAGGGTTCTCCAAACCCCCTAAAACTCATACAACTTCACCAAGAGCCTACCATCACTAGAGTTATGCCCTAAATGCATAACCCCTAGAACCAGGGTGTTACAATTACTTTGTTATTAAGTGATGTTCCTCATGAGTACAAGTTTGTATCTAACTTATTTGAATGTTAATGTTGGCAAGCGACTAGTTTAGATTGTTACGCCCTTAACTTGACCTGATTAACCGGATTCGAATTTTGGGTGTTAAATTACCATTACAGACTTATACATCCTTTAAACATATGAATTTCCAAAGAAATGCATCTTATTTAATAATACTACCCGTCAAGGTTACATTTATTGACAAACATGGTCTAATTACTCTACAAAGCCTATAAATCAATTTTTGAGGCTTGTACAATAACATTTCTATCGGACTTGACATGCCTGTGCAACTCCCGCGCTGTATACATGAGTGCCTACCTTGCCACTCCTTTGGCACAGCCCTAGCGTTGTCTCTCTTGTCATTTCTTTTTCCCGAGACATAAACCATAGAGGCGTAAATTTGATAGGACTTAGTGGTAAAACCATCTTTTACCTTATCCCTTATTTAAGGATTTCATCATTTGTTTCTCGTTCATAACTTTAACCCAATCATTCGTACAAAATTTTCCATAACCTTTCTATTGGATTTTCCTTCAGAGCTAGTCCACACTTTCCAAATCTCAGACTACCGTGTACATCATTTATTTATAGTTTTCCTGAAGGCGTTGTCTTTAGATGGTCACCATAAGCACCATTCTTTAGCTTCTACCACGAAGGCGTTCCCTTCCAAAGATAGCCACAGAAGCTTTCCTTTCAAAGTCTTACTACAAGGCATCCTTTTAACAAAGAGAGGAATAAAGGCATTCTTTTTATCAAAGATTGCCACAAAGGCTTCCATATAGCAGAGATAGCCACAAAGGCTTCCATTTTAACAAAGTTCGCCAAAACGTTTTCCATTTAACAGAGATAGCCATAAAGGCTTCCATTTAACAAAGATAGACACAAAAGCTTCCATTTTAATAGAGATCGCTACAAAGCCTTCCATTTTAACAAAATTCTCCATAAAGGCTTCCATTTAATAGAGATAGCCACAAAGGCTTCTATTTAATAGAGATAGCCACAAAGGCTTACTTATACAATAATTGGTGTTTTTGACGATAGGGATATCACTAAACCCACCATCGTAAGGTTTGCCCCTCATCGCTGGTACTCACCCAACCGAACTTTATATATTTTATATGATGCCATGGCCTAACCACAGTCTTACACTATATGGTCTTCAAAGTGCCATGGCCATGGAATTGTCCTTATTAGAGATTTGTGTTTTTAGTCTCGACCGACCCCTTTAGATAACTTTAGAGACAGACACAGACACTTTATGCAGACTCATGCTTGACAAAGTTATTTCTTTCAGACTTCTTCATAACAGATACATTCATACTTACAGACATGTAACACATTCCCTTAGACTTTATTCATAGACTTAATCATGACAAACACTTTCACAATAGACTTGTTCAAAAAATAACTAACTCATGATAGACATATTTAGCTTTTCTGACTTATATACACATATATTATTCCCTTCCTTTTTAGAGTCATAAAGTCATGCTTTACTAGTTCTAGTTTCCTACTTTAGTTAATAAGCACAAAAATATCTAAACGACAATATACATGTAAGAGTTAGTCTAGAGACTCACCTAGTAACCTTATTAGTAGCTTGGGCTCTAATTCTAAGTTCTCTTTAGGGATTGGCATGACCACTGAAGATAGTAGGATTTTTTTATTGGGAAAGAAAAGGTCTATTCTATTTTTCTTTAGACTCCAACTGAAAATACTTATTGGAGAAGGAAGAGAAAAACTCTCTCCCTTCAGTCCTGACTATCCAGACTTATACAACCCTTGTCCATATGATAACTTGACATGTGTTACAACCCTAATCAAGCTTCGTATGGGTGGTTCGCAGCTGTAAGGAAACATGTATGACAATCCAACTATATATTCAAATAGATATTCATATCATGGTTTGTTCTTGACTACCTATTAGGATGTAACTAGGATCATACCAGACAAATTTAACGTGCAATGCCTTTTGGCGGTATCCCTAACACTCGAAATTCCTTGAAAACTTACTAAGTCTCTTTCATAGAAACCCCTAAGCTAACTACTCACCTTACCTTGTTCCACCAAAAGCATCGTTGGGTGAGTAGTACCATCTCAACCTATTTTCTTCATAGACTTCGCCCAATGGCACACTTTTGAACTTCAAATCTTAGTGAAATCTAACATCCCGCGTTCCTAAGACCTGTTCTAAAATTTTTTAAATATTCAAATATCAAGGCTTTGCTCACTCTATGTGTCATCGAAGCTTTTAGGTGAATCCTTCCTAACTAGACACACTTCTTGATCACTATGTGCCAACCTAATGCTTGCCAACATCAAGGCGTTACAGGCGTGCTCAGAGGGTTTATACTTAGTCTAGTTCTAACACTACCTATTTGAAACTTATCTTATCCGCCTTATTTATCTAAATAGTATCCAAACACTAAGGTTTTTCTAGGCGGGGTGTTATAAAGACACTATGTGCCAAAGATAGCCAAATTACTTGCATAGTATTTCAATTTGAACTTAATAAGCATTCTTAATGCTTACTCTAGTTGTTTCCTTTCCTTGTAGATTGTCACCTTGTAGAATTTACCAAGCCGAATCAGTGTGAAGCACACACTATAAATGAGATGATAGATATATGTTCATTTTGAGTCTAGACATTATGGAATGTACATAAAGACCTTTGTAGTGTAAATGGTCAATGTGGAATTAATGCTTATGTGGTAATGTGATAATGGTTGAACTTATGTAATAAGTTTGGAATGTGATTTAATTGATGCATGGTTTCATCTTGTGTGATGCTAGCATCTGTAATGATCTTAATTGGCATGTTTTGACATGTTAAAGATTGCAAGTAGGGTAGTTGAAATAGCCATCTTGATAAATGGATTGAGAAATGGTATATTAAATGTTAAGTATGAGATGAAATTGAATGTATGCTTTGTATGGTTCATGTTGAAGCCTTTTAAGTTTTAAGCTTCTAAGTTGTACAAATATGTCATGTTTGAGTTGATAAATGATGTCTTTTAGATATATGTTGTAATGCATTTGAACATGCTTTATAGTTCAATGATTGAATTACATAAATTTGAATGGTTGGTTTAGATAATTACATACTTGAATTGTTTTAGCTTGGCATGTTTGATAACATTATTCTTGAGAAAGGTTGAATGAAATCATGTTGATATTGGTTTGAAAGTAAGTGAACAGTTACCAAATACGCATTTTACCAAAAACAAGGACATCGTTGTGACCTCGAACCCCGATGTAGCAACATAAGGCTGACAGTGAGTGACGTCGTGACATCAATATATCCGAAGTCATGACGTGACTTACTGACTTGGTGATTTCGCGATTTGGAAACCATGAAGTTGTGAAGTCGACCCAAAACTTTTAAAACTTTACAATTTGGTCCTATTTCACAATCGGGTTAAGAAAAGAGATTTTGTATGCTCACTTGGGACTCAAAAGTGATTAGGTAGCATATTATATGTATGATTGATACTTGTTTACATGTTTAAATGATTGAATGGTGTATAATCATCTATTGTTGCTTTGACAACAAATTTAGAAACCTGTAGCTCAGACTCGATGATTGGTTTGGATATGGGGTGTTACCTACTTACCTAAGCTTTCCTATGTACCAAAACTATCTTCAGGATAAAAGACATGACTTTGATCCTTCAAATTAGCTTGAATCAAGTATGTCTCCTTTAAAAACAATTTACCAACACTAAACAAAGAAATGTTAGACAAATGAGTGTTCAAGTAGAAAATAACCTCTAACTTTCTTTGAATATGCATGGCTATCCACAATAATTTCCAAAGATAAGTTGACAATTTCACATAATAATCAATATCAATAAGTTTAAGAATATTATGTAAAAGTGCATCTTTAAGGTCTAAGTTAGAAATTTTTGTTGCAAGCTCAAATTGATAGAATTCTTAACAAATCTATCAAATGCAACACAAGTATATTTTACAGACCTACTATACAAACTCATAAAACCAATTGAACTTTCACACCGTAGTTTCTTGAAACTTGACCAAGGAGAAAGCATGTTGTAATAAAAAAAATTAGTAGCGTACCTATAAAAAAATATTCAAGCTATGCCCACATGTTTCAATTTCCAATGTAGCCTTACCTTTATTACCTTCTAAAACTTGTGGAGAATTATCAATTTTCAACTTATTTCTCTCTCACAAGTAAAATCTTCTATCAATGGTAGAGTAATGTAATTGGGAGTCCGTAAATGGATTCTTGAAATCCTATAACAAAGAAATAAAACTAAACAAATTCGAGTTATGGTTAGTTAAAATATAATCATTCCTCACTTTTTCATAGGTATTTTCTTGCTTTTAATTTTATTTTTTTACTTGAGAACTATAACACCCCAAACCCGACCTAGACATTATGGCCGAATTTGGTGGTGTCACATTGAAGTGTTTAGAGTAAAACTTGTTGTCGTTGAAATCCTCAAAATTAATTAATCATTTTGTTATTAAATGGTGATTCCAAAATGGGTTGTCCATTTCCAAAGCGTGCATCATTAAAAGCTAATCACTTTTAAAACGTTACTAATTTCCAAAATCTCATTTATTGAGGAAGTTTTTTTAGGAAATGTTGCGAAAATGTGGTGTCTTTGAAAACAGTTACCTTTTGAAAACCCGTCTTTTTTTACAACTAGCAGTTTATATCAAACTAAATAAATAAAAACCCCAATCTAAAGTTTATAACTTTAAAGAGGCCTTATTACATAAAAATACCCAAATTCAGTTACTTATAAATCAAAAGTTAAAAACGAAAGTTGATGCGATTGTGCGGCCATCATCGAGTCCCTCGCAGCACCGACCTGCCTATGGCTGGGGATTACTCGCACAGTTAAACAGAGGGGTGAGTTTACGAAAACCCAGTGTGTAATCCCCTAACAAACAAACAATCAATTAAATAGTAGATAAATGCAGTTTGGGCCTAAACCTGTTACAATAACAGTCCAGTTCAGTGTGTGCCTAAGCCCTTTCCTATAATAGTAAATGATTAGGCTTGAGCCCAGCACAATGCCAGTAATCAGTAGGGCCTTTTCCCAATTTCAGTATTAGTATCATGGGGCCTTGGCCCATAACAGTAACAGATGTCAGTCATGCATCGAACAATATGTAATATCATTAATCGGTGCAGTAACAGTACAATATCATTAATTAGTACAGATATGCAGTCACAAATCCTACCCAATCCAGCCTCTACACACCACTCTGTCCCGCCAAACACACTATGTGGGGATAAAATCGACCCACTCAGCCAGACACACCAAGATTAGCACCGGTTGCAGCACTAAACAGTATTGCAGCAAAGCTGGCAATAAAATAAACGACATATAGCCATCAGTAGGTCCATAGTCGTCTTGGGCGACCCATGCAACCTTACCAGTAATACGAACAGGACACAACCATCAGTAGGTCCACGGTCGTCTTGGGCAACCCGTGCGACCTTACCAGTATAGTACACTTCCTCCAAATATAACAACCCATCCCCATACAATATGTCGTGACATAATATAATATGTGTATGCAAAATGTCATGTTCAATCATAGTCATACATAACATAAGGCCATAACAGTCATTTCTTCTCTTAGGGGTATAACAGTCATTTTACCCTATGGGGGTATTTCGGTCATTTTACCCTATGGGGGTATTTCGGTCATTTTACCCTATGGGGGTATTTTAGTCATTTTACCCTATGGGGGTATTCCGATCATTTTACGCTATGGGGGTCTTCGTGCAGATATCAACCTCTTGGAAGGTCCACAGTCGCCTCGAGCGACTCTGGTTACCTAAATGGTCATAAAGTGAAAATGGACCAAAGGCCCATTACTCAGCCCAAGTGGGCCTACACGCTTGTGCGGCCCGTTCAACCCAGATTTCACCACGGCTATGAGACGTACATAGCCCAGTCTAGTATTTTCCACAAACCATGGATTTCATCCGTGTAGGGCCCACGAGCCCATTGGGTCCACATGACCCCTTTTTGGCCCAACGTGGCCCATTACGGCCTAAGCCTAAGAAAATGATGATGGAGGCCTCTACAGTCATATGCTCGTGATTCATGGGCTCAGTTTGACCACACGTGCGTTTGCACTCCCATGTGACCTCCAAGCCCAATCTTTTGGCTTTTCGGCTTTTGCCATTCTACAGTCAAAACTGTGTGAAAACACACCTGTTTACGTAACCGCTCCAAGTTTCTCAAGCACCCAACCTGGACTGAGTAATATGCGATTTACTCCTCTTAGATCACTGACTAAAACGATCGAACGCTACTTGCCGACTTACTGCAATTACAACAAATCTCATCAGGTAAAATCATTCACAAGTGGCTTAAATCCACGAATATCAAACTTGCAAAAACATAGGGATATTCAGCCTATGCTAAAAAACCAAGACAATGCTTTTACCTTAACTGAACGATGAATGAAGAATGTTTTGATTGCTTCAGTCACTTGCACCCTTTCACTCCACTGAAATACCCAGTACCCAACAAACCCCCACATCGTAAGGAAAAGACAAGAATCGCAATTAGAACACGTAAGAAGAAGCATTCGGCTTTCGGAAAAGATAGAAGAAAAAAGATTTGAACACATAAAGAAATATCAGAGAATCAAAGGAGGGAACTTATGAATACCTACCGATTCGTCAGAACTCTTGCAAGACCGAAACCACAACACCACAACAAAGTACGGGAACAATCGGCCAAACCCAAAAACAGAAGAACACCAAAAGAAAAAATAGAGAAAGGAAGGAGGGATATACTATTCGACCAGATTTGAGAAAAGAAAATGAAAACGAGGGAGAAGAGTGAATCAGCTAGGATAGAAATCGAAAAGAACCAAAATCCGATGAATGAAAGAAAAGAAAAGGATAATTCGGCAGACGCATGTCGAAAATGACAAACATTTTCCCTAGCTGGATTCTCAAAGCTAGAGTTCCCCCAAACAGCACAAAACTTCCTCTCAATCAAACTCCTTGATTTTCTCCTAGTATCTCTCCCCTTATCCCTCCTTGAATTACTCCACCGATTTCTCCTCAACTCCCCAAACAACTCCATTCAAATTCTATTCAAACTCCCCTTAGCTATGTTCCAGTCCAACTCCACTACCTACACAGCTCAAGCAACAAAATAAATACTCCATTGCGCAACCCAGGACTTGAACCTCAAACCTCACAATTACACAACATGCCACCTTGCCACTAGACCACAAGCTCTTTTTTTCATAAAACAAGCACTATTATTTATAGGGCCTATATGCCAGTGTCCAGATTCATTGAAGAGCAAAACTAAAAATTCTACAAAAGCCAAGACTTGAACCCAGGCTTCTCAAACACTCCCATACACACCCAAATTACTTAACCACTGAAGCAGACATTTATTTATGTCACTTTCTTGCACAACTAAATATTTATATGCAGTCTCCTAATCTATTCCCTTGTTCAAAACCTATTTCTTCTAGGCCCAAAATTTGGGGCGTTACAAGAACTCTCCAATTTTACCTAATATAGATTTTCACTCACCAAATTTGACCATTAAGTAGACTTTTATCACTCAAGGTCTCTTTTCTCTTGATTTTTTCACATAATTTTTCCTCATTTCCAATATACCCTCACAAGTAGTATGAATATTCAATTCAGTATAATACATCTCATTAGGAGAACATGACATTTCTATCTCATCAAAATTCATTGACTCTAGAAAACAATTCTCACTATGAATATCTTTCGACTCACAAATTTCACTATCATTATCGTCACAACTCTCACTAGGTGATTCATCTTTAGCATATATTTCAGTATTAACATTAGAACAAGGTGCAACGCTAGATCTAAACTTAACATTAGGCACAACATCATATTTACTCTTTTTTTTTGGGTTGGTATTGAATCGGACATTCAAAAGCTTTATGACCACTATCTATAACACCCCAAACCCGGCCTAGACTTATGACCGGATCTGGCATGTCACATAAGAGGGTTGTTTTAAAACTACGCATTTGTTAAAAACCACTTCGTATTCTTTTTGAAACTCCGAGCTTTGTTGTTTGTGAAATTCAGATTTGCTTTTATGGGTTTCTTGTAAAAACGTTATTATTATTACTTGCGAAAACTTTGTTTATAGTAGAGGTCAGATTCAGTAAATTGTGGAAACGTGATATTTTGAAAACAGTTATTGACGTTTTAAAAAAAACCCAGAGTTCAATTATTTATAATTTGAATATAACTGAAATGAAGGATTAAAGGAAAAATAAATAAAGTCCAATGGCTTTATTACAAAATATTAAACCCAAATTAAAATAATCTTAAAATGTAGTAAAACTGAAATTTACTAGAGTTTGTAAGAAGTACTCCGATGTATGGCCACCACAGAGTCCTCTGTAGCCCCAAATCCTCTAACGTTGGGGACCACCTGCACGGTTAAAGCAGAGGGGTGAGTTACGAGAACTCAGTGTGTAATCCTCTAATCGGTCATTAACTAGGCCCGAACCCAGACAGAAGCAGACTGGGCTGAGGCGCTATTCAGTGACAATTTGGGCCTTAGCCCTATAAGCATGCTAATGCAAACAGATAATGCAGCCCAACCCAATCCAACCAAACACACACCCGGACCAACCCTACACACCTGTGGGGATCAAGTCAACCCACCCAGCCCTACACACCAGTATGGCAGACAAGCTGCTAATCACAGAATTTGTGGCTGAGCCACCAGAATAACAGAATATACGTGGCATGGCCACTACACAGAATATGGCAGAACCACCGGATTACACTTCTTCCGATCATCAAACCCAACCCATGCAACATGTCGTGTATGTCATGTCAATCATTACACGTGTATGCAAAATGGCCATGCTTAGTAACAGTCATTTCAACACATATTAACAGCAAATCAGACACACGCCCACAGTCAAGTTGGTTAAAACATAATCATACAATCACAGTCAAATCGGTCAAATCATAGCACAAGTCAATGATTTACCCACAAGGGCAAATCAGTCATTTACCCACTAGGGCAAATCAGTCATTTTACCCTATAAGGGTATTCCGGTAATCCTACCCTACAGGGGTAATTTGGTAATTCTACTAAAACTAATCCATGTATGTAGTGCATCTCAAACATAATCAATCATACAATTAACACATACAACACTAGTACTACCACGAGGGTACAACGATCATTTAATCGGTTAGGGGTAAAATAATCATTTCGCCCCGTAAGGGCATCTCGGTAATTTTACCCGTCGAGGGTATTTCAGTAATTTCACAAATTGGGGTATTTCGGTAATTTTGCAAACTAGGGGTATTTCAATAATTTCACAAATCAGGGGTATGTCGGTAATTTTACAAATCGAGAGTACTTCGGTAATTTCGCAAACTGAGGGTTTTTTAGTAATTTTATAAACCAAGGGTATTTTAGTAATTTTGTAAACCGAGGTATTCTAAGTAGAGATAACGATGCGAATGGGCCTATGGCCCATTCTTGACCCAAATGGGTCCACATGCTCATGTGGCCCATTTAGCCCAAATCTAGCCACAGATATGAGATTCACATAAACCAATTCACTATCTACTACACAATCATACAATTTATTCATATGGGCCCACGGGCCCACTTGGCCCCTTTCGGCCCATCGTGGCCCAAACCGCATCAACCCACAAGAATACTCATGGTGGCCTCAACTATCGCGTCGAAGCTCCCACACATGCGCTCGCGCGCTCGTGTGGCTACCATCGCCATGTGACCGGCATTTCGGCATTTACCGTGCTACAACTAGAGTAGTGCGAAATACACACCTGATAGGAGTCTAAAGCTAATCCGCGCTCCAAATGCTCCTATGCCCAACCCCAACCAGGTATGCTTACTCTCCTCATAGTTGCTCTATTTAAAGCCAGCCTTTCACCTTCCCTCTTGATAGCTTTCCGATGTGGGATCCCTCCTTCAGTAGAGTTTAAATCCAACACAAACTCTGGCCGTCCAATCCACAAAATAAAAACTCCCTTGCTTGTCATGAGATTCGAACCCAGGCTACCCTGTAGCTTAATCCACGCCGCTAGCCACTAGGCCACAAGCTCCTCTTGTGTCTAAAATCATCCGGAACTAAATATAAGTCTATGGGCCAAAGTCTAAGTTCACTTAAAAATAAATCACAATGAAATGCAAGCACCAAGACTTGAGCCTTAGACCCCTTGCTTCCTTGTGGCGTCATCACCTTGTCTCATATGTGGCGCCATTTTCCACTAGACTACTACTCCTTTTGTGTCATTTTTCTTCACATTTTGTTCTTAAAGCCTACTTACTAACTCTCAGGGTTTTATTCACCTAAAAACAAAATTTTCCTAAAGCCCAAGTTTGATCCCGGGACTTCATAGAAGCCCCCTAACCTTCTAAAATCACTCACCTAATAGGTCCAACTTGCATTAGTGCCGTTCTCTTGCTCTCAAAAATTTTAAACGCTCTCCTGGTCAAGGTCCAATAAGCCCAATTCTACTAGGCCCAAATTCGGGTCGTTACACTATCACCACACCAATAACATTTAATGATAGGCTTGTGAATATTCTTGCGCCCCCAAGCATGAGAAATACGCTCTATTTGCATACTTAAAATAGGAAAGGTGTTGCTCATCATTTCCCTTTCCATTTCTCAAGCATCTTGATCTCTTTACAACATTATGATCATATCTTGGAATTTACAAAGTTCACGAGTCATCATGAAAGTTTGAAAAACACAATACTTATAAGAAAAAAAATTATGTAATCCTTGTTGTTTTGCACTCAAAAATTAAATCAAATTCTCAATGAGGTAAGAATTAATTTAGAGAGTTTTTTAAAAGTTTTAATAAGCAATCAATCAGAATGTATTAGAACTGAACTAACAAAGTAAACCTAGTGGCACTATGAATCCAAAATCGATTAAAAACAAATAATTATGTTGTAGGGAGGAAAGGATGTGCAATTTGATTTCACCTACTAACATAAGAAAAAAATAAATTGTTGAAATGCATAAAGGAACAATAAAAATCTTAAAAAATGAAAACCTAAAGCTAAGAGTAAATGAAAATCATTAAAACTAGAAAGCTCGAAAATTCCAACGCAACATGAAAAAGTTTGTTTGAGGTGTTCTCGATTTCCAAAAAGTGTGCAATTTGATTTCACCTACTAACATAAGGAAAAAATAAACTGTTAAAATGCATAAAGGAACAATAAAAATCTAAAAAAATGAAAACCTAAAGCTAAGAGTAAATGAAAATCATTGAAACCAGAAAGCTCGAAAATTCCAAAGCAACATGAAAAACTTTGTTCGAGGTGTTCTTGATTTCCAAAAATCAAGAAATTTAAAATAGAGTCTTCTCAAATAACGTAGATCTAATCTAGAAAGTTTTGTCATGAAATTCAGCCCATAAAATATTTTTTTAATTTTTTTGTTCTTCATGTTTTTCTAGTTTTCTTCACTTTCTCGATCACTTTTTTTGTTAGAAATATTTTTTTATATTCCAAGAGAGTGCCAGGAATTAGTATTTAAAATTTCAGATCTTTTGGAAAATGTTTGCCCATTGAAATTGCTGAAAAAATTTTGGCCAGAAAACTGTTTTGAGGCTATTTTGCTGGAAATTAGTTTATAAAAACACGAAAAAAAAACCCAATAAATTGATACCAAATGGTATGGATGCGTGCGAAACAAGATCATAAGTTTGTCCAAGTTGCTAATTTGGCTTAAGGCTCTAGATGAACGGGAGAATACTTGGAGTTTGACTCAATCTGAAACGTAAACAATTTAAGTTAGAATTGAAAGAGTATCAGCAAAATCAAGTAGAGATCAAATTGAGAATTAGGGTTCTTGAAGGAATCCAAGTTAATTAAGGACACACTCTTTCTTGATGAATTTCAAACAAAAGAAGGCTACCAATTAAGAGAAAGAAAATGATTAAAACATATTTAAAGAACAGAGACTAAAAATCGAACGAAATCACAAGGGAAAAAAATTAAAGAAAAGGTTCGGTGAACCAAAAACTAAGGGTGAGCAAAACTTGATTCGATTTTAAAAAAAATTGAGTTATTTGATTTTTTTGAGTAAACTAGAATAAGTAATTCGAGTTTGAGTCGAGTTGAATTTTACAATTCGAATGAAAGATTGGTGTAAATGCTCCTTTGGCCCTTAACAATTTTGAAAATGCACAAATTAGTCTTATCTCTCAATAAAATTACAAAAAAAGATTCAAAATATTTTTCAAAAGTTAAAAAAAATTTAAATTTAAAATATTTATAAAAAATTCAAAATTTATATTTTTTAAAGAAGTATAAAATTTAAACAAATCTAAATATTATATAAAGAAAGTTAAAATTTTAAAAATTTTCTAAATTAATATTTTTGGGACCTAAATAAGTTAATTAATGGCTCAAGTTTTGTAACACCCCAAACTCAGCCTAAACGTTACGACTGGATCTAGCGTGCCACATCAGGTGATGTTTAAAGCCTCGTGGATGTTTGAAAAACACATTGTCAAATTCTAACTTATACGTTCAAAAATTCATTTTTCATTGCTTATTCACAAAAGAAGTTTACTCGATTAATACTCTTAAAAAAATGCACGTATTATTTTGTTTATTAAAAACCGTGTCAGTTACAGAAGTTTGGTCTTAATAATTTTGAAGGTGTGATATTTGAAAATCAGTTGTTTATTGTTTTGAAAACCCCATGTTGATCAAATTTGTAGTGCTTAAAGAAAACCCAAGTAAAAGTTAAAACAGTTCCAATGGCCTTATTACAACAATTATAAAACCCAGTAATTAAAAGCAAAGTAATCCCAAATTAAAATATTAAATTCACCCTCGACACATGCGGTACGTGTGGTCATCTCTGAGTCCCTCGAGGCTCCAAATCCTCTAAGGCTGGGGATTACCTACACAGTTAAAGGAAAAGGGGTGAGTTACAAGAACTCAGTGTGTAATCCCTAGCTACAGTCACAGTATGGCTCAAGCCCATGCAGTATCAATTTGGGCCTAAGCCCCATAATCATGGTAATGCAAACTAGAAATGCAGCCCACCCAATCCAACCATCACACCACCCGTACCAACCCTACACACCTGTAGGGACCAAGTCAACCCACCCAGCCCTATACACCAAGATCGTAGCCGAGCTACCAGTATCAACGCAGCAAAGCTGCCAGTAACAGTATATGTGGTCGAGCCACTAAAATTAGTATATTGTGGCAGAGCCACTGAATCAGTATAACGTGGCATAGCCACCAGTATAGTACTTCCTCCGAATACATAACCCAACCCAATGCAACATGTCATGACAAAATAATTCAGTGTATGCAATAATGTCCCATCATAGCAATTAAACAGATTACACACAAACATACTAAATCTACCCCTAAGGGTATAATGGTAACTTGGTTGGTAGGGGTAGAACGGTAATTTACCCCTCAGGGGTATAACAGTAATTTCACCCAACGAGGGCATTTCAATAATTTCACCCTTAGAGGGTATTTCAGTAATTTACCCACCGAGGATATTTTAGTAATTTTACCCATCAAGGGTATTTTAGTAATTTTGGTCGTCTAACGGCCTTTCTGGAGGCCCACTATCACCCTGAGCGACACGGGACCCCTTTTGGATCTCTACGGTGTAATTGGGCCTAATATCCATTTTCTGGCCCAAATGGCCCATACACTCGTGGGGCCCATTTAGCATGTTTTCGGTCTCAATTTTTTGGACTTCACAGTCACAGCAGTTATTCAGTGATTTTCCATCCGTTTTTCTCATGTAGGCCCGTTACCCCATCGGGCCCACTTAGCCCGTTCCAGCTCATGAGGCCCATTACGACCTCAATTTCACGAGAGTGTCTGTGACACCCTCTTAGTAGTCTGTCACTCCCACTAATGAATCAGTTTATCACCATGAGCGCTCGCGCTCTCGAGTGATCTTGGTTGCCGGTTCTCCGACTTTCCAGCATTTCGGCTTTTGGCCGATCCACAGAACATCACATTATCTCAAACAATGGTGTGAGATTACACACATGTTACGAGCGTCGGTTGAAACTCCCGAGATTATGCACCTATGAAATCAATACATTCTAATCCATTAGTCTCAACCCCGATAAGACATATCCAAAGATTGCATCCAAATAATCAACTAACACCACTTACCACAAGACGTGAGCTCCTTCAACCGAGTGACAATATTCGGCTTCGCTTCTTTTTTTCTAAGGCAAACAAACTCCTAAACTGATTGATGCGCAAGGGGGGTTAGCATCCACCAATATTCGGTAATAGAGAGAAATCCAGCAACGATTAGTACTACTTACCCTTATATTCGGCAAAGACAGATTCCTTGAACAAAAGGAGTTAAACACGCACGACCCTCAGAGATGATAAATAACTAGGAAGAAAAAATGAAGAGGTTAGAAGCGCACAAGGAACCAAAAGAAATAGATTTGGCCTACCCTAACTTGGCTAGCTTAGTGTAACATCCTAAATTAATGGGTCTATGCGTCTAGTATAAGGATATGTTTAATATGTCAATTTAAGTAATAGGGGTCCAAATTGCGCTCAGAATTAGGCAAAGGCCTTGGTTAAATTATCTGATTGGGAATTATAGAGTTAAAAGTTGGTAATTGTGTTTAAAATACCAACGTGGGCTTGTGGCCCAATAAAAGGTGGCACAAACAGGTATTTCGGTAATTTGACAATCTGGGGGTATTTCAGTAATTTTGCGAATCAAGGGTGATTTGGTAATTTTACAAACCAGGGATATTTTGATGTTGTTGTTGTTGACGTTTTTTTTCTATTTTTTTTAAAATGTCAATTATTTATTCAGATAAAGTCTAATTAACTTATGACTTCCATAACCAACAAAGCAAAAGTTTTCAATGTACAACTCGTAGCATACCAGATCTAGTCGAAACGCATGGGCCGGGTTTGGGGGTGTTACAATTTGGTATCAGAGCCTAGGTTCAAAAACTCGGCTGTGGGTTTGGGTTCAAAAATATTTTCAAAGGATGGTTTAGAAAAATATATATCTCTTTTCTGGAAGTATGGCACCCGAGTCTCCGGCACCAGTCCACACTATAAGTTTCCTGATACTTTGCTTTGTTATATGCTGTATTTCTGGTATCTATTCTGTCTGTTTGGTTTGGATGTGATGTTCAGATATAGAGTTGGTTGCATATGAAATATTTGTCTGCTTTAATGGCTAGGTGTTTTTGAGTATGTGTAGGAGTTCTAAATTCTAGTTAAAAGTATATAGTGTTACTAAGATCAGAGTGCGTAGCAAGAGCGTAGTGTGGTAGGTTGGGATGTGTGACTATTAGTTAGTTGGAAATTTCGAGGACGAAACTTCTTTAAGGAGGATAGATTTGTAACATCCTGAATTTGGGCCTAGTAGGATTGAGCCCAATGGGCCTTGAGCGTAGTAGCGTTTAAAATTTTTGGAGAACAAGAGATCGGCTTTAGTGCAAGTTGGACCTATTGGATAAGTGATTTTTGAATGTTAGAGGGCTTCTATGAAGTCCCGGGATCAAACTTTGGCTTTAAGGAAATTTTGGTTTTCTTTTTAAATGGACTTTAGAATTTGGATATAGATTTAAAATTAGTTGTGCATGGTTTAAGATACAAATGGGCTTGTGGCCCAGTGGCAAAGTGGCACCACTTAGAGAGCAGGGAGGTGCGTCAACTGGGGAGGCCCAAATTCAAGTTGCATGAATCCCAATTCTTTTAATTAAAATTTAGCTAATTTCCAGCATTTAAATGGATAGAGTGGGTGGCATTAGGGTTTTATTCTCCCACTCTCTTCTTCAATTTCGACATTAGGGTTTCTCCATTCTCCCATTCTCTGCAAAAGCTGAAATTCCTAACCCTATTCCCTCATCTTCACTTTGATTCAAAAGCCGAAACTCCATTGTTCTTTTCTCTTCTTTCTTCTAAAAGCCGAAACCTCATAATCCTTTTTCTACATTCTTTTCTTTTGATCTTTGCTAAAGCCGAACCTACCTCTGGTCTACCGAAATTCTCTTTTCTTCTTCCTGCCGATTTCTTCATTAAAAGCCGAATCTACATAGACTCATTCCTATCATCTTCTGATCTTCTCAAAAAGCCAGAATCTCAAAGGGGTAGTCGAATTATTTGTGTTAAGGTGAGTGCCGATTTTCCTATCTCTTCACTTTCTCTTTCGATTTTTGGAAGACAAAGCCGAAAAGCTAATGGTTTAATGGTTTTATGTATTTTCTTGTTGGGCGACATCGGGAATTGAAGTAGATCTCTTAGATCTAAAAGCCGGAAACACTAGTCCCTGAATCTCATATCACTTTTCGGGATTTCAAGGTAAGGATTTCAATTCTCCTTAAGATGATCAACCATTTTCTTTTTGTTAGTTGTGCCTTAACCTAATGTTTTGTTACCGGCTTCTGAACAACACCTTAGGCAGATAGTGGTGGTGTTGGCTACGGATAGCGTTGACTTAGAGGGTCTCATTCTAACGGTAATCAGGTGTGTAGATCTCTAACACACTATTAAATCTGTATGTGTATATATGTGTTGTGGGCTAAGAGCTGGAAAATAGGCTGTGTGAACAGTCGTATTACCCAAAAAGGGTAGGCAAAGGATGTCAGGTACGTAATCATAGAAATCTTTCTATGTGTATCGATGTATGCGATAAACTGAAATCTCTTAGGTAATACATTGTTTGATTTTTCATGTATGTATGCATGGGATGGGATTGATATGATGAAGGGGAAGAAGGTCGCATAGCGATCGGTGGCTTTGCCACATAGGTCACATAGTGATCGGTCTTTATGACAGGCAGTTCAGCTGTCGAAATGCTACGATGTGTTATTAAGGTCGCATGGCGATCGGTGGCTTTGCCACATAGGTCACACAGTGATCGGTCTTTAAGACAGGCAGCACAACTGTCGATATGGTGTGTAGCAGTTGGCGGGTTGATTGTAGAAATCCCCAAGGTGTGATGGTTGGTACGGGTTGGTGTGTAGAGGATGGATTTCTAGGATGGGTTGGGCTATTCATCATTCATTATTTTCATGTATTTATGATTGATGCCTTTATGTATGGGCCAGGGCTCATAATGTGTTTGTGGACCAAGCCTTTGATGTGTCTTCGGGATTTACACACTGAGTCTTGGTGACTCACCCTACTATTTTTCCTTAACTTTGTAGATGAGCAGTAGATCGTGGACATGGGAGCCTAGACAAACTTGAGGGGCCATCAAATTTTAATTCTATAGATTATTTTCGGTTTTTCTTCAAGTTTTTAATTTTGGGAATATTTATGTAATAAGGCCCTATAGTTTATATTCACCTAAGTAGTTTTTAATGTTTGCAACTTACGAAATTATGTCAAGGGTTTAATTATACGAAATAATAATAATACAAGGTTTTCTTTTCATATGTCACTTATTTATTCAAATATTGTCTAATTAACTTACGATTTCCAAAACCAACAAAGAAAAAGTTTTCAATGTACAACCCGTAGCATACCAGACCTGGTCGAAACTTATGGGCCGGGTTTGGGGGTGTTACACTTAGTACCGTGAAGAGAGGTGCATCAAGAACACAAGCACTAGTTGAAGAAAGATTCGGCAGTTGATCCCCCAAGGAGTTTCGGTACTCACCAATCGGAACACAAATGATTCGAGATGGAGAAGAGTGAATAGGTTCAGCCTTTGACCAGGGATGAGCCGAATGAAAAAGATGGTTTCGGTAACAAAGGGTAGCACCACGAACTAACGATGGACGTAGAAGAGAGTGTGGAAACTCGGGTTTTGAAAGAGAAAGAAATAACCAAGTATGATAGAAAAAAGGGAAGAAAGATGTGTTGGTACGGTTTAGGGGTAAAGAAGATAATTGAGTAGAAGGAACAAAAAGCAAAGAAGGATAGTCTTACCAAATCGGCACTTAGCAGAAGAAATGTAGGAGGAAGAAAAGAGATGAAAGTAAAGAAGTTGGTAGAAGTCAAAAAAGCAGAGAAAAGACCCGAAATGCTCAAGGAAAAAGTGCTCGAAATGCAAAAATGTCAAAGAGCAACTAGAGAAATTCGACACCCTTTCCATTCAAGGCCGAATATGCTACCCAAGCCCCTCTTCAGCAGAAATTCTCATCCCCACACACTCCCAAATTCGGCCAACTCTACCACTCTCCCCTATCCCACGATTTTCTCCCATTTTTCCTCCTCAATTTCCTCCCCTTCATCCATTTGAAACCATTTGACCCAGTCTTCAACTCCCATACCAGAGTTTGATCCCAACTCTGCCTCTTCCTCTCCCAAAGCATAAAATAAAAGCTTCCATATGCAGCTTGTGGGATTCGAACCCCTTTCCCTATTACTCTCCCATTGATGCCACAACCATCCTACTACATGGCCAACTTATGTTAGCAAAACACACTTTAATTTACTTACATCCAACTTCCAACAGCCCTCTCCACTGAAGGTCCAAAAATCAAAATTTTTCCAGGGCTTGGACTCGAACCCGTGCCTCCCTAAAGCCCCCCAAACACACTCAAATAGCCCGCTGAGCAAGCACGACATGCAGTTATGCAATGATAAACCATAATATGAACATATTTTAATCCCACATTTAACGTACTTTTGGATGATTTAAATCCTTGAATTATGGATCTTGGTGCTCCTAATCCTTTGTTTTCATGTTTTATACTCAGGAGAGCACCGGATGATAAAAAACGAGAAACGGGCCTAAAACGGAGTAAATGGGCCAAAGAACAAAATTGACACGGCCTGTGCACAAGACCACATGGCCGTGCCTCATCAACAGACCCGAACACGGCCTGGCCACTATTCACACGAGCGTGTGCCATGGGCGTGTCCCTGACGTGACAAAGAGGAATTTTACTCGGATTAGGGTACTTAGAGGCAAAGAAAGCCATTCCAAAAACCTATATAAACACCCTAGAGGCCAACCTTTAGGGGGCATCTAGTTAGGCCGAAGAGTCGAGCCAGAGAGGCCAGAATTGTGGGTTTTACTCGAAGAAAGCTAGTTGATTCATCTAAAAAAGTCGGAGTTATACTCAAGACGGAAGATCTTCTCTTCAATTCCTTCAGGGGGTTTTAGGGTTTTTCTTATGTTTTGTTTTATATTTTCTTCTGAGATGTATTCTTTTATTATTAAAAACTAAAACCCTCAAATACCTGAGGGGGATGAAACCTAAGAGGGATCTTGTTATTGTTTTCTGAACTATATGATAAATACTTGATTTGTTCTTAAATATGTGTTCTTAATTCTTGTTTTAATATTTCAGGATATTGATTCAAGTATTGATGTGCTTAGGAAGAGGACAAATAGACCCTGTCTAAGAGTATATCTAGCATAATTAAGCGGAGTTGATCGCAACCCTAGAGATAGGATGAAGAAAATCTGCCAGATTAGGGTCAAACCTAATATAGGAGTCCATGGATCGAGTTAATTCAATTCTAGGGTTTTAATTATAAAGAGATTTCAATTAATCAACCTAGGGTTAGACGTTAGTAGCCTCGAGAGAGGTATTAATATACATTAGGGAATCCTACGGATCAAGTCAAGTGAATAAATCGTCTGGTTTAGTGTTGAATAACAAGTGAAGTCTAGGTGGATTCTTCCTCGGGTATTGTCTTAATCAATTGGTTTTTTCTCACAAGTATTTCCCCAATTCATTATTTTTGTCTTAGCATCTTTAGCTTAATAGTTAGTTAATTTTAGATTAAATAACCATTCCTTCCATTCTTAGGCTTAATAATAAAAAGAAAGTTAGTATTAGTACTTTTGGTTCCTTTAGGTTCGACAATCCGGTCTTGCCGCTAAACTATATTACTGTTCGATAGGTGCGCTTGCCTCAATCGTTGTCATAGTTAGTTTCTAGGCTCAATCATTCTTTTTATAAATTTTTAAGACTCTGTCATAACGATTAAGTTTTTGGCGCCGTTGCCAGGGAACTAAAATATTAAGAACGTTTAATTTTTATTACTTTAGCCATTTTTTATTTTTTGTAATTTACTTTTATTTTTATTTTGCTTTTAACTTTGCTAATTTTTCTTCTTTTATTTGTTCTTAGCAGGTACCTCTAGTTTATGACAAGAAGGAACCCAACAGGACCCCTGATTTACGACAGCGATATTGATGCTACTGTTCGCAGAAATCGTAGAGAAATAAGGCGAAGCTTGAATTACATAGAAGAAGAGCAAGAAGCCGAAACCAATACCACCGAAGAGATGGCTGAGAATAATCCGCTACCTCCAGAGGTGGCTGAACACCATGCTTCTCGAACTATGTATGATTATGCTAAACCTAATTTAACAGGAACTGAGTCAAGTATTGTTAGACCTGCTATTGCTACAAATAATTTTGAACTGAAACCTAACACAATTCAGATGATACAACAATTTGTTCAGTTTGATGGTTTGCAGGATGAAAATCCAAACAATCACTTGGCGAATTTCCTAGAATTTTGCGGTACTTTCAAAATAAATGGCATTTCTGATGATGCCATCCGTCTTTGATTATTTCTCTGTTCTTTGAGGAATAAAGCCAAACAGTGGTTGCATTCTCTTCCACGAGGATCAATCACTACATGGGAACAAATGACCGAAAAAATTTTATTAAAGTATTTTCCGCCGGCTAAAACAGCCAAGTTAAGGAATGATATCTCTTCTTTTGTGCAAATGGATTTAGAAACACTTTACGATGCATGGGAGAGATACAAAGATCTATTGAGAAGGTGTCCACACCATGGATTACCCTTGTGGCTACAGGTCCAAACTTTTTACAATGGTGTGAACCCGTCAACAAGAAAATTGATTGATTCAGCCGCCGACGGAACTTTGAACAACAAAACACCTGAGGTTGCCTACGAATTTATTGAAGAAATGTCACTGAATAACTATCAGTGGCAAGCCACAAGGATAAAGCCAACAAAAGCAGCCAGTGTTTTCAACCTCGACACAGTAACCATGCTATTAAACCAGGTAGAATTTTTAAATAAAAAGATTGATGGTTTATGTGATTCTTTGCAGGTACATCCAGTCATGCAGTGCGATACGAATAGAGGAGGGATGAACAACATAGACTATCCACCTTACAACCCGAGCACTAAGAACGAGCAACTTCACTATATGGGTAACAATTTTAAATCTCAAAATAACCCTTATAGTAATACTTATAATCTATGTTGGAGGAACCACCCTAATTTTTCATGGGGTGGTCAAGGAAATCAGAGACAACAACCCCCTCCAAACTTCCAACAACAGCCCTACCCACAGGAGAAGAAGCCGAACCTTGAGGAGATGCTGACAAAATTCATAGCAGTGTCAGAAACACGTTTGCAAAACACCGAAACAACACTTAAAAATCAACAAGCACCGATTCAAGGGATCAAGAACCAACTAGGGCAACTCGCTAAGCTAATCTCTGAACGACCACAAGGCAGCTTGCCAAGCAACACTGAAACTAACCCCAAGGAGCAACTTCAAGCCATAACAGCTCAGGATAGTGTAGAGTTAGATGAGCCTAAATTAAGCCAAGAAAATTTGGTAGAGAAAGGTAAGGTCGAGGTAAGTCACAAGAAGCCAAAATCGGTAATTAAAGAGTACCAGCCTCGTATACCATATCCCGATGCGATGAAGAAAGACAACACAGACGAACAATTTGGTAAATTTCTTAAACTCTTAAAGAAATTACATATTAACTTACCGTTTCTTGAAGCTCTTTCGCAGATGCCAAATTCAAGGAAATTTTTAAAAGAGTTTTTGACAAACAAATGGAAGTTAGACGAAGAATCGCATGTGGAATTAAATGCAGTGTGCTCAGCAATGTTGCAAAATAGACTACCACGAAAATTAAAAGATCCAAGGAGTTTTACAATTCCATGCTTAATTGGTAGTTTATCTGTTGAGAATGCTTTAGCTGATTTAGGGGCAAGCATAAATGTTATGCCTTATAAAATGTTTAAACAGCTAGGTCTAGGGAAACCCAAACAAACTAGGATGAGCATTCAATTAGCTAATAAAACTATTAGAACTCCTAAGGGTATAATTGAAGATGTACTTGTGAAAATTGATAAATTCGTATTCCCAGTAGACTTTGTCATTTTAGACATGGATGAGGACAATAGTATCCCCTTAATTTTAGGAAGACCCTTTTTAGCAACTGCCAGGACTAATATTGATGTCAGTGCAGGAGGACTCATACTTTGTGTAGGTGACGAATCAATCAGTCTTCAAGCTCTCGACTCAGCTAGGACATCGAGTAGTCAAGGAGAGAACATAAATTCTGTTAATAACCATTCAGTTAAACCTTCTTTTCAGGAAGCACCATGAAACTACACAACTGAGCCAGATCCTAGATCTCATGCCAACGAGCAAATAACTCATGAGGAATGAAGGCTTCAGATCAATGAGCTAGACGAGTGGAAGACACATTTTAATGAGAAACTAGGAATACACAAAGCAGAACCAACGCCATTCCATGGGATAGACAAATTTAAGATCGGAGATCAGGTATTGTTAGATAAGGTAGACCCTCGAATACCTCCTCCTGACCCTAATACAAACAAAGAAATCTCTTTTAGGGTCAAGGTTTTCCCATATGGAACAGTCGAGATAAGTAATCCTATATTCGGCACTTTTAAAGTAAACGCTACTCGATTTGAACTATATATTGTTAATAGGACTGATAGCACGAGGAAGGACTTTCAACTCCTCAAACCACCATGAATGTGCGAATGAGAGGTAAGTCTAGCTTAAGACTTTAAATGAGCGCTTCTCGGGAGGCAACATGAGCACTAACCCCATTAATTTTTACATTTTTATTGTTTCTTTAAGTTTTCCTTTTTAGCACCTAACTATAAACTAACCAAGTGCAGATTACCATACCACACGGCCGTGGCCGTGGCTGTGTGGATACTACGAATGTACGTACTGACATGGCAGAGATAGTACGAAACAAAAGGAAAAATATCTTCAAGCCACGGCCCTCAACTGAACACCATGGCCGTGCGATACAGCCGTGGCCGACACTATTTTAGAAGTATGGGCGTGGCGACCTGCACATGGGCGTGGGAGAAATGAACGAAGCATAACACGGCCGTGCGACACGACCGTGTGACTCGACACACCCACGGTACACGGGCGTGGGGATGTACTAGATTTGAAATCTCTATTTAACATACACTGTAACATCCTTAAATCGGGGCCCTTACGTTTTATCTATTTGCATGTAGTTGGTTTGGATGTCATGCTAGTTTAGGCTATTTTAGGGTCTAGGCTTGAGCCAGGGATAGGCTAGAGCCTTAGCAAAAAATTTATTTTTGGGTACTTGGAAGGGAGAGCTGAATGAGTTAGGGGTTAAGGGTAATTGGTGGCAAGTTTGGATACAAGATAAGCCTTGGTAAAGTGGCAGGGAGGCGCCACTTAAGGCTCAAGGAAGTGACGCCTCAGGAGAGTGGAGGAGCCTTGGTTCGAGCTGCGGGAATCCCCTTATGTGCATTTCTTTTTTACGCCAGGACAAGGGAGAATTGCACTTAAGTGGGACTCTGGTAGATGGCTGTTGAAGGAGTCAACGGATTCAAATAAGTGGAGGAGAGGAATTTGTGGAGTTTGAAATATTCAAACAGGTTTGAATATGTGGTCAAGAGGAAATTGTGGAGGAAAAAGGGGATTGGACACTTGAGCTTAGTGTTGGCCAGATGTCAAACACTAAGTGAGGGGGGAAAAATTGGTTTTTGGGTAGCTTAGGGGGGTGCCGAATTTCTGTAGTTGAACTTAGGAGGTTTGTTTTCGTTGCTTCATCTCTTTTTGGCAAAACTGAAATACCGCATAGCACTTTTGTGGCAATTGTCTTTCTCTTGTGTACCAAAACCGAAACCCCTTCAACATCTTTTTCTCATTTGCTTTCTCTTTCCTACTTCTTTTGTGTTTGGCCGAACCAACCTTGCATCCCACTCATCATTTACGGTTCGTTTTCTTGCCATTTCCTTAAGAGCCGAAACCATATTCTCTATTCCTCCTCTTCATCTTTTTCATTCTTTGTTAGTCGAACCCTTTGAAGCCATACCCTGCCGAAACCTCATCTTCTTCTTCTTTCTTTTCATTTAGTTATGTAAGAGCCGAAACTCCATTTCCCATTCTTCCTCTCCATCTTGTTTTTCATTCTTGGTGTGTCAAAACCTCTGTTGCTCTTTTCTCTTTTCTTTCAACATTGTGGCCGAATATCAACTGTTAAAGATCACCCTTCTTCTCATCTTTTCTTTGCTTAGAGGAACAACTTCGGTATTTGGGGGTAAGTTCTTGGCACTTTGGCCGAATCTCTCTTATCTCTTTTCCCTTTCCTCTATCGTTTTCTATAGGAAGGAAAGTTGGGATTTGACATTCGTTTTGAACAGTTCTTATTCATCTAAAAACTGAATTCCTCTGGCACTCATAATCATTTCCTTCGGTTCTCGTAACAGCAGATTATCGCTATCCAATCCCCACCTTTCCCAATCAGTTTTGCTAGTATTGTGGTAACTGTTCCTGCCTTTTAATCATCTCTTTTTGCGCTAATGCCGAAGGTAGAGATTCGATTCTATTTGATGGTTGGCCAATTATAGGTAGGGTGGTGGCACTTTCGTTTGGACATTCGGGATTCGCTTGACTTGTGATCAAGCCCAACGTTTCGGGATCCGTCAACTTAGGTAAGAGGTCTTTTCATTCGGGTTTATATTTCCATTGGTCCATATTCAGTGCGTTAATTTGGTTAGTGACTATGGTGTTCACGGACTCGAATGCCAGCCAAGCGTTAGGAGGGGTTGGATCGGTGAACCCAGCCCTTAAGTTCAAGAAGTGGGCTGTATCAGCGGTAAGAGATTGGCCACCGGGTTGCGGGCCAGCCTTTGAACAGGAAAGTAGACAGATAGCGGTAGTGTCAGTTCACGACAGTGTTGACATAGATAGCATCGTGTTGCGAGTAATCAGGTGTGTAACTCTTACACACTTCATATGTTAAAATGTTATTATTTTGTATGTTGTCAAAAGTCAGAATAACTGTGGAAAACGGTAAGTTACCCTTGTGGGTAAAAGCGAGGACTCCGGGTAAGTCCATTTTGATGACTAACGTTAATTGCCTCTGTTAAATCTGCATATGCCATGTTACAATATTTCTGAATGTTAATCATGATAATAATGCATTGAGATGTATGCTCATAAGAAGGGTATGACGAGAGGAGGGGGAAGGCATGATAATCAGACTGTCACTAGTGGTTTGGTACCACACAGTGGGTTGGCCCCACTTCTCATTATTTCGTGACTAAGTCTCAGTGGTTTGGAACCACCAGTGGTTTGGTACCACATATGTTATCTTTGTGACTCATCCCAGTGGTTTGGTACCACATATGTTATCTTTATGACTCATCCCAGTGGTTTGGTACCACAGTGGGTTGGCCCCACATTTTATAAAAGGGATCGTCACCAGTGGTTTGGTACCACATATGTTATCTTTGTGACTCGTCCCAGTGGTTTGGTACCACAGTGGGTTGGCCCCACATTTTATAAAAGGGATCGTCACCAGTTGTTTGGTACCACAAAGTGGATTGGCCCCACATATGATTATTTGTGACTTCGGTCACCGGTGGTTTGGTACCACATATGATATTTGTGACTTAGGTCACCAGTGGTTTGAGACCACCAGTGGTTTGGTACCACACGGGGTAGAGATGGGAGTTCCGGATGGATAGGTTGGATGGGTTGCATGACATGCATATTTGCATATGAGTCAGTGTATGAGCTTGACATTTCTTGGGATGGGGATTTATGCACTGAGTCTCGGCAACTCACCCCTTTCGTTAACATTTTGCAGATGATTCCTAGACCGCGGATGTGGAGCCAGGATGGACGAGGTGGCCATGCAAAAGATTTTGGTTTTAATTTTATTATTTACTTTAAACTGAATTTTACTTTAAGTTGGGTTTTTCAATTATAATAAGGCCACTTAGATTTAATTTTTGGGTTGATCGCTTGGTTTGAATTTCTTTTGGAAAATATTTTAACTAGACATCAAAAGCATGCTTAGAGATCTATAAAATGAATGTTTTCCAAAACTTAACCGAATTTCTGGGATTTTACAAAAATATTACCATCGGGTGATTTAAAGCACTACGATAACAACAAGACAACATCACTTTTTCCAAACTAAGGCCATAATATTTTCAAACAATCTCCTCCTCACAAACTCGTTTTGTAAAAATTTTAAATAACTCAATCAAGATTTCAACGACAAACTGGTTTTCAAAACGTTTCCTTTCCTGTGACATGCCAGATTCGGTCATAGCGTTTTGACCGGGTTTTGGGTTTTACACACACACTTTTCCCCTTCTTACCTACTCCCCACTTCGCTTTTTCTTCAAACACACTCTTAACTCTTCATTCTCAACTTTATTTATTCCCTCTTACTCTAGATCTAACCACATCAATGTCGAAGAAACAGAAGGATCCTAGCACAGTCTCCCTTTGTGAGACCGATCTACATAAGTTCATGCCGGCCGCTTCATTAACTCGACAGGAAAAGGACCTTTGAGTCCATTTAACTTTTCTTTTCATTTTCACTTCTCCTTTATTTTCCTTTTCTTTATTTTTCTTTTACTTAGTTTAATCTATTTTATTTTGTTTTCTTTGATTTAGGTTCTAAAGGCTACTTGGGAAGCACCACACCACGACCATAGCCACGACACCACAGCCTTAGAAATCACACTCACCCCGCTAACCATCTGACGATAAGGACTTTACAGTCCATTAATCTTTTCTTTTAAATTTATTTTACTTTCTATTTTCTTTCTCTTCTCTTTCTTATCTTTAAATATATATTCAGTATATTTTAAATTATTATCATTATTTCCTGTCTAATTCTCCACGAACTTCTCAATTTCTTCATCTAGCGCAGAGATTGTCAGCGACCACCATACCATGACACTCCCAACTCAAGGAAGCCATCTAAATTCAGGAAGTTTCACCTCTTCCTTTCTCTTAAATTTCATATATATCTTTGTATATTGAAGGCAATGTACATCTTAAGTGTGGGGGGTGAATATTTATTTCGAGAAAGTGCCTAACTTTCTACATTATTCTCAAATCCTTGAATGATATCTTGTCTTTAAGTAATTATCCCATATTATGATTAGAACGAAATTTCTTGTGATTTATGATTTTTATTGATATGTTTTGGATTAAGTCATTGATAATTGTACAGTGATGATTTAAACTTTAGGAGACTAGAGAATCAAACATGATAAGTCCATTTTCAAAAATTAAAAGTTTGTTAGGTTGTCTACTTGAATCTAATTATTACCTTGAAGTTTGACATTTACAAGGTTGATATCAAAAACCCATAATTTTTGTGAGATTTTGAGCCTTTTAGAGCATACATTCTTTCGTGCTCACTTTTTGATTATGAGTGCGTCAACATTGATTTGTTATTCCAGAACTTGCTTCGATTATACATGTCAAGACCACATTATTGATTTGATATACTGAGATGAAAAAGGCACTAAGGATCTAAACCACTCACTCCACTAAAAAGTTTACCCTCACAATTAACCACTAGTGAACTCCTTTGATCCTAACAACCCTTTTATTGACCCACCCTCTAATTTTAACCTAAAAACCATTTTGTATTTGTTATTAACATTCCTTGACTCCCTTTCTGTCGAGATTTGATTTTGAACAGTTTCCTAACTATGTTCTCTATCTCAGTTGTTAAAGTTCTTTCTGATTATCGTAATGATTTGTTCTTAAAAAAGACGAAGTATATTCAATTTTAGTTCCATATAAGAGAGCTTATACGTTTAAATTCCACATCTTGAAGAAAAAGCTCGTACTGTTAATATTACAAGTTTTTAATTGATGTAATTATTCAGGATTAGTTCATTTTTCTAGTTAAGTAAATTGTCAATTCAATCTCGATTCTAACCCTTTAATTTAATTCAGCCTTTATCCACACCTTTAACCCGAGCCCCATTACAACCCTTTTTAAAGACCTTTTGATTTGTGTATCATCCCATTTTACAGTGGTGGAGATTTGATTTTCAGGCAAGCCTATGGGATTAATTTTTCATGTTCGACTTTTGAGTGCTTAATTTTGATCCTTAAAGACCCAGACAAGATAAAAGCCATACGGGAACTACCGCCTCCACGCACACAAAAAGAAGTCAGAGGATTCTTAGGGAGGCTGAACTACATCGCTCGATTTATTGCTCAGCTTACCAACCAATGCGACCCAATTTTCCGACTCCTTCGAAAACACAATCCTGGAGAATGGAATGAGGAGTGTCAAATGGCTTTCGACAAGATAAAGCAATATTTGTCCAATCCCCCGCTGCTGGTACCACCAACTCCCGGGAGACCGTTAATATTGTATCTGACTGTGTTCGAAAATTCCATAGGTTGTGTACTGGGGCAACATGACGAGTCAAGGAAAAGAGAAAAGGCGATTTACTACCTCAGCAAGAAATTCACGGGGTGTGAGGCGAAGTATCCGTCAATCGAAAAATTCTGTTGTGCTTTGGTCTGGGTGGTTCGAAGGCTCAGATAATATATGTTGTATCATACGACGTGGTTGATTTCAAAATTGGACCCAATAAAGTACATGATAGAATCACCGGCACTCTCAGGAAGAATGGCACGATGGTAAATCCTACTATCGGAGTACGACATCATTTACGTTAACCAAAAGTCGATAAAAGGGAGCGCGATAGCTGACTTCCTAGCAGCTCGAACTACAGAGGAATATGAGCCGTTAAGATTTGACTTCCCAGATGAAGACTTGATGTGCATTACAGAAGAAGAATGTGAGTCGTCAAAAGAGAAATCATGGAAGATGAGTTTTGATGGTGCATCAAATGCATTGGGGCATGGGATTGGAGCAGCCTTAGTGTCACCAGAAGGGAATCATTATCCATTCACTGCCAGATTAAATTTCTTTTGTACCAATAACATAGCGGAATATGAGGCTTGCATCATGGGACTTCGCGCAGCTATTGAACGAGACATCAAAATCTTAAAGGTATCCGGGGATTCGGCGTTGGTGATTTACCAAATCCATGGAGATTGGGAAGTGAGAGACTCAAAGCTAGTCAAATATCGCGATCTCGTGATAGAGTTGATCAAAGAATTCAAAGAAGTAACCTTTAATTACTTCCCGCGAGAAAAAAACCAATTGGCTGATGCCCTGGCCACCTTGGCTTCAATGTTTAAAGCAAACCGAGAAACGGAAATAATGCCTCTCCAGATGAGCATATATGAGGTCCCAGCGCATTGTTTTAGCATTGAAAAAGAGGCGGATGGATAGCAATGGTTCCACGACATCTTAGAACATGTCAAGAATCAAAGATATCCTGAGCAAGCAAATGAGAATGACAAAAGAACAATCAGAAGAATAGCAGCGGGATTTGTTCTTGACGGAAACATCCTATACAAAAAAGGGAAAAGATCAAGTGCTCCTGAGATGCGTGGATGCTGTTGAAGCCAGAAAAATACTTGAAGATGTCCATGAAGGAATTTGCGGAACGCATGCTAATGATTTCACTATGGCTAGGCAGATTATGAGACTCGGTTATTACTGGCTGACAATGGAAAGCGACTGCATTAGTTACGCGCGAAAATGCCACAAATGTCAAGTTTACGGGGATAAAATTCATGCAGCACCTTCGCCCCTTCACGTCATGACTTCTCCATGGCCCTTTTCTATGTGGGGCATGGATGTTATAGGGCCAATTTCCCCAAAGGCTTCTAATGGACATCGATTCATTTTTGTGGTCATAGATTATTTCACGAAATGGGTAGAAGCCGCTTTGTTTGCTAACGTGACAAAGACCGCGGTTTGCAAGTTCTTAAAAAAGGAGATCATATGCCGATACGGTCTGCCTGAGAGAATCATCTCAGATAATGCCTTGAATCTGAACAACAAGATAATGAAGGAAGTGTGTGAGCAATTTCAAATAAAGCATCATAATTCCTCACCCTATCGTCCAAAGATGAACGGAGCGGTAGAAGCTGCTAACAAGAACATTAAGAAGATTATTGGGAAAATGACTGAGACATATAAAGACTGGCACGAGAAGCTACCATTCGCTCTATATGCGTATCGCACGTGTGTGCGGACCTCTACGGGGGCAACTCCTTTCTCTCTGATCTATGGGATGGAAGCTGTGCTGCCCGTTGAAGTTGAGATTCCTTCCCTGCGAGTCTTAATGGAGTCAAAACTAGAAGAATCGGAATGGGTTCGGGCTCGATATGACCAGCTAAATCTGATCGAGGAAAAACGCTTAAAAGCAATTTGTCATGGACAGATGTACCAGAAGAGAATGATCACGACCCATGACAAGAAGGTGCGGCCAAGAGAATTTCGCGAGGGAGAACTCGTACTCAGAAAAATTCTCCCAATTCAAAAAGACTTTCAAGGAAAATGGGCACCAAATTGGGAAGGGCCATATGTCGTGAAGAAAGCTTTCTCAGGTGGAGCTTTGATTCTCACTGAGATGGATGGGAAGGAGTTACCAAATCCAGTGAACTCAGATGCCGTGAAGAAGTACTACGCCTAAAAAAAAAGAATCAGGACGAAAACCCGAAAAAGGGCGTCTTGATAAACAACGGATATTGGGACGAAAACCTGAAAAGGCGTCCTAATGAAAAGGATTCGGGCACAAAGAGCTAGGGCGATTTGAACAGGGAGTCAAAGGGCGAGATATTAATATTTGAAGCGGACTCGGAAGCTCAAAATCCTCTACACAAGAAGCTTTGCTCGAAAACATCCAGGATGAAGAAACGCGAAAAGTTCATGCGTTAGATATCCAAAGCACTTGCGACAATTGAATCTACTTCTCTTTTTTATGATATTTCCTTTATTGAATTATTCCTTGTCAATTTTTTTAACACTCTTGGAATAAATATGGGTGTGAGGTACCCCTTCCATACTTACTTTCCCATTTTCAGACATCTCATGTTTGGTTCATTTAAATGATAAATAGTGAAATTATATACTCTAAACAAAAGGAATGTTGAGTATTACTTGGATGGAAATTTGATAAGTACAAGAGCCTCAAGGTAAGGACAAAGTTCAACAGTGGGCAAAAGGGTGACATACGCGAAATGCAAATCACTCATAAAACTCGAGGATGGGCACAAAACATGAAAGGAAAGTCAAGAGTCGAAGCGATGAATACAGGAGAGTCGTAACAAGAAAAGATACACGACAAACAAGCCCAGGGTGCATGGCATAATCATGTAGGCATAAAGGCATTTAAGACAAACACGTGCATATCATGATAACATCACACATGACACATACAGGTACACCAGTAAAGCGAGAAGTTTTGACGATAACTGTGTCAAACCAAAGAGAAAGAGGACATCCGAGTCCCACCAGATGACACACTTTCAATTACTGTTTTTCAGAAATATCAACTCATAATGCGAGAGGTGAGTTGAGCCTCAGGTCACACCTTGAGGTGTTTTTCAATTTTTATTTTCCAAATATCAACTCATAATACGAGAGGTGAGTTGAGCCTCGGGTCACACCTTGAGGTGTCTTTCAATTTCTGTTCAAAAATCAACTCATAATGCAAGAAGTGAGTTGGGCCTCGGGTTACGCACGCTGAGGTATTTTTAATTTCTGTTTTTTTCAATCCCTGTTAAAATTAACTTATAATATGAGAGGTGAGTTGAGCCTCGGGACACGCCGAGGTATTTAATTTCTGTATTTCAATTTCTGTCCAAATATCAACTCATAATACAAGAGGTGAGTTGAGCCTCGGGACACGCTGAGGTATTTAATTTCTGTCTTTCAATTTCTGTTCAAAAATCAACTCATAATGCAAGAAGTGAGTTGGGCCTCGGCTTACGCACGCTGAGGTATTTTTAATTTCTTTTTTTTCAATCCCTGTTAAAATTAACTCATAATACGAGAGGTGAGTTGAGCCTCGGGACACGCCGAGGTATTTAATTTCTGTCTTTCAATTTTTTTCCAAATATCAACTCATAATACGAGAGGTGAGTTGAGCCTCGGGACATGCCGAGGTATTTAATTTCCGTCTTTCAATTTCTGTTCAAAAATCAACTCATATTGCGAAAGGTGAGTTGGGCCGCGGGTTACACACGCTGAGTATCAGCAGAGAAGATTGAGCAAAGAAGATTGGACATGAGCAAAGTGAAGCTACGGGTCCTGTCTCTCGGAAGCAGCGGTGGAGTGGCTCAAAAGCAACAGGCTACAATGGAGTTTGAAGATGTTTGAAAAGACCAGGACCAAGAAGTCAAGATCTTGCAAGACTAGGCAAATTTGGCTCTCTTTAAAGTCTTTGCTTTATTCCCGTTACACGATAACAAGCAAAGAGGGGCAGCTGTAAGAGCCCAAATTTGCCCGACCCATCGAAGCCCAATAAGCAGAGTAATAAAATCCAAAACCAAAATGAATAATCAAAAAATAAGGCCAAAAAAATCTAATAAATAAAACAGTCCTTGAAGTGTCCAGTTACAAAAACAAATGTCAGACCCATTAAGCCCAATTACAAAATCAATACCAAGCCCAAATTAGAACAAACAAGTCCAAATTAAACAAGCCTATCAAACCACTGAAAAACCTAGCCCAAAATCAGTCTAAACAGACCCAAATCCACAGAGGCCCAATTGGCCCAAAATCTTAAAAAAGTTAGAACCCTAGGGTTTCTGCCCTCGCGCCGCCCCTCCACCAGCACGCCTCTATGCCTCGATCGACACCCTCGCCTCGGTCAACACCTCCACGCAAGCCTAGGACGACACCCGCACCCATGCTCCCCGACAACCCCGCTCACCACTGTCGGCCACCACTCGCACTGCACCACGAGCACTCTCATGCTCCCCGATCGAACACTCGCATGCCCCCATCGCCTCGCCCATACCCTGCAGACAGAAAACGAAACAAGCAACAGAGCATGGAACCAACAATAGGATAATAAAACAATTGTAGGCCTTAGGCTATAAAACCAGAAAAAATTGTTGTAAAAATGGGCTCCTTTTTCGAAAAAAGACCGGCACATCACCAGACATCAAGAAACAGAATCGAAAATCAAAAATAGAAAGCAATGGACAGCAAAAAAAGGCAGTCGGTTCGGCTTCCGTTTTTACGAAACATCAGCAGTAAAAAGAACAAAAACATTGAAGGTTGCTCTCTTTTCGGTCATTGTTTACAGTTATATTTTTATTTCCAAATCTTTGTAAATAAGCAATAATAAAAAGGAAAAGAAATTACCCGAACTCCCTCGCGTGTTGCTGGCCACCAAATCCGATGGTAGTACGGCGGCTACGACGTGGTCGTGCGACAGACTCCAGAAGGAAGCCCCATCGTCGGGCGTGGAAGACGGGTTGAGAAGGGTCGCCTTGCTGGGTTCCCTCGTTTGAGAGAACAAAAGGGAGGCTACGGCTATTGAGTTTAGGGAGAGAGGAAGGCTGAAATGTTCTAAAACAAATTTAGGGTTTCTTGAATGATGAACAAAACGGTATCGTTTGGTTAACAAGGTCACTGCGCATATTCCTTAAAAGGAATATTTGCGCGATCTGTCCCCACCTTTTCGCAGCGCTATGGGATCAAGTCCCATTCCGTGTTTGCCTTTTTCGAATCTTCCCCATTTTTTCATTTCAGTTTCAATTTAATCAGCGCCTGGGCCATCTGAAACGTTGCGCATAGGGGTTGGGTTATTCACCCATTTGGTCCCCGTGTGTTTACGCGCATTGCCTTTTAATCCTTTTAGATTTAGTGCTCGATTTATTGCCTTTCAGTCCCTCTATTCTTTGATTATTTTGCAATTTTCCCCCATTAAAAGCATCGTTCGCATGAGTGGAAATATTTCATCTTTAGTCCTCGTCCATTTAGGCGTTTTGTGATTTAACCCTTCTTCTGACTTCTTTTAACCTGTTGCTTGTAGCTCTTTAATTTTGTTTTATTTTTAATACAGTCCCTCAATCGTTTTATTTAGTTTTCTGTTTGTTGCTTTTAAATTATCCTTTTTAAAATAAGTACCATATTATTTCATGTATTTGTATATGTCTTCTTGCAAATTTATTTATGAACATGTTTTGAATCTATCTATATGTATAGTTTATTTCTTATAAATACCCTATTTTCTAGTTTTGTTTATTTCAAATGCTTACATATAAATATTATTCTTATGTTTTTATGTATAAATACACATTTAAATTATGATGGATTGTCTTGTGTATTAGCTATGTAGATATTCTTCATATAATACTATTTTAAATCCATTTACCACATTATTACATATATTAATTATGTCCATCTTTGCATTTTAATCTATGTTGAATTTTTGGTATACATTTACACATATAATTTGTAGCTTAGTATCTCTCTCTAAAATATCTTTTAGTCTTGAATGTTAATATATGTATGATACGTCACCATTGTACGAACCTTAATTTGTTCTTTTGTGTTTTCATCATTGCCATATGTTATCATTTTATATGTACAATTATACTTTTTGTTTCATTATTGTATTGTGGATAAAATCTCCCACTTATTTATGAAAATTTGTTCATCCAAACAAACCAAACAAACACGTTTTAAGCCAATTTTAAAATCGTTTATTTTAAAAGTTAAAAAAATAAGGCAATATTCTATGTTTGGAAATTCGAGAGATCGTGCCCTATGTGTTGGGTTTCGGTTCTCTCACTTGGCCGAACAATTGAATTTTCTTTGGATATTTTGATGCATGAGTCTCGGGAATTAAGAGATGATCCTGGATTCGAGGATAAAAAAAAATCATCGTGTCCTATGTATTGGATGTGATATTTTATTCCTTCGGAACAAGAAAATCTTGATATTCAATTCGAGAAAACTAAAATATTTCCAAAAAGATCAATTTCCTTTTCTTTTTAAAATTTTCAAACTTTCGACATTGGGACATTAAATAATCAATTTGGTACCAATTTTTGGCGTGACGAGAGTGCTAACCCTTTCGCACGTAACCGACTCCCGAACTCGTTTTCTCAAATTTTTGTAGACCAAAAACATTGTTTTAGTAAATCAAAATGTTTTATTAAAATAAAGGTGACCCGATCACACCTGATAAAGGATCGGTGGCGACTCTCTTTTTTATTTTCAAAACCAATGTCGATTCCCATTTTCTCAAAAAATGGTTACGACAATATTTATAATTGAATCACCGTAGATATAATTTACTCTATTTTTTTTAGTAAGTGTTAATCTTAATCATGTTAAGCTTGACATTTCTATATTGGGCAAATGAACTAATCAATGAATTTAGTTAATCGGCTTTTTTTCTTTCTCAGTGAAATTTAATTTTATTAATAAATAACAAATAATACTAGAAGTATTTTTCTTTCTATTTTTATATAAATTTTTGGTCGAAATTAAGGTGTTTATCGCCGATAGTAATAATTAATCTCCTCGTCGCAAGTGTTATCTGAAAAAATAAATGTCTGACCATAAAATATGCTCTATTATCATGAATGAAGATTAAACCCTAATCCTGTTATTAAAAGATAAGATTAGAAACCAACACCACACCACGCCTCATAATTCTTTTTAGTTGTGTGGCCCGAATTCAAACAAAATACAATGTTAAACCTCAATTTCTTTTAATTTTAACCAAAATATTGTTATTTTTTTTCATAAATTTTTAAAGATATATATATATATATATATATATATATATATGTGTGTGTGTAAGAATTAACCCTACTTTTGCCATCTCGTTTCCATACCATCGATACCAACCGACAAACAAAACCTTTGACAATATTAAACGATCATCGCTTTTTCACACTTTCCACTTGTCCAGTATTAACTTAAAGCCATGCACTGCATTCCCACCCACAAATAAAAACGTAAATTATATAAATAGTAATTCAACGTTATTTTCTCCACTAAAGTTATTAAAATTTAATATTTTGATCCCTCACCCACTAAATCATTAAGTCAATTTAATCTTAATTCTTAAAAATTATAAATTATAAATTAAAAACCTTTTAAAAGTAAAAAAAAAAATATTTAAAAAGTTTATTTTTCGATCAAAATACATACAAAATTATAAATAAATGAATACCCATTTTTCTCTTTTCTAACATGAGATTTATTCATTAAAATCGTAATTTTTCAAATAAAATAATTACAAAAAAACACAAACAAACTTAAACTAGATTCAAAGTTTTCCTTTTTTTAGTTTTATTTATAAAATAATATTTTATTTATTATACATATACCCTTATTTCTTAGTTCTATTCAAATTTACTTAACGTTGACACTACCTTCACCCACAACCACCGTCGCTACTAACTCTTACTCCGAACTCCTCGACTTCCACATCTTCTATCGTCGTGCCATCGAACTAGGAATTGATTGTGGAGCTGCCAACATGACCTTTCTCCTACTAGCCTCTAAGACCTCATCTTCACCTGTATACTCCCAATCATACCTACTCTCAAGCACAACCTCAAACGCAACAAATTCGTTCTGGGCAACAACCTAAAGACATCGACTCTTACTCTTTTCAATCTCTAGTTGTAGGTTTTGACACAACCTAAACACGATGGTTGTTAACGTTGAAAAAAAGGAAAAGTTGAATCTACTTAAATCTTCTTCATGACTTTTTCCCTTAAATTGTTTTATTAATAGAATTTATTAATGTTATGTTAGAAAATGAGAAAAGTAGATATTTATTTATAAATATTTTTATAATTTTATATGTATTTTTATAAAAAATAAATATTTAAATAAATAATTTTTTATTAATTTTTAAGAATCTAGACTAAATTAACATAATGTATAGAGTTGAGGGTAAAATTGTTGATTTTTTTTTAGAATTAGGACTAAATTAATAGAACCTATAAATATTGGAGGACTAAATTTGTTATTATGCCTATGAAAAACAACCACGTTAGCACTCCAATATGATTTAACGAATGAGTGACCAAAATATTAAATTTCGATAATGTTAGTGAAAAAATAGAAAAAAAATGACTAAAATAAAAACCCGCTTATAGTTGTGTGAATATTTATAGAATTTACCAAAAAAAAAAAAATCTTTGCATTTCAAGGCATTAACATTATAGTTGGTTGAATGAAATGAATCATTCATTTAAGGATTTGGTTCATATGCATATGTTATACAATTTTACTCTCTATTGTTGGCGAGCCCTGAATAAACAATAATTTCCCTACCTTCTTCCCAGAGTCACTCATGTTCCAAAACCCGCTTTGGCCACAAAATCAATAATTCTCTAACCCATTGTTGAGGGAAAAAAGAAACCATAATTCCACTAATTTCTCGGTCTCAGTTTAGAACCCAGGCTTCATTTGGTGTCCTTTGATTTGCATGTAAGATTTTCTTTGTTTGTTATTTATTTATTTATTTACTTGCTTTGCTTTAATTTTTATATTTATTCAATTTCTCCATTTGTTAAAATACTAAGACGCGACTCATTATGCATATTTTGTTTAGAAATTCACATATTTGTTATCATCGCAGATAATTTGATCTTAAAATCCTTCGTATGTGTTGTTCTGAATAGATTTCATACACGAGATATGCTACGGTCAGAAGTAGATTTACATACCATACTAAAACCGCATGCCCAGCAACAAAAATAATTAAGAATAAAATACTTTTCAACATAATGACTTTATTTTATCTAAAGCGACATTTATGCGAGGATTGAGCCACCAACATTCGAGATGTGTTGTTCAAATAGAAAATCATTTCTCATAGCACTTGACAGATAATCTTTGTCTATTTTAGTATTTTAATACTTTTTATATTTTATCAAAAATATTATAAAGAGTAATTTTTTTTAAATGAACCGGGTTGGACTTTATAATAAAATAAATCAAAGTACAAGCTAACCTATTGAAGATGGGCTTACGAGAGTGAAAAAAACAAACAAAATTAAAAATAAGAACCAGAATGAAAAAATAAAACGAAAAAAAAAAAGCGAGCCTAGACTTAGCTGCCACCCACTCTCCAAAAGTAAGCCCTAGTGTCACGGGACTAGCTCTTTCGTCTCGCGATCCGTGCAGCCTTAGGTGATTCATTCGTCCAAACTCGCATAAGTCAGCCTTTACTCAAGTGAGGGTTTCTTTAGAATTCCTCCAAGGCACCAATTTTTATAGCGGAAGCAAACTATGCCAAAAGAAGCCATAAAGAACAACAGAGAGCCACAAAAAAGAATGCACGAGAGGTGTTTGAGCAAATGCTCTCGATATTCTCTTATTCACAAAGAATAATGAAACAATGAATGGAGTCAGTACAAATAAGGGGGAGGCTCTTTATTTATAGTTGAGCTCCTTCAAAACCGACGGTCAAAATTACATTACATCAACGGACGAGATTAGCCTATCCCTTGATTTTAGGGATTTACAAGATTGCATCAAATCATATCAAATCTAATCTTTACAAGATATGATTCACTATCAATCTTTAAAGATTAGTTCCCATACTTATCAAGATAGCCTAAGTTGCCATATCTTCATTATCGGGCCAACCAGACTTCAATCTGATAGGCTTCTCCAATAACTTACAGAATCGGGCCAGTTCCTGTAGGTCAGTTCTTGCGGGCCAAATGATCCCCATCTAAACAATAGACTTTCATTGGATGCATTTGGTGCGATGGTCACGGGCTTTGAACTTTGACTCGTAACATTCTCCCCTACCCATTCTCGCAACGTCCTCATTGCGACTTCGAAATGAGCCTCTGATTTGTCAACAGAAATGAGCCTCATTGGTCCTAACTTCAAGGTTTGCATTGCGAATTCTTCCTTTGAATCCGATGCCAAACTCACCTCTTCCATGAGTGAAAGCCTCGCCGACGACTTGGTCAACTTTATCGCTTTACTCGAGTTGAGCCTCATTGGTCCCATCTTCACTGTTTTCATTGCAACTTTTTCCCCTAAGTTCGATGACAAACTCACATATTCCTCATGTGAAAGCCCCTTCGATGACTCAACAAGCTCTGATGTTGCCTTTTCATTGACCACAACTGACTTGGATTGCTTTGGATAGCTCCGTAACTCATGCGGACCACGGCACAAGAAGCACTTTACTCGCTTCTTTTTGCTCTTCTTTGCCCTCTTGGCTTCAACTTTTCCCTTGCTCGAACCAAGATTCTTGGGTTCTTTGTCTGCTCTATCGTCCCATTTGGTGACAGACTTCCTCAGACACTTCCGCAACCTATGCGGACCATGACACAAGAAGCACTCCACTGGCTTCTTCTCGCTTTCGGCCTCCTTGGCTTCGACACCCCTTGTGCTCGAGCCAAGTCGCAAGGCCTTACCTACCAGTTTCTCTTTCTTAAAAAGCACAGATTTCTTCGAACATTTCTTCAACATATGTGGACCGTCACAAAGAAAGCATTTCAACTTGTCCCTTTTCTTGTTGGGTTCTTCTTCCCAACTCGTGGTTTCCCATTACCACCATTATCGCCGATGCCATTGCCATCAATATCTTTCTTGTGATTCTTTTCACATATGCCCCTTTCCTCGGACTTGGAAGATCCAAGCTTTTCTTTCCCTAGACCAAACTTGACCATGGATTTCACTACCGTTATGGCTTCCGACAACTTTTGGACATTTCTTTGTTCTACCTCCTATCTGACCCACGACTTCAATTCATTTTGAAAAGCAAGCAATGCTTCTTTCTCGGTCACATCTGAAACTTGGAGCATGAGTTCATTGAATTCTTGAACATACTCCCTCACTGTGCCTCGTTGTGTTAGCCATCGCAACTTTGCCCTAGCTTCTTCCTCAGCAGATTCTTGATAAAACTGTCCCTTCAACTTATATTGGAGCTCTTGCCACGTCTTAATCTCACTTTGCTTTTTATCTGTGGACCTATCTCACGACCATAAAAGCGCAATATTAGTAAGAAACATTGAAGCAGTGTTTACCTTAACTGTATCATCCGTGATGCCTTTGGCATGAAAGTAGTTTTCCATCCTCCACAAGAAATTGTCCACATTACACGCAGACCTTGTCCCCACAAACTCTTTCAGCTTCGGGACATACTTATTATTGAGTGTTGCACTTGACACTCCTTCCCTCACGGCTGCTCGACACAAGGCCAGATCTCCCTCGAGCTCCTCTATTCTTGTGTTCAAAGCCTTCGTCGTGGCCATTGTTTCCTCTTTCAAAGCCATCATTTGGCCTTAAGAGCATCGTTCCTCTCCTTCAGCTTCTTCCTTTGGGAATCTAGAAACTCTTCCACAGTATCCCTATTGGAAGTGAGACACATAATCACAAAGTCCTTAAACTACTTCTACAAGTCATCTATGCATTCACCAAACGTATTATGTGACTCTTTCGTGTCCCCCATGGACTCCTCAAGTTTACCTACGCGTTCCTCAACAGCCAACACATCTCCCTCAAAGGGATTGATCTTTTGGCCCACCTTTGTTCGAACTATTCTTTTGACATCCCAACAATGCCTTTCAAACAATAGCTCGGATACCACTTGTCACGGGGCTAGCTCTTTCATCTCGCGATCCGTGCGACCTTAGGTGATCCATTTGTCCAAAATCGCTTAAGTCAACCTTTACTCAAGTAAGGATTCCTTTAGAACTCCTCCAAGACACCAATATTTATAGCAGAAGCAAACTATGCCAAAAGAAGCCACAAAGAACAACAGAAAACCACAGAAAACAATGCACATAAGGTGTTTGAGTAAATGCTCTCAATGTTCTCTTATTCACAAAGAATGATGAAACAATGAATGGAGTGAGTACAAATAAGGGGGAGGCTCTCTATTTATAGTTACGCTGCCTCAAAACTGACGGTCAAGATTACATTACATCGACGGATGAGATTAGCCTATCCCTTGATTTTAGGGATTTACAAGATTACATCAAATCATATCGAATCTAATCTTTAAAGATTAATAATCTTTACAAGATATGATTCCCTATCAATCTTTAAAGATTAGTTCCCATACTTATCAAGATAGCCTAAGTTGCCATATCTTCATTATCGGGCCAACTGGGCTTCAATCTGACAGGTTTCTCCAACAGTTTACCGAATCGAGCAAGTTTTTGTGGGCCAAATGATCCCCATCTAAACAATAAACCTCCATTGGATGCATTTGGTGTGATGGTCACAGGCTTTGAACTTTGACCTGTGACACTAGAAGCTTGTGTCGGTGCCAGATTCCTAAAAGAAAAATGTTCCCAAAAAACTGATCTTTTGCATTTCTTTGCCTTTCCTTCTAAGCAAACGTTCCCCTTTATACTATCAATCCGGTTCTCTTGGTTTGAGAAGCAAAGATGCCGCTCCAGTGTCATTCATCGTTCCTAAGTCCAGGTAACTTTCTTTCCCTGTTCTTAGACATCCTCTTGCAAGGTTATGAGCAAAAATATTTGCGAATCTAGGCTCATAAGCAAACTTTAGTTGTTGAAACGATGTCTTTGTTTGATGTATATTGTCTGTAACATCCCAACAGGGGTTAGTAGAAACGGGTTTGTGAATCGAGAGAGAGTGGTCATGCCTTAATTTTTGAAATTTATCTATGCATTTTTTAGGAAATAAATGAGGTATTGGTTTGTTGGTTAAGTGTTAGTGAAACGTTCCTTGAAACCCAAGTTCAAATCCCTTCTCTTTCACAATTTTTATTATTTTGCAAATTTTGCCTTAAACCCTAGTATGTGACATGCCTTGTTTTTTTAAAATAAATATTTCAAATTATATCAAGAATGAGTTATTGGTTTGATGGTTAAACATTAGTGAATTTATCCTTGAGGTCCTAACTTCAATTCCCTTCCTATGCAAATAATTTATTTTTCTGACAAAAACCCTTTGCTTTAATGTGTGGGCCATCTAAGCTTAGTTAACCTAGGTATAAATATTAATTTTTTACTAATAATCAGCTTTTAATCCTGCTCCTCATTGCCCTAGTCGTTCCTCTCCTCCTCTCATTCTCTTTGATTTTATTTCTTTTTTCCTTTTCTCCACTGTTATCATCGTCTACACTTAGTTTTACCATCTCTTTCTTTTTTTCTTTTTTCCACAAGATTTGTTAACATATTCTCCATCATATTGCTATAATTTTTCCTCATTAAAATCAGTCCTAAATCTAAAATTTTGAACTCCAAGATCGATCCAGAACATTGCCAAGAAAGTGCCATTGCTGTTTCTCTCAACTAGCTTGGGTCTTCAATTTCTTAATTAATCTTGTCCATTAAAAACCTAAAATTTCCAGATCTAGAATTTGGAGGATTTTAAATTATTTCAAAGATATTTTTTTTAGAATTTAATAAGACCTCAAATTATTTTAAAATTCAGCCCCAATTTTGGTCACAATGGGTGGTGGTGCATGCGCCTATGTGCAAGAAAGGGGGTTGTTTTGTTTCTTGGTTCTTTCTTATATTTTTCTAGCATCAATTTGAGTTATTGGACCCTCCTAATCATCTTTTAAACCCATTTTAATTAGGGAAAAATGTTCTTGATCAATTGGCCATTCGGATCCTACAAATCATGAAGTGTAAGTACAATTATGGGTAACTAGTTTGTTATTTCGACATAGTTAAAGGTTATGAATTGATTAAATGAAGGCATTTAATCATTAATTAGCTACTGATTTTCCAGTATATTATTTAATTAGGTTTTGAACCAAACACCCAAATCATCCATAAATGCAAAGAACAATTGTACGTACTATTTGTATCGATACAGTGTAAGGAATCTAACTAGTTTGGATTCATAAAATAGTTATAATTTTAACAATTGGTTTGAACTCATAAGTGGGTGTTTGGGGGTTGGTTTAATGGTAAATTGATTGAATTTATACTGAATTTTGGTTTAGGTTCGTTTAAGAAATTATTAAGGAAAACTGGAAGATTCGCTAGTGTGCTGCAAGAAAGCGAAAAATAAGGTGTGAGTCCTAAACTCATAAAATTGTTTGAAATTGTTAAATATCATGTTATATATGATAAATTAGCTTGCTGATTGTATTGTCTTAATAGCCAAATTATTGATTTTGTGAGTGGCCGAACCAGGTATGTTTCGAGCCTTAAAAGATTGACATGTTGACAAAATTGCTAGTTTGATAGTATGGATGCTTGATTGAGTTTGTAATTGCATATTTGAGTTATGAGATATGAAAATGTTTGAATGAATGATATAATGTGTTGAGATATTAAGCTTATATATGATTTAAATGCATGAGATATTTTTTATATTGTGTACTAAAAAGGGTGCTATTTATGCACAATGAAAATCCAAAAAGTATGTGAAATTGAACGATATTGATTGATACCAACACAATGGTAATTTGAAAGATTGGAACACTATTTCCATTTATTGAAAGTATGTGATTATTGAGGGCATGTTGAGCATGTCAAATGAATGTGAAAAGTATTGAGATATGATTATGTATGAGATTGTGTGACATATTGCATATGCATTGGGTTGGGATTTTGTGGTTGACGAAGGAGTTCTGTGGAGTACCGGTGGCATATTAAGTCCGCATTATTCATAGTCAGTGCACTACACCTGGAGTATCGAGGGGATTGGCGATTTTATCGCATATGATATGTTATTGGCGATTGTATCACACTATTTGATATCCAACATATTTTCTCCATTATTGATTATTCGGTGGTTTTACCATATTGAGCTATGCTCATAATGTTTTGGAGTTTGGCAGACGGGTTCTGGGGAAATCGTGGTGTGTAGCGGATGGTATGGGTAGGAGCCTTTTTGTATTGCAACAGTGTGCACTACATATTCGAGTGTTATTAATTTATGCTACGCATTATATTTTGTTGTATTGAATGGTATCGAAATTAATGATTATTACTCGAATGAATCATGACCTATGCTCATACACCGTTTGACATCAATTTGATAATGGCTATGTAAAGATATGAAATTCCTATTATGGTTCTATTTTCTTCTGTTAAAGCTAATCTGTCTCACTGTATTCGATATTTATGTTTGTTTAAATAATTTTTTGACTCACACTGAGCTTTTCATAAGCTCACCCCTAAATAGTGTTTAAATTTTTAGGTAAACCTCAAAATTAGGACTGGACTCAACATTCGGAGAATCACCTTGGACCTCGGACTATTCTTAATAAGTATTATTAAGTCTTTATTGGTTTTGGCTTGTAATTTTTAATTATATATGATCTGTGGCTTGGTAACTTTTCTTTTGGGGAATTTTGCATGCATAGATTACTCAAGTATAATAACCGGATAATGCATGATATCGGGCTTAAGTAAAATTTGATACTGTTCCCTAGTTTCCACTACATTGCAAAGGAACTGTTTTTGAAAACCAAATTGATAACGCAACTAATTTTCCAAAATGACTTGAAAAATGGTTTTTCCGTTGCATTAGTTTAACTTCGAGTTTTTTTTTTAAAGAAGAGCGATAAGCAAACGATTTTTCTAAAACAACACTATCAACAATAAAATGAATCCTAAGTATACACGATCTAATGAATGAATGCTTTTAAGCTAACTCAAAGTCTTTCTTTAAAATAAGTTTATTTTAGGTCTTCAAAAGTAACGTAAGTTAGCTTAGCCATTTCGGTGGCTAATGTAGCCTTCTCAATCTAGCCATAACGTCTAGGCCGAGTTTGGGAGGTTATATCGTTGATGATAGCCCAAACCTCTGATCTGTCTCTAACGCTCATTTTTCTTTTGTTTATGATGGATTTCGCATCTCCTTCTATGACCATGTGCTAGAGATCCAACTGGATGCTTAACTGTATTGCTGATAGATAGGAAAGGTCTTCCGTCGTGAACAGAGAAGTTACACGATCATGCAGGTTCTGTTTTGTGACCAAAACCACCCCTTGAGAGTCACGAACGACTAGTCTCGAAGCAGATCTATTCAAGTCTTGACGGAAAGCAGCGTCAAAGTTTACTTTGACTGATTGGGCGTTTGGAGGTACCCAGGCCTCTTTGCTCGTAGATCTGGTAACACCCCTCTATTCTAGACCATTTATTTCTAAAATATATATTTGGATCCAATCTGTAATTTGTTTACCCGTACAATAGACTCATTCATGCTTTATTTTGTTCCTATTTGTTCAGATCCCTCATACTCTATAGACGAATACCTTACACTGTTCTTCAGTGCACTGGGAAAAAACCCAGTTGAACCATTCTACTTCAGGCATTTCAGGTAACGACAATACCCACTATAAATTTAAGTTATTTCATACAGCTACTGAAACTTGACAATCTTTAAACACATGATGTAGGGTTTCGAGACTACTACCACATCGGGGACAGAGATCGTCCCCCTACTCGCCTATGCTACAAATTAACCATAGCGGGAAGGAAGTTTCATGTTGCTTCAAACATATGACTTTTTTACTTTTGTGGGAACCTGTAATTTCCATAGTTTGATATAGAGGTCTTTAGGAGCATAATTTGTATAATTAGGTCAAAAGGTACCTTCATGTAATAGGTTATAGGCAGTTTTGACTATGAACTTGCTAGATGGGTCCCCTCGCTAAACCGGTACACCCTCCTTTCTCTTTTTCGGCAAAAGAATTTGCAAGATTCGATTCGCAACCTTATCGGGGAAGGTACTTCTGATTAGGCTTGCTTTCCATATCATGTTGTCATTATCAATATAATATGCCACCACATTCAAACCCCTTAAATTAATATTTTCATGGATACGATAGGATGGTGAACCTGGAAACTATGCATCCTCCATCATGGAAATATTAGTGTCGAAGCCAATTCTCCAACAAATCCCACTCACCAGCAAACCCCTCGCTGACCACACACTTTTCCAGGTAAACGAAGGTAAATTACCCAAATCCGTATTGAGAAAACTAAATTTCGGATAATATTTTGCTTTTAAAACATGAGCTAATAAGGAATCGAGATGATTAATCAAACGTCAACCTTGTTTTGTGAGTAAAGCGACATTAAATTTAAATAGGCTGCGAAAACCCAGCCCTCCCAATTCCTTTGGCTCACTAAGATGCTCCGAAGAACACCAATGAATCCCACGTTTCCTTGGTCCTTTTTGCCACCAAAATTTAGCCATGATTCCTTCCATCTAATTACAAGGGCTTTTGAGAGTAAGAAACACCCATAGAATAAGTAAGAATCGCCTGCAATACTGATTTAATAAACACTTCACGTCCCCATTGGGATAAATAGCGAATACTCCATCCTTTAATACGTTTTTTGAATTTGTCTATTAAAATCTAAAATGACTCCTTCTTGCGTCGCCCCACCATGTTAGGGAGACCAAGATACCTCTTCGAATCGTCAGAATGTCGTGCACTTAAAAGGCCAGAAACCAATTGCTTGTCATGCGTAGATGTGTTGGTGCTGAAAAAAAAAGTAGACTTGTTGAAATTTATGCAATGACCCAAGCACTGCTCATACTCTCGCAAAATAGTTTTTAGTACGTTTGCCATTTGAGCCGATGCCTCGCCAAATAAAATGGAATCTTCAACAAAAAGCATATGCGAAATTGAGGGTTTATTCCTATTAGCTCGTGCACCCTTTAACCAGCTGCCCCGAACAGTAATTCTCATTAGTAAAGGTAATCCTTCACTACATAGTAGAAGAAGAAGTAGACTCAAATGGTCACCTTGTCGAAGACCTCTACTAGAACGAAAAAGTTCCCCTACTTGACGATTTAGAACAACTGAATACAATACGGTTGAGATACATCTCATTATAAGCTTCACCAACGATTATCAAATCCCAACTGAATCATCATGCCTTTTATGAAACCCCATTCAACTCTGGCATAAGCATTACTCATTTCTAGCTTTAATGCCATAAATCTTTTCTTCCCCACTCATTTTTGATGAAAAGTATGTAGAATTTCGTAGGAAAGTAATACATTATCAGATATTAATTTACTAGGCACAAACACACTTTGAGATTTATCAATACAACTATCCATTTGTAACACCCTTAACCCGTATCCAACATCGAACTAGAGTTACGAGGTATTACCGATCAAATCATAACATTTAAACATCCATAACTCATACATCATTAAATCATAATTAATCATAGACATGAAGTCCCTTAAGAAGGTTTACGAGACCTCAAACATGCCTTAGGAAGGAGTCGAGACATACCGGGCACATATAAAATTTTTCCGAAGCTTAAACATTTTTTTTAAAGTTACAGAGGTCACACACCCGTGTGGCCAAGCCGTGTGCCTCACACGGCATCAGACACACCCGTATGTCTAAGCCATGGCAAAATAGGGCATACATATTGACTTGTCCACACGGCCACAAGACACACCCGTGTGCTAGGCCGTGTGAAATTTAGGGAGGTTACTGACTTGCTCACACGGCCAGTCACATGCACGTATGTCCAGCCCATATGGCTTCCTGACTTGATTCGAATATGAATAGTATTGGACACAGGCGAGGCACATACCGTGTGCTCACCCGTGTGGACAATTATAGGCCATTTACAAGGCCAAATTGTCTCCCAAGTTTGGGTCAACCTATATTCTCAATTACAACATAAAAAACATACATTTAAATTACCATTATCATCTACCAATTCAAGCATGAAACATACCACTTCCATTTTACCAATTCATACCATAATGATCATTCACATAAAACCACATATACACATTATAACCATCAGTTTCACATATCCAAAACATATTCTAAAGTATTTATACTATCAAGCCATATCACATGGCAAGATCTAGACATCTAAAAACATTCCATAATTGCTAGCCTATACATGCCAAATACTAAAGATATAACTTCCAAAAGTACCAAAATAGATGTCTGATAGTGTGATTGAGTCACTGACGATCCCTGGATCCGGGCTAGCTTTAATGACACTGTAAAACAGAGAAAGACTTCACACAGTAAGCTTTAAAGCTTAGTAAGTTCGTAATATAACATAATTAACTCAATAATTCAAATTCAATATGCAAAATTAACTAACACTTAGTTCAATTCACATCACTAAATCTCATCCATGGTTATTACTCACTTCATACCATATCTATAGATTCAAGTACGAACATATATAATTCTACTCAATCCAACCCTTTCCATCTATCTCATATAGAACATCATCAACCACTTAGGTTCTATACATACCTGTACCATCACGTACTTATCTATCACATTTACCACTCAATGCTTGATGCTATAACTCATTCGATTCCCCTTTAAACATTCGATGAATTTGTACACTTAGTGCGAAGTAATTCGCCGAAGCTATAATAATATCGCACACTTAATGCCATCACATTAAACCGAACTTAGTGCCATCATATTAAACCGAACTTATCTCGATATCGCACACACAGTGCCCAATAATACAGCCAATGCTTTCTTTATCTCGCACACTCAGTGCCATTTATCACAATAACGACACTTAGTGCCACATTTCATTAAACTCACATTTCGCATTACTAATTCAACAATAACATTTCTATTCATTTCATAACAGATCAACATTGTCTAAACAATTTGTATTATACACGAACTTACCTCGGACGTAGAAACGACAACACTAGTCTATCAATCGAGCACTTTGTTCTTGCCTTGATCTAGGTCCGAATTTCTCTTTTCTTGATCTATATAATATCAAATTTGGCTCATTCATTCACCAATTCATTCAATTCAATCTAAACACACATATTTAGGACATTTTACAAAGTAGCCTTCACATTTTCACATTTTGACATTTAAGTCCCTATTTCATTAAATCATCAAATACACGAAATTTCATTATACACATGCTTAGTCGAATTTCCCCTAGCTCATATAATCCCACATATTTCATTTATTTCACATTTTAACCCCTTAATTTACACATTTCACAATTTAATCCATTTTGACATTTTTGTCAACAATCACTTTACAAAACATTAAAATCTATCAACAATTATTCATTATTCATCATCAACTATCACAAAGCTCATACATTCATCAATGGCATTTTACAAAATCACCAAAAAAATTCAAAAATTAAGGCATGGGCTAGCTAGAACACGAAGCAACGATCACAAAAACGTATAAATCATCAAAAACCGAGTTAAAAACACATATCAGTTGAAGCTTGAGCTTGCCGAACCTAACTAGCTCTTTTTCTTTTCTTTTTCTTTCAATTTCAGTGAAAGATGATGAGAAATAAGCATGAATTTGTCTTCATTTTATTTAATTTAACTTATTATACTAATTACCAGTTTGCCCTTTTATTAATTTATTTAAATTTCCACTAACTTAACCCATTTTTGTCCATCCAATCTATTAATGGTTTAATAACAACATAAGGACTTCTCATTTAATAAGCCATGGCAATTAATCACTTTAGCAATTAGCGCACAGCTTTTGCATTTTATGCAATTAAGTCCTTTTTCGTAAATCGACATACAAACGATAAAATTTTCACACAGAATTTTCACACATGCTTAATCACATACCATCAACATAAAAAATAATATTAAATTATTTTTCTGACCTCGAATTTGTGATCTCAAAACCACTATTCTGACTAGGGTCTAAATCGAACTGTTACACCATTACACCTTTCATACGATTGACTAGAACTTTTGTAACTATTTTGTAAATAACACTGCATAAACTAATGGGTCTAAAATTTACCAAATTCGTAGGATGAGGGACTTTTGGTAAAAGGAGAATATTAGTCAAATTTATTAAGGTAGGGTCCATAACTTCATTAAGGATTTTTAAGTAGAACTCAACAACATCTCGTCCAACAATGTGACATAATCTTTGGAAAAAAATTACTAGAAGCACATCATCTCTTGGAGCCTTCGTAGGCCCCATCTCCTTTAACGTCTCTCTTACTTCGTCAACCATGAAAGGAGCCGTTAACTACATATTTGTCTCCTGAGAGATGACTGGCACAATCCCCCAAACCTCGAGACATATCTCCAACACCATCAAAAGTGAACAGATGTTGAAATAATCCCGCGCAATACTTTCCATCTCGTCGACCTCCGTCGTTTCTTTTCCATCTCCTCTTTGTAGGGATTTGATTTGATTACCCAAATTATGGTTGGAAGCATACTTATGAAAAAATGCTGTGTTCTTGTCCCCTGCTTTTAGCCAATTGCACGAGTGCGTTGCTCCTAGAAACATTCGTCTTTATCAATTTCTAAGCTGAGATGGATTCTGATATCAATGATGCGCGTAAGCTTTTCATCGTTAACATCTTCTTCTAATAGAGCTTCCAACTGTCGCATGAATTTCTCCTTTATCCCCTTGCTTTTATGAGCTATACCCCTCGACCACTGAACGAGGCTGGTTTGCAAACCTACCAACTTTTCCAAAAGATGATCTCATGAACCATCCCAATACGAGCGGACACTATCTTTAAAAAAATTCTCCAAGATCCACCATGCTTCAAATCGAAAACTCATCATTGTGTGGGCGTTTGTAATTTGATCAGTGTGAATGAGTATTGGGCAATGGTCAGTTAACAAATGAGGAAGATGTTTATTAAAAGCATTGAATCATGTTTATCCACTCAACACTAGCCACTTGTAATAGCCCGTTTCTAGAGAAATCAAAATAGTGTTTTCGGGACCACAAATTTGATGAGTAAATTATTATTTTAGTTTCCATGGGAACAGTGGTTACCATGATTAATTAAGTGAAAAAGACTAAATCGTAAATGGTACAAAAGTAGGGTTCAATTAGTTAAAGGTGTCAAATAGCTATGAAATTTTAATCTAAGGGACTTGGATGGTAAATAAACCAATTGAGTTGATGGTGGATATTTATGGACTTGGTTTTGTTGGAATTATGAATGTTTTAAAAGGGAAAAATGGTAAATAAGTAATTAAAGTTAAAATAACTGAAAGAAAATGCATTCATCTTCATCATTTTATACATTCCTCAACTGAATTCACCATTGAAGACATAGCTAGGGTTTGGCCAAGCTTAGTTCACTTGCATGGTATGTGATTTTGTCTCATTTTTAATGATTTCTATGTTTTCAGGATCGTTGTAGCTTAATCTAGCTAGCCTGGAGGTTAATTTGTAAAACTGTTAAATATTTAAGGTTATTCCATGAATGCTATTGTTTGATTCTTGATGTTTAATGAAATATTATGAGTTATTGTTGATAAATAAACAAGTTTTGTAAAGTGATTTTTTATTAAAATGGCATTTAATGACTTGTTTGTAAGAATGGTAAAAGCACATGGTAAATTTAAATAATAGTTTGTATGGATTGGTTTAAGTCCCTAGAGAATTTGGCTAGCTTGAGAGGAGGATTAAAATGTTTAAATTTCAATTTATGAGCTTAAGGACTAATTTGTGAAAAGTTAAAATGTTAGGGGTAAAATAGTGATTTTGTAAAATTATGAAATGTGGATTAAATTGAATGCCAGAGATATTAAATGGATTAAGTTTATCTATTTAGATCAAGATAGACCACGTACGGATCTAGATCGGAGAAAAGTTAAAGCCTCGGATTAGTTGATCTCGTTTCTACGCCCTAGTCATTGAGGTAAGTTAGTATGTACGGATTGCATATTCATGTTAGTCAATTATATGTTATTATGCATTTATAATGCTATTAATCAATGTATATCCAAAGAAATGCCATGACGGTTATCGAGTCTAGTTTGAACCTTACGAATTTGTAGGATACAAATGACATGTCGTTAGGGATTTCATGTTTCGGATGCTGGTATTAAATGTCCTACCAATGGTTGTGGTCCTGCATTTGTTGCAAATACTCCACAGCTGTGTGAGCAGCATCGTGTAGCTTACATTCCGACCCACAGCTCGTGTGAGTAGACCCATTTCACAGCTCATATGAGCAACGATGTAAAGGAAAGGTTACAATTATATGTTTAAGCACACTTCATGTGAGCTTTCCCTATTATCCGATGATTTTCTAAATGGTTCAACGGGCATCAGAAGAAATTGGAAAGGTAAGTTTCCAAATGGAGTAATGCATTAGCACATGAAAAGGTGAATGAATCAAATGAAGTATGTTCATATAGAAATGGCATACCTTATGTTTAATTCAAGTAAGCTATGTAATAATGCACTAACTTGTGTATTGTTGAAGATGATGCTTAGGCTTGTGCCAAGCTTGTGCTTAGATTACATTATGCTTATACTTAAGGTTATTTAGATGAAATGGTAAGTTATGTTTCATGTTTTATGAACTTACTAAGCATTATGTGCTTACGTAGTTTTCTTTTCTATATTTTATATATTATCGAAAGCTTGATCGATTTGGAAGCTTGTCAGAGATCTATCACACTATCCAGCATAAAAATCAGTAGTTTTTGATGTTTTGGCCAAGGTTATAATGGAATGTATAGGTGGACTTATAATGATGTTTAGTTGAATGCTTAGATGGAGATTTGGTATGTATAAGTTGTTTGGTTTGGTACATTTGATGCCTTGCTAGTTTATGTCAATGTAGCTATGTTGTTGCATGTTTGAATGGCCTAAATGGTATGTGTTTAGTTGGTTTGATTATGGATAAGATATGACATGTTTTGGGAATGCATTAAGTTAGATGTTGATGATTGAAATGTGGTAACATATACATGTTTAGGTAAGTTATGGATGAATGTATTTGAGGTGCCTTGTATGACATAGTGGTTTGAGTTTGGACTATTGAATTGGTCATTACATGTAAGTTTTGGTCTTGTTTTGATGTCTTGATTATGTGTACAAAAGGCCTTTAGGTGTATGCATGGTTTGGTGTTGGAAATGGCTTGATTTTGGGAAAATTTAGTCTACACGGCCTGAGACACGGGTGTGTGACTCAGCCATGTGTGACACACAGCTTGGCGACATGGCTGTGTGTTCCATGTAGGTTCTATTGCATGCAAGTCAGTTACACGACCGAGCACACGGTCTAACACACAAGCATGTGGGGCTATCTCGCGAGTTACAGGACCTAGCACACGGTCTGACATACGGACGTGTGAGGCTATTTCGAGAGTTACACGGCCTGACACACGGGCGTGTGACACAGCTGTGTGACCCTACTTAGAGAGTTACACAGGTGAGGACATGGGCTGGGACACGGCCGTGTGTCCCTAGTTCGAAGGTTACACAGCCTGAGACACGAGATTGTGTCTCAGCCGTGTGAGGCACACGGTCGTATGACCCCTGTAATAAAAATTTTCTAACTTATTCTTAAATTTTCCAAATGTTTCTAATTTCATCTCGAATTGTTTCTAAGGCGTTTCTAGGGCCTTGTAACACCTCTTACACGTATTCAATGCTGGAACAGGGTACGAGGCATTACTAGACTTAAACACAAGCATTCATACAAAACCGAGACATGAATTTCCATCCAAAATTTAAAACTTTTCATTCACATTCATATTGTCCCTATTATGGGCCTACGAGGCCCAAAACATACATTAGGAGTGGTTCGGGACTAAATCAAGAACTTTGTAAACTTTCAGGAAACTTGGAGAATATTTTCATGTAAAAGGTCCACACGCTCGTGTGGGTGAAGGGACATGCCCGTGTGGTATCACACGCCCGTGCTTCAAGTTGTGTCCAAAATAGGGGACATTCTGTTTATGATGTCATTAACCAAATAAGGTCACACGACCAAGGCACACGCCCGTGTTCTTAGGCCATGTGGAGAATTAAATTCCAAAAATTAAGTGCAGATTTCACACGGCTTGGGCACATGCCCATGTCCTATGGTCGTGTCTCTCACACGGCCGAGACACATGGCCGTGTCTCGTGCCCGTGTGTTTACTACTAGGCATTCTGTTTTGCATTAATTAGGGTGCAGGGGACACACGACCATAACACATGCCTATGGGCAAGTCGTGTGTCACACACGGCCTAGACACACACCCGTGTGTCTACCTGTGTGGACAAAATAAGGCTATTTACCAAACCTCTTTGCCACCCATACTTGCACCAACCTACACAACATTAGAACTACACCAATCCAAATATATATATGACTTCAAGGCACTTAACATGGCATAACTAAGTGCTTCGCCATCATCAAACATCCATAATCACATGCAACACAACATCATTCAACCATCAATAACCATAAGCCATATCATAATGGCATTGGTACATGCATGCATATATGAATAGGTTTACAACCAAATAATCATTATGAGCCACATCTCATGGCCTTATACAAAATGAATCAAATATCATCATAAGCGAACACGTTTGGCTAAACCAATATGACATATAACAAAAAGACCAAGTCCCTATACATGCCATACTTAAAATGTTGAGACTAACTATACCTAAATGTTCCAATTGATAGTGTGATCGAGTCTCCGACATCCTTCGATCCCCGAGCTAGCTTGGCGATACTATAAGAAAATGGAAAAGAAAGGGGAGTAAGCATAAAGCTTAGTAAGTTTGCATGTAAATAATTAACAACATTAACCTTGCATTATTATACACATAACAGAATGTAATTTATCACAATGTCATCAAGTATGTAGATACTTTAAAATCATGTCATTTACATAATGTACAATAAAACCCTTGATCATGATTTATTCATTCATTTCTTACCGAGATCTCATTGATTTATAATCTCAATATGTATGAGCTTTGTGTACATACCTGTACCCATTCAACATGTTTATACCTTGTCATTTCATTGACATAATCTTTGGACTACCCGTTGAACCACTTGGAATACTAAAGGATATTTGGGAATCACATACACATAGAATCATACCAATGCCATATCCCAGATATGGTCTTACATGGGATCACATATCGATGCCTATAGCCCAGCTATGGTCTTACACGATTCTCATATCGATGCCATGTCCAAGACATGGTCTTACACGAAATCTCATAATGATGCCATATCCCAGATATGGTCTTACACGTAAACTCAATCCCTAATGTCATGACATTTGTATCCTAACTATTCCTAATGTTCAAACGGGATTTCGAGGTATCAAATCTTCGTCGAATCGTTATCGAGTCAACATTAATCAAGTCCACAAGGACAATTACACAATTCATGCAATATTAAAGCATTAAATACCTAATAATGCAATGTTGCGTTATTTATACACGAACTTACCTCGGTACCAAAATATGGCTAGCTATTCGATTTAGTCCACAACCTTGTTCTTTCCTCTGTTTAGGTCTGGACTTCATTTTTCTTGATCTATAATAGCAATTTAGCTCATTTAATTATCACATTGTTCAAATCAGTACAAAAACCATACTTTGGAAAAATTACAATTTTGCCCCTAAACTTTCACATATTTACAAATTAGTCCCTAGGCTCATAAAATGAAATGTGTCCATTTTTTTGTTACCCAAGCCTAGCCGAACCTAACACATGCTCATAACAACCCACATTTTCCTTCAAATCAGATTTTTACTACTCATTTTACAACTTTTACAAAAAGGTCCTTTTTAGGTGTTTTCATCAAAAATCACTTGGTAAAAGATGTTTATTACACATTAAAATTTCATAATCTACCATGAAACCTCAAAACACATGCATATCATACATGGGTAAATTTTTAAACATGATCCCTAGCTCAAATAAATGGTAGAAATAGCTAGATCGATTGATAATAACTTAAAAAACGTAAAGAACATTAAAAATGGGGCTAGGATGTACTTATTATCAAGCTTGAAAAGTGATGTAACCCTAGCTATGGAGAGCTTCAAAGTTTCGGGCCTAGCTTGAAGAAGATGAGCAAATTTTGCTTCATTTTTCCCTTTTTAATCTTTTATTAACCAAATGACCAAAATGCCCTTTTTACTAAACTTTAAAATTTTACCTACTCATGCCCATTTTTGTCCAGAAAAATAGAAATTGAGCATATTTCTATTTAAGGAACTCTAATTAAGAATACTTAAAGCTTCTAGGATATCATATTTTGCAACTTTTGCAATTTAGTCCAAAAAGTCAAATTGGACACTTATTCACAAAATTTCTTCATGAAACTTTAACACAATCATGCAAACATGTCATGGACCTCAAAACAATCATAAAACAAATATTTCTACTTTGGATTTGTGGTCTCAAAACCACTATCCCGACTAGACCCAAAATCGGGATGTTACAACTCCCATTCCTTAGGGATTTTCGTCCCCAAAAATCTTACCGATGAAAAGGTTTGGGTACTATTTTCTCATGGCTTCCTCGGGTTCCCATGTAGCCTCTTCAACCCCATGTCTTTGCCATAATACTTTCACAAGGGCTATACTTTTATTCCTCAACTGTTTGACTTCCTGAGTCAAAATCTTAACCAGCTCTTCGCCATAAGTCATATCTGGTTGAATCTCAACCTCTGTCGGTGAAATCACATGCGAATGGTCTGGTCGATAATGATGCAAGATAGACACGTGGAGCACATCATGGATCTTTTCCAACTTAGATGGAAAAGCCAACCAATATGCTACCGGCCTTGTTATTTCAGTAATCTCATACGGTCCAATAAAGTGTGGGCTTAATTTACCTTTCCGGCCAAACCTCAAAACTTTCTTCCATGGATATACTTTCAAGAATACCTTATCACTTTCCATTTCAAATTTGCGTAGGATTTCTGTCTATCCAATGCACTTTCAAGCAATCACGAATTACCTTTACTTTTTCTTCGGTTTCCTTGAGTAAATCAACTCCGTGAATCTGATTCTTTTTGAGTTCGGTCCAATACAAGGGTGTTCGACACTTACGCTCATACAACGCCTCATAAGGTGCCATTTACAAACTCGACTGAAACTATTGTTGTAGGAAAATTCCACCAACGGTAATATACTTTTCCCAACTACCTTGGAATTCAAGAACACAACACCGCAGCATATCTTCAAGAATTTGAATTACTCGTTTAGACTGACCATCAATTTATGGATGGAAAGCGGTACTAAAATTCAATTTCGCACCCAACGCTTCTTGTAACTTTTTTCAAAACCGCGAAGTGAACCTCGGATCTCTATCCGATATAATCGATAAAGGCACTCTGTGCAATCTCACAATTTCAGAAATATACAACTCAGCTACCTTATCAAGTGACTAGTCGGTATGTACCAGCATAAAATGAGCCAGCTTTTTCAATCGATCTACAACAACCCATACGACATCTTTCTTTCTTGGTGTCAAAGGCAAACCCGTCACAAAATCCATAGTAATTCTGTCCTATTTCCACTCGGGAACCATCTCTAGCTGAAGTAAACCCGAAGGTACTTGGTGTTCGGCTTTCACTTGCTGACAAACCAAGCATCTCGATACAAACTCTGAAATGTCTCTTTTCATTCCCGATCACCAATACATTTTCTTCAAGTCATTATACATCTTTGTACTGCCCGGATGAACATATGAACATCCACTATGTGCCTCGTTCAAAATTTTCCGAATAAGCTAATCATCTCTCGGTACATAGACCCTATCTCAGAACATCAAACATCCATCAGAACTAATCCGAAAGTCTGATTCAAGACCCGACTCACACTGAACTCTCTTGTCTTGCAAATCAATGTCTCTTTTTTGAGCTTCATAAATCTCTTAGAGAAACATTGGTCTAGCTCTCAACTCAGCTAGAATAGAACCATCATCTGATAAAGCCAACCGTGTATTCATAGCCCTCAATGCAAACAAGGATTTCCTGCTCAAGGCATCGATGACCACGTTCGCCTTTCCCGGGTGATATTCAATCACTAGCTCATAATCTTTTATCAACTCTAGCCATCTCCGTTGCCTTAGGTTCAAATCCTTTTGAGTCATCAAGTATTTTAGACTTTTATGATCAATATACACAAAATATTTGTAACACCCCTAACTCGTATCCGTCACCGGAATAGGATTAAGAGGCATTACCGGACAATCGGAAACTAATTCAAATAATTCAAAACTTAACTCATGTATTCAAATAAAAATGTCTCTTAGATAGGTCAACAAGACCTTAAACATGCTTTAGAATAGGGCCGGGACTAAACTGAACACATACAGGAATTCTCAAAAATTTAAAAATTTTTCTAAGTTACAGAGGTCACACGCCCGTGTGGGCAAGCCGTGTGCCTCCCACGGCCTTAGACACGCCCGTGTGTCTAAGCCGTGTCAAAACAGGGCATACATACTGACTTGTCCACGCGGCTGTGGACACGCCCGTGTGCCTCACCCGTGGTCGCTACTGACTTTCACACACGGCCAGTCACATGCCCGTGTGTCTAGCCCGTGGTCGAACCTGACTTGCCTTGAATTTCAACCACGAGGGACACGGTCGAGCCACACACCCGTGTGCTCAACCGTGTGGGCAATTATAGGCCATTTTCAAGGCCAAATTGCCGCCCACACTTGGGTCATCCCTACAAGCTCAAACAAACATTAATCCATGCACAATTGGCAACCAAAATCATGTCATAAGATCAACATATCATCCCATTCTACCTCATCTATAATCATGCCAACATGTATACCGAAATTTTCACAACTAAATCACATGTAAAAACAAGCATGATTCATCTACAAATTCACCAACTCACTATAGCTTCAATCCATCAATAAGCTTGCCATTCATAAGACCATTTCATTACCATCAAGCAAAACCAAAACATGCATTGTAACAGACTGAATTTGACCCTAATCGGAACGGTGGTTTCGGGACCACGAATCCGAGTCCGAGAAATATTTTAATATTTTATTTTGTGTTTGTTATGTGTGAATTAAAATGTGTGAAAGTTTCGTAGAAAAATTTCATCGTTTGGGTGCTTAATTTGACAAAAAGGACTTAATCGCGTAAATTTTAAAAGTCTCAAACACTATGCCTATTTGATGATGGCTTTTTAAAGTGGAGCATTAAAAGGGTAAATAACCCATTTTTGAGTTAGTGGGTGGCTTATGTCAAGAATAACCTTAAGATTTATGTTAGTTTTTATTTTATATTAAAGGTTAAATTAGTAATTGAATAATTACTTTTATAATATGTTAAAATAACATAAACAAAACCATCATCTTTCTCACTCTCTCACGGCCGAATATTGAGAAAGAAAATGGGGGTTTATGTTCTTTGATTTTCGGCACTTGGAAGCTTGATTTCAAGGTTAGTTTGAATTTGGTTTTTGTTAATTTTTACGTTTTTGAGATCGTTGCTTCAAACCGTAACTGACCCATGTTAAAATTTTTGAATCTAAGCATGTTTGAGGTTCGGCTATTGATAGGTTTATATGGTTTTTGATGTTTGATGATGTTAGATAAAAGATAAGTTAAAAATTAGTATATTATGTATTGGAAATTTTGATGAATTTTTGTTTTTAGGGCCAAATTGTAAAAATGAAATTTTAGAGGGGCTTATTTGCAAAATAAGTGAAAGAAAAGGACTTGTATAGTCCCTATACATATTCGGCCCTTAAGGGGTATTGAGAAATTTGGTGTATTTTGTGTTTTAGGCAAATAGGACTAAATTGTAAAAATTTGAAATAGTAAGGGTAAAATGGTAAATTGCCTATTTATGTGCTTAGGGACTAAATTGAGATGAAATGTACATGAATGAGCTAAATCTTAATGTGTTTTAGATCAAGAGCAAAGAAAAACGGATTTAGATCGGGGAAAGACGAAGGTTCTCGAATAGCCGATTTGCACGGTCTATCGACAGCCGAGGTAAGTCCTTAAGAACTTATATGTTCAAAAGTAAATTATAAACATGTTAAAGGATGAAATTTAATAATGTTGACTATAGAATTATGTGTTAGCTGAATGTAAAGGTGTTAAATTGGATTAAATATATTCTGTTAATGTGATATGAACAAGTATATGTTTTCAATATGACAAGTGAATTGGTTTTGTGTATATGAATTGATAGTGATGTATATGATAAGAAATGTGAGTTAATAAATTGATTTGATAAACATATTCGGGCTTATTACCCAGCAGGCCTAGTGCCGGTGACTTATTTCAGGCTTTATGCCTAGCAGGCTTTGTGCCGGTGATATATGTCAGGCTTTGTGCCTAGCAGGCCTTGTGCCGGTGATTCATTTCAGGCTTACTGCCTAGCAGGCCTCGTGCCGGTGATTTATTTCGGGCTTTAATGCCTAGCAGGCTTTTTGCCGGTGATACGTCAAAACAGAGAATTTGAGATGTATATACATAGTAGATTGAGCTATAAGCTCTAAAAAAAAAAAAGAGAAAAAGAAAATTAGCTTATTATATTGGTAAGTAATAAGGTAAGTTAGTTTACTTTTATATGAGCTAATTGTGATGTGATGAAATTAATGACTCGAATTGAATTTTATCTCAGGATATTGAATTTTATCTCAGGATATTAGGCTTATCATTGATTGGTATGATTTATATATATATACGAGAAGTTGAGGTATAGACATATAATTGTGATACTTAAAACTTCGGTTATGAACATGATGTGCAATGAGATCGAAATTATGTTATGTTTCTGTAACTCGAAATATTCAAATGCATAGGTTGTATATATGAAATGTTATTGTATAAATTCATGTGATAAACTACTATTGATTAGATTAAGGATATGATTAATATTTGGCTAGGTGAAACTCGTATTGAATTATCTATGTCAATTGCCGTAAGAATGGAAGTTAAATTGTTAAGTATGTGTGTATATGTCATAAATATTGCTTGAGACTTACTAAGCTAGAAAGCTTACTGTGTGTATTCTGGTTTACCCTTGTTTTATAGATTTTAGGTTCAAGCTACGGACTCGAAGGATCTGGGGAGAAGTCAACAGCACTATCGACCTTCTTTTGGTATTGAATAACTTAGTTTTGTACTAAAAAGGGCATGTATAGGTTAGACTAAACAGTATAACTAATGTTTTGTAATCGTGTAAATATGCTAGCCATGCGAAAATGGCTATCTATTTTGGATAACTTGTTTCGTGTTTTGATGATATAGTTTGCTCATGCCATGAATTATCATTTATGTTTGGATGTGGTTTAGGCATTATATGAAATGGTTTAATAGATATATGCCATGACATGTATATGTATTTTGATCTTTGATGGTCACTTTGATAGATTAAGGTAGAATTTTAATCATGTGTATATGTTAGGTTAATAGAGAGAGATGTTAGGCATTTGAATTTCATGAAATTGATATGAATATGAATTTGAGTTATATGCTTGTGAAGTATGTATCTAGATATGTATCAAATTCGGTTGTTTTAAATAGGGTGAATTATATTGAATAAAATGAGTATGTGTATTCGGCCAAATCTAGGTGACCATTGCAAATGTGGTTAAAATGTTTAAATTAGTTTAGGCATAGTCGAGTATGGAAAAGAGTGCATAATTGAGATGTTTGCATTTTCATTTATATATTTATATATGTATTCGGCTTGTTGAATTACTTGTTTTAATTGAGTGCATGAAATCGTTAAACTTGGTTTATGCTAGGTAATGTACATGAAATGCCAATAACGGAACCATGCATATTCGACCTATTAAGTGGGTGTACAATTGATGCGTAATGGTTGCACGCATTAGTTTATTTGTAACTGGGACTTTATGCTATAAGAAGCTTAGACATTTATGAATTTTCATGAAATCTACTTGTTTATGTGATATTGATGTAATATACAGTGGTATGATGAATTATGTTCATCGATGATTCTTTTGTGAATGATTTGGATCTAACATATAGGTTATGTGTTACACACGTGTTTATTATTTGTTTATAGATAATTCTTTAATAAAGATGATCATCCATGATTCAATTGTTTTAGCTTAAGTGTTAGATTGCATGGTAACATCTGTAAACCCTTATCCGGCGATGGACTCGGGTCAATGGGTGTTACATTTGATTGGTATCAGAGCTTACGGTTTAGTCGATTCTAGGACTACCGTAGCGCGTGTGAGTCTAGCTATACATGCCTTTATCATATATCAATAGTGTGGTGACTTCTGATATTCCGAACTGTGCTTTATATAGTAAATGGACACTGATCCTGAAAGAGCCGTAGCGGATGATGTAGAGAGTGTAGCGCCTGACCGTGCACACGGATCAGTGCCGGTAGACTCTCAACCAGTTTCGGGTAGCCACGAGGGGGAGGCTAAACAAGCCTTCTATCAGATGATGAACGAGTGGTTTACCCAGTTTATCCAGACTAACCCGGCTGTACACCAACCTCCACCCCCGAATAATCCAACTCCGATACCTTCAGCACCCCCGATGATAGATCCGATGAGATCTAGTAGGCCTCCAGTTGATAAAATCAGGAAATTTGGGGCCGAAGAATTCAAGGCCAATGATGATGATGACGCAGAGCGAGCCGAAATGTGGCTTGATAACACTATTCGGGTACTAATGAGCTATCTTGTACTCCAGACGAATGCCTGAAGTGTGCTATATCTTTACTTCGGGACACTGCATATCACTGGTGGAATACACTAGTATCAGTGGTTCCGAAAGAAAAAGTGACGTGGGATTTCTTCCAGAATGAATTCCGCAAGAAATATATCAGTCAAAGATTCATTGATCAAAAACGAAAAGAATTTCTTGAACTGAAACAGGGAAGGATGATTGTGACAGAATATGAACGGAAATTTGTCTGGCTCAGCAGATATGCTAGAGAGTGTGTATCAATTGAAGCCATTATGTGCAGAAGGTTTGAAGACGGTCTGAATGAAGAGATAAAGTTGCTTGTTGGCATTCTTGAAATTCAAGAATTTGTGACTCTAGTTGAGCGAGCTTGCAAAGCTGAAGAGCTCGGGAAAGAGAAAAGAAAGGCTGAGATAGAAGCTAGAGACATTCGTAAGAGGTCGTCGGGTAAGACTTTCCATTCCACATCTAAGAAGTTCAGAGATGACTTCAACCGACATAAAGTTACTTCAGATTTACCTAGACGTGATCGACCTCCAGTGGGCTCCCGAGCTACCTCGATGGCCAGTGTTGGTAACATTCCACAGAATCGAGTTGAATGCAAACATTGTGGGAAATGGCATTCTGGGAGTTATAGAGTTCGTGATCGGTCCTGCTTTAAATGTGGATGATAGAACCATTTTATTCGAGAGTGCCCGATGTTAGCTGAGCAGAATACGGCACAGAACACTAGACCGAGTAGCGTACCAGCACGGGGCAGACCACCCAGACATTCTGGCAATGTAGGAGGCAGTCAGAGAGGGACGAAGAACACTGCAGTTCGATCTGAGGCTAGAGCTCCAGTTAGAGCATATACTACTCGAGCTAGAGAGGATGCTTCTTCTCTAGATGTCATTACCGGTACTTTCACCCTTTATGATACTACTGTGATTGCATTGATTGATCCTGGTTCGACTCATTCATATGTGTGTGAAACTCTAGTATTCGGTAAGACTCTGCCAGTTGAGTCTACTGAGTTTGTGATTCGTGTGTCCAACCCTTTGGGTAGATGTGTGTTTGTTAATAAAGTGTGTAAAGGTTGCCCGTTGATGATTCGGGATATTTGCTTTCCAACCGATTTAATGCTGTTGCCCTTCAATGAGTTTGATATAATTTTGGGAATGGACTGGTTAACTTTGCATGATGCAGTGGTGAATTGCAAAAGAAAGCTTATTGATTTGAGACATCAGAACGGTGAGATCATTAGAATTGAATCCAGTGATTTAAGTGGGTTTCCTACAGTTATATCCTCGATGTTAGCTCGAAAGTATGTGAGAAAAGGGTGCGAAGCTTATTTGGCTTATGTACTGGATAATAAATTGTCTGAGAAACAGATTGAATCTATACCGGTTGTATGTGAATACCCAGATGTGTTTCCTGAAGAACTACCGAGTTTACCACCAGTACGAGAGATTGAGTTCGGCATTGAATTAGTACCGGGAACGACTCCGATTTCGATAGCTCCGTATCGGATGGCACCTACTGAGTTAAAAGAGTTGAAAGCACAGTTGCAAGAGTTAACAGATAGGGGTTTTGCGCGACAGAGCTTCTCTCCTTGGGGTGCACCAGTTCTTTTTGTGAAAAAGAAAGATGGAACGATGCGAATGTGTATTGATTATCGGCAACTGAATAAGGTAACTATAAAGAATAAGTACCCGTTACCTCGGATTGATGACTTGTTTGATCAGTTGAAAGGGGCTTCAGTATTTTCGAAGATAGATTTGAGATCGGGCTATTATCAATTGCGAGTCAGAGATACAGATGTGCCAAAAACTACATTCTGGACGAGATACGGACATTTTGAGTTTCTGGTTATGCCTTTTGGACTCACTAATGCACCAGTTGTTTTTATGGATCTAATGAATCGAGTCTTCAGACAGTTTTTGGATCGGTTTGTAGTAGTGTTTATTGATGATATACTGATCTATTCCAAAAATGAAACCGAGCATGCCGAGCATCTGAGATTAGTGCTACAAACTTTGAGAGATCAACAGTTGTATGCGAAGTTTAGTAAGTGTGAGTTCTGGATGAAAGAGGTCAGCTTTTTGGGACATGTTGTTTCAGCATCAGGTATTAGAGTCAATCCGAACAAAATTTCGGCCATACTTGATTGGAAGCCACCGAGGAATGTTTTTGAGATTCGAAGTTTTCTGGGACTTGCGGGCTACTACAGACGGTTTGTGAAAGGTTTTTCTGTGATAGCTACACCTTTGACAAGACTACTTCAGAAAGATGTAAAGTTCGAGTGGTCGGAAAATTGTCAGAAGAGTTTCGATCAGTTGAAAGCCCTTTTGACAGAAGCTCCAGTATTAGCTCAGCCTGAATCGGGTAAGGAATTTGTTGTGTATTCTGATGCTTCCTTAAGTGGTTTGGGCTGTGTATTGATGCAGGAAGGCAGAGTAGTAGCCTACGCATCGAGACAATTGAAGCCGCATGAAAGAAATTACCCGACGCATGATTTGGAACTTGTAGCCATTGTATTCGCACTGAAGATTTGGCGTCATTACTTATTCGGTGAGAAATGTCATGTTTATTCGGATCACAAAAGTCTGAAGTATTTGATGACTCAAAAAGACCTGAATTTAAGACAACGCAGGTGGTTGGAATTGTTAAAAGATTACGAATTGGTAATGGACTATCATCCGGGAAAAGCTAACGTTGTTGCGGATGCCCTAAGTCGAAAATCATTGTTTGCTCTTCGTGCGTTGAACGCACATATGGTTATGTCCAGAGATGGTTAAATCATAGCTGAGATGAAGGCTAGACTGTTGTTTATTCAGCAAATTAGTGACGCACAGAAAGTTGACAAATATATAACTTCTAGACGAGCACAATGTGAAAATGATACAAAGTCAGAATTTCGAATTGATAAAAATGACTGTTTGATCTATAAAGGCCGATTGTGTGTACCGAGAAATGCTGACTTGATTCAGATGGTATTGGATGAAGCTCATAATAGTCAAATGTCGATACATCCGGGTAGCACAAAGATGTACAATGATTTGAAACAGTTCTATTGGTGGCCGGGCATGAAACGGCATATATCTGAATTTGTTTCAAAATGCTTAGTTTGTCAGCAAGTAAAAGTTGAGCATCAAGTGCCATCCCGACTACTTCAGCCAATCATGATACCTGAATGGAAATGGGATAAAATTACAATGGATTTTGTATCGAGTCTTCCTATGACACCGAGTAAGAAAGATGCCGTCTGGGTTATAGTTGATAGACTGACTAAATCAGCTCATTTTGTACTAGTAAGTACAGACTATTCACTTGAGAAACTTGCTGAATTGTATGTATCACAGATTGTAAGGTTGCATGGTGTACCGAGTTCCATTGTTTCAGACAGAGACTCGAGATTCACATCGCGGTTTTGGAAGAAGTTGCAAGATGCTTTAGGTACTAAACTTCATTTTAGTACAGCCTTTCATCCGCAGACAGACGGTCAGTCTGAGCGAACTATTCAGATACTTGAGGACATGTTGAGATGTTGCGTTCTTGAATTTGAAGGTACGTGGAAACGATACCTACCTTTGATTGAATTTGCTTACAATAATAGCTTTCAATCTAGTATCAAAATGGCGCCTTATGAAGCCTTGTACGGGCGAAAATGTCGAACACCGTTATACTGGACTGAGCTCAGCGAGAATAAGATACTCGGGGTTGATTTGATTAAAGAAACAGAACAGAAGGTAGCTATTATTAGAGGCAATTTGAAAGCTGCTTCGGATCGTCAAAAGTCCTATGCTGATTTGAAACGTAAAGTCATCGAATTTCAAGTTGGAGATCGAGTATTCTTGAAAGTTTCTCCATGGAAAAAAGTACTCCGATTTGGTCGGAAAGGCAAACTTAGTCCGAGATTCATCGGACCTTATGAAATTACTGAACGTATTGGGCCTGTTGCTTATAGACTGAAGTTGCCCTCTGAGTTAGAAAAGATACATGACGTATTTCACGTTTCGATGCTTCGTAAGTACAGATCAGATCCGTCTCATGTGATCACACCGTCTGAGATTGAAAACCGACCCGATATGACGTATGAGGAAGAACTGATCCGTATTTTAGCTCGGGAAAAGAAAGAGTTAAGAAACAAGAAAATTCCATTAGTGAAAGTACTGTGGAAAAGGCACGGAGTTGAAGAGGCTACATGGGAGCCTGAAAATTCAATGAGGCAACAATATCCGACGTTGTTTAACGGTAAGATTTTCGGGGACAAAAATCCTTAAGGGGGGAGAGTTGTAACAGACCAAATTTGACCCTAATCAGAACGGTGGTTTTGAGACCACGAATCCGAGTCTGAGAAATATTTTAATATTTTATTTTGTGTTTGTTATGTGTGAATTAAAATGTGTGAAAGTTTCGTAGAAAAATTTCATCGTTTGGGTGCTTAATTTGACAAAAAGGACTTAATCGCGTAAATTTTAAAAGTCTCAAACTATAGTGTAAAGTGCCTATTTGATGATGGCTTTTTAAAGTGGAGCATTAAAAGGGTAAATAACCCATTTTTGAGTTAGTGGGTGGCTTATGTCAAGAATAACCTTAAGATATATGTTAGTTTTTATTTTATATTAAAGGTTAAATTAGTAATTGAATAATTACTTTTATAATATGTTAAAATAACATACACAAAACCATCATCTTTCTCACTCTCTCACGGCCGAATATTGAGAAAGAAAATGGGGGTTTATGTTCTTTGATTTTCGGCACTTGGAAGCTTGATTTCAAGGTTAGTTTGAATTTGGTTTTTGTTAATTTTTACGTTTTTGAGATCGTTGCTTCAAACCGTAACTGACCCATGTTAAAATTTTTGAATCTAAGCATGTTTGAGGTTCGGCTATTGATAGGTTTATATGGTTTTTGATGTTTGATGATGTTAGATAAAAGATAAGTTAAAAATTAGTATATTATGTATTGGAAATTTTGATGAATTTTTGTTTTTAGGGCCAAATTGTAAAAATGAAATTTTAGAGGGGCTTATTTGCAAAATAAGTGAAAGAAAAGGACTTGTATAGTACCTATACATATTCGGCCCTTAAGGGGTATTGAGAAATTTGGTGTATTTTGTGTTTTAGGCAAATAGGACTAAATTGTAAAAATTTGAAATAGTAAGGGTAAAATGGTAAATTGCCTATTTATGTGCTTAGGGACTAAATTGAGATGAAATGTACATGAATGAGCTAAATTTTAATGTGTTTTAGATCAAGAGCAAAGAAAAACGGATTAGATCGGGGAAAGACGAAGGTTCTCGAATAGCCGATTTGCACGGTCTATCGACAGCCGAGGTAAGTCCTTAAGCACTTATATGTTCAAAAGTAAATTATAAACATGTTAAAGGATGAAATTTAATAATGTTGACTGTAGAATTATGTGTTAGCTGAATGTAAAGGTGTTAAATTGGATTAAATATATTCTGTTAATGTGATATGAACAAGTATATGTTTTCAATATGACAAGTGAATTGGTTTTGTGTATATGAATTGATAGTGATGTATATGATAAGAAATGTGAGTTAATGAATTGATTTGATAAACATATTCGGGCTTATTACCCAGCAGGCCTAGTGCCGGTGACTTATTTCAGGCTTTATGCCTAGCAGGCTTTGTGCCGGTGATATATGTCAGGCTTTGTGCCTAGCAGGCCTTGTGCCGGTGATTCATTTCAGGCTTATTGCCTAGCAGGCCTCGTGCCGGTGATTTATTTCGGGCTTTAATGCCTAGCAGGCTTTTTGCCGGTGATACGTCAAAACAGAGAATTTGAGATGTATATACATAGTAGATTGAGCTATAAGCTCTAAAAAAAAAAAAAAAAAGAGAAAATGGAAATTAGCTTATTATATTGGTAAGTAATAAGGTAAGTTAGTTTACTTTTATATGAGCTAATTGTGATGTGATGAAATTAATGAATCGAATTGAATTTTATCTCAGGATATTAGGCTTATCATTGATTGGTATGATTTATATATATATACGAGAAGTTGAGGTATAGACATATAATTGTGATACTTAAAACTTCGGTTATGAACATGATGTGCAATGAGATCGAAATTATGTTATGTTTCTGTAACTCGAAATATTCAAATGCATAGGTTGTATATATGAAATGTTATTGTATAAATTCATGTGATAAACTACTATTGATTAGATTAAGGATATGATTAATATTTGGCTAGGTGAAACTCGTATTGAATTATCTATGTTAATTGCCGTAAGAATGGAAGTTAAATTGTTAAGTATGTGTGTATATGTCATAAATATTGCTTGAGACTTACTAAGCTAGCAAGCTTACTGTGTGTATTCTGGTTTACCCTTGTTTTATAGATTTTAGGTTCAAGCTACGGACTCGAAGGATCTGGGGAGAAGTCAACCGCACAATCGACCTTCTTTTGGTATTGAATAACTTAGTTTTGTACTAAAAAGGGCATGTATAGGTTAGACTAAACAGTATAACTAATGTTTTGTAATCGTGTAAATATGCTAGCCATGCGAAAATGGCTATCTATTTTGGATAACTTGTTTCGTGTTTTGATGATATAGTTTGCTCATGCCATGAATTATCATTTATGTTTGGATGTGGTTTAGGCATTATATGAAATGGTTTAATAGATATATGCCATGACATGTATATGTATTTTGATCTTTGATGGTCACTTTGATAGATTAAGGTAGAATTTTAATCATGTGTATATGTGATAGGTTAATAGAGAGAGGTGTTAGGCATTTGAATTTCATGAAATTGATATGAATATGAATTTGAGTTATATGCTTGTGAAGTATGTATCTAGATATGTATCAAATTCGGTTGTTTTAAATAGGGTGAATTATATTGAATAAAATGAGTATGTGTATTCGGCCAAATCTAGGTGACCATTGCAAATGTGGTTAAAATGTTTAAATTAGTTTAGGCATAGTCGAGTATGGAAAAGAGTGCATAATTGAGATGTTTGCATTTTCATTTATATATTTATATATGTATTCGGCTTGTTGAATTACTTGTTTTAATTGAGTGCATGAAATCGTTAAACTTGGTTTATGCTAGGTAATGTACATGAAATGCCAATAACGGAACCATGCATATTCGGCCTATTAAGTGGGTGTACAATTGATGCGTAATGGTTGCACGCATTAGTTTATTTGTAACTGGGACTTTATGCTATAAGAAGCTTAGACATTTATGAATTTTCATGAAATCTACTTGTTTATGTGATATTGATGTAATATACACGGTATGGTGAATTATGTTCATCGATGATTCTTTTGTGAATGATTTGGATCTAACATATAGGTTATGTGTTACACATGTGTTTATTATTTGTTTATAGATAATTCTTTAATAAAGATGATCATCCATGATTCAATTGTTTTAGCTTAAGTGTTAGATTGCATGGTAACACCTGTAAACCCTTATCCGGTGATGGACTCGGGTCAAGGGGTGTTACATGCATCAAATGCCATAATCACTCATGCATATTATCAACATTTATCTAGCCACATCACATGGCTATTTACACATCTCAAACATGTTCCAAAATAATTAGCCTATACATGCCATATTTAGTTATATACACATTCAAAAATACCAAAGTTGAGTTTGCTAGTGTGGTGATGATCCTCGACGGTCCCCGAGCCTCTCGTAGCTCTAACGATATATAAAATAGAACAAACATAAACAAAGAAAGCTTTCCAAAAGCTTAGTAAGTCATATACAAATAAACTTAACATAAATCATTCATAAGCATAGCTATTTGAATTCATTAACATATCTTCATTTCAAGCACATAAATAATCTATTTGATTCACTTGGTTTGCCATTGCTTACTAATTCATCATATCTCAAGTATCTCTCTTGCTCATATCTCAAACATACATATATCTCAAATGTTCCTTTGCATCAATGCACATACTTACTCACCTTTAATGCTTATACAAAGCATACATATCAACGTACCTGAAACGGATGTACAATTTACATAGTTATTCATTTCTCGGACTTGCCCGTTAAATCGTTCAGAACTAAATAGGATATTCAGAATGCTCGGAATAGTCGTACAATGCCAACGTCCCAGACGTGGTCTAACATGTAACCAAATATCGATGCCACTGTCCCAAACAGAGTCTTACACGTATCAATATGATGCCAATGTCCCAGACATGGTCTTACACGTAAATCTCATATTGATGCCAACGTCCCAGACGTGGTCTTACACGAAATCTCGAATCAATGCCAACGTCCCAGACGTGGTCTTACATGATATCGAATATCGGACTTGTCTATATAATCCTTGGATTTCACATACATCTCATCTCGAGCATAATCATAGCAACCAAATTTCATAGATGCATAAATAACTCAATTCAAATACATTTATTTGTATATCAACTTACCTCGTACAGGAGGAACGGAAATGAACGACTATTCAACTATTTTTGATTTCCCACGATCTGAGTCCATTTTCTTCGGTTCTTGATCTATACGTATTCAAATTTAACCCTTTTATTCATCAAAGCAGTCAATTCAATCCAAGAACACACATTTAGGGCAATTTACAAATTAGCCCTCACATTTTCACATTTGGACATTTTAGTCCCTATTTCACAAAACCACAAAATACACAAAATCTCATGTCACCCATGCCTAGCCGAATTTTCATTAGCTCATACAAGTCCATACATTTCATTTATTTCATAATTTAGTCCTTCAAAATATTATTTCCACAATTAACCCCAAAATACTCAAATTCACTAAAAATCCAAATACAAAATATGCTAATCAAACACATATATTCCACATTTCATCATCAAATATTTCAAAGCTCATGTGTTCATCAAAGACACATTTCAAAATCATCATCAATTCTCAAAATTAAGACATGGGTTTGGTAGTTCTCGAAGCAATGATTGCAAAAACGTAGAAATTATAAAAAATGAATCAAAAACTAACTTTGAATCAAGCCTAAACCATGGCCGAAACCCTTGCTTACTCCTTTCTTTCTTTTCTTTCAATATTCGCCTAGATGAAGGATGATAATGACTTATTTTAAGCTTTGTTTTATTATAAACATGTTATTTATCCATTTACAAAAACAACCTTTAATTTAACATATAAAACATATATATAATAAGGTTATTTTGTCATTTAACCAACCACTTACTAAATAATGGCTTAATTGCCTCATAAAGCCACAACATTTAAAAGCCATAACACATAGGTCCTTTAACAAATAGCATGCAAATTTTGCATCTTTCATAATAAAGTCCTTATGCCAAATTAAGCACACAGACAGACAAATTAACTCACAAAACTTTAACACATGCTAAATCATATACTGCAGACATAGAAAATAATATTATAATATTATTCTAACTCAAATTTGTGGTCCCGAAACTACTGTTCTGACTAGGGTCTAATCCAGACTGTTACAACATTTCTCGCCATACAGATGATGTCTCCAAATCTTCAACGCAAACACAGTGGCAACCAATTCTAAATCGTGTGTCGGATAATTCTTCTCATGCGGTTTCAGCTGCATCGAGGCATAAGCTATCACCTTGCCTTCTTGCATAAGTACACAACCCAATCCATTCAAGGATGCATCACTATAAACCACAAATTCTTTTCCCGGTTCAGGTTGTACTAAAACTAGAGCCTCAGCCAACAATGCCTTTAGGTTCTCAAAACTCTGTTGCCAGTTTTCTGTCCATTCATGTAACACCCCTATCCCGTGTCCATCGCCGGATTAAGGTTAGGAGCGTTACCAGGCAGATCAGAAACATTCATAGGCAAAATCATACATTCAAACATCTTTCTCAGACATAATGTCCCTTAAACGAGTCCTCGAGACCTTAATCATACTTAGAAGTCGAGTCGGGACTAAACTGAAACACATATGAGATTTCATGAAAATTTAAAACTTTACTAAACTATAGGGGAGACACGCCCGTGGGAGGAGACCGTGTGCCCTCCATGGCTTCTAGACACCCCCGTGTATCAAACCGTGTCTATATACTGACTATACCAACACGGTCGTTAGGCACGCCCGTGTGCCATGGCCGTGTACTTTTAGATCATATACTGACTTCCCCACCACGGCCACCAAGCACGCCCGTGTATTTGGCTGTGTACTTTATAGCTAGCTACTGACTTGCACACCACGGCCAGATGACAAGCCCATGTCGAGGCCGTGTGATACTAAACTACATCCTACAATTTACCCACGGTCATTAGGCACGCCCGTGTGGCAATGTGACATTATAGGCCATTTATAAGGCCAAAATGCCACCCATAAGGGTCAAACCTACAAGCCATAATTAACAAGATATCTCATGCACATATAACCATTAGAACATACCAAAATAATCAACCAATTCATGCATATTTGCCAACTAAGGTAATCACACTACAAACCATTCAAACCAATTCCTAACATACCAATTTGCATGACTAAATCTAAATTATACCAAGCTCATTTCATCAATACATGAATACCATCTCATAACCATTTCATATATCAACTAATCATGCCAAAACAACTTCACAACTCACATTCATTAAGGCATATTATCAAAACATAATTAGCCAAATCACAAGGCTAAGTTCATTATACAACTCATACCAAAACTAGCCTATACATGCCATATTGAGCTATATACATTTTCAAAGTGTACCAAAATAAGTTTTAGTAGTGTGATGATGATCCGTGACGGTCCCGAGCCTTCAGTAGCTTTGACGACCTATAGAACAGATTAAACACACACAGAGTAAGCTTTCCAAAAGCTTAGTAAGTCTATACACAAACAAACTTGATATGTAAAGCATGTATGCATATAACCACATTGGCATATTTCTTCTACAAGGTAAATTACTCACATTTATACTTTGATTCATATTCTTGGCCAAATTGCCACATTTATCAATTCAAGAATCACAAACACAGAGTTTTTCACATATGCTTTCATGTAACACATTTCCAATCCATCATAGGAAAACACTTAGTCACTTACCTTATATACACATTTGGTGTATAATCAACGTACCTGAATCGAACATTCATTACTTAATCTATCAAAGCTCAGATTTGTCATTCGTATTTCATACTTGCCCGTTGAACCATAAAGAGTCCAATAGGATACTTTAAAAGCTCAGAATAGTAGTACAATGCCATCGTCCCAGACGAGGTCTTATGTGCACTCAGATATCGATGCCACTGCCCCGAACAGGGTCTTACACAAATCAGAACAATGCCAATGTCCCAGATATGGTCTTACACGTCAAGATCATAATGATGCCAACGTCCCAGACGTGGTCTTATACGTAAAGATCATAATGATGCCAACGTCCCAGACGTGGTCTTATACGTAAAGCTTATATTGATGCCAACGTCCCAGACGTGGTCTTACACATAATCAGATATCGATGCCACTGTCCCAGACAGGGTCTTACACGAATCTCAAATCAACGCCAACGTCCCAGACGTGGTCGTACATGATAAAACAAAACAGTTACCTATGTCATGATATAGCTAATCCTATTTATTCCTAGGTTCGTACGAGACTTATCAGACTTAATCACTATATCAGACTTATCTCGGAATTCATTTTCATTGCTTCTCATAAACCTTCATAGTCAACATTAATCATATGATCACATATAATATCAAACAAGTACGTTTATTTGTATAGTGACTTACCTCGGATTCAGTTTATTGAAATAGAAACGGCTACTCGTTTACTTTTGCTTTCCCACGATCTAAATCCGTTTTCCTCGGTTCTTGATCTTGAATTTAGCTCTCAAATGGCCGAAACTCTGAAAGCTTAAAACCTTTCTTTTTCTCTTTGGAATTTCGGCAAGAAGATGACTAAATAATGAAGCCACTAACTCATGTTTCTTTTATTATACTAATATAACTTATTAAATAAACATGATATAACTTATAACATATAAAAACATGTTAATAAGCCATGTTACCGTCCACTATAAATGAAAATGGGCTATTTACCCTTTTAGGACTTTACTTTAATAAAGCCATCTCAATTTAGCCAATAATCAAATAAGAGGCCACTTTTATCAATTATGCAATTCAGTCCTTTTGTCAAATTAAACACACAGACAGTCAATTTAACTCACAGAAATTTAGCACATGCTAATTCACATATCAACGGCACCGAATATAATATTAAAATATTATACGGACTCGGATTTGTGGTCCCGAAACCACTGTTCTGACTAGGGTATAAACCGGACTGTTACAATTCTCCCCTCTTAGGGATTTTCATCCCCGAAAATCTTACCGTTAAATAGATTCGAATATTGTTGTTTTACTGAGTCTTTAGGCTCCCAGGTAGCCTTTTCAATCCCATGGCGATTCCACAGTACTTTCACTAACGGAATCTTCTTATTTCTCAACTCTTTCACTTCACGAGCTAAGATATGGATCAGTTCCTCTTTGTATGTCATATCAGATCGGATTTCAATTTCAGATGGGGCAATCACATGTGACGAATCGGATCGATATCTACGAAGCATCGAAACATGAAATACATTGTGAATCTTTTCTAACTCAGATGGCAATTTTAACCTGTATGCAACAGGCCCGACACGTTCAATGATCTCATACGGTCCGATGAACCTCGGACTTAATTTGCCTTTTTGTCCGAATCGAAGCAATTTCTTCCACGGAGACACTTTCAGAAATATTTTATCACCGATCTCAAATTCTATATGTTTTCCTTTCAAATCTGCATAAGACTTCTGACGATTTGATGCTGCTTTCAGACAATCTTGGATCAACTTCACTTTCTGTTTTGAATCTTTTATCAAATCAACCCCGTGAAGCTTATTCTCACTGAGTTTAGTCCAATACAGAGGTGTACGGCATTTACCTCCGTACAAAGCTTCATAAGGTGCCATTTTAATACTTGACTGAAAACTGTTGTTGTATGCAAATTCGATCAACGGCAGATACTGTTCCCACGAACCATTAAACTCAAGTACACAGCATCTCAACATATCTTCAAGAATCTAAATGATCCGCTCAGACTGACCATCTGTTTGCTGATGGAAAGCTATACTAAAGTGCAGTTTCGTGCCCAAAGCTTCTTGCAATTTCTTCCAGAAACGCGATATGAATCTCGGATCTCTATCTGACATAATAGATAGAGGCACCCCGTGCAATCTCACAACCTTAGAAATATAAAGCTCAATTAATCTCTCAAGTGAGAAATCAGATCTTACTGGAATAAAATGGGCAGATTTAGTTAATCGATGAACTACGACCCATATCGCATCTTTCTTTTTCTGAGTCAAGGGCAAACCAGAAACAAAGTCCATTGTTACTCTATTTCATTTCCACTCAGGAATCAGAATCGGCTGTAGCAATCCAGACGAAACTTGATGTTCGGCTTTCACTTGCTGACAAATTAAACATTTCAAAACAAAGTCAGAAATGTCCCTTTTCATACCAGACCACCAGTAGTGTCGCTTCAAATCATGGTACATCTTAGTACTGCCCGGATGAGCGGATAGACGACTATTATGTGCTTCATTCAAAATCAACTGAATCAACTCTGGATTTCTCGGAACACATATACGATCTCGGAATCTTAAACAATTATCAACATTTGAAATTCAGATTTAGAATTCACTTCACACTGAGCTCGTTTTCCTAGCAATTCATTATCAGACTTTTGAGCATCACATATCTGTTGTAAAAACAACAGTTTTGCTTTTAATTCAGCTGTCATAGAACAATCATCAGACAAATCTAGTTGAGTATTCAAAGTTCGTAGTGCATACAACGATTTTCTACTCAATGCATCAGCAACAACGTTCGTTTTACCCGGATGGTAATCTATCACAAGCTCATAATCTTTCAACAGCTCAAGCCATCTTCTCTGACGTAGGTTCAAATCTTTTTGAGTCATCAAATATTTCAAACTTTTATGATCTGAAAATACGTGACATTTTTCACCATATAGATAATGGCGCCAAGTCTTAAGTACAAACACAATCGCAGCAAGCTCAAGGTCGTGCGTCAGATAGTTCTTTTCATGAGGCTTCAACTGTCTCGAGGCATAAGCTATCACTTTTCCTTCCTGCATCAAAACACATCCCAAACCATTAAATGAAGCATCACTGTATACAACAAATTCTTTACCTGATTTCGGCTGTACTAACACTGGAGCTTCTGTTAACAGAGTTTTCAACTGATCAAAACTTTTCTGACATTTATCTGACCATTTAAACCTGACATCTTTCTGAAGTAATCTAGTCAACGGAGTAGCTATTGCTGAAAATCCTTTTACAAATCTGCGGTAATAACCAGCTAAGCCCAGAAAACTACAGACTTCAGATACGTTCTTCGGAGGTTTCCAATTCAAAATAGCAGATATCTTATTCGGATCCACTCGGATTCCAGAAGCTGACACAATATGTCCTAGAAAACTAACCTCTTGCAACCAGAATTCACATTTGCTAAATTTCACGTATAATTGCTTTTCTCTCAAAGTTTGCAACACAATTCTCAGATGTTTAGCATGCTCATTCTCATCATGTGAATAAATCAAAATGTCATCAATGAATACAACAACAAAGCGATCTAGATACGGTCTGAAAATTCTGTTCATCAGATCCATAAAAACAGCAGGAGCATTTGTTAGTCCAAATGGCATAACTAAAAACTCATAATGCCCGTACCTCGTTCTGAAAACAGTTTTTGGAATGTCTGAATCTTTCACTCTCAATTAATAATATCCCGATCTCAGGTCAATCTTGGAAAACACAGTAGCTCCTTTTAGCTGATCAAATAAATCATCAATCCTGGGCAACGTATATTTATTCTTTATTGTCACCTTATTTAACTGGCGATAATCGATAGACATCCTCATCGTACCATTTTTCTTTTTCACAAATAGAATAAGAGCACCCCAAGGTGAGAAACTCGGTCTAGCAAACCCTCTATCGGTCAATTCTTGCAACTGTGACTTTAACTCTTTCAACTCTGTTGGTGCCATCCTATACGGAGCTATCGAAATAGGCGTAGTACCAGGCAACAAATCAATACCAAATTCAACTTCACGAATCGGAGGCAAGCCTGGTAATTGGGACAGTGGTTTTACTGAGTCTTCAGTACCAAATTCAACTTCACGAATCGGAGCTATCGAATATTGTTGTTTTATTGAGTCTTCAGGGAACACATCAAAAAACTCACAGACTACAGGCACTGACTCTGTAACACCCCAAACCCGGTCAACACACCACGACCGAATCTGGTATGTTACGAGGAAAATCAGAATTTTGAGAAGGTAGGTTTCTATATAAAAGTTTGATGAAAACACTTCGCTGTATAGTGCATTTGAAGAAAACTTGGGTAGGCTTAATTAAAATCTGATGGTGTATTTGAAAACCCGGAAATTTTGAAAACTTAATCAGACGTGTAGGTAAAATAAGTTTATCTCATTTAGAAATTCAAGTAGTTTCTTATTGTTACTTAAAACAATTTGACTTAGTAGAAAATGGAGTTCAAGTTTGGAAAATGTTCGAGTTATTAGTTATCTCAAATCACAGTGTGATACCCGATGGTATAGTTTAAAACATATCGCTTTGTAGTTTTGAAATCTTTATCTTTCCAAGTTCTAGCAAATTTAAACCCAATTTATTTGTTAAGGCACATTAAAAATCAACTTTAAGCATAAACATAGCAAAACATAATTTTAAAGGCCGTTTACAATCCAAAATAAAACCAAATAGTAATAAATAAACTAAAGTACCAAATTTTATTAAAGTCGGAGCAAATCCTTATTTAGGCATGGCATGGGCACCTCGAGTCCATCCCGGCTCCATGTCCGCATCTAAGTGTCACCTGAAATGTCAAAGGAGAAGGTGAGTAGCAAGACTCAGTGCATAAATCCCTCTCCCGATAATACAACATGCTAACACACATCATAACGAAGCAATACAATTAATGCACCCGTTCCTAACCATCCATCACACCTTTTCTACCCCGTGTGGTACCAAACCACTGGTGGTGCCAAGCCACTGGTGACCCAAAGTCATGATATCCATCAATGTGGTGCCAAACCACTGGTGACCCAAAGTCACAAATAACAACTGTGGGGCCAACCCACGTGTGATACCAAATCACTAGCGACAATCCCGTATCTCTCAAGTGGGGCCAACCCACGGGGGTGTTAACCACAGGGACGAGTCGCAATGAGGTGCCAAACCTCTGGTGTCCCAAAGACACAAGTGTGATACCAAACCACTGGTGACCGTAGTCACGAATCGAATGATGGGGCCAACCCATCATGTGATACCAAATCACTGGCGTCAATCTCGTTTAATCAACTGTGGGGCCAACCCACCGTGGTACTAAGCCACTGGGACGAGACGCTGAGGTGCCAAACCTCTGGTGACCCAAAGTCACAAAATATCATCTGTGGTACCAAACCACTGGAGGTGCCAAACCTCTGGTGTCCCAAAGACACAGTGTCCCAAAGACACGGATATCATTTTCCCCCTCCTCTCATATCACCCATACATGTCATACCGATGCAAATCATGTAAATTATGCAATCATGCCATTATGCTTAATATCGTATCTCATATCACATACATCAGCAATCATGATATCATATACCAACAATAGAACTCGTAATGAAACGGACTTACCCGTATCCGTACACATACCCCTTTTGGGTACCAAATGCATCAACCGCATTGTTTCACTTTACACAAATAGGTTATTAACATATTACTAAGAAATCAGTGTGTTAGTTTACACACCTGGTAAATCGCAAGTCTATATCCCAGAGAACCCGTCTAAATCCCTCGATCACCTCGACAACCTTGTTCCTAAAATCGGCCAAACATAGGTTAGTCACTTATACCATTCGGCCATAACCATTTAAACCAAAGGGTTTATCGATGAACCCTTACCTTACACCTGATTTGGTTTCCTACCAAATCCCGAACCAACAATGGTTCCTCTTTTAACAATCGGCACACCCTATTAAGAAGAACAGTTAATCCATTGGGTCTTGACTGAATGAAACTAAAAGATTAGACTTAACAACATCAACTCTTGCTACCACTTACCCACGATTAAGCAAAGGTAACTGCTCCACTTGATTGCCACCAAAGTCCAAGGCTCTACAATGAAATCGATTACACACAAAAGATTAACTCCTTATCCACAAGGCAAAAAAATCGGCTCTTAACCAATCCAACATCAATAAAGAACAAAGGGGAGAAGAGAATTGAACATTCGGCCAACCCCTTACCTTGCTTTAACCCGATTGAACACCACACAAGAGAGGTTTACACCACCCCCAGTATTCGGCCAAAAGAGAACTACTGGGAGAGGGGATACTTCGGCAACACAGGGGAGAGATTCAGCTAGTCTCTTGAAGATGAAAAGCAATAGAATTGTGGTTCAAAAGAAGAAGAGAGATTGACAACAATTGAAGAAAGATTCGGCTCAAGAGGAATGGAGGGAAATAAATGGAAATTCGGCTAAGAGAGCAATGTGAATTCGGCACAAGTGTATTAAGAGAAAAGAGATGAAAGTATGAGAAGAAGAGATATTAGTTTCGGCTTACACCCTTGAGAGAAAGAAAGAATGATGGATGGGAATATTCGGCTAACAAAGAATACTAAGAGAAGCAAGCAATTTTTTTCGGCAAGTATGTGCTTGGACTTTCGATTTCAAGAAGAAATGAAGAACTCTTTTGAAATTTTCGGCTAGCAAACCAAAAAAGAAAGGATTTTTCCTAAACACAAATTGACCGAATATGCACCAAAAATTCAAAATGAATTTCAGCACTCCCCATTCCCACACTACCAAACCGTCCACTCCCCCCCAAATCTCTCCAACATTCGGCCAAACACCTCCCACTACTCACAACCATCCATTCAAACTAGTTGAACTAGTCCACCTCCACAATTCACTCTCCACCCACTATTCAAGTCATTTGACTTGGTCTTAGGCAGAGTTTGAACTGCCTACAACTCCTCCCCTCCATGCCGTCAAAATGGAACAAAAAGTGGGCATCCTGCAGCTTGAACTCAGGACCTCACCCCTTGTCAAAGGCGTCACACTCACAAGCCCTTAGTGGCGCCTATTCTGCCACTCCACCAACTTATTTCTTGTGTTAAAAACCACCAATTAAAACCTTTAAACCCCAGCTTCTTCAGCTCCTCTCACCTAAGTCCAAAAACTAAAATTTTTCCTACCTCTCCGGCTCACACCTAGCTTACAATTAAGCCCGAAACCATACAAACAACAACATAACAGACCCAACATGCAAACCATGCCATAACAAAAATAGCCCCTAACCAGGGATATTACAGTTCTACCCCCTTAAAATATTTTCGACCTCGAAATTACCTGATCAGAAGAGTTGCGGGTATTGCTGTCTCATCACATCCTCGGGTTCCCACGTAGCTTCTTCCATGCCATGATTTCGCCAAAGAACCTTTACCAAAGGCACAGACTTCCTACGCAAAACCTTCACATCCCGATCTAGAATCTGCACAGGTTCTTCCTCCATGGTCAAATCTGGATTCACCTCGATCTCTTCCACTGCTACTACATGCGACGGATCTGAACGATAACGCCTAAGCATCGAAACGTAAAATACGTCGTGAATCTGACTTAGCTCTGTAGGCAGCTCAAGCTGATACGCCACTGGTCCCACTCGTCTCAGTACCTTATATGGCCCAATAAATCTTGGACTTAGCTTGCCTTTCTTTCCGAACCTCAATACTTTCTTCCATGGCGAGACCTTCAGAAAAACTTGATCCCCCACAGCAAACTCTATATCTCTCCGCTTAAGATCGGCATAAGACTTCTGCCGGTCCGAAGCTTCCTTCAATCGAGCCTGAATCAACTTAACCTTGTCTTCGGTCTCTGCAACCAACTCGGGTCCCAACAACTGACGTTCACCTAACTCCGTCCAACACGTAGGTGAGCGACACTTCCTACCATACAACGCCTCATACGGTGCCATCTTGATGCTCGCTTGGTAACTGTTGTTGTAGGCAAACTCGGCTAATGGCAGAAAATCCTCCCAACTACCCCTGAAGTCCAGAACACAACCTCTCAGCATATCCTCTAAGATCTGAATAACCCTTTCCGACTGCCCGTCAGACTGCGGGTGAAAAGCCGTGCTGAAATCCAAACGCGTACCCAGAGCCTGATGCAACGCTTTCCAGAACCTTGACGTAAATCTGGGATCCCTATCCGAAATGATCGATACTGGCACACCGTGCAGCCTCACTATCTCTGACACATACAGCTTCGCTAACCTTTGAAGTGAGTAGTCAACCCTCACCGGAATAAAGTGAGCTGATTTAGTCAGTCGATCCATAATTACCCAAACTGAATCCTTCTTGCTTGGTGTAAGCGGTAGTCCACTGACGAAATCCATGGTTATCCTTTCCCACTTCCACTGAGGAATCTTCACTGGCTGAAGCAACCCTGACGGCAACTGATGCTCAGCCTTGACCTGCTGACAAGTCAGACACTTTCCTACAAACTCTGTCACTTCCCTTTTCAGACCAGGCCACCAAAACTGCTCTCTAAGATCCCTATACATCTTACTACCTCCAGGATGCATAGCATATGAACTGCTATGTGCGTCCTGAAGAATCTTTTGCCTCAGCTCAACATCCTTGGGCATACAAGCTTTACCTTGGAAACACAGCACCTCATCACTAGACAAACTGTAACCTTCCAAACCACCATCCTGCATCTGTAGCCTTTGCGCACTCAGAACCTCATCCTCTAACTGTTTCTCTCTGATCTGCTCAACCCAAGTAGGCTTAACCTGCAATTCTGCCAGGATACCTCCGTCGTCGTATAAACTCAAATGGGCAAACATCGCTCTTAAATCCGAAACCACCTTACGGCTCAACGCGTCTGCCACCACGTTAGCCTTGTCCGGATGATACTCAATCGAACAGTCGTAATCTTTTAGCAACTCAACCCATCTACGCTGCCTCAAATTCAAATCCTTCTGAGTCAAAAGGTACTTCAGACTCTTATGATCCGTGTAGACTATCGATCTCTCTCCGTACAAGAAGTGCCTCCAAATCTTCAAGGCGAAGACTACAGCCGCTAACTTCAAGTCGTGCGTCGGATAGTTAACCTCGTGTGGCCTCAGCTGCCGAGATGCGTAAGCCACAACCTTACCTTCCTGCATCAGCACACAACCCAATCCCGTATGTGATGCATCGCAGTACACTGTGAATTCCTTACCAGCCTCAGGTTGTATCAAAACCGGAGCTTCTGTCAGAATCTTCTTAAGCTTGTCGAAGCTCTCCTGTTGTTTCTCAGTCCAAACAAACGGAACCTCTTTCCTTAACAACTTGGTCATCGGCGCTGCAATCAACGAGAAACCCTCTACAAACCTTCGGTAGTATCCTGCCAAACCCAGAAAACTCCGAATCTCAGCCACTGACTTAGGCGGCTTCCAATCCAAAACTGCCTCAATCTTTCGAGGATCCACTCGAATCCCCTCAGCCGACACTACATGACCCAAGAAAGTCACTTCTCTAAGCCAAAACTAGCACTTACTAAACTTAGCATAAAGTTGCTTCTCCCTCAAAATCTGTAGCACCACTCGTAAATGCGCATCATGCTCTTCTTCTGTCCTTGAGTATACCAGGATGTCGTCTATGAAAACCACGACGAACTGATCCAAGTACTGCTGAAACACCCTATTCATCATATCCATGAATGCTGCCGGTGCGTTAGTCAACCCGAACGGTATTACCAGAAATTCGTAGTGCCCATACCGAGTCCGAAACGCTGTCTTGTGAATATCCGCTTCCTTCACCTTTAACTGATGATACCCAGACCTCAAGTCGATCTTCAAAAATACCGCTGCACCCTTCAGCTGATCAAACAAGTCGTCTATCCGTGGCAACGGATACTTGTTTTTAATCGTCAGCTTATTCAACTGGTGGTAATCTATGCACATCCGCATCGTACCATCTTTCTTCTTAACAAAGAGTACCGGCGCTCCCCAAGGCGAAACACTTGGCCTGATAAAACCCCGATCCAACAACTCCTGGATCTGAGCCTTAAGCTCCACCAACTCCTTTGGCGCCATCCTATACGGAGCAATAGACACTGGCGCAGTTCCGGGTAACAAATCTATCCCAAACTCTACCTCACGATCCGGCGGCAACCCCGGAAGCTCCTCAAGAAACACATCAGCAAATTCCCCAACTGTTCGAACTTTCTCTACAGCAGACTCTTTAGCCTTCAAGGTATACACATGAACCACATACGCTTCACAACCCTTTCTGACCATCTTTTCAGCCTTCAGAGCAGATACCACATTAGATAAGTAATCTCTCCTATTACCTATCATAACCACTTCATTACCCTCAACCGTCTTAAGAACCATACGCTTAGCCGCGCAATCCAACCTCGTCTGGTACTTAACCAACCAGTCCATCCCAAGAATCAGATCGAACTCCCCAAACGGCAGTTCCATCAGATCAGCAGCAAACATTACCCCTTGGAGTTCTAGGGGTACATCTCTAAACAGCTTATCTACTACTACAGAGTGACCTAAAGGGCTAATTACAGTCATCTGCCTAGAAGATATCTCAGAGTCTAAATCCATGGTCTTTACTATACTACTAGCAACGTAAGAATGCGTCGAACCCGTATCAATCAAAGCAGTAAATGGAGAACCAAAGATCAAGAACGTACCGGTTATGACGTCCGGTGAGTCGCCCTCCTCTCGGCGCCTCGCTGCATACACTAACCCAGGCTGTCTGGCCTCAGAAGTACCTGCACCTCTGCCCGGTGCTCCACGGCCCTGACTAGAACCATTACCTCCTCTGCCATTACCACGACCCCTCTGCGGTGGCGGTCCATTATTCATGAACTGAGTACGGCCATGACCCTCAGACTGAATCCGAGCCAACTTACGCGGACAGTCCCTCACTCGATGATCCAGAGAGCCACACTCAAAGCAACCTTTTCCCCCGGTCCAGCAGCCTCCCCAATGAGATTTCCCACAATGGTTACACTGCGGCGGTCCCTAACTAGCAGCAACAATCCTACCAGACTGATTCGGCCCACTCTGCCTAGCCCTTTTCTGAAGACTACCCGACGACCCAGAAGACCCAAAGCTCCTCTTATGCCTGTTCCTATCCATGCCCTGCCTTACCGACTCCTTAACACCCTCGGCTACCTTATCCTTCTCAACCAGGACAGCAAACTCACGCTCCTGCTGTGGAGCAATTAGCAACCTCAGTTCGTCTCTCAGACCATCCTCAAAACGAACACACCTCTCGTGCTCTGTAGCCACAATGCCCCTAGCATACCGGCTCAGCCTCAAGAACTCAGCCTCGTACTCTGACACAGACTTACTCCCCTGGACAAGCCTCAGAAATGCTTTTCGTTGCGCGTCGATGTAGCTAGCTCCAATGTACTTTTTCTGATAAGCAGCCTTAAAATAATCCCACGTAAGATCGTCTGTTGCCATGCTGTCCCGAACCGTGAGCCACCACTGGTATGACTCATCCCAAAGAAGCGATACTATGCCCTTCAGCTTCTCCTCAGCAGTCAGGTCTAAATCGTCCATAATCCGCTCGGTCGCCTCCAGCCAATACTCAGCCGTGCTGGGAGTAACACCAGAAACACCTCGGAAAACCTCAGCTCCGTTTGCCCGAAGTCGCTCAGGCACAGATTTCCTAATTCCTGCGCCTCCACCTACTCCAGCTACCCTTTCCAACACTCGCAGCATCACCTGTGACACTGCATCGTCCCCAGTCTGATCTTGAAACTCACCACCTCCAGCTGGTGGCGGTACCGATATCTCATTTTCTGACCCCTGACCAGATCCTACGGGTTCAAAAACCATCATCCTACCACGACCTCGTCCACGACCGCGTCCACCTCTAGCGCTCATGACTAAATTCTCTACGTATCTGATTTAGAAATTTTATGCATCAGTATTTATTCCACTGTTATTAAAGAAGCTTTGTTTTCGCGAGTTCACTGAATCCTATCAGTTTCAGTTTCTAAAGTCATCTTACTATTGCAAATCATTCAATCACATCTCATCAATATCAAAATCACAAGTAATAGTGAGGGTTCTTACCTGGGCGGATTGGTGCCGGAGACTCGGTGCCATGCCTTTCAAAACCATATATTTTAAAACAAAAATACTTAAAACAGACTTCTGAAAACCATTTTGGGCTTCAGGCCCACAGCCGAGCTTTTAAACTTGGCTCTGATACCACAATTGTAACACCCCAAACCTGGTCAACACACCATGACCGAATCTGGTATGTTACGAGGAAAATCAGAATTTTGAGAAGGCAGGTTTCTGTTTAAAAGTTTGATGAAAACACTTCGCTGTATAGTGCATTTGAAGAAAACTTGGGTAGGCTTAATTAAAATCTGATGGTGTATTTGAAAACCCGGAAATTTTGAAAACTTAATCAGACGTGTAGGTAAAACAAGTTTATCTCATTTAGAAATTCAAGTAGTTTCTTATTGTTACTTAAAACAATTTGACTTAGTAGAAAATGGAGTTCAAGTTTGGAAAATGTTTGAGTTATTAGTTATCTCAAATCACAGTGTGATACCCGATGGTATAGTTTAAAACATATCGCTTTGTAGTTTTGAAATCTTTATCTTTCCAAGTTCTAGCAAATTTAAACCCAATTTATTTGTTAAGGCACATTAAAAATCAACTTTAAGCATAAACATAGCAAAACATAATTTTAAAGGCCGTTTACAATCCAAAATAAAACCAAATAGTAATAAATAAACTAAAGTACCAAATTTTATTAAAGTCGGAGCAAATCCTTATTTAGGCATGGCATGGGCACCTCGAGTCCATCCCGGCTCCATGTCCGCGTCTAAGTGTCACCTGAAATGTCAAAGGAGAAGGTGAGTCGCAAGACTCAGTGCATAAATCCCTCTCCCGATAATACAACATGCTAACACACATCATAACGAAGCAATACAATTAATGCACCCGTTCCTAACCATCCATCACACCTTTTCTACCCCGTGTGGTACCAAACCACTGGTGGTGCCAAACCACTGGTGACCCAAAGTCACGATATCCATCAATGTGGTGCCAAACCACTGGTGACCCAAAGTCACAAATAACCAACTGTGGGGCCAACCCACGTGTGATACCAAATCACTAGCGACAATCCCGTATCTCTCAAGTGGGGCCAACCCACGGTGGTGTTAACCACAGGGACGAGTCGCAATGAGGTGCCAAGCCTCTGGTGTCCCAAAGACACAAGTGTGATACCAAATCACTGGTGACCGTAGTCACGAATCGAATGATGGGGCCAACCCATCGTGTGATACCAAATCACTGGCGTCAATCCCGTTTAATCAACTGTAGGGCCAACCCACCGTGGTACTAAGCCACTGGGACGAGACGCTGAGGTGCCAAACCTCTGGTGACCTAAAGTCACAAAATATCATCTGTGGTACCAAACCACTGGAGGTGCCAAACCTCTGGTGTCCCAAAGACACAGTGTCCCAAAGACACGGATATCATTTTCCCCCTCCTCTCATATCACCCATACATGTCATACCGATGCAAATCATGTAAATTATGCAATCATGCCATTATGCTTAATATCGCATCTCATATCACATACATCAGCAATCATGATATCATATACCAACAATAGAACTCGTAATGAAACGGACTTACCCGTTTTCGTACACATACCCCATTTGGGTACCAAATGCATCAACCGCATTGTTTCACTTTACACAAACAGGTTATTAACATATTACTAAGAAATCAGTGTGTTAGTTTACACACCTGGTAAATCGCAAGTCTATATCCCAGAGAACCCGTCTAAATCCCTCGATCACCTCGACAACCTTGTTCCTAAAATTGGCCAAACATAGGTTAGTCACTTATACCATTCGGCCATAACCATTTAAACCAAAGGGTTTATCGATGAACCCTTACCTTACACCTGATTTGGTTTCCTACCAAATCCCGAACCAACAATGGTTCCTCTTTTAACAATCGGCACACCCTATTAAGAAGAACAGTTAATCCATTGGGTCTTGACTGAATGAAACTAAAAGATTAGACTTAACAACATCAACTCTTGCTACCACTTACCCACGATTAAGCAAAGGTAATTGCTCCACTTGATTGCCACCAAAGTCCAAGGCTCTACAATGAAATCGATTACACACAAAAGATTAACTCCTTATCCACAAGGCAAAAAAATCGGCTCTTAACCAATCCAACATCAATAAAGAACAAAGGGGAGAAGAGAATTGAACATTCGGCCAACCCCTTACCTTGCTTTAACCCGATTGAACACCACACAAGAGAGGTTTACACCACCCCAGTATTCGGCCAAAAGAGAACTACTAGGAGAGGGGATACTTCGGCAACACAGGGGAGAAATTCGGCTAGTCTCTTGAAGATGAAAAGCAATAGAATTGTGGTTCAAAAGAAGAAGAGAGATTGACAACAGTTGAAGAAGGATTCGACTCAAGAGGAATGGAGGGAAATAAATGGAAATTCGGCTAAGAGAGCAATGTGAATTCGGCACAAGTGTATTAAGAGAAAAGAGATGAAAGTATGAGAAGAAGAGATATTAGTTTCGGCTTACACCCTTGAGAGAAAGAAAGAATGATGGATGGCAATATTCAGCTAACAAAGAATACTAAGAGAAGCAAGCAATTTTTTTCGGCAAGTATGTGCTTGGACTTTCGATTTCAAGAAGAAATGAAGAACTCTTTTGAAATTTTCGGCTAGCAAACCAAAAAAGAAAGGATTTTTCCTAAACACAAATTGACCGAATATGCACCAAATATTCAAAATGAATTTCGGCACACCCCATTCCCACACTACCAAACTGTCCACTCCCCCCCCCAAATCTCTCCAACATTCGGCCAAACACCTCCCACTACTCACAACCATCCATTCAAACTAGTTGAACTAGTCCACCTCCACAATTCACGCTCCACCCACCATTCAAGTCATTTGACTTGGTCTTAGGCAGAGTTTGAACTGCCTACAACTCCTCCCCTCCATGCCGTCAAAATGGAACAAAAAGTGGGCATCCTGCAGCTTGAACTCAGGACCTCACCCCTTGTCAAAGGCGTCACACTCACAAGCCCTTAGTGGCGCCTATTCTGCCACTCCACCAACTTATTTCTTGTGTTAAAAACCACCAATTAAAACCTTTAAACCCCAGCTTCTTCAGCTCCTCTCACCTAAGTCCAAAAACTAAAATTTTTCCTACCTCTCCGGCTCACACCTAGCTTACAATTAAGCCCCGAAACCATACAAACACCAACATAACAGACCCAACACATGCAAACCATGCCATAACAAAAATAGCCCCTAACCCGGGATATTACAGACTCAACCTTCTTCTCCGTAACTCTTGAATCAATCACATAAGCAAAATATGCCTCGTAACCTTTTTTCACATAATTCTAAGCTTTCAAAACAGATATCGTAGTAGACAAATCATTTAAATCATCAGATTCAATCCGTACAATCTCATCATTCGGACATCTCAAATCTATAGTCTTTCTTTTACAGTTCACAACAGCATCATGCATAAACAACCAATCCATACCCAGAATAATATCAAATTCATCAAATGGCAAAAGCATCAGATCAGTAGGGAAATATATATCTCGAAACATTAACGGACAGTTCTTGCATACTTTGTCAACCTGGATGCTTTTACCTAAGGGGTTCGATACTTTTATAGCAAACTCAGTAGACTCTACAGGCAAAGTCTTGTTGAATATTAAATTCATCCATATATAGGAATGCGTAGAACCAGGGTCTATCAATGCAATCACAGAAGTATCATAAAGAGTAAAAGTACCAGTTATAACATCAGGTGACGAGGCTTCCTCACGAGCTCGGATAGCATACGCTCTGGCAGGCGCCCTAGCTTCAGATCTGACAACATTATCTCTCGTAGTTCTCTGACTACCACTGACGTTTCTTACGTTCTTCGTCGATCTACCTCTTGCAGATGCATTATCAGACCTCAAATTCTGAACAGTTTCTGGTTCGACAAACTCAGGGCAATCACGGATAAAATGATCAAGTGATCTACATCTAAAGCAAGCTCTGCCATTTAATCTACAACTTCCCGGATGCCTTTTTCTGCAATGTTTACATTCATGTCTCTCGGATCGAACATTTCCAACGCTAGCCACTGAAGTTACTGGGGTTTTTGAACTCATTTGCTGTCTTGATTGATTTCTATTCGAATATCCAACGTTATCTCAGAAACGACTTTGATTATCTCTGAATCTTTTTGGAGTAGACTGAAATGATTTACTCTGAAATCTCTTTTTCACATCTTGAGCTTCAAACTCAGCTTTTCTCTTATCTTTCCCAAGTGCCTCAGCTTTACCGGCTCGATCGACGAGTACAACGAACTCTTTTATTTCTAAAATCCCAACTAACAAACGAATATCTTCATTCAGGCCATCTTCAAACCTTTTGCACATTATAGCTTCAGAGGATACACACTCCTGGGCATACTGACTCAATCTCACGAATTCTCGTTCTTACTTAGAAACAGTCATTCGGCCCTGCTTGAGTTCCAGAAATTCCTTTCGCTTCTGATCAACGAATCTCTCACTAATATATTTCTTCCGGAATTCGATCTGAAAGAAATCCCATGTAACTCGTTCTCTCGGAATGACAGAAATCAGAGTTTTCCACCATTGATAAGCTGCATCTTGAAGCAAAGATACCACACACTTTATGCATTCTTCCGGAGTCAGAGACATTTCATCAAATACTCGGATATTATTTTCAATCCAGAACTCGGCCTTTTCAGCATCATCATCTTTAGTAGCTCGGAATTCTTCGGCCCCATACTTACGGATCTTGTCAACAGGAGGCTTATTCAACAGATTCAAATTTACATCCGGAGGTATATCGGATGTCTGAGGGGGATTAATCAGGGGCGGGGGTTGTGAAACAGTAGGGTTATTTCTTACAAACTGAGTGAACCACTCACTCATCATCTGGAAGAAAGCTTGTTTAGCTTCTCCCTCAGGACCGCTCGTAGCCGGTCTCGAATCAGAGGGCACTGTCCCTTGCACGGGAGCAGGCGCATTACTTTCTACGTCGTCAGCTACGGCTCTTTCGGGATCCATTATTATACGAAAATCACATTTATACGTTAGGATTCATTACACTATCACAATTCAGATATATGGCATGTATAGCTAGACTCTGACACGCTATGTTAGTCTGAGAATCGGCTAAACTGTAGCTATGATACCAACCAAATGTAACACCCCTATCCCGTGTCCATCGTCGGATTAAGGTTAGGAGCGTTACCAGATAGATCAGAATCATTCACAGGCAAAATCATACATTCAAACATCTTTCTCAAACATAATGTCCCTTAAACGAGTCCTCGAGACCTTAATCATACTTAGAAGTCGAGTCGGGACTAAACTGAAACACATATGAGATTTCATGAAAATTTAAAATTTTACTAAACTACAGGGGAGACACGCCCGTGGGAGGAGACCGTGTGCCCTCTACGGCTTCTAGACACCCCCGTGTATCAAACCGTGTCTATATACTGACTATACCAACACGGTCGTTAGGCACGCCCGTGTGCCATGGCCGTGTACTTTAGATCATCTATTGACTTTCCAACCACGGCCACCAAGCACGCCCGTGTATTTGGCCGTGTACTTTTTAGCTAGTTACTGACTTGCACACCACGGCCAGATGACACGCCGTGTCGAGGCCGTGTGATACTAAACTACATCCTACAATTTACCCACGTTCATTAGGCACGCCCGTGTGCCACAACCGTGTAACATTATAGGCCATTTACAAGGCCAAAATGCCACCCATAAGGGTCAAATCTACAAGTCATAATTAACAAGATATCTCATGCACATATAACCATCAGAACATACCAAAATAATCAACCAATTCATGCATATTTGCCAACTAAGGTAATCACACAACAAACCATTCAAACCAATTCCTAACATACCAATTTGCATGACTAAATCTAAATTATACCAAGCCCCTTTCATCAATACATGCATACCATATCATATATCAACTAATCATGCCAAAACAACTTCACAACTCACATTCATTAAGGCATATTATCAAAACATAATTAGCCAAATCACAAGGCTTAGTACATTATACAACTCATACCAAAACTAGCCTATACATGCCATATTGAGCTATATACATTTTTAAAGTGTACCAAAATAAGCTTTAGAAGTGTGATGACGATCCGTGACGGTCCCAAGCCTTCAGTAGCTTTGACGACCTATAGAACAGATTAAACACATACAGAGTAAGCTTTCCAAAAGCTTAGTAAGTCAATACACAAACAAACTTGATATGTAAAGCATGTAAGCATATAACCACATTGGCATATTTCTTCTACAAGGTAAATTTCTCACATTTATACTTTGATTCATATTCTTGGCCAAATTGCCACATTTATCAATTCAAGAATCACAAACACATAGTTTTTCACATATGCTTTCATGTAACATATTTCCAATCCATCATAGTAAAACACTTAGTCACTTACCTTATATACACATTTTGTGTATAATCAACGTACCTGAATCGAACATTCATTTACTTAATCTATCAAAGCTCGGATTTGCCATTCGTACTTCATACTTGCCCGTTGAACCATAAGGAGTCCAATAGGATACTTTAAAAGCTCGGAATAGTAGTACAATGCCATCGTCCCAGACGAGGTCTTACGTGCACTTAGATATCGATGCCATTGTCCCGGACAGGGTCTTACACAAATCAGAACGATACCAATGTCCCAGACATGGTCTTACACGTAAAGATCATAATGATGCCAACGTCCCAGACGTGGTCTTATACGTAAAGATCATAATGATGCCAACGTCCCAGACGTGGTCTTATACGTAAAGCTTATATTGATGCCAACGTCCCAGACGTGGTCTTACACATAATCAGATATCGATGTCACTGTCCCAGACAGGGTCTTACACAAATCTCAAATCAACGCCAACGTCCCAGACGTGGTCTTACATGATAAAACAGAACAGTTACCTATGTCATGACATAGCTAATCCTATTTATTCCTAGGTTCGTACGGGACTTATCGGACTTAATCACTATATCAGACTTATCTCGGAATTCATTTTCATAGCTTCTCATAAACCTTCATAGTCAACATTAATCATATGATCACATATAATATCAAACAAGTACGTTTATTTGTATAGTGACTTACCTCGATTCGGTTTATCGGAATAGAAACGGCTACTCGTTTACTTTCGCTTTCCCGTGATCTAAATTCGTTTTCCTCGATTCTTGATCTTGAATTTAGCTCTCAAATGGCCGAAACTTTGAAAGCTTAAATACTTTCTTTTTCTCTTTGGAATTTTGGCAAGAAGATGACTAAATAATGAAGCCACTAACTCATGTTTCTTTTATTATACTAATATAACTTATTAAATAAACATAATATAACTTATAACATATAAAAACATGTTAATAAGCCATGTTACCATCCACTATAAATGAAAATGGGCTATTTGCCCTTTTAGGACTTTACTTTAATAAAGCCATCTCAATTTAGCCAATAATCAAATAAGAGGCCACTTTTATCAATTATGCAATTCAGTCCTTTTGTCAAATTAAACACACAGACAGTCAATTTGACTCACAAAAATTTAGCACATGCTAATTCACATATCAACGGCACCGAATATAATATTAAAATATTATACGGACTCGGATTTGTGGTGTTGAAACCACTGTTCTGATTAGGGTATAAACCGGACTGTTACAATTCAAACTTGACATCTTTCTGTAAAAATTTTCTCATTGGAGTAGCAATCATGGAAAATCCTTTAACAAACCGTTTGTAATAACCGGCTAAGCCTAGAAAGCTTCTAACCTCTGACACATTCCTCGGTGGTTTCCATTCAACAATAGCCAAAATCTTACTCGGGTCAACTCGAATACCATCACCCGAAATAATGTGCCTCAAAAATCTGACTTCTCAAAGACAAAACTCACTTTTACTGAACTTAGCATACAACTGTTTATCTCTCAAAGTTTGTAAAACCGTTCTCAAGTGCTCGGCATACTCAGTCTCATCATGAGAATAAATCAATATATCATCAATAAAAATAACAATAAATTTATCAAATTAAGGTCGGAAAATATAGTTCATCAAATCCATAAATACAGCAGGAGCATTTGTTAAACCAAAAGGCATAACCAAAAATGCATAGTGACCATACCTCGTCTGAAAAGCAATTTTCGGCACATCCGAGTCTTTAACTCTCAACTGATAGTAACCGGACCTCAAGTCAATCTTGGAGAATACTGTGGCTCCCTTCAATTGGTCAAACAAGTTATCTATTCTCGATAAAGGATACTTATTCTTTATGGTCACCTTATTGAGCTATCGGTAGTTAATGCAAAGCCTCATAGATCCATCTTTCTTTTTCACAAATAATACCATACTTTGGCAAAATTATAGTTTTGCCCCTAAACTTTCACATATTTATAAATTAGTCCCGAGGCTCGTAAAATGAAATGTGTCCATTTTCTTTGTTACCTAAGCCTAGCCGAATCTAACACATGCTCATAACAACCCACTTTTTCCTTCATCAGATTTTTACTACTCATTTTACAACTTTTACAAAAAAAGGTCTTTTTTAGGTGTTTTCATAAAAAATCACTTAGTAAAAGATGTTTATTACACATCAGAATTTCATAATCTACCATGAAACATCAAAACTCATTCATGTCACACATGGGTAAATTTTCAAACATGAAACCTAGCTCAAATAAATGGTAGAAATAGCTAGATCGATTGATAACAACTTCAAAAACATAAAGAACATTAAAAACAGGGCTAGGATGTACTTACTATCAAGCTTGAAAAGTGAAGAATCCCTAGCTATGGAGAGCTTTAAAGTTTCAGCCCTAGCTTGAAGAAGATGAGCAAATTTTGCTTCATCTTCCCCTTTTTAATCTTTTATTAACCAAATGACGAAAATGCCCTTTTTACTAAACTTTAAAATTTTACCTACTCATGCCCATTTTTGTCCATAAAAATAGAAATAGGGCATATTTCTATTTAAGGACCTCTAATTAATAATCCAAATCTATTTCATACTTAAAGCTTCTAGAATCTCATATTTTGCAACTTTTGCAATTTAGTCCAAAAAGTCAAATTGGACACTTATTCACAAAATTTCTTCATGAAACTTTAACAAAATCATGCAAACATGTCATGGACCTCAAAAAAATCATAAAAAAATATTTCTACTTTGGATTTGTGGTCTCAAAACCACTATTCCGACTAGACCCAAAAATAGGATGTTACAGGCCTCGACGGCTTGATTAAGTGACAATATGTATGTAAATGAATGTAGTATAATATGTTTTCAATGATGTATGAAATGCATGTTTTAATGTTTTGTTTGTACGGTAATGCCCTGTAACCCTAAATCAGTTTCAAATAAGGGTTAAGAGTATTACATTTAGTGGTATCAGAGGAATGATTTAGTCTATTCTCGGACTAAACGTAGCATGTATGAGTCTAGAAATACATGCCATTATATAACATTCGATAGTGTGATAACTCCTGACTCAAATTGAACTATGTTTTCATATAGATAAAATGTCATCCAACCGAGCTGATTCCGATGAAGTGAAAAGTAACGCTCAAACCTCCATTCATGGGGCAACGTCTAGCGGTAGTAAGCTCGTATCTGAGGGCTGGGGAGGAGAGGCTAAGGAAGCATTCTTCCAGATGATGTCTGAGTGGTTTTCAGAGTTCGTGTGGACGAACCTAATGGCTCAACGATCTCCACCCCCACCTGTTCCTCAACCGGTCCCCGTAGTTCCTCAGGGTTTGGAACCAGTGCGAGTAAACAAGTCTCCAGTTGATAAGATTCGTAAGTATGGGACTGAAGAGTTTCAAGGTACAACTGAAGATGACCCTGAGAGAGCTGAGTTCTGGTTAGAAAACATGATGAGAGTTTTCTATGAATTATCGTGTATGTAACACCCCTAACCAGTATCCGTCGCCGGAACAGGGTTACAGAGTATTACCAGAACTTTCAAAACATTTTCAAATAAGTTACATCAAATACTATTCATTTACCGAGATTATTCATAATGTCCCTTAAATGGACCCTCGAGGCCCAATATGAGCTTTGGAATTGAGTTGGGACTTAATCGGAAACTCTAAGAATTTTTTGCGACATTTCAAAAATTTTTCAAGTTCAGGGCTCACAAGCCTGTGTGGTCCAAGGGACATGCCCGTGTGACCTTGGGACACGCCCGTGTTATAGGCCGTGTTCGACCCCGTGTTGTAAATTAAATTTTCATAAAATTAGGTGCAGGTTTCACACGGCCAAGACACACGCAGGTGTTCTAGGCTGTGTGGCACACACGGCTGAGACACACGCCCGTGTTCTCAATTCCAAGCATTCTATTTCTAAGTTTTTAAGAAGTAGGGGACACACGGCTGTACCACACGCCTGTGCGCTTGGCCGTGTGTCACAAACGGTCTAGACACAAGCCCGTGTTTCTGCCCGTGTGGACAAAATAAAACCATTTTCTAGCTTTATTTCTCACCCAAACTTTTTACCAAATTCTTGCACCAACTTACAACCAAACACCAATTAATTCAAGCATTGAATTCAAGCAATTTGTAACATCTAACATGATATATTGATACATGCATTCATGCTTTCAAACTTCCATTTGTAAGCATACTCATCTATCCTTCACAATCAATCAATATTAAACACTTATGTTAACTCCGTAAAATAAACTTGAATACATATATATATGTACCATAACATAATCATCACTAGCAATTCCAATGGCTAGATTACAATAATCATTTACATATACACGCCAATATGGCCAATATAACCTATACATGCCATTATTGTAACAGCCCAATTTTGAGCCTAGTTGGAACAATGGTTTTGGGACCACAAATTTGACGTAGTAAAATTTATTTTTATTATATTTTTATGGTCTACAATTTTATGGAATAATTTTTTGAAAATTTCGTTTGAAAATTTTGACGTTTGGGCACTCAATTTAGTTAAAAGGACTAGAAAAAAGGTGCAAAATGTGTGTTCTAGAAGCTAGAGGTGTCTAATTGCTATGAGATCTTAAATTAGAGGTCCTTAAATGGTAAATAGACCATTATACTTTAGTATGGACAAAAATGGACATGGTTAGGTGAAATTTCAATGTTTAGCATTAAGGGCATTTTGGTAGTCTAGTAAATAAAGCCAAAATATCTAAAATAAATGTCTTCATCTTCTCAAATTAGTCCCCCGTAGCTGAACTTCTCAAGAAAGGCACAGCTAGGGTTTTGGCCGGTTCCAAGCTCGATTGTAAGTCCGTTCTAGCCCCGTTTTTAATGATTTTTATGTTTTTGAGATCCTTGTAACTTAATTTAGCTATTCTAGGGACTAATTTGAAAAGATGTCAAAGTCTAAAATTTTACCCATGTTAGATATTTGTGTATTTTGATTTTAAATGGTAGAAAATGTATGTTTGATGTTAGATAAACAATATTTACCAAGTGATTTTGGATGAAAATGCCTAAAAGGACCTATTTGTAAAAGTTGTAAAATATGAAGTAGAAGTGTAATTTAATGAAAAATGTGGGCTATTTTGAGTATGAAAATGGTTTGGCGAGGCCTGAGTTTGGAAGAAATTGACTATATTTCATTTTACGAGCCTAGGGACTAAAGTGTAAAATGTTGAAAAGTTAGGGGTAAAAATGTAATTTTGCCGTAATGTGATTTTTGGTTTGGATTGAATAATGTGAGTATTAAATGAGTTAAATTTGCTATTATAGATCAAGAAAAACGAAGTTCGGACCTAGATTGAGGGAAAAACAAAGTGTTTGGCGATTAGGTCCATTTTCACTATTTTTGTACCGAGGTAAGTTCGTATGTTAAAAATGCAATGTTATATTTGTATTTTAATATTTTGATATTGCATGGATTGTATAATTAATTCTATGAGCATATTCGACGAAGTTCCGACAAGTGAGAAAATCCCAGTTGAACCTTAGGAATAGATTAGGATACAAGTGACATGTCACTAGGAACCCATGTGATTATGTGGTTTATGTGTCCCGGGTGCTGGTCCTGTACGTCTAACTGGTAGCAGGGTATACCGGCATATGTTACGGATACCTGATAGCTTATGTGAACAGCACCGAGTAGCTACGTCATGACTGACAGCTTGTGTGAGCAGGCTAGTGGATAGCTCGAGAGCAAGCCTATATGTGTTATGAGATTTGTGGTATCATTGACTACTTATGTGGCACTTATGTGCAAGAATTCTGTGTATCCGATAGTATTTCAAGTGGTTCAACGGGTATGTCAAGGATGAGAAAGCATGTGATTATGTTACGAGTTGGTACAGGTATGTACGAAAAACTCAAAGAAAATGGATTCAATATATGATGAACTAGTGGTAAGAATGTGATTGAATAAGTTATGCTTATGAAGTTTTAATGAAATTTATGTTAGCACATGTTAGTTATTCATATGAAAAATGTATAATTAATGTTGTTTATTATTTGCATATGAACTTACTAAGCTTTATAGCTTACCCTTTTTTTTCCCTTATCTTATAGTGTCACCAAGCTAGCTCGGGACCGGTGGTCATCCGAGATCCATTCACACTATCAACCATTATTTTCGGTACCATTGAAATGTAAATATTTTGAATTATGGCATGTATAGGGACGTGGTCATTTTGTTATATGTGTCATTGGTAATGTGGCCAAATGTATTGGCTTATAATGGTTAATGATTTCATTTTGTATATGGCCATGAATGATTGCTTATGTTGGTAGAAGTATATTTATATGTTGATATCATTCATGAATGTGGAAACTTGCATGATTTGTATTGATAGATCATGATGTTTATGCATGTTAAAGGTTAGCATGTGGATGTGATCTTAATACCTTGGTTGTGGATGTTTTGGTTGCCTAAGTATGCCATGAATTGTGCCACTAAATTGGTGTAAGTGTAGGTGTAAATGAGGGTTACAAATGGCTTAGTAAATAGCCTTATTTTTGTCCACATGGGTACACGGGCATGTGTCTAGGCCGTTTGCGACACACGGCTTGCCCCACAGGTGTGTGTATTGGTCGTATCTCCTCTGCACCTTAATTTTGAGAAACATGATGCTCATAATTGAGCACACGGGCAAAGACATGGGCGTGTATCTCGGCCGTGTGAGGAACACAACCTCAGGCACGGGCGTGTGAAGTCTGCACCTATTTTAGGAAAAACCATGAAAATTAAATCGATCACACGGCCTAGCACACGTGCGTGTGACTTGGCCGTGTAATTTCAATTTGTTCATGAGTTATAAACAGAGAGTTACATGGGTTAGGGACACGGGCGTGTGTGACCACACGACCTGCCTACATGGGCATGTCCCAAAACCACACGGGCGTGTGGCCCCTGTTTATAACAAAAATTTTCTAAGTTTTGTAAAATTTTCTAAAGTTCTCAGTTTAGTCTCGAACCACTTCCAAAGCATGTTTTGGGCCTCGTAGGCTCGTATTAGGGACTTTATGATTGAACATGAATGGTTTTGATTTGGACGTAAATTTATGACTCGAAATTGCGTGAATGCTTGTGTTGTAAGTTGAGTAATACCTCGTACCCTGTTCCGGCGTTGAATACGGGTAAGGGGTGTTACGTTTAGTGGTATCAAAGCTACAGTTTAGTCGACTTTCAGACTAACGTAGCGTGTGTAAAAGTCTTGCTGTATATGCCATAAATGAACTGTGATAGTGTGATGACTCCAGACTACTTTAAATTGTGTTTTAATATAGTAAATGGATCCCAATCGAGTTGAAGCTGATGACGTAAAAAGTAATGCACCGGATCCCGCTCAAGGGACCGCGGCATATGAAAGTAGACCAATGACAATTGGTCAAGGAGGAGGGGCTAGGGAATCTTTCTTCCATATGATGAACGAGTGGTATATGGAGTTTGTTCGAACAAATCCGACTGCTCAACCCCTTCTACCCCCACCAATTCCTCAGCCGGTTCCTGTAGCTCTGCAAGGTATGGAATTTGTAAGATTGAATAAGCCTTCGGTTGATAAGATCCAAAAGTATGGGGCTGAAGATTTCATGGCTAATGTCGATGATGATCCCGAGAGAGCCGAGTTTTGGCTCGAAAACTCCATCAGGGTATTTGATGAACTATCTTGCACACCGGATGAATGTCTGAAATGTGCTGTGTCACTTCTAAGAGACTCAGCATACTGATGGTGGAAAGTTCTTGTGTCAGTAGTACCAAGAGAGAGGGTTAACTGATACGAACTCGATTCGGTGTTGATTCGAGTCGTTTAGATTGCCCAATCAAGAAATTGAGTATGTTGTACCTTGTTTCAAGAAAGGCTAAAAAAATGGGTAGAAGATAGGATCAAACAGAGGTTCAAAGAATGTTTAGGAAAGGAATGGATAGGTTTAGCTAAGGCAATGGCTGAACCAACAATATAGAGATTGTTGACCCAAGACTTACAAGTACTTACATGGATAAGAAAAGTGAAATCAGAAAATGAACCTTGACCCACTATCTAACGAGATAGGAACCAAAGGTATAACAAACGCCACAGTTAAAGTGATAAGTTCGGAAAACAAAGGAAGGATAAGACGCCACAAGCCTAGCTTGATAAGTCAGATCAGTCCCAAAAAGAACAAGGAGATTTAAACTCTCACAAGTTTTAAATACTTCATAAATTTATCAAAAGTCCTCCTACAATTAGCTGAAAACAAAGTGTTTATAGGCATGAGACAAACCTCAGCCGAATGGACACAAATATTCAACTTAATTGAGCTACTGATGAACTTAATTAAGCTAATTAAAGCTACAAGACCTTTAATGAAATCTAAACATATGTAACGACAATGGACAACATGTTTAATCTTCCCAATCAGCTAATAATTAGCTCTAATGAGCTAAATAAATTTGGTTTAATGCTTGATCAGCTAAAAAGGTCATAACAGCCTTTTAATTTCCCCTTGGGCAGCCGAATGGACAACAGCAAAAAAATAAATGTCATTTGGCACATGAACAACCTTCTTTGTGCAAATGCTTAAATATAACCAACCAAAAGTGTAAATGGACGAATTGGAACAGCCACCATCATGTGAAAAATGTTTGGAAACTGAATGGCTTGTGTGAATAACTCCTTATCCATTAAACTCTTCAAACATTTACTTGGAAAAGCTCAAAACAGAGGTTGGCCTTTAATTCATCTTCATAACAACTGAATTTATTACTCTCTTTAAATGCCCATCCATGTAACAGCTGGTTCAAATGATTAATTCACCTATAAGCACAATTAAACAAATTAAATGGCTGTAGCAAATTAATTAAGTTGGAACATATTAATTGCCGAAATTATTTAAACAACTAAATAAAATTAAAACAGCTTAATTACTTAAACTAAAATAACTAAACACATTACTAAGACATATATTAGCCAACGGTTCATTGATCAGAAACATAGGAGTTTTTAGAACTGAAACAGGGCCGAATGTCAGTAACTGAGTACGAGCGAGAGTTCGTCAGGCTTAGTAAGTATGCTCAAGAGTGTGTTTCCATCGAGGCTATCATGTGCAAAAGGTTCGAAGATGGGTTGAATGAGGATATCTGATTGTTAGTTGGAGTTCTTGAGCTGAAAGAATTTGTGGTGCTATTCGACCAAGCTTGTAAAGTTGAAGAATTAACTAAGGAGAAGAGGAAAGCTGAGTTTGAGGCTAGAGATGCAAGAAAAAGGCCGATGAGTAAGTCATTTCAATCTCAGTCTAAGAAATCGAGAGATTTGTATGCTCGTTCGAGTGCTTCAGTTGGGTATTCCAACAGAGATCGTGGGAAACAATATTTGGGTTCTAAAGCCCAAACTACGTCGATAACGAGTGTTGGTAATGTTAGATCCAATCGACCTGAATGTCAACACTGTGGTAGGCGACATCCTGGTGAATGTAGAATGAATGACTGGGCTTGCTTTAAGTATGGCTCACAAGACCACTTTATTCTGGACTGCCCTGAGATGGCTGAGAAAGACAAGATTTAGAATGCAAGATCGGGCAACACTACCACTAGAGCAAGACCACCAAGGAATACGGGGAATGCGACCAATAGTAAAGGTGCAACCAAAGATTCAACTGTAAGATCCGAGGCTAGAGCACTTGCTAGAGCCTATGCTATCCGTGCTTGCGAAGAAGCGATGTCTCCCGATGTTATCACTAGTACTTTTTCTCTCTATAATACTAATGTAGTTGCATTGATTGATCCTGGATCAAGTCATTCTTATGTTTTCATGAAATTGGTAGCTAGTAAGAGCTTGCCTGTTGAGTTTATGCAACACCCCTAACCCGTATCCGTCGCCGGACTAGGGTTACAAGGCATTACTTGACCTAACACAAATACTTTGATAAATGAATACCAATTCATACTATTATGATTGAATAGGTATATCCCATCTAATATCAAAACATTAACTTACATATCATAAATAATATCATTAACATCAACTAGCAAATCACTACACATTTGGTCATTCAAATGCAAAGGATGAATAGGCATATGGTAATTATTCATTTATTTCAATTTTATAATCAACATTACATTCAATCATATAACATTTCTGAACATATGCATCACTTTCGATTATGTACATTTCTCATTTCATTACCACCTACGATTATACCATTGACCAATATACTTATTCCACATTCAAGTATACTATAAATATAAATATCAAACCAACTCATTTATCTCATAGTTGCTTATCACATTCGGCATTAAGCATTACATATATATATATCATCAATAGCACACCTTAGCACTCATTTCCCATGACTGAATATACCATAGTACTCAATAGAAAATTTAGACTCCAAACTAGATCAAGACATGGCCAAACATTTCATTTTCACAAACTTGACATACGGTACATACATATAATTGTACATATGTTCATCACTTACCTTAACATACTATATGCATTATTCAAAATCATAAACATGCATTCGTACATGCCACACATATATATTATCAAGGTATAAAATTTCCAAAAATGCTTGCCACAAAACCGTACATACCTAAGCATTATAATCAAGTTTGATAATTTTAAACCAACCCATCACATAGTAATATGCCATTTATAATCTCATAAAACATACCTACGCAAATCAAGCTATATTCAAAACCTAAATTTCACAAACATATATATGCCAACTCAAACATATTCACTCAATTCAAGGATAGAAGTGAAGCCATTTTCGCATGGCATTATATACATCAAATTCAAAATATAAAGCCAAAAGAGTAGTTTAGCCTATACATGCCATAGTTCTCATAATTTATCTTATCAAAAGAGTACCAAAGATAGTCGATAGTGTGATTGACTTTGACGATGAATCCCCGAGCTCGAGCTTTGACTTAAAGATCTATAAAATAGTAAAATAACACATAGAGTAAGCTTATATAACTTAGTAAGTTATAAGCAATGGTTAAATAAACAACAATTCATTAGTCAAACTTTAATCAATTCAACTTAATCATAAAAGAATTCATAACCGCAAATGCATATAACATATTACCATGCAAACTTTACCAAATTCCATAGATCTCAAAAACCATATACTTACATACCATTTGTCCCTTTCGAACAAGTTCATAGATTAATGAATACATCACGTTCCTATAAATTCATGAAACAAGAGCAACTTACCTCATGGGTACTATATTACCAAGATATCATGCATCATTTTCATAAGTAATACTTCTCGGTTATCTCCATCAGTTAGTTAATGTTCTAATAGATCCGTAACTCCGCACACTTAGTGCAATTCAAGCAACGTATCGTACACTCAGTGCCGTTACTTGAAAAGAGCACACATAGTACCATCTTCTAGTAATGTATCACACACTTAGTGCCCTTACTCATTTTTTGCACACATAGTGCCATTCGACCGATTTCGCACACATAGTGCTCGGTGTATAAATTCGCACACATAGTGCCCATTAACTGATCTCCTCCTCTTCCACATGAACATATATAATCACATTGTGTACATATGAACATACATATATACACATATTCAAACCAAACCATTCTTCCTATGACTTACCATCATATTCGGCCACACTCATATATATACACATAGTTACTTATTCAATTACAACCAACACGTATTTCAAGGTCCACATTTAACTACTACTCAATACATAAGTATTCATCCAACTCAAATATATAACATTTCATACATAAATCAGCCACACATTCGGCTAATATATATATATATATATTGCCCAACATCACATTCGGCCTTAAATTATTTAATAAGCTTCATTCTATTTAACATATATACATTAATGTTGACTAAATAAAAAAAAATTCAATTAAACCAAATTGCTTATAAACTTACCTCGGAAATTGACAGTTTAGGCTTCTCGGCTATTCGTTCAACTTAGCTTTTCCTCGATCCAATCCCGTATCTTTTTGTTCTTGATCTAAACAATTCCAAATTAAATCCATTCAAAGATATTTTCATTCATTTCAATACAAAAATCACATAAATGGGAAAATTACCATTTTACCCCTGACATTTACAATTTTTACAATTTAGTCCCTAATACACAACTCACAAACTACTAAAAATTTGGCTACCATTCTTTAGAGCCTAATTTTCCTAGGGACTATATAAGTCCATATTTCTCATAAATTTCGCAATTCAACCCTCCAAAATAATATTTTCACAAATTAACCTTAATTAGCTAGATTCATCAAAAACTCAAGAACAAAGTATGTTCATCTAGCTCAAATCTTTCATTTAACACCATAAATCATCACAAAGCTCAACATATCATCCATGGCATATCTCACAAACATCACCAATGCTCAAAATTAATACATGGGCTTGATAGTAGAGTGAACAAAAATCTCAAAAATACAAAAATCATCAAAAATCTAAAGCTAAAACATAACTAATTTTGCTTGATGAGTGCCGAAACCCTTACTTGTTTTTCTTTTCTTTTTCTTTTGTTACTTTCGACCCCAAGAACAAAAAGATGAACATGCAAAATGCTTTGTCTTTTTTGTTTTATTATAATATGCCTTTATAATATTTATTTTATCATTAATATATTTTAACATATAAAACAATTATATATTATATATTATATATATAAAGTCACATTGCCGTCCACTATACTTATATAAAGGTCAAATTGCAACTTAAATACTCATGCAAAAAGAAGACAACTCAATTTAGCCACCTAATTTAATAAATGGCCACTTTTACAACTTACGCAATTTAGCCCTTTTCTTTAAATTGAACACACAAACGGTCAAATTAATTCACGAAGATTTTTGCACATGCACACTCATGAATCATAGACACCAAATATAATATATAAATATTCTATTGACTCGGATTTGTGGTCCCAAAACCATTATTTCTGATTAGGGTCAAAATCGGGCTGTTACAACTCTTCCCCCGAAAATCTTACCATTGAATAAGTGTGGGTAGTGTCCTTTCATTGATTCCTCGAGTTCCCAAGTTGCTTCCTCAACCCCGTGCTTATGCTACATTACTTTAACCAACGAGATTTTCTTATTTCGTAACTCTTTCACTTCACGAGCTAGGATACGAATCGGTTCTTCCTCATAGGTCAAGTCGGGTTGAACTCAATCTCTGATGGGCTAATCACATGAGAAGGATCGGATCGGTATCGACGAAGCATCGATACATGAAAAACATTGTGAATCTTGTCTAGCTCAGATGGCAACATAAGTCTGTACGCAACCGGCCCAATATGCTCAATAACTTCGTACAGCCCAATAAATCTTGGACTCAGCTTTCCTTTACGACCAAATCTAAGTATCTTTTTCCACGGCGAGACTTTCAAAAATACTCGATCACCCACTTGAAACTCTATACCTTTATGATTCAATTTCGCATACGACTTCTGACGATCTGAGGCGGCTTTCAAACTTTCGCGAATTACTTTTACTTTCTGCTCAGTCTCTCTAATTAAATCAACCCCGTGTATCTTGCTTTCGCTTAGCTCAGTCCAATATAGAGGTGTACACATTTACGACCATACAAAGCTTCATAAGGTGCCATTTTGTTACTTGATTGAAAGCTATTATTGTACGCAAATTCAATCAAAGGCAAGTATCGTTCCCACGTACCCTCAAACTCCAGAACGCAACATCTCAACATATCCTCGAGTATTTGAATAGCACGCTCGGATTGACCATCCGACTGAGGGTGAAAAGCAATACTGAAATGCAATTTGGTACCTAGAGCATCTTGCAGTTTATTCCAAAACCGCGATGTAAACCTCGGATCTCTATTCGAAACAATAGAAATAGGTACCTCGTGCAATCGTACGATCTGAGATATGTACAACTCAGCTAACTTATCAAGTGAGAAATCCGTATGTACCGAAATAAAATGGGTCGATTTCATCAATCTATCGATAATAACCCAGATTGAGTCTTTCTTACTCGGCGTCAACGGCAAACCAGACACGAAATCCATTGTGACTCGATCCCACTTCCACTCAGGTATCATAATCGGTTGAAGTAGTCCCGATGGTACTTGATGCTCGGCTTTCACTTGTTGACATATTAAACACTTTGAAACATAGTCTGAAATATCTCGTTTCATACCTTGCCACCAGTAATGCTGTCTCAGGTCGTTATACATCTTCGTACTGCCCGAATGAATCAACAATTTACTATTATGAGCTTCATCACAAATCATTCGAATCAACTGAGGGTTCTTAGGCACACATATCTGATTCTTAAACCGTAGACATCCCTCGGCATCTATCTGAAAATCTGAATTAGTACTCGAACCACATTGACTTCTTTTTGCTGTTAAGTCATTATCAACTTATTGAGCTTCGCAGATCTGTTGTACGAACAGTGATCTCGCTTTCAATTCTGCAATAATCACACCACCATCTGACATAGTTATATCCGCATTCATTACACGTAAAGCAAATAGTGACTTTCGGCTAAGTGCATCAACGACCACATTAGCCTTTCCCGGGTGATAATCAATCACAAGCTCATAGTCCTTTAATAGTTCCAACCATCGTCGCTGTCTCAAATTCAGATCTTTCTAAGTCATTAAATACTTGAGACTCTTGTGATCAGAGTAAACGTGACATTTCTCACTGAATAAGTAGTGACGCCATATTTTCAAAGCAAAAACTATGGCAGCCAATTCAAGATCGTGAGTCGGATAATTCTTTTCGTGCGGCTTTAACTGTCTCGAGGTGTAGGCTATGACTTTACCTTCGTACATCAAAACACAACCCAAACCATTTAAAGATGCATCGCTAAAGATAATGAACTCTTTACCCGACTCTGGTTGAACAAGCACTGGAGCTTCTGTTAGCAAGGTTTTTAGCTGATCAAAACTCTTCTGATATCTTTCTAACCACTCGAATTTAACGTGAAGCCGGAATAAGTTCGTGAAGAAATAAAAAAATCCAAAAAAAAAAAGTTGTAATTTTATTTTCTTGTATTTCAGCATATTGTATTTGACATGGTGAAAAAAAAAGAATTGCGAAAATTTGAAAAAAATACAAAAAAAAAAGATTTTGAAAAAAAATACGAGTATAAAAAAAAGTGTGGAAAATTTTTGAAAGTTTGCAAGTTTGTTTTCATTCTCTTCTACTATTTTCGATCACCGAGATCCGATTTTGCTCCCACTCCTTCAAAACCACCACGCCACACACACCCAAAATTTTTCTTTGTTTTAACCTACCCGATACCAAAAATTTCTTTTGTTTAGCCTACCCTATACCCGACATCAATCCTTTGTAAACATTTTTGTAGCCGATCTTCAAGCCGCACATAAGTCTTCGAAATGAAGTACGAATTTGCGAAAGCGAGAAAGAGCGGTAAAAGGCACGAGTATATTCATCAAAGAAAAAGCCTTATACGAGTGAAACACGAGCATGAGTGAAATTTTTCTTTGTGAGTGACTTGTGAGTTTTTTTTTTGTAGTGAGGTATTTTAATTTTTCTGTTCATTTTTTTTCTTTATAACATTTCCTTTTCAGAAAATAAATATGTCTCAAGAAGAGTTCTCATCCGATGATTATCAATACTTGTTGAACGGAATGCGAAGAATCGTGAACACCAAGTTTGACAAGTTACATGAGCGTTTTGATCGAATCGAGGAACGAGACCAGCAAGAATGGCTTTCTTAAAGTCGAAGGACGGATCAAGGTCGTCTCGAAGACACACTTTCGAAGAAAATTCGAGAAGAGACTGTGACCAAGATTCTTATTCCTCAAGAAGTTCGAGACGGTATGAATCAAACCACAAATTTGAAACTTTTCAAAGTTACCAACGAGGAAGTGAACATGGTTCATATGCGTCCAAGTATTCCTCTACGAAATATCATTCTCGAAGTGGTTCAAATCATTCGACGAGGAATTCAAGGCGAAACAAAGCGACCAACGAGTGTGAAGCCTATTACGAAGATGAATACGCAAGCACGAATTATTCGTCTTATGATTCCCAGATGTCACGATCAAAGAATCTTCCAAGAATCGATCGTGATATCTATAAGAACATCGCTTTGATCTTAGAATCAAATCCTTGTATCTTCGATTCTTTTGAAATATCTTCTTCTGGTAATCAAAATGAAAAAGAAAAGGAGAATAAAGAAAAAGAAAATAAAAATGAGAGAAAAGAAAATGAAGAAAGAAAAATTGAGAAAGAAAAAGAAGTGGAAAAGTGTTGGAAAAAGAAACGCGAGAACAAGATGAGCAAGAAAAAGAGTGTGGTTTTTCAGCTAACTCTTCAGACTTTTGTTCTTTTTCTGTTTCTTCATTTCAGGTGCCCAACGTATCGCACGATGATCTCCAACTTCAGTACCTTCCCGAAGAAAGGCGTTTTCATTTGATTGAAAAAGGTAAGGAAGGTAAGGAAGGTAAGTGCTTTGATGAGATTTAATCTCCACCGAATCTTTCTACTGTTTGTAATTATGTGGATAATTTTGTCATTTTCTATCCTTTGATTCGTTATAATGACTTAAAAGATGGTAAGACGGGTTTACCCCATAATAACCATTGTGAGCAAAGTGTGAAGGTGGAGTAACGTCTATTCGACAAGTGCAAGACTCAAGTAAGTATGACGATGAATTTTCTTTTAATCCTAATTTGTTTGATTGTGGATATTACGAGATTTGTTCATTGTCCAATACGAAATCTTTGAGTTTTTGTAAATCAGTTTTGAAACTTGTCAAGAATTTTGATCGTTCAATTTTGAATTTGCACAATTCCTATTAGTTTAACATGTTTTATTTTTCTAAACTGTTGTCACATCTTGAATTTAGTAAACAAAATCATGTTTTTAAACCGGGAATATGTTTTGTTTCATCTGGTATATCTTGTTGGAAAATCAATCAATCCCAATTGTGCTTGAAAAATTTCAATCATTTTGGAAATTGGTTCTAGGATAAGGTAACGAATTTTGTTCAATTTGTCTTCGAATTTTATTCGTTCCTTAAACAATTTTTATGGTTGTATTTGAAATTCACTTTCCATTTGAAAATGGTTGATTCGAATATGAAGCCTCGACTACACTATGTTTCCGTGGAGAGAAGGTTTGTTTTAATGTAGCAAGGTAAACTCTATCCTTATCTTTCTGGTCACAAAGGTAAGTCACTTGAAGACTTTGAACCGTTTTCATTCTCCTCGGATGTTGATAGAAATCATGTTACTGATTTCCCTTTTATAAATCATTTAGATCATGAAGTGCTTGAATGTCCTATTCTGCTTATTGATGGTCTATCTGTTTTAATGGTTGATAAAAAAATTCTTGTTTTTGATAATTGGCATGATGCAATTGTTAGCGAGCATATGTCCAAAGGTCAATTGCAAGGATTGATTGTGCGAGATCATGAATCATGTGAATTTGTTCTATTACTTGTTGGTGATAATTATGTTCAACTTTTTACCTACTACTCGCATTTCAATTCATGGAAGCAATTTAAGTTGGTTCAATGCCTTGATCCTTATGTAATTCTGTTTCAAACATTTGATAAGGCATTATTTCTTTTGTATGATAAGTTGATATTTTCCTTCCACATGCATCATACTTGTGTTGCTATGATTATGCGTGGATTGCAAATTTGTGTGAAGCCTTATTTGTTAATTCATGGTTATCCCTTTCAGGTGTCGCAATTACCATCCGCCCTGTTCGATCAAGGAAAGCAAGGTAAAAGGAACTATGTCCTCAAGAACCAACGGCTTGATTCGAGGACGAATCGCTTTCAAGAGGGGGTATGATGCGATCCTGGTCACATCATGGTTCGACTCCATCTGACACCATCGAGAGTGGCCTAAGCTCGAAGGGCCAAAGTGCAAAATGAAGTTGATTTCAGCTCAATTCTAGTTTTCTGAACCCGTTGCAACTAAATTAAACTCTTTATTTAATTTTAAGCTTTGCATTTTAAATATTTGCATTTAAGCATCTTAGTTTAATAAATGAGTTGCTGGTCATCATTTTAAACTCATCTTAGTTTAATTAATTGAGTTTCTTTTAATGAATTTAATTTAATAGTTGCTTCTTTAATTAATCTAGTTTCTAGGTTAATTTATTGATGCATGAGTTAAAGTTCATTTAATAATGCTTTACTTAATTAAACTAGTTGCTGGAATAAATAATGCTTAAGTGTTAGTTCATTTATTAAGTCTAGTTGCTGGAATAAATGATGCTTAAGTGTTAGTTCATTTATTTAAGTCTAGTTGCTGGAATAAATGAAGCTTAAGTGTTAGTTCATTTATTTAAGTTAGTTGTTAATTTGTTTTAAGTTTAATAATTGCATTAATGTGTCGGTTACATGTGTTAATTGCAGGTGACTTTTCAACTCACATCCATTACTTCTATGGGCTGTTATGTATTCAATAAAATGGCTTTTCAAGTGAATTCAGTTACACAAGAGGGGGCTGATATTAAGAGGCTTAATTCATCATTAAGAAGTTGTTTTATTAAATAAAGAAAAGCATTATGGTTCTTTGATTTCAACAGCCTCTTTGTCTTCAACTTCCATAACCGTTTGCTTCATGGTATTTACTACATGCAATCAATTCTCCTTCATTTGGCTGGTGACTTTTCAGGGGATCATGGAGACCTTAAAGGACTTTGACAAGCAATTTAATTGAAGAGTTAATCACATTGAATATGGGAGTTACATGGCTAGAATTCCAAAAGTTGAGACTTTTCATTTGGCTGGTGACTTTTTGGTTGATCATGGAGATCTCAAAGGACTTTGACAAGCAATTTAATTGAAGAATTAATCACATTGAAGATGGGAGTTACATGGCTAGAATTCCAAAAGTTGAGACTTTTCATTTGAGTTCATTATTAGCCTCATTAAAAGTGACCATTCAACTAGCTTCATTTGATACTATAAATACATGTAATCTACCTATTATTGTAGAACTTTAGACTTTTTGAACCTTAATCAAATTTTATGAACTTTGTGTAATTGAGTGAGTTTATCTCCTCTCCTTTTTTGTACAAGTTTTGTTAGACTTATCAAGCTTGCTTGTGGCGTCTTCAACTTGTTTGAACTTATCACCAAACCCCCTTTTGGTGTGGCGTTCATCGACCTATCTTCAACTTTCCACCTTAACCATATAAGAAACGGGGTGACACTGTTATCTAGTGTTGAATCTTTCTTAAGTTAAGTTCGTAATTCCACCTCCACCAAACTATCTTAATACATATCCTTATTATTTTTATTAAACCAAGCCCATCCAATAAATATCCATCATCCTTGTTTACTTCTTAGCCAAACCTATCTCCATAACTTAACCAATTTCTAAACCCTTTTGATAAGCTTCCGCAACTTTTGCCTAATTTCACCCTTTTCGGACAATTTTCCAATTACTCTTCATAGACGATTGGGCAACTTCACATATGACTCGACTCAGCCCCGAGGTGGATCGTATCACGAAGAAAGATGGTCCATTAGACTTCGTATCGATTATCGACAGCTCAACAAGGTAATGATAAAGAACAAGTATCCTTTGCCAAGAATTGATGACTTGTTTGATCAGTTGAAAGGGGCAACTGTGTTTTCGAAGATTGATTTGAGATCTTGCTACTACCAGTTGAGAGTTAAAGAGTTGGATGTATCGATTACCACTTTCTTGCAACACCTCATACCCGAGTCCAAAGCTGAGACCGGATACGAGACATTACTATGCTCGAACTTTCTTAAACATGCACTTACGGCTGTAAAATTTTATTCTGAATTAAAACTTCTCTTTCTTAGTCTAATCATACATTTCATGGGCCTACGAGGCCTTAAACACATATATGGAAACTTTCAGAACTTAATTGAAAACTTTTCATTAAAACAGGGGTCACACGCCCATGTGCCTTGGGACACGCCCGTGTACCCCTAAGACATGCCCATGTCTTCCAACCGTGGTCGACACTGACTATATTCACACGGCCTTGACACACCTGTGTCTTCCAACCGTGGTCGACACTGACTATATTCACACGGCCTGGGGCACACGCCATGTTCTGACCGTGTGTCACACATGGTCTAAACAAACGGGCGTGGGAAGTGGGAAGAGCCCGTAGCCTATTCTGACTTAAGGTACTAAGGTGCAGGGGACGCACAGCCTAGACACATGCCCGTGTGTCTATCCTTGTGGGCACTTGAAGGCTATTTACCAAGCCAATTGCCACCCTGAAATCAAGATCAATCTCATATTCAATTCAACAACTCAAATTACTACATCTTTCATGAACAATACTACATGCTTCATTGATATCAATAAACATACATACTTAGTCAATCTTGGCCAATCACTTAGCCATATACAAAAGAATAATAAACTTGATAGCCCATACTTTTGCCCTTTTTAAGACATATTCTCAAAACGAAATGTTTCCTATACATGCCATACTTAATATAAACATCTTGGCTATACCAAAATAATGATTGATAGTGTGCTCTGAGCTCCGATGACGATGATCCACGAGATTAGCTTGGCGAGACTACATGGAATGAAAGAATAAAAGACGTAAGCATTTAGCTTAGTAAGTTTGCATATAATGCAAATAGTAACATACTTGTTTAACATAAATCATTTGCCATAAACAATGGCATCATAAATTCAGCTATTTAAGCTTACTTACTATTACTGATTCCTACATATCTCATGATACTTACTAGTCTCATGCTCGTGAGGTAAACAAGGTACCTGTATCACTTGATCACATAGATCAGCATACTTTACGACAATAATCATAATCTCTAATTCATCACTCATAACATGAATAATACTCATTTCCAACTTGATAATATCTTTGCTTACTAAATTTTCTTGCTATCTCATTTAAGCTTTACTCATTTTCCCGATGAATTTCTATGAAGAACCGAGGATACTGAATCTCATACCATACCAAGAATTATGTCAAACTCACCAAATGGTAGCAACATAACGTTTGCCTTAAAGTAATAACCTCTAATCATCAATAGGCAATCTTTACATACTTCATCAACTAACACATTCTTGCCTAAAGGATTAGACACCTTAATCACAAATTCTGTAGACTCTATAGGCATACTCATACTAGATACTAGTTTCATACAAATGTAAGAGTGTGTGGTTTCGGGATCTATTAAAGCAATAACTTTGATATCATAAAGAGAAAAGGTACCCGTAATAACATCAGGAGAAGATGCCTCTTTGCGAGCGCGAATGGCATAAGTCCTTGCAAGCGCCCTACCCTCGGGTCTCGCGGCCTGCTCTCTATGGTTACCTCTTCCACTTGCCCCACTTCCCAGGTTCCTCTGCGGTCTTCCTCTAATCATACTCCCTGATCTTGGGTTCTGAGTTCTCTCTTCTTTTGTTGTCTCAGGACAATCCTTTATGTAGTGGTCTTGGGAACCGCATCTAAAACATTCATTTTAATGTGCTCAGCATTCTCCCAAATGACGTCTGCCACATTATGGGCATTCAGGTATATCCGATTGGATGTTCCCCACACTAGCAACTGAAGTCATCTGTGCTTTATTTCCCAAATACTGCTTACTTTTGTCCTTCCTTGAAAACCCAGTGGAAGTTGTCGATCGGGTGGAGAAATCTCTTGACTTCTTGGATGAGGATTGGAATGACTTATTCCACTGTCTCTTTCTAGAGTCACGAGACTCCATTTCAGATTTTCTCTTCTCCTTTACTAGCTCTTCGGCTTTACAAGCCCTCTCTACTAGCACAACGAATTCCTTTAGTTCTAAGACAGCAACAAACAATTTGATGTCATCATTTAGTCCATCTTTGAATCTTTTACTCATGATGGCCTCAGTAGACACGCATTCTCGAGCGTATTTGCTGAGCCATACAAATTCACGCTCATAATCAGTCACAAACATCTTGCCTTGCTTCAGTTCTAGAAATTCCTTCCTTTTCTGGTCCACAAACCTTGGTACTACCGATACCAAGGTGTTCCACCATTGATAGGTAGAATCTCTTAAAAGAGAAACTACACACTTCATGCATTCTTCAGATGTGCATGACAACTCATTAAATACCCCGATGGTATTTTCTAACCAGAATTCAGCCTTCTCTGGACCGTCATCTCTTTTAGCCCAGAATTCTTTCTGCCCCATGTTTCCTGATCCTATCAACTGGACGTTTGTCTCCTCTTACCACCTCTACTACTTGAGAGGCTACAGGGATAGGTTGTGGAATAGGCAGGGGTGGAGGGGGTTGTGCATTCGGGTTCGTATGAACGAACTCCGTATACCATGTGTTCATCATATGGAGGAAGACTTCTCTAGCCTCTTCTCCTCCTCCTTGACTCACCGTAGCAAGTAGCAAGTATACCATGTGTTCTCATTCTCGTTCGGCACCATCCCTTCAGCGGGAGCTGGCGCGTTACTTTCTATGTCATCCGCCACAGCTCTTTTAGGATCCATTTACTATATGTATAAACATAATTTAGGTCGTCAGGAGTCGTCACACTATCATTATAAAAACATTCTTACGTATGGCATGTATAGCTAGACTCGTGCTCATGCTACGTTAGTCTTAAAATTGACAAAACCGTAGCTCTGATACCACTAAATGTAACACCTCATACCCGAGTCCAAGGCTAAGACTGGATACGAGACATTACTATGCTCGAACTTTCTTAAACATGCACTTACGGCTGTAAAATTTTATTCCGAATTAAAACTTCTCTTTCTTAGTCTAATCATACATTTCATAGGCCTACGAGGCCTTAAACACATATATGGAAACTTTCAGAACTTAATTGAAAACTTTTCCTTAAAATAGGGGTCACACGCCCATGTGCCTTGGGACACACCCGTGTACCCCTAAGACATGCCCATGTCTTCCAATTGTGGTCGACACTGACATATTCACACGGCCTTGACACGCCCGTGTCTTCCAACTGTGGTCGACACTGACTATATTCACACGGACTGGGGCACACGCCCATGTTCTGACCGTGTGTCACACACGGTCTAAAGAAACGGTCGTGGGAAGAGCACGTAGCCTATTCTAACTTAAGGTACTAAGGTGCAGGGGACGCACGGCCTAGACACGTGCCTGTGTGTCTATCCATGTGGGCACTTGAAGGCTATTTACCAAGCCAATTGCCACCCTGAAATCAAGATCAATCTCATATTCAATTCAACAACTCAAATTACTACATCTTTCATGAACAATACCACATGCTTCACTGATATCAATAGACATACATACTTAGTCAATCTTGGCCAATCACTTAGCATATACAAAAGAATAATAAACTTGATAGCCCATACTTTTGCCCTTTTTAAGACATATTCTCAAAATGAAATGTTTCCTATACATGCCATTCTTAATATAAACATCTTGGCTATACCAAAATAGCAATTGATAGTGTGCTTTGAGCTCCGATGACGATGATCCACGAGATTAGCTTGGCGGGACTACATGGAAAGAAAGAATAAAAGACGTAAGCATTTAGCTTAGTAAGTTTGCATATAATGCACATAGTAACATACTTGTTTAACATAAATCATTTGGCATAAACAATGGCATCATAAATTCAGCTATTTAAGCTTACTTACTATTACTGATTCCTACATATCTCATGATACTTACTAGTCTCATGCTCGTGAGGTAAACAAGGTACCTGTATCACTTGATCACATAGATCGGCATACTTTACTATAGTAATCATAATCTCTAATTCATCACTCATAACATGAATAATACTCATTTTCAACTTGATAATAGCTTTGCTTACTAAATTTTCTTGCTATCTCATTTAAGCTTTACACATTTGCCCAATGAATTTCTATGAATAACCGAGGATACTGAATCTCATCCCACATATAACTCGATGCCAAAGCCATATCCTAGATATGGTCTTACATGGGATCTCTCATCTTGGTATCGATGCCATGTCTTGACATGGTCATATTTGGTATCTTTACTCATGAACTGGTCAATGCCAAGCCTTGGCTTGGACTTACATGAATCTTCCTTGTTACTCACCAATGCCATGCCTTGGCTTGGACTTACATGGGATCTCTATCTCATGATAGTTTTTCAATGCCAAGACTTGTCTTGGACTTACATGACATATTTGCTTGGAGACTCACCAATGCCATGCCTTGGCTTGGGCTTACATGGGTCTTCATCTCATAATAACTCTTCAATGCCAAGACTTGTCTTGGACTTACATGATAACTTTGCTTGATTGCCGATGCCATGCCTTGGCTTGGTCTTATACGGACTTTCTTATCTCATGTGGTAGATCGAGTATCCTAAGTAATTCAACTTCAATCGAGACTTTCTCATGCTTAACCTCATTGATTTCTTTATTTAACATAGCATTAAGCATTTCTATAGTAATAATGTACGTTACACTAAGCAATTCAATGATAGTAATCAAAAAGCTTAGAAATCAAACAAACTTACCTCGATATACAAAATATGTGTAGATATGCAATTTAGTCCTCGACTTTGTTCTTGCCTCGGTTTCGATTCGGGCTTCATTTTTCTTGATCTATAATAATATTTTAGATCATTTGATAATCACATTGACTAAATTGAATCTTAACTCATACTTTGGCAAAATTACAATTTTGCCCCTAAACTTTCTCATAATTACACTTTTGCCCCCATGCTCGTAAAATAATTTTCATACTACTTTCTTAAACTTCATGCTTAACTGATTCATTAGCTCAACTATAGCAATAACAAATTCTCACTATTTCTACCATGTATGACAAATTTCATAACTATTACAAACTAGTCCTTACTAGCATTTTTCATGAAATTTATTTAGGAAAAGATGTTTATCTAACATCAAACTCTCATAATCTTTATTAAAACATTATTTTACAAACATGTCATACATGGGTAGATTTTTGAACATGCATCTTAGCTCATCTTATAGCTAAAATTAGCTAATTCATAATACGAGGACTCCAAAAATATGAAGAATATTAAAAACGGGGCTAAAATGAACTTACTAGCAAGCTTGAAAAATTGAAGAACCCTAGCTATGGCTTCCTTCAAATTTTTGGCACTTGGGGAAGAAGATGAGAATGATTTTTGTCATCTTTTTCCCTTATTAATCATTTAATTAATAAATGACCAAAATGCCCTTCTCTATACAATTTCACCATTTACTCACCCATGTCTATTTTTGTCCAAAAATTATAATTTGGGAAAATTGCTATTTACGGACATCTAATTAATATTCTAAAGCTATTTCATACAAAAAGCTTCTAGAAACTCATATTTTGCAACTTTTGCAATTTAGTCCTAATGGACCCTTTAATGGAAATTTCCATAAAATTTCTACATGAAACTTTCATATTATCAAGCAAACATCTCAAATACGGGCTGTTACATTTTCAAACAAGGTACAGGCATTATGAATTTCTTGTCATGCCTTTCGAACTAACTAATGCTCCTGCTATTTTTATGGACTTGATGAACCGAATCTTCCGACCATATTTAGTCAAATTCGTGGTTGTGTTTATTGACGATATCCTGATTTATTCTCGAGATGAGACTGAGCATGCCAAGCACTTAAGAACTGTATTGTATACTTTGAAGGATAAGAAATTATTTTCTAAATTCAGTAAAAGTGAGTTTTGGCTCTGAAAAGTCAGATTTTTGGGACATATTGTTTCAGGAGATGGTACTCGGGTTGATCCGAGTAAGATTTTGGCAATTGTTGATTGGAAGCCACTGAGAAATGTATCATAGGTTAGAAGCTTTTTGGGCTTAGCCGGCTATTATCGGCGATTTGTTAAGGGTTTTTCGATGATCACTACTCTTATGACTAAGCTATTGCAAAAAGATGTTAAGTTTGAATGGTGTGAGAAATGCTAAAAGAGTTTCGAACAGTTGAAAGCCTTATTAACGGAGGCGCCAGATTTAGTGCAACCTGAATAGGGAAAAGAATTTGTGATTTATAGCGATGCGTCACTGATGGATTAGGATGTGTATTGATGCAAGATGGCAAAGTGATAGCCTATGCCTTGAGACATTTGAAACCACATAAGAAGAATTATCCGACGCATGATCTAGAACTGGCTGCCATAGTGTTTGCTTTGAAGATTTGGAGACATCATTTGTACGGTGAGAAGTGTCGTATCTTTACCGATCATTAGAGTTTAAAGTACTTGATGACTCAAAAGGATTTGAATTTGCGACAACGAAGATGGCTTGAGTTGCTAAAAGATTATGAGTTGGTAAGTGACTACCATCCCGGAAAGGCGAATGTAGTCGCAGACGCTATGAGCAAAAAGTCCTTGTTTGTCTTGAGGGCTATGAATACGAGGTTGACTTTATCTGAGAATGGTTCGGTTCTAGCTGAGTTGAGACTGGTGTTTCTTCAGCAAATTCGCGAAGCTGAGAGAAGTGATAAAAAGCTTCAAACTAAAAGAGTTTAGTTTGAATTGACTAGTGATTCGGACTATCAAATTAGGACCGATGATTGGTTGATGTTCCGAGGTAGGATTTGTGTATCGAAAGATACTGAGCTTATTCAGAAAATTCTTCATGAGGCACATAATGGTTGTTTATCTATTCATCCGGGCAGTACGAAAATGTATAATGATTTGAAGAAATTGTATTGGTGGTCAGGTATGAAACGAGATATTTCAGATTTTTTCTCGAAATGTTTGATTTGTCAACGAGTAAAAGCCGAACACTAAGTACCTTCGGGTTTACTTCAGCTAGTGATGGTACCGGAGTGGAAATGGGATAGAATTATAATGGATTTCGTAACGGGTTTACCTTTGACTCCGAAAAAGAAAGATGTCGTTTGGGTCGTTGTTGATAGATTGACGAAATCGGCTCATTTTATTCCGGTACGTACAGACTATTCACTTGATAAGCTAGCTAAATTGTACATTGACGAGATTGTTAGATTGCATGGGGTTCCTATTTCTATTATTTTGGATAGAGATTCGATGTTTACGTCGAGATTTTGGAAGAAGTTGCAAGAATCTTTGGGTACAAAGTTAAACTTTAGTATCGCATTTCATCCGCAAACCGACTGTCAATCAGAAAGAACGATTCAGATTCTCGAAGATATACTCCGATGTTGTGTTTTAGAATTCGGAAGTAGTTGGGAAAAATATCTACCTTTAGTCGAATTTGCTGATAACAACAATTTTCAGTCAAATATAAAGACGACACCGTATGAGGCATTGTATGGCCTCAAGTGTCGAACTCCGTTGTACTGACCGAGCTCAGTGATAGACAGATTCACGGGGTTTATTTGGTTAGAGAAACGTAAAAAAAGTGAAAGTAATTCGCGATTGTTTGAAAACAGGTTCAAATCGAAAAAAATCCTACGTGGATTTGAAAAGAAAAGAGATTGAGTTTCAAGTTGGTGATAAAGTATTTTTGAAAGTATCTCCGTGGAAGAAAATTATTAGATTTGGTCCCAAAGGCAAGTTGAGTCCGCATTTCATTGGGCCGTATGAGATAGTTGAAAGAATAGGACCAGTGGCATATCGGTTAGCTTTGCCGTCAGAGTTTGAAAGGATTCACAATGTATTTCATGTGTTGATGTTGCGACGTTATTGATCAGAACCTTCGCATGTAATTTCTCCGACAGAGGTTGAGATTCGACCCGATGTGACTTATGGTGAAGAACAGATCAAGATTTTGGCTTGGGAAGTCAAACAATTGATAAATAAAAGTATAGCTCTAGTGAAAGTTTTATGGCAATGACATGGGGTCGAAGAGACTATGTGGGAACCTGAGGAAGCTATGAGAAAACTATACCCAAACCTCTTTTATGGTAAGATTTTCGAGGACGAAAATACCTAAGGGGGAGAGTTGTAACATGATTTTGGGTCTAGCTGAAACAGTGGTTTCGGGACCACAAATCTAACGCGGTAAAATTTATTTTTATTATATTTTTATGGTCTACAGTTTTAAGGAATGATTTCGTGAAAATTTCGTTCGAAAATTATGACGTTTGGGCACTCAATTTAGTTAAAAGGACTAAATTGAAAAAGGTGCAAAATGTGTGTTCTAGAAGCTAGAGGTGTCTAATTGCTATGAGATCTTAAATTAGAGGTCCTTCAATGGTAAATAGACCATTATACTTTAGTATGGAAAAAATGGAAATGGTTAGATGAAATTTCAATGTTTGGCATTAAGGGCATTTTGGTAATCTAGTAAATAAAGCCAAAATAACTAAAATAAATGTCTTCATCTTCTCAAATTAGTCCCCCATAGCTGAACTTCTCAAGGAGGGCACAGCTAGGGTTTTGGCCAGTTCCAAGCTCGATTGTAAGTCCGTTCTAGCCCCGTTTTTAATGATTTTTATGTTTTTGAGATCCTTGTAACTTAATTTAGCTATTCTAGGGACTAATTTGAAAAGATGTCAAAGTCTAAAATTTTACCCATGTTAGATATTTGTGTATTTTGATTTTAAATGGTAGAAAATGTATGTTTGATGTTAGATAAACAATATTTACCAAGTGATTTTGGATGAAAATGCCTAAAAGGACCTATTTGTAAAAGTTGTAAAATATGAAGCAGAAGTGTGATTTAATGAAAAAAGTGGGCTGTTATGAGTATGAAAATGGTTCGGCTAGGCTTGGGTTTTGAATAAATTAATTTTATTTCATTTTACGAGCCTAGGGACTAAAGTGTTAAATGTTGAAAATTTAGGGGCAAAAATGTAATTTTTTCGTAATGTGATTTTTGGACTGGATTGAATAATATGAGTATTAAATGAGTTAAATTTGCTATTATAGATCATGAAAATCGAAGTTCGAACCTAGATCGGGGGGAAAACAAAGTGTATGACGATTAGGTCCATTTTCACTATTTTTGTACCGAGGTAAGTTCACATGTTAATAATGCAATGTTATATTTGTATTTTAATGTTTTGATATTGCATGGATTGTATAATTAATTCTATGAGCATATTCAACGAAGTTTCGACAAGCGAAAAAATCCCGGTTGAACCTTAGGAATAAATTAGGATACCAGTGACATGTCACTAGTAACCCATGTCATTATGTGATTTATGTGTCCCGGGTGCTGGTCCTGTACATCCTACCAGTGGCTGGGTATACTGGCATATGTTGTGGATACCTGACAACTTGTGTGAACAGCACCGAGGAGCTACGTCATGACTGACAACATGTGTGAGCAGGCCCGTGGATAGCTCGAGTGCGAGCCTATGTGTGTTATGAGATTTGTGGTAGCACTGACTACTTATGTGGCACTTATGTGCAAGAATTCCGTGTATCCGATAGTATTCCAAGTGGTTCAACGGGTATGTCAAGGATGAGAAAGTATGTGATTATGTTGCGAGTTGGTACATGTATGTACGAAAAACTTAAAGAAAATGGATTTGGTATATGATTAACTAGTGGTAAGAATGTGATTGAATAAGTTATGCTTATGAAGTTTTAATGACATTTATGTTAGCACATGTTATGTTATTCATATGACAAATGTATAATTAATGTTGTCTATTATTTGCATATGAACTTACTAAGCTTTACAGCTTACCCCCTTTCTTTCCCTTATCTTATAGTGTCACCAAGCTAGCTCGGGATAGGTGGTCGTCTGATACGAATCGTCTCGGGTTTGAAGACGAATCGTAAATGTTGCCCGATCGTAAATTAGGTAGTTTTTTCTTTATAGATAACAAGAGGGGTAATTTAATGATAATAGTTTGGAAAATAAAATAATTAAGGGGTTGGGATGGATTCGGATTTGAAGCAAGAAAGAACCTTTAATATATATATTAAAGACCCGAATCTTATAAGCTTCAAATAGATGAAAGGAGTTTGAATAAAACCGAGACCCACTATCTAGAAAGATAGGAGCCAACGGTACAGATAAATGAACGCCACACCCGAAAGGATGATAAGTTTGAAACAAGGATAGAATGACGCCGCTAGGAACTAGATAAGTCAATTCGAACCTTGAAGAATTAGGAGAGTGAATTAAACTCACCAAGAAAAATATTCATTCATTCAAAAATCCAAAAGTACCTTACAACTGACCAGACACAAACTATTTATAGAAAACATTTTTAAAGTTCTCATGGAAAAGGCATTGCCGTCCATATTTAATTCATAGGCTTCCACTAATTCTCTACACTTGCAAATTTCCAACTTGTTTATTCACCCACAATACCCATGTTGCCGTCCAAGTCCATCTCCCATCTTTGATTATTTTACTCAACACTATCTCCATGATATGTTATTTAATGCAAGCCAAGGCTCCACCCAAGGTAAGTCGTCCATGCTTCACTAAGCACCACACATGCACATGGATAAATTAAACAATTGTGCTTTCTATCATACTCCAATTAAAAGATAAAAATTCAGCTTCATTCCATCCCCTATCATGCCGTCCAACTATCCCTCCAATAACAATTGGTTTTCATTATTTTATTCATGTCAAACATTCCCGATTATCCATGCTTCCACTCACCCATAATATTCTTATTCTCATTCCAATATTGCCGTCCATGCTCCACTAGTCACACACATGCTCTATTTTTTTTATGTTTCACACAAGCACATGTCTTATTTGTTTATAGCTTCCTTAGTTGTTGTCGTTCCATACTCTATGTTCTTAGCAATTTTAAATTCTTTCCATCATGCTCTATTTTGCAAACTTGTGCCGTCCCATACTCTAAGTCTTGCATGTGATATTCAATCATTTTAAAATTCATTCACTCATGCTCCATTTTGTAAGCTAGTGCCGCATGCTCCATGTAAGTGCCATCATGTTGATTAATTTATTCCAAAGCCACATACCTTGTGCTGTCCATGCATTTCCACATCACCATTTCATGCTCCAATTTTATAGTGCTCCACATTATTCCTCATTTTTAATTTTGCCTTGCCGTCCACCTTTGTTTGATTCCAATTGTACTTGGCCGTTCCACCATATCTTGTCTTCATTATTTATTCAATCTATAATTTGTGATCGTCCAACATGCACCAATCTTGCGTAAGCTTCATTAGAGTACTCCACATCTGGCGACACCTACAAAACATATAAACCAACATCAGTAGAATTCAGCTGAACAAAGTGAGCACAAAAATTTAAACACTTTATTAAACACTTGGTAAAAACGAAGGTTAACAAGACACACTAACGTTCAACTTCGACAAAGGACATATTAAGAACTCGTACTATCTAGATGAAATAAGAAAATGCAGCAAACTAATAAATGACTGAAGATAAATTAAACACGTATAATAAAGTGTTAAATAAACTAGCAGTCGAACTAGCTAGTATATTCAACTTCAAATAAATTGTAACAGTTCAGCATGTTCTTGGGCTCTTTTCTTCCTGTATTCCAAATTTGTGCCACCAAAGCCGACATGGCATCTTTGAATTGTTTAGCACGGGTGCGCGTAATTGGTCCATTAGGTAGCTCGATTGGGTATTGGTTGACTTCTGTCACAGGCTTCTTCGGTGAGTTCGTATCATCCCCTCCCTCTTTAAGTTGATTCGTCTTCGAATCATCACCTACATCGAAAGGAGACAGATCAGAGTCCAATTTATAATAGTTGTCATTTATTCACTCAAGGACTTGAAATGGACCATCTCCCCTCAGAAGAAGTTTGGATCTCTTTGCGTGGGAAACCTTTCTTTGCACATATGAACCCAAACCTAGTCCCCCGGTTCAAAGAGAATGCGCTTACGGCCTTTGTTGGCTCGTTGCTCGTACTCCTTAGTTTTTGCCTCTATGTTGTCCCTAACCTTTTGGTGCAACTGTTTAATATATTCAGCCTTGCGTTTTCCATCTACATGCACAAGTTGATTAGAAGACAAAGGTATTAGATCAAGTGGTGTTAATGGATTAAAACCATACACAACTGCAAATAGGGAAAACTTAGTAGCAGAGTGTATAGAGCGATTGTAAGCAAACTCCAAGTGTGGCAGGCAATCTTCCCATGTCTTTAAATTCTTTCGAATGATTGCTCGAAGCAATGTTGAAAGAATTTGATTTACCACTTCGGTTTGACCGCTCGTTTGCGGGTGGCAGGTGGTAGAGAATAGTAACTTGGTTCCTAATCGTCCCCACAATGTCCTCCAAAAATGGCTAAGAAATTTCGCGTCCCGATTAGACACGATTGTCTTAGGCATGCCATGCAACCTGACCACTTCTTTAAAAAAAAAAGATTAGCAATATTCACAGCATCATTAGTTTTATGGCAAGCTATAAAGTGAGCCATTTTAGAGAATCTATCCACAACCACAAATATCGAATCTCGGCCATTCTTACTTCTTGGCAAGCTGAGTACAAAATCCATAGAAACATCAGTCCAAGGAGTTTCAGAAATGGGTAAAGGCTTATACAAACCGTGGGATGAGTTTGAGATTTAGCCTTTTTACAGGTAACGCATCTCCCACAATATCGTTCTACATCTCGTCACATCTTAGGCCAAACAAAAGTGCTCTTGGAGGGTGGCTAAAGTTTTAGCAACTCTAAAATGTCCCATCAATTCGCCACTATGAGCTTCATCTACTAACACCTCTCGCACAGATCCTTGCGGAATGCATAGTTTACCTTCTCGAAACAGATATCCGTCATGGCGGTAGTATTTCTTGTAGGCTCCCTTTTCACATAACTTGAAAAATTCACCAAAGTCATTATCATTCGCATATAGGTCCTTAAGAAATACAAACCCCATCAATTTAGAATCTAGCACATTTAACAAGGCATACCTTCGGGATAGTGCATCAGCAACTAAATTTTCCTTACCTTTTTTGTATTTAATGACATAAGGAAATGATTCGAGAAATTCTACCCACTTAGCGTGTCGCTTGTTGAGTTTATGCTGCCCCCTTAAATACTTCAATGACTCGTGGTCGGTATGAATCACAAATTCTTTGGGCAGTAGGTAGTGCTGCCACGTTTCCAAGGCTCGAATTAGAGCATACAATTCCTTGTCATATGTCGGGTAGTTTAAGACAGCATCGTTGAGCTTCTCGCTGAAAAACGCAATGAGGCGTTCGTCTTGCATGAGTACGGCGCCAATACCTAACCCTGAGGCATCACATTCTAACTCGAAAGTTTTGTCAAAGTTTGGTAAAGCTAATAATGGTGCTTGAGTCAAACAGTCTTTAATTTTCAAAAATGCTCTCTCTTGTTCTTCTTCCCAAACAAAGTTAGAATTCTTACGGATTACACCGGTTAATGGTGCGGCCAACATGCTGAAATTCGGTACGAACCGTCGATAAAAGCTAGCCAGTCCATGAAAGCTTCGAACTTGGGAAATATTTGTCGGACGGGGCCATTCTTGGATCACCTTAACCTTCTCTTGATCAACTTCAAGGCCTTCCGAACTGACAACAAATCCTAAAAACACAATTTTGTTAGTACAAAATTCACATTTCTGCAAATTTGCATATAAGGTCTCTTTTCGCAAAACTTCTAGGACAGACTTTAAATGTTTCACCTGCTCATCTAAAGTTTTACTATAGACAAGTATGTCGTCAAAGTATACGACACAAAATCTACCGATGAATGATCGCAACACGTGGTTCATGAGTCGCATGAACGTGCTTGGGGCATTTGTTAGCCCGAATGGCATAATGAGCCATTCATAGAGTCCTTGCTTCGTCTTGAAAGCAGTCTTCCACTCGTCACCCTCGCGCATACGTATTTGGTGATATCCGCTTTTAAGGTCGATCTTTAAAAATAAGCTCGCTCCACTCAATTCATCGAGCATGTCATCCAATCGCGGGATGGGGTGTCGGTACTTGATCGTGATCTTGTTGATGGCTCGGCAATCTACGCACATCCTCCATGTTCCATCTTTCTTGGGAACTAACAAGACGGGCACAGCACAAGGGCTTAAGCTCTCGCGTACATAGCCCTTTTCTAGAAGTTCATTCACTTGTCTTTGAAGTTCCTTCGTCTCTTCTGGATTGCTTTGGTAAGCTGGTCTATTTGGAATTGCGGCTCCCGGCACAAAGTCTATTTGATGTTCTATCCCACGAATAGGAGGCAACCCACTTGGAATCTCTTCCGGGAATATGTCTCGGAATTCCTGTAATAAAGACAAAATAGGGGAAGGTAACTTGTCATCAAAATCGTTAGTTCCAAAGAGACTTTCCTTGTACATAAGTACCAACAGAGGCTGTTTTAGTAACATAGACTTTCGAACATCTTTTTCCTTAACATAAAAACTTTCTTTTTCACTCTCGTCTTTTGTTTCCTTTTCTTTGTGTTCGAAATCTCCTTTTTTATCACTCATTCTTTTGCCTTTCTTCTTTTCTTCTTTTTTTTCTCATTTTTCCGCTCACTTTCTTTTAATTTTTCAATTGAAGCCTTCATCTTCAATTGATCTTCATAAACTTGCTTGGGTGTTAGCGGAGCTAATGTCACGTTCCGGCCCAAATACTTGAAGGTGTACGATTGGTGTAGCCATCATGGATTGCTCACTTGTCGAATTGCCAAGGTCGCCCAAGCAGGAGATGTCCTGCTTGCATCGGTACCACATCGCACAAGACCTCATCTTGATACTTCCCTATTGCAAAGGAGACCAAAAATTGTTTTGTGACCTTAAGTTCTCCCCCGTCGTTAAGCCATTGCAGTTTATACGGATGGGGATGTTTGGTGGTAGTCAATCCGAGTTTCTCCACCAATATGGTGCTGGCCACATTAGTACAGCTTCATCCGTCAATAATGATGCAACAAATCTTCCCTTGTACTTGGCAATGCGTATGGAAGATGTTTTCGCGTTGTTGTTCATTTTCGACGCCTTGTAAGCTAAGACTCCTTTTTACCAATAAGATCTCTCCATTTTCGGCTTGTTCCACTTCTTCCTCATCTTGGGACGTCTCACTGGATTATCTTCCCTTTCACTTTCAGATTCAATCTCACCATTATCTCGAATAAACATAGTGTTTCGGTTTGGACATTGACTTGCAATGTGGCCTCGACCCAAACATTTGAAACACTTAATGTCTCAGGATCGGTTCGGAATAGCTTCCATTTTGCCCTTGCTCGTCTCACCGCTTGGCTTGTTAAACTTAGGTGCGCCACTTGCTTCTTTGGTTCGGCTCGGTATGTCCTATTTTTTGGTCACTCGCCCCCACTTAGATGTTGAAGCATTATTGGGAATGGGTCGTGACGTAACTTTTCGTTTTAGCTGCTTTTTGACCTTTATTTCCATGTGAACCATATCGATGATATCGATGTAATGGTGTAGTTCTACAACATTTACGATATCTCGATTAAGGCCAGTGCTAAAGCGTGCCATTGTGGCTTCTTGTTCTTCATCTACATTGGCTCGGATCATGGCCACTTCCATTTCCTTGTAGTAATCCTCCACACTACGATGACCCTGAGTTAGGCTTTGCAACTTTTGATGCAACTCGCGGTGATAGTCAGTTGGGATGAATCTTTTTCGCATTAGTGCCTTCATTTCTGCCCATGTAGATATTGGACGTTGCCGTTCCTTCTTCGGCTCGTTGTTAATTGATCCCACCAAATAATGGCATAATCAGAAAACTTGATGGCAGCAAGTTTCACCTTCTTATCCTCTGAGTAATTATGGCACTCAAAGATTAACTCCACCTTCTTTTCCCACTCAAGGTAGGCTTCTGGATCGGACTGCCCTTGGAAAGCAGGAATCACCATTTTAATATTTTTCAAGTCATCATCAGCCCACTCTCGATCTCTTCGATCACGAACTCGCGGACCTCTTCTCCGTTCATTATGTTTGAAAGCTGGATTACTGTCAGCTTCACTTGGTTCGTATATGTCGTTATCATGCAGCCAAGGTCGTTCTCGTCCCCTTCTCGGAATTGGAGGGGTGTTTTCTTGTGGTCTCCGTTCATTTCTTCGGTCCAAACGCTCGTTGATTGATTGGAACAAACATGTGATTTCTCACATTACGATTTGCAAATCAGGATCTCTACCTTCGGGATCATTTTTTCGGGGTTGCAATCCTCTTCCACCCCCGGCGGCATCTGATGCTTCGTCGCTTACTACTCGTCGTTCGGGACTCCTAGACATGTTAAACAAGATTAATGAAACCTCACTACAATCCTCACTTGTTCACTCATAAGGAAATAATTATTAACACTCACACTCGTGTTTTCACTCAATTTCTGGCTTTTCTTTCAATGAAATCTCTCTTACCTTTTACCGCTCGAATTCACTCCTCTAGATTCTAGAAGGTTGCCTTTGACTTATTAGCAACTCCTAGGTCGTTTTCAAGGAGTTAAAAGGGTAAACTTGTTTCGGAAAAAGGTAGGCTTTAAAAGGGTAGAAAAGGTTGGTAGGTGGTATCGGAAAGTAAGACTCGATAGTAGAGGTGATGAATTATGACGAGTTAAAAATCTAGATATTACGACAAACAATTTTTTTAACTTACTCGAAAAAAATCGAGATGATCAAAACGTGCCTAATTTAATTGGCTCTGATACCAACTGATACGAATCGTCTCGGGTTTGAAGACATATCGTAAATGTTGCCGAATCGTAAATTAGGTAGTTTTTTCGTTATAGATAACAAGAGGGGTAATTTAATGATAACAGTTTGGAAAATAAAATAATTAAGGGGTTGGGATGGATTCGGATTTGAAGCAAGAAAGAACCTTTAATATATATATTAAAGACCCGAATCTTATAAGCTTCAAATAGATGAAAGGAGTTTGAATAAAACCGAGACCCACTATCTAGTAAGATAGGAACCAACGGTACAGATAAATGAACGCCACACCCGAAAGGATGATAAGTTTGAAACAAGGATAGAATGACGCCGCTAGGAACTAGATAAGTCAATTCGAACCTTGAAGAATTAGGAGAGTGAATTAAACTCACCAAGAAAAATATTCATTCATTCAAAAATCCAAAAGTACCTTACAACTGACCAGACACAAACTATTTATAGTAAACATTTTTAAAGTTCTCATGGAAAAGGATAGCATTGCCGTCCATATTTAATTCATAGGCTTCCACTAATTCCCCACACTTGCAAATTTCCAACTTGTTTATTCACCCACAATACCCATGTTGCCGTCCAAGTCCATCTCCCATCTTTGATTATTTTACTCAACACTATCTCCATGATATGTTATTTAATGCAAGCCAAGGCTCCACCCAAGGTAAGCCGTCCATGCTTCACTAAGCACCACACATGCACATGGATAAATTAAACAATTGTGCTTTCTATCATACTCCAATTAAAAGATAAAAGTTCACTTCATTCCATCCCCTATCATGCCATCCAACTATCCCTCCAATAACAATTGGTTTTCATTATTTTATTCATGTCAAACATTCCCAATTATCCATGCTTCCACTCACCCATAATATTCTTATTATCATTCCAATATTGCCGTCCATGCTCCACTAGTCACACACATGCTCTATTTTTTTTATGTTTCACACAAGCACATGTCTTATTTGTTTATAGCTTCCTTAGTTGTTTCCGTTCCATACTCTATGTGCTTAGCAATTTTAAATTCTTTCCATCATGCTCTATTTTGCAAACTTGTGCTGTCCCATACTCTAAGTCTTGCATGTGATATTCAATCATTTTAAAATTCATTCACTCATGCTCCATTTTGTAAGCTAGTGCCGCATGCTCCATGTAAGTGCCATCATGTTGATTAATTTATTCCAAAGCCACATACCTTGTGCTGTCCATGCATTTCCACATCACACTTGCACATTTTAATGTTTCACACATCACCATTTCATGCTCCAATTTTATAGTGCTCCACATTATTCCTTATTTTTAATTTTGCCTTGCCGTCCACCTTTGTTTAATTCCAATTGTGCTTGGCCGTTCCACCATATCTTGTCTTCATTATTTATTCAATCTATAATTTGTGATCGTCCAACATGCACCAATCTTGTGTAAGCTTCATTAGAGTACTCCACATCTAGCGACACCTACAAAACATATAAACCAAGATCAGTAGAATTCAGCTGAACAAAGTGAGCACAAAAATTTAAACACTTTATTAAACACTAGGTAAAAACGAAGGTTAACAAGACACACTAACTTCGACAAAGGACATATTAAAAACTCGTACTATCTAGATGAAATAAGAAAATGCAGCAAACTAATAAATGAGTAAAGATAAATTAAACACGCATAATAAAGTATTAAATAAACTAGCAGTCAAACTAGCTAGTATATTCAACTTCAAATAAATTGTAACAGTTCAGCATGTTCTTGGGCTCTTTTCTTCCTGTATTCCAAATTTGTGCCACCGAAGTCGACGTGGCATCTTTGAATTGTTTAGCACGGGCGCGCGTAATTGGTCCATTAGGTAGCTCGATTGGGTCTCGGTTGACTTCTGTCACAGGCTTCTTAGGTGAGTTCGTATCATCGTCGGAGATCCATTCACACTATCAACCATTATTTTGGGTACCATTGAAATGTCAATATTTTGAGTTATGACATGTATAGGGACTTGGTCATTTTGTTATATGTGTCATTGGTAATGTGGCCAAATGTATTGGCTTATAATGGTTAATGATTTCATTTTGTATATGGCCATGAATGATGGCTTATGTTGGTAGAAGTATATTCATGAATGTGGAAACTTGCATGCCTTGTATTGATAGATCATGATGTTTATGCATGTTAGAGGTTAGCATGTGGATGTGATGTTAATAGCTTGGTTGTGGATGTTTTGGTTGCCTAAGTATGCCATGAATTGTGCCACTGAATTGGTGTAAGTGTAGGTGTAAATGAGGGTGGCAAATGGCTTGGTAAATAGTCTAATTTTTGTCCACACGGGTAGACACACGGGCGTGTGTCTAGGTCATTTGCGACACACGGCTTGCCCCACAGGTGTGTGTATTGGCCGTGCCTCCCCTGCACCTTAATTTTGAGAAATAGGATGCTCATAATTGAGCACATGGGCAGAGACACAGGCGCGTGTCTTTAATTTCAAAAATCTAAATATCTCAAAATACAGAACTTCTTTTCTTTCCTTGTTTCTTTCATATGAAAATAGACTCAATACGATTTAATTTCATATCCCACTCAACTTCTAATTCCACTTCTACGATTTTTGGTGAATTTTAAAACTTACTCTACTGCTGCTGTCCCAAAACTGCTTTCTTATAGCTTGTTTTGCAATTAAGTCCTTTATCCAATTCTAACTTCAAATTCTTTCAATTAAACCACTAATTCATCATTTTATTCATCATATGCTATATTCAACAACTTTAAAACTTGAAAAACTTCAACTTAAATTCATCAAAACTTTGTTCTAAAACTTATAAAGCATCAAAATTAAAAGAAAAGGACTAAATTAACTTACCAAATTAAACTCCAAGCTTTTAAAACTCTATTCTCCCTTTTTCTTTCTTTCTCCCCTATTTCTTCTCTGTTTCGTCTTTACTCTCTGTTTCTTTTCTGTTCTTTCTTTACTTTCTCTTTATAATATATAATAACAATATAATATAATATATTAAAATATCTTTATTATATAATAATATAATAATATATATTAAACATAAAAATCTCAGATTTTCTTCACAATAAACCGCCTCAACTAGACAAAATGGCTTAATTTCCATTTTGGTCCTTCAAAATTTCTTTTAATCTATAATTTAACTTTTACTTTCATTTCAATTTAGTCCTTTTCATTTAATTTCCTACCCAAACGTTAAAATTTTCTAACGAAAGTTTAATACCACATTACTAACATTTTATAAATATTTATAAAAATATTTCCTATCATATAAATATTCATGCAAATATATTGAAATAAATTTCTATTTAAATCGGATTTATGGTTGCGAAACCATTATTCCGATAACCTTGAATTTAGGCCATTACAACTCTCCCCCCCTTTTAAGGATTTTCATCCTCGAAAATCTTACCAGTAAAGAGGTTTGGATATTGTTTCCTCATTGCCTCCTCCGATTCCCATGTCGCTTCCTCAATCCCGTGCTTTTGCCACAATACTTTCACCAAATTTATTTTTTTATTTCTAAGCTCTTTTGTTTCCCGTGCCAATATCTTGACTGGTTCTTCACTGTAAGTCATATCCGGCTGAATCTCCACTTCTGTCGGAGAAATAACATGTGAAGGATCTGACTGATAAATCTTGGACTCAATTTACCCTTTTGACCGAACCGGAGAACTTTCTTCCAAGGAGACACTTTCAGAAATACCTTGTCACCGACCTGAAATTCAATTTCTTTTCGTTTAAGATCGGCATATGATTTTTGGCGATCGGAAGCTGCTTTTAAACTATCCCGAATAACCTTTACTTTTTCTTCTGTTTTCTGGATCAAATCAACCCCATGTATCTTCTTTTCACTGAGCTCTGTCCAATATAACGGTGTTCTACACTTTCTACCATACAAAGCTTCATATGGTGCCATTTTAATACTGGACTGATAACTGTTATTGTAAGCAAATTCAATCAGAGGTAGATACCTCTCCCAATTACCTTCAAACTCTAGTGTACAACATCGGAGCATATCTTCCAATACTTGAATTACACGCTCAGATTGGCCATCTGTCTGAGGATGAAATGCAGTACTGAAATACAACTGAGTACCCAAAGCTTCTTGCAATTTATCCCAGAAACGAGACGTAAATCGGGGATCTCTATCTGATATAATAGAGACAGGCACTCCATGTAGCCTGATAATCTCAGATATGTACAGTTCAGCCAGTTTATCTAAAGAATAATCCATACGTACCAGAATAAAGTGTGCTGATTTTGTCAATCGGTCAACAATCACCCAAATAGCATCCTTTTTCCTCGAAGACAGCGGTAACCCCGATACAAAATCCATAGTGATTCTTTCCCATTTCCATTCCGGTATAGTAATTGGCTAAAGTAACCCTGAAGGTACCTGATGTTCAGCTTTAACTTGCTGACATATTAAACATCTTGATACAAATTCAGAAATATCACGTTTCATTCCTGGCCACCAGTACATCTTTTTCAGATCATTATACATTTTATTACTTCTCGGATGTACAGACATAGTACCACTGTGAGCATCGTATAAAATTTTCTGTATGAGCTCTGAATTCTTGGGTACACATACCCTACCTCTGAATAATAAACAACCATCGATCCCAACTTGAAATTCAGAATCAATACCTGACTCACATTGTGCCCGTTTAACCTGTAACTTCACATCATTCTTCTGAGCTTCACATATTTGCTGTAGAAATGTTGGTTTAGCTCTCAATTCAGCTAAGATTGAACCATCATCAACCAAAGACAATTGAGCATTCATAAATCGCAAAGCAAACAGAGATTTTCGACTCAAAGCATCAGCCACAATATTAGCCTTACCCGGATGGTAATCAATAATCAAATCATAGTCCTTTATCAATTCAAGCCACCTGCGCTGTCTTAAATTCAGATCTTTCTGTGTCATCAAATACTTCAAGCTTTTATGATCAGTATAAATATGACATTTCTCACCGTACAAGTACTGCCGCCATATCTTTAATGCAAAAACAATAGCAGATAACTCAAGATCATGTACCGGATAATTTCTTTCATGTGGTTTAAGTTGTCTTGAAGCATAGGCTATTACTTTACCTTCTTGCATCAAGACACAACCTAAACCATTTAATGAGGCATCACTGTAAATAACAAATTCCTTACCCGGTTCAGGCTGCACTAATACTGGTGCTTTCGTTAGTAGACTTTCAATCAGTTGAAACTCTGCTGACATTCATCAGTCCCTCGAACTTTACATCTTTCTGCAATAATCGAGTCATCGGAGAAGCTATCATAGAGAATCCCTGTACAAATCTCCGATAATAACCAGCTAAACCCAAGAAACTTCTAACTTCAGATACAGTCTTCGGTGGACTCCAATTGACAATAGCTGAGATTTTACTTGGATCTACCCTGATGCCTTCAGCGGATACAATATGTCCAAGAAAACCCACTTCTCGAAGCCAAAATTCACATTTACTGAATTTAGCATATAACTGCTTTTCTCGCAAAATTTGCAACACAATTCTCAAATGTTTTGCATGTTCTTCTTCATCTCGAGAATAAACCAAAATATCATCAATGAAAACTACCACAAACCTATCTAAGTACAGTCTGAATATCCGATTCATCAAATCCATAAATACTGCAAGTGCATTAGTCAACCCAAACGGCATAACCAGAAACTCATAATGCCCGTACCTAGTTCTGAAAGCTGTCTTTGGCACATCTGGCTCCTTTACTCGTAATTGATAGTAGCTCGATCGGAGATCAATCTTTGAAAATACAGTAGCACCTTTCAGCTGATCAAATAAATCATCAATCCGGGGCAACGGATACTTATTCTTTATAGTTACCTTATTGAGCTGTCGATAGTCAATACACAATCTCAAAGATCCATCTTTCTTTTTCACAAACAAAACCGGAGCACCCCAAGGTGAATGACTCGGTCGGACAAAACCTCTATCAACAAGTTCCTGTAACTGTGTCTTTAATTCCTTTGAAGAAGAAAACTGAGATTTTTCCATTGACCTTTTACTAAAAATTCGAGCTTCCCTCTCAGCCTGTTTCTTTTCTTTGCTCCATTCTTCTGCTTTATAAGCTCGCTCTGCTAGTGTAGCAAACTCTCGAATTTCAAGAATTCCAATAAGTAGCTTAATTTCTTCATTCAACCCTTCTTCGAATCGTTTGCACATTTCAGCTTCCGACTGTATCCATTCTCGAGCATATTTACTCAACCGAACAAATTCTCTTTCATACTCAAATACTGATCTATTGTCCTGTTTCAGCTCAAGAAATTCTTTTCTTTTCTGATCAAGGAATCTCTGATCGATATATTTCTTTTTGAACTCGGTCTGGAAGAATTCCCATGTAATTTCTTCTTTCGGAACAACTGAAGCTTTAGTATTCCACCAATGATAAGCTGTGTCTTTTAGCAGTGAAACAGCACATTTCAAACATTCTTCTGGCGTGCAAGATAATTCCTCCAAAACCCAAGTAGTATTTTCTAACCAAAATTCAGCTTGTTCGGGATCATCATCAACTGCTGCTCGAAATTCTTCGGCCCCATATTTTTGGATTTTATCGACCGGAGCTTTTCCTTTTCTGACAGATTCAGTGCCTGTACCCTGTGGAATCTCGAGAACTGGTGGAGGAACAGGAGGGGGAGCTTGAGTTTGCTGCACTGTAGGGTTAGTTTTTATGTACTGGGTAAACCATTCATTCATCATTTGAAAGAAGGCTATTTTTGCCTCCTCCCCTTGACCCTCTATACCGGGCCTTCTACTACTAGTTTCTTCTCTTTGTACTGAAGCCGGAGCATGACTCCCAGCTTCCTCAGATTGAGCTCGGTCAGATGACACTACTATAAGGAAAACACAATTTAAATGGTCAGGAGATATCACACTATCAAAAATAATTTAAATGGCATGTATAGCTAATCCGTATTTGCTATATCGGTCCTAGAACTGGCTAAACCGTAGCTCTGATACCAACAACTGTAACACCCCCTATCCGTATTCGTTGTCAGAATAAGGTACGAGGCATTACCAGAGTTTACGAATTTTTTTTTTAACTGAGACCATTCCAATTCAACATATTTTCAAAATAATTCATCCATATTTATAAGATAACTTTAACACATGAGCCATACCAATGGCTGACCTTACATTCATTTCATATTAACATTTATTTTATTAGCTTATACATGCCATTGATTTCCAAAATAAAGTTTCTTTAAATACCAAAATATTGGGGTTGATAGTGTGATGAGTCTCCCACCGATCCGACCTCCGAGCTCTTAACACTACAAAACAGGGAAAAAGGAAATAGGGTAAGCACTTTGTGCTTAGTAAGCCCATGTAACAAGAATTATACTTACCTAATATTTACAATACAAGCGATAAACATTCATATACCCATTCAATGCATTATTACCCTAACATTTACAAACTCAACATTCAAGTCAGTCCAATAATTTCCATATATCAATAATATATATACTATGATTGATGAGCTCATCAATATCATGATTTCCATTTCCTTGTTATTTTTCCATATTTATCCCGTTGAAATACTCAAAATTTCGATGGATTTTCAGAGGTACACTTTAGTGTACAAATCCGGGTCCGTCAATTCATATTCATGTGCGCACATTTTCATTTCAGAGAGCACACTCCCGCGAACCTCATCCTTACAGCGGGATTACCAGTCCAGGCTAAATCCCCTGTAATATAAACTCATAGAGTATTGTCGGGATTACCAGTCCAGGCTAAATCCCCTGCAACGACAATTACTCTAATGAGCTTGGATCTGAATTACCAGTCCAGGCTAAATTCAGACCCTAATTCGGATTACCCGTCCGGGCTAAATCCATTTTCCACATATTCTTCGGGAGGGCTATATCAGGATAGGATCACCCGTCTGGGCTAGATCCTTTTTACCGTCAATTCATTTTCAGAGATCCATCGAATTTTCCTTTCATTCAACCGGGATTTCTTCCCCTTTTTACCAAATATATCAAAGTTTCATCAATTTTCATACAATGAACATTCAAATTATATTCACATCAATAACATACATTTCAAGCATTTAAGAATATAATTCAAGTTACACGAACTTACCTCGATACTAGTTCGTATACAAAATCTACTAATCCAGGACTTTTTCCTTTCCTCGATCTAGCTTTGTATTTGAGTTTTTTGAATCTAAATAAATAAATTCAATCATCAATTCAATACATTTCATGTTCACATGTAGCATTTTCTATAATTCTATTATTATTTTTAGTTTATTCAAAGCTGTCTACTTGAGTCACAGTCACTAAATTATTTATTTTCAGACCCTAATTCGGATTACCCGTCCGGGCTAAATCCATTTTCCACATATTCTTCGGGAGGGCTATATCAGGATAGGATCACCCGTCTGGGCTAGATCCTTTTTACCGTCAATTCATTTTCAGAGATCCATCGAATTTTCCTTTCATTCAACCGGGATTTCTTCCCCTTTTTACCAAATATATCAAAGTTTCATCAATTTTCATACAATGAACATTCAAATTATATTCACATCAATAACATACATTTCAAGCATTTAAGAATATAATTCAAGTTACACGAACTTACCTCGATACTAGTTCGTATACAAAATCTACTAATCCGGGACTTTTTCCTTTCCTCGATCTAGCTTTGTATTTGAGTTTTTTGAATGTAAATAAATAAATTCAATCATCAATTCAATACATTTCATGTTCACATGTAGCATTTTCTATAATTCTATTATTATTTTTAGTTTATTCAAAGCTGTCTACTTGAGTCACAGTCACTAAATTATTTATTTCTAGAGCTACAGAACTCCAAATGAAGAACCGTTAATTTTCTCTAAAACTAGACTCACATGTCTTCATAACATAAAATTTCCAGAATTTTTGGCTTAGCCAATTCGTACAGTTTATTCATTAAATTCACCCCTGTTCTGCTATCTAGCAGTTCTAGCCCTTCTTCACTAAATATTAATTATCTCCTCATACAGAATTCGGATGATGTTCTTGTTTATTTTTATTGAAAATATATTCATTCAGGATTCCAAATATATAAATTTAAGCCCCTAATTATTTGTCTTCAATTTTTGATGATTTTCTAAAGTCAAAACAAAGGAACCCGAATTCATTCTGAACTAGTCTTGCAAAAATCTAAATATCTCAAAATACAGAACTTCTTTTCTTTCCTTGTTTCTTTCATATGAAGATAGACTCAATACGATTTAATTTCATATCTCACTCAACTTCTAATTCCACTTCTACGATTTTTGGTGAATTTTCAAACTTACTTTACTGCTGCTGTCCCAAAACTGTTTTCTTATAGCTTGTTTTGCAATTAAGTCCTTTATCCAATTCTAACTTCAAATTCTTTCAATTAAACCACTAATTCATCATTTTATTCATCATATGCTATATTCAACAACTTTAAAACTTGAAAAACTTCAACTTAAATTCATCAAAACTTTGTTCTAAAACTTATAAAGCATCAAAATTAAAAGAAAAGGACTAAATTAACTTACCAAATTAAACTCCAAGCTTTTAAAACTCTATTCTCCCTTTTTCTTTCTTTCTCCCCTATTTCTTCTCTGTTTCGTCTTTACTCTCTGTTTCTTTTCTGTTCTTTCTTTTACTTTCTCTTTATAATATATATAATAACAATATAATATAATATATTAAAATATCTTTATTATATAATAATAATAATATATATTAAACATAAAAAATCTCAGATTTTCTTCACAATAAACCGCCTCAACTAGACAAAATGGCTTAATTGCCATTTTGGTCCTTCATAATTTCTTTTAATCTATAATTTAACTTTTACTTTCATTTCAATTTAGTCCTTTTTATTTAATTTCCTACCTAAACGTTAAAATTTTCTAACGAAAGTTTAATACCACATTACTAACATTTTATAAATATTTATAAAAATATTTCCTATCATATAAATATTCATGCAAATATATTGAAATAAATTTCTATTTAAATCGGATTTATGGTTGCGAAACCATTATTCCGATAACCTTGAATTTAGGCCATTACATTATAATTGAACATGAATGGTTTTAATTTGGACGTAAATTTATGACTCAGAATTGTGTGAATGCTTGTGTTGTAAGTCCGGTAATACCTCGTACCCTGTTCCGCGTTGAATACAGTTTACACTACTAGAATTCAACTTTTGCATTTTATGCGATTTGGTCTTTCTTGTAATTAAGCACATAATCGGTAAAATTTTCTTATCAAAATTTTCACATGACTTTTCTAACATAATACAGTCCATATAATAAAATAAAAAAATTTATTTTCAGCTCGAATTTGTGGTCCCGAGACCACTGTTTCGATTTCACCAAAATTGGGCTGTTACAACTCTCCCCCTTAAGGAATTTTCGTCCTCGAAAATTTTACCTGTAAAGAGATTCAAACATTATTTCCTCAAGTTTCCATCCGGCTCCCAAATAGCTTTCTCTATATCGTATCATTGTCAAAGAAATTTTACTAAAGCTACCTTTATATTTTTCGTTTCTTTCACTTCACATGCCAGAATTTCAACCAGTCACTCACTATAAGTCATGCCAAGCTGAATTTCAATCTCTATCAGAGAAATAACAGATGACGGGTCTGATAGATACTGTCATAACACATATACACATAAAACATTGTGAATTCTGTAGAACTCTGATAATAATACCAACCAATACGCAACAAGTCCAACTCCTTTCAATAATCTTATATGGCCTGATAAACCACAGACTTGATTTGCTTTTACATCCAAACCGAGGAACTTTCTTCCATGGCGAAACTTTCAAAAATATTTGTCGCCAATCTGAAACTCTATTTCTTTTCATTTTAGATACACATCAGATTTCAGACGATCAAATACTGCTTTTAAATTGTCTCAGATCCCTTTCATCTTTCTTCGGTTTCAATGAATCAAACCAACTACATGTATCTTTTTCTCATTGAACTCAATTCAAAACACCAGAGTTTTACATTTGTGACCATATAAAACCTCATTCGGTAAAATTACTTGACTATTAACTATTATTATAAGCAAATTCAGCCAGAGGCAAATACCTTTCCCAGTTACCTTCAAATTCAAGTACACAACATCGAAGCATATCTTCCAAATTATGAATCATATGTTTAGATTGATCATCCGTCTAAAAATAAAATGCGGTACTAAAATGTAACCGTATACCCAGAGTTTCTTGTAACTTGTTTCAGAATCTGAATTTAAACTGTAGATCTCTATCAGACATAGTAGAATCTAGCACATCATATAATTTGACAATCTCAAAAACAAATAATTCAAGCAATCTATCAAGTGGGAAATCCACTTATTCTAGAATGGAATGTGCAAGCTTCGTCAAACAATTGACAATTACTCAAATAGTATCTTTCTTTTTCATAGACATGGATAATTCCGATATAAAATTCATAGTAACTTTGTCTCGTTTCCATTTCGGTATCTTCGCTGGCTATAACCATCTTGAAAGTATCATCACTATCTTGCTGATACGTCCAACATTTAAATATAGATTCAGAAGTACCACCTTTCACTCCGGGCTACCAGTACATCTTTAACAAATCGTTGTGCATTTTATCATTTCCCAAATAAACATAGTACTACTGTGATGATTCATGTAAAATTTTATGTACTAGCTCCAAATTCTTTAGTACACAAACTCCGTCTCTGAATAACAGACAACTATCAGATCTATTCTAAAATTCTGAATCAGAAATTAATTCACACTGTACTCATTTAACTTACAACTCATTATAACTTTTCTCAGTTTTACTGATATGTTGTAGAGACATCGGTTTAGCTCTATACTTAGCTAAAATTAATTTATTATCAGATAATTACAATCGGTATCCATGGCTTGCAAAGTATACAGAGTTTTCCTACTCAGAATATCTGTAAGCACATGCGTTCTTTACAAGTGATATATAATTGTCAAATCATAATCTTTCAACAATTCAAGTCATATACGCTATCTCAAAGTCAAATATTTTTGCAACATCAGATACTTCAACTTTTTATAATCGGTGAATATATGACATTTTTCACCAAACAAGTAATGTTATCAGATTTTGTAACATCCCGAAATAGGGCTTAAATATAATAATGGTTGCGAAACCACGAATTTGAGATAGAAAAGTTTATTATGATTAATTATTATGATTTACCGAGTGATTAAATACATGTGTTAGAGTATCGATAAGAAATTTTATTGATTGCATGCTTAAAATGCCTATTAGGACTTGTTTGCAAAAGTTGCTAAATAGGGGTTCTAATTCATAGAGTACTTGATTGAAATGGGGGTTTGAAGTAGGAGTCCTTAAATGGTAATTAGACCATTATATTTTTCATAGACAAAAATGGATATACATAGATAAAAATAACTAAAGTTTTAATGAAGGGAATTTTAGTCATTTGGAATAAAAAGTAATTAAAAGGGAAAAAGATGGCAAAATGTTGTCCATCTTCTTCATTAGGCCAAAATTTCAAAGGGGACACCATAGCTAGGGTTTCTTGAACTTCTCAAGCTCATAGTAAGTGCATCTAAGCCCCGTTTTTAATGTTCTTTACATTTTTGGAGTCCTGGTAACTTGATTTAGCTTAATCTAGCAATAATTTAACCCAAGGTTCATATTTGGAAAAATACCCATAGGTGAAATGTGTTTATTTTGATGTTTTATGATAGAATATGAAGTCTAAAATTATGTTAAACAACTTTTGCTAAGAGATTTTAAGTGAAAACGAGTAAAACGACTTAATCGGTAAAAATAACTAATGTTCATAAGTACATGTTAGAGTGAGAATTTGATGTTGTCATAGAAGGAAAAAATGATCAGCATGTCATAAAACATAAGAATAAGGGATAAAGTTTAATTTTCGAGCTTTGGGGCAAATGTGTATGTGTAAAAGTTTAGGGGAATTTTGCCAAAGTTAGAGTCAAGGACTGTTTTAATAAATGTCAGTATTAAGTAAGCTAAATTTAATATTATAGATCAATAGGAATGAAATCCGGAGTTAGACCGGGGAAAGAAAAAGATAGTGGACTAAATCAATATAGTTGATCGTATTTTGTTCCGAGGTAAGTTTGCGGTAAATAAATGTAATATTCTATTATTTTACATTTAATACTATTAAATTCCAACATTTACATATTTATTCTGTAAATTTATCATTTAAAGCTCAAGCATGAATTGACGGAGAAGCAATCTCAGAAAGTCCCGGTTGAACCTTAGGAATGTGTAGGATACAAATGTCATGACATTAAGGTTTAAGGAAATCATGTAAGACCATGTCAAGACATGGCATTGATAAGTTTTTATAAGGCAAAAATCCCATGTAAGACCATGCCAAGGCATGGAATTGGTGAGTTCATAAGGCAAGGATACCACGTAAGACCATTTCAAGACATGGCAATGGTAAGTTTAAAAAGGAAAAGTACCCGTTATCCTTAGTATTCTAAGTGGTTCAACGGGAAATTTAAAGAGTATACCAAAGGAAAGGTAAGACAAGTTCATGCTAAAAAGATACAGGTAAGAATTCAAGACTTAAGCATATTGAGTTAAAGGCTTAAATGATCTTGATAAGAAAAGAATAAGATAATTCATTAAGAATGTTGTTATTCATTTACATGCAAACTTACTAGGCTTTATGCTTACTCTCATTCCTTTCTCTCTTTTTATAGTATCGCAAGCTAACTCGGGGATCGCAAGGACATCGGAGATCGTTTCACACTATCAAAAGATTATTTCGATATTTTGTGACTCGAAACATTTTAAGTTATGGCATGTATAGGGACTTAGCCATTTTGTGTGTATGTCCTTATGATATGGCTAAAGAATGCCTTGTAAATACATGATAATGATTAGCCATTAAAATGGCTAATCAAGAACATGTTTTGGGTGTTATGTATGCCTAAATGATAGTTATTACAAAGAAATTATGAAAGAGTAAAAATTTGCAATGGAACAGTTTTTGGACAACAGCAGTGACGTGATTTTGTAAAATCACTAAGGATAGTAGAAATAAAATTAGGGTGTGAATGAGGTATAGAATTAAATTTTATTGAGTCTATTTTTATATGAAAGTAACGGTGTAGGCAAAAGAATTGTATATTATGGGATAATTGATTTTTAGTGAAGAGGGGTCAGAACCATCAGACAGTGTAATAGGGGAGACTTTAACTAATAAACTTACTAATTGGCCAACCAAAAATTCTGGAAAAATTATAGTAAGAAGATATACGAGCCTAGTTTTATGGAAAATTTACGGATCTAAATTTCGAGTTTCTTAACTCGAGTTATAGTCAATTTAGTGACTATGACGCAAATGGACAGTTTCATTATGAATAGGGAAATAAATTATTTTGATTTGTTTAAGAAATCAGAAACTTTTTTAATGTTTCTGGTTTGGTCCCGAACCGTTTCAATTGCATGTTTTAGGGCCTCGAAGGCCCTTTTTAGGAACATATTGGATGTATGTGAACGAATTAATTTTAAAAGCAAATTTTTAAGCCCCGAACTAGTAAGTTAAGTCTGGTAATGCCTCGTACTCGACTCTAGCGACGGTCTCGGGTAAGGGGTGTTACAGATTTCAACACAAAATCAATAGCTGTCAATTCTAGATCATGTACCGGGTAATTCTTTCCATGTGGTTTTTAACTGTCTAAAAGTACAAGCTATTACTTTGCCTTACTGCATCAAAACACAGTCTAATCCTGTTCAATAGTGCAGTACTGTAATAACGAATTCCTTACCTGATTCAGACTGAACCAGAATTAATACTTCAATCAACAGTGCTTCCAACTGGTCAAAAATTTACTGATATTTATCGATCCATTCAAATCTTACTTCTTTTCTGTAATAACTAGGTCATCAATGTAGCTATTTCAATTGTTAACATTGAAGTTTTGAGTTTTTCCAAAGCCAAAACCATCAGCTAGATTTAAAACCATAGTGTTATAATATGACTGACATTTCAACCGTATAGATAAAGCAACACTTCACTATCAATAGTGCACCTCAAATTAGAAGAGGGAGGACCAAAAGTGGCCCCCAATAATAACCAATGTAATAATACAGTTTCTATAATCTATGATCTCTATCACCAAACTTCATGATCGAGTCAATATTTATAATGGTAATAAATGTAATTACCTCCAATCAAAGAATATCTTTCACAAATAACCCATGTTTACATATTTTTATTTCACTGAAAAAGGGATTGTTACAAATATATTAAATGAAATAAGCGGTCTTTGCAACTATACGAGTCAAATTGTAATATAGATGTGTACAATGGAACACAAGGAAGTATTTCAATGATCGTACCTAAAGGAGTAAGAATTAAATAAAAAAGCTACTTCTATAATAACAGGTCTAAATAGTAATAACTAAAATTTATATTATGATAGATAATAAAAGAGATGAAAATCATAAAATAAATTAAATTGAATTGAATAAACAGAAAACTGACAAACAACTAAATCAGAATAACCAACAAAAGATTAACTCGTTTCAATGGTTGTAATTAACTTCAGAATTCATGTTTAGATGGAATTAACTATTAATTAACTAGTATTACCTCCTAGCCTCTACTAATTATGTAACACCCCATGCCTAACCCGTTTGTCGGATCCGAGTATGGAGCGTTACAAATGGACCGGGTTCACCTATACCTATTTTTTATCAACTAAACTTTTAAGAAACTAACTAAAATAAAACCAATAATAATTCTTACATGAAAAGCATTCAGCTCATCTAAAAGCTCGGTTTCACTAGATTTCTATTTCTCTATAGACTATTTGTTTACAAAAATACTCTTAAAATATTGCTAAAGACTACCCGTCCTAAAAATCCAGATTCTAGGGATGTTATCTGGATTCGTTGTTATAAATCTTGAGGTGAAGCCACCAATGGTACCCCTTCTTATGTGCAAGAATTTGATCCAACAACGATCCCCAATCTCCACTTCATTTGGCTTGGTCCCTCCTCGAAGTATTCAATCATCCTTGCAAGTCCTGCGAACATCATCCACACTGTTGTAAGTTCAAATAAACTTAGTGAGTTCCTTCACTAGGTCACACATAAATAAACCATATCACACGAGGGTAGAAAATGTAAAATATGTCACACCCCAAATGTTGATGATCCGAGTTGAAGGTGTAACACCCCAAACCCAGCCCAAACAATTACAGCCGGATCAGGCATGTCACTAAAAAGATTTTTTGTAAAAGATGTCGCAATTTCGGGAAATATTTTTCAAAATAAAGTATTTAAGCTTTTGTTCGGGAAAACTTAATAACTTGATAGGTTTAAATAAGATATAAATTTCATCTGTTGTTTTATGAATTAAAACACAAAATCTTAATACATGCCTTAGTTTAATTAAAATTTAGGCGTCTAACAATAATAAAAGCCCAAAGTAAAACCCAAAACAAAGTATAATAGTCTAGTGGCCCAAGGCCTTATTACAACGAAATTTAAAGCCCACTTAAAACAAATTTCTTAGAAATAATTAAATAAAGTAGAGTTGTTCTGTTGAATCTTCAGTACCCGAACGCATGGCCACCTTGCTCTCCTCTCCAGCCCGGTCCGATGTGCTAAGTGTCACCTGAAATTGTTAAATTAATAGGGTGAGTCGCGAAACTCAGTGTGCAACCCTCGTGCACCATCAGATTGGGCTTTAGCCCACAGATCAGAATATAGCACATAACATAATAGATAACATGCATAGAACCCAACCCAATCCTAGTTTCCATCCGCTACACACCACCCTCACCTGCCAATCACACCATTGGGGATTTCTACAATCAACCCACATCGCTACACACCATCGATGGCAGTCATGCTGCAGTTAGCTGCTCATCGTCAAAGTTGTGACAGAGTCACCAGGCTGAAATGGCAAAAGCCACTAGAAACAGAGTTGTGACAGAGTCACCAGGCTGAAATGGCAGAAGCCACCAGAAACAGAGTTGTGACAGAGTCACCAGGCTGAAATGGCATAAGCCACCAGAACAGATCATTTCCCCTTTCATCAATCACCCAACCCCAAGCATACATAGAAATTGACATATAAACCTTATCGTGTTTAACAGAACATTCACTGAGGAATGGCAGAAATCACTAACCTGATATTTAGCCTTTACCCTTCTTGGGTTTCCAAACGTTATGCCGAGATTTCGGCATTTAACAGAATATAGCAGATTTATTACATATATATATATAAGCAATCAGTCTAATGGTGTGAGGAATTACACACCTTATTAATGTCAATACCCTTGCTAAATCGATCTACTACTTTGCTCAAAAAGCCGGAAAGATGTGAAAATAGGGCCTCTCCTATAATCGGCCATGGTTAGTTTCTACCCGATTTTACACACTAAAATCAATAGATTTCCTTACCTTGAAATCTCGAAAGTAACACGATTCGAGTGTTACTGAGCTATGACTTAGAGATCTACGCGATGGACTCCATTTCAGATCCCGGAATGCCGAAAATAAGAGAGAAATAAGAGATTAGTTTCTAAATAGCCATTCGGCCAGGGACTTTGAAAAGCCGGAGAAACATTGAAAACCCAAAATCGACACTTACCTATTGTTTCCTTCAAAATTCGGCACAAGCAGACTCCACTGAAGAAAATTTGGCAACTTTAGGAGGTGTGATCTTAGTGATTTCGGCTTTTTGAAGAACAAAGAATTGGAAAAATATAAGCAAGGAGTGGATAGAGAGATTCGGCCAAGAGAAAAGAGAAAAAGAATGGTGGGGTTTCGGCAATTGAGATCTAAGAAGTTTTGGTTTCTGTCAGAAAAAGAAAAGAGAAGAGAGGGTTCAAGTTTACAGAAAATAAAAGAGAAATCTTGAGAGAATTTTCAGAGAACATAATGAAGAATTCGGCACACCCCCTTAGACTATACTAAACCGATTCCTCCCCCCTTACTGAGTTTGATTTTCGGCCAACTCTAGCCTCTTGGATGAGCTCTCATCTTTTCCCTTATCTTGATCTATTATCTCCTCAAAAATAGCCTTTATCTGCTTGTTATCCACATAAAATAAACATTAAAAATCCCTAGAAAATAGCCTTGTGCTGTCCCCCCTATTGCTCCCTTTAAGTGCTGAAATTTAGCCCTAAAACTTGGGCTTTAGGCTGCCAAAATTTGGGCCCTTCTCATACACTTGTGACGCCACCTATAGCTCCCCTTTACTGTGCTACTAGTTGCTGGGCCACAAGCCCAATATGTCACTTAACCTACTAAAACTTTAATTTAAGCCCCTAGAGTGTCTAAATAAAATATTTATTCGAAGCCTCAGCCCAAACCTGAGCCCCATTTGCACCTCAAATCCTTAAATTAATAATTTAAGCACACATTGCACAAAATGCACAAGCCCACAAATTCAGGATGTTACAGTTCTACCCCCCTTAAAATAAATTTCAGCCTCGAAATTTACCTAATCAAAAGAGATGGGGATACTGTTGTCGCATAACATCCTCTGGCTCCCACGTCGCCTCTTCTGCACCGTGATTTAGCCATAAAATTTTGACCAAAGGAATAGACTTCCTTCTCAACATTTTTACGTCTCGATCCAAGATTTGCACTGGTTCCTCCTCAAAGGATAAATCTGGCCTTACTTCAATCTCTTCCACCGGCACCACGTGCGATGGATCAGAATGATAACGCCTGAGCATCGAGATATGAAACACGTCATGTATCTGCTCCAACTCCGAAGGCAACTCCAAACAATAAGCCACTGGGCCCACGTGTTCCAGTACCCGATAAGGCCCAATAAATCGAGGACTTAACTTACCCTTCTGTCCAAACCTCATTACCTTCTTACACGGAGATACTTTCAAAAATACTTGATCTCTTACTGCAAATTCCATCTCCTTCCGCTTTAGATCCGCATAAGATTTTTACCGATCAGACGCCTCCTTCAACCGAGCCCTATTAACTTAACTTTCTCCTCTGTTTCCGAAACTAGCTCTGGCCCCAACACCTGACGTTCACCCAACTCCGTCCAACAAGTAGGGGTACGACATTTCCTTCCATATAACGCTTCGTACGGCGCCATCTGGATATTAGCTTGATAACTATTATTGTATGCGAATTCTGCCAAAGGTAAATACTCCTCCCAACTACCCCTAAAATCGATGATGCAACCCCTTAGCATATCCTCCAAGATCTGAATTACCCTCTCAGACTGACTATCAGTCTGTGGGTGAAAAGCGGTACTAAAATCTAACCTTGTTCCCATTGCTTGATGAAGAGCCTTCCAAAATCGTGACGTGAACCTAGGGTCCCTATCCGATATGATCGACACCGGAACACCATGTAGTCTTACAACCTCAGCCATGTACAACTTAGCCAACTTTTGCAGGGAAAAGTCCACTCGAACCGGTACAAAGTGAGCAGACTTCGTCAACCGATCCACGATTACCCAAATCGAATCCTTCTTAGTGGGCGTAAGAGGTAACCCACTAACAAAATCCATCGTGATTCTTTCCCATTTTCATTGGGGAATCTTCACCGGCTGCAACAATCCCGAAGGCACTTGATGTTCAGCTTTCACCTGCTGGCACATCAAACACTTCTCCACGAACTCCGTTACTTCTCGCTTCAGACCTAGCCACCAGAATTGCTCTCGCAAATCCCGATACATCTTAACTCCTCTAGGATGCATAGCATAAGGGCTACTATGCAATTCACGTAGAATCATCTGCCTTAACTCCATATCTTTTGGCATACAAATCTTCCCACGGAAACACAAAACTCCATCACCATTCCAACTATAGTCCTCTCCCTCACCATTCTACACTTGTCGGATTCGAGTACTCAAAACATCATCCAAAAGTTGCTTCTCCTTGATCTGTCTTGTCCACATAGGTCTTACTTGAAGTTCGGCTACCAAACTGCCATCTTCATATAGGCTAAGATGAGCGAACATCGCCCTGAAATCTGCTATTGCCTTCCTACTCAACGTATCTGCCACCATGTTAGCCTTACCCGGATGGTATTCGATCGAACAATCATAGTCCTTCAAGAGTTCAATCCACCTACGTTGCCTCAGATTCAATTCCTTCTGGGTAATGCCTCCAAATCTTAAGAGCAAACACTACCGCCGCCAATTCTAAATCGTGCGTAGGGTAGTTCAATTCATGCGGTCGTAACTGTCGAGACGCATATGCAACAACTTTTCAGTCTTGCATCAACACACATCCTAAACCCGTGTGTGACGCATCACAATAGACGGTAAATTCTTTTCTCGCCTCTGGCTGAATTAACACTGGCGCTTCCGTCAAGATTCTCTTCAGCTTCTCAAAGCTCTCCTGCTGTTTGTCAGTCCATGCAAACAATACTCCAATCCTTAACTAGTTAAAGGTGCCGCTATTGAAGAGAACCCCTCAACAAATCACCTGTAATACCCTGCCAATCCCAAGAAACTCTGAATTTCCGCCACGGACTTCGGCGGTTTCCAATCTAATACAGCTTCTATTTTCCGAGGATCTACCCTAATTCCTTCTGCGGAAACTACATGCCCTAAGAAAGTCACTTCCTTCAGCCAGAACTCACACTTACTGAACTTTGCGTACAGCTGCTTCTCCTTCAGAATTTGCAACACTACACGAAGATGTGCATCATGCTCCTCCTTGGACTTGGAGTAAACCAAAATATCGTCAATGAACACCACGACGAACCGATCAAGATATGGTTGGAACACCCGATTCATCATATCCATGAATGCTGCTGGCACGTTCATCAAACCGAACGGCATTACCAAGAACTCATAATGACCGTAGCGTGTTCGAAATGCCGTCTTATGAATGTCCCCTTCCTTCACCTTTAACTGATGATAACCCGACCTTAGATCAATCTTCGAAAAGACCGAAGCTCCTTTAAGCTGATCGAACAGGTCGTCGATTCTTGGAATGGGTTCTTGTTCTTAATCGTCAACTTATTCAGTTGACGATAGTCCACGCACATACGCATGGATCCGTCCTTCTTCTTCACGAATAGGACAGGCACTCCTCATGGAGACACACTCGGTTGAATAAATCCTCGATCCAAAAGCTCCTGGATCTGAGCTTTGAGTTCCACCAACTGCTTCGGTGCCATTTGATAAGGAGCAATGGATACCGGAGCCGTACCCGGAAGTAGCTCTATTCCAAACTCCACCTTGCGATCCGGGGGTAATCCTATCAACTCCTCCAAAAAGACATTCGCGAAATCCTTGACTGTTCGAACCTCATTGACAGTCACCTCCTTCGTGTCCAAAGCACTAATAAAAGCGAGGAATGCGTTGCATCCCTTCTGAATCATCTTAACAGCCTTCAATGTCGACACTATGTTGGACAAATAGTTCATTCTTTCCCCTAACACAACCACCTCCCCACCTTCCGGGGTACTTAACACCACACGCTTGGTCTCAGAATCCAACTTAGCACGATGCTTAGTCAACCAATCCATTCCTAGGATAAGATCAAACTCTCCAAATGGCAATTCTATTAAGTCTTCCGGAAACACTACCCCTTGAGTCTCTAACGGTACATCCTTAAACATCTTGTCCACTACCCTATATTGTCCTAGGGGACTAACCATGGTCATCTTCCTAGTAGTTGTTTCAGAGTCTATACTTAGGGTCTCAGATATCGAACATGCAACATAGGAGTGGGTTGACCCAATATCAATTAAGGCAAGAAAAGGGTTATCAGTAATAAGAAACGTACCGGTTATGACATCCGATGCGTCACAATCCTCTTGTCGACGAACTGCATAAACTAGACCTGGCTGCCTCGCATCTACATTACCTGCACCTCTACCAGGTGCTCCACGACTGCGACCAGCCCCATTTCCTCCTCTACTTGAACCACGACCCCTCGGTCCAGGCTGGTCACCTCTCCTAGCCTGATCAGAACCTCGGCCCGTTGGCTGTATCTGATCCACTTGCGGACAGTCCTTAATCAGATGCTCCGTGGATCCACACCTGAAACATCCACCCGTTCTTCTTCTACACTCCCCTGAATGTGCTTTCCCGCACCAATTACATAATCAATTCTGATTCCCCGCAGTAGGTGTCGGAGCACGAGCTGGCCAATCAGACCTAGGCCTTTTCTGCGAATTCCCAGATGCTCCTGCGAGCCCAAGATTTCTCTTATTCCTTCCTCGCTCCTTATCTCTTTCCAGTCTTTCAGTCTGTTTTACCTCCTCGGCTATCTTAACCTTCTCCACCAAAACAGCAAAATCTCTCTCTCTCTGCAGTGCTATCAAAACCCTTAACTCATTCCGCAATCGATCCTCGAACCGAACACAACATTCATATTCGGTTGCTACCATTCCTCGAGCGTAGCGGCTCAAGCGCAGAAACTCTGCCTCATATTCAGCCACAGATTTACTTCCCTGCACCAGATTCAAAAATGCCTTCCTCTGTGCATCCACATAGTTGGCCCCAACATACTTTCCCTAGAATGACTCCTTAAAGAAGTCCCAGTCAATCCGATCTGCGGCAGTACCCTCCTTCATCGTGAGCCACCACTGATAAGCCTCGTCTCGAAGAAGAGACACGACCCCTTTCAACTTCTCCTCCACCGTGAAATCCAAGTCATCCATTATGCGCTCAGTCGCTTCCATCCAATACTCAACTGTGTTAGGGGCTACGCCAGAAACTCCCCTAAACACTTCTGCCCCATTGGCCCTAAGCCGCACCGACACAGATTTTCGGGCTCCTGTGCCCATGCCTACTCCAGCAACTCTTTCGAGAACCCGCAGCATCGCCTGAGATACTGCATCACCTCCGGTCACCTGATCCCGTAACTCTCCCTCCACAGCTGGAGGATCCGACATTTCGTTCCCTGACCCGTGGCCAGACCCTACTGGCTCAGACAAAGTCATCCTACCCCTACCGCGTCCACGCGGCGGACGTCCTCAACCCCTTGTACTCATTCTTCTGATTGGCATTTATCTGATTAAGAATTTTATGAATCATTAATTCTTTTCACTGATTAACCACGAACAGTCTTATGAATAGTAATTTTAGGAGTAGTTCTTTTGAATCTACAATTCAGTCTCAAGTTCACATCCCCTAGTTCTATAAACTACATACAGTCCACAATCAACATACAGACAACATCCATACATCCACATTCAATACATAGGGGTATTTTCGTTATTCCACTAGCCAGGGGTATTTTCGTAATTTTATCCTATAGGGGTATTTTCATAATTTTCAAAAATAGAGTTCCTTGTTGATTTCATGAAATAAGAGTATTTTGGTAATTTTGAAATCCGGGGGTATTTTGGTAATTTTGCAATCTTGGGGTACTTCGGTAATTTTCTTTTTCAATCCGGGGGTATTTTGGTAATTTTTTACAAATCAAGGATGTTTTAGTTATTTTCACGAATCAAGGGTATTTTTCAAAAGTTTACAAAACTAAGGGGGTATCTTGGAGAATTTGATTTCAAAAGAAAATAGTAGTGTTCAGGTGTTTATGAGTTTTTGGTTGTTGTCGTGTGTTGGGTGAGTTTTTTTTTAGGAAAAATTTTGTTGACTTCGTAAATCAGGATATATTTGCAAATCATGGGTATCTTGGTATATTTTTTTCAAAATAAGGGTATTTTAGTAATTTTTTTGAAAAAAAAAATAAGGTGACTGGTCCATTTCAGGTTTTAACTATAAGGTTTAGCCTATCAACAAGTCCTCGTGATCAGGGTGAACGGTCACTACGCACCAGGTAAGATTCCAGCAAAGAGGAGGTGAGTCGCTAGGACTGCTTAAATACCAAGCTCTCCCTGAATCCACTCCTAGACATGCGTATGCCCGTTGCCACACCCTAACTCGGCTAAGGTGAACAATCACTACGCACCAGGTAAGATTCCAGCGAAGAGGAGGTGAGTCACTAGGACTGCTTAAATACCAGGCTCTTCCGGACCCAATCCTAGACATGCGTATGCCTATTGCCACACCCAAGCCTTGCGACTCATTTACGGGTTTGTTTAGTGAAATTAAGTCTTATGAGTTTTAGGAAGTTGTTAAGCTAGACCTAGAGTCCATCAAGTTCTAATCTAACTAATCTACGTCCCACAAAGCCCATCAAGCCCACATATATTTCACACAATGGTTTAGAATACTTACCTGGCGGACTTGGGCCGGAGACGCAGGTGCCATGCCATGTCGGGATTTCGATATTTAACAGAATATAGCAGATTTATTACATATATATAAGCAATCAGTCTAATGGTGTGAGGAATTACACACCTGATAATGTCGATACCCTTGCTAAACTGATCTACTACTTTGCTCAAAAAGCCGGAAAGATGTGAAAATAGGGCCTCTCCTATAATCGGCCATGGTTAGTGTTCTACCCGATTTTACACACTAAAATCAATAGATTTCCTTACCTTGAAATCCCAAAAGTAACACGATTCGAGTGTTACTGAGCTATGACTTAGAGATCTACGCGATGGACTCCACTTCAGATCCTGGAATGCCAAAAATAAGAAAGCAATAAGAGATTAGTTTCTAAATAGCCATTCGGCTAGGGACTTTGAAAAGCCTGAGAAACATTGAAAACTCGAAATCGACACTTACCTATTGTTTCCTTCAAATTTTGGCACAAGCAGACTCCACTGAAGAAAATTCGGCAACTTCAGGAGGTGTGATCTTAGTGATTTCGGCTTTTTGAAGAACAAAGAATTGGAAAAACATAAGCAAGGAGTGGATAGAGAGATTCGGCCAAGAGAAAAGAGAAAAAGAATGGTGGGGTTTCGGCAATTGAGATCTAAGAAGTTTTGGTTTCTGTCAGAAAAAGAAAAGAGAAGAGAGGGTTCAAGTTTACCGAAAATAAAAGAGAAATCTTGAGAGAATTTTCAGAGAACATAATGAAGAATTCGACACACCCCCTTAGACTATACTAAACCGATTCCTCCCCCCTTTACTGAGTTTGATTTTTGGCCAACTCTAGCCTCTTGGATGAGCTCTCATCTTTTCCCTTATATTGATCTATTATCTCCTCAAAAATAGCCTTTATTTGCTTATTATCCACATAAAATAAACATTAAAAATCCCTAGAAAATAGCGTTGTGTCGTCCCCCCTATTGCTCCCTTTAAGTGCCGAAATTTATCCCTAAAACTTGGGCTTTAAGCTGCCAAAATTTGGGCCCTCCTCATGCACTTGTGACGCCACCTATAGCTCCCCTTTACTGTGCCCCTAATTGCTGGGCCACAAGCCCAATATGTCACTTAACCTACTAAAACTTTAATTTAAGCCCCTAGAGTGTCTAAATAAAATATTTATTCGAAGCCTCAGCCCAAACCTGAGCCCCATTTGCACCTCAAATCCTTAAATTAATAATTTAAGCACACATTGCACAAAATGCACAAGCCCATAAATTCAGGATGTTACAGTTCTACCCCCCTTAAAATAAATTTCGGCCTCGAAGTTTACCTGATCAAAAGAGATAGGGATACTGTTGTCGCATAACATCCTCTGGCTCCCACGTCGCCTCTTCTGTGCCGTGATTTCGCCACAAAATTTTGACCAAAGGGACGGACTTCCTTCTCAACATTTTTACGTCTTGATCCAAAATTTGCACTGGTTCCTCCTCAAAGGATAAATCTGGCCTTACTTCAATCTCTTCCACCGGCACCACGTGCGATGGATCAGAACGATAACGTCTTAGCATCGAGACATGAAACACGTCATGTATCTGCTCCAACTCCGAAGGCAACTCCAAACAATAAGCCACTGGGCCCACGTGTTCCAGTACCCGATAAGGCCCAATAAACCGAGGACTTAACTTACCCTTCTATCCAAACCTCATTACCTTCTTCCACGGAGATACTTTCAAAAAGACTTGATCTCTTACTGCAAATTCCATCTCCTTCCGCTTTAGATCCGCATAAGATTTTTGTAACATCCTAAAATTATGGGCCTATGCATTTAGTGTAGGGATAGAATTAATTTGTTAATTTAAGTGATAGGGGTCTAAATTTGGGCTTAGAATTAGGCAAAGGCCCAGATTAAATTATTTTAAGGTGGCATCATTAACAATTGAAAAGGAACAAGTTTTGGGTCGCAAGGAGCCCATGTTTTAGGGCCATTTTCGGCAATTAAATGGGTGCAAGGGTGACGCCACAACAAGGGATTTAAAGGATTTAAATTTAAGTTTAATGAATCCCAAATCTTTTAATTTAAATGAGTTAAATTTCGGCATTTAGAATTAATGAGGTGGACGACTACAAGGCTTAAAAATAGGAAGATATATACGGATTTTTATGTGATAATATCATAGATAAAAAGGAGAAAAGTTAGAAGCTTATCTTCAAAGGAAGTGTTGGCCGAAAATCCACCACCTAGATGAGTGTAAAATTCAGCTACCGCATGGCATAGAGGGTGCCGAAATTCTCCTCTCTTCTAGCTTAAATTTTAAGGGCGTTTTTGATATTTAGCAGTAGGTGTCAAAAATCTATAAATAGGGGGGGCTAGCTCCTTGTTTCTGACATTGAAAAACCCTAAAATCCTCTCCCTTGGTGCCAAAATTCCCTAGCCTCTCCCTCTCCAAATTTATTTCTTTAATTTCTTCAAAAGCCGAAACTTTTCCCCAATTTCTTTTCCCTTGTGCCGATTTCTCTAAAAAGCCGAAGCATCCATCGCTTTTTCTTTTATTCATCCTATTTGAGAAATTATTCTATACTTCCGGCATTTAAATCTTCCATTGGCATTGCCGAATCCTCTCTCTAGTGCTAGCCGAATCTCCTAAGCTAAGGTAAGAGTCAATTTTTGTTTAGTTCTCATAATCTATTCCCGATTTTTGAAAAGCAAAAGCTGAAAGCTAATAGTTTAATGGTTTTCGGGATTTGAAGGAAGCTTGGTCGACTAGATCTAAAAGCTGAAAAATCATTAGTCTTGGTGTTTCCTTATGTATGTATGCATGGGGTGGGAATGATGATAATTGAAGGGGAAGTGCATGATAGGTCACTTGGTGATCGGTGGTAGAAATCCCACATAATTTAAATGTAAGGTCACATTGTGATCGGTGGCTATGCCATGTTTAATGGTTCCTACTTAATAGGAATAGGCAGTACGGCTGTCGTTTTGGTGTGCAGCGGATGGAGGGTTGATTGTAGAAATCCCCACGGTGTGATGGTTGGTACAGGATGGTGTGTAGAGGATGGAAACCTAGGATGGGTTGGGTTATTCATTCTTTATTGTTATTATGTGATTATGATTAATGCTTTCCTGTATGGGCCAGGGCCCATAATGTGTTTGTGGGCTCATGTCGATGGGTGTTTTGAGATTTATACACTGAGTCTTTGTGACTCACGCTTTCCTTTTCTCTATTCTTCCAAATGAACAGTAGATCGTGGACATGGGAGCCGAGACAGACTCGAGGGGCCATCAAGTTTTTTTTGACAAGTTAATTTGGAGTTTCTCTAAGTTTATTTTTATTTCATTATGGAAATATTTTTGTAATAAGGCCCCTAGTTTTCATTCAACTAAGTCGTTTTAAATGTTAAGCAACTTATGAATTTTATGATAAGGTTTATTTATACTTAATAATAATTAATACAAGGTTATTTTTTTTAAAATGCCGCTTATTTACTTAAATATTGTCTAATTAACTCACAATTTCAAAAACCAACAAAGCTAAAGTTTTTCAAAGTACAAGCAGTGACATGCCAGATCCGGTCGAAACGCATGGGCCGGGTTTGGGGTGTTACAATTTGGTATCAGAGCCCAGTTAAAACTCGGGCTGTGAAATGGGTCTAGAAGTGTTTTAGAAAAAAATTGTATTTAAGAAAAATTTTTGGTTTGAAGACATGGCCTTCGAGTCTACTGGCACCCAATCCACCCAGGTAAGTATTCTAAACTCCTGATTGTGATATAAATGTGGGCTTAATGGGCTTTATGGGACGTAGACTATCTAGATTAGAACTTGATGGACTCTAGGCTTAGACAAACAACTCTTCAATTCCATAAGACTTAATTCCACTAAACAAAACCTGTAAATGAGTCGCAAGACTAAAGTGTGGCAACAGGCATATGCATGCCTAGGAGTGGATTCAGGGAGAGCTTGGTATTTAAGCAGTCCTAGTGACTCACCTCCTCTTCGCTAGAATCCTACCTGGTGCGTAGTGATTGTTCACTCTGGCTATAAAGGACTTGTTCATGGGCTGAACCCATAATTAAAACTCGAAAGGGACTAACCACCCTATTTTGCAAACAAAAAACCCCTAAGTTTTGTACACTTCAAAAAAAAAATACTTGATTTGAAAATGTTCACAACCATGAAGGAAATTACCAAATTACCCTTGTTTTGCAAAATGACCAAAATAACCCCGGTTGAAGAAATTACCAAATTACCCTTGTTTGGTAAAATTACCGAAATGCCCCCAAATTTTAAAATTACCGAAATACCCCCAGATTTCAAAATTACCGAAATACCCCCGGATTTCAAAAATTACCGAAATGCCCCGAATTTCAAAATTACCGAAATACCCTCGAATTTCAAAATTATCAAAATACCCTCAGATTTCAAAATTACCGAAACACCCCGAATTCTAAAATTACCAAAATACCCCCGGTTTTAAAATTACCAAAATACCCTCGGGAATGCAAAATTACCAAAATACCCTTATTTGACAAAATCACCAAGGAACCTTATTTCAAAAAATTACGAAAATACCCCTATAGGATAAAAATTACGAAAATACCCCTAGGTAGTGAAAACAACAACAACAACACCACCAACAACACTTTTCTGTAATGAACGTGAGTTCATGTATATGTTTCTTAGAGGATATGAATGCGAATTCGAAAGAACTACTCTTAAAGTTATTATTCATAAAACTGTCTGTGGTTAAAACAGTGGAAGAAAACTAATAGTTCATAAAATTTCTAATCAGATAAACGCGAATCGGTAGAATGAGTACAAGGGGTCGAGGACGTCTGCCACGTGGTCGTGGTAGGGGTAAGAGGACGGTGTCGGAACCAGTAGGGTCTGGTCATGGTTCTGGAAACGAGATGCCAGCGTGGAGGAGGAATTTCAGGATCAGACTGTCGGAGATGATGCGGTATCTCAAGCAATATTAAGGGTTTTAGAGAGGGTTACTGGGGCTGGTATGGGCATAGGAGCCCAGAAATCTGTGCCGGAGCGGCTTAGGGCCAATGGGGCAGAAGTGTTTAGAGGAATTTTTGGTGTAGCCCCAAGTTCAGCTGAGTATTGGTTGGAGGCGGTAGAACGCATAATGGATGATTTGGATTTCACGGAGGAGGAGAAGTTGAAAGGAGTGGTATCCCTCCTGCGGGATGAAGCATATCAATGGTGGCTGTTAAGGATGGTACATTGTCTGACCGTATCACCTGGGAACTCTTTAAAACGGCGTATCAGAATAAGTACATTGGATCGAGTTATGTGGATGCGCAGCGCAGAGCATTTCTGAACCTGGTTCAAGGGAGTAGGTCAGTGGCTGCGTATGAAGCTGAATTCTTACGTCTTAGCCGTTATGCTCATAGGATGGTAGCCACGGAGCATGAACATTGTGTTAGGTTTGAGGATGGCCTGAAGGATGATTTGCGTGTTTTGATAGCCCCACAGCGGGAAAGGGAATTTGCTGTCCTAGTGGAAAAGGCTAAGATAGCCGAGGAGGTTAAGCGGACTGAAAAGTTGAATCGGGATAGAGATAGGGGAGGAAATAAGAGGAATTTTGAATCGTCAGGGGCAGTTGGGCAAACTCAGAAAAGACCTAGGTCAGACGGGCTGAAATAGGATGAGAGACCTGTTGCGGCTAACTAGAAACAAATGTGTGCTCGATGTGGTAAGTTCCATACCGGTGAGTGTTGGGCAGGCACTGGAAAGTGTTTTAGGTGTGGATCTACGGACCACCAAGTTAGAAACTATCCGCAGCAATGGGGCAATGAAGGGCCCACAGGTCAAGAGAATGCACCGCCGGGAAGAGAAGGTCAACAACCACCAAGGGACCGTGGTCAAGTCAATGGTGGCAATGGCACAGGACATGGACGTGGAGGTGCAGGTTATGTTGAGGCGAGGCAGCTCACCTTGGTCTATGCAGCACGTCGCCAAGGGGACGAGGACGCTCTAGATGCGAATACCGGTGCGTACCCTACCATAGTATACTAAGTGCTTATTTTGGCTTTAGAATTAGAGTGCGCAGCGAAAGCATAGTAGTGAGACTTAGGTACTATGATTACTAGTTAGTTGGAAATTTCGAGGACGAAATTTCTTTAAGGGGGGTAGAACTGTAACATCCTAAAATTATGGGCCTATGCATTTAGTGTAGGGATGGAATTAATTTGTTAATTTAAGTGATAGGGGTCTAAATTTGGGCTTAGAATTAGGCAAAGGCCCAGATTAAATTATTTTAAGGTGATATCATTAACAATTAAAAAGAAACAAGTTTTGGGTCGCAAGGAGCCCATGTTTTTGGGCCATTTTCGGCAATTAAATGGGAGCAAGGGTGACGCCACAACAAGGGATTTAAGGGATTTAAATTTAAGTTTAATGAAGCCCAAATCTTTTAATTTAAATGAGTTAAATTTCGGCATTTAGAATTAATGAGGTGGAAGACTACAAGGCTTAAAAATAGGAAGATATATACGGATTTTTAAGTGATAATATCATAGATAAAAAGGAGAAAAGTTAGGAGCTTATCTTCAAAGGAAGTGTTGGCCGAAAATCCACCTCCTAGAGGAGTGTAAAATTCAGCTACTGCATGGCATAGAGGGTGCCGAAATTCTCCTCTCTTCTAGCTTAAATTTTAAGGGCGTTTTCGGTATTTAGCAGTAGGTGTCAAAAATCTATAATAGGGGGCTAGCTCCTTGTTTCTGACATTGAAAAACCCTAAAATCCTCTCCCTTGGTGCCAAAATTCCCTAGCCTCTCCCTCTCCAAATTTATTTCTTCAATTTCTTCAAAAGCCGAAACTTTTCCCCACTTTCTTTTCCCTTGTGCCGATTTCTCTAAAAAGCCGAAGCATCCATCGCTTTTTCTTTTATTCATCCTATTTGAGAAATTATTCTATACTTCCGGCATTTAAATCTTCCATTGGCATTGCCGAATCCTCTCTCTAGTGCTAGCCGAATCTCCTAAGCTAAGGTAAGAGTTGATTTTTGTTTAGTTCTCATAATCTATTCCCGTTTTTTGAAAAGCAAAAGTCGAAAGCTAATAGTTTAATGGTTTTCGGGATTTGAAGGAAGCTTGGTCGACTAGATCTAAAAGTTGAAAAATCATTAGTCTTCAATTTTGGAATTTTAAGGTAAGAAGAGTTGTTTATTCAAATACATAAAATTGGGTAGAACACTAACCATGGCCGAATATAGGAGAGGCCGTAGTTTCACATCTTTCCGACTTCTTGAACAAAGTTGTAGATCGGTTTAGCAAGGGTATCGACATTAATCAGGTGTGTAGAGGATGGAAACCTAGGATGGGTTGGGTTATTCATTCTTTATTGTTATTATGTGATTATGATTGATGCTTTCCTATATGGGCCAGGGCCCATAATGTGTTTGTGGGCTCAGGTCGATGTGTGTTTTGATATTTATACACTGAGTCTTTGTAACTCACGCTTTCCTTTTCTCTACTCTTCCAGATGAACAGTAGATCATGGACATGGGAGCCGAGACAGACTCGAGGGGCCATCAAGTTTTTTTTGACAAGTTAATTTGGAGTTTCTCTAAGTTTATTTTTATTTCATTATGGAAATATTTTTGTAATAAGGCCCCTAGTTTTCATTCAACTAAGTCATTTTCAATGTTAAGCAACTTATGAATTTTATGCTAAGGTTTATTTATACTTAATAATAATTAATACAAGGTTATTTTTTTTTAAAATGCCTCTTATTTACTTAAATATTGTCTAATTAACTCACAATTTCAAAAACCAACAAAGCTAAAGTTTTCAAAGTACAAGCAGTGACATGCCAGATTCGGTCGAAACGCATGGGCCGGGTTTGGGGTGTTACAATTTTTGCCGATCAGATGCCTCCTTCAACTGTGCCCGTATTAACTTAACTTTCTCCTCCGTTTCCGAAACTAGCTCTGGCCCCAACACCTGACGTTCACCCAACTCCGTCCAACAAGTAAGGGTACGACATTTCCTTCCATATAACGCTTCGTACGGCGCCATCTGTATACTAGCTTGATAACTATTATTGTATGCGAATTCTGCCAAAGGTAAATACTCCTCCCAACTACCCCTAAAGTCGACGATGCAACCCCTTAGCATATCCTCCAAGTTCTGAATTACCCTCTCAGACTGACCATCAGTCTGTGGGTGAAAAGCGGTACTAAAATCTAACCTTGTTCCCATTGCTTGATGAAGAGCCTTCCAAAATCGTGACGTGAACCTAGGGTCCCTATCCGATATGATCGACACCGGAACACCATGTAGTCTTACAACCTCAGCCACGTACAACTTAGCCAACTTTTGCAGGGAAAAGTCCACTCGAACCGGTATGAAGTGAGCAGACTTCGTCAACCGATCCATGATTACCCAAATCGAATCCTTCTTAGTGGGCGTAAGAGGTAACCCACTAACAAAATCCATTGTGATTATTTCCCATTTTCATTGGGGAATCTTCACCGGCTGCAACAATCCCGAAGGCACTTGATGTTCAGCTTTCACCTGCTGGCACGTCAAACACTTCTCCACGAACTCCGTCACTTCTCGCTTCAGGCATGGCCACCAGAATTGCTCTCGCAAATCCCGATACATCTTAACTCCTCTAGGATGCATAGCATAAGGGCTACTATGCGATTCACAAAGAATCATCTACCTTAACTCCATATCTTTTGGCATACAAATATTCCCACGGAAACACAAAACTCCATCACCATTCCAACTATAGTCCTCTCCCTCACCATTCTGCACTTGTCAGATTCGAGTACTCAAAACATCATCCAAAAGTTGCTTCTCCTTGATCTGTCTTGTCCACATAGGTCTTACTTGAAGTTCGGCTACCAAACTGCCATCTTCATATAGGCTAAGATGAGCGAACATCGCCCTCAAATCTACTATCGCCTTCCTACTCAACGCATCTGCCACCATGTTAGCCTTACCCGGATGGTATTCGATCAAACAATCATATTCCTTCAAGAGTTCAATCCACCTACGTTGCCTCAGATTCAATTCCTTCTGGGTAAGGATATACTTCAGACTCTTATGGTCCGTGTAAACAACCGACTTCTCCCCTTACAGGTAATGCCTCCAAATCTTAAGAGCAAACACTACCGCCGCCAATTTTAAATGGTGCATAGGGTAGTTCAATTCATGCGGTCGTAACTGTCGAGATTCATATGCAACAACTTTTCCGACTTGCATCAACACACATCCTAAACCCGTGTGTGACGCATCACAATAAACGGTAAATTCTTTTCCCGCCTCTGGCTGAATTAACACTGGCGCTTCCGTCAAGATTCTCTTCAGCTTCTCAAAGCTCTCCTGCTGTTTGTCAGTCAATGCAAACAATACTCCCTTCCTTAACTAGTTAAAGGTGCCACTATTGAAGAGAACCCCTCAACAAATCACCTATAATACCCTGCCAATCCCAAGAAACTCCGAATTTCCGCCACGGACTTCGGCGGTTTCCAATCTAATACAGCTTCTATCTTCCGAGGATCTACCCTAATTCCTTCTGCGGAAACTACATGCCCTAAGAAAGTCACTTACTTCAGCCAGAACTCACACTTACTGAACTTTGCGTACAGCTGCTTCTCCTTCAGAATTTGCAACACTACACGAAGATATGGGTCATGCTCCTCCTCGGACTTGGAGTAAACCAAAATATCGTCAATGAACACCACGACGAACCGATCAAGATATGGTTGGAACACCCGGTTCATCATATCCATGAATGCTGCTGGCACGTTCGTCAAACCGAACGGCATTACCAAGAACTCATAATGACCGTAGCGTGTTCAAAATGCCGTCGTATGAATGTCCCCTTCCTTCACCTTTAACTGATGATAACCCGACCTTAGATCAATATTCGGAAAGACCGAAGCTCCTTTAAGCTGATCGAACAGGTCGTCGATTCTTGGCAATGGGTACTTGTTCTTAATCGTCAACTTATTCAGTTGACGATAGTCCACGCACATACGCATGGATCCGTCCTTCTTCTTCACGAATAGGACCGGCGCTCCTCATGGAGACACACTCGGTCGAATAAATACTCGATCCAAAAGCTCCTGGATCTGAGCTTTGAGTTCTACCAACTGCTTCGGTGCCATTTGATAAGGAGCAATGGATATCGGAGCCGTACTCGGAAGTAGCTCTATTCCAAACTCCACCTTGCGATCCGGGGGTAATCCTAACAACTCCTCCAAAAAGACCTGGCTGCCTCGCATCTACATTACCTGCACCTCTACCAGGTGCTCCACGACCGCGACCAGCCCCATTTCCACCTCTACCTGAACCACGACCCCTCGGTCCAGGCTGGTCACCTCTCCTAGTCTGTTCAGAACCTCGGCCCGTTGGCTGTATCTGATACACTTGCGGACAGTCCTTAATCAGATGCTCCGTGGATCCACACCTGAAACATCCACCCGTTCTTCTTCTACACTCCCCAGAATGTGCTTTCCCGCACCAATTACATAATCGGTTCTGATTCCTCGCAGCAGGTGTCGGAGCACGAGCTGGCCCATCAGACCTAGGCCTTTTCTGCCAATTCCCAGATGCTCCTGCCAGCCCAAAATTTCTCTTATTCCTTCCTCGCTCCTTATCTCTTTCCAGTCTTTCAGTCCGTTTTTCCTCCTCGGCTATCTTAACCTTCTCCACCAAAACAGCAAAATCTCTCTCTCTCTGCGGTGCTATCAAAACCCTTAACTCATTCCGCAATCCATCCTCGAACCAAACACAACGTTCATATTCGGTTGCTACCATTCCTCGAGCGTAGCGGCTTAAGCGCAGAAACTCTGCCTCATATTCAGCCACAGATTTACTTCCCTACACCATATTCAAAAATGCCTTCCTCTGTGCATCCACATAGCTGGCCCCAACATACTTTCCCTGGTATGACTCCTTAAAGAAGTCCCAGTCAATCCAATCTGCGGCAGTACCCTCCTTCATCGTGAGCCACCACTGATAAGCCTCATCTCGAAGAAGAGACACGACCCCTTTCAACTTCTCCTCCACCGTGAAATCCAAGTCATCCATTATGCGCTCAGTCGCTTCCATCCAATACTCAGCTGTGTTAGGGGCTACGCCAGAAACTCCCCTAAACACTTCTGCCCCATTGGCCCTAAGCCGCTCCGACATAGATTTTCGGGCTCCTGTGTCCATGCCTACTCCAGCAACTCTTTCGAGAACCCGCAGCATCGCCATCTCCGATCGCCTGATCTCGTAACTCTCCCTCCACAGCTGGAGGATCCGGCATTTCGTTCCCTGACCCGTGGCCAGACCCTACTGGCTCAGACAAAGTCATCCTACCCCTACCGCGTCCACGCGGCGGACGTCCTTGACCCCTTGTACTCATTCTTCCGATTGGCATTTATCTGATTAAGAATTTTATGAATCATTAATTCTTTTCACTGATTAACCACGAACAGTCTTATGAATAGTAATTTTAGGAGTAGTTCTTTCGAATCTACAATTCAGTCTCAAGTTCACATCCCCTAGTTCTATAAACTACATACATTCCACAATCAACATACAGACAACATCCATACATCCACATTCAATACATAGAGGTATATTCGTTATACCACTGGCCAGGGGTATTTTCATAATTTTATCCTATAGGGGTATTTTCGTAATTTTGAAAAATAGAGCTCCTTGTTGATTTCATGAAATAAGGGTATTTTGGTAATTTTGAAATCTGGGGGTATTTCAGTAATTTTGCAATTTGGGGGTACTTCGGTAATTTTCTTTTTCAATCCAGGGGTATTTTGGTAATTTTGAAATCTGGGGGTATTTCGATAATTTTGCAATCTGGGGGTATTTTGGTAATTTTTTACAAATCAGGGATGTTTTAGTTATTTTCACAAATCAAGGGTATTTTTCAAAAGTTTACAAAACTAAGGGGGTATCTTGGAGAATTTGATTTCAAAAGAAAATAGTAGTGTTCAGGTGTTTATGAGTTTCTGGTTGTTGTCGTGTGTTGGGTGAGTTTTTTTTTTTTAGGAAAAATTTCGTTGACTTCGTAAATCGGGATATATTTGCAAATCATGGGTATCTTGGTATATTTTTTCAAAATAAGGGTATTTTAGCAATTGTTTTTTTGAAAAAAAAAATAAGGTGACTGGTCCATTTCAGGTTTTAACTATAAGGTTTAGCCTGTCAACAAGTCCTCGTGATCAGGGTGAACGGTCACTACGCACCAGGTAAGATTCCAGTGAAGAGGAGGTGAGTCGCTAGGACTGCTTAAATACCAAGCTCTCCCTGAATCCACTCCTAGACATGCGTATGCCCGTTGCCACACCCTAACTCGGCTAAGGTGAATAGTCACTACGCACCAGGTAAGATTCCAGCGAAGAGGAGGTGAGTCACTAGGACTGCTTAAATACCAGGCTCTTCCGGACCCAATCCTAGACATGCGTATGCCTATTGCCACACCCAAGCCTTGCGACTGATTTACGGGTTTGTTTAGTGAAATTAAGTCTTATGAGTTTTAGGAAGTTGTTAAGCTAATCCTAGAGTCCATCAAGTTCTAATCTAACTAATCTACGTCCCATAAAGCCCATCAAGCCCACATATATTTCACACAATGGTTTAGAATACTTACCTGGCGGACTTGGGCCGGAGACGCAGGTGCCATGCCGAGCTAACCAACCTGTTATCATTTAAAAACATGCATGTTTCAAAAGCCTATTTTTAGAAAATGTTTTGAGCCCAAAAACCCCAGAGCTGAGTTTTGAACCGGGCTCTGAAACCAATTTGTAACACCCCAAACCCGGCCCAAACAACTACAACTGGATCTGGCATGTTACTAAAAAGATTTTTTGTAAAAGATGTCGCAATTTCGGGAAATATTTTTCAAAATAAAGTATTTAAGCTTTTGTTCGGGAAAACTTAATAACTTGATAGGTTTAAATAAGATATAAATTTCATCTGTTGTTTTATGAATTAAAACACAAAATCTTAATACATGCCTTAGTTTAATTAAAATTTAGGCGTCTAACAATAATAAAAGCCCAAAGTTAAACCCAAAACAAAGTGTAATAGTCTAGTGGCCCAAGGCCTTATTACAACGAAATTTAAAGCCCACTTAAAACAAATTTCTTAGAAATAATTAAATAAAGTAGAGTCGTTCTGCTGAATCTTCAGTACCCGATCGCATGGCCACCTTGCTCTCCTCTCCAGCCTGGTCCGATACGCTAAGTGTCACCTGAAATTGTTAAATTAATAGGGTGAGTCGTGAAACTCAGTGTGCAACCCTCGTGCACCATCAGATTGGGCCTTAGCCCACAGATCAGAATATAGCACATAACATAATAGATAACATGCATAGAACCCAACCCAATCCTAGTTTCCATCCGCTACACACCACCCTCACCTGCCAATCACACCATTGGGGATTTCTACAATCAACCCACAGAGCTACACACCATCGATGGCAATCATGCTGCAGTTAACTGCTTATCGTCAAAGTTGTGACAGAGTCACCAGGCTGAAATGGCAGAAGCCACCAGAAACAGAGTTGTGACAGAGTCACCAGGCTGAAATGGCATAAGCCACCAGAACAGATCACTTCCCCTTTCATCAATCACCCAACCCCAAGCATACATAGAAATCGACATATAAAGCTTATCGTGTTTAACAGAACATTCACTGAGGAATGGCAGAAATCACTAACCTGATATTTAGCCTTTACCCTTCTTGGGTTTCCAAACGTTATGCCGAGATTTCGGCATTTAACAGAATATAGCAGATTTATTACATATATATAAGCAATCAGTCTAATGTTGTGAGGAATTACACACCTGATAATGTCGATACCCTTGCTAAACCGATCTACTACTTTGCTCAAAAAGCCGGAAAGATGTGAAAATAGGGCCTCTCCTATAATCGGCCATGGTTAGTGTTCTACCCGATTTTACACACTAAAATCAATAGATTTCCTTACCTTGAAATCTCGAAAGTAACACGATTCGAGTGTTACTGAGCTATGACTTAGAGATCTACGCGATGGACTCCACTTCAGATCCCAGAATGCCGAAAATAAGAGAGAAATAAGAGATTAGTTTCTAAATAGCCATTCGGCTAGGGACTTTGAAAAGCCGGAGAAACATTGAAAACCCGAAATCGACACTTACCTATTGTTTCCTTCAAAATTCGGCACAAGCAGACTCCACTGAAGAAAATTCAGCAACTTCAAGAGGTGTGATCTTAGTGATTTCGGCTTTTTGAAGAACAAAAATTGGAAAAACATAAGCAAGGAGTGGATAGAGAGATTCGGCCAAGAGAAAAGAGAAAAAGAATGGTGGGGTTTCGGCAATTGAGATCTAAGAAGTTTTGGTTTCTGTCAGAAAAAGAAAAGAGAAGAGAGGGTTCAAGTTTACCGAAAATAAAAGAGAAATCTTGAGAGAATTTTCAGAGAACATAATGAAGAATTCGGCACACCCCCTTAGACTATAATAAACCAATTCCTCCCCCCTTACTGAGTTTTATTTTCGGCCAACTCTAGCCTCTTGGATGAGCTCTCATCTTTTCCCTTATCTTGATCTATTATCTCCTTAAAAATAGCCTTTATTTGCTTATTATCCACATAAAATAAACATTAAAAATCCCTAGAAAATAGCCTTATGCCGTCCCCCCTATTGCTCCCTTTAAGTGCCGAAATTTATCCCTAAAACTTGGGCTTTAAGCTGCCAAAATTTGGGCCCTCATCATTTACTTGTGACACCACCTATAGCTCCCCTTTACTGTGCCCATAGTTGCTGGGCCACAAGCCCAATATGTCACTTAACCTACTAAAACTTTAATTTAAGCCCCTAGAGTGTCTAAATAAAATATTTATTTGAAGCCTCAGCCCAAACCTGAGCCCCATTTGCACCTCAAATCCTTAAATTAATAATTTAAGCACACATTGCACAAAATGCACAAGCCCATAAATTCAGGATGTTACAAAAGGTGAGTAGAGGTAAAGTTGTTTGTGTTGGAGCAATCTGGTAGTTAGTTAACTCCATTATGAACTTCTGGCAAACTTATGTTTTGGCGAATTGAGTATACACCCATGGATGAGTATCAAGGTTTAGTATTTGATGAGTTGTTTAGTAAAAGAAAGAATTTGATAAAAGAAAGTAGGGCTTATGTAAGATATTGCCAAAAGTATAGTACGCCTAATTAATTTAAGTTTTGTGAAGAGCAAGTTTTGGTAACTAGATCTGATTGTAAACCAGCTAAACTGACTAGTCAAGTAACCTATAGAAAAGACTCTCATTTATATTCTTCCGGATTGTATAGACCATTAAGAAGATAACTTTTGAAACATGTGACACTTGTTAAGTTCCACTAAGTGCGTTGGGTTATATATATGCGAGTAGGGTTTGTGAGAGGGTTTTTCTTTTTCCTTCAGAATGACTCTTTAATTCTTTCTTTTTCTTAAATATTAAATTTTATTTGTTGGTTGCTCTTTTTATGTAAGAGAAAGCTAAGATTCTTGGACTAATCAGTGGTTATTTCATCTCTGAGTAAGTGTTACAGCTCTGCATGTTAAGTTTTGAAAGAGTAAGAGCGTAAGAGTAAATGAACATTAAAGCTTTAAGTACAAGGTTTTGTATGAGGTGGTCAGTGATTGAGATGTTAAGTAAATTGTATGTATAAGAGTTGTGATAGTGAATTTATGTTCTTTAAGTAGTTGATGCTGCTGGGTCGAGAAAGATGTCAGAGCTTGGAGCTTAGAAATACAGTAGGTGAGAATAAGGTGAGTCTCTATTCTAACTCTTTCATGTGTATTGTTTATATTGAAGTATACTTAAATAAAAATGATAATCCTACTAAGCGGTAAACATGAAATCTAACACCCCTCACCCATCACTGTTATCGGATTAGAGTTATGAGAAGTTACAACAATTAACATAACACAAGTAAAACACTTCATTTCAAAAATTTATTTTCGGAACAATCAACAAAAGTTTTCATTTAATAAACATGTCATTCAATCAAATACAAAGCTTAATTCGAGCCTATAATGCCTTAAAAATGATTTAGAAACAATCAAGGATTAAATCGAATCAAAATATGAAAACAAGGTAAAAATTGAAAGTAAGGGGTCACACGGCCGTGTGGTCAGGCCGTGTGAAAGAGACCAGCCCATGGCCTCAAACCATGTACAAATCGAAAATAGAGTCATACGACCGTGTCACCAGACTGTGTGCAATTCAAAATAAGGTTACACGACTGTGTCACCAAGCCATGTAACAAACTGAACTCGTGTGGAAAATCATGCACCTAAAAATCAATAAGACACACGACCGTGTGGGGTGGCCATGTGGAAGCCCGTGTCTTAGGCTGTGCGCACCCAAATGACTTCATATTCAAACAAATTCATCAACCATTTCTTAGGTACCAAGCCAAACCATTTCAACCACTTTCACCTATTCAAAACACATATGAACACACGTAAAACATACCAAAACCACACAACCTAGGTGCCTAACCAATATGCCCTCATTGGCACCACAATTTATATATATCAACAAGTAATATAACCAAAAACATAACCATTTAGTAAATCTTATTCAAACATCAGCAAAGCTCAAAAATACCAAATGCTAAGCTCATTCATTTATACAACATATCAGGGACCAACAAATTTATCCAAAACTATAAACTACTTAGACCATAATGTCCACTTCACATTTATGCACAAATGATACATCAAAGCTACCACCATATGATGTAACAAACATCAATTCATGCTTTCCATATTAATAACACAAACATTTCTCCACCCATTAAAGCCATCAAGACAATTCAATTAGACTTTTCCACGAATATCACAAATTAAACACAAAACATGATATTACTATGATATATCATTATGAACCAAATTTACAATTCCAACTAGAAATCTAAACTCATTACCTTCAAAGCCCTATATACATGCCACAAACCAAAATAGTCAAGTCAAAAAATACCGAACAAAGGATGCATAGTTTGAGCTCTGAAGTTGATCCGTCCGACCAATTCTGGAAAATGCCAACTACAAAAAAGAGAACTAAACGAGTAAGCTTAAGAAGATTAGTAAGTTCATAAGTATTTAAACAAAACTCTTACCTTAGTTCACAATTAAGTAAACGAATATAATTAAATTTAATACGAGTTCTTATCAATACATTTAAAACAATTATGCGAGCATTTCACATATCAATCGTATAATCTCTCAACCATTTACTATGACATATTTTCGTATCATTCAATAGGAAATATTCGACATATATAAAACATATCAACCATTTGATTATGTCAATTCATAATCATATTCCATTTCTTTGAAACACATGACCCTGTCACCAATGTCACATTCACAAAGCAAGTATTTCATATCTATCTAGATATTTCACATCGTTTTAAACAACCTTTAAACACATAATCATTATTTATTCAATTTCATCATTTAACATTTCAATATTTATATAAACATATCATCTCTAAATAATTCATGAATTCAATACATATATTTTTTTCAACAGATGGCCCGATGAACTATAGCAATGTAATTCAGATACTCGGGTATCCCAAAACACAATAGAGAGCATTGAAATGCTAGTAGAGGCACCAAATTGCAATTAGAGGCACCGAAGTGCAAATCCGTACAAGCGCCCGTTCTAACCATATTGGCATGCAAATCGTATTTTAATTCTTTACTACATTCAAACGAGCATTTAAACAAAACTTTTAAAATTTATAAATTAGAGGCACTTCCATAATACTCATACACATGCTATAAATTTGTTACGTTCATTCTGAGATCGTATAACTCACATTTCACAATCATTCCTCAATTCTAATTAAACATTCTCTCACCTTATACTTAATTGTAAAAAATTTATAATTATAAACTGATATTAAATATTCAACCACAAATCAATTTAATCTAATTCAAAACAATATAAATTGTAACACCCCAAACCCGGCCCATACGTTTCGACCGGATCTGGCGTGTCACGGGTTGTACATTGAAAACTTTTGCTTTGTTGGCTTTGGAAATTGTGAGTTAATTAGACAATATTTAAATAAATAAGTGACATTTGAAAAAAAAACCTTGTATTATTATTATTTCATTTAATTATACCTTTGACATAATTTCATAATTTGCAAATATTAAAAACTACTTAGGTGAATATAAACAATGGGCCTTATTGCATAAATATTCCCAAAATAAAACTTAAAGGAAAAACCGAAAATAATCTGTAGAAATAAAAACTTGATGGCCCCTCGAGTCCGTCTCGGCTCCCATGTCCACGATCTACTGCTCATCTGGAAAGTTAAGGAAAATAAAGGGTGAGTCACCAAGACTCAGTGTGTAAATCCCGGAAACACATAAAAGGCTTCGCCCACAAACACATTATGGCCTTGGCCCGTATACAAGGGTAACTATATATGCATCATGGCCCATCCCAGCCTAGAAATCCATCCTCTACACACCAACCCGTACCAACCATCACACCTTGGGGATTTCTACAATCAACCCACCAACCACTACACACCATATCGACAGCTGTGCTGCCTGTCTTAAAGACCGATCACTGTGTGACCTATGTGGCAAAGCCACCGATCGACATGCGACCTTAATAATACATCATAGCATTTCGACAACTGAGTTGCCTGTCATAAAGACCGATCACTATGTGACCTATGTGGCAAAGCCACCGATCGCTATACGACCTTCTCCCCCTTCATCATATCAATCCCATCCCATGAATACATACATGCAAAATCAAACAATGTATTACCTAAGAGATTTCAGTTTATTGCATACATCGACACACATAGAGAGATTTCTATGATTACGTACCTGGCATCCCTTGCCTACCCTTTTTGGGTAATCCGACTGTCTATACAGCCTTTTTCTAGCTCTTAGCCCATAACATATATTTAGTTCAGATTACTATTCAGCCTTTTTCTGGCTTTTAGCCCATAACATACATAATACAGTTTAATTAGTGTGTTAGAGATCTACACACCTGGTTACCGTTAGAACGAGACCTTCTAAGTCGACGTTATCCGTAGCCAACACCACCGCTATCTGCCTAAGGTGTTGTTCAGAAGCCGATAACGAAACATTAGGTTAAGGCACAACTAACGAAAAGAAAACAGTTGATCATTTTAAGGAGAATTGAAATCCTTACCTTGAAATCCCAAAAAGTGATATGAGATTCAGGGACTAGTGTTTTCGATTTTTAGATCTAAGAGATCTACTTTAATTCCCAAATGTCGCCCAACAAGAGAATACATAGAACCATTAAACCATTAGCTTTTCGGCTTTGTCTTCCAAAAACTGAAAGAGATCTTAAGGAATAACAAGAGTCGACACTCACCTTACTATAGAAGATTCAGCTACTCCCAGAGGATTCCGATTTTTTGTGAAAATCAGAAAGAGAAGATGATTCGAAGAAATCTATAGAGATTTGGCTTTTAAATAAAGAAGAGAAAAGAATAATGGAGTTTTCGGCTTTTAGAAGAAAGAAGAGAATAATGGAGTTTTCGGCTTTTAGAAGAAAGAAGAGAATAATAGAGTTTTCGGCTTTTAGGAGAAAGAAGAGAAAAGAATAATGGAGTTTTCGGCTTTTAGAAGAAAGAAGAGAATAATAGAGTTTTCGGCTTTTAGGAGAAAGAAGAGAAAAGAATAATGGAGTTTTCGGCTTTTAGAATAAAGAAGAGAAAGAAAAGATGGAAACCCTAAATGCCGAAAAATAAAGAAGAGAACCTTCCCTATTTACAGAAATTTCGGCACTTACCTATGAAAAATCGAAAGTGCCCTTCCTGATAACTAAAAATTAAGCAAATAAAAAGGGAAAATTCGACACCCCTTTGCCATAAAGAAACCAATTTCTTTACTCCTCTAGGTGATGGAATTTCGGCCAACACCTAGCCTTGCAGATAGCTCCTATCTTTTCTCCTTTTATCTTCCATATTATCAACTATAATATCTACATTATCCTATTCATATAAATCCTCCTATTTTTGAGCCTTGTTGCCATCCACTCCACCTAACCCAAATGCTGAAAATTAGCTAACTTAAATTAAAAGAATTGGGCTCCATGAAACTTAAATTTGGGCCCCTTATTCCCTTGTGTGGCGTCACCTCCTAATATTGGGCCACAAGCCCACTTTGGTATTTTAAACATAGATACTACCTTTTAAACCCTATAATGCCCAAACAGATAATTTTAATCAAGGCCTCTACCTAAGCCTGAGCCCAATTTGGACCCCTAACAGTTAAATTAACACATTACACATGTTTTCCCATTAAATGCATAGGCCCAAAAATTCAGGATGTTACATAAATTATAAATATTTACATATGCATTCATCACATTTCAAGTAATTCTTTCTCACTTTATGTAACACCCCAAACCCGGTCTAGAAGTTAGGCCCGAATCCGGTGTGTCACATTGGAGTGTTTTTTCGAAACCCAGGTTTTCATTAAACAACCCTTCTTACAATTAGAACTTTTTTCTATTTAAAACCTCAGATTTTGTTTACTTGTTTTTAAAACGAGGTTTATTAAAAGTCATTCTCTTGTAAAATGTTGTTACCTTTAAAACTTTATTTGTTCTGAAAGCTTAATTTAAAACTATTGTAGAAACGTGATATTTTGAAAAACAGTTGTTGTTTTGGTGTTCTACTTCTAGCAATTATAAACCTATAAATAAGATTCCAAATTTAAAACCCAGAAATTAGAAAGGCCTTATTACAACCCAAAAATAATAAATAAGGTAAATAAAATCCAAAGCAAGTTTAAATGTGTGGCCATCTCCCAGTCCTTCGCAGCTCCGAACCGTCTATGTATGGGGATTACCTACACAGTTAAAAACGGGGTGAGTTCACGAAAACTCAATGCGTATTCCCTTTACTAGAGTAACAGTCAGTATACAGAAACTAAAACTAAAATAGTCTGGGCCAAAGCCCTTTAACAGTAACAGTACAGTTCAATTGAGAGCATACGTGGGCAAAACTCACTACAATATCATTGGGGTTATAGCCCATAACAGAATCAATTGAGCCTAGCCCAAACTAATAACAGAACAAGTGGCTCTAAGCCCAGTACAATGACAAATCTCATAAACAGATATGCAACAGTATGAGGATGCACCCCACCCCGATCCAGCCAACACACTACCCGTACCAACCCTACACTCATGTGGGGATAAAATCAACCCACCCAGCCAACACACCAAGCTTAGCACCGATTGCAGCACTAAGTCAACAGAACGGCTCGGCGCCGTGGACAGAATGACTAAAAGCCATAAACAGAGTGGTTATAAACCATAATCTGGATGGCACAAAGCTATCAGTAACTGTAATAAGTTTGGCACATAGCCATTAGCGATGATAATATAATTGGCACACAGCCACGGGTAATTATGATTGACACAGAGTCATTAATATATATGTTAGGCACACAGCTAGGGGAAATACGATTGGCACAAAGCCATAATCAAGATGGCATAAAGCCATATTTAGGTTGGCATAGAGCCATAATCAGATTACGCGGCTTTAAGTCGTCCGTCGGTCCACAGTCATCTCATGCGACCCATGCGACCTTAACAGATCAATACTGGATCTACAGTCGTCTTATGCGACCCGTGCGACCCTATTAGAACTTCCTCCGTATCAATGTCCCAACCCCATGCAATATGTCGTGTATGTCATGCTCAATCATTACACGTGTATGCAAAATGATGCTCAGTAACAGTCATTTAAACATATATTAAAAGCATATCAGTCACACAACCACAGTCAAGTCAGTTAAAACACAGTCATACGATCACAGTCAAATCAATCAAATTCATAGCACAAGTCGATCATTTACCCACAAAGGCAACAGTCATTTTACCGTATAAAGGTATTTCGGTAATCCTACCCTTCAGGGGTATTCGATAATTCTACCCAAATGGGGTATTTCGATAATTTTGCAAATCGGGGGTATTTAGGTAATTTCACAAATCGAGGGTATTTCGATAATTTTACAAATCAAGTGTATTTTGGTAATTTCACAAATCGAGGATATTTTGGTAATTTTATAAATCGAGGGTATTTCAGTAATTTTACAAATCGAGGGTATTTCAGTAATTTTACAAATTAAGGGTATTTAAGTAATTTCACAAGTCGAGGGTATTTTGGTAATTTCACAAATCGATGGTATTTCAATAATTTTACAAATCAAGGGTATTTCAGAAATTTTACAAATTGAGCGTATTTCAGTAATTTTACAAACCGAGGGTATTTTAGTAATTTTACAAATCAAGCGTATTTCAGTAATTTTACAAATCGGGTGTATTCCAGTAATTTCACAAATCGAGGGTATTTCGGTAATTTCACAAATTAAGGGTATTTCGGTAATTTTACAAATTGAGGGTATTTCGGTAATTTTACAAATCGAGGGTATTTCAGGAATTTTACAAATCGAGGGTATTTCAGTAATTTTACAAATCGAGGGTATTTCAGTAATTTTACAAACTGGGAGTATTTTAGTAATTTTCCAAATCAGGGGTATTTTAGTAATTTTCCAAATTAAGGGTATTTAAGTAATTTCACAATTTGAGGGTATTTTGGTAATTTTAAAATCGATGGTATTTCGATAATTTTACAAATCGAGGGTATTTCGGTAATTTTACAAATCAAGGGCATTTTAGTAATTTTACAAATCGAGGGTATTTTAGTAATTTTCCAATCAAGGGTATTTCAGTAATTTTACAAATCAGGGGTATTTTAGTAATTTCACAAATCGAGGGTATTTTGATAATTTCAAAAATTGAGGGTATTTCGGTAATTTCACAAATGAGGGTATTTCGGTAATTTTATAAATCTGTGGTATTTCAATAATTTTACAAATCGAGGGTATTTCAGTAATTTTACAAATTGGGGGTATTTTAGTAATTTCCCAAATCGAGGGTATTTCTGTAATTTCACAAATCGAGGGTATTTTGGTAATTTTACAAATCGTGGGTATTTCAATAATTATACAAACCGAGGTCTCAGCGACCCAACAGAAGGTCCATCGTCGCCTGGAGTGACTTAAGTAACCTAACAGTCACAACAGTGTAAATGGGCCTAAGGCCCATTACTCGGCCCAAGTGGGCCCACACGCTCGTGTGGCCCATTTAGCCCAAATCAGTTACGGCTATGCGAACACCATAGCCTATTTTATTTTAGTCACTTACCACAAATTTTATCCGTGTGGGGCCCACGAGCCTATTGGGCCCACACGGCCCGTTTCAGCCCATCGAGGCCCAGAATGCCCTATGCCCACGAGAACACTCGTGGTGGCCTAAATAGTCTAACGCTTATGTTTGTGGGCTCGATCCATTATACGGGCGTTCACACACCCATGTGGCCTCAGTAGCCATATTTCTGGTTTTTCGACATTTCAGTTTTTGCCGTTCTACAACTTGAGTAGTGTGTGTACACACCTTCGGCTTATCAGCCGACTATTAGGTACAAGGTAAAAATACACACACCTATTAACGAAGTCGAGTGAACCGCTTACGAGCCCAAAGCCTACATTTAAACACATTTGTCATCAATCCCCTTCTTGTACAATCAGATCAACATCCAATAAATCCTTACGTTATCATACTTATTAAAGAACTCTAAATCCTTACCTTGATCGATCGACAAAAGGCCACACCCCTGCACTGCTGCCAAAGATTAACCACTAGGCCTATGGAATTCCTGAATCGCAAAGTTTATTAAGAAGAAAGGAATAGTCGGCCCAAGCAATAAGGTGAAGAGAAAGAGTTGCTATCCCAAAAGAATTGAGAGAGAGGGAGAAAGACTATTCGGCCAACACACCCAATTCCAAAAGCCAGAGAAAAAAAAAGGATGATCCATCAATCAACAAAATCGAAGAGTGGAGGGAGAAGGTGGAATATTCGGTCAAGGAGACCACAAACAGATCAAAGAAAATCGGTTCACAAACTTGTAAGGAGCCAAAAAGAAAAGAAATTAAAGGGAAGAAGCAAAGTTCGATTTTGGCACATAAATTAAGTGTCTAAACAGCCAAGAAAGTAGCGTTTCGAGATAGAGAAGGAAAAACAAAGAAAACGAGTAGCAGAAGGAGGAGGCAATAGAAGAATTCGGCACCAACAAGCACAAAAACCAAATGACCAAAGAAAAACACACAAAACCGAAACTTGAGGAATAACCCTCCGCCGAAATTCTGAGTACCTCCTAAGCAAATTTGGCACAATACCACACCAACTCAAACTCCACTTTTTCCTCCATAAATCACTCCCTTAATCCTTCCACTAAATCCTCTTCTATTGGCCATAGCAGCAAAATAAATACCTCTTTGCTCCAGGCGTGACTCGAACACCAACCCCCTTTTGAAGCCTTATCACGCCACTTACCAACAAGCCACAAGCTCAATCGTGTCCTAACTTATCCTCAATATTTTGTAAAGCCTTCATGTTAATATCCAAGTTTATTCAAGGAACAACCCAAAATTCTGCGCACGCCATGACTTGAACCTCAGACCACATGCATACTCCTAAGGCCTCCTTGCCACTAGACCACAAGCTTCCTTGTGTCACACTTTATCCTCAAATATTTTATAGGTCCTTCTAACCCAGACCAAGTTTAATTTTAGGGAAAACTAAAATTTTTGCTATAGCCTGGATTTGAACTCAAGACCTCCCAAAACACTCCCAATCATTCCTAAAGCACATAGCCAATAAAGCAAACATGCAATTAGTGAAATTTTTCTCACGCAACTGAAATCCAATTGCTCCGATGCTCAAAGCCTATTTCTTCTAGGCCCAAAATTCGGGGCGTTACACTTTACATTCAACCGTAAAGAGTTAATATCCTCAATTCAATATTAATAATTCAACCACAAATTAATTAACTACTTCATACATCATATAAATTGAACATATAAACATATATCTATTCTATGAACTTACCTAGTATATGCTATTGGTTGACTCATAGGGACAAATCCGTGATTTTTCCCTTTTCCCTCGATTATCCTCCATTCGGTTCAATTCTTGATCTATATAATAATTAAATTCAATTTATAAATTTAAAATACATTATATATATGACTTCAAATTTTCATTTTACAATTTCTTTGTGAACTTTTACATTTTGTTCAATTTAGTCCCTAAAATCTAAACTATTAAATATTTCACATTTAAGCCCCAATACAGATAACCAATTCTAATTCCATCCATAATCAGCCTTCAATCACTAAAAAAATTACAATATTTTCATGCTAAGTTTAACATATTTATATTTTAGTCCTTAATTGCAAAACTAACAAAATTCACTTAAAAAAATAGTCCTAAAACATTTCCTAGCTTCAAAATCTTCCATTTAATATCAAGAACATCTAAAATCATCAATGTTAGCAGTTCTGAAAACGAAGATACAAGTTAACTAGACCTAGTTGCAACAATCTCAAAAACATAAAAATTATAAGAAAATGGTTGATTTGCTTACCATGCAAGAGGGCTGAAGGTTTCTTGAAGCTCTTCAATGGCTTCTTGGTTTCTTTTACTTTCAATCAGTGAAAAAGATGATAAAATAAACAAATATTTATTTTTTATCTTGCTTAATAATCAATAAAACAAAGTTAAAAGTAAATGCTCCAACCGTCCATAATCATAAATTATGACATAATTGCCTTTTAAATACTTAAACATTTACCTTTTAAACCCTTTTAACTAATACAAATCAATAATGATTAACTTTTATGATTTTTACGATTTAGTCCTTGTACCTTAATTAGTCATTTAATCACTAAAATTTTCGGATCAAAATTTAATGCACCTATATAACAACCCCATAAATATTTAATAAAAATATTTACGGGCTCGGTTTATGGAGACAAGATCCTAATATCTCATTTTCCAAAACCACTATCTTCTAGTACAAACCACTTTTACCTTGACTAACAAACCATTTAATAAAATCAATAAAATCATGATTCACTATTATACTACATTTAACTCATAATTATTAATTAAATATATCTATGGACTCTCACATCAGAATTGTGGTCCTGAAACCACTGTTCCTGACACCACTATAAAACGGGTTGTTACCACTCCCTCATTAGGAAATTTCGTTCTCGAAATTTTTACCTAAAAATAGGTTCGGATAAAATAATTTCATTAACTTTTCCATTTCTCAAGTAGCTTCTTCTATATCATATCAATTTCACAAGATTTTTCACTAATGATAGCTAATACTTTTACAGGTTATTTTGAATGTGCAATTCGGGTTGTATTTCTATCTTGTTGGAAGTTATGACATAAGAGAAATCTGATCTATATCGTCATGGCATCAAAACATGGAAAAAATTATGCAACTTTTCAAGTTATAATAGAAAATACAGATTATACACTATTGGCCCCATTCTCTTGAGAACCTCGTACAGATCAATGAACCTTGAACCGAGTTCCTTTTTGGGGGGGCTAAAATGGAGAATTTTCTTCCATAGGAAGACTTTTAGAAATATTCTGTCACTAGTCTGAAACCCAATATCCTTTCTTCTCAGATCCGTATACAGTTTCTGACAAGCAGATACAACTTCCAAACAATTATTAATAATAGGAACATTATACTCAGTTTCATGGATTAGTCAGTCCCAACTGGCTTCTTTTCATTGAATTCTCACCATGATAATAGAGTTCTTCATTTATGCTCGTACAAAGCTTCAACCAGTGCCATATTAATACTAGTTTGATAGTTATTATTATAAGCAAATTTAGTCAATGGTAAATATTTCTTGCAACTGCCTACAAATTCAATAATATAACATCGAATCATATCTTCCAGAATTTGAACAACTCCTTCTAATTAGTTGTCTGTCTACGAATGGAAAACAACATTAAAATTAAATCTAATACTCAGGACTCGGATCACAGTCAGAAACAATGAATAATAGCAAACAGTACAATCTAACAATCTCAGATTCATATAACTTAACTAGCTTCTCAAGTGAATAATCTATTCGAACCAAAATAAAGTGAATTGATTACATCAATCTGCCAACAATTCCTGGTAGTCTCGTTATGAAATCCATCATAATACATTCCTATTCTTACCTTGGATAACTTCCTTTTTAAACATTTCCATGAACAAGCTAACTCCCATGCGACCTATCTTCCTCTAATTCTTGTTAGGTCCTCGCCTATACCTTGTTCCTTATCACTTCTATCATATTGGCAGACTTCTCCAGATTCGCTTGCCACTCCTTATACTCTCTTTTAACTCTTCTTCGACCTATGTGGTTTCTCGTACCTATCGCATAGACAATTACCCTTTTGTTTAATGAATTGGCGGACTCCATGAGTTGTCATAGTCAAGCTATGGTCTTATACTCTTCTCCTTATTTCGTTTACCTTTTTGGCAGACTTCTAGCCATGACTCTTACAGCCCTATGCATCGTACCTCGCCCTTACCATTTTTACGTTTTGCATTATTGGAACGTCCTGGTTGACTACTCCGCATATACCACTTTGGTGGACTCTCTCTATTAGCTTCCACAATCGAGCTGTGAAGTTACACCCTTTTTACCTCATTTTTTTCTATGTTGCCTCAAACTTACCCTGTGTTTATTGTCCTGACGGGCTTTGTCTATTTTCTGTTTACTTCCCAGTGGACTTTCTCTGTTACTGTCCCAGTGGACTTATCTTTGTGGATGCCGTGGAGTCTTTCATCCATGGTCTTACATCGATTCGCCATCTTGGCACACTATCAAATGATGCCATGGAGTCTTTCAACCATGGTCTTACTCATTTTACCTGGCTACGCTACGTACCTCATACTAGATTGCCATAGTGTTTATCATCTATGGTCTTACACCATATACCGTCGTCACGATGTCGCCCCAAAGGACCAACCGATATACCATTGTGATAAATACCTTTCCATGATTCATATCACTTGAATCCTCATCTCATTACCTCCTTTACACCACCTAACCTTGATGCTTAATCACCACAGTGTTCCCTTCGTAAGGCCCGAGGCTTCACCTGAGGTGGTATCTAATAGGTTCTCTCCCCATTTTCCTTTCGAAGTTCTTCTATCCCTTGAAGTTTTTTCTTACAGTCATGCAATACATGCACATATCATCATGCTTCATGTTTATGCAATCGTGGCATACTCAGACAGCATAAATAATAACGTCCATGGAGTTTTAGGAACTCGCTTGAAGCTTTATTATTTTCATAGCTTAGCTTCCTCGAATGCTAGAGCTTCCACTCTCTTGGGAGCTAAGCATTTACAACCAAAAGCCCACTAGTTAAAATTTCACTTCAACTTAGAAGCTTAAACTTTCATAACATGTAGACCCCTTAAGATAATTCTAAAGATCCATAACTTCATTTCTTAATTTTTACATACATAGAAAGGCTAAGAGCCTTACTAGCATGATGGTTTCCCTACCTGTCCAGCTTCATACTCCTGAAGTCTATCTTCTATGGCCTTATCTTCTTCAAAGCAATCAAAGAAGAAGATGAAGAGGAGAGAAAAAGAAACAGAATTGAGAAGAAAATAATCTCTAGGAAGCCATTTCCCAGCTATTTGTAGCCCTTATCGTGCTATTACCACCATTATAAGAACCATCCATAGCTAATTATTGTATCTCCCACTAAGGAACTGACCGAACCAGGTTTGGTTCTCAACCATGTCCAATTTTGTTTCCAACTTTCTCATTTCTTTCAATAGAGCCCGTCAACTTGCGGTCTCTTTCAATTTAGTCCTCCAATTATTTCAGATTTTCAGATTAATTGGAAACCGGGTGTTACAAATTAACTAATCGAAAATGCTTTCTTATCTCCCGACCTCATTTTCTCCACTGGATAAATTATGATTTCTCGACAAACTTATCTCCCGATATCGTTTAACCTAGAATACTTTCTAAGGTAGTCACTCCTAGGGTTTAAGCACACATAATTTAAAACCCAATTAATTCTTATGGGAAACTCACATTCCTCCATTAACTACCCCCATATCCACTTGTTAATCTCCCTAGATAGTTAGCCTCTCATATATCTAAATGTCATAACTCGTAGATTTAATTTAAACATGAAAGAAAACATAAATAAATTAAAATAAGAGAAAGGTTAAGAAATTGATCCGTTTGATGAATCAAATGCGCTCAGAGTTGCGAAATCTCTTGACAATGAACTGACCTTGATGTTTGCAAAAGAACAAAAGAAAAAGAAAACTACTGAATACTTTATTAAAAGGGACTTAGGTTCAAATCGAACCTAATAGAAAATAACAAAGTATTTAGAAACTAAAAATAAAACTAATTAAAACCTAAATTTACTAACTACGACTCCTAAAGGCTTGCTTATGAATTAGCAATAACCTTCCTATAGGCCATAGCCTCATCAATTCTTACTCCCTACGACCAGCTTTGTGTTATGACATATCCAAGGGTGTTTCACAACACGACACCTTAAATCTGAGCTTTGAATTTTGTTTTCACATGTTGTATCTCAAGAAACTTATGCTACACTCGTGAGTCATCCATAAGGCTATTGGGCCTATAACTACACATCTTGCACACTCAATTAAGCAAAATAAAACTACTTAAGGCCTATATTTGTCTAATAGGTCAACTAACATAAATTATTTCATAAAAAATCTTATTTTGCAAATAATTAAATCTAAACTACGAAAGTTAAAAATGTAATAATTAAATATAAAACGACTAGAAAACAAGCCCATTAAATGCCGAAATGTGCTAAAACTACCACTGCAATTGGTGGCAGGTCAAATACCCCTACACTTAAGTTTTTGCTTGTCCTCAAGCAAACAAAAAATAAAATGAAATGAAAAATAAGCATGCAAGAAAAGAAAATGTTCTTGAGCAAGCTTGGTACACATGTTCAGATTGAAGCATTGGCACTAGGAAACTGTGCTTAAACACATAACTTTAGCTAGATGTCTAAATAATTTACAGTTATTTATATTCGAACATATTAATTCAAAAGATTACAAAGCAAATAATTTAAAGAAAATTAAATATATAATTCATAAAAATGCATATACAAAGATAATATTTATACGTGAAGAGTAAGTCAGTTCAAATTTCTCTACTCAGTTTCTTTCACCTATGCTTTGAACTCTAATACAATATTTATAAGTACAAACACTTACTAATTTTTGTGCCAATATGAGTGAGATTTTTCTCAGTTTATCATATTTTGATTTCACTGTGAACACTCAACACTCGACTTTTATCCATTCTATACTTTTATCACACTCGCAATGCTTTTAACCCTCACAATGCTTTTGTTCCCACAATTCATTTGAATTTAAACACATGCTTTTAAGGAGTATACTTATTATACTGCATTGTTTCAATAATAATAGATTTATTTACTGAGTATTTTTAATTCAAACATCCTATAATTCAACAAACATGAATACCTATTCATATTTACCTTTATCATATGATATTCTTATTCCCTTTTTCCCATTCATAGTCTAATAGATTGAATTAATTAGTCAAAATATAAATCACCTAAATTTTTTATTTTCAGGCTAAATTTATAGTTTAAACAAATAACCTATGTACATGTTCCTAGCCAATCACTTGTATTTCTACAAGCTCAAGCACAACTGAACACACAAGAGAAAAAAATTTTAACTAGTAAGAATATATAAAAACTAAGCAAATAAAATTCAAAAAACTTAAAAATATTTCCATGTCACCCACACTTCATTCAACACATTGTCCCTAATGTGCATAAAAAAATTAAAGGAATGAGATTACCTGATTTTCATTAGAAGTTCTTGAAGTTTTTTGGGTGGTCTCCTCCTTATTGATTAAGCTCAAAATTGTAGTGCCTTCAAAAAGAATGCGGGAGTTCCTACACAGAGATAGTAAACAAAAATACAAGCTACCAAAAAAAATCTAAGCCTAAAATAGATAAAAAAAAATATTCAAGAAAATAAAAATATCCAATTCTTAAAAAAATAAGTAAGTAGTCCAAATTAAATTAAAAATGTTTTAGTCAGAATCAAGCTCCAACTCTTTGTCATCTTTTTCTGTATCTTCTCTTTCATTGGTTTTACTAGTTCTGGGCTTGGTATAGTATTTAACGGCGGGAAATTGTGGCATCCTCAGTTTGTTGTCCTTGCATGATCTTTAAGATAGGTCCTGTGACCACGACTCATCTTTTGATCGATTTGCTTTTGTTTCCTTCAGCGAAGCATAAAATTCTTGAACGACATGAATGCACGTCGCTTCAGTTGGAATCGTACAGAACTTTTCCCATCTGTGGTATTGGATTGTCTCCCTTATTTCGCTATTCAATATGAGTAGGGATTTGAATCTTCTTTCCTAATGGGGTGTTTTCTATTGGATTTCCCTGAGATGACTTTCGAATTCCATCCCTTTTTCTCAAATGTGAACAAAGTTATCGGAACATGATTCACTATCTTGAATGTGGTCTTGCATATTGTCGTGTGAAGAGACTGAAGCACACTTGTGATCACCGGCTGTTGATCAAAACACAAAATTTTCTAAAAGAAAGATAATTGGGGATATTTGGTTGCTTGAAGGTGGCTTGGGTAACTTGGCTACTATTCGAGAGGGTTTTATAAGGGGATTTAAGTCAACCTTGCTGTGCAATCTACGTATAATCTAGGATTTTTTTTTGGATCTAGTAAAGGAAAGTTATCGAATTTGTTGTGTGTCATGACATGATGCTCCTGTGTCTTTATTTCTTTTGGTTTGAAATGCTACGTCGCAACACAGGGATGCCTGTCTCGTGACACAACCTTGTATTCGAGAATTCTTTAGTTTCAAAGTTGTATGTTGCAACATATGGTTACCTATGTTGAGACACGACCTGGAACGTGACAAATCCTTCCTTTTTGGTCATGTTGAAGTCCTCTGGTTGTCCGTAGACACCTTCAACAGCTTTGAGCTTCATTGCTTGCTTCCGGAAACCCTCTACCAACTAAATCAAACATAAACGATTAAAAACAAATGTCTTAAAACCTAAAAAAGAAAATTAATTTACAATATGTACAAGTTTATTTTAATTTTTGATGTTTTAATTATGTGCTTCTACCGGAATCGTCCAGTAACTCCACGAGTTCTACCATTAACTTTTTCTGCATTTTTTTATCATCACCATTTGTCCAATAGAGTTCCTTCCAACTGAGATCTTTCCATTTGTCTCGTTCCCTCGAATTTACTTTCCATTTGTCTCGTTCCCTCGAATTTAGCTTACTTGTATTCACACAAACACCCTTGATCAAGACTGTTAGGGGTTATATCGAAAAAGATGAAACATTCCTCCCCTAGTAATTTTTTATTTTGGGAATCATTACTGCATTTGAATACTTTCAGTTCACCATCGATTTTCATTATTAATTCATTTTATTGAGATTGATGGTTGATCTAGATGTGGCCAAAAATGGCCTACCCAATAGAAGGAGAATTTCTTGATCTTCCTCAAAGATAAGGACTACGTAATCTACTAGGATTATGAAGCTCCTTACTGTAACATCCTGAATTTGTGGGCCTGTGCATTTTGTGTGTAGTAAGTTTAATTTGTTAATTTGAGAATTAGAGGTGTGAATTGGCTCAGGAATGGGCTAAGGCTTAGATTAAATTTCTGTGTAGACACTTTAGTGCTTTAAAGATAGTCTCTGTAGTTTAAATATCGAGGTGGGCTTGTGGCGCAAAACAAGGGGCGCAGCAAGGGGGAAGATAGAAGTGGCGTCAGTGGCAAGGGAGGAGGCCCAAGTTTTGGTTGCTTGGAGCCCAAGTTATTGGGCCAATTTCGGCACTTAAAAGGGAGCTAGGGGGGACGGCAACAAGGCTTTTTAATGTTTTAAATATGTGGATATTATGCTGATAAATGAGGGAGGTGTTGGTGCAAATCAGGGCTCTTTTGGGAGAGCTAGTAGATTAAGATAAGGAAGAAAGATAGGAGCTATCTTTAGATGGTTAGGGTTAGCCGAAATTTTGAAGAGTTGGAAAGGAGAGGGGCATTCGGTTTTGGCTTTAGGTGGGTGTGCTGAAAATTGGAGGGCCATCTCATTTGTTTTCTTTTCTCATCTTTTCTCTTCCAAAAGCCGAAAATCACCATCTCCCCCACCCTTTCTTTTTCTTTGAAATTCCCTTTTAGCCGAATCTTCTGATCCCCATTGTTATTCTTCTCCCATTCACTAAAAGCCGAAACTGCACTCTGGGTTACTCTTGTAGCCGAAATCTCTAAGTCTCAAGTTTCATTCCATTTGGTTCTTTTTCCCCAAGTATTCAAGCCGAACCCCTATTCTATATTTCGATAAGTTCTCTGTTATTTCCTGTCTTCTTTTCTTTTCTCCTTCTGGTCGAATTGTCTCTTAAATTTTGTTAAGTGGTTTATTTCTCTTCTCTTTAAAGCTGAATCTTCACACTACTGTGACTGCTTGTGCCAAATCTTTCTGCAAGGGGTAGCCGAAACCTTCTGTAGAGGTAAGTGACGGTTGTGCTATTTCTTTAAACTTTTCCGGCTTTTAGAGACCATAGCCGAATGGCTACATGGTGGATTGATCTTGTGGTTTCTTTCTTCTGCGGCATCCCAGGATTTGAAGGAGATCTAATCGCTTAGGGTTCTAAATCAGTAGCACTCGAATCATCCTACTTCCGGGATCTAATCGGTTTAGGTAAGGAGATTTGGTTATTTAAACACATAAATTCGGGTAAATAATAATCCTTGGCCTAATGCAGGGGATGCTTTATCTTCGCGTTCTTCCGGCTTTTGAGAAAAGTTGTAGACAAAGGGCAGTAGATCCGATTAGCGAGGGTATCGACATAGAGAGTAGTACTACGTGTTATCAGGTGTGTAACTTCTCACACCATTTAGATTGTCTGTCAGTATGCGTATATAAACCTGTTTATATTCTGTTAAATGTCGAAATCCCGGCATAATGGTTGAAAACCCGAGGAGGGTAAAGGCGAATCACCAGGTTAGTGATTTCTGTCATTCATAAGTGAATGTTTTTGTTGAGATGATATGTTTTATATGTATGCCGATTTCTATGTATGCACGGGGTTGGGTGATTGATGAAAGGGGAAGTGTTCTGTTGTAGTGGCTCTGCCACGATCTGTTGTAGTGGCTCTGCCATGATCTGTTCTGGTGACTATGTCACAAATCTGACGATGAGCAGCTAACTGCAGCATGACTGCCATCGATGGTGTGTAGCGGTGTGGGTTGATTGTAGAAATCCCCAATGGTGTGATTGGCAGGTAAGGGTGGTGTGTAGCGGATGGAAACCTAGGATTGGATTGGGCTATGCATAATTTCTGTTATATAATATTATGTTATTCTTAACTGTGGGGCTAAGGCCCAATCTGATGGTGCACGAGGGTTGCACACTGAGTCTCGTGACTCACCCCATTGTTTAACATTTTTAAGGTAGCACTTAGGGCATCGGACCGGGCTGGAGAGGAACGCAAGGTGGCCATGCATGAGATTATTTTGGATGCTGCAAAAGACATTATTTTGTTTATTTATATTTAATATTTTGGGCTATATTTGATTGTAATAAGGCCACGGGCTATTCACTTTATATTTTCGGTTTTTGGGCTTACTTTTAGACACTTGAATTATCCGATTAAAATTGAAACTAAGGCATGTACTAAATTTCAGTTTTGAATTCATAAAGGCATCATATAGAATTTATATCGTGCAACATCCTGAATTTTTGGGCCTATGCGTTTAATGGGTGAACATGTGTAATGTGTTAATTTAACTGTTAGGGGTCCAAATTGGGCTCAGGATGTGGACAAGGCCTTGGTGAAATTCTTGCTTGGGCACTATAATGTTTAAAAGGTGGTATCTGAGGTTAAATGACATAATGAGCTTGTGGCCCAGTGGCAAAATGGCGCCACTAAGAGGGAAGGGAGTTGGCGTCAATAGGCAAGGGGAGAGGCCCAATTTGTGGCCGTTTGGAGGCCATGATTTTGGGCCAAATTCGACACTTATAAGGAGGAGTAGGTTGGACGGCAACAAGGCTATTATTTAGAGGATTTTATGTTTTAAATTATGTGGATAATGTGCTGATAAAAGAAGGAAGAGGTGGTGCTATCTAGGTTTCTTTTGGAGATATGGATGGATTAAGATAAAGGAGAAAAGATAGAATTTACCTGCAAGGCTAGGTGATGGCCGAAATTTCTATAAATAGGGGGGATATCTCTTCAATTCCGGCATTTGAACCCCATTCTCTCAATCTTTTCTCTCATTCTCTTCTACAAGCCAAAACCCTAGTTGCTTTCTGCAATCTTTTCTTTTGAATTCTCCAGAAGCCGAAACCTTTTATTTCATTCTCTTCTTCATTCTTTTTCTCTTGTGCCGAATTCTCCATTAAGCCGAAATCTTTTTCCATTCTTTTTCTTCCTAGCCGAAATCTCCAAGCTTCTTTCTTGATTTCTTTTCTTCTTCTTTTTGCCAAAAACCGAAACTCTTCACTCAGTTTTTTCTAAAAGCCGAAAACGCATCAGCCTTCTCTTGTTCATACTTTTTCGGGATTTTCTTAAAAGCCGAAATTCCTAGATCTCTTCTCTGGCGTTTGCCGAATTTTCCTGCAAGGGGTAGCCGAAATCTTCTGAAGAGGTAAGTGTCGAATATGTTATTCTTTCAATCTATTCCGGCTTTTAGAAACCATAGCCGAATGGCTACATGGTAGATTAATCTCGTGTTTTCTTTCATTTGCGGCATTCCGGGATTTGAAGGGGATTCAATCGTATAGATTTCTAAGCCAGAGTTCAGTAGCATTCAGGTCGTATTGTTTTCGGGATTTCAAGGTAAGGAGATCTGTTAATTTAAACATATAATTCGGGTAAAACACTAACCCTTGGCCGAATATAGGAGAAGCCTTATTTTCGCGTTTTTCCGACTTTTGAGCAAAGTTGTAGACAATGGGTAGTAGATCCGATTAGCGAGGGTATCAACGTAGAGAGTAGTACTACGTGTTATCAGGTGTGTAACTTTTCACACCATTTAGATTGTTTGCTAGTATTTGCCTATAAATCTGTTATACTCTGTTAAATGCCGAAATACCGGCATGGTTGTTGAAAACCCGAGGAGGGCAAAGGCAAATCACCAGGTTAGTGATCTTTATCATTATAAAGTGAATGATTCTGTTAATTTGATATAATAAACATGTATGCCGGTTTCTGTGATTGCACGGGGTTGGGTGATTGATGAAAGGGGAAGTGTTCTGTTGTAGTGGCTTTTGCCATGATCTGTTGTAGTGGCTTTTTGCCATGATCTGTTGTAATGGCTATTGCCATGATTTGACGATGAGCAGCTAACTGTAGCATGATTGCCATCGATGGTGTGTAGCGGTGTGAGTTGATTGTAGAAATCCCCAATGGTGTGAATGGCAGGTAAGGGTGGGTGTAGCGGATGGAAACCTAGGATTGGGTTGGGCTTTGCATAATTTCTGTTATTTCATGTTTTGATATCTGTTCTGTAGGGCTAAGGCCCAATCTGATGGTGCATGAGGGTTGCACACTGAGTCTCGTGACTCACCCTATTATTTAAGATTTTACAGGAGACACTTAAAGCATCGGACCGAGCTAGAGAGGAACGCAAGGTGGCCATACACGAGCTCATTTTGGATACTGCAACAGACTTTATTTTATTTATTTACATTTAACATTTTGAATTAAGTTTGGGTTATATTTTATTGTAATAAGGCCACAGGCTATTCATTTTATATTTTTGGGTTTTGGGCTTTATTTTTAGACACTTGAATTATCCGATAAAATTGCGATTAAAGCATATACTAGATTTTAGTTTTAATTCATAAAGGCTTTGTATAAAATTTATATCTTGTATACATTATCAAACTACAAAGTTTTTCCGGTTAAAATGAATAAATTCAACAAATGTTTTTCCAAAGATGCGACATGTTTTACTAAATCTTTTCAGTGACATGCCAGATCCGGTCGTAGTGTTTGGGCCGGGTTTGGGGTGTCACATATAGTATATCAATGATCAAATTATTAAGTTTTCCGGTATAAATGTTTAAACTCGACAAATGTTTTTCCAATATGCGACATGTTTTACTAAATCTTCTTAGTGACATGCCGGATCCGGTCGTGGTGTTTGGGCCGGGTTTGGGGTGTTACAAATTGGTATCAGAGCCCGGTTCAAAACTCGGCTTTGGGGTTTTGGGCTCGAAACATTTTCTAAAGATGGGTTTTGGAAACATGCATGTTTATAAATAACACAGGATGGTTTTCTCGGCATGGCACCTGCATCTCCGGCCCAAGTCCGCCAGGTAAGTATTCTGAACTTACTGTGTGTTATATATGCATGTGGGCTTGATGGGCTTTATGGGACGTAGACTATTTAAATTAGAACTTGATGGACTCTAGGCTTAGCTTAAACAACTTCTTAAATCTCATAAGACTTAAGTCAACTAAACAAACCCGTGAACAAGTTGTTGGGTTGGGGTGTGGCAACAGGCATGCGCATGTCTAGGATTGGACCCGGAAGAGCCTGGTACTTAAGCAGTCCTAGTGACTCACCTCCTCTTCGCTGGAATCCTACCTGGTGCGTAGTGATTGTTCACCTTAACCTTGAGGACTTGTTAACGGGCCAAAAGTTTCTAACTAAAACCCGAAAGGGACCAGCCACCCTAGTTTTGTAAAAATTACCAAAAGGCCCCTAGTTTTGAGAAAAATTACCAAAACACCCTTGATTTGAAATTTTCAAAACGCCCTTGATTTGAAAAATTATCAAAATTTGGAAAAAAATTACTGAAATACCACTGGTTTACAAAAATTACCGAAATACCCCCGAGTTGAAAAATTTCCAAAATACCCCTGCTTCACGAAATTACCAAAATACCCTTATTTTGAAAAATTACCAAGATACCCATGATTCGCAAATATACCCCCAGATTTACAAAAATACCCTGATTTACAAAGTCAACGGAATTTAAAAAACACACACACACACAACACACAACAACAACCAAAAACCACAAACACCTGAACGCCACTATTATTCTTTTAAAATCCAATACTCCAGAATACCCCTGTTTTGAAAATATATATATATACCTCTATTTCGAAAATCCCCAAGATACTTTATTTTGCTAGATTACAAAGAAACCTTGTAGGATGAAATTACGGAAAAACCCCTAGGTAGTGAAATGACAAAAATATCCTTATGTGGTGAATGTGACTTCATGGATGTGATATGTATGTTGGGGTGTGAATGTATGTGGTTTCTAGAATTAGGAGGTAAACCTGAGACTGAAACTGTAGATAGGTTCGAATTCGAAAGAATCATTCTTAAAACTACTTTTCATAAGATTGTTCGTGGATAATCAGTGGGAAGAGTTAATAATTCATTAACATTTCTAATCAGATAAACGCCAATCGAAAGAATGAGTACAAGGGGTCGAGGATGTCCGTCGTGTGGTCGTGGTAGAGGTAGGATGACCGTGTCAGAACCGGTAGGGTCTGGCCATGGGTCAGGAAACGAAATGCCGGATCCGCCAACTGTGGAGGGAGAATTTTGGGACCAGGTGCCCGGAGATGATGCGGTATCTCAGGCGATGTTACGGGTCCTCGAAAGAGTTGCTGGGGCAGGCACGAGTTCAGGAGCTCGAAAATCTGTGTCAGAACAACTCAGAGCCAACGGAGCGGAGATGTTTAGGGGTGTTTCTGGCGTAGCCCCTAATACAGCTGAGTATTGGTTAGAGGCAAGTGAGCGTATAATGGATGACCTAGACTTCACTGTAGAGGAGAAGTTGAAAGGGGTCGTGTCTCTTCTTCGAGACGAGGCTTATCAGTGGTGGCTCACAGTAAAGGAGGGTACTGTCGTAGACCGGATTGACTGGGATTTCTTTAAGGAATCATTTCAGGGAAAGTACGTGGGGGCCAGCTATGTGGATGCACAGAGGAAGGCATCCATGAACTTGGTACAGGGAAGTAAGTCTGTATCTGAATACGAGGCGGAGTTTCTGCGGTTGAGCCATTACGCTCGAGGGATTGTGGCCACTGACTATGAACATTGCGTACGGTTCGAGGATGGACTAAGGGATGAGCTGAGGGTATTAGTAGCACTGCAGCAGGAGAGAGACTTTGCGGTTTTGGTTGAGAAAGCTAAGATATCTGAGGAGGTTAAGCGGACTAAGAAACAGAATAAGGATAAGGATAGGAATAGGAATAAGAGGAATTTTGGGCCGTCGGGATCATCTGGAAATTTTCAGAAAAGGCCTAGGTCTGAAGGGCCAGCTCGTGCTTTGACGGGTCAGAATCGATCATGTCCTTCGTGTGGGAAGGTACATTATGGGGAGTGCAGAAGGAGAACTGGTGGATGTTTCAAGTGTGGATCCACGGAGCATATGGTTAAGGACTGTCCACAGGTGAATCAGGCACAGCCCGCGGGACGAGGTTCTAATCAGGTTAGGAGAGGTGGTCAGCCAGTACCGAGGGGTCGTGGCGCAGCCAGAGAAGGAAATGGGGCTAGTCGGGGTCGTGGAGCACCTGGTAAGGGTACAGGTAATGAAGACGCGAGGCAGCTGGGTCTAGTTTATGCAACTCGTCGATGGGAGGATGGTGACGCACCGGACGTCATAACCGGTACGTTTCTTATTACTGATAATCCTTTTCTTGCCTTGATTGATATTGGGTCAACTCACTCCTATGTTGCATGTTCGGTATCTGAGACCCTAAGTATAGACTCTGAAACAACTACTAGGAAGATGACTGTGGTTAGTCCTTTAGGACAATCTAGGGTAGTGGACAAACTGTTTAGGAACGTACCTTTAGAGACTCAAGGGGTAGTGTTCTCGGCTGACTTAATAGAATTACCGTTTGGAGAGTTTGATCTTATCTTAGGAATGAATTTGTTGACTAAACATCGTGCTAAGTTGGATTGTGAGACTAAGCGCATGGTGTTGAGTACCCCAGAAGGCGGGGAGGTGGTTGTGTTAGGAGAAGGAAGGAATTATTTGTCCAACGTGGTATATACATTGAAGGCTGTTAAGATGATGCGGAAAGGATGCAATGCATTTCTAGCTTTTGTCAGTGCTTTGGACGCTAAGGAGGTGACTGTCGATGGGGTAAGAACAGTAAAGGATTTTGCGGATGTTTTCCCTGAGGAGCTGCCAAGACTACCTCCGGATCACGAAGTGGAGTTTGGAATAGAACTACTTCCGGGTACGGCTCCGGTGCCCATTACTCCTTACTGAATGGCGTTGAAGGAGCTGGTGGAGCTCAAAGCTCAGATCCAGGAACTGTTGGATCGTGGTTTTATCCGACCGAGCGTGTCTCCGTGGGAAGCGCCGGTCCTATTTGTGAAGAAGAAGGACGGATCCATGCGTATGTGTGTGGACTACCGTCAACTGAATAAGTTAATGATTAAGAACAAGTACCCGCTGCCGAGAATCGACGATCTGTTCGATCAACTCAAAGGAGCTTCGTTTTCTCTAAGATAGATTTAAGGTCGGGTTATCATCAGTTAAAGGTAAAGGAAGGGGACATTCATAAGACGGCATTTCGAACTCGCTACGATCATTATGAATTTTTGGTGATGCCGTTCGGGTTAACGAACGCGCCAACAGTATTTATGGATATGATGAATCGGGTGTTCCAATCATACCTTGATCCGTTTGTTGTGGTGATCATTGACCATATCCTGGTTTATTCCAAGTCCGAGGAGGAGCATGATGCACATCTTCGTGTGGTGTTGCAAGTACTGAGGGAGAAGCAGCTATTCGCTAAGTTCAGTAAGTTTGAGTTTTGGCTAAGGGAAGTAACTTTCTTAGGACATGTGGTTTCTGCAGAGGGAATTAGGGTTGACCCTCGGAAGATAGAAGCTATATTGGATTGGAAACCGCCAAAGTCTGTGGCAGAAATTGAAGTTTCTTGGGATTGGCAAGGTACTATAGGAGGTTTGTTGAGGGGTTCTCGTTAATTGCGACACCTCTAACTAAGTTTTTGAGGAAAGGAGTACCGTTTGTTTGGACTGGCAAATAGCAGGAGAGCTTTGAGAAGCTGAAGAAGATTTTGACAGAAGCATCGGTGTTAATTCAGCCAGAGGCGGGGAAAGAATTTACCGTCTACTGTGATGCGTCACACCCGGGTTTAGGATATGTGTTGATGCAAGATGAGAAGGTTGTTGCATATGCGTCCCGATAGTTAAGACCGCATGAATTGAACTACCCTACGCATGATCTAGAATTGGCGGCGGTAGTGTTCGCTCTGAAGATCTGGCGACACTATTTGTACGGGGAGAAGTCGGTTATTTACACTGACCATAAGAGCCTGAAGTATCTCCTTACCCAGAAGGAGTTAAATCTAAGACAACGTAGGTGGATTGAGCTCTTGAAGGACTATGATTGCTCGATCGAATATCATCTGGGTAAGGCTAATGTGGTGGCAAATGCGCTGAGTAGGAAGGCGATAGCGGATTTGAGGGTGATGTTCGATCATCTCAGTCTGTATGAAGATGGAAGTTTGGTAGCTGAACTCCAAGTGAGACTAGTGTGGACAAGTCAGATCAAAGAGAAGCAGCTTCTAGACGATGTCTTGAGTGCTCGACTCCGGCAAGTGCAAAGTGGTGAAGAAGAGGACTATAGTTTGAATGGTGATGGGGTTCTGTGTTTCCGTAAGAGAATTTGTATGCCAAAGCATGTTGAGTTAAGGCAGATAATTCTGCGGGAGGCGCATAGTAGCCCATACGCTATGCATCTTGGAGGAGTTAAGATGTACCGGGATTTGCGAGAGCAATTCTGGTGGCCAGATCTAAAGCGAGAGGTAACAGAATTCGTAGGTAAATGTTTGACGTGTCAGCAGGTGAAAGCGAAACACCAGTTGCCTTCGGGGTTGTTGCAGCCGGTAAAGATTCCGCAGTGGAAATGGGAAAGAATCACGATGGATTTTGTTAGTGGGTTACCTCTTACGCCCACTAAGAAGGATTCGATTTGGGTGACTGTGGATCGGTTGATGAAGTCTGCTCACTTCATACCGGTTCGTGTGGATTATTCTCTGCAAAGGTTGGCCAAGCTATACGTGGCTGAGGTTGTGAAACTGCATGGTGTACCTGTGTCGATCATATCAGATAGAGACCCTATATTCACTTCACGATTCTGGAAGGCTCTGCATCAGGCAATGGGAACAAGGTTAGAATTTAGTACCGCTTTTCATCCGCAGACTGATGGTCAGTCTGAGAAGGTAATCCAGATCCTGGAGGATATGTTAAGAGGTTGCATTATTGATTTCAGAGGTAGTTGGGAGGAGTATTTACCTCTGGCAGAATTCACGTACAATAACAGCTATCAATCTAGTATTCAGATTGTAATATCCGAGATTTAGGGGTCATGCATTTTAATTCATATCTGTGTGGTAGCGTGCTCTATATGCTGTTTGTATGTGTTTGAAGGCTTCGGGAAACCTTGGGGGTAGGTAGGAGCCTTAGGGTAATTTTTGGTTTGAACCTGAGTAGGGGGAGCTAAGGGAGCTAGGCCTTAAAGGAATAAAGGTGGAGTTTATGACACAAGAAAGGGAGTGGTGGAGTGGCAAGGTAACGCCTAGGAGCAAGGGGGAGTTGCGTCAAAGGGTTTCCAGGAGGGAGGAGGTTCGAGCAACAAGGGAAGCATTTTGGGATTTGTTTTTGCGTCAAGGGGAGGGGAGAGTTGGATTCGGCTATAGTACTTGGAGATAGGGGGTTGATATGGTCAAATATTTGAAATGTGTGGCTAGGAGGAGGGATAAGAGTTGACTCATTCAAATGAGTTTGAATGAGAGGAGAAGAGGAAAAGTAGGAGGAAAATAAGGGATGGGGGTGAGGTTGAAGAGTTCGCCGAATATGGGGCTTTGGGGGATGGCAAATTCGGTTATGTAAGGGGAGAGTAGGTGCCGAAATTGTCTTAGTGAGTGTGTCCATCTTTTGGCATTTTCTCCTTTTCAAAAAGTCTTTCTCATATTTTTTTTTTCCATTTTTTTGACCAAAAGCCGAAATTCAGGAAACCTTAGGTGCTTTGCCGTCCCACTCTTTTGTGTGCTACTTTTTTATTCGCTACCAAGGGCCGAATCTCCTATCACTCATCTCTCATTTTTATTTCTTTTACCATCTTTTTCTTTTAAGGTAGCCGAGTTATACTCTTCACTTAACCATAGCCGAAATCTCTTAAACCTTAACCTCTTCTTTTTCTTCTTTCATCAATCACTTCAAACTCAAAGCCGAATACACTCTTCTATACTGTGGCTGAATCTCCCATTCAAAAATTCTTTTCTCTTTTCGTCTATACTCTTCTCTTCTCTTCTTCCATTCCGTTTCATTTTTCAAGATTGATCGCTAGGCCGAATCTATCAGAACCTGTTCTAATTGGATCTAATAGTTGGTAAGGGTTCTCTTCTATTCGATTCTTTTCTTTCTCTTTTTGATTGTCGAAAGTTAGAAGTCTAACTCCATTTCTGTGGTGTGGTCGAATCTTTAGAGGGTGATTTCGGGTCTTCTGCCTGAAGTTAGCGTTAAGGGAGTGGTGATCTTTCGGGATTTGATCGATTAAGGTAAGTTGATACTCAGGTTCGGCCAAAGGCCATTCTTTTAACCATTTAATGTTAGAGCCGAATCTAACATAAGTCATGTAGGGATTTCAACAACTCTCAAAATCAAGTGAGAACCTTCGGGATTCGGATCTACTTCGGTAAGAATATTCAATTAAGATTAAGTCTTTGTCTCACGTGGATTTGATTTAACGATTAACCGGGTCTTCTGATTAAGTGCTATTCAATGGATACGAGTACTAGTCAAGGAGAGAAAGGGGTTGTCCCTACCCCTAAGTTCAAGAAGCGTTCGGTTTCTGCGGTGCAGGATTGGCCACCGGGGTGTGGGCCAGCGTCAGAGCAGAATCATAGGCAGATAGCGGTAGTTTCATTTAGTGACAGTGTCGACGTCGAGAGTCTAGTGCTTCGGGTTATCAGATGTGTAGTTATTGCGCTGTTTCTCAGTTTTTTATTTATTATACGTATATGGTATGTGTGATAGCCGGGGATAACGGCTGTGGTGGTGTGGCTACCCATGGTGGGTAATCTGATAGTCAGGTTAGTAACTGTTGATATCAAATCTTGGATGACATATGTGAAAGCATGTTATTTATGCATGTTGATATGTTCATGATGGTTATTCTGTCATTTTATCATAAAATAATGTATGTGCATGGGAATTGGGATATGATTAATGAAGGGAAGGGTGTACATTTATGTACGTGGTTGATGTTAGCCTTGAGCTACATCACGGACTGATGTTGGCTATGTGCCTCATCGTGACTGGATGTCGGCTGTGTGCCACATCATGGATTGATGATAGCTCTGTGCTTCATCGTGGATTGATGATGACCTTGAGCCACATCGTGGATATCGATATTTGGTCACATAGTGATCGGTGGCTATGCCACGTTATTTTTGGTCACATGGTGATCGGTGGTTGAGCCACGTTATATTAGCTTTGAGCAGCATGACTGCCAAAGAGGTGTGTAGCGGATGGAGGGTCGATTTAATAATCCCCTGGTGTATGTGGCTGGATACGGGGGTGTGTAGCGGATGGACACTAGGTTGGGTTGGGGTTCATTATGCATAAACATGTGTGGTATGTGGATTGGTGTGGAAGTGGGCTAAGCCCAAGTGTGGAAGCATGTGAATTAATTGCACACTGAGTCTGTTTGACTCACTCTACTTTCTAAAAACAATGTAGGTGATACATGATGCTTGGACCGGGCTGGAGGGGATTCGAGGTGGCCATACAGAAGATGTTTTATTTATACACTTTTGATTTTTAATTACTTTTGGGATATTTTATTGTAATAAGGCCGCTTTAAGTATGTTCGGGATTTTTATCATGTTTTAAGTTGGAGCGATGATCAAATTAATAACTGGAAATGATTTTGGAAACAATTTGCCACTTAAAGACTTAAATTAAAGTTTTAAACCCGGATACACGTAACAACTCAATTTTCTTGAATTTCCAAACGTACTATGATTTTAACTATACTCGACCTTCAAAGTTTTTTTCTCTCTCGGCATCTTACTTTCAAAACGACAAACTTTTTATAAATAAGTTAACTTTTATAAGCTAAGAAAAATATTTAAACTCAACACGTGTTTTCACCCTTGGATCAAATTCTTTTCAAACGTTTTTCCCAGTAACATTCTGAATTCGGCCGTGGTGTTTTGGGCCGGGTTTGGGGTGTTACACAGATGGCACCTTATGAGGCATTATATGGACGGAGATGTCGTACTCCTACTTGTTGGACAGATTTGGGTGAGCGTCAAGTGTTGGGTCCAGAACTGGTTTCGGAGACGGAAGAAAAGTTAGGTTAATTCGGGCTCGGTTGAAGGAAGCGTTTGATCGGCAGAAATCTTATGCGGATCTAAAGCGTAAGGAGTTGGAATTTGCAGTGGGAGATCAAGTCTTTTTGAAAGTGTCATCGTGGAAGAAGGTAATGAGGTTTGGTCGGAAGGGTAAGCTAAGCCCTCGGTTTATTGGACCTTATCGGGTACTAGAACGTGTGGGACCAGTGGCATATCGATTGAAGTTACCTTCAGAGTTGGAGCAGATACATGACGTGTTTCATGTCTCGATGCTAAGACGTTATCATTCTGATCCATCGCACATTGTGCCGGTGGAAGAAATTGAAGTAAGGCCAGACTTGTCCTTTGAGGAGGAGCCTGTGCAAATCTTGGATCGAGATGTAAAGGTGTTAAGAAAGAAGTCCGTCCCTTTGGTCAACGTGTTGTGGCGGAACCACGGTGCAGAAGAAGCGACATGGGAGCCAGAGGATGTTATGCGACAACAGTACCCCCATCTCTTCTGACCAAGTAATTTCGAGGTCGAAATTTCTTTAAGGGGGTAGAACTGTAACATCCTAAATTTGTGGGCCTGTGCATTTTGTGTGTAGTAAGTTTAATTTGTTAATTTGAGAATTAGAGGTGTGAATTGGCTCAGGAATGGGCTGAGGCTTAGATTAAATTTCTGTGTAGACACTCTAGTGCTTTAAAGATAGTCTCTGTAGTTTAAATATCGAGGTGGGCTTGTGGCTCAAAACAAGGGGCGCAGCAAGGGGGAAGCTAGAAGTGGCGTTAGTGGCAAAGGAGGAGGCCCAAGTTTTGGTTGCTTGGAGCCCAAGTTATTGGGCCAATTTCGGCACTTAAAAGGGAGCTAGGGGGGACGGCAACAAGGCTTTTTAATGTTTTAAATATGTGGATATTATGCTGATAAATGAGGGAGGTGTTGGTGCAAATTAGGGCTCTTTTGGGAGGAGTTAGTAGATTAAGATAAGGAAGAAAGATAGGAGCTATCTTTAGATGGTTAGGGTTAGCCGAAATTTTGAAGAGTTGGAAAGGAGAGGGGCATTCGGTTTTGGCTTTAGGTGGGTGTGCCGAAAATTGGAGGGCCATCTCATTTGTTTTCTTTTTTAATCTTTTCTCTTCCAAAAGCCAAAAATCACCATCTCCCTCACCCTTTCTTTTTCTTTGAAATTCCCTTTTAGCCGAATCTTCTGATCCCCATTGTTATTCTTCTCCCATTCACTAAAAGTCGAAACTACACTCTGGGTTGCTCTTGTAGCCGAAATCTCTAAGTCTCAAGTATCATTCCATTCGGTTCTTTTTCCCGAAGTATTCACCATAGCCGAACCCCTATTCCATATTTCAATAAGTTCTCTGTTATTTCCTGTCTTCTTTTCTTTTCTCCTTCTGGCCGAATAGTCTCTTAAACTTTGTTAAGTGGTTTATTTCTCTTCTCTTCAAAGCCGAATCTTCACACTACTGTGACTGCTTATGTCGAATCTTTCTGCAAGGGGTAGCCGAAACCTTCTGTAGAGGTAAGTGACGATTGTGCTAATTCTTCAAACTTTTCCAGCTTTTAGAGACCATAGTCGAATGGCTACATGGTGGACTGATCTTGTGGTTTCTTTCTTTTGTGGCATCCCGGGATTTGAAGGAGATCTAATCGCTTAAGGTTCTGAATCAGTAGCACTCGAATCATCCTACTTCCAGGATCTAATCGATTTAGGTAAGGAGATTTGGTTATTTAAACATATAAATTCAGGTAAATAATAATCCTTGGCCGAATGTAGGGGAAGCTTTATCTTCATGTTCTTCCGGCTTTTGAGCAAAGTTGTAGACAAAGGGCAGTAGATCCGATTAGCGAGGGTATCGACATAGAGAGTAGTACTACATGTTATCAGGTGTGTAACTTCTCACACCATTTAGATTGTCTGTCAGTTTGCGTATATAAACCTGTTTATATTCTGTTAAATGCTGAAATCCCGGCATAACGGTTGAAAACCTAAGGAGGGTAAAGGCGAATCACCAGGTTAGTGATTTCTGTCATTCATAAGTGAATGTTTTTGTTGAGATGATATGTTTTATATGTATGCCGATTTCTATGTATGAACGGGGTTGGGTGATTGATGAAAGGGGAAGTGTTCTGTTGTAGTGGCCCTGCCACGATCTGTTGTAGTGGCTCTGCAACGATCTCTTTTGGTGACTATGTCACAAATCTGACGATGAGCAGCTAACTGCAGCATGACTGCCATCGATGGTGTGTAGCGGTGTGGGTTGATTGTAGAAATCCCCAATGGTGTGTTTGGCAGGTAAGGGTGGTGTGTAGCGGATGGAAACCTAGGATTGGGTTGGGCTATGCATAATTTCTGTTATATAATATTCTGTTATTCTTATCTGTGGGGCTAAGGCCCAATCTGATGGTGCACGAGGGTTGCACACTGAGTCTCATGACTCACCCCGTTGTTTAACATTTTTCAGGTAGCACTTAAGGCATCGGACCGGGCTGGAGAGGAACGCAAGGTGTCCATGCATGAGATTATTTTGGATACTACAAAAGACATTATTTTGTTTATTTATATTTAATATTTTGGGTTATATTTGATTGTAATAAGGCCACGAGCTATTCACTTTATATTTTCGGTTTTTGGGCTTATTTTCAGACACTTGAATTATCCGATTAAAATTGAAACTAAGGCATGTACTAAATTTCGGTTTTTAATTCATAAAGGCGTCATATAGAATTTATATCGTATATCAATGATCAAATTATTAAGTTTTCCGGTATAAATGTTTAAAGTTGACAAATGTTTTTCCAATATGCGACATGTTTTACTAAATCTTTTTAGTGACATGCCGGATCCGGTCGTGGTGTTTGGGCCGGGTTTGGGGTGTTACACTTACTCTAACTAATACATCCTCTAGCACATCTTTTGGGCGTACTAGGGACCTATCAACAAATTGTAGTGTTATCGAAGTATTCTTTAATTCCCTTAATCTGAGTTTCTAGTAAATCAATATGGTCATCAAGTTAATACTGACACCTAAATCACAAAGGACCTTATTGAAATGTCTATCCCTTATCTCTACTAGAATTGTAAAACTTTCCAGATCTTTTAATTTTAGGGGTAACTTTCTCGCGATAATAGCACTACATGAGGCATCAATTCAATTTGTACACCTTTTTTCATTTTTTTTTATGTCTTGCCATAATTTCCTTTAGGTATTTTGCATATTTGGGAATTTTATTGATTAGTTCTAAGAGTGGTAAATTGAAATTGAGGGATTTAAATAAGCTGAAAAAACTTACAAAGTTAGTTTCATCCTTCTTTTATTTGTCCTCTAACCTAGACGGGAATGGTATCTTGATCGTATTCGACTTTGAGATTACTCGTTCAGCTATCAGTTCTGCTACTTCTTTGATCAATTCTACATGCTCGATTTCTTCCATGGGTTTATCGACAGATTCAAATACAATTGCCTCTTCATGTGCGGGTGTATTTGGGTTATCAAGTGTCTTACCTGATCATAAGGCGATTACATTTACGTGTTCCTTCCCATCTATCCGAGGGTTGATCTCTGTGTTATTGGGGATGCCTTGACTAACTTATTTTTGTAACAAACCTATTATCTAACGCATCTACACCTTCATGCCATTCATATCTGCTTGGGTTAGAGTACATTCTGATCGTATAACTTGTATCTCCCCTTTGATTCGATCTAATCGTTGACCACATATAGTATGGTTGTTTCTTATGGGTCTCTCTTAAGTTCTTTGTAAATGTGAAGGTCTGTATGGAAGATTCGATCTATTCTGCACTTGGTTTCCTCCTCCTTAATTACCTCCCCGCTTGAATTATATGTGTTTGAATAGGGATCTCCACCCCTATTACGAATATAGCTCACATCCTCCAGTTGTTTTTCTAGATATGGCTCTACTCTCATTTGTTTGATAGTTTTCCCTAACCAATTCAATTTATAAAAAAATTGTTGACATTTATCTTCTTCACTGATCGCTTTCACCGTTGGAGGTTTTAGTTTGTAAGTGAATCTCTCATTTGGCCACATGTATGAGTTCTTAGCCATATCTCTTATAATTTGACATACTCGCTTGTATGTATGGTGCATAACAGTGTAACACCCCACCTAACAAAGTTTCAGTGACAGAACGGTGTTCATTAAAGTAAGGCATAAAGAGCAAGTTCTGAGCATGTGTATAAGGCTTAAGGAATTCATTTTGGTGCCTAACATGGGACTTGATTAACTGTAAGTTATTTTCTAAGTGCGCCCAGTCTAGCATACTTTGAACTAAAGGGAAAGAACACTAGTATGAATAGTGTATAAGATGCTTTGAATGAGTAAAAGCTAACTTTTAAGAAATATAAGTGTAATGGATTAAGAAAGTGTAACAAGTAAGTAAATATGTGTGATAAGGCGCATGGCTATAAGTAAGCATGATTGGCGAAGTAGTGTTTGCCCAAGAGTTCGTCTTGGCATTTAGAATAGACAAACCAAGAGTGTTCTACCCATAAAACCCTTTGTAATAGGCAAGGTTAAGGAACCATAGTAAGGATGAGATGAAGTATGACTGGCGAGACAGTAATTGCCTAGATGCACTTTTTTAGGCATATAAGATTGGGCGAACTCCGATATAAATGAGTAGACACGAATTCTCAGTCAGATTATGACGATGAGTGAAATCTGACTAGCATCCATGAGAGAGATGAACTAAAGGAATGGGTATGCGCCCATGATATAGTAGAAATGTAACTAAAGTGGTTCCGTGCCAGTCAATGTAGGAGATAGGCTGGTTTGGAACTAACTAAATGAGAACTATGAAAGTTGAAGGATAATGAGATAGCTAAGTAAGTTTTGGAAAGTGGCAAAAAATGATAAAAAAATAGCTCAGTTCTGATGTGACGTTTGCCTAGTTCCAAAAAAGACTTGGGTTAAGCTAAAGAATACTCAAGTTAAGTTAAAGGAGGGTTGCCTTCCTCTTTAAATCTGAGGCTTAAGGCAAAGAGAAACATCTTTCTTTAGAAGCTGAGGCTGATAGCTCAGGTTTTGTTGAGAAATCTGCCTCCTGTTAAGGTAAGTTCCTCAATTTTGCTTGTTGGAAACACAGATCTGTAAGTATGCATGAAGAAATGCAGCTACATCTATGTTAAAAGTGATAACAAGGGTTACCCGAATGAGGTCTAATGAAATGTTTTTGTCTATCAAGGGAAAAGGAGCCTGCAGTGTCTGGCTAGGCAAAGGATCTGGAGTCAAGCTGAAGATTCTACAAGTAAGTGTTAGATATGAAGTTTAGGATGCGTTTGAGGCTACTAGGTGAGTCTCTAAACTGCCTCTTACTTGCATGTTTGCATGATAGTCTTGTCTGTTTTGAAAGGCTGCTGATTTGTGAAATGAAAATGTAAGATATGCAAGTGTGATGCTTGAAGATAATGTGCCTCTGCTATGAAGAAAGTATGTACACGCATGAATGTGTTCAAAAGTATGATTCTATCATGAAGAAGTCTTTGTATGAAGTTCAAGTACATGATTTACATGTCTGAAAATGTAAATGCATTAGTGTGAAGAAGTCTGAAGGAGTAAGTCTTTTAAGTATGAGTCTGCATAAAGAGTCTACTTGTGTGTGAGTCCGTATGGACAGTAAACACAAATTCTGATATGGACGTCCATGGCCATGGCAAGTGAAGACCATATAGTGTAAGATCTAATCTAGGACCATGACATTATATAGGGATACAAAGACTACATAGTGTGATGCCTAGTATGGGACTATGGTGTCATGTGGGGAAAGAAGATAAAAGACGGTTGGGTGAGTACTATGCGATGAGGGGAAAACCTCAAGACATTGAGTTTAGGCAAACCTCTGTCGTCGAAAATTCCATTTATTGAAATGTGGAAGCCTTTGTGGCCGTTCTTTGATAAGTAGAAGCCTCTATGGTTGTTCTATGTTATACGTGAGCCTTTACAGTGATATGGAGCTTTAGTGGTCGACTCTTTAAATGCACCTTCGTGGTAAAGTATATGAAAGTGGATGACTTTATGGCTGATTTTGTTAAATAAGCTTTCGTGGTGAAGTCTATTATATGAGGACACCTTTGTGGCTATCTGATGTTATGTGGACACCTTTCTGGCCATCTATTTATATGGACGCCTCTATGGCTATCTTGTGTATGTGTTTGGACGCCCTTACGGCTATCTAATGTGAGTGGGCACCTTTGTGACTACCTAAAGTTATGATGATACCTTCGTGGTCATCTGGCAAAAGATATCTTTGTGGCAAACTCTATTAATGAAATACCAACACGTCGAAGTCTGGGTAAATGACTCTCTGAAGGAAAAAATAAAGATATGGTATCAAAAACATGGCAAGGGTTAGGAAAAATGAAGCAATGATCTAGGGAAAATAAGATATCTAATGAACTTTGTCAAAAATTCCGAACATTAAGGATGAGGTGGACTTTGTATAAACGAAAAGGGAAAAAAAGTAAGTAACGTGAAAGAGGCCAGAATGAAATATCTGGTAAATAGTAGAAGGGTAAGGACTCGAGATGGATAAGAGGATGCAGAAGTAACGAATGATGCATGAAGTACGCTCTTAAGGAAGTCTTATTCGATTACGTATGAATTGCACCATAGGGAATAGTAAAGTAAAGTACCCGCCAAAGAAGGACATAGGCTAAAGAATACACAAATTGTTTAGTATGCTATGACATAATGAAATAGGTAATAGAAATTTACTAAGTTCTCAAGAACTTACATAAGTTATTTCCTATTTCAGGTTGCAAAGAGTCTTGTGCTGAGGGACGATGCCAAGGCTATACCAGTTAAGCAGTGGCTTTTGTTGATGTGTATATAGAGGAGAATTTTATGAGAGAGAAGCCTACTCAAGGAACGGGATAATAAGTCATAGTCTACGACAAGAAAGGCTACAAAAGTACAAGTCGTACAGGAAGTTATATGGTGAAGTCAAGTCTACGTTTAAGATGTCAAAGGCGCAAATGTTTACATCTTTAGTAAATGGAAGACATATTCGATGATTACTGTAGTTTGTTGGTTATGAATGTAAATGTGAAACATACATTGTACGTAAAGATATTCGTAATGAAATGCTTGAGGTAATTCAGAACAAGAGTTAATGAAATTTTATTAAGCCGTCATTAGAATAGTTACATAGGCAAGTCGAGAGAAAGTCTGGAGTCTTAGGAAGTAACACCCAATACTCGAATCTGGATGATCGGGTCTGGTGGAGGGTGTTACAAAGACACCCTTCGACTGCTTCGTCTATGCTGGACTTGATGTTACTATCTACATTGTTGTAGAAAATTTGGATTTGGAGTTACTCTTGCAATCCATAGTGGGGGCACTTCCGTATCATCGATTGGAAATGCTCTCATGCCTCCTATATTATTTCTCCTTCAAATTGCTTAAAGTTGACGATATTGTGTCTGAGTTGAATAGTTCTGTTGATGGGAAAAATTTTATGAAGAACTTTTTCTGCTAGTTCATCTCATGTGGATATAAAGCCTAGTTCCAGTGAATCTAACCAATCAGCTGCATTATCACATAATGAGAATGGAAATAACCGAAGACAAATAGCATATTAATTACTCCAGTATACTTAAAGGTGTTACAAAGTTGAAGGAATCGCTTCAAGTGTTGATTTGGATCTTCTACCATATTTCCCTTGTCCACTACAACTTGACCGACGCCAAACATGTGAATGTTTGACTAAAAAATACCACTCCAAAATATATTAAATTAAATCAGGGTGTTCACAAGTATATAGATCAAATTGTAATATAGATGTGTACAACAGAACATACGGAAGTATTCCGAGGATCGTACCTAAAGGAGGATGAATTAAATCAAAAAGCTACTTCTACAATAATAAGTCTGAACAGTAATAAAAAAACCATATTACAAAAAAAAATAAAATAGATGAAAATCATAAAATATATTAGACTGAATTGAATAAATAAGAAACTGACAAACAACTAAATCAAAATAACAAGTAGAAGATTAACTCGTTTCAATGGTTGTAATTAACTTCAGAATTCGAGTTTAGATGGAATTAACTATTAATTAACTAGTATTACCTCCCGACCTCTACTAATTAACTAATTGATAGATACTCGCTAATCTCTCGACCACACTTTCTGTATCGGGATAAATTATGATTTTCTCAGCAAACTTATCTCTCGATCTCGTTTAACTTAAATTACTTTCTAGGGTCATCACTCCTAAGGTTTAAGAACACATAATTTTAAAGTAGCTAATTCCTATGGGAAACTCGCATTCCTCCATAATCTACCCCCACATCCACTCCTTAATCACCCTAAAGGCTGAGCTTCTCATGAACCTAGATGCCATAACTCTTAGATTTAATTTAAACATGTAAGAAGACATAAATAACTTAAAATAAGAGAAAGGTTAAGAAATTGATCTGTTGGATGAATCAAATGTCCTCGGAGTTACAAAATATCTTGACAACGAATTGATCTTGATGTTTGCAAAAGAACAATAAAAGAAAATTGTAACCTCCCAAACCCGACCTAGATGTTATGGCTAACTCGTGGAGATCACATTTGTCACCTATGCGACAATGCTACCCCATCGTTCATTGAAACCCTTAAGTTCCCTCTCTTTTAGGAAAAAATGCGGTTTACCTTTGTTAATTTTGGGAAAACGTTCATTAATTAAATCAATCATTCTTGGGTCATGTTATTAGCAATAGTGTGGTTTTAGAAAACATTTAACCCATTATTCTTATTAAAACATTGTTAAATTTTATTGCAGCAGAAAACTCAATATTTAATAGATTAATCATTTAAGCCAAGTATCATGCTTTGTCCAGTTTCAAATGTTTCTATAAAAACCAAGTCTACATGACAAGTATGCATGCATGAAAATCCCAAAGTAGAAAAAAAAAACCCAACCACAGTTCAAATAGCTTTACAATCCAAAAACCAAATAAATTTAATTAAAACTCAAGGAAAATAAGAATAAAGTCCGAAGTCTGTCGTATGTCCACATGCCATATCTGATCCTAGCCTCAAGCATTACCTGAGATGGTTGAAACTATGGTGTGAGCTAATTGGCTCAGTGTGAGTCAACTCAATAAGTACATCCAATCATACATGCAAATATCTTTCACCATTACTATAATTGCTACACAAACATAACATAAATAATATCATTCATAAGTGTCATGGACATATTATAATGCATAATGAAATCCTACCAAAACCGTTCGCAACACACCATGAGTTTCCAGCACTCGTCTGCCAAACTCCAAACATTGCGAGGAAAGTTCGATGTGGTTAAACCACCATAATACATAATACAATTATACTTCTAATTAACTGAAAATGTGATATAATTACCATTCTCCTCATTACTCCCGGTGTAGTGTAGTAACAACATATACACAGACTTAATATACCACCATTAGTCCATGAAACTCCTCCTTCAACCATACTATCCCACCTCAGACACATGTGATATGTCATACAAATACCAATCATAACGAATTTCCATTAGATTATCATTTCAGTAGCATGCTCAACATGCCCTCATATTATCATTTAGCCTCATTCACTAAGAGAACTTATTAAATGATCAATTTAACCATTAATATGGTGTCGTTCAAATATGCCTTAATTTCCATATCATTTCAGAAACGTTGTTCTCAGTGCATGTATATCAAACTTTCATTATGTACATTTCATAACATTTCACCCAATCATGCGTTTCATGAATTCAAACTTTGTTTTCATTTGATTCGTTCTATACACACAACCAACATACAATATATCAACAAACCAATCATATCAGTACTAGAGGTGCTCATGGGCTGGGCTGGGCCAGGTTCGGACCAGGCTCGAAAAATGGGCCTAAAATTTTGCCCAAGCCCGACTCGGCCCGCCCGTATTAACTTTTAATATTATTTTTATAATTTTTAAATATATATAATACATAAAAAATACTAAAAACATCAAAATAAACATTTCCCAACAAATTGAAAATAAATTTTAAAAAATATGTAGACTTAAATAACACTAAGATAGATGCAACTTAACAAGCAAATGCCTCTAAAATAATAAAAAATTAACAAATGCCTTTAAAATAATAACAAAATTAACAATAAAATAAGTTTTATACAATATCCAAAAAATAACAACAAAATAAAAGCAACATAATAATAAAATGGTAGCAAAATAGGGAGAACACAACAAGAAAATAACATTCGAAAACAAAAAAAAAATGCAAATTTTTATGTCTTTTATTGAATTCGGGCCGGGCCGGGCTCAAGCCAAAAATGCCTTACCAACGGCCCAACCCATTTTTTAAATGGGCCTTATTTTTTTGTCCAAGCCCATTTTCCGGGCCTATATTTTTGCCCAAACCCTCCCACATTTCGGGCGGGCCTTCGGGCTGGGCCGAGTGGCCCGACCCATGAGCAGGTCTAATCAGTACCAATCAAACAACCATTCAGTCAATCAAGCAATTTTGTGAACATGCCATTTAGTTAGGACTCATAACATACATGATTCGACCCCTTTAAAATCATTTACTTAGAAATTTAACTAAGCTCGAACAACAAGCTTAATCAACATTTTTGACATTAAAAATATTATTAAAGCATTCAAGTTAACAAGTTAGCACCCACACCGTATCTTCGCACTATTGCAGCACCAGTTGTGAAACTCGCGATTTCTCCTTCAGACCTTAAATCAAACCTAAATTAGAATAAACACATTATCGAGTTAAGACGCTATCAAAACAAATTTAGAACACTCCCATAAGGTTTTAATCAAATTGAACTTACCATAAAAATTTTTAGATAAAAAATGATTAGGCTACTTACACTGGTTTGATGTGAAACGTACGCACGAACGTCTAATGGCTTCACTAGTTGTGGATTGTTGGAATAATTTTTCGCTGTGCCACGGGGTGTATCGACGGCCCCAACAAGAGAATGGTGCAAAAATCCATCGTTAAAGAAGGAAAAATGGGTGGTGGAGCTCGGTGGTTTGGGGGAGGACACACAAGGGGAAAAGAAGAGAAAAATTGAAGAGAAGGTGAGAGAAGAATGGGGTGGGGCAGCTAGGGCTGATAAATAATGACTAAAGGCTGAAAAAAGTAAATCAAAGTGATATTTATACCTAGGTGTACTAGGTAGGGGCAGCACAAAAATAGGGAAAAGGAAAATTTTAGCAAAAATTAACTATTTTGCAAGGGAAGGGATTCAAACTTGAGACCTTGATCCAATTACCTTGTTTCCTTATTTTCCTTTTAACCACTGGGCTATTTAGTCATCTTTGAAATAATTTCACATTCTTTTAAGCTAAAATTTGGGATGTTACAAAAACTATTGAATACTTTAATAAAAGGGACTTAGGTTCAAGTTGAACCTAGTCGAAAATAGCAAAGAATTAAGAAACAGAAAATAAAACTAATTAAAACATAGATCTACTAACTACGACTCCTAAATACTTGCCTACGAGTTAGCAATAACCATTCTATTTATAGAGATGTTTAGAAACCCTAATTAGGTCTATTATAGGCTATAAACTCAGAAAATATTGATTGTAAGGACGATTTTAGCCTTGTCGATTCTTGCTCCCCACGTCCAGCCTTGTGTCGCGGCATAGCCAAGAATGTGTTGCGACACGACACCTTGAATTCGAGCTTTGAAGTCTGTTTTCACATGCTGCATCTCGGGAAACTTATGCTACACTCGGGAGTCGTCTATAAGGCTATTCAGCTTATAACTACTCATCCTGCACCCTCCATTAAACAGATTAAAACTACCTAATGCCTATATTGGCATAATAAGTAAACTAACATCAATTATTGTGTAAAATTGCTTATTTTGAAAATAATTAAATCTAAACTATGAAAGGTGAAAATGAAATAATTAAATATAAAATGACTAAAAATAAGCCCCTTAAATGCCAAAATGTACTAAAACTACTACAACAACTTGCAGCAAGTCACAACCCTAGACTCAAAATGAGCAAATAGCTACCAATTCAGTGATAGGATAGTGTAGCTTCGAGAGGATCCGACTTGACGTGTTCCGCAAGGGAATGATCTATAAGGGAAATGGAAACAAATGTGTAAGCATATAAAATGCTTAGTAAGCTCATATAGAAATTAAAACTTATCTTGATCATTTAAGCATAAAAAAATATTCTATTAACTATCAAATTAACTTTCCTTGGAACTTGAATACATATATATATATATATATATATATACATGCAATATCACTACAAATCGAATACATTAGTTACGTTCTCGAATCGTAATATTTTCATCATTTGAAATATAATCACATAAGAATCTATATGTCAAGTATCGTTATTACCATTTCATTTTCAATTCATGATTTAAACTCCATTTTTAATCAATTGTACATCGCCTGATAGAGCTATAGTAAAATGGACTTGGATACACAGGAATGTAATGCTCACACAAGCTGACAGTATTTCAGGGTTGCTCACACAAGTTGACAGTTTATTGGAACTACTCACACAAGCTGACATCGTATCGAGGTTACCCGTCCGGGATAATCCAACGATATGTTTTAATTTGAGAATCTGCAACAAATGTTAGATACCATAACCTCATGTAAATCCCTGATCAATTACATGTATAACCCTAATGGCATGCCATACGTATCCTAACCTTTTACTAAGTTCACTTGGGCATCATTTCCGTATAAATGACATTACCATTTCCTGTACACCATTTAATTTCTCATATAAGACATATATTCAGTCAACATTTTCATTTGCATTCTGTTCTATTTTCATGTAACTAATATTCTCATGAATTTACAATTCAATTTTTTTTTAATTATAAGTGCCAAATTCTCTAATTCATTTCAATCAAATACATAAATGAAACAGAATACTAATTAACATAATGTAAAATACAGTAGTAAGTTTCATATGAACTTACCTGATCAAACAACAAACAACCCAATTTTCAGGGACTAATCAACAATTTTGGATTTTCCTCGATTATCACCGGTTTGATTCAATTCTTCATCTATACAACTATTCCATTCCATTCATCAATACCAAATATTTAAAACCTATGCCATGACATGAATGAACCTAAACAATTTCATTTTTTGATACCTCTAAATTTTTATATTTTATTCAATTTAGACTTTAAAATTGAAATAGTCGTAACTTTCAATTTTGAGTCTCGGTTTGAAAACCAATATCAATTACATCCCTTAGGGACTCATTACTACCTATTATTATCAAAATTTCACATAAATTTTACAATTTATTTAGTTTAGTCCTTAAGTTCAAAACTAACAATTAAACATTACAATTTAGTACTTTTTCACATCTAAACTTAAAACTTATCAATTTAACACCAATTTCTTCAATAAATCATCAATGACAACTTTAAAAACTTAAACAGTTTTACAAATTGGTACATGGGCTAGCTAAATCAAGCTCACATGACCTAAAAAACAAAGAAATTACAGAAAAAGACTTAATTAAACTTAAAAATTAGGGGATGAATTTTTGAAGCTTCCTTAAGGATTTTATTTCTTTCTTTGTACAGTGGAGAAGAAGATGGATAGAAAAATGGCATTTTCTTTCTTTAATTTATCTTATATATTAAAACTGTGGTTAATTAACTAGGTTTTATTAACTTAATCATAATTTGTTTAACTTAATCAATCATTAACATTTATAAGTGGAATTTTACATCATATTCCACTAACACATTATACTATGGTTTAATTTCCATTTTGATTGTCTCGCTAATTGCAATTTAAGTCCTTAAGTCTTTGGCCTATTATAAATTAATAGCAATAAGACTTGTACAACTTAGTCGTTGTACCCTAATTAATCAATTAATAGGCAAAATTGAATGACTAAACTTTAATATTCTATTATATCAACTATGTAAATATTTATATTTAATATTTGGACCCAATTTGTGAAAATAGGGTTTCAAAATCATCTTTTTTGGTACCACTGAAAATCAGGCTATTACAACCTACCCCATTAAGAAATTTTATCCTCGAAATTTACCTAAGAAAATGTGAGGGTATTAGGATTTCAAGTTTCTTCCAGATCCCATGTAGTCTCTTCTGTACCATGACGATGCCACATCACCTGTACCAATGTTACCCATTTATTTCTCAATTGTTTTACCTCTTAGCCAAAATTTTAACCGGTTCTTCACTGTATGTCAAATCAGGCTACAACTCAATTTCATCGAAAGATAACACATGGGAGGGGTCAAATCTATATCTTCATAACATCGATACGTGAAATATATTATGAATATTATCTAGTTCTAGAGGCAAAGCTATTTTATAAGCAATAGGTCCAATTTTCTCAAGAATCTCATACGACCTAAAACGCAACCTTTTTCCAAAGTGAAACTTTCAAAAAGACTTTATTTCCAATATCAAATTCAATGTCTTTTATTTTCAAGTTTACATAGTGTTGGGAAATGTGTCAATATTGTAGTAAATATGTAACTACTTTATATGTATTTGAACAGTGAATAATTAAAGTTAAGTTCACATTTCACTATTATATCTTTTGTAATTCTATATTTTATGTTTTACATACATAGCGAAATTGTGACAAGCAAATATTAGCTCATTAATTGTCTAAGTTCGATTGATGATAAGTGACACTGTAAGAATGTTTACATTAAGAGAATGACAACTTACTTTTGTAGATAATCTAAACAAGTCCGTAATCTTGTAAAAGAATCAAAGTGAGCATTTGATTCAAATATCCAGAAGGATTATTATGTCATCTACGATTCCAATTAGGAAGATGGTTAGTCTTGGCTATTGGAGCAGTTGACTCTACGAGTAGGGACTTAAATGTACTCAATGGAAAAATGATACATTGGACTAGACCCAAGTTGAATTAATTTCGAATCCATTTGTGAATTAATTCACTTGTGACGTTCATGGCGTGACTTACCTAAATCCTAAGTTAGTCACTGACCATGCGTACGTAACTCATGTGCTTTGATATAAGTGGAGGCTTATGCTCTAAAAATGATCGAGCTAATAGTCAGTAAGTTGGGTACATGACTTGTGTATGGCATGACTTTACTAGCAATAATGAAATTCACAGCTCCATTAAAGAGTTAACGATATCCTCTCATTGTTATTATGTGAATTGATAAATATGTAATGTGGACACGGGCTGCTTACTCTCGAACGAGCAATTTATCATAGTCATTAGTTGACAATAACAATATTAATCATTAAGAAGACACAATGGTGACAATGAGATAAAATAGGATTGTATTGAGTGAATGGGTTTAACTCAAAGGAATGAAAAATATCATATAAAGTTAACACACACATGGCGAGGTCATTGGACAAAGTAGTTGAATGTTTTTCTTTCGTAAAGAGTATACAATAAGGAGTTTTCAATCATGATACTTCTTGTGGACTGACTCCATGATTAAGTGTATTGCATATTATTGGAACGATGCTTCTGGACATAATTGTAATTAACTCGAGCCTAATTGTATATGTTTGATTGGTCCATCCACTAGCTCAACCAAAGCTTGACCGAACTGTATTTTAATCAAAAGAAAATTCTACGACTTTAGAAATAATTTACTTGAGTCGATTTATTCGATGTGGAATTAAAATTTTTTTAGTTAATTATTTTCATATTTTTGTTATTTTTAGTTGCCTTGTGAACTATTTTAATTTAATGATGGATGATGATAAATGCAGGTGGTGTGACGAATGGTACATACACAAAGGAGGATCGAGTTGGTTAAACGGGGCCTCGACAAACCAATTAAGTTACAATGACGAAGACGATAAGCATGAGCACTCAGACAAACCTTTATATAAGCCCTCAGATGTAGACAGAATCAGCTAAGAATGCCAAGATATGTTCGAGCAAATCCAAAACCATGGTCGATTGTGTAAAGCTCTGATAAATTTATTTTTGTTTCTGTAAATATCTGGCACAACCGTGTATCTGCTTCAGTGGTTAAGTGTTCTAGGGGTGTGTATAAGGTCTTAGGTTCAAGTCCCACATTTGATAATTTTGTTATTTTTAGATCCAAGCTTTATTCTTGTTTAGTGGGGTTTTATAAAATTTTCTGTTAATTCTTATCAAAATGAGCCTGTTGGTTCAAGTGGTAAGGAAATTAGTGTGTTAGAGGTCCCGTGTTTGAATCCTTGTGCGAGCATGGATGTTATTCTTATTACTCGGTTGCATGGTAGAGTTTACATGGTTCTAAGATTTTGAGGTAGTTGAGGTTGAGTGGTTAGTGGGGGAGTTGGGATTTGATAACATATTTTTATTTTTATTTTTATTATTTTTCGCAAAAATCTCTCCATCTTTTTGACATTTCTTATTCCCTTCTCTTCAAATTTTATTCCTTTTTGTTTTCCCAAATTCTGCTCATCACCCATTAACTCTAATAAACCGTAAAAGCAACATATTTTACTCCCACATTTAGTATGCTTTTGGATGATTAAGCCTCGATTGATATAAAAAGGTGCTCTTAACCCTTTCTTTTCATGTCTTATACCCAGGAAAGCACCGGAGGACGAAAAGAACATAAAATAGGCCCAAAACGGAGTAAATGGGCCATATCATGAAATCCACACGGTCCGGACTAAAGCCCACACGGCCGTGCCACATTGATCATCTAGAACACGGCCTTACCCCCGAGTCACACGGCCGTGCCTCATTAAAGAAGTTCGAACACGGCTTGAAGACTAGTCACACGGGCGTGTGACATGGCTATGTCCCTATCGTGGCAAAAAGCAATTTCATTCGGATTTGGATACTTTGGGGCGAAGAAACACATTCCAAGAGCCTATATAAACCCCCTAAGTGTTACCTGAAAGACGACGGTTAGCTAGGCCAAGGAGCCAAGCCGAAAAGGTCAGAGTTGTGGGAATCACTCGAAGATAGCCAGTTGATCCATCTCTAGAAGCCAGAATTCTACTCAAGACGGGGGATCTCTCCTTCAATTCCTTCAGGGAGTTTTAGGGATTTCTTATGTTTTGTTTTATCTTTTCTTCTGCGATGTTTTCTTTATTAGTTATGAACTAAACCCCTCAGATACCTGAAGGGGATGAAACCTAGATGAATCTTGTTATTATTTTCTGAACTATAAGATAAATACTTGATTTGTTCTTAATTATGTGCGCTTAATTCTTGTGTTAATGTTTCCGGGATATTAATCCAAGTATGATGTGTTTAGGTGGTGGAGTAAAAGTCCCTGCCTATTCATAGGTCTAGCATAATTAAAGCGGAGTCTTTCACGTGCCTAGAGATAGGGTAACGAGATTTTTCCGGATTAGGGTGAAACCTAATATGGGAATCCATAGATCGATTTACTGCTATTCTAGGGGGTTGTTAAGTGAGAAAGAGATTTCAATTAATTAACCTAGGGTTAGACGTTATTCGCCTCGAGAGAGGGTTTAATATAAATTAGGGAGTCCTACGGATCAAGTCAAGTGAATAAATCATATGGTTCAGGGTTAGATAACAAGTGAAGTCTAGGTGGATTCTTCCTGAGGGTATCGTCTTAAATCAACTAAGTCGTCCCTCAAGTTATTTCCCAATTCATTCTTTTTGTCTTTGCGTCTTTAGCTTAGTAGTCGTTACATCTAAACAACTTCACCTATTTTAGGCTAGATAATAAAAAGAAGGTTAGTATTAGTACTTTTAGTTTCTTTGGGTTCGACAATCCGGTCTTGCCTAAGCTATACTACTGTTCGATAGGTAAACTTGCCTTTAATCGTTGTCAGAGTTAGTTTACAGGTTCGATCATTCTCTTTATAAATTTTAAGACTCTGATTCCATCGATCAAACTCCTATCGTTACTTTTGGAATTTCGTTGCTCCTCACTCGGTTAAGGTAAGTAAGGTTGTGTCTGTTGGAGTTTTCATTTTTTGTAAGGTGGGTTTTTCCTTCCATGATGGCGGTTGGTGTAATCATGAAATCTAATTTTTCTGCGATTATTTTGGTGTAAAAGAATGCGTTGAATTGTGAGTTTCACTCCATTTGCTTGAATGGTGTTACCGGTGGTTTCGCCGTCGGTAAGTCGAGTTTTTGTTAGATTTTGGTTGACGAATTCGTAATTTAGCCGCTAATTTAGTGTTTAGTATTTATTTTAGGTGTTGGTGGTCTCGGGGGTGGTTTTGCTGCAAAAACGAACCAGGTGTTTACCCCTTATGCGTGAAAATCGAGTTTCAGTGAAAGCCAAAAGTGCAGACTGTCGACGTCATACGTGCCTGTGGTTGTGTGTCTGACGAAGGTGCGACCGTGCGCAAGATACGGCCATGTAAAGGTGTGGGTGTGGGTGTGGCCATGTGAGTCACACGGGCATGTGGGCCCACACAGGCATGCCACACGGGTTGTGGCTTTTGGCTCAGGCTGTGTGGACCACATGGGTGAGGCCAATCTGGGCGTGTGGGCCACACAAGCATATGGGCCCATAATTTTAAAATTTTCTCTAGGGTCGCAGGGCCATTCCGATCGATTGTGGGCCTACCGTAGGGTCGGTAAGGGCTAACCAAGCCCTAAAATTATGTGATTTGATAACCTGATATTCTGCTCTGAGTAGGACATTGTTATGCATGTCTGAATATTCTATTAAGTATATATATGGCATCTGTATATGAGCATGTTATGCATGATATTACTGTATCTGTGGCTGGGGTGGGTTTTGTATATGTGGAGGAAGTGGTCTATACAGCGACGCTGTATTTTTCTGTAACGTGTCGCATCGACACTATATGGTGTGTAGGGATGGGTGGGTGTTTTTAACCCCACATGGTGTAACGGGATGGTCGAAGATGTTGTGTAAAGGATGGGGGTAGGATTTTGCATGTACTGCTTATCTATTTCTATTTTCTATATCTAAAATAGACATGATTCTGAATTTGTATCTGGCCGTATATGAGACTTTTGTATTCATTGCATGCCTATTTCTGTTGGGTGATGGAGCCTCACGGTGACCACGAGTTCATAACTGCTAAAGATTATGGTCTTTTATTTCAATTTAAGGATTATTTCTGGGAGTTTTTTAATAATTAGACTCTCCGGACTATTTGGTTTTACTTTGTATTTGAGGTTTTTGATATAACACTTTATTTGAGACAATTAACTTAAACAAAAGTTTTTCAAAAATGAGAACGAGATTTTCAAAATATAGCGATTTCTAAGACTTTTGTTGTAAGTAATGTTTTTGCAAATGATTTAGCTAAATAAAGTTATCAGTGATAATTATAGAACTTGGATGATTTTTAAAACAACAATACAAAGCCTTATTGAAATGACTCAGTTTTCTAAACCCTTCTTCGTAACACCTCCAGATTCAGCCATAACGTCTAGGACGGGTTTGGGGTGTTGCATTTAGTGGTATTAGAGCCAGGTTACAAAACTCAGGTTGTGAATTTTGGGTTTCAAAATTTTGTTTCAAAAAGAATTGGTTTTAAATAACATGAATTATTCTAAATATGTGGTACATCGAGTCTCCGGTACCGATCTTGTAAGTATTTCTGAACTTGGATAGAATATTTTGAAAACACTATAGTTAGTACTTTTTGAAACTGTACTGAGTTAGTTAGAGACTGAAACCTTTGAAAATATTTCTGACTTCTGATAATTTACGCATAAAATATCTACTAATAAATACTGGAACTGATGCATAAAATTTTATAATGTAGATAAAATTTGGATTTACAATGAGCGCTCGCAGAACTCACGGTCGTAGTATACGTGGGTGCGATAGAGGCTGTAAGGGCTCGAGCTGAGTCATCCTCTCTGGGCAGTATGCCAAACTTAGACATGAGTGAGACACCTATTTTACCTGCTACAAACTAGGCTCAAAGTCACTCGGCTGGGGACGACGCACTGTCCCAAGCCATTTGAGAGTGTTGGAGAGGGTCGCTAGACCCCATTTTGGATCTGGGGACCGTGGGTCGGTAACTGAACGACTCCGGTCCAATGGAGCTGAGCTGTTTAGGGGTGTCACTGGAGTCGCCCCTACTGTAGCCGAGTATTAGTTGGAAGCCACTAAAAAGATCATGAACGATATCGACTATAGTCCTGACCAGAAACTTAAGGCTGTAGCCTCTTTGCTTTGCGACGAGGCGTATCAGTGGTGGTTATCGGTTCAGGAGGGTACTCAACCGGATTGTCTGAACTGGAATTTCTTTAAGATTGCTTTCTAGGGGAAGTATGTGGGCACGAGCTATGTAGATGCTCATAGGCGGGAGTTCATGAATCTCACGCAAGGTGATAGATCTATGGCTAAGTATGAGGCCGAGTTTTTGAGGTTAAGCCGCTACGCTCGAGGCGCTGTGGCGTCTGAGTATGAGAAATGCATCTATTTTGAGGACGGTTTAAGAGATATTTTGAGGGTTCTGATTGCTCCGCAGAGAAAGCGCGAGTTTTCTGTTCTTATGGATAAGGTGAAGTCGCCGAGGAAGTTAAGCGCATCAAGCACCAAAATAGGGACTGAGAGAGGCAATAGTAAGAGGGATTTAGAGCCCTCTAGTTCTGTTCAAAGGCCTAAGAAACAGGCCAGACCTGATGGGCCTATTAGAGTGGGGGTTCCTGTTGCTCCTACTGGGATTCAGCCTTGTGGGGATTGTGGTAGGCGCCATCCGGACGAGTGTTGGACGAGGTTAAGGGCTTGTTTTAGGTGTGAATTCTTGGAGCATCGTATTAAAGAGTGTCCATAGTGGGCTAATCAGATGCAAGCTTCAGGATTGGGTTTTTTACAGCCTTAGAAGGTAGTTCAGCAGCAGCCTAGGGGTCGTGGACTCTCTAGGAGTGGTAATGGTATGGGCCAATGGCATAGAACACCGAGCAGAGGTGCTAGTCAGACTAAGACGAGGCAGCCTAAGCTGGTTTATGCTGCTCGATGCCGAGAGGATAGAGATGCTCCTGATGTTATCCCCAGTATGTTCTTTATTTTTTATGTACCTTATACTGCTCTGTTAGACATAGGTTCTACACATACCTGTGTAGCTAGTACAATTTTCGAAAACTTGGGGATTTCTGTTGAGAGTACTTCTAGTGAGATCACCATACTTAGCCCGTTAGGGCAGTCTGTTCGGGTTAATAGACTTTATAGGAATGTTTCGTTAGAAGTGCAAGGGGTTATTTTTTTAGAAAATTCGATGGACCTTCCAGTTGGGGAGTTCGACTTAATTCTGAGTATGGACTGGTTGATTGAGCATCGAGTTAGTTTCGATTGCGTGACTAAGAGGGTCATTCTAAGGATCGAAGATGATAAAGAGGTAGTTGTGATTGGTGAGCGTCGAGATTATCTGTCTAATATGATCTCCACTCTTGTGGCTGAGAAACTGGTTCGAAAAGGGTGTGAAGCGTATTTGGCTTACGTCAGTATTTTTGTTTCTGGGGACTCCTCTATTAGGGGTATCAGAACAATGAGAGATTTTTCGGATGTCTTTCCTAAGGAGTTACCGAGTTTACCTTCAAATCTAGAAGTTGAGTTTGGCATTGAGCTTCTACCGGGTACAGCTCCGTTATCCATCGCTCGAAGAAGATTACAAAGCTTAAGGCTCAACTTTAAGAGCTTCTGGATCGTGGTTCATCCGCCCTAGTGTGTCTCCGTGGGGGGCACCAGTGCTATTTGTAAAGAAGAAGGATGAGGCCATGAGATGTGTATTGATTACCAACAGTTGAATAAATTGACTATAAAGAATAAATATCCACTTCCGAGGATCGACGATTTGTTTGATCAGTTCTAAGGGGTTTCAGTGTTCTCAAAAACAGATCTCTGATCTGGGTATCATCAGCTTAGAGTTAAGGAGGTGGATGTTCATAAGACAGCATTTAGGACTCATTATAGGCACTACGAGTTCCTAGTTATGCCTTTTGGTTTGACGAATGCTCCGGCTGCATTCATAGATTTGATGAACCGAATGTTTCAGCCGTATCTGGATCAATTCATCGTGGTCTTTATTGACGATATTCTGGTTTACTCTAAGACTGAGGATAAGCATGATGAACAATTTAGTGTAGTGCTTCAGATACTCCGAGAGAAACAACTCTACGCAAAGTTGAGCAAGTGTGAGTTCTGGTTGTGCAAGGTAACTTTTTTGGGTCACATGGTTTCTGCTGAGGGGATTCGAGTTGATTCGAGGAAGATTGAGGCTATGCTTGTTTGGAAGCCGCATAAGAACATATCTGAGATCTGCAATTTTTTGGGTTTTGCGAGATAATATCGGCAGTTTGTCGAGGGGTTTTCTCTTATTGCAGCTCATTTGACTAAGCTTTTGCGCAAGGGTGTTCCTTTTGTTGGTTTGATGCACAACAATCGAGCTTCGAGAAACTCAAGTCTGTTCTGACTCAGGCTCCTATTCTGATACAACCTGAATCTGGTAAAAAATTTGTGGTATAGAGTGATGCATCGCACGTCGGTTTGGGTTGTGTACTGATGCAAGATGGTAAGGTTGTGGCTTATGCGTCCCGTCAGCTTAAGAAACACAGGGAGAAATATCCAACGCATGATATCGAGTTGGCTACTGTAGTTTTTGTGTTAAAGATCTAAAGGTACTATTTGTATGGTGAAATGTGTATCATTTACGCTAACCACAAGAGCCTCAAGTACCTCCTTATTCAGAAGGAGTTAAATCTTAGACAGCGTCGGTGGATTGAGCTACTCAAAGAATATGACTGCACGATAGAGTATCATCCTAGTAAGGCCAATATGGTGGCTGATGCTCTCAGTCATAGAGCGATGACCGATTTGAGCGCGATGTTCGCTCGTCTTAGTCTGTTTGATTATGGGGGTCTATTAGCTGAGTTGCAAGTTAAGCCAACTTGGATTGACCAGATCCGGGATAAACAGTTAGGGGATGAGTCTCTGGGTTTGCGGTTTTGTCAGATTGAGAGTGGCAGTACTTCTAATTTTTGACTGAATAAGGATAGAGTTTTGTGTTTTCGAGGTCAGATTTGTGTACTGAATAATTCTGATCTGAGGCAGTTGATTCTGAGGGAGGCGCATAGTAGCCCTTATGCTATGCATCCCGGTGGTAATAAGTTGTATCGGGACCTCCGTGAGTTGTATTGGCGGTCGGGTTTGAAGCGTGAGGTTACGAATTTCGTTGCTTGTTGTTTGACGTGCCAACAAGCTAAGGCTGAACACCGATTGCCTTCTGATTTGCTGCAACCCGATAAGATTCCTGTATGAAAGTGGGAGCGGGTGATGATAGATTTCGTTAGTGGGTTGCCCTTGACACCCACTAAGAATGATTTTATTTCGGTCATCGTGGATCGATAAACCAAGTCTGCTCATTTTATTTTGGTTTGGACGGATTACACTTTGCAAAAGTTGGCGAAACTTTACATCTTCGAGATTGTAAGACTGCATGGGGTTCCTATTTCAATAATTTTCAATAGAGATCCTTGCTTCACTTCTCGATTTTGGAATAAATTGTATGAGGCTCTGGGTTCGAGATTGGACTTCAGTACTGCGTTCCATCCTCAGACCGATGGTCAATCTGAGAGGGTGATTCAGATACTGGAGGATATGCTCCAGAGTTGTGTGATAGATTTTCGAGGTAGTTGGGAGGATTTTGTGCCACTAGTTGAATTCGCTTACAATAACAGTTTTCAGTCCAGCATCCAAATGCCACCTTACGAGGCTTTGTATTGTCGTAGATGTCGTACTCCGATTTGTTGGACTAAGTTGGGTGAGCATCGGGTTTTGGGTCCTAAGTCGGTTTTTGAGACCGAATATAAGGTTAGACTGATTTAGGATCGTCTAAAGGCGACTTCTGATAGACAAAAGTCTTATGCAGATTTAAAGAGGAGAGATATTGAGTACTCTTTGGGTGACTTCGTTTTTCTGAAGGTTTTTCCGTGGAAGAAATTTCTGAGATTTGGTCGTAAGGGCAAGTTGAGCCCTAGGTTTATTGGGTCGTATCGGATTCTGAAGCTTGTGGGATCGGTCGCTTATCATTTGGAACTACCTCCAGAGTTAGACCATATTCATGATGTGTTTCACGTCTCGATATTGAGACGATACCAGTCTGAACCATCTCATGTTGTCTCTATTGAGGAGATCGAGGTTAGATCAAATTTGACTTTTGAGGAGGAGTCGGTTCAAATTTCTGATCAAGATATTAAGGTTCTGAGGAGGAAGTCCATTCCGTTAGTGAAAGTTCTGTGGCGGAATCATGGCACTGAGGAAGCCACGTGAGAACTTGAGGACTCGATGCGTCAACAGTATCTTTATCTGTTCGAATCAAGTAAATTTCGAGGTCGAAATTTCTTTTAAGGGGGTAGAGTTGTAACGCCCTGATAAATTTATTTTTGTTTCTATAAATATCTGGCACAACTGTGTATCTGCTTCAGTGGTTAAGTGTTCTAGGGGTGTGTATGAGGTCTTGGGTTCAAGTCCCACATTCGATAATTTTGTTATTTTTAGATCCAAGCTTTATTCTTGTTGAGTAGGGTTTTATAAAACTGTCTGTTCATTTGTATCAGAATGAGCCTGTTTGTTCGAGTGGTAAGGGAGTTAGTGAGTTAGAGGTCCCGTGTTCGATTCTCTACACGAGCGTGGATGTTATTTTTATTACTCGGTTACATAGTAGAGTTTCACTTGTTCTGGGATTCTGAGGTAGTTGAGGTTGAATGGTTAGTGGGGGAGTTGGGATTTGATAACATATTTTTATTATTATTATTTTTCCCAAAAGTCTCCATCTTTTTGATGTTTCCTATTCCCTTATCTGAAAATTTTGTTCCCTTTTGTTTTCCCCAATTCTGCTCATCGCCCATTAACACCTATCGGTACTTTTGGAATTTCGTTGCTCCTCGCTCGGTTAAGGTAAGTAAGGTTGCGTCCGTTGAAGTTTTCGTTTTCTACATGGTGGGTTTTTCCTTCCGTAATGGCGATTGGTGTAATCGTGAAATCTAATTTTTCTGCAATTATTTTGGTGTAGGAGAAGGCGTTGAACTATGAGTTTCGCTCCGTTTGCTTAAATAATGTTAGCGATGGTTTCATCGTTGATAAGTCGAGTTTTTTTCAGATTGTGGTTGACGAATTCGTAATTTAGTCACTAATTCAGTGTTCGGCATTCTGTTTTAGGTGCCGGTGGTCTCGGGAGTGGTTTCACTGCGAAAACAAACCAGGTATGTACCCCTTACGCATAAAAATCGAGTTTTGTAGAAAGTCGAAAGAGCAGACTGTCGACGCCACACGTGCGTGTCACCCGTGTGGTTGTCTGTGTACGAGACACGGTCGTGTGTCTGACGAAGGTGGGCCGTTCGCAAGACACAACCGTGTGAAGGTGTGGGTGCGGCCGTGTGGGCCACACGGGCGTATGGGCCCACACGAGCGTGTGGGTTTTGGGTCAGGCTATGTGGGCTACACGAGTGAGGTCAATTTGGGCGTGTGGGCCACACGAGCATGTGGGCCCATAATTCTAAAATTTTTCCTAGGGTCGCACGAGTCATTCCAATCGATTGTGGGCTTTCTGTAAGGTCGATAAGGGCTAACCAAACCCTAAAATTATGTGATTTGATAACCTAATATTCTACTTTGAGTAGAACATTGTTTTGCATGTCTGATTATTCTGTTAAGTATATATATATGACATCTGTATATGAGCATGTTATACATGATATTACTGTATCTATTATTTCTGTATTTGTGATTGGGGTAGGTTTTATATATGTGGAGGAAGTGATCTGTACGGCGACGCTTCGCCTATATTCTGGCAATTTGGCTGTAATTTTTTTGTAACGTATCGCATCGACACTATATGTTATGTAGGGATGGGTGGGTGTTTTTAACCCCACATGGTGTGATGGTATGGTCGGAGATGGTGTGTAGAGGATGGGGGTAGGATTTTGCATATCTGTACTGCCTATCTGATTTTGTTATTTGTATCTGAAATAGACATGAGTTCGAATCTGTAACTAACCGTATATGAGACTTTTGTATGTATTGCATGCCTATTTCTGTTGGGTTACACATTGAGTTTACAAAAATTCACATATTCAGGTAATCCAACGGACTTAGGCGGATCGGTATGATGGAGCCTCACGGTGACCACAAGTTCGTAATTGTTAAAGATTATGGTCTTTTATTTCAATTTAAGGATTTTTTCTGGGAGTTTTGTAATAATTGGACTCTCCGAACTATTTGGTTTTACTTTGGATTTGGGTTTTTTATTTAACACTTTATTTGAGACAATTAACTTAAACAAGGGTTTTTCAAAAACGCGAACGAGATTTTCAAAATATAACGATTTCTAATAATTTCACTATAAGTAATGTTTTTGCAAATGATTTAGTTAAATAACGCTATCAGTGATAATTATAGAACTTGGACGATTTTTAAAACAACAACACAGAGCCTTATCGGAATGACTCAGTTTTCTAAACCCTTCTTCGTGACACCTCCAAATTCAGCCATAACGTCTAGGCCGAGTTTGAGGTGTTTCAAATTGATTCATTACTCACTAATTAAGCTAATAAACCTATACCAATTATATTTTTCGCCACTTTTAGTTAGGATTCTCCTTTTGACTTTATCCTAGACTAAAAGATACCACCTAAGCTCTCCTCTTGGTCTCACTATTCAACACAATTATATCAAACTATTTAAGGATAAACCCTCCTCTCGGTCTCATTTACCTAGGTTTTTCACTAAATGTGTCAATTCTAGCGTATTAAGCATTTCTATAATCAAACAATCAATTAATTAAGTATAAACATTAACTTAAACTAACAAATAAACAATCAACCAACCATCAACAAATTTAGTAAATAATCAAACTTAAATTCCAAATAAACATCTTATCAAACACATGGTAGGCATAAAGTAAAAGTAAAGAATTTGAGAAATGGTTATTTAATTTATTGGAATCCAACGAAGCCCAAGAGTTTCATCATCTCCCTTTTATATAGCCTTCAACAATGAGAAATAAATGGAATAACAAAAATAAAATCTATCCTAAAAAGAAAAGAGAGAACCTAATTTAAAATGAAAAGAAAAGAAAAACCTAACCTGAAACTATGAAAACTAAGGAGAGAAAATTTTTTTTCAACCACCAATTCTGAAAAATACAAAGCTTATAAAGTAGTATTTATAGTCTACTAACATTTAACCTAACATTGATAATTATTCCCTTAAATGAAAACAAAGACTTAAGCTTACTTGGACATAAAATTGCCCTTGCAATGTTTTCACCTATCCGGCAGCGGTATCGCGATACCCAAAACAGTGTTGAACTTGGGGGACTTGGGGATCTCGGCATCGGGATACCCATGCTCTAGTATCGCAATATCACTGTATTTGGCCTCAATTTTCCTCACTTTAGAATTGTTAAGGGTATCATGACTTTCATGCTTCGATATTGCGATACCCACATTCTAAGTGATGCTTTCTTCAAGTTCATGTCATTATAGACTCCCTACACCACTCAAGCACATTGTTAGGTTTCCCTTGACACGTTGGCCAATTTGGGTATCAAAAGAGCATAAAACTAACAAAAAAAAATTTATTAACAACAAAAACTAAAAATGGAAAAAAGTAAATAAAGACATCTAAATTGCTTGAGAATAAGCTCTTTAAATGTAATAGAGATCCTAATTTGGCGTATCAAATTATGACAGATCACCACCACGAGTCTCCACTGTCACCACCTTTGCCGATTGTTTGACTACTACTGGTTGAACCACCATTGGCCTCTGCCAACTTTTGTTGGTTAGCTAGGTTGGGTTTGCGTTGTCTCAATTGATTTTAGATATGTCTTGGTTATTTGGGTTTCTTAGAAAAATTAGGTTACAAAAACCCTAAGTCCATTTCTAACTCACATGAATGATTATAAAAAAATAAAATAAAACCTATGTGGAAATGATAGTCCACGATCTAATTACATATCCCTAAATTTATTAAAATCTAAATTACATAGTCTAGTTTCTAGGAAACACAACTTTGAAAAAAATTACTTTATCATATATATAATAAAATAATTGAACACATTTATTCACATACATAACCTAAAACATGCATACAATTAAAAGAATGTCACATCTTATCAAAATTAACCAAACATGAAGAAGAGAAAAAATTTGATATCAGTTTATAATATGAACATAACACAACCTAACTCTAACACCAATAGTTGGAAAAATCCGATTAAGAAAACTGTTTAAAGTTATAGTGAAAGTTCAAAATTTTCACAACCGAGTCGATTTGTGCTATTTATAGTAATAAAGTTTTTACTGGAAAGTAAATATACCTTGCATGAGACAAATTCGAGACAATCATGACATTCAAACAAACGACCTTCTTCACTATCCTCGTACCACAAGTAGCGTTGAGTGTAGGCTTGACCAGTATGCACCAAACAAATAACAAGAAACAATATTATTACTTTTAGTAGGAAAATAATTCTCTCAATAAAATCCGATAAAGATTGTAATTCTTAGAAAATAAAATTAATTCTAAGTAAATAAATTATCACTATTTTCTAACATAATAATGATAACTCAATAATTAAGAAGTGTGTCTATTAGGTCAACTGGTTCTATATATTTAGAAGGAGAGATAGAAGAATCCTAGTTAGACAAGCTCTAAACAAATAATATTTATTTAATAGAAAACACAATCCTACTCTAATTGAGGGTGCGTGGCACACCCTAGTTAAAATACTAAGGTTGTTGCCCCTCTCATCTATCATAAGGGGTTTTAGGCCTCTCATGTTTTCAGTCAAATTATATGTGATTCGTGGACTTTTGATCCAATATTTTATAATTTTATCCAACACAATATTTGTTTTCTGCTTCCCAAATAAAAATTATCTATTCAATTAATTTAATTAACTATATTAATTTTCTAATCAAATAATTTTCTCAACTTAATTCTAATTTCGTTAAAGTCATGTAAACTTTATTGTAAAAGATTTTAAGGGAAATATATTTAATTTTCCTTGTTTAATGTATTCATAATGAATAATTAATTTAATTTCATTTTCGAACTACCTTTATTTAATTATGATTAATGAAATAATAATTGAAAACCTAAAATTTATTTTCATGTCATTTCTATACTTGTGAGAAAACGCATTCATTTGTGAATGCGACCCATTTCTCTAACTTCATCATTTCAATTCATTTATATTAATTTGGTTCAACTTGCAATTCATTTCTAATTTCAACAAGTTAGAAGAAAGACTGATTGGACATATATAATGAGGTCTCAAATAATCTATAATTAAATTTCATCTTTTCACCTACTAATTATAAATTTATTTAGTAACGAAGTCATTTCATTACAATACCATGACTGAGCTCTCCTTAATTGCACATCATTACAAAAACTACTTATTAAGTGCTCGTCCAATGACCTTCTCATAAGTGTGTTACCCTCATAGAATATCCTTAATCTATTTGGGATAAATTTATTCTCCCAATATGATCATATTTTATTTCATAGTAACTATTACACATTCATTCATGAAAAGTCAATTACTATCAAATAGTAATTAATTCATTTATCACTAAGATAAATGACCCATGAATGCGTTACTTTCCATTTATCATGTAATACCGACGAAATAACATCATTTACCCTTTGTTGTGCTATGAATTCCACTACTGCAAATGAAGCTATTCCATTTAGAAGATTGTATACCCCAACATACCAACTTTATGCTCTATTATCAATTGAACACAAGCTATCAATATATCAAATGAGATGAGTCATGCACATAGTCACTTACTCAAGATGAAGGTAAGCCACACTTTGAGCATCACAAATGAAGAAATCCACAAACAGATATAGGATCTATTCTACTTAAGTCTTGTCTGATACACTATCAGTTCAGTCAGTCACATCTATATCTCTATCTTCTGGGAGTCATCCGCTCCGATACCCAAAACAAAGTATCTCCCAATTTGAACTTGATAGATGACATATTAGTTGATTTGCTCAATTTTTATTAGACTAAGTACATGTTTAGATTAGCTACTAATATAAGTTGTCTTCTCACACTATGATTTGACCACGTAGTGTCGCTTAATGTTAGTTTAAACGTTAAATAATTAGTGAGTTGATATTTGCTTTCATTTTTCTTTGCCTGAAAAACAATTGAGGATAATATACAAAAGATATTAATGATAATGATGGATTTTTATTAAATCAATTTGTTTAAAAATTAGAAGTACATAGACGAAATCACTACAATAAGGGAACTAGATCCCAACATAATGGGGTATTCCATGAGGCGATCAGACTCCAATTGTTCAATTTTTCTCGAGATGGGAGAGCTAAGGATTAACTCAACTCTTTTCCCCAAGCCTCTATTACCTCATGAGATTAATTAGTGTAGAAATTTTTGGCTAGATATTTTCCCCTCACGAAGACGGGTAGACTTTTGAAGGATATTCACACTTTCACTCAATAGAATGAGGAGACTTTGTACGATGCATGAGAAAGGTAAAGGAACTTCTCAAAAAGTACCCACACCATGGTTTAGAAAGTGCTCAAAAGATATTGATTTTTTATAATGGGCTAGATGTTGCAACAAAAATTCAAGTTGATTATGCATTTGCAGGTTTATTGGTGCAAAAGTTTCTGGAATATGCATATGCAATTTTGGAAGAACTAACCTTCTAAAATTATGAGGTTTATCAGTGCATCACACCAAAAAAACTAGTGGGAGTTAATGAACTGGATCAAGCTTCAAACCTTTTGGCACAATTGATGACGCGGTTGAATGCGATAAGCAAGAGGTTAAATTTTTTATCTTTACAACAAACTCGAATGAGTCATTCAGTGAATAGTGCGATGACTATTTTGGATGTTCCCATCTTACCGAGCAATATTATGGATATGTTGAAGAGGTAAATTATGTGTAATTAGAGTCATCAACAAACCAATGCTTTTGCCAACACTTATAATCCTAAATGGAGGAATCACCCAAAATTCTCATAAAGGAATAATCAACAAGGAATTAATGCACCGTTCAAATAGAATGCTTGGTTAGGGTTTCAAAAAAGACAACCACAATACCAATAAGTTCCGTATAAGAAAACAACTAAAGATCTATTGTTGGAATATGTGCAAAAAAACTGATGTGTCAGTCTCGAGTCAAGAAGCTACTAGTCGACTATTGGAAGCATGAATAGGCCAACCTACAATTTATTTAAATAGTTGGCAACAAGAAACTTTATCGACTAGCACACAACTGAATCCTAAGATAGATGATCAGAGTGAGCACTATAAGTAAATTATTCTTAGAAGGATAGAGAGATTTTTAATGGTTGTGGGTTGAATAAAGAGGTTATTCAATCTGAAAAACAAAGTGTATACTTAAGAATGAAGTGGAATAGACTGGGTCTCACATCCCAAATTTCGCAAATTCGAGAGCAAGGCGAATAAATGTGAAGGTTATCTGTCTTGGCACACTTTGGTAGTTAGTCCACCAATTTATAAACTTCTAGCAAACTGATGTTTGGTGCATAAAGTACCTGCCCATAGAAGCTTCTCAGGATTTAATTCTTGTAGTATTCTTCCATTGAAGGAGTACAACAAATTAAGAGTACGCCTTCGAAGTTTTTGTTGAGTATAACACACCATATATGAGTTACCGCCAATAGGTATAGTATGCCAAGTTTACTCGAATGATGTGCAGAATAGGTTCTGTATTGTGATTGGTTGGGAGTCAACTGAAGGGATTTACTGGTCAAATAGCATCGATATTAGATTTTCTTTTATATTTCTTTCGAGTTTTGTAGGACATTAAAGGGACAACTTATGTATGCATTAGATACTTGTCAAGATCCATAACAATGTACTGGGGGATATATATATGTTGAGAAGGGAATGTCTGGATTTTTTTTTATTCTTCCTTCAATATTACCCTCTAGTTCTTCTTCTTAAACTTAAATGTTTTCTTCTTCTTTATTAAGTTGGAAGCTAAGGATTTGAGTTAATAAATGGATGTTCCGTCTGAGGGTAAGTCTAATAACTTTACATGTTAAGTATTTGAATGAGTAAAGAAGTTATGAAGAATAAACAATAAGATATGAATAAAAGACCCTGCATAAGGGTTGTATATAATTGAGATGTGTTAGCAATCTGTCTGTAAATGAGTTTTAATGGTAGTTCTATGTACTTTAAGCAGGTATTGTTGTTGCTGGTTCGATAAGAATGTTAGAGTTTAGGGTCTCCAAGCTACAGTAGGTGAGTTTCAAGTGAGTCATTATCCTAACTCATGCATGTTAAATTTACAAGGGAAGTACTTATGTTGATGCAATCTCAAATGTCAGCTAAGCGTGTGAGAAGTATCGTCAAATTGCTACATGTAATGAATGAAATATATTTGTTACTGCATGAATAAAAAGACTATGTGGGAGATCACGACATGAAGTTATGTATAAGACTATGTAGAAGAAACCCCATGGCAACCTCTGAGATAGTTCGATAAGACAGTAAAAATGTAATTCCCTGTGACACCTATGTCACGTGTTCTATAAGGCCTTTATGGCGTATTCAGTGAAGCTTGTGAGGCTTAATCTATGATATTCTTGTGACATATTCTATAACACCCTTGAGGCGAAGCCTGGAAAAATGTTTCAGTGTCGTGATCTGGGTAAGTTTTGAGACTTTTCTGCTAATTGATGCTATGCTGAAAATCTGATATGTTTGAATATAGCTCTGTTTGGTTAGTTTTATGACAAAGAGTGAATATGACCTAGGGGAAACTTCTAAAAGGATTTCTAAAAGTGTAATTTGAAAGGTAAATCTACCATATGAATTTGCCAGTACAAGAGATTTTTCGTATTCAAAATTATTAGTATGTGTTTTTCAAATTTGAGTTTGGTAATGCTATGAATGAAAGATATGTAAATTCTATAGTATCGGTCAAATTGTGTATTTCGCGCTATAAAGAGGTTATAAAAATGTATGTTGCCCACCAATAATTGGTGTTCTTATGGATTGTGTTATGGTTGTTTGGGATTTCCTAGGTTGACTTAGAGCATTGCCTCTATCAAAATATGGTGAGAATTGGACTGTTTCACGTTATGGTTGATTATTGTTTTGATAGTTATCAAACTCAGTATGAGAATCCGCCAAATGTAAGATCAGTAGGGAGTTCGTTGTAAAAGATCAGTCTGTTAATTATTCTCTAAAGAATAGTATCTGTGAGTAACCATCCTAGGGAAAATATTTAATGTTTGTTTGAAGAAGAATCCATTGAAAATGGGCTCTGTATAAATATTCTTCTAAAAGGTACCTTGGTTGTTCTAAGAAGGAATAAGATATGTATTGTGTGATAAGATCTGAAGTTAGACAATGAGTGAAGTGAGAGTAGATATGTTAAGTATGGAAGTCGGCATATAGGTATATATTTGATATTATGAAAGTATCCGCCAAAGATAGAGATGTAGTCTGAAAATTTCAAGATGAGGAGTTCAAATAGAAAAAGCTCCAAGGTATTATGTATTAAAACTCACTAAGTTCGCGTGAACTTACAAAATGTTTGTTCATAGTTCAAGCCCTACTGTGAGAGTAGGTATGCCATGAGGAGTCAAGCCAAGAATGCGTCAGGGAAGCAACAAGTTGGGTTATTATGCATACAGAGGACATCTTAGAAGTAGGGCGTATAGTATACCATGCCTTAAAGAGTCTGTTTTACTAAAATTTTATTTTGGAATGTTGTACACTGTTTAATACCTTAATGTAATTATTTGATGTTCTCTTATATACTACAGAACAGTACAAATTAATATAAAGTATGTTTAGATATAGTTTACGCCTATTGTATAAAATTTTTATTAAGTGTTTTGTGTTGTAACATCCAATATCTAGATTCGGTGATTCTGGTAGGGTAGAGGGCATTACACTATAAGTTAAAACTAAGGTTCCTGTTTATCCACCCTTTCTTTCCCAAAGCGATTGCAAAAGAGGAAATTGGATGAACAGTTTCAACAGTTCTTAGATATGTTCAAAAAACTGAATGAAAATTCCATTTGTCGTAGCCTTAGAGAAGATGTGAAGCTATGTCATGTTCATAAAGGACATTTGTCGAACAAGAGGCATCTTGGAGATTATGAGACTGTGGCTTTAACTGAGGAATGTAGTGTTATCTTACAACATAAGTTACCTCCAAAGCTTAAGGATCCAGGTAGCTTCAATATCCCTTGCTTCATCGATGTTAACTCTTACTCTAAAGGTTTGAGTGGTCTGGGATCAAGCATACACTTGATGCCGTTGTCAATTTATAATAAGCTTAGACTTGGGGAGGTAATGCCTATATTAGTTACATTGTAGTTAGTTCTAGCATACCCTATGGGTGTTGTGGAGAAAGTAATTGTGAAGGTGGAAAAATTATATTTTCCTGCTAAATTTATTATTTTAGACATAAAGGAAGACAAGGATGTTCAACTGATCCTTGGCAAACCTTTCTTAGCGACAGTGTGAAAACTTATCAATGTCCAGAAAGGCAAACTCGCTATTAGAGTAGAAAATGAATAGGTAATCTTTAAGGTCTTCTCTATTTTAAATTTGATGCAATAATTGAAAGAAGGTTGTTCAATCCAGTTCTTGGCAACATTACAAAGAAGATAATTTTAAAACATCCCCTTGATGAAGTGGAAAAGGAAGTGACCAACTCAAAGTCTTTTAAGCCCTCTATTGTTAACCCGTTAACTTTAGAGATCAACTCCACGTTAAACTGGTGCACATGGAGGCTCATCACTAAGTTAGTTTGTCTACAACTGTGTCATGTACTGATGAAGAGATGGAATGATAAGATGGTTGTAGAAGAATAATTCAAGCAAGGACAGTATGTGTTGTTATTAAACTGTGGCACAAGATGCTTTCAAGAAAACGAAAATCTGCTTACTCGTGATTGGTTCAAATTTTGGTGGTCTCCCCAAATAAAGACGTGGCGATTCTTGAATAACGTACTAGAAGAGCTTTTAAAATTAAAGAGCATCGTCTTAAACATTATTGAGGCGGTGAAGTCAACTAACAAGTTGCTGCCCTCAAACTCCGTGATCCTTAGTGACTTGAAAAAGTCATGCCAAGACTATAAATAAGGTGCTTCTTGGGAGTTGGGAGACATGATATTCAAATAGGATGAGAAATAAAGGTTTAAGAGAGCACCCAATTTGGATAGAAATTTTCAAATTCAGTGGAGAAAAATTTTAGATGTTACACATCTCAAACAGACAACAAATGAGTGGAGTGACATCTATGCGTTCGGTGGAAGATGCCAAAATTTAAGTGTGACACATCCAAAACAAAGAGAAATTGGGTGGAGCAAAAACATATGTCCGGTAGAGCATACCAATTTTAGGTGTTACACATCTCAAACAAATAGCAGACGGGTGGAATGAGATATAGGTATTTGGTGCAGTGAGAAAGATTATTATTTAATTATATGTTATTAATTTTATTTTATATTTTACATTTTATTATTAATACAAAACCCAACACTAACCCTAAACATACCCAACCGACTACACCGCCCCATAACTCCGTTGTCCCTTTCCTTTACTTAAGCAGTCGTTGCACCTCCTCTCCCTACCCTTTTCCCTCACATGCATTCTCTAATGCCTTCAGGCTTAGCACTTTAGCGCTCTCCGCAATATTTTGGAGGATTAACACTTATGTTCTCCCTGGTGTGTTTGAATGGAGTCTCGAGTACCCAAGTCACTTTTTGCTAAAGTTTATTAAGGGAGAAATGAATTAAATTTGATAATAAAACTTGCCTATGAATATAAAATGTTATGTGTACTAAAATGGCATGGACAAAAGGCTATATATTAAATAAGTTGAAAAAGAATTGAATAATTGAGGAAGCTAATAAATAATGTGTAACAGCCCAAATTTCGATGAAATCGAAATAGTAGTTTCGAGACCACAAATTCAAGCCGAAAATATAATTTATTTTTATTTTATTATATGGTCTGTATGATGATAGATATGACATGTGAAAATTTTGGTATAAAAATTTTATCGATTCAATGCTTAATTACGAGAAGGACTAGATCGCATAAAATGTGAAAATTGAATTCTAGTAGCTATAAGGATCAAACAGCTATGGAATTCAAAACTAGAAGTCCTTATATGGTAATTACACCATTAAGAAAAGTATGTAGATTTTTCTTGGTGATTCATCCATGAAAAATGAGAAAAATGCTAGCGACTAAATTGGAAAGTGAAAATTTTAATTAATTAAAAGATGATAAAATAGATATAATCTTATTTTTCTCATCTTCTTCCCCAAAATAAAACATGGAAACTTTAGGAGAGAGAAAAAACTTTCATGGTCAAATTGGGTAAGTTTCCTTATCCCATTTTTAGTAATTTTGATATTTTTGAAATCGGGATAGTCTAAACTATCTATTTGGGGGATTAAATTGAAAAATTATTAAGATATGAAAAATGGGTCATGAATGTATATGCTGGAAATTAGAAATTTATGATAGAATTTGTTTGATTTGAATGCTTGAAATGGTTAAGTATTTGGATGTGTGATTCAAGTGCAAGTCATGGGTGTGATTATGGGTGAGAAATGAAGCTAGGAATGGCTTTATTTTGTCCACACGGGCAGACACACGGGCGTGTGTCTAGACCGTGTGTGACACACGGCCTACCCCATGGGCGTGTAGCCAGGCTGTGTCTCCTGCACCTTAAATTCGAGAAAACAGAATGCTCATAATTGAGCACACGGGCAGAGACACGAAAGTGTCTCAACCGTGTGGGTGACCGGCTTTGAACACGAGAGTGTCTTGGCCGCGTGAAACCTGCACCTAATTCGAATTGAATTAAATAACCACACAACCTAGCACACAGGAATGTGATATGGGCGTGTGGCGCAAGTTAGAGAGTAACCTAAATCAGACACCGCCTGAGGCACGAGCGTTTCTAAGGGTCACACGGGCATGTCCCTTGGACCACACGGGCATGTGAGCCTTGCACCTTGAGAAATTTTTGAAATGTCACGAAAAAATTTGAGTTTCCGATTAAGTACCGAATTGATTCTAATGCTCGTATTGGACCCCGAGGGTCCATCTAAGGGACGTTACACATGATCTCAGCGAATGAATAGTGATTGACATGATTTATCTGAGAATGTTCTGAAAAGTTCCGGTAACCTCTGTAACCCTGTTCTGGTGACGAATACGAGTTAGAGGTGTTACAGAATGTGTTCTAATATCTCATTCGATCACTTATGGTAGAAATAGAAATTGGGTAATGCTAATTCAAATGATAGATTAAGTACTCAACAAAAGAAAAACTATGAACTAGGATATGTTTATAAGTACCTTAAAATATTGAAATCTTTTATTTTTCCTTGTATACTCCTAATGAGATAAACGGAAAAAAAAATGTTTGACTATATGTGTATGAAATAAAAAGGGTCATAAGTGGAACTTATATGAAATTATGAAAAGCGAACTCTGATAAAAATGAAAAAAAATGTTTGATGAAATATTCATCAAGATCCATATGTTTGGACTTCCTAATGTGATAAGTTAAATAACTTAAATGTGTAAATTGAGCCTTTAAAATTAGGTATTAAGAAATGAATTCACTAGTAACATTAAAATGTGGCATAAGTAAATTTCGCGATAAATACTCCTAAAGGGCTCAACATTAATAACTGGATAGGACCAGTACGATTATCCTTGTATCATTATTGACCTCATCAAGCACATTAGTTCCTTATATGCGTAGGTCGATGACTTGTCCGAGAATGTTATAATTCCGACTTGAGGGCACTGAATCACCATTCAAGCTTTTAAGGTTGTATTCTAGCTATGTTGGTTGTCTTTTGTATTAGACTATTGACATGCATGTAAATCCTTAGATAGAATTTGTATTTGTAAATGTGAAATGAAAATTTGAATCCTTTTTGGTATTCTTAAATAAGCTTTGCTCCATGTTCAATTTGAATGTGTTTATGACATGTATTTAAGCTTAAATGGGTTTATGTTTTGTTCTATAATGTCTTAAGAGTTGTTGAAATGATATGAAAGTGTTTAGATATGTTTTTTTAATGTTTTGGGACTAGATTTCAACCTTAGGAGTTTATGTTCTGGTGCCAATACTATAAGTATAGGAACATTACAAGACAATAACTAAAAAGCTACAATTTTTGACACATAGGACCTATGTATCAGAACCTTATCCTAAGTATCGATTCACAGATCATTTGTATCGATACATAGCCTCTTAAGAGTTGTTGAAATGATATGAAAGTGTTTAGATATGTTTTTTTAATGTTTTGGACTAGATTTCAACCTTAGGTTATGTTCTGGTGCCAATACTATAAGTATAGGAACATTACAGACAATAACTAAAGCTACAATTTTTGACACATAGGACCTATGTATCAGAACCTTATCCTAAGTATCGATTCACAGATCATTTGTATCGATACATAGCCCCTGAACTTGGGCTACTACACTATTTTTTGAGTCTTAAGCCCACTGAAGCTTGTTTTTGGTCCCAGACACTTCCAATCATCCACGAAACAAATCTAAATGATTTGTAGATTATTTCAGAACATTGAAATTGATTCTTTCAAAGTTTTATGATTTAATTAAATTGTTCAAAGATTGAATTCTTAAAAGAATTTCGAGATTTTTGTTCCGTAAGTGCTCTAGTCACATCTCTCATTCATAACGCCAAGATGGATAAATTGTTAGAATATTCTGGCATTTCATCAACTAAACAACAAAATCTTATATTGCAATCAAATTAGCCAAACAGGAAAATGCAACATAATTGATAATGTGCTAAGTAGTCATAGATTCTGATAATAATGTGCTAAGTAATCATGGATTCTGATAATCCAATTACCAAATCAACACTCCTAAAAGTAAAAATAAGTTGGCTTATTTTGGAAATATATTACCTATCCTTAAATTAAAACTCTAGATCACCCAAAAAACCAAATTGCAGTAACAATTTCCAAATCCAAGCCTAGGTTTCCTTTGCTATTTTACTATATGATTGTGTTGTAGCAGCTGGAAATAAGGAATCAAGTCAACATATTTTTAAAAAAGCATTGTAGAAATGGCTAGCTAAAGATTTATAGGTTAGTTTCAATGAATAAGTATTAGTGCAATTCAGAGTTCGTATTTAGCATCCTTACCATGAATAATTTATGATACGAGGAGGCTTCCCTTAGTTTATTGGAGAATTCAGTGCCAATTTAGAAGTAAAATGCAAAAGCAACCCTTACCGGCAAAGTAAATAAAGATGGCAAACTGAACCTCTGCAACAAAGTCGATAAAAAAAAAGGTTAGATTTTGTTGTTTCACTCATGAAGTCAAAGATAAATACGTAATGCCATGTGCAATGGTTAAAATGTAAATTTCACTATAAAATGCAGATTTACAAACATCAACCACAAAGTTGTCCACTCCATATATAAATATATAAATATATTGCCTAAATGTTTATAAGCTACTTACAGTATTTCACATTATAGCAAAAATAATACATTCTTATAAAGGGAAAATATTACCAAGACAATCATCATTTTCCCCATTGCAAGTTCATGAAGAAATTCGACTCAACAGCTCAACAACTTGGCTCATGACAGGCCTTTCTTTGGAAAGTTCATTAGTACACATACATGCAATTCGGAAATACTCCTTAACCTCATCCTCGATTAACTCTTTATTTGGGATCTTTTGATACATCATTTCGATTTGACGATTTTGGGCCACCATTTTTCTAGCCCACTCCACTAGTCCCACATCTTTCCCCTCGAACCTCACCGGCCAATTGGGACGATTTTGGGTGGCAATCTCGATCATTAATATCCCGAAACTATAAACATCGGCCATCACTGTCGCAGCAGTGTTTCCTTCACGGTACTCGGGCGGCATGTATCCCATAGTCCCGGCGACTTGTGTGGATACGTGTGAATGGGCCTCTTTGACTTGCCGAGCGAGTCCGAAATCAGCGATATGGGGCTCAAAATCGCTATCCAGCAAGACATTGCTAGCCTTGATATCTCTGTGGATAATGGGCGTATCAAGGCCATGTAAATATGCCAGACCATTAGCTATCCCATTCACTATCTTCTTCCTCGTATCCCAAGATAACGTTAAACGGCCAACCGAGTTTTCTTGTTCCTCATCGTACAACCATTGGTCCAAGCTTCCTCTCTCAATGAATTCATATATCAAAACCCGATCCACACCCGAAGAGCAGAACCCGAGGATCTTGATGATGTTGTCGTGACGCAGCTTGCCTAGGGTTTCCATCTCAGCTCGGAACTCCCGGAGCCCCTGAAAGGCATTTGGGTCGAGCTTTTTAATTGCGACGGTGACACCGTAAGAGAGGGTAGCTTTGTAAACTATTCCGAAACTACCGTCGCCAATGATGAGGTCGGAGGAGAAGTTCTTCGTGGCGGCAGCGAGTTCCGCCATGTCGAGACGTTTGAGAGAGGGGTCGAAGGCGGCGCTGTCGCATGTGGTGAGATCGGGAGGATTAGGGGCGGGTCGGGTTCGGTTTAAGGACCGGGTTTGAGGAGGGTTTGGGCGGGTGGACTTTTTAGTTGATTTGCAGATTAAGATGAGGAAAGCTAAGACTATAGAGACTAAAAAGAAGCTTAAGATTGCTGCAATAACTGCTTGAAGACTTCGATCCATTTAGCGAAGAAGAAAGAACCGCTATGAAATTAGATGGAAAAAGAAGAGCGAAGGGAGGTAGAAGAAGAAAGCGACCGTCCGGTTTTGTTTTTCAATGATTGACGGGAGAGGGGAGGTTTGGGTCGTGGAAATTGTGGAGCGAGAGTGGTGTTGATCTTAGGATAAGGAAAAAACTGTCAGACTTCAAAATTAGCCTTTTTGGGTTCCATTTTTTTTTTTTCCCATCAATTACGTTTGTTTTGAAATTGTAGGTTAATTTTTTTTATAATGGCAAAAAACTTCTTTCTCTACTTTAGAGTTTATTCTAATGCATTCTCTTAATTATCACCATACTTTACTCTAATTTTGGTGAGGCGGAATGCGAGCTAATGTGGTGAAAATATGTGGCAATTTTTTTGACTAAAAGTTTAAACATCTCTCAACAATAATTCCAAATGTGCTTTTACTAAAACTAAACTAAAAAAAAATTACATTTGAATAAATTAATTATCAAAATAAAGATAAAATACAAAACCCTTTTGCTAGCTTCATTTTCTTAATATTTCCACTAAAACATACTCATTCAAGTTCTTTTTATTTTTTATTTGTAGAATATTCAAGGTCTAGAAGTGAATAATCTAGCCTCATGGCTTCTCTGCATCTGTTCTCTCTAAACCACCCAAAGTTTACCCTACATGTAGCTACATTTCAATTTAGTCTCTTAACAAAATACAACTTGAATCAGAATCCAACAATCTTTACTTCCAAAAGGGCATCGAATGCTCAACATCCTTGTCAAGTTTAACCTTACCGCTAGAGGAAACTTTAGCTTTAGAACAAGAGGATGAGTGACCACTTCTCCAAATCTAAGTTTAAACTTTAGTTCTAGGTTCACAATAAAAAACACAAAATCATGGAATGAAAAGATTAAAATTGTAACAACCTTAATTTGCTCTTTATCCAACTTGATGTTCAAACAATATGTTTTGACAGTATGTTCAAGCAAATGTTTGAACAAAACATAGGTAGTATGCAAAGAAGAGAATGAGAGAAGTAAACAAAAGAGATTTATTAACACAGTTCGAATTTACCAATCTTATTCTACGAAGCTTTGCTCAATGAATGATTTTATTCAATAATTGATCCAACTACCTATTGGCTAAAGCCAAATCTACCCTTACACAAGAAGCAATTGAAGCCCTAATAGATAGAGGTAACTTGTTATAAATCACTCACCCAAAACATTACTTACAATCAAATTCAACACTAAAAACTAATGCTTATGAAACAAGTGGAAAAAAAAAACAATGAAAGTCGATAGTATATAAACTAACAAAATCAACACAAGCATGGATCTATTCATGCGAATAAGCTGCCTATTTATTGGCTCGATATGGAAGCCTAACTTATCAGTACAAGTAGAGATAAACATATCGTTGTGATGAGAAGTCTTCCCACGTCACGATGACGCGACAAAGGCAGGCTAAAACATGGTTAATTCCTTGGACGACACTTTTGGGATATTTCCTTATTTGGACCCCAAGCATTTATCAAAATATTGCATTAATTAGAACCCCAAAGTGTATCGAGGTTAAATGGTCACCAAGTAGCCCGTAGCCTATATAAGTCACCTTAGGGTCATTGGGATTGATATATAGATTCAGACAAACATTTTTTACTATTCAGTTTTCTTTGTATTTTATTTTTATGTCTGCTTAGTCGGAAGTTTTCTATTCCAATGTGAAGATAATTGTGAGTGGAGATTACTCTGGAATCGCGCCTTAAGATATTATCAATGAACATTCTCTCTACTCTTATATTTTATTATTTTATATATACTTAGTTAACCTGATCAATTTTATACTTAGTTAACCTGATCAATTAATTGTCGTATGAATATTAGAATAATTTCTCGCATTTTATTCATACCTCCTTGATTCATTTATTAAATTGATTAATTAATTAAGTCGATTAATTAACAAAAAGAATAAGAGTTCATCATAGAATTAGTTGATATAAATTATGTGTTCTTAAACCCTAGACTTGACAAGGAAGTAATCAAAGGTTAAACGAGGTCAGGAGACAAGTTTGCCAAGTAAATATATATACATACCCAGTAAAGCAAAATTGATTGTAAGAACTTTAATCTAAGAACCTTAGTACTTATACTATAGAAAATTTATTTGAAGTTTAATTTTTGAAATATGTTGTTATCTAATAGATTAGAATAACTTTATACGACAAATAAGGATTAAATCTGGCATTGTTTAAGTTGTAAATAAGTCAAGTAAAAAAATGTTGTTAAGTAATATGGTTTAAATAGTGACATTTGCTACTCGAACCCGACAATCGGGTAGGGTATAGGGTGTTACAGTACGGGTCAAATTGTAGAATAGTAAAGTGTTACAATGAAACACTTCGAGAAGTATTCTGAGGATCGTACCCAAGTGATTGCGAGTTGGAGAAATTTATTATTAAATTAATTACAGAAAATAATTACTAATCTAATTGAATAACGAATTAGTAGTGTTGGTGTAAAATTAAAATATTAATTAACCTAAAATAACATAATGGAATGTAATTAACCTAAGATATCCTAATGGAATTTCCTATTCTTAGTGTTGACGATGCGATTTCATGGCCTATGATCGATTAAATCCCTAATTATTAATTAAGTCACTAATCACCCTCAACCGAGTTATTTACCACCCTTAATTAAGAATACCTTTTAGGTCTCATCTTCACTATGGATTACCACCTAAGTCACCTTTTCGATCTCTTCCTAGGCATACGGTTACTCATTCGGTCTCACCGTTTGGCACAAGTTATACTCGATAGGATACCCTCTCGGTTTCACATGTCTAGATATTCTACTAGACGTGTCACTTCCTAATATACTAAGCACTATTGAATAAACAACCAATTTTAAGTAAATAATTACTTAATTAATAAATCAAATTCATAACCATAACATGCAAGATATGAAATATGCACATGATTTTATCTCAATATTCATACAAACATTAGTTGATCAGGCTAACGAAAGATAAATAACTAAATAAAAGAGTAAAGGAAAAGAGAATGCTCATTGATGAATAATAGAAAAGTTCCGACTAAGCGAACATAAAACTAAAACTAAGTGAAAACAAAGCAAATAAAACTGTCTAAGTCAAACTAGGTCTAACTCGTCTAACCCCTTCTCAGGTGGCTCTAAGACTACTTATATAGGCTAAATGTTGCTTGGTGCCCACACTACCCTAGATACACTTTAATTCTAATTAATACAATTGTAACACCCCTTACTCGGTCCGATCGTCAAACCCGAGTAATAGAATGCTACAAATAAATACAAGATAATTGCATACCATTCACAGTTCAAAATCTCAATTGAATATCAATTATCACATATGATCAAGTATAACATGCAATACAACCAAATTCAGGTTTCAATCGAGCTTATGAAAACTTTAAATTAACCTAGGATCAACCAGGGATCAATTTGAAACAAATACAAAATGTTGGGAAAATTTTGTAAACAAGGGTGACACAGTTGTGTCCCTTGACTGTGTGAAAGTTGAGGTCATGTGAGGATGGGGCTGTGACACCCTATACCCAACCCGATTTACCAGATCTGAATGTAGGATGTCATAATACTTACATACTTAACAAAATTGTTCAGCTCGCGAAAAACCGTACTTGATGTACTTCTTATTTATTTAAAAATCTTTTCTAAGTCAAAAGATTTGAACGAAGCGTTTATCATTTATAACAGACTCTTAAAAGCAATAGAAAACATTACAACTTAAATCATTGATAAAATAGACATATTCATGGCGTGTAATATTATTCACCATTTGAAAACATATTCCCAAAATATCCCTCTATATGCATAACACCTCACTATGATCAACCAAATTGGTGCACTCCTAGCTTGGTCCCTTCTGGCAAACTGATTCAACTTAAGAATCTGCATTACAAATAAACACCCATAACAACAATGGAATTTAGTGAGCCTCGACCAGTTTTACCTTTAAATGATGATGTTGAATTCCTCGACTTAAGAATTTTGGACTTCCTTTCAAATTTTAGAGGATACTTTTTTTATTCTTAGCAGGTAACTATACGCCAACCTCTAACTCGACCACATTGTACATGTTCCACTCGATTAGTGGATTACAGACTTCCCACCTTATAGCGGATCCTATTTTGCAATTCCTTTAAGATAGAAATTGATTACGTTTCTCATAATGATATACCTACGAACACTACTTTCGGCGGATTCATATACTGGCTTTGACGATTGCTGGAATATTAGTCACGTCATATCTTCACTTCAATCCAATCAACGAATTAGATCTGATGAAAGTAATATTTTAGATCACTAAATGGAAGTTCATATAATTTCAGATACAAAAGGGAAAGACTTCCAAATTTGGCAGACACTTACTCCACCCATAATTACTTATATGCCAAGCTCTCTTTCTGACCTAGTGAGTTACTATGGCAAATTCATTAGTCGAGTAATCTGTCGAGGCTAGATTCAGAAAATGCCTCAAAGGCATACCCAGTTCTCACCACAGAGGCAGGCTAACAACTCGCCATTTATGCGATACAAAATTCACTTTACAGACTTTCCTGATAATACGCCAGAAAGCCTATTCATATAATTCGCCACAAAGGCTCTTCAGATAATTCGCGTGTGAATTTATAATGCAAATGCGCAAGTGTACACATCGAATCAAGTAGTAAAATGATGAGTGAGTATCATCTCCACAGGGATTAGAATTGATTTTAAATAATTGGTTATGGTATTACTTATGAAATTTACTAATTAAATTGTGCAAAAGGAACAAATGACGAATTGATAAGGAGAATTAATGAATAGATTAATAAAATCAATTATGAATGAAAAAATGCTGAAGTAACTGAAATGATGTGGAAATTCTCAAAGAATACGTAGGGAGGATTTGCACTGTTAAATGATAAAGGTTGGAATTACTCAAGCTTTATTATTATACCAACATAATGCCATGGCAAAATTTTGACCATTCTATTGCTCAGGGATTCACTACTACAATTTGCTTCTTTCAAAAGCTAGACTTTGAGCTATCATTCCAAGTTTCTTTGTATGCCTACAGAACTCAAGAATGATACCAAGACTGTTCTTTCTTTCCCTGTACAGATCGCAACTTCTATGTCTAAAGTGCTGCAAATATTCTTTTGAATACTTGCATGTACAACCGGTAATAATCTAATCGAATTAATCTTTTCAGAATTAAATCAGATCTACTAACATATCATACAATCATCTATGTCTAGAGCTTGCAAGCATGCATTTAAAATATTCGCAAATCAGATGAAACAATAAGGTACTCAAAATCATATCATGACATTAAAGATAATAAAAATTCACCCAAATAATTCCAACCCAATGAGATTTAGCTCATGGGTTGGACATTCAAATCCAAAACAAAACCATTCAACATTATCATTCAAGTTTTCAAATCACAAAGTTCAAATTAGAAAATAAGGCAAAACTGTAGGAAGCTGTTTCTACTCCAACTTTCACTTTAATAATAAGATTTGATGCAAAATCTAGGGCAGATTTCTCTTCCCCTTCCTTGCGCCTGTGACTTTTCTGCTCTGTAAGTTGTTACCCTTTCCTCTCTTTTCTGAGATTTCCACGAAAATCTGATGCAGAGAGAAAAAAATGCTCTCAAATTCTTCTCTCTCCAAAAATCCTCTCCTCTCCTCTCTTTTCTTCTTTTTCCCTTTTTATAGGTGTCAAACCTTTTTGGAAATCGACTTTTTATTTTAAAAATAAAAAATGGAGTCGCCACCAATCTTTTTTAATTAGGTGTGACCGGATCACCTCAAAAACTTAGTCATTTTAATAAAATGTTAGATTTACTAAAATGATGATTTTCGATCTACAAAATCCAGGAAATGGGTTTGAGAGTTGATTACGTATGAGGAAGGACCCTCATAACGCCCAAAATTGGTACCTAGTTGATTACTTAATGTCTTGACGTAAAAAATTAAGAATTCGAATAAAATTTAAAATGTGATCCCTTTCGCGCGATGTTATTTGATGGTATTGAAAAGGTCCCTATCTAAATTGAATTTTGAATGAGGAGGTTTTCTCATTTCGGGTCGATCAAGACGAATAATCATGTCCCATAAGTTAGGGCACAAAATCTCGAAAATAAGAACGCTTACTGTTTAATTATTGCCCAAATCTTATATTTTTTAATTATTTTTTAAAGGAGAAGGGACGTTCAATTATTTCAATTCAAGGAGAATATCGTACCCCGTAAGTTAGGGGCACAATTTCTCAAATCCTCAAAATAAAGAATTTTGCCTTGGTTCAAATTACTAAATATACAATGTATGAAAATGAAGCTTCTAATATGACATACTATGGTCTTATTCGAACATAAAACATTAAATAAGATACACGAGTATGTTTAAATGTTTTATATGATGTCATAAGAACATAAATAATGCAATATATCATAAATAATAATAATGTTAAAAAAATGTTAATTAGTGCTAATAATAATAATTAATGATAATGATTAAGGACTAAATAATAAATTATACAATTTGTTGGGGCAAAAATATAAATAAAAAAGATTAAAAGTGCAAGGAATTAAAAAAGAAAAAAGCATGCTGAATAAAATAAATAAAGGACTAAATTGAAATTTAAACGAAATTTAAAGTGCAAATTTAAAAAAACAAAGAAGTAAATAAAAGACTAAAAGGAAATAATTGGGAAATTTGAGGGAAAAACTGTAAAATCTATAATTTAAAGGGAAAAAATAATAAATAAAAATTTAAACATGCTGGAACTTAAATAACAGAAAGTAAAGGGATCGGATCTAAAAATAAGAACTAAACTGAAACCCCAAAAAATTTGGAAGCCCGAATTGCAAGAAAACAAAAAAAAAAGAACGAATAAAGGATTAAATTAAAACAAAATAGAAATGTTCAGGGACCCAGGATGTTATTTTCCCCTAGCCTAGCACACATGTCATTCCCAGAAGGGGTTAACAGTCTGAGGACTATGGAAACAAATTAAAATTTAATGGCATAATTTTACAAAGAGAATAAAACCAAAATTGGGACTACATTGAAAAACACTTAAAGGGGGAAGGATCAAAACAACAAATAACCCCTCCCTTCAAAAACACCCAGATCCTGGGATGGGTCGGGTTTGATATTCGGGTTAGGCTCAAAACGACATCGTTTTGGACATCTGAAACCAAGCTCAAAATGATGTCGTTTTGATGGGCTATATAAAATAAAAAATCTGAAAAAAAATCATTTTTGAATCAGTTTTTTTAAAAAAAAAAATTCTTTCCGCTTCATTTTTCTCTAAAGCCCCTCTCTCCGTCCAACCCTGAAGACGGTGGGTCTCCACCCTGGCCGTCGGTCATTGGCAATGGAGACCGCCAGCTATGGTTGCCAGAGATCACCAAAACTTCCCTTTCCGAGCCTTTTTTTTCGTGTAGATTTCAAATATGGGGTTCAAATCCCCAAAAACCCAATCGTAGTTCGACTAATAGTCAAGAAACCCTTTGTCTACCCTATCCCCGATTCCTAAAGGGTTCATAGACCTTTCAAGTCGAACGAGGCTTCCTACGGTGGCCATTGACAGGTAAAAAAAAACTTTTATTATTTTTTTTGTTCTTCGAAATAAAAACAGAAAAAATGAATCCTAGTTTTTTTTTTACTTTTTTTTCTTTGTATTCGATTTCTTCAGTTCCTATCACGGCCGTCGACGAACCCTAATGGGTTCGGAGACCCTTCAAATCGGCAGAGAGCCGCCATCGATGGTGGTGGAAGACGAAGCGATGGGGTAAATTTTTTTAACTTGTTTTTATTTTTATACTTTTTACGAAGAAAACTAAAGAAAAAATAACAAATTAAAAGGACCTCTTTTTTAATTTTTTTTCTTAGTATTTTGTTGGATTTCTTTGTAAAAAGAAAAAAAATTACAAGTTGTTAAAAGAAAAAACATTACAAGTTGTTCTTTGGCTTTTTATAATAAAAAATAAAAAATATTATTTTTGTCTTTTTCCTTTCTTCTTTTTCTAAATGCTTCCATTTCTCTGTCTTCTGCAGGTGGTGACAGCAAGGACAAGCCGGCGGTGTCAAGCCTCAGATGGCACGCCTGTTGATGTGGCGAGGGGAGTGGAAGCTGGAGACTTTAGGGGGAGCTAAGGTTTCTGAAATTTTTTTAATGTTTTTGGGCTGTAGGGTTTTGCATTTGGGCTTGTAATGGATTGGACATTTAATTAATGGACTTTTTTTGTTTATTTATTTATTTTTTCGGGTTATTTTTGGGCCGGATAAAAATGGGCCTCTATAATAGGGTACGTCCCTCTTAGCACACACACCTTTTACTTCCTCTTTTTTATGGTGGTTTATCTAGTACAAGTATAGCTGGTTGAAAGTGACGTGGACCGAGTGTTGTGTCATCTTCCTAGAATTGCCATGTCATTCTTGTTGGCAATCCAACTAGCATTTTACCATGGCAATATTTCACTTCCTTCATTTTGCTACTCTTTTCTCTCTTCTCTTCTTCATCCTGCACCTGTTGCCAACCACAACAAACACCTTCCTTCCCCAATAATAAGAGTAATGGATAATAACATTTATAGTACAATCCAAGCTTTGTTATGCAATGTTCTAAATATATCCTAAAAATGCAAACACATTTACTTAATTACAAACAATTGATTCACTCTAGAACCTTGAAATATAACTCTTTTCAAGAGTTATCAGCCACCTTCAGAAAATGCCTCAACGGCATACCCAGTTCTCACCATAGAGGTGGACAAACAACTCACCACTTATGTGATACAAAATTCACTTTACAGACTTTCCTGATAATACACCACAGAGACTCTTCATATAATTCGCCACAAAGGCTCTTCAAATAATTCGCCACAAAGGCTTGTTTTGGTTTGCCACCCAAGCACCACACAAACTATCATGTTTGACGACATGGATTTGCCTAAACTTAGAATAGCCTAAGTTTTTCCCATCATCACCCCTGACACACTCAATAACCCTAGTATACAAGTATGGCTCATCCGCCATTACCAAAATATAACATGACCATGGTCTTTCACAGACTGGCCTTTTCTAATGTTTACTATCCCGACGGACCTCGTGTTTATGGTCCTGGCATACTATAGTTCATCATACTAGCCTTTGTGTTTACTATCTCGGCGGACATCAACAAAGCACCACCATGAGGTCTGTCATCGTATTACTTTCTTGACACTCCACCCAATCCCCCTTATGGCCAACCATACTTGGTCTTGCATAACTCAAATAACATAATGGATGCATCTACATAGATTGATCGCTGACTTCATCTCCTTCCTCCATGGTTGACTGCGATTGTATCCTAGACGCCTATCACGGATCCCTCCGGGTTGAGTCGACAGTTGCGAGGATGACCCACCTCGGTAGAACAATGATGCTGGGGGTGTTTTCAACATTATTGGCGGGCCACTATATGGTGTCGCATGGCCCAATTGTAGATAGAAGGTAGGAATTAAAGGCGATACAAGATATGTCAATGTTGGTGAGACCAACATGTAATATGGCACGGTAGGTGACGGTCGTGCATAATATATCCCTAGAAAAGGTGTTGATGCAGGGAATGATGGGGTATGTTGTGGTGGTTGTGTAAAATACACTAGTTTTGATGCAGGGAATGATTGTGCGTACTGTGGTGGTTGTGTAAAATAAACCAAAACTAAAGGTGATGATGCGGGGAATGAGTGTGTGCGTGTGTGTGTGTGTTGTGATGGTTGTGAAAAAAACCAGGTTAGAAGTAAAAATAAATGAACCACATTGACCGGGAGGTTGTACGACAACCGGGTCCTCTGATGCAGATAGAGAAGATGTCGATCCCCTAGTGTCTCCATCTCCTGACCTAGGATTGATGGGCCTTAGTCTTTGCCTCCTACGACAACGTTGCCTACTCCTCTTTGAAGCCGAAAATGGATACAACTTGTCATTATGCCTGAACCAACCCATGTGATTTAGAGACATCGCCAACTCCAATGTGAGAAATGGTTCACGCGTTGGCAAGAAATCATGCATATGCTCCCACATATCAATATACTTCTTGTGGAATGTTGGTAAATCTTCCTTAAGTCTCCCTCGCAAGTCGATCTTGTGCAAGTCATCAAGCTCTTGGGGTGGCGGCGGAATACGCTGTGTACACCCAAATTGCCGCATGACTCGATCGAATTCATACATCTTGACCATTGCAAAAACAACCAATGATACTTTGACGTGACAAATGTAGCAATTGGCCAAAAATTTGATCGAGACGCATTCTTGAATCCTCGGATCCGCATATGGAATCCATACAAATTGCATTACGAATTTATAATTTTTAGAACATGCGTAATATTTAATTTCAAGTGCTACAGTACATATTATATAACTTTGAAATTCATAAACTAACCTCCCCTTCGGTTTCTTGATCTAGAGCTAATCAAATATCCTCGAGCTCAGTTGGTATATTGTTGTGTCTCACGAGGTTGTTCTACCTATTCATATAATATGTTATTTCAAAATTACAATAATGAAAAAAAAACAATAATGATATTGTGGAATGAATTTTACCATATGACGAGTGGGAATTCATAAGGGAGTTTCACTCGAGCCATAAAAATGGTAGTCGATACCATGAACACGATTGTAAAAGGAGCATGCAACCATCGATTTTAGCTTAATTCGGTATTATCACTCGACACATTTGTCGGTACAATGTCACCAGCACCGCTGATCCCCAACTAAGTCCTCCCGATTCCTTCAAGTTGGCTAGTAGTAGTAGCCACATCAAATGTACCATATTGCAAGATTTATCTAGCATCTGTATACCCTCGATCAACCTCAAGATGAATGCGTGTGTGAATTGTTCCTTTTCAATGTTGCTCGCTGAAGCCTCGATAGTTTGGAAGTTATTGTCCAACCATTTCATCTGAATTTAGCTACCCTTAAACTTGTTCGGCACTTTCCCTAACAGTTCCTCGCATGTTGCACTCCAATCAGCACTAACAACTGGCCCTGTAATGACATCCCCATCGACCAGTAGACCGAGTTGTAAACTGACGTCCTCGAGTGTAATTGTACACTCTAGCAGGAAAGATGGAACATATGCATCTCCAGGCTCCATCTCTCGACCAAAGCACTAATGAGTGGGGGATCAAATTTAGTCCCCCAGAGCATGTGAGCAAAAAAGCCTGCATCTTGCAAGTGTCCATGAATGACCTCCAATGCACCTTCGCTTAATTTGTTTATATATGTTTCCAAAATCTTATTTTTGACCTGAGTATATAAACATAAAAAATTAATAATCCAAAAATTATAATAATTAACTATTTAAATTTAAGTAATTTAATAAATTTTCTTACCATTTGTAATTGAACACTAGAGATATGCTTGCCATCCAAACGAATAAGTTGATTTGCCATTTAAAATTTATAAGAAAAAAATAAAATCAAAGAGAAAAAATTCAAAAAAATAATTTTAAAAAATAATTGAGGGTTGAAAATCTGAAATTGAAAATTAAAATTTAAAGATTGAAAATATAAAATTAGAAATTGGGGATTAAAGATTGAAGATTGAAAATTTAGGAAGGAAGAATGAGTATAGAGTATTTGGTTGAAACGAATGAAGGTTGAAGGGGTTTATATAGGAATTTTTATGGTTGTTGGAACCCTACTAGTCGTTGGAAAAGTTATTGTTGGAATAGTACTGTTGAAAGGAAAACGCATCCTACAAGGCACGTTTTCACTGATGTGGCAGTGAAAACGTACCCTATAGGACGTATTTTGTTATCTCTCCTGAAAAAGCATCCTATGTGGCGCGTTTTTCTTTCTCTCTCCAAAAATAGCCTAGATCAATAAATTTTAATAAATTCAGCTTAATCTTTAAAATAATTTTTTTCAACATATTTACATAAATTAACCCTTTAAAGACATTTACCATTTGTAGCTTTAAAATTTATCCAACCTTGCATAACTATCAACTTGTAAAATCATTAAAATTTAAAAATGAAAAAAAGGTAAGAAATCACTTAAAATTAAAAATTAAAAAAATAAAAGAAGGTAAAACTACATGTATAGTTACCCAACTATCAAAAATTATCATTTTAGGCATCCAAAATTAAAAAAAAATTATAATTTAAAGACTCACATTACATAATTCATTTATTTTGCTCACTGTCATTAAAAACTCCAATAAAAATTTGACATAACATTTTCTTTAACAAGTGGAGGCCTAATCTACTATGTCATAAGTGTTGCATACCATGACAAAAAACTAAATTATAATTGACCCCGTACTAATTATTAACCAAAAAGGAAAAAAAATAACAAATAAATCTAAATTTCATCTTATTCTTCATGATAAAGAAATACCTTGCGAACGTTTGAACTAAAGATGAATAGACAATTAAAAAAAACAGAACTTATAGTCTTCCTAACAACATGCAGCTTTCTATCAGATTTGTTTCAAATTGAATAAGGTCCAAAAACTAGCTGCCACAACCTCCATTGCATAGCAGAGCTGTAATACCTCGAAAATTACTACTGTAAGAAAGTAAGATATTATTCTTGATATAGTAAAATAAGGAAATACAGTGACAAAAAGGGAAATTTTGAGTTATGTCAACATTATATATTAATTCCAAGAAAGGGCTAAACCGCAAAAGTAAGAAAAATTTGGGCCCAAAAGTAAATACTCAAAATTTGAGGGTTAAAGTGTAAATATGAAAAATTTGAAGGACCAATAGTGCAAATATTTTAAGGGTGGAATGATCTAGAAACTAAGGAAAATGGATGAATTAGGATTAAATTGAATAGGTAAAGAAATATGAGGGACTAAATTGTAATTTTACCAAATTAAGTGATGACTCAAGGATGAAATTTTAAAAGATCATAAAGAAAAATGGTCAATTAGAAAAAGAGAGAAATCTAGAAGGCAATGATGATGTTGGTGATATTTTAGATTAATTAAATAAATAAATATTAGTTTATTAATAATTTAATGAGATATTTTATTATTATTATTATTATTTATTATTATTTTATTTAACATATAAGGAGAGAAAGATGAAGAATCCTCTTCATCTTTCCCATGCACCAACGTGAGATGAAGAAGAAAGAAAGAAAAATTTCTTTTCTTTACAATTTGGTCCTTTTACCAAAAATCCACCATTTTCACTTAGAAACCAAAAGAATTTCCATTACTATCAAAAGATAAAAATAATAAGAAGACTATGGGAAGCTAGAATATCAAGTTAGATTCAAGATTAGAAGCTGAAGGAGAGAGAAAATCAAGTTAAAGATTGAAATCAATAGAACAAGGTAAGAACATCAAGATTTCAATATATTTTTAAGTTTTATATTATTGAAAAAGCATGAAAATGATGTTAATGTAGATTTTTCTTATATAAGGTTTTATGTTATTGATATGTTAGTGAAGGAAAATATGGGAAATATTGTAGAGAAAACAAATAAGGGTGTTATAAATTTAGTAATAAACATTTTGTACTAAAACAGCAGTCTAACTTTGAAAAATCACCAAAAATTGTAGAAAACGAATTAGAGGTTGAATAAAATATGAAATTAAATCTTATTGAGTCTAGTTTTTCATAGAAGAAACGGTGTAAGCAATGGAATTGTAAATTATGAGATATAATAAATTTTGTGAGACAAGGTCAGAATAATTTTGTGTTCCCCTGTTTTGACTTTGGAAAATCATTAAAAATTGTAAAAGAAAAATACTTAGGGGTTCAAATTTATATGTTTAAATTATTAATTAGTATATTTTCAATAGAAACAAGCAGAAACATCATCTAAATCTCGTACTAAGAGATAATTAATTTTTAGTAAAGAAAGGTTGAAGCTGTCAAACAACAGAACAAGGATAAATTTGAAGATTTTACTGTACTTATTGGCTAAATTATAAATTCTGAAATTTTTATGGTAGAAAGATATTTGAGTTTAGTTTCAAAAACATCAAGCATATCTTTATTTGGAATTCTTTAGCTCAAGATATAAATCATTTAGTGACTATGACTCAAGTGGACAACTTTGATATGAACATAAGTAAATAGTGGAATTATATATACATTAAGGATGTGGAATGGAGAGGAGGAGGGGGAAAATATATGAATATTAAACTAGCATGGGCATAGTTACTAAATTATTTATATCTTGTGCTAAAGAATTCCAAATTAAGATCTGCTTGATGTTTTTGAAACTAGACTCAAATATCTTTCTACCATAAAAATTTTAGAATTTATAATTTAGCCAATAAGTACAGTAAAATCTTCAAATTTATCCCTATTCTGCTGTTTGATAGCTTCAACATTTCTTTACTAAAAATTAATTATCTCTTAGTACGAGATTCAGATGATGTTTCTGCTTGTTTTTCTTGAAAATAGACTCATTAAGAATTTAAAAATATAAATTTTAACCCCTAAGTATTTTTTTTTACAATTTTTAATGATTTTCCAAAGTCAGAACAGGGGAACCCAAAATCATTCTGACCTTATCTCACAAAATTTATTATATCTCATAATTTACAATTTCATTTCTTACACCGTTTCTTCTATGAAAAACTAGACTCAATAAAATTTAATTTCATATTTCATTCAACCTCTATTTCTACAATTTTTGGTGATTTTTCAAAGTTAGACTACTGCTGCTGTCCAAAATTGTTTTAGTGCAAAATGTTGATTACTAAATTTATAGCACCCTTATTTCTTTTCTCTACAATATTTCCCATCACTTTCTCTTATTTTCCTTCACTAACATATCAATAACATAAAACCTTATATAAGAAAACTCTACATTAACATTATTTTCATGCTTTTTCAATAATATCAAACTTAAAAATATATTGAAGTCTTGATGTTCTTACCTTGTTCTATTGATTTCAATCTTTAACTTGATTTTCTCTCTCCTCCAACTTCTAATTCTTGAATCTAACTTGATATTCTAGCTCCTCATAGTCTCCTTATTATTTTTCTCTCTTGGTAGTTATGGAAATTCTTTTGGTTTCTAAGCGAAAATGGTAGATTTTTGGTAAAAGGACCAAATTGTAAAGAAAAGAAAATTTTCTTTCTTTCTTCTTCATCTCACATTGGTGCATGGGAAAAATGAAAAGGATTCTTCATCTTTCTCTCCTTATATATTAAATAAAATAAAATAAAATAAAATAAAATAATAATAATAATAATAATAAAATCTCATTAAATTATTAATAAACTAATAGTTATTTATTTAATTAATATAAAATATCACCAACATCATCATTGCCTTCTAGATTTCTCTCTTTTTCTAATTGACCATTTTTCTTTATGATCTTTTAAAATTCCATCCTTGAGTCATCACTTAATTTGGTAAAATTACAATTTAGTCCCTCATATTTCTTTACCTATTCAATTTAATCCTAATTCATCCATTTTCCTTAGTTTCTAGATCATTCCACCCTTAAAATATTTGCACTATTGGTCCTTCAAATTTTTCAGATTTACACTTTAACCCTCAAATTTTGAGTATTTACTCTTGGGCCACAGGCTTTTCTTGCTTTTGCGATTTAGTCTTTTCTTGGAATTAATATATCATAATATACTTTCCAACGTTGACATAACTCAAAATTTCCCTTTTTGTCACTGTATGTCCTTATTTTACTATATCAAGGATAATATCTTAATTTCTTACTGTAGTAATTTTTGAGGTATTACAAGAGCCTTCACTAGAGCCCGATTCTGAGGTCCTTGAAGGTTCTCCTTGATTGCTAGGACCAACTTCATCCATAACCATCTCCACAAAGAGCCAATGTTTTCTAACCCCAATATCTCCTTTAAAGAAGAAACCACTCAAAACACCATAAAAGCAAGAAAAAAACCCAATTCTCATAAGCAATCATATTTGTTATAAATCAGTAATCACCGACTCGAGCCCTACTAGGGATCCCAGTCTCCAACCCATGACCCGAATAGGTCCCACCAGAATATTAAGTGCGAAATGAGCCACAAAAGGATAGCAAGGCAAGCTCACAGACCTTGCTCACAGAGCGAGCTCACGGGCTCAGCTTGCAAGGCAAAGCTAAGGACCTAGCTCGTAACACAAAACCACAGATCCAGCTCGCAAGGACCTAGGGAGCTCGTAGAAAGGGGCCGCTGGCCCTGCAAGCGACCCAGACATGTGTTCAGCAAGTACGAAACCTGCCCAGGATGTTAGTGCCAAGAACAAAAAGGACGGCGTGCTTCGTAGACACGTGGTCAACAAACCTGGAGTTCGCAGAGAATGTCAGTAATAGGTATAGAGAATCTCAGTACTAGAGGCAGCGAAGTCAAGACAAAATAGTGGTGCCTTACCATGAGCTGTAATAACATCTAGAAAAACATGTATAAATACTCGAACACTCCTATCAATAAAATATGAGAGAATATTACTCAACAATTGGTGCGGTGAGCGTGGACGAACTTTTGATCATTAGATTTTTTTGAGTTGCATTAAGTTTTCTTCAAATTTAGTTAAATAATTGCTAAAAATAAATGCTTAACTTAGTTTATTTAATTGTTGGAATAACTTATTGTTAAATATGCTTATTACAATTTATTAAATTAAGTTATGAGTTAAAGTAGTTCATTTATAAGTTTATTTACTAACCTTATTAACTTTAGTGTGTTTAATGTGTTTTGGGATTAATATGTGTTTAACATGTTTGTTTTAATGTGTTTGATTGTAGGTAACTAATCAGTTGGAACCCGTTACATTCAAGGGCTGTTACAAAGAGATTAACGTGACTTTTCAAGTAGAAATCCGTTACATACAAGGGGGCATTATACATCATTAAAAGGAGCTGTTAAGACAATTAAAGGAAGCATTACACGTCCTTTAAATTTTGCAGCAGCCTATTCTTCTTCCATAACGGTTTGTTGCTTAAATGATCACACCATGAGTTCAAAATTCCATTAAAGCTGCTGGTGACCATTCGGCTGCCAAGAGGACATGAAACCAAGCATTCAAGCTCATTAAATTAGCTTATTTGGAGTAATAATTCATATTGATAGTTGAAGTTATTTGGCTTGGAGGAACTCAAGAGTTTTTACTTATTGATTAAGCTTTATTTCAGCCATTAAACAGTACATTAAAACTGAATTCATGTGACTTTTCAGCTAGCCTCATGTAAGCACTATAAATACTTTATAATTAGCTTGTTTAGGGGATTTTAGCTATCTTTTGAATGTTTATAACATTTTGTGAGTTTTTCAACTCTCCTGTTTCGTTTTAAGACTCAAGTTGACTTATTTAGCAAAAGCTAGTGACGTCTACCTTGTTTCTTTTTGAACTTATCACTCATTCCGAGTGTGGCATTCACCAAACTATACCTTTGGTTTCTACTTTAATAGGTAACGGGTCAAGGTCCACCTTAAGTGACGTATAAGTCTCGGGTCAACACTTTAACATAGTGTTGGTTTTTTCTTGTCCTTAAGTTCTCCATTCCATCCACAAATATCCATTTAATTTCCTTTTCCTTTGTAGCCAAATTTCCTCTTCATTTTCATATCCTTTAGCCATTTTTAATCACCATCTTATTCACCAAATACTCTCCTTAGCCGAAATCACCCTTCATTTCAAAACTGAATGATACTTCTCCATTTTAACGATCGTAAAACAAACAACTTGAATTATCACCGAGGCTAGTTCGTATCATTTGGTATCAGAGCTAGCTAAAATCGAGGAGTACGGACGTTCGTGAAGTGCTAGAGTAAGTATTTGACCAAAAAAATTCAAAAAAAATTCAAAAAAATTCAAAAAAAAATTCAAAAAAATTCGTTAACGTGATTGTACAAGTATTGAATGTATTTGTATTGAATAAAAAAGGAGTTATGAAATTGAAAAAAAAATCAGAGATAAAAAAAAGTGCTTGAAAAGTGTTCATAAGTTTCCCGATCTTCAAAGTTGCTTTTCCATCAAATTCAAACCCAAACGCCACACTTACCACCCTTTTTATTTTCCTTCAGCCAACCCTACACCTTCTACATCGTTACCCTTGTAAAACATTTGAAGCCGACCCCTAGGCTTGCTGTAACATCCTGAATTTTTGGGCATATGCGTTTAGTGTGTGGATATGTTTAATGTGTTAATTTAACTGTTAGGGGTCCAAATTAGGCTCAGGATGTGGACAAGGCCTTGGTGAAATTCTTGCTTGGGCACTATAAGGTTTAAAAGGTGGTATCTGTGTTTAAAATATCAAAATGGGCTTGTGGCCCAGTGGTCAGTGGTGCCACTTAGGGAGCAAGGTGGTGACGCCACACAAGGGAGTAAGGGGCCCAAATTTAAGTTTCATGGAGCCCAATTCTTTTAATTTAAGTTAGCTAATTTTCAGCATTAGGGTTAGGTGGAATGGACGGGCATTAGGGTTAGGTGGAGTGGACGGTAACAAGGCTCAAAAATAGAGGATTTATGTGAATGGGATAATGTAGATATTATAGTTGATAATCTGGAAGATAAAGGAGAAAAAAATAGGAATTATCTTCAAGGCTAAGTGGTGGCTGAATTTCAAACTCTGAAGGGGAGGAGAAATCGGTTTCTGATATGGCTAAGGAGTGCCGAAACTTTAAATAGTTAGGTGAGGGTTATCTTCTTTATTTTTCGGCATTTAGGGTTTCCATATTTTCTTTATCTTCTTCTCTGAGTAAAAGCTGAAATTCCTAACCCTATTCCCTCATCTTCACTTTGATTCAAAAGCCGAAACTCCATTGTTCTTTTCTCTTCTTTCTTCTAAAAGTCGAAACCTCATAATCCTTTTTCTACATTCTTTTCTTTTGATCTTTGCTAAAGCTAAAGCCGAACCTACCTCTGGTCTACCGAAATTCTCTTTTCTTCTTCCTGCCGATTTCTTCATTAAAAGCCGAATCTACATAGACTCATTCCTATCATCTTCTGATCTTCTCAAAAAGCCGGAATCTCAAAGGGGTAGTAGAATTCTTTGTGTTAAGGTGAGTGCCGATTTTCCTATCTCTTCACTTTCTCTTTCGGTTTTTGGAAGACAAAGCCGAAAAGCTAATGGTTTAATGGTTTTATGTATTTTCTTGTTGGGCGACATCGGGAATTGAAGTAGATCTCTTAGATCTAAAAGTCGAAAATACTAGTCCCTCAATCTCATATCACTTTTCGGGATTTCAAGGTAAGGATTTCAATTCTCCTTAAGATGATCAACCGTTTTCTTTTCGTTAGTTGTGCCTTAACCTAATGTTTCATTACTGGCTTTTGAACAACACCTTAGGCAAATAGCGGTGGTGTTGGCTACGGATAGCGTCGACTTAGAGGGTCTCGTTCTAACGGTAATCAGGTGTGTAGATCTCTAACACACTATTAAATCTATATGTGTATATATGTGTTGTGGGCTAAGAGCCGAAAAATAGGCTGTGTGAACAGTCGTATTACCCAGAAAGGGTAGGCAAAGGATGTCAGGTACGTAATCATAGAAATCTCTCAATGTGTATCGATGTATGCGATAAACTGAAATCTCTTAGGTAATACATTGTTTGGTTTTGCATGTATGTATGCATGGGATGGGATTGATATGATGAAGGGGAAGAAGGTCACATAGCGATCGGTGGCTTTGCTACATAAGTCACATAGTGATCGGTCTTTATGACAGGCAGCTCAGCTGTCGAAATGCTACGATGTATTATTAAGGTCGCATGGTGATCGGTGGCTTTGCCACATAGGTCACACAGTGATCGGTCTTTAAGACAGGCAGCACAGCTGTCGATATGGTGTGTAGCGGTTGGCGGGTTGATTGTAGAAATCCCCAAGGTGTGATGGTTGGTACGGGTTGGTGTGTAGAGGATGGATTTCTAGGCTGGGATGGGCCATGATGCATATATAGTTACCCTTGTATACGGGCCAAGGCCATAATGTGTTTGTGGGCCAAGCCTTTGATGTGTTTTCGGGATTTACACACTGAGTCTTGGTGACTCACTCTATTATTTTTCCCTAACTTTGCAGATGAGCAGTAGATCGTGGACATGGGAGCAAAGGCGGACTCGAGGGGCCATCAAGTTTTACTTCTATAGATTATTTTTGGTTTTCTTAAAGTTTTCTTTTTATTTTAGGAATATTTATGTAATAAGGCCCCATAGTTTATCTTCATCTAAGTAGTTTTTAATATTAGCAACTTATGAAACTATGTCAAAGGTTTAATTATACGAAATAATAATAATACAAGGTCTTCTTTTCAAAAGTCACTTATTTATTCAAATATTGTCTAATTACCTTATGATTTTCTAAAACCAACTTAGCAAAAGTTTTCAATGTACAACCCGTAGCATACCAGATCCGGTCGAAACGTATGGGTCGGGTTTGGGGTGTTACACTTGTTTCTAATTCTAAACGAGTCAATTACAAAGTTCGAGAAGTGAAGCGAATGGAAAAAGGCACGAGAGTTAGTAAGAGCATTTGAGTGTAGAAAAAGCCGTAAAATAGTGCAAACACGAGTGGAGAGCCATCTTCCTTGTGAGTGACTAGTGAGGTTTTGTGGTGAGGTTCAAACATTATGTCTGCAAATTTCTAAAGAAGAGTTGTTGCTGTTAGTGGTTGGTTCGATCCATCATACCAAGCATCCAATGAAAGCAAAAGGCAACGCGTTCATAGAAATCGAGGCTTTAGAGAGCATGAACGTGTTGATGGTGATTTGAAGAGTAACAAGCTAACCGCTCCACTGTTTCAAGGTCGATCCGACCCGGAGGTATACCTTGAATGGGAAAAGAAGGTAGAATTGGTTTTTGAGTACCACGACTACCCGGAAAGCAAAGTGAGGCTTGCGGTGAACAGTTTCTCCGATTATGCCATGACTTGGTGGGATCAATTCACCACGAGTCGAAGACGAAATGGAGAGCGCCCAATATCAACCTGGTCCGAAATGAAAGATGTAATGCGCAAGCGTTTCCTCCCATCTTCCTACCATCGGGAGCGAACTTCTTCAAGCTAAAGGACAGAAACGAGATCGTCAAGGAGTTTAATGTCCAATGACTATGTGAGAAGAGATTCCTATCGAGATTCCTATTCAACAAGGATTTCGAGACGAAATCAAACAAGTTTCGAGTTTGAATCCTACTATGGTGACGAACGAGAAAGTACAAGTTGTTCTTTGTATACTCCAAGATATTCATCCATGAAGAATCAATCTCGAAGAGATGATCGTCTTTTGTATGAAGACCCATTCTCTTCTTCTCAACGAAAGGTTTCTCATTTTGATGATTCCTTTTTGTTGTCCTCCTTCTGTAATGAAATTGAAACAGCATGTGAAAAAGATAAAGAAATTGAAAAATAAGAAAAAGAGAATGAAAAAGAGCAAAAAAAGATCAAGATTGAAAAAGAAAAAGAGTACGAGCCAGAAAAGCATATCGAAAAAGAGAAAGAGAGAGTAAAAGAAACAAGTGACAATAAGTTTTCAGAAATAAAAAAGATTGAGGTAAAGGATCGAGAGTTTGAAAATGAGCTAGAAAAAGAAATGAGTGAGAAGAAAATGAACAAGAAAAAGTGTGGAGTGATTTTGCTAACCATTTCGTGAGTTCTACTTGTATTATTTCTTCTTTTCGGGTTTCTGAATATTCAATTGACAAATTCCAACTCTGATATCTATCGAAGGAGAGAAGATTCACGTTGGTTGAAAAAGGTAATGTTATCAACGAACCTAGTTTGCCTCTGTCAAAGAGTAAGCAAGGTATGGAATCTGAAGTTTTTAAGTTATATCAGCCCCATTTGATTGTTGAATTTTTGGTTTCTGAAAAATGTTTGAACTTTGACTTGGTTAATTACTCCTTGATTTATAATGATTTGTTTGTTTTAAAATATCGCAAGGAGAGTACCATTACTGAAAATTTTGGTATTGATGAGATTATTGGTGAAGTAGTAATCAATCGGCAATTGCAAGGATTGGATGTGCAAAAAAATGAATCATATAAATCTTTTCATTTGCTTGATTGTGGTGAAAACATGTGGATGCGATTTGAGGCATATGAATGTCTGAAAATTTACATGCCTATTCGAATGAAATGTGACAAGTTTGATTGTTTGAATGTTAGTATGCTCACATCTTATTTATTTCTTATATGTGAATTGTTTATGAAAAAAAGCCTTTACTGCTTTTAACAATGAACAACCAAAATCGTGTGTTTAAGCCCGGAACAAGTCATTTTGAGTTGTTACTAAGAAAAGGTGAGCATCGTAATTTCATTTTAAATAAATGTGTTAAACCTTTTCATCTGCTTCGAAATCTGCTATTTTGTTCGAAAATAAAAGAAGTGAATTTTGTTGGCTTGAAAAGTCAAACTCAAATTTTTGACTCCGGAGGTTGTTTCTAAATTGTGGTTTAAAAGATTCGATGTGCTTTGCAAGATTATACTACTCAATTGCTACATGTTCTTTTTAAGTTGCTGTTCATGACACTTTCGAGTCAGATTGGAGAGGTAGAGGAAATATTGTTTTTGATCCCGGAGATCATTGTTCAAAAGATTTGAATCATGGACTTTTGTTGTACAAAAGTATGACTTTCGAATGGTCCATGATTCTGGTTTGTTTCCTTCAAGGAAAAAGGTAAATTCAATTTCTATTTATGATCCCGGTATTGATACATATGTTCAAATTGTACATAATGATTCCGAAAGTTCTTTGAAGTTCATCATCCATGCTGTCACTAATCTTTTTCATTTTTGTGAAGGTGACATTAGGAAATGGATTCCTCTTAAAGAAGGAGGGCAAGCATCTAATCTGTTTCATTTTTGAGACTTGTGTAGTTTCCAAGTTTGTGACGATGAAAAATTTTCGCGAGCAAATGGCCCGATTTGAGGACAAATCGTCTTCAAGAGGGAGGGTATGATGCGAACCCGGTCACATCATGTTACGACACAACTCGACGCCATCGAGATTGGCCTAAGCTCGAGGGGCCTAAGTGCAAAATGAAGCTTCAGTACAAGCTCATTCAGCTCCATAGGCATTTCTTGCAATTTATTGCAAGCTGAACTTTAAATTTATTTTTAATTCATCTTAGTTTAATAATTAAGTTGCTGGACTTTAATTAAACTCATCTTAGTTTAATAATTGTTTGTCATTTTTATTAAACTTCTTTTAGTTAAATAATTGCTGAAAATAAATGCTTAACTTAGTTTATTTAATTGCTGGAATAACTTATTGTTAAATATGTTTATTACAGTTTATTAAATTAAGTTATGAGTTAAAGTAGTTCATTTATAAGTTTATTTACTAAGCTTATTAAGTTTAGTGTGTTTAATGTGTTTTGTGTTTAATATGTGTTTTAATGTGTTTAATATGTTTGTTTTAATGTGTTTGATTGCAGGTCACTAATCAGCTAGAAACCGTTACATTCAAGGGCTGTTACAAAGAGATTAATGTGACTTTTCAAGTAGAAATTGGTTACATACGAATGGGCATTATACATCATTAAAAGGAGCTGTTATGACAATTAAAGGAAGCATTACACATCCTTTAAATTTTACAGCAGCCTATTCTTCTTCCATAATCGTTTGTTGCTTAAATGATCACACCATGAGTTCAAAATTTCATTAAAGCTGCTGGTGACCATTCGGCTGCCAAGAGGACATGAAACCAAGCATTCAAGCTCATTAAATCAGCTCATTTGGAGTAATAATTCATATTGATAGTTGCTGTTATTTGGCTTGGAGGAACTCAAGAGTTTTTACTTATTGATTAAGCTTTATTTCAGCCATTAAACAGCACATTAAAACTGAATTCATGTGACTTTTCAGCTAGCCTCATGTAAGCACTATAAATACTTATATAATTAGCTTGTTTAGGGGACTTTTGCTATCTTTTGAATGTTTATAACATTTTGTGAGTTTTTCAACTCTCCTATTTCGTTTTAAGACTCAAGCTGATTTATCTGGCAAAAGCTAGTGGCGTCTACCTTGTTTCTTTTTGAACTTATCACTCATTCCGAGTGTGGCATTCACCAAACTATACCTTTGGTTCCTACTTTCATAGCAAAACTCTCGGGTCAACACTTTAACATAGTGTTGGTTCTTTCTTGTCCTTAAGTTATCCATTCCATCCACAAATATCCATTTAATTTCCTTTTCCTTTGTAGCAGAATTTCCTCTTCATTTTCATATCCTTTAGCCATTTTTAATCACCATCTTGTTCACCAAATACTCTCCTTATCCGAAATCACCCTTTGTTTCAAAACCGAACTATACTTCTCTATTTTAACGATCGGGCAACAAACAACTCGAATCATCACCGAGGCTAGTTCGTATCATCCCCTTGCAAATACTCGACGAGAGCAAATGGACGAAGCTTTATCTCATATAAGTGATAGAAAAATTCACTGGTTCCTCCGTGGCACCCCACAATATCAAGCCTAGCTCGTCAAAGTAATCATGAGGCCATGTACAACTCTCAGGCATTGCACCAAGAGATTGGGGGACTTCTACATTATCACCAAGACTCCACCCGTTAGGGCTGTAACCCTCCAAGCAATACTGAAAAACATTCATCGTCTTGATAAAATCCTCCAAAACCAACAGATGCCCAGTGCAAAGCCTTCGAAACTGGGCCGCAACTTCATCTGTGGGGAGAGTTCGCTAGAATGAGTACATGTCCTGACTCGACAAAGACCACTTGATTGGGAACCCAAAGTCCTCACCAAGTCAATTGTGAACTCAGACATACTTCCCCCGATTCAAACGAAGGTTCGAACCCCAACGAGTTCTTCATATTGTGGCCCTTCAACTGATATAGATGTTGGAAAATGGCGAGCAAGGGAATTTCACCGCACCAAGAACAGTCGATGAAGTACGCCAGGGTAATCCACCAAGAAAAGATCGAGAGTTGGCAAGGTGCAATCTTGTAGTTCTTGAGCAGATTGCAAAAGAAGTGGTGCAGTGGCTAGTGGAACCCAACCTCAAACGCTTGAATTAAAAGAAAGAAGCTATCTTCGATGGTTTCGCACAGCCGGTGCGATCCCTTTGGGATAGAGAACTCGTGTACAAAATTGGGAAATTTTATTCCCCGAACGGCCAAGACTATTTACAATTCCTCTTACTTAGTAGTGCAGGGATAAAATTTCTTTGTCACTAGAACTGGAGACAATCGTTCTCGCGGTGGACAGACTGGGACTATCTGATTACTGATTCCTCTCATCCTCACCATAACTTGAGTAAAAGAAGAAAGCAAAAATTTAAAAAGAAAAAATGTTTGAAATTACCTTTGTTTCAGGTTGCTGGAAATGCTAGGCGTGAAAGATTTAGGGTTCCGAAGGCTCCCCTTTTAAAGAAGGGTTTTACATCCCGCTCTTTGACGATTTGTATAACCGAGGAAAATTAGTGATCTAGATGCGAGTAGATAAAAATGGTTCAACTTTTAACGGTCAGATACACATACTCAAAACCCATTCGCACACGCGGAAGAATGATCGTTATGCATCACAACTCGCAAGCGTACCTAGCAAGCTGCATTAAAACTTGACAAGATGGACCTAAGGCGTGCTAGAGTAGATTGTTATACTTTAGTAATCACCGACCCTAGTCTTACTAGGGATCCGGGTCTTCGACCCATTACTTAGATAGGTCCCGCTAGAAGATTAAGTGTGAAACGAGCCACGAGAGGACAGCAAGGCGAGCTTGCTGACCCTACTCACATAGCGATCTCACGAATTCAGCTCACAAGGCAAAGCCAAGGACCCAGCTCATAACACAAGGCCACAAATCCAGCTCGTAGGGACCTAGGGAGCTTGCAGAAAGGGGTCATGTGTAACAGCCCATTTTTAGTGAAATCGAAATGATGGTTTCAGGACCACAAATTTGACGATTAAATTATTTTTTTATTATTTTAATTTTTATGGAATGTTAGTAAGGTAGTATAAAAATTTTGTTAAGAAATTTTGACTTTCTCATGCTTAATTTAGTGAAAAGGACTAAATCGTAAAAGATGCAAAAGTAGAGTTCTCTTAGTAAAAATGGACAAATGGCTATGAAAATTTAATTTGAGAGGACCTAGATGGTAATTAGACCATTTCTATAGTTAGTGGACATTCATGGCAAGGTTTTATTAAAATTTTAAATGTTTTTAAAGAACAAAAAGGTAATTGAGTAATTAAGTTAAATGTTAAGTAAATTAAAGACAAAAGATATCATCTTCTTTGTTCCAAAAACCTAAAAGAACCGATTTTCACTGTTAAGAGGAGGGAGCTTTTGGCTATGGAAAATTGTTCATGAAAGGTAGGTTTTCAAGCCCGTTTTTAATTATTTCTATATTTTTGAGGTCATTGTAGCTTAATCTAACTAGCCTGGGAATCAATTTGCAAAATTGTTAAAGATTTAGGGTTCATGAATGTGCTTGCATGATTTTTGATGTTTAATGGAAGATTATGAGTCCTTATTGATAAATAAAAAAGTTTTGTAAAGTGATTTTGGATGAAAATGACATTTAAGGACTTATTTGTAAAAGTAGTAAAATTTTAAGTTAAATTCATGAAATAGTGGTTTGTATGAGTTTATAAAGGTCCCTAAAAATTTGGCTAGCTTGAGAAAAGGATGAAAATGCTTAGATTTCAATTTATGAGCTTAAGGACTAAACTGTGAAAAGCTAAAATGTTAGGGGTAAAATAGTAATTTTACAAAAATATGAAACATGGACTGAATTGAATAATAGAAGTATTAAATAGATTGAATTTGCCTATTTAGGTCAAGATAGACCTCGTAAGGATTTAGATCGAGGAAAAGCTAAAGCCTCGGATTGCTTGACTTCATTTTTACGCCCTAGTCGTCGAGGTAAGTTCGTATGAATAATTACAGTGTTTACGTTACTTTCTATTATATGTTAATATGTTAATTGTAATATAATTAAATGATGAATATCCAACAATGACCTTACGGTTATCGAGTCCCATTTAAACCTTAGGAATTCGTAGGATACAAATGACATGTCATTAAGGTTTTCATGTTTCGGGTGCTGGTCTTGAATGTCCTACCGATGGCTGAGGTCCTGCATTTTTTGTGGATACTCCACAGCTTGTGTGAGCAACATCATGTAGCTTACATTCCGACCTACAACTCGTGTAGGCAACGATGTAAAGGAAAGGTTACGATTATATGTTTAGCACACTTCGTGTGAGCTTTCTCGAGTATCCGATGATATTCTAAATGGTTTAACAGGCATGAAAAAGAAAGGAACGGTAAGTATTCAAATGAACTAAATCATGTATTTATGAATTGGATTGAAATGGTAATCTTCAACGTTCATAAAAATGATGAGTTTAAATGAAGTATGGTCATGTATAATGGTTTACCTTATGTTAATTCAAGTGAATTATGTTGAATACACTAACACATGTTGTTGATGGTGCTTAGGCTTGTGCCAAGCTTGTGGTTGGATTATGTTGTATTTAATCTTAATGCTATGTATTGAAATGGTAAGTTATGTTCATGTTTTACAAACTTACTAAGCAATATGTGCTTATGTAGTTTTCTTACTAATGTTTTATAGATAATCGGAAGCTCGACCGGTTTAGAAGCTCGTCGGAGATCTATCACACTATCCAACGAATATATCGGTAGTTTTTGATATTTTGGCCAAAGTTATAATGGCATGTATAGGTGGACTTGTGTTTAATGTTTAGTTGAATGCTTAAATGTTGATTATGGTATGTATAAGTTGGTTGTTTTGGTACCATTTTGATTATGGTTGAATTGTGGCATTTTAGTGCTTGTGGTGCATAAATGGTGTGGCTCAAATGGTAAGTTTATGTTGAAATGGTATAGGTCAAGATATGGTATGTTTTGAGATGGAAATGAACTAGTTGTTTATGAATGAAATGTGGTCAAGTATATATATATATATATATATATATATATGTTTGGGTAAATTTGTATGTTTACATTTGAGGTGTCTTGTATAGCATATTGGTTGAATGATCTTGGACTATTGAATTGGTCGTTTTATGTTGGTTTTGGTCATGTTTTGATGTCTTAGTCATGCTCAAAATGATTTTAGGTGGTTGCATGAGTTGGTGTTGGAAATGGCTTGAATTTGGCCAATTTCATATCCACACGGCTTGAGACACGGGCGTATGACTCAGCCGTGTGTGAGACACGATCGTGTGACGCAGCCATGTGTCCCTTGTAGGTTTCAATACATGCAAGTCAGGCAGTTACACGGCCTAGCACACAGCATAGCACACGGGTGTGTATGGCTATTTCGAAGTTACACGGCCTGGCACACAGGCTTGTGGCTTGGCCGTGTGACCTAACTCAGGGAGTTACACGGGTAAGGACACGGGCTAGGACACGGTCGTGTGTCCCTATTTTGATTGTTACACGGTCTGAGATACGGGCGTGTGTCCCAGCCGTATGAGTCACACGGCCGTGTGACCCATGTAGTCTAATTTTTCTAACTTTTTCTTAAACTTTCCAAATGTTTCCAATTTAGTCCCGGATTGTTTCTATAGTATTTTTAGGGCCTCGAGGGCTCGATTAAGGGACGATAGGTATGTGAATGAATGGTTTATATCATGTTTATGTCAATGTTTGAAATGTATGTATAATGTCAGTCCTAGGAACAGAAAGGACCGCGTGCTCTGTAGACACGTGGCCAACAAACTTGGAGTTCGCAAAGAATGTCAGTACTAGGGACAAAGAATGCTAGTATTAGAGGTAGCGAAGTCAAGACAAAATAGTGGGGCCCTACCATGAGCTGTAATAACATCTGTAGCAACATGTATAAATATCCGAACTCTCCTATCAATTACATACAAAAAAATATTATTCAACAATATTGTAATTTCCAAGTCAAGATTGAAACTTTGGTTATTTTCAAAGAACCAATCAACTCACTCAAATCCCGTTCTTTTTATACTAATTCTAAGAAGAATCAGAAATAAAATGTTTAGGTAATTTTTAATAAAAAAAAATTATAAAAACAAAAAAACACCAAACAAAATGTTTCTATTATTCAACATTGAAACTTTAGTTATTTTATAATAAATTTTTTTTTTAATTTTAAGTTAAAATTTTAATGAAGAAGATGACCTTTAGATTTTCTCCATTTTTTAACTAATTAATTATTTTTATTTTTATTTTAACTAATAATTAGTACTAAACAAATTATATTTTAATTTTTTAAAATGGTATACAACACTTTTGATGTGATAAATTGTGCCATGTAATATTTAATGATTGATTCGCGTGTTAAAAAAATGAATTTTTGTTAGCATATTTAACGAAACTGTATAATATGAGTACTTAAATTATAGTACTTAAATTATAAACTTTTTAGAGGTCGAAAATGAGAATTTTTGATAGTTTACCAAAAAAAAATACCCTTAAAAGAAAATATCTAATCGCAACCCCATATAGACAAAGTCCACAAAACCTAAACTCAGTTTTTTTTCCTTTTTTAGAATTCATCTCAAAAGATAATATAAATAAACTCATATAGATTGATAATTAAAAAATATTACATCTAAATTACTACAAAATCAGATATTACAAAACACAAATTAAACATAACCTATTTAAACCAAAATAACTTTGAACAGGACATGACAAGACACATAAAGGAGATTTAAGCTAGAATAAATTTGCCTTTCTTTGATCAGTTAGTGTGTAACATTGGTTTCGTAAAAGTAAGAGCTTCAATCTTCAAAATTCCAACTTTACTTCATTATCATTATTGCCTCCGTGTCCTTCCGGTTCACAAGGCTTCACTTGTTCACATGCCTTTTGCGGAGTGCAGACAATATTTCTGAGAATTGACGAATGAAAATCAAATTCTATCTTCAGTTTGGAGCAGGACGCTTCGATCCACTTCTCAGCAACACTGGTCGATACACTGTCTTGGTTATCCCTCTCATGTTCTTCAATTGCAGGGCGTATTTCATTGTACAAAGAAGCTAGTTGGGAAGCTGCTTCATTCTTCATTTCCTGCACCGCAAGTCCAAAAACCCTAAGGTCAGCTGTTAAAAGTTTACTCCGTCTCAACATTCAAGCCAAATATGTTTCAACTTTAAATCCATTCTTCAGTCACCCACCAAACGGAGAGGATATGATCTTGCAACAATTGTATCCATGCATCTTGATATCATGTTTTCAGCATTGTTTCTTAGATTGATGCTCTATGCCCTCCAAAACCACAACATCAGGCGAAACAAGGGGGCTAAAGAATAGGGTTTCAGTTTCTAGTAGTGTGAGCAGAGCATCCAGCATTTCAATTACTATGTATATGATAATGTAATATTATAACCTTTCTTCTTAAGTGCTACTCTCAAAATATGCAAATATATGAATCAAGGCCTGTCATTAGTTCATAACACAACTATGAGATTTAAAGTAAAAAGCACTACATATATACAATCATCAACCCATAAATGGCATCCAGAGATTATAGATCGTTTTACAACCAATCTTCAGAAAGCAGGACATGATGAAACTGATGTACATGAAACAAGTGCAACCACTATAAGCATCTATTACTATCATGACATTGCTCATATGTCAAAAAGTTAGTGCAGTACACACGTCAGTAGAATTACACGACATAAGGGTTAAGAAATTTATAAATAAAATAGTTTGTGATATTTAAATATCCACAACCAAACATTTCAAAATTAGACCTTTTCTTGTTCCCCAGATATCCTAAGTTTAATGTACTCTTCATTTCGGTTTGGAAACAGCCCTCGTTATAAAATCTGATGCTTGTTACTTTTTACCAATAACATCAAACATAATAAAAATAGCTAAGGAATATTTATTTAAAAACTATCATCAGGAATAAAAAGTCTGTCTTTACTTAAATCCAACACAAAATCATTACACTCATTACTTGTTCCCCAAAAAATATGAACTAGGTAGAAACAAAAATAATAGAAACTGAAACATTTGAGTTTAAACATCAAAATGCATATTTAGTAGGAAAAAATTTCCCAATCCTAATATGGGAATTTTTAACACCTGAAGATGAAAAGATTAGAATGAAAATACCAGTCTAATCATGTATATGACTTTAACCAAGAACAGCACAATTCTTATGGCATTGCAATGGCATTGTGAATGATTGTTGCTACCAAATGTCCACAGTTAGCTCATATCTTCAAAAATGAGCTTCTGTGTCCTAGTGGACACTGGACAGTAATCATTAACCTCAAGTTGAGATTACCTCATAGATGCAAAGTGTTGTCTAATCAAGCCAACAGGAAAATAGGCGATCATACCTCATATCTGAAGACTTCCTCTTGTGCTTCTTTTGATGCTAAGAGCTTAGCAAGATGTTTTAAATCAATTTGCTTCTTTGAAAGATGTTTCAACTTTCCATTTGAATAATGCTGCGACTTTTTCTTAAGCATTGGCCCTGATCTAATGTGATAATTCCGGCATGCACTGTTACTTCGGATGCGAGATATCATAGCATTCTTTTGTGAAAAAGCCTGCTGAGCATCTTGAGAATACAAGTTTATGTCTTTAGCTGATTCAATTTTCAGTGTATTCACATCTACCCCTTCCATGGGAACTGTATCAATAGTAGACTCCAACTGGTGCTTAGATTTCAGACTAACATCCATTGTTATGGACTGTTCACTTTTAGTATAAACATCATTCTCAGAATTCAAATTTACAGCTTTCAGGAGCTTTGTGGCAGGCTCATCTTCTGCAGAATCATACAACGGAATTTTTTCAACTGAATACCTGCCAAGCAAGCATATTTAGGTTAACATGATAACAAAATATATCCTATGGGAATGGATATTACACATTCTTAAGTAAAATGGTGTGAAAAAAGAATAGAAATAGGGCGGCACTAGCACCATCCGGGGAGTGATAAAATAGACATTAAGAAGATCACAAAGTATGGAAATAAAAGCTTTCACGGACAGGCCAGAGGTTTTTTTCTTTTTGACTTTCTGGTTAAAACAGGCCAGAGGTTTACGTCTTTAAGATGGAGTACTTAAACTTCTGTCAAAAAATTTAATCAGAAGTCCATACAGGCCAGATGGGTTGAATATTCCATCAATTCAACCAGCTGGACCGAGGTTCAATCTCAATAGAAAACAGCTATACTTTATGCATGACTGTTGACACAAGTATACATATAACATTGTTATGCATAATCATTTATACAATTTCTGGCATATAAATATGGCAGATTCCATTCCTTTAAAATGTACGGTGAAGATGTTGAGAGATTAAAGTGCCTACAAATGCATTCTAAACATATAGATAAAACAGAAAAAGGACTGTTAACTTGATGAAAATTTCAAGATGAACAAAAATTAGATCATAAAAGAAAGGAATTTTATTACCGTTCATCATCATCTTCCCATAAATAGGTATCCTCCTGTTTAACAGATTTTGCAGAAAATTTATTAAATTACATGAATAAAAGAGAAGCAATACAATGATAGTTGCACAGACACACAACGAAAGGGGAGAGTGTTATAGCAAACAAAACCAAGAAGAAGAAACAGTATACTGAGGAAGTGATAACTGGAAGCCAACAAAACCATAAATATAGTATCAGACTAGCAGAAGATATATCCATGCGTAAGGAGATATAGGACACAGTGGCTATCAAATGACAAATACTATATGGCATGAGCTATATAAATGTAAAAGTTCTTTTCCGTATTCTCCATGTCCATTTTACATTCGAGGGTCATGGTTGCCCCTCCCAACAATGCCGTCTCAAAAGGTTCGAACCTGTATTCTCCGTTGGAGTGCAATGTGCCTTACCACTGCACCCAACATCTTACTTTAAATTACAATTTTTTTGAACAGAACATACAAACTAAACCATAATTTCATGTCTTCATTAAATCTCAAATAAATTCAAATCTCAAGCAGCTTAAATGTTTACCTGAAAGCCACGAGACTTTGCTCCAAGAAATCCTGAACAGTTGAGTGCACCACAGAGGCAGCGAACTTTTGCACCACCATACCATTCAAAGTTATAATCATATGCAAGTTCAGTTCCAAATGGAATATCTTCTTTTGCAAATATTCCAACTCGTATTTCTCCCAAAACAGTCCACTTCCTAGTCTCACAGTTCGGTTGGCTACAAACTTAAACAACATAATTCAGCCGGTGTAAATTTGGCAAACAAACAACCAAAAGATATTAGACCTAAGGAGACTAAAAGCTGAGAACTTAAAGCAGAAGGGGCTCACCATGAGTGGTTGATGAATCTAGCAAGGTTTCCCTTTTTGGTGGCATCAATGGATTCAGAGCCATTCAGAGAAATAATAAATGCATCCTTAAGACCTGCATCGAGTGAAGATGAAGGTTACTAGTCTTTCCTTTTTTGGCCAGAAAAAAAGTAACAATTCTATCGAAATTCTAGTTCACCTTGATTTTCATAAGCTTGAGATCTTCGCTTTGCTTCTTTCCAAGATATTACTTCTCCACAGTACTCAACAATAAATTGTCCAGCCTGCTCAATGTGAAAGCAGATCAGCATAAGGAAAGCAAGGATTGAAACAGAGAATGATTGAATAAAATAATTGATGCCAGATCCTGAGATTGATCCCAAAGATTAATGCCGAGTATTGGTTGCCAAATGTTACCTTTATATATTCAGCAGCAAGCAGACCCCAACCACGACCCTCTGTTTTAAACAACGTAACTCTAGCATATTGGCATTTCTGAAATTTCTTTTAGAAAGGAATATAATATAGTGCATTAACCGAAATGTGTTAGTCTCATACCAGAAGAAACTGTTTTTCTCTTATAATCAGTATCTTCAAGCAAAGCAAATAAATAATGAAACAGGTCTTCCCTAATATTTAATGGAAACTCAAATGTTTCTAGAACATTCTAGGAATAATCAGTTCTACACTCAACAGCATAAAAACTCTTGTTCCGTATTTACCCGTTAGTGAAGTTTCGAGACATAATTAGTCCATCATAAGCAAGCAAAAGAAAAATGTATTTCTATTCATTGATAGATATACCAAGCTAGGGGTGAGCAATCGGCGAAGTTGGTGGGTTCAGTCAGTTTGGTTGGATAAGTTGGTTAACTGAATTTTTTTTTTTACAAAAGGTTTTTTCATCTTCCTTTTTCTTTTAAAGTTATTGGATTTATAATAAATTTGGATTGGATTGGGTTGGTTTTGTAAATTGGATCTGGTTTAACTTCATTATATATTATATATTTATTATATCATAAATATATTTAAAATAAATAATATATATTAAGTCGGTCAGTTTGGTTTTGAAATTCAACAGTTGATAACCGACTGACTAAACCATTTTAACCAAAGCCTTAACCAACTTAATCAATAAACCAGCTTTGATGGGTCGGTTATGTTGATTATAACTGATTCCTGCTAGCCCCTAGACCAAGCTGAAGAGAAAGTTAGTAGAAAATATAGGTTCTACTTCAAAAAAGAGTCTGACCCTTTTTCTATAAACAGCACATGGAACCTGGAAGCAACTAAATAGAATTGAAATGACTTGAAGGAAAGTTGAAATTGCAAGTAAAGATAATTAAAAAAATTGCAATTAGCTTCTCATGAAATGTCAAGCACAATTGAACCAAATAAACTAGATACAGTAAGCAATTAGTTCCCCTTAGAGTCAAATATTCAGCTCTACACAAATTATACTGAAAGCTAATAACATTCAACAAAAGGAACATAAAGACCGGGAAGAAAAAAACAATTATCATGTGTAAAATGAGCACACTTACATTACAGATTCACAGAGACATGTCAAAGCAATGGGATTAATCAACAGACCTACCATACATAAATCCACATAGGAAAACACACATACAACAAGCACAAGCACATAACCTCGTAGACCCATACCCCCAGTCCACCTTGAAGCATACTCATGCCAAACATTCTTTACCTGATTCTTGCAGTAAACACCGCAAGGACAATAACCGGGTGTACATTCTGTGCTTGTTAGTACATTCAAGCACCTCTCTCCACATGTACTATCAGGATCACTAAAGTCAAATTTGCACTCGCATATAGCAATATCTTCCTCTTTTTGCTTTTTATGTCTGCAGAAGAATGCAATTTTGGATCATAAATTAAAGCAAAGCAGTACCGAAAAAAAAGGCTCCAGAATGCATAAAATTGCTGCATTCCAAATAATTGAAACTGAAAACACCAAAGCAGCTACGAGCAACATGAGGTTAGTTTAAAAAGATTATGATAAAAAAAAATATCTTACTTTCGATATGAGAATTCGTTTTGAAAAATGTGTTCATATTGAGGAAGGTCTTCATTCTCAGGATCCTTTAACAAAACAATATAATGCTGTAATAAAAATTCTATAAAACCAGCACCTCTAGGAAAATAATCATAATCATAATCATAATCATAATAATACCATTGGAGAGCTTCGTTACCCGGACTTGGCAATTTGGGGTGCAGTACCTGTGTCAACTCGGATTCCGACACAGGATACGGGTCAGATCCGGCAAAAACCAGCGGACGGCGGTGGGTGAGAACTGAGATGAGATGAGAAGAGAAGGAAACTGATTAGCGGACTATTTGAACAAAAAATTAGGAATGGGTAAACTACTCAGTCGGTCGCCACACTTTTAGTGCGTTTTCATTTTGGTCACTTAAAAAGAAATCTTTACAATTTAGTCACTCAATGTTTAGAGCTATTTTATTTTAATCACCCAAACATAGAGCTGACAAAACAAGCCTGAGATCGAAAGCCCGCCCATGCCGTTCCAAGCCCATAACAATCTGAACCTGAAAAATTTGAGCTTGTAACATATCTAAGCCCGAGAAAGGTCCGAACCTGAGATAAATTCGACCTAAAGCCTAAAAAAAATCTAAATTTATAACAGAACAGCCATAATATGCATTAATTAATATACATTTATGATATTGTTTAAAATAAAATTAAATAAATAATAATTCTTTATTTTATGAAAATGTATTCATAACTATTGCATATTTATATTAAAATTTTATTAATGGGAAAATTAATTAATAATAAATTTTATGTTAAATTATGAAGTGAAACAAATTTTTAAAAATAATAATTTAATATAAAATATTTTAATACTATAATTATATATTTATAATAAATATATAAAAGTAATAATTATTAAAATCTATAAAATTTAATTTTAATGATAATATAAAATAAATTATATAATGATAGAATATATTAAATAATAATACAATAACTTGTGTAATACTTATCACAAATGACTAAACATGAATTAATATATGATATTAATAATATTACTGATAAGTTTAATTTGAAACCATATGTATTTTAATAAAAATTATCTACAATAACATAAAATAGAAAATTTAAAAGTTGTTTAATAATTAAAAGAAAAAATAAAATATCCAAATAGAATATATTAATAAAAATATTTTGAAATTCATAAAGTTTTGTAAAGTCATACTAATATGTAAATCCAATTTTTAATATAATTACATAAAATCAAATTATCTTAAGTCCAACTCCCAAGTTTCAAATACGGGCAACATCCAAAATTTCAACCTATAATCACAATGAAAAAATTCAAAGTTTTGTAAATGAATTTTTTTTTTTAATCTGTATCAAGAATAAAAAATTTTCAAAAAGTAGAATATCTAATTGCAGTTGATTCTACAAGCTACATCATATTTTCAATTTTATTTTGGTTACTTAATTTTTAGATTACTTTTATTTTGGTCATATAAAAAATTTCTTTTTTTAAGTACTAGTCGGGGTAAATAAAATATTAATGATTAAAGTGAAAAAGCTATATAAATTAAAATAATGTATTAAAAATGTCAAATTGTAATTGTTTACCCTCTTGTCAGAAGTTTTATTTTTTCAATATTGAAATTTTAAATTTCAAAATATCTAAATCAATTAAATAGCTTGTTGAAAATTTTTATCTCTTAATACTGTCAAGGCTATTTGTTATTATAATATTGAAATTAATTAAATTAGTTAATTTAATCTCCTTCTAAAATTTAAAATTTTATTTTATGTTTCTAAATTAAAATCAAGTCAAATAACTCAATTTTAATAATTATCTACCAAACTCAATTTTTTATTATATGATCTTAAATATTTCATGTTAAGTTAAAAATAAAGAAAAAAAATCCTTGCAAATTAATTAACTTTATCCTCCATGTCGAACAAAACCTAAAAGTTTTTCATTACTTTTTTACCCAAACGAAAAGCAAGCAATTTAATTAATTAATTATAAAAAAATTTCTTTCCTTTTAGTTTAACATAGAAGATTTGAGATTATATAATAAAAAAAATTTAAGTTTCATAGACATTTATTAAATGATAGTTTGAAAACATAAAATAAAATTCTAAAATTTAGAAGGAGATTAAATTATTGAATTTTATTAATTTCAATATTATAGTAACATTCGTTTGGAATTATAAAAGGAAAAATAATTCAATAATTTATTTAATTGATTTTGATGTTTTGAAATTTAAATTTTCAAAATTGAAAAAAAAGTAGAATTTTTGGAAATGGGATAAACAAATACAATTTGCCAAATTTTTAATGCATTATTTTTAGTTTCTACTAATTGTTTCCTTTAATCCTTAAATTTCTTTTATCGGGATCAAGACTTGAAAAACCTTTGGTGACCAAAATGAAAGCAACTTAGAAGTTAGGTGACCAAAATGAAAATGTAAATATGATGTAGACATGATTTTGATTTTGCATGTAATGTCAGTTGTTGTAAATGATTTAATGTTTGGGTGACTAAAATGAAAGCTCTCTAAAAGTTGAGTGACGAAATTATAAGGATTTTTTTGAATGACCAGAATGAAGACACTTTAAAAGTTGAATGACCAACTAGATAGTTTACCCAAGCATAGTTCTAAAGACAAGAGAATAATATATATATATATATATATATATATAAAAGGTGTAATGGTCCTTTTGGATGAACGATCTGTTTACCTACTGTTAGTATAAAAACAATAATAGCGGTGAAATTAAATTCTATAGTGTGAGGCAAAAAGAAAGCTAAATTCATCGCAGTTGAGTTAAATGCTCAAAAATGCCCTAGATATGGCAAAGGTCACCTATACTATTTCAAAATTTAAAATTCAATGTCCTTTTTTCATTTAAAAATTTTAGCCACTCCATTTTTCCATTAAAAATGTTGATGTGATTATTATATAAATAAAATAAAATAATTTTTAGCTCTCAACATTTACAATCTTTTTTTTATTAATTTGCTCATCATTCTTTAAAAGTACTTAAACAATCACAAAAAAAATAATTCAAAAAGTAAATGCTTTTTCTTATTTTCAATAAAAATATTAAAAAATTGTGAAAAATTAAAAAAATATTAAAAATATTAAAATTTCTAAAAATTCAAAAAATATGTTACTTACTCCATGAATTGTAATAAAGTGTCTCCAAGGTTTCAGCTATTCATTTTGTTCATATTGAATCAAATTTGCACAATTCTTTTTATTTTAAATCAAAAAAATATTTTTATGTAAATTTAATTATAAAGGATGGAACGATAGTTCAAAATAATGGTTCACCTTCCAACAAATTATAAAATATATTAAGAAAGATGTATATTAATAAAATATTAAATTTAATTTAAAGCACATTAATGAATGTTGTAAAATAAAGAAAAGCTTGTGGATTAAAAAATAACGTTGAAGGGAAAATAGAGATTGGAAAATAGTTTAGGAACAAATATAAAGTTAGACACTTTTGCTTTTTCTTATTATATTGTGCTATTAATTGTGCAACATAATGCTTTACTTTCAATAGCATTTAAGCTTTGGTTTTAAGATAAAAAATAATAGGAAGTTATGGAATATATAGAACTTATTGCTAACATTAATAAGGCAATCAATGTAGCCCAAGTTTCAATGTTAATAAGTGTTTAATCAAACTCTCAATACAATCTCTAATGAGATTAATGGTGAAAGAAAGGTGTTTTCCCCCGAAACCTGATTACAGTTAAAAGCACCATGATTCAATCACAATTACTATACTTCAAGGTTTATGTTCGAAAATTTTGTTATAATAGTAAATGAATACTTTGATCCAAGGAAATTTGCATATGATAATGTTTGAGTTGGGGTATTTCCTCTCTCTTTTTCATTCGATATTGTCAGAAACAAGTTCAATTTAAAAAAAAAAAAATGTTGGGGTGTCATTGACTCACGCCTTATTTCAAAATAAACCTTCTGATTTTGGTGGTAAACCCATGATTGTAGTTTCTACGATGGGTGGTAATGATGTTAATAGATGAGCCAATGTGGAAAATAGTGGAGGTTCACCAGAATTCCATAAAGTAAATGAAAGTGGTAATGCCATTGTACCCTTTATGAAATCCTCTTTTCAATGATGTTTAAGCTTATCATGAGAAAGGCAGTGTTTTTTTTTGTTAGGCAGCAAGGTTGAGTATTTACCTTAACTAGTTTTGTTGAAATGTATGGTTTGAACTTTGGGGTGAATGGGGGCTGAAAATGTTGGAACGATTGTGGAGTGAGAACATTCTACTCTAGTTATGAAGAAGTGGAACATCAAAAACATTGACTTTGTTACTCGAATTGTTGTTCAATTTTCTCAAAAATCCATCAATTTGATCATTAACACCTATATGAATCATCAAAAGTATAGAAAACCATTTCTAGTTCTATATTTTGATTTGGATCGTTCGAGCTCACACTTGAAGTAGTTCATGGTACGAGAATGCAACAGCCCATTTTTAGTCAAATGGAATAGTGATTTCGGGACCACAAATTCGAATTCAAAATATTTATTTTATTATTATTTTAATGTTTACAGCATGATAGCATGTATGTGTGAAAATTTCGTGAAAAAATTTATCGTTTGATTGGTCAATTTAATAAAAAGGACTAAATCGCGTAAAGTGCAAAAGTGATGTTCCATTAGCTAAAAGTATTTAATAGTTATGGAATCTTAAATTAGAGGTCCTTATGTTGTAATTAGACCATTACAATGGTAAGTGGACAATATTAGGCATTAAATGGATGATATTAATGGTTATTCATTAAGGTTATAATAGTAATTAGCATTATTAACATAAAATAAATAAAACAAAACATGTATTTTATGTTCATCTTCTTCAAAAGCCATAGCAAACCGATTCTTTGAAAATAAAAAGAAGAGGGCTAGGGTTCGGCCAAAGCATTTTTGTCAATTAAGATCAAGAAAAGCGAAATACGGACTTGGGTCGGGGAAAAGATAAAGTTATCGACTAATTGACTAGATTCGCCGTTTTCATATTCGAGGTAAGTTCGTATGTAATAAGCATTGTTTCAATTATGCTTTAAATGCATTGATATTGCATAAATTGTGTGTATGAGATTATAATCATGTTTGACGACGACTCAGATACATGTGGCACTCAGTGTACGATTAGGAATAGCTTCAGCTATATATGGCACTTGGTGTGCGAGACCGAGATAGCTTCGGCTATGTATGGCACTTAGTGTGCAAGATTATAATAGTTTCGGCTACGTGTTGGCACTTAGTATGCGAAATATCGAGTATTTGACAGTATTATGAAAAGGTATGAGTTCATTACGAATTTGTATAGGGATGTACATGTAAAGTATGAGATTTAAAACAGAAGAAGTTATGAAATTGTATCTAAGCATGTGAGTAAGTATGAGGAAGGTTTGTTTGTTATCATGAATTATATGTTAACTAGTTCAAATTGGTAAATTGTATACTACAAATTGTTGATTTTACTTCATACGAGCTTACTAAGCTTTATAGCTTATTGTTGATTTTACTTCATACGAGCTTACTAAGCTTTATTGTTTACTTTGTTTATTTTTCTCATGTTTTATAGTGAATTCAAAGCTAGCTCAGATTCGGGAATCATCAGAGACATCATCACACTATCCAACCATCACTTTGGTACTTTTGAGCTTATGATTTGGTCATATAGCATGTATAGGAACTATGGTCATGTTGGTTATATTTGGTAGTGAGTTTTGCCATTAGAGATGGCTTGTAAATGTATTTTTTTTTGGTTTGTGTATATAGCCATGAAAGTTGGCTTGTTTTGGTTTGTTTGAGCATAGTGTATGTACATATAAGTATATGACTTATGTTATGAAGTTTGTGGAATTAGTATTATGCTTGTGAATTGGTACTAAATGAATTATGTTTGGAAAATGTTTATAGATGTGCTAATGCTACTTTGTGAGGTGTTTAATGTTACTTGGAAATGGTTGATGAATTGATGATGTTGTGATTGAGGTTAAAGCTAAGAAATGCTTAGATGAAATGGTAGGAATTATGTTTGATTTGGTTGTTTTGGGTTGCTTATTATGCTTTGTTCTGGTGCCATATATGTAGATGAAGGTGTGTATCAAATAGGGTGGCAAAATGGCTTGGTAAATAGCCTATTTTTGTCCACATGGGCAGAGACATGAGCGTGTGTTTCAGCCGTGTGTGACACACGGTCATGATACACGGTCGTGTGTCCTTTGGTGTTGAAATTGAAATGAAGTCAGTATGCTCCACACGGTCTCACACACGGGCGTGTGATCGACCGTGTGGCACAAGTCAGTATACCCCTTAGTTGGCACATAGCCTAGCACAAGGGCGTGTGACTTGGCCGTGTGGCATAAGTCAATATACCCTACAGGTTTGGCACGGCCTAGCAGACGGGCGCGTGGTTGGCCGTGTGACCCAAGTCAGTAACCTCACTTGTTTGGACACGAGGTAGGACATGGGCTAGGACACGGCCATGTGCTCCCAATTCGAATGTCCACACGGCTTGTGACATGGGCGTGTCCGGTGGCCGTGGGTCTGGTCACACGGGCATGTGTCCCCTGTTTTGGAGAAAAATTTGCCAAGTGTTGAAAAATTTCCTAAGTTTCCAGTTTAGTCCCAAACCACTCCTAATGCATGTTTAAGGCCTCGTAGGCTCGTTTAAGAGACACTATGATTGATTATGATTGGTTTGTATTTGATTTGATAAATTGTATATGAAATGTATGTTTAAAAGTGTTGAAAGTTCGATAATGCCCCATAACCCTATTCCGGTGTCGAATACGGTTGAGGGGTGTTACAGAGAATAATAGAAAAAGATTGTTTGGTTGAAAGTCGAAAATGATAAGGATCCTTCTATCCAAAAACATAAGTGCAAATTTGGTGTAGGGTTTATTGCTATAAATATCACAAACCAGGTTGGTCTTCAAAATTTTTATTTTTCGCTGTGTAAGAAAACCATTTTCGAATCGGATTTTTTTCCAACAAATATAGCACGAATATCACGAAAATCGAAGTGCAAATAACAGGAGCATCAAAATGCTAGAAACATGAGCACATAAGTGCTAAGTAGCAGAAGTACAAGAATGTTGATCACAAAAGCATGTAAGTGCTTATTTTCTACCTTCTCTTTTTAATCGTAATTATGAAGTTTCTTCATAATTCTATTTTTATTATACTTTCAACTTTTAAAATTCTCATTTATTTTACGATATTGTTATTACATAAATGATTCATGAAATATTTATTTTATTCATGATTAACACAAGTACACTTCACTTAAAATTTACTCACTTTTTACATGATAGTTATATACATGTATTAAATCTTATATCACAATTATGCTTTTAGACTTGATTATGCTTTATTATAGCTCAGTCATAATTTTCTAATTCTTTTCACAATTAATTTTTCATTATTTCTCACATAAATTTTTATTATACTTCTCATGCTTTTTCCTTGACTTTTCCTTAGGTTCAATATTAATCTACATAAGCACTCAATAAACACTAAATTCACCATACTTATTCACGAATATAACATTTCACAATTTTCATGTTTTCGTTACACTTTTACATTTCATTCAAACTTGTCCTTTATTACACTATTTAAAGAATATATATGAATTTAATCATTGTCCGCCACCAAACGTGCGAACGTCTAGGCTAAAAATACTGCAACAAGAAAAATAGAAAACAGAACAGTGGTGTCCACAAATATACGAGTCAAATTGTAATATAGTAAGTTTACAACGAAACACTTTGGGAAGTATGCCGAGGATCGTACTTAAGGAATGATGAATTAAACTTAAAATTATTTTATACATGAACAAGGCTAAATAGTAATAATCGAACATTATAGTACGACAAATAATGAGAAATTTGAATATCAACAATAACATAAAATTACTGAAAATAAATTAACAATCAAATTAAATCTCAGATAACAAGAAGAAGATTAACTCTCATATGTGTTAATAATTAACTTCAAAACTTGAGTTTTAATAAATTAGCTAATAACTAACCAATTATTAGCTCTCGACATCTAACTGATTAATTAGTCAACAAAAATCACTTATCTCTCGACCTCGCAGTTTAAACCAGGATAAATTATGAGGTGCTCTGTAAACTATTCTCTTGACCTCATTTACCTAGATTACTTCTTAAGGTTGTCAATCTTAAGAATTAAGCATGCATAATTTAAGCCAACTAATTCTACGACAATCCCAATTTTTTAATTAATTACTCTCACATCCGATTGTTAACCTCCCTAAGAAATTTAGCTACTCATGAATCTAGATGCATTTCCCCAACAATTAATTTAAACATGCAAACATAAATTAAATTAAAAAGAATGGAAAAGAGAAATTGACCCGTTTCGATGTTGAATGCACTCGGAAGCCAAAAATCCTTTGACAGTCGTCGAGATATCATCGATTGCAATAGAAAACTAAAAGAAAAATATCAATAACTGAATGAATGATAGCCCAGATTCAAATCGAATCCAAGTCTAAAAACAAGAATGAAAAGTTGTTTTGAATCTAATCTAAATTCTAATAAAAACTAAATATGCTAATTAATATTCTAAGAACGACCTCCTCAAACTCAACCTAGACCTTACTTTATATAGACCATTGTAGCTGCCCTAATTAGGTCAAATGAAGGCCTTAAAACTGATAAAATTACATTGTGCAAATGAAAACACTCTCGGTAGTGTTTTGTCCTCTTTCACAGCGGTGTCACGACACCACAAGACCTGTGTCGTAACACAGGACTTCAAATGGAACTTCTGGATCTTCGAGCTATGGTGTTGCAACCCCACTTGCTAGTGTTGAGACATGGGCATCGTCCTTGGTGATCCTTGACTCGAAAACAGTGTCTTGTACACTAAATTGGTTCGTCAATCCTATCCTAGGCCCATATTGGCCCAATGGGTCATTACAATACCAAAATTTGCGTTAAAATGCTTTTTACTAAAATTGCATCTCACCTACTAAATTGGAAAACTAATTGAAATATGAATAAAATGGTTTGAAAACAAGCTCATTAAATGTAAAAAAGACTCTAATTTGCCATAACGAATTGTGGCAGATTAAACTCCCCCACACTTAACTTGTTGCTTGTCTTCAAGTAAACCGAACAAAAATACAAGGAAAAATAGAATACTTAAAAGAAAACGTACTTAAGCATGCTTTGTACACCCTTAACCCGATCCAAATAATCAAATTCAGATATTTGGTATTACCAAACAAATACAGACACAAACTTAGTCTACTTATACGAATTACAATCAATTACGATTTACTTAATTACAAAATTTCTAACTTGAATACATAAGCATGTATAAGTAGGGATGCTCAAACGGTTAACCAATAGGTTAACCAAACCGAATTAGCTGAACTTTTTAATCCTTTAATCGTTAACCAAACCGAAATTTTTTCAAAAAAATTAACCGAATCAAATATTTTGATTATTTCGAACGATTAACCGAATTAATCGAAAAATGTTTTTTTTGTATTATTAATTATTAAGTTCAGATAATTTGATAAATTACCCAATTTCGAACCTAATTAACCGATAACTGAACTTCCAAAAAATTATTAACCACCCTCCGACCGAGTTAGATTGGTTAACTGATTGATTAACTAAATTAGATCGATTTGGTCGGTTAATTCGGTTTTAACCCAAATTTGAACACCCCTATGTACAAGAAGTAAATACAACTACAACACGTGGTAATTAAGATACAACGATATTTGATTTGAAATCCTAATCTATTACAGACACCCCAAGTATGGAATTCTCAGTGGCAATTCATACTTTGAATGTGCCGCCAAACTTGCTTTGTATGCATAATAACTTGATATGCCCTTTCCTTTGGCGTAGTCCTGGTATTGTTCCTCCTGACGTATACTCACGTTCAACCTAAAACAAAATTATAAACTCATGTAAGCTCATAAGAACTTAGTGAGAATAATGTCATTTACTTGCGCAATAATTGCTCATTGTTATTGATGAATTGTTATGACGATCTTATTGTTCTTGTCCTTTAGCTTGTCTCTGGCGAATGCTTTTCTAAAATTTCATTCTTCATTCACTATAGATAACATGCCTTGCTTTGAAATCATTACTTACCCATAAACATCTTTGATACATCAATTACATTCTTCAATCTAATCTTTCATAAATCTTTATCCATTTCCTTTCTAAGGTTCATACAACCAAAACACCGTTACTCTTGCATACATAGCTCTAAGCCATCGTTTTATCACAATTCATGAATGATCATGTACACAAATAGCAGATACCTTTACTAATGTAACTCATCACTGTAAACCATAAACTCAGACACGGATTGGTGACTATTATTTGTGGTTTAATCGAGATTTCACTACAATTGCGGATCCTTACCTTGATCCCTTCATTCCGCACTGAACTTAATATATACTTACCTTATTATCTCGATGATTACCTTCTTTTACTTAGCCCTTTCTTAGACCCTTCCCTAAAGAAGGATTCATTCTAACATTCTCATTTGCGGTCTTGAATATGATACCTGGCTAATTGGACAAATTCCCCCTTTTACCTTGCGGACTCGTACTTGCAATGTATGTCTCATAGGACTTAACCTCCGTAGACCATTCTACTAAAATACTCTAAATATCTGGTAGTTCTCGGCCGATTATCTCTCAATTAAATTACCCTTGGCAGACTTCCTCATCTGATACCCCCTTGGACTTCCTCACGCTATATAGCCCTAACGAACATTCCCCATCTTTAGTAAATTCTCGATGGGCTTTCTACCCAAGATAGTCTTCATCAGATTTTATTATTGAGAGAGTCTTCGGCAGACTCCAATTTTATTCTGACGACTTCTTTACACATGAATACATAGGACTAATGTTTGCATAATTGTCTTGCTTTATTATAGCCAAAACCGGTTTATTCATCAATGGCGAACTCATATGAAGGATATCTATTTATCAATACTTGGAAGGAATTGCTCGTTTCCTCTTAAATATACCCATGTTAAGATGCTTCCACTAGTTCCACTTACCTTCGTATTTTGGCTATTCCTCTTATTACCACATTTACTCGTGTTCTCAGACGCACCACGCTCGTGTTGTCAAGCTACTCGCTGCACGAGTCATACTGTGATTTCCCTTTTTTGTGCTCTAACAAGCTTCCTTATTTACCATTCTGGCGGACTCCATTTTTTATATACTTTATACCTATTCGCCACTAGATCCTACCATAACTAACCATGGACTTTTAATTCCGAAGAATCAATAACCCCTTTCGAGGTGTCACCCCAAAAGACCAATCAATAAAGCCAGTAGATATTCATTCCATAATGCCGACATACTCCTATTCTCCTATAACACCAATTTTTCCGAACTTAGTCTACCCCGTCAAAGAAACTCCCTCAGTACTCTATATTCTAAAAACATGTTTTTTATACACACAGCAATTCACTTATTACTGTAACATATAACACACTATTTTTCAACATGTTAACACACAACACAACTTGCATTCAGAGAACATATCTCAATCATTCATTTATTTCCACAACATTATACATGCATAGCTTACTCATTCAATACACCAGATACGACCAAAGAATTTTAGACAGAACTCATAACAGACACACAAGCAAACATTCTAGCACAATAATTGTAACACCCTAACCATATCCATCACCGGATTAGGGTTACAGAGCATTGCCGATCAAATCATAACAAATAACGACCTTTAGAAACAAGTAATCAATTTCAATAATAAAATTAAAACTAATATCTGTTCATGGCATAAACATGGTTACGGACCTTAATTCGAGCTTACGAGGTCATAAAAATAGGTTGGGAACATCCAGGGACTAATTTGAAACAAATCAAAAAAGTTAGAAAAAATCGAAAAACAAGGATCACACGGCCGTGTGACATAGCCCAGGCCGTGTGAGTGTTCGAAGTATAGGAAACACGGTCATGTCCCAGCCTATGTCTCCACCCGTGTGGGTATTCGAAATAAGGTCATACGGCCATGTTGCATGACGTATGCTAGACCGTGTGTGCATTCGAAGTTTGGTCATACAGTCGTGTTGCCAGGCCGTGTAACTCTCTGTGACCGTGTAGTTCAAGTCACACGACCATATAACTCCCTATAACTGTGTGATTCATCTTTCACATAAAATTTAAATGACACACGGCTGTGTGGGTGGCCGTGTGTGGCACACGACCGTGTCACAAACTTACCTTGACAAAAACAGTTTTAAAAACGAAGCCGGCGACTAATCCAACACCTTAGCTTTTCCTTGATTCAAGTCCGGTTGATTCGTTTCTTGATCTAAATATTAATTTAACTCAATTAAACAATTCAAATAACTTAAAACAACTAGTTCAAGCCTATAACCATTTTTAATGTAAATTTATAAAATTACCCCTAACATTTTAACTTTTGTGCAACATAGTCACTAAATTCGAAACTCACAATTTAACCATAATCAATGAAATACCATGTTAGCCGATTCTTCCTAAGGTCTGATACAGCCCATACTTTCATTATTTCACTATATTTTCCTTAAAATTTACCATTTTCATAATTAAGTCCCTAAATCTTAAAATCATCAAAAATCATTTAACAAAATATGTCTATTTAGCAACCAAGCTTAACAATCTACCATAAAACTTCGAAAATACATCAAACTCATCCATGGCATAATCTATAACATTTAATAGTTTTATAATTTGACCCCCAGGTTAACTAAATTAAGCTAATATGAACTCAAAAACATAAAAATCACTAAGAACAAATGAAAATTACTTATCATGCAAAGTGAAAACACCTAGCCGAACTAAGCTTCTACAATGGTGTTTTTTTTCTCCTTTAAAATTTTGGTGGTGGCCTAGGAAGATGACAACTTCCTTTTTTTTCTTTTGTTTGTTTTGTTTTAGATTTAATTATCATATTACTATTTTACCTTTAATTGTTTTAATTAACAAATAACAAACATTAGTCCATAAATGTCTACTATATATATACATGGTATAATTACCATCTAAGTTTATTAATTGCCTTTTCATAACTAATTGATACAATTAATTAATAGAAACTAACTTTTTCAACTTTTACGATTTAGTCCTTTTTACTTAATTAACTATCTAAACCTTAAATTTTCTTAACAAAAATTTAATACGACCCTATACTAACTTGATAAACATTAAATAAATAATAAAATATTAACTCGCTTTTCAAAATCGTGGTCCATAACCACTGAAAATGGGTTGTTACAATCATCAACAACACCCAAGGTAAAGCACAGAAACTCACCTTATTCAATGTCCTCGTCGGCTTAGCTTTTCCAAATGCCAGAGCCCCATCGTTCTGGAAACTAAGTATGAGAACCAAATATACTAGTTAAACTGAAGGTACTCAAACCTTAAAAAACCCAAAATTCAATATCTTACAAGAACTTTCCAACGTTTTTGAAAATCCCTACATCTCTTTTCCCCAATTTTACGAATACAGTGAGATGAACAAGCTTACCAGCTCTTTGGGTTCTCTACTTTCCAGGCTTAAACCTCATGATCATTTTCCTATGTAACATTTCCCTATCTTTTTTTTCTTTGGAGCAACTGAAGAAGATGATGCATAAGGAAAGAAAATGTAAACATAAATTGAGAAGAAATTTCCATCTGCTGAATATGGCTTCTCACCCAAATATATAACCCATCTTGCACGGCCACCAAGCCTCAATTAAGCCATCCATCAATAATCATTTTGTCTCCCCTATGAAACTAGTCAGTTTCAACTCAACTAAACTAGAATTGAAACTTAACTAATTACCAACCAGCCACAAATTTTCTCAAGTTTTCTAATAAAGCCCACCAACTTGCCATTTTATTCAATTAACTCCCAACTCACCTCTAAAATTGGGACTTAGAGAAGACCAGGTGTGACATAGCTTTTTGCCTATTAATTATGAACTCATTTACTCACGAATTCATTCTACTATAGTATCATGATTGAGCTTTCCCCAACGATATACCATTACGAAAGCAACTCGATTAGTATTCATCAAATGACCTTGTCATAAGTTTGTTACCCTTATAGGATATCCTTAATCTCTTTGGGATAATATTCATTCTCCCAATATGATCCTATTTTATCTTATGGTAACCATTACATATTCCTTCATAAAAGCCAATTACTATCAAATAGCAATCAAGTCATCCATTACAAAGACAAATGACCCGTGGCCACGTTTACTTTTCATTGACCATGTAATGCAAAAGAAATGATATCATTTACCCATGTACCGGGCTATGAATTCCACTGTTGTGAATGACGTTACATACTACAGAAGTCATACACCCAACGCACCAACTTTCGGTTCCTTATCTGTTCGAACTCAAGCTTTTACTTACATTAAAGTATTCGAGTCATGCATACATTATCCGTCATTCACTAAAGATTTAGGTATGCCATTCTATGAACATGAAAAGTGAATAAATCTACAAACGGGTTCAGGATCTATTCTTCTTAGGTCCAGTCTGATGTTCTGTCAGTCCAGTTAGTTGCATCTATGTCTCTATCTTCTAGGAGTCATCCAGTTCAATGCCCAAGACAAAACATCTCCCCAATTGGACTTAATAGACGACATATTAGTCTTTTAATCAATTTACTCATTTTCGATTAAACTAAAAACATGTTTAGGTTCATCTACTGATATAAGTTGTTTTTTCGAATTACGATCCGACCACGTAATACCGCTTAGCATTAGTTATACGTTAAACAACCTATGAGCAACATTTTCTTCTATTTTTCTTTAAATGCAAAAACCACACGAGGACAATATACAAAGTATTAATGTAATTTATGAATGATTTTATTAACCAATCTGTTCAAAAAAATTACAAGTGTACTAGACGAAAATACTACACCTAGGGCACTAGATCTAACAGGATTCCTGTTGATGGTTGATCTTGCCACATTAAAAGAAAAATAATTTATAATCCTTCATACTAAATTTATTGTTTCCTCCCATCGATCATCAAGAATCTCTTTAAAGGGTCTTCGATATTGACCTGAATACAAAAACGATCATACTTCCCACTAGATTCAGAGCTAGTGGATTTGTCAACGCATGGTGAGAAAACAACCATTAATAAACCAAGGTTCCTCTTTAACCACTATTTCATAGTCTTCAAAACACAATAATTTGACCACAAAATAACCATACCCTAAATCTATAAGTTGAAGAGCTCTAGATGGTTTCCAAATATGATTAAGCTTGAACAATATATATTGATATCCTAGGGTTTTCCAAAATACTTTAATTACAAGTGTTCTATCCCACCTTAGTAGAATGCATTGTTTTTCGTCTTCGAAAAAAAAAAGAGATAAAAATGTTACCTTCCTCATCCACCTGATTCTCAAGGACTGGGAATGAACCTTTAGCATCTTCATTCTCCATATCTTTTGGTCCAAGATCTAGGAGACATTCATAATCCCTAAATTCTCTATCGAGTAAGGTATATTATAAGATATAATGCTTCTAAACTCTCTAAAAAGGACAACATTCGGTTTTTTAACCTTCTTTTTAATGCGAAGAAGCTCATCTTTTTCTTTTCGCGAAAGGGAAACAATATTTTCAGTCGCCATTTTTTATTGGAATATCCAATATTTACAATTTGATAATATAGGGTAAATGTTCCTATTTTGGGTTCTTGTGATTTTTTTAATAATTTCAATTGACTATAAAATGACAAAATGTTAATTGATTTACATAATTTGACTTGTTCTTCTTATTAATTTATTCTGCATACTTTCTTCAATAGATTTACTTTTGATTTTTTTATAGTAGTGTTGGATATGTCTATTGTCATAATCCTTCTCTTGATATCGACAAAACCAATGAAAAACAAAAGAAATGTTCATAATCAAATATCTTTAACAAAAAAGTTAAGAGATCATATGAAAGTTTTTCATAGGTGATCTAAATAAAAGGGAAAAAAGTTTAAGATTTTAAAATAAAAAATAAATTTAATAATTTTTAAATAAAATACTTCTTTTTATTAATATATATTAGAATTTGCGCACTTAGAAACGATTCATATTAAAGACACTAGGGATATATATGAATTTATTTATTTTTTGTAACAAATAGGAGGAACTAAAAGAAAAAAGTTCCATCTAATAAGAAGCAATAAGATTTTGAGATCCCAGCACATCAAACACAAGCTGGTGCAACACTTCGGGTACAGGGGCTCCAAAAAGATGCAAGTCAAGCCGAGGACCTAGAGTTAACTTAGCCATAATATCCATAGTTTTGTTCGCTTGGTGTGGAGCATGAACCACCATTGTTGGGAGTATGCCCAAAAACTAATCATATGATAATTGTAATAACATGTTTTTACCTAGATTATTAATAAAGGCATTGCCATTATTGTTTTCAGTATTTATTTCTATGTTTAAATAAATTGTATAATAATAATGTCCAAAGAATGAAATGGTCATTTTTAAATATCCTTAATCAATTATTATTGTGGGTTTGGACAACAATAATACATTGAGACTAATATGTGCTTGATTGATGACAAGTGTTATAGATATGTGATATCAAATCAACTCATAAGTATATGTTAGAGAATAATATACTGGATTGACCCATCATGAGAATGTTTCTTGGATTATTATGTAATAATCACAATAGTTCTCATAGTGATAATTGTATGTGTGATCCTTAGACTTAAGAATACCACTGTTCCAACATTGTGAGTCATATGCTTTGACACAGTCAAACGTCTTTCGTAAATGGTTGTACTCAGGGGCGAAGCCAGAACAATATTTTAGGGGGGCCAGATGAAATTTTAATTTTTTATAGTTTATATCTTTATAATTTGTAAAGGACTAAATCGAATTTTTATAATTTTAGGGGGGCCAAAGTGTAATTTTACCTTTACTAATTTAAAAATTTTTAAAAATTCTGGTTGTACTATAAATAATGGTGTTGGGTGTACCACAATCTATGTAGCGTGATGTGAGTGATTAAGATAATATTTGTCTCTTCTACATAATAAGAAAAATATCTCAAGCCTCTTAAAGGGAGACTAAAAATGTATGACCATGCTCAAATGAGTTGATATGAGATATATACTTCTTTGTTTATCTTAGTGTACTTGAGAATTAAGAAGCAAAAGATTGGACTATACAAATGTGATTATTCCATGGCTTGTGTTCAATTTAGATATAAAGGACAAAGGGATATACTACATAATAATATTATCACAGAAGACCATGTTGAACCATGACTTCCTGCAGCTTGCGTAGTACCGAGCATTACTAGATGTCACTAATTGTTTGTAACATTAGAATTGTTTTAATGTTATTGCCAGTGTTAGAGGATCCTATAAAGTCACATCCTTTGGTTGAGTCAATCAAAATGTAATGAAAGTTGGGATCATTTATAACATGTCATAAAAGTTAAATTGATTATAGAAATGTTCTAATAATTAAGTTAATTTGACAATGTTAAAATTAATCATAATATATATATATATATACATGATGCGCACATTGATAACTCTTGAAAAGAGTTATATTTCATGCCTTTAGATATAGCTAATTGCCTATATTTAGGTATATTTAGTTGCATTTTAGGACATTCCATTAGTATTTTTCTTGTTTTAGCATTACATTAGGAGCTTGGGCTGTACTTAAATGTTAGTTATTTTTAATTGCTTGTGGAAGGGTTGTGCATGGTGGTGGATTGGAAGGTGCAGGATGAGAAATAAGAAATAAAGAAGTAAATGAGTGAAGGTTGTCGGGGCAAAGGGTTGGATAGTTTGTTTTACATGAATGCCGTGGCAATGCCAAGAAGATGTTCAATCAGCACTCAAAGTGTATCGATCTTAGGCCCAATTGAACTTGTACCAGATATATCTACCTGAAAAAGAAGGATGAAAATCATGGGTTGTTGGATTTACCCTAGGGAAAACAATTATAAAAGAAAAATGAGGAAACCTTAAAGGGGGTAGAAAAACAAACTTAGGAAAAAAAATAGAGGATAGCGACTAAGTAGAGATGGAAAGAGGAAGACGAAGGCAGTCCCTCTCAGCCACCACAAGACACTGTATCGCTAGAGTGTGGGCTGGATAAGCGGAAGCTATCTTCCCAAAGTCCTTCCGTTATTTCTTGATTACTTTTCGTGAATTGATTTAATGGAAACGATGTTGAATGATACTTTGGATTTGAATTTTAATTGCCAACTCATAAGCTAGATCTCATAGGGTTAGGATTACTGAAGCGTGGATCTACTTTAATACACTGTTCCATTCAATAGTTTTTTTTTATTTATAAAATTACATGTTTTCAAACTCTAGACATAGATGGATGTACAACATGTTCATTAAATTAATCTAAATATGAAAAGGTTAGGTTAATGAGATTGAGATTGAATGATATGAGCGAATGTTTGACGAAACACTTGTAGCAGCCTTTAGACATGGAGTCGCGTTCATACGGAAAGAAAACAGAACATTGCAAGGTACCGTGCTAAAGGCCTATAGACATATATCGCTTAAGGCAAGGTAGCTTGAAGTCTTGTTCTCGAAAGAAGCAGACCATTTTAGAACTCTTCTAAGCAGTAGGTTGAGTATGGTTTTGTCGAGGCATTACTGTTAGTAAGGGCAGATTCTTAGTAATCTCGACATTCCAAATCAACATTGTAGACCCTCTATCATTTGCCGTAGTATCTTTGCCATAACAACTTTTTAGTTGTTTACTTGTTCGCTTGCATATTATTCACGTTATTATTCTCAAATTTGTCATTGCATTCTTACTCTTGTCTGGTCGTGTCAAAGCATTTTTCATTACTGCATGCATTATTATTCTTTCTAATTACCATTGTATTCTTATCATTAATTTTTTCATAACATTAATCATATCTCACTCTAATAACTTGACCAAATTATACCGTTCTAATCCCTGTGGAGACGATCTCACTTATCACTTTATTACTTGATTCGACGTGTATACTTGCAGAATTCACATATCATTTCACACACGGCACATATATATATAGAGGATTAAATTAAAATAATGTGAAAATATGTTTCATGTATTTTAATTTATAAATTTGTCTTTTCAAATTTATTAAATATTATATTTAATAAAATTTGATTTAAATTAAATTGATATCTCCTTAAGTAAAGGAGCAAAACACGTTTTAAAGATAAAATCCTAAAATTCCATTTAGTGGTTGATAGTTATTCAAAACAGTTTTGAATGAATAAAAAAAAAAAAATCTCATTTTCATTTTCTTACCCGAAAATACTATCTTTTGACTAGAAGAAAAAGGAAAAACTTGTTTTCATTTTTCTCTCGAAAGTGTTTTGAGAGATTTTTCTAATAAGTTATCATCCGGGTGGATTATATAAAGGTTAGGTCTTTTGCGTTGTGGTTTATGACACAGATTGAGGAATCAAACACTATACCAGTGCAACTTTTAGATCATCAAAGATATAATTTTCGTCCTTTCTCAGCCTGGGTCTGATCCTCATACATGGATCCCTGGATTCTAGTTGTCGGAATATTTTTCTATTGCACCAAGGGATGTACCGATGATCCAAAAACCATGACATTTCATTGTCTCTTACATAAAACATGCATCTCCCTAGCAAGAGCAGAATGATAGAATCCGTCCCACCCAGGGTTAACCAATTTGACAGCTTTAGTGCTATCACTTTCTACAATAATCTCGATGTGCTCCAATGATGATCTGAAGCCAATCGACTCGACTTAATGCGCCATTTGTGTTGAAAGAAGCAACAACGCTATTTACAGGATCATTGTAAGCCATACATAAGCTTCACTGCGACACTCTTTTAAGGTCCAAGCCTTTACTCTGAAAAATGAACTAATTTCATTGCTTCCAAATATAAAAACATGTTGTCACAAAACAACTCTCCCAAACAGCTTCCTTCCTAGTAATACACCATTGATTGGTGATACCCCGTACCAAGCAAACATCAAAATTGACCTCAAAGAAATTGTTTCTTATCGTATTTGGCACTAGTTGGCTCCATGCATCTCTGGCCCCGACACAATCTCGCAAGCATGAAAGGTAGTTTCAGTATAGCAAGAACAAATCTGGTACGTATCAATGGTTAAAATGCCTCTTCTACATCGCTTGCAATTAGTCAATAAGTGACTATGTGCTGCCAACCAAACAATTTGTCTCACAAGTTGAGGTCCATGGATTTTCCAAATGCGCCTCCACTTGTCATCGGTTGGACCCCAAGATTTACACACAATCTTAGTATAGGCAGCTGCGATCGGACACTTGGCATTGGTAATGTCACGCCACAAGCATAAATCTGGGTTAGCCCTCATGGAGGTAGGTGTCACGGTAGCAATTTTGATATTCATTTGATAATCGATATAGTGTGTAAAACAATTTCATTCCTAACCATCTTCTAAAGTCACATAATCAACCACGCAGCTAGAAATTTGCATTTCCATAGGGATTACAAAATATTCACCAAAGGCCTCATACCCGAGACCCAACTATCTTCCCAAAACAAAACAACTTTTCTATCCCTTCACTCCAGTGAATACTTTCCCGTAGCACATCCAAACTTTAGACAAAGACCTCCACACAAAAGAGTGTGATGATCTGGTAATAGACGTTGGACAACCGCCTTTAAGCTTATATTTACTTCTTAGCACTTGAAGCCATAAGGCATCTGTCTTAGTAATTAGTTGAAATTCAAGCTTTAAAAGAAAAACTTCGTTTTGGTCAACTAACTTCCTCAAACCTAATTAAATCAACTTAAATTAATCCTTAATTATATTTGTTTTCTCAAATAAGCATCTAAACTAATTTTTCCCTACATTAATACTTCTGTAAATCAGTCAATCGTTAGTTAACCTTAATCAATAATGACATGACTCAATCACCAATCAGTACATGCCAAAAAAAAGTCACATAAGCAATCTATCTCATTATTTGTATAAAACAATTCTTAAAAAACGAAAAAATGATTTTTTTTCTAATTTTCTAATTTTATATTAATATTAATTAAAAATAATATTTAAAAATAAAAATATTTCCCCCACTCCCATCTCTCTCTTCTCCCCCTTCCATTGTCCCTTCCCCCTCTACTTGGGGTTTCATTGGATGTGGTTCCAACTTTCATAGAAAAACATATCTTTGACATCATGGTATGAATCGAATGTTGTGGTATTGGACAATGCCAATCTCCAAGCATCCCTCTGTAATTTAACAATCATGATTCAACAAAAAAATTCATACAATTTCTTTATTTCTCCTTTTTAGCTAATAATTAGCATTAAAATACAACACAATTTTTTTTAAAAAATACATTATTTAAAAGAAACTCATTTCTCTATTTCTCTTTTTGAAGAACCAAACAAGGATTTAACAAAGGAAAATGTTTAAAAATAGTTGAAAATTTGAGTGTACCTGATGAACTATTGGTTCTGAGTTGGGATTGAAGAGAAGAGAGACCATACGAGTTGAATTGAGTCAAAGAGGACAGGAGTCGGAGGTTTGAATTGAGTAGAATCATTTGGTTTCCTAAAACCATAGAGAATTTGCTAGAATTCGAAAGGACTTGCATTTTATATATATAAACAAATATAAGTTATCTTTTCTGAGTTGGGAACTGAGTAAGAGCTGAATTAAATAGTGGAGTGAATTAATTTGACGAGTTTAGAGTTCAAAGCTCGCTGTTGTAGTTTTGTCTCTATCTGATTAGGAGTTTTAGAGATTTGTTTTCATAAAATGTGGGATTTCAACTATTGTTGATAGAAGCTTATAAGCTGACGGAGAGGAGGCTGGGGAGAGAAAGAGGGATGGTTTTTTTTTTTTTTTTACCATGTGTTGATTGGTGATTGGTGTTGAGTAGTGGCTGACTAAAGGAGGTACTAATGCGAGAAAAAAATTAGTTTAATTGCTCAAATTGATAGAAAAAGAAATTAGAAGTAGTAGGTATTTATTTGAGAAAATGGGTACAATTTAGAGGAAATTTTTTATATTAAGCCTTGATCTCATGTGCATGATTTGTTTCACAATTTCTAACACAGTCAAAAATTTATTAATGTTTCAAATCAATTTTATTAAACAACTCCTACACCATAAATAAGAGTAAATTACTACGAGATACATCTTTAACCAACAATTCCTACTATTTGACGTGGTCGTGGACATTTTTTTTTATGGTGGGAGGTTTGTGATAGTAAAGCGATGTCCAAGTTGTGACGTGAATGGATAACTGCCTGCCAATGCTGCAAGTGAGTCCAACAATGAGGTGTTTCTCCTTAATGTGTCCTCTGTCTTTTCTCCCTTCTCCCAAGTCTCAACCATACCTATTTTTCCTTCATTCTCTTTTCTGATATGAACTTAGGATCAGTTGTGATGGAAAAATATGCATATTTGCCAAATTTAGATGAGACGTAATCTCTTCAATTCTAATTTTAACCAATCCACCATATTTTAACTTCCCAGATATAGACATGATTAAGTCAACTCTAACATGCATATCGCCTGCATAAACAACGTTTTTAGGCCTCCATTCAAAAAATAGTAAAAGGCCTACTCGAGAGGACTTTTCTTAAAGAACGCGACGAGGCGACAAGCAAGATATAATTATCAACCACAACAATATTTCTTCTTTAATAAAAAACAACAGTACATCATTAATGAATCTTCCGCTTCTAACATTTTAAGTTACATAAAATCCTAGATCCTTGTGTTTTTATCCCCTATTTACTTTATACTACACGAAAATACAAGTTGAACAAAAAAATATAATAAAATAAGAAGGGAAAACATGTTCTAATTTTTTCAAAAATATTTATATTAAAAAATGAGATTACTATTATTAACCAGAGGATGAAGGACAATGACTAGGATGGGACCACGGCGGCACCGAAAAATCTGACTCACTTGCCTGAGTTCGATCAGACGGTTGCCTGAAAATGCTCATTTGTTGCTGCTCAGCAAAAAGCAGAGGAAAAGAAGCAGAGGAAGAGGAAGATGATGATGATGACCCAGAAGCCGCAAAAAAAGGCGGCAAAGATGGAAAAGACGACGACACCATTGGCTGGTGGATATTAGCAAACTGAGAATATTGAATCATTTGGTCTACCAAGCTTGTAGCTTGTTGTCCATGCAAATCACCAGAATTCTGTAGCAACTGAGAGTACTGCCAATAGTCTCTCAGCATATCATTTGTAGAGCTCTGAAGAGGTTGGGAATCGTAATATGTTGGCATTGAAGTAGAATCAGAAGCTGGAAAATGGGTTGTTAGAGAACTAGAAACCGATGTTTGGGTAGCAGGAAAATTCTGCATTTGTTGAGGAACAAGCCTGACATTTTCCGGGAAATTTAACTTGGCCCTGTTTCCCCTGAATCTCAAGGCAGCTTCATCATAGGCTCTTGCAGCAGCTTCTGCTGTATCAAAAGTACCAAGCCAAACTCTTGCTGCTTTGTGCGGATCACGTATTTCTGCTGCCCATTTTCCCCACGGCCTTTGCCTAACGCCTCTATATCTCCTCCTTCGCTCCGCGGTTTCTTCATAGGCTGCTGCTGATGTTTCCGTTGATGTTGTTGGTGGTGCAACAGTGCTTGCAGTTTCTTCAGCAACTATTCAAAATAATGGATTGAGAGATTGTTAAATATAGGTTGATGATTGAGAGATTGTTGAATCCTTAATGAAGGTGGTGGTCATGCTGAATACTGATCAACTGTTTCATTGAAGCTTTGAGTTTACAAATGTTTGTCCAATCTCCAGAGTTAATTAATTGAAAGTTGAATATCACCAAGTTAAGCAGGGGCTTACCTAGGAGAGTTCGCAGACGTCGGCCCTTAAAATGAAACTTTTTCTATTTAAGACTTTTTAAAATTTTTAAAATTTTAAATTAATAAAATAAAATTACACTTTGACCTTATTAAAAGTTATAAAAATTTTATTTAATCCTTTATAAATTATCAATATATAAAATTATTAAAATAATAAAATTAATCTTAAAAAATATAATTTAATTCTAACCCTAAAAAAATTTCTTCCTTTACCCTTAAAGTTAAAAGGCAAATATAACTTGTAGAATACATGCAATATTGTATTATAGTTTTATTAAAATGAAAGTAATAAACACACAGTTATGTGATGAATGACAACTAAAAATGGTTTTTATTAAATTAGTGGTAATAGACTAATAGTAAGAAAGTAAAATATATGTATTGTATGTATGTATGCATGTGTATAATTATATATATAGGTTATGGTTATATGATCTATGTAAGAATATGTAAGGAAAGAAAAACAGGAACGATTGCCTATATTTTAACTAAATGGAAACGACAAAAGATAATGAAAATCAGTGTGCAAAAAAAGAGTAGTTGAAGAAATGGATGGAAAAAGTATGTACCCGTAGTTGCACCAGTTGATGAATCAGCAATGGAGCCTCTAAAACCAGCAAAATTTCTCTGAACCCTTGGTAAAGACTCAATGAATTGTGCAGTGACCTCTTCTTCACGCCCTCGTTTCTGACCAATCCAGAGACCAGAGCCGGAACCGGAACCAGAACCAGAAGGGGAAGCAGAAGGTGAAGGTGAAGGTGAAGCAGCTGAGGCCGAGCCACTGTAGCCAAAACTAGATGAGGCCATGCCAGCTAAGTTAGCACCGTAAGCAGCAGCCCTTTGTCCGGAAACACCATGCGTCAGGCCAGACATCCGGGTCGCTTGTGCTCGGTTTCCATGCTGCTGCATCATCATCGGTTGGTTCTGTTGGGATTGTATTTGATGGGAGTAGCCATCTTGTTGTTCTTCAGTACCGCCATCTCCAGCAGGAGAAAACCTGACGTACTCACCTGACCCCCTTTGATGCGCCACCTTGTTGAGTAAGCACATCAACACCGATGTAATCTATGGGGATTCCGGTTTTGGTTTTACTGAATAAATAATAATAAAAATTCTATAAAGACTTACCCTGTTAAGAGGGGATTTTGCCGCAAAATTTGAAGGAGAGAAGACCCTTTGTATTGCAATTAAGGTGAAAGGATTTTATTATATGTCGATCCAGGGATTTTCTAGTGCTGAAGCTTTGATCAGTTTCAGCCGCCATTCAAATAGTACACATTACTCAAATTTACCACTTCATAAAACTACCACAAAACCCTCCTGCTATCCTTGGATTGCATTTTAGTTCTTCTATTATAAAAATAGACAAATTAATCCTTATATATTAAACTGACCAAAACAGCCCTTCCATTAAATGTTTGTTTTGGTGTTTCTCTCTAAAGTATAATAACAAATTTAGCCCTTAACATTTACAATATTACATTTGACCCTTACTCTTTTATCGGAAGCAAATTAAAATTTTTTAAAACTAATAAGGTTAAAAGGTAAAAAAATCTTAGTAACAATTAAAAAAAATCAATTAATCTCTTTTAAAATTATTAAAAGATCATAAAAATTATAAATAAAATTTATAAAGATAGTTAAAAATTTTTAAAATTTAAAATTAAACTTTTAAAAAAAAGTTACAATACTGTCCCATTAAAATTTAATTTTTTTAAAGAAAAAATTGGGATTAGATTTCAAAAATCTCACAACCATTAGATAAAAAAATCGTTAAAATATGTCATAAGTCACTGTACTTTCTAAAATTAGGAATTTAGTCTATATACTTCTATTTCATGAAATTTAGTTCTACTTTTTAGATCTCAAAATTTAAGTCTAACAGTTACGTTGCTTTTTTTTAGTTAAATTTGTTGTTATGATATTTTTTGTAGCTATGTAATTAAAAGAATGACTTTGTAATTAACTTGCATTTAAAAAAATAATGTTAACAATTTGATATGAATTTTAAAATCTAAAATGTAGGAGCTAAATTTCATACAGAGACTAAATTTCTAATTTTTCGAGATGTACAAGAACTTATGGTACATTTTACCAAAAAAATCTATGGTACTTTTTGAAATCTAATCCCAATTAATTTAAGAAAAAAACAATTTTAATAGGCGAGTATTGTTATTTTTTAATAAAAAATTTATAATTTTTTTATTATAAAATTTTATGATTTCTAGTAATTTTAAAAGATCAATTGATTTTTTATTATTTGTTATTAGGCATTTTTAACATTTTAGCATCATTAATTTCAACATTTTCTAATTTATTTTCGATAAAAAAGTAAAGATAAAATTGAATAAATATGTAAAGGTTGAGAGCTAAAATTATTATTATACTATATGAACACCAAAACAAACATTTAATAGTGCAATTTCATTGGAGGGATTATTTTACACACTCATCAATATATAAACTAATTTATTCAAATTTCCAACGAGAAATAAAAAAGTATAGGAAATTTTGGGAGACGTCTATAAATTCATCCCACCATTACCACCTTTATAGCATAAAAAAAAGGAGGTAAAATTACTGTATCTATTTTCTTCCTTTTCTGGAACAATTCCTTTTTGCCAAAAAAAAAAAAGGTAGATAGTGTCTGGATAAAATGTTCATGTTAATGGAAAAAATGCTAGCAAGTCGGTTGAGGTTTGCTTTTTTGAGAGGAAAGAGAAAAATAAATAAATAGAGGCAAAAGAATTCATGTTTAAATTGAGTTTCTCAATACCGACATAAAATATGTAAAAACTCTGTGGGACTTGGCAACTTGTTGCTATGGGATTAATTAATGATTAACACATAATTAATGTAATGAATCCAAGGGTTGTTTGAAATCCACGTAAAACTCGATTTAATTTACAATTCGAATAATAAATTGATGTAAATATTTTTTTAGTTCTTGTCAATTTTAAAAATGAGCAAATTGGTTTCTCTCAACAAATATTAAAGAAAAAGAAAAATTCAAAATATTTATAAATTTTCAAGATTTATATTTTTTTAAAATTATAACAAATTTAAAAAAATTCTGAAAAATATTTAAAGAAAGTTAAAATTTTAAAAATTTTCTAAAATAATAATTTTTGGAACCTAAATAAGTTAATTAGTTATTTAAGTTTATCATACTAAAGTATTTTATTTTTTATTATTTTGCTTTGAAATTTTTTTCAAATATATATGGTTTTAAATTTATATGTTCTAGCATGAAATTAGTTATATTGTAACAAGATTTTAGTTTAACGTGTTCAAATTTTTAATTTAACTCGAACAATTTCACTCAATTCGACTTGACTCAAATTTTATTTCACTCGACTTGATTTGAAAAAAATTTCAAATTGAGTTAGGACGATAAAATAGGACTCGTCAACTCAAATAACTTAAGACCTTTTCACTCGATTCAATCGAACACTCACTTCTGATCCACATGATTGCTTTTAAGTAATAAATATTTTTATAAGATTAAAGAGAGAAAGAGAAAACTTAATTTTGGTATTAGGAATAAATTTAAAAGATATTATTGAATTAATTACAAAGTTGTTTCAAAATCAGGTCTCCATAAAGTCGGGATATTTGAAGATGGACGGGGAGCCTATTTTCAGGAATCCTATTGATTGGACGGGTGTATGGAAACTAAAATTACCACCTAGGTGCTGCATCAGAAGCTCCTAACCAACCATGAGCGAGTGAGCCAATGGTGGCTGTGCGCTGTGTGACAGTTCATCATGTTTTGCGCGACTGCTTATTTGCAGAAAAGGTAAGGAGAATGGTTATTCCGTCGCAGTTGTTACCATATTTCGTTTTAATGTTGATTTACCGAACTGGGTGTTTGCAATTCTGAATGGTGAATTTGATGACAATGATTGTAATGTTTTGAAGTATGCTGTCTTGTGTTGGATACTATGGAAGAATAGGAATTGTTTTATTTTTCAGCAAGCCTAGTATCAAGGAGTCCATGACAAAAGGTGACCTAATGAATGAAAGACAGGAAGAGGTTGTCAAATGGAGATATCTAGGACTGATAATTGGTCGGCAACTGAAGGTTTGAGAAAATATTTAGGTAGATGTTGTATCCTCAATGCTGATCATAGGCTATACTTTGAGGTTTTGAGGTTGTCATCAATTCTAAAATTGAATTTGATAGGTTGAAATTCTGTCCTCATGTCCAATTCTTCAGCGGAAGCAGCCATGATCCAAATAGTACAGAGAAATTGAAGTTTCGGTCATTTACAACAATCACAAGTCGTTGCAATAAATTTAGATGAAACTATTACTCCTACAAAAGCAATGATATAGCGTTTATGAATTTTTCAATTTTGATTTGTCTAGATTTGAATTAAAAGATACTCAAGTGTATGGTCAAAACACGTTTCTCTGTGACATGTTCCATGTGGTTAACACAACTCCTACCGTAAAACTCATAATACCAGAACCGTTCAATTTAAGGTGCTTGGAATCGATTTTAAGAAACCGCCAACTTCTTCTACAAAATACCCATTTATTTTTATTTACCTTTTAACTTTCTACTACTACAAATATTCTTTTATCATTATTGTACCCATGTGATTGGTAGTATTTGGTTGCGGCTTAATTATACCCTTCTTCCTTAAAATAATAATAACTTTTCATTTTCGTTAATTAATTTATATATATATATATATATATATAATTTGACCATTAAATTATTTAAAAGTTTTACATTAAGTTATTGAGTTGTTAAAATAGATGTTATATAGTTTTCTTTGTTTGCCATGTCTATACCAATCGAAAATTCATTTTCTCCTTTTGTTCTATAGTTTAGTTTTTTTTTCATAAAATAACTTTGCATATCACGAATCTGAAAACCAAAATTCAAACAGTTTTTCTCCGATCTCTGACATTGACCGCCATATCGATTTGGATCTAATGTATGTTATCCTATATGTCAATGTGTATTGATCTACCGTACCGATCATCGAATCGTCACTTAGAGCTTGCTAGTGGAACTTTTAAAAAAACTTAACAACCCAGTGACTCAAATAAAAACTTTTGAATAGTTTAATGACTTAATTAAAAACTTACAAATAGTTTAATGACTGAATTGTAACTTTTTATTTAGTTAAGTGACCAAAACAAATTTACTCATAGTTTAATGGCTACGTAAATAATAAAAAGATTTAAAAAGTAGTGATAATAATTATATTATAAAAATTCAAAAATTAGTAAAATAATTATTTAAGAAATTAAAAGTTGTAAAAATATTAAAAAATTGTTAGAAGAATATTTAAAAATTCAAAAAAATTTAATTTTTTAATGTATTAAAAATTATAAATATGAATAAATTATGATCGAATTCAAATATTAAAAAAACACATAATTTTTTATTAGAATTGTAAAAAAAAATTAAAAAGTATATGAAAGAAATACAATTCAAATATTAAAACTTTAAAAATTATTAACCTAAAAATAAAAAACGAAAATTTCTCATATAAATGCTAATAAGAAAAATAAATAAATAAAAAAACCCTTATTGTAAACTTCGTTTTTCATTTATATAGTTCACTGCTTAAGGGAAAAAAGCTCAATGGTTGAGTGCAAGCCAAGTTAAAATGATGTATATGTATAAATATAAAATATTCAAGAAATGGAAAAGCAAGAAAAGGAGAAAAAGGGAATAAAACTAAAACCATATAGATGAAAAACACGTGATCTATAGTGGTAGGGCACAAGACTTAATCATTTGGTTCTCAATTTGAGGCTCATAATGGGCTAAATTAATAGAGAATTTAGTTTATTTAATGCTTTTAAGCTGATTTTTTTTTTAATTTAAGAAAATAAGCTGTTTTCAGAAGAGGAAAAGTGAAAGCGAAAGCGCGGTCAATTGGACATATTTTCCCTTTCTTTTTCTCAAGATTAGTGTTTAGGGTTTTAATATTTTAGGATTTAAAATTATTTAAAAGGTTGAGGGTTTTCGAGTGAAACAGTAGAAGTTCATAGGTAGATTTAAGAGGTCAGGGATGTGATAACGTGCCTCAGAACACATACATTTCATATGTCATGGAGGGAAAGGACCATCACCTGAGAAACCCATCTTGGGCAAGTCAGGGTTCAGGGTGATATTGCCTGATAGGATCAAGGATCAAAGTCTAGGTGGAGGTCCCAATCGGCAATCGTGATGCAGTCATGGGTTTGAGTATAACCGGGGGCCAAGTGACAGTCATCATGCGATCAGGAGTTCAAGCTTTTTGGATACTCGCAAATGATGCCTTACATATACCATACATAAGATTGAGGCCATAATTATACAGAAAAATTTGGGGATTTCTGGTGTAATCAATGTAATTTTTTATAACACCCTATACCTGGCCTGGTCGCCAAGCCCAAATATGGAATGTCACACCACCATCTCATGTCATATACAACGAGTGAAAGTTCATTCTAAAAGAAACGCATTTCATATTATCATTCGTATAGGATTTAAGTCACTAATATTTGTTAGTTATCAAACTTACATGCTAACCATTCCTCAAATAGTCGTATAATAACACTTAAACGTGCATAAGGCCCCATTTAACAAAATTTCCAAAAATTGTCTGTAGGTATCGATACAGACACTTGGGTATCAATATTTTCCCTTGCTGGTTTTGATACCACTTGGAAAAACGATACCAAACTTGCATTCTGTTTCTTGACTAAAATCCCAAAGTCTCGAAAATTATCGATAATTGTCATGAAATATCGATATTTCGACCTCGAGTGTCGATACTCGAGTAAAGGTATCGATACAAAATCTCTAATATGACTTCCTTCACATTTCAAATCATAGAGGTATTGATTTTACAATACAAATATCGATACCCCTGCTCCAGACCTCAAAAATACAACACACATAATCAAATAATCCATTCCCATTTAGTTTCTAAACATCATGCATCATATATTTAGACAAATGATTATCCAACAACTAAATTTGTCAGTTCAAAACGTCAAAAACGTGTTCAAGCTAGAAACACCATGCCATCATCAATGTTTATAACCTAAGCATAATCATAACTCTTAAACCTTATAAAGAAAGACTATAACTAGCAAAATGTCTAGAAAATAACATGTCTATAAACAAGTCTATCACATTGCCTTTTCCCTGAAACGTAAGTAAATAAAGAACACCTACGGAATAACACAAAACTGGCTTAGATCACCTATCGGAAACCACACCACTCACACCAGCACACAACTAATCTGCAATGGGTAAAGAAGGGAGTGAGTGAGCTTAACAAGCTCAGTGAAAGATTAGAGTAACCACATCGCAAACATACCATCATGCATCCTCAAGACAACCATTTATAAGTACAATTACAATAGTCCTATATCTAGTGTCGTATAGTACCTAACCATGCTTTAACTATTGGTTCTTTTACATAACCTTTACATATTCATGCAAACATATATCATGTAACAGACATATTTAATCAAGCATATATCACAATTCTCTCAAATCACGTATAATGATAAATTGGCAATATAGCACATACTCCATTAAGCATACAACATGTTCCATACAGTTACATATAATATGATAGATTGACACTTGAGTTATGAAACATATAGTGAGCTCTATCATCATACATCAGATACACGAATTTCTAACACACCAAACATAGACTCATAGAGTCAAACATGTCCCAAAAGTGTAGCGTAAAGCTAATATTCTCCTTATTTCCCTTCACATGTCCCATTGAATGGAGCTTAGCTCACACTCCCTTATCCCTCCAACATATCCCAGGGCCTCAACGCCCAAAATTACTGTACATATAGGTGAGTACTCACAATCCTATGGCATGCCAACTATATCTAACTGTTTCATGATTACAAGGCCAAAATATCCGAAATCAAACACATAACACTTACCGATTATCCGTGCACTATTACTACATGTTAGTATCTTTTGCAATACACTACCACTGTCATAGAACATATATATCATGTATACATTTGCACCTTTCACAACAGTTACCATATCCACATATCACATATTTGAGCTTCTCATCACCATGCATAATTTCATAATCATATAAGCACCAAAACCACAAAACAAATATAGATACAAGAAAACTTACACTCAGAATTTAGAGTAGGGGTTTAGGCTACTCCTAAATTCCCAAATGACACATGACTCGTGTCTACGAGCAGTGATTCCAAACACTCACCACTTTGCTTTCGCCGAGAAGTCGAAAGCTCAAACTAGATCTTCCTTTAACTTGTAGAAGGCTCCAATGAATTCGAGGCTTTACACACAATAACCATACAAAAGTCACAATCAGATAGTAACTAAGGACTCACTTAAACCAACTAAAACATCAACCTATTCTAAGTTCTCATGTAACCAAAATGTAACATAACAAACTTAAAATGCTCATAACTCGGTCTACGCTTAATCTTTTAGCCTAAAACGAATTTTGTTCACCTACTTAGTCATCTACGCCTAATCTTCAACCTTTAAACCACTGAAAACTACCCAATTCATGCTATCAAAACTTTTTGACATTTTTTCGATGATTTTCACAAAATTCATTAAAATGTAAGAAATCATTAACGAAGCTTCAAGGTAAGTTTAGAAACCTTCTGATCATGACAAAATGAGTTGAAAAACACTTCGAAATGACATTTTTACTTAAAATCCTGAAATCCACCATTAATGTCCAATTTTTGATTTTTATTAAAAATTTGTGATTTAATGGCTAATACTTCAATTTTAAGGACTAGGTATCATGGAAAACTCATAAGAATTCGAAACATTACCTTTGATGGAAGATTAAACAAGTTCGATGCAAATTTGAAAAACCCACGTTTGGAGAATATCATGAAATCTATGGAGTTTTTGGTGTTTTTAAAGTGATTTTATGAGTGTTTAAGGGTTGGGTGTTGATAGAAATCAAAAGCTTATAGTTTGGAAATCAAAATCAAGTAGTTTAGTGTTAGGAGAATGAGGGACAACAACAAGAGAGGGGAGAGGATGAACTAACGTGAATCTGCTATTGGGGGAAAAAATTTTACAAATCAATCTTTAGGCCCAAATTGAAAGTCTTTTAAAACTTATTTTCAAAATTTGATTTAACAACTAAGCTGTCATAGTCGAATATCATTTCGATTTATCATTCTACTAAATTCTGAGCACTTTAAAGCTAAAATTTCTAAAATACCCTTAAAACTCCTATGCCTTATTTTGGGGTGTTACATTTTTCTCTATTTCCAAGCAACCAGTATTTTTAACCTTTCATTTTTATTGAAGACTGACACCGAAGTGGACACAAGAGGGCTCTAAAGTGGAGAGCGGAAGTTCCAACACAGTAGAGGTCAAACTTGGGTTGACGCGGCAGCAATTGTAGTTATTAATGGGTTGTTTTATAAAGACATCATTATCGACTTGAAAAGAGCATCACCTTTACTACACCGCAATAGCCGCCCCCCGCCTAAGAGTCCTTTTGCATCTATGACAGTGCCGACCTTTGTATAAGAAGAAAGGTTAAAGGTATCGACTACCTAGAAATGGAGAAAAAAATTATGACGATTATAGCAAAAAACCCCAAAGTTTTTCCAATGATTATGCCTTCAAACTTTTCTATGGTATTTATAGGGTAACATTTTCGAGTATCCAAAAAGTTTGAGCTCGTGGTTGTGTAACGACCGTCAACTGGTTCCCCTATTATACCCTGATCCATGACCATGTAATGGTCGTCACTTGAAACCTATACGTAAACTTCCATCCTTGATCGTACAAAGCAAAACCACCCCAGAACCTGAGTTTTCTAGGATAGGCTTCGGATATAATGGTCCCCATTCAACATAATATATGAAATGTGTAATGGCCTAAATTCAAGGTTATCGGAACAATGGTTTCGTAACCATAAATCCGATTTAAAGAGAAATTTATTTTAATATTTTTGCATGAATATTTATATGATAGGAAAATCGTATTAAAATATCGATAGAAAAATTTTACCGATTTAGTGGTTAGTTAGAAAAAGGAATTATTGAAGGAATTGGGTAAAAACAAGGTATCGAGACCTTGATCTCATAAAATTGAGTAGGAAATATTTTTATAAATATTTATAAAATGTTAGTAATGTGGTATTAAAATTTCGTTAGAAAATTTTAACGTTTGAGTATGTAATTAAATGAAAAGGACTAAATTGTAACAAATACAAAATTATGAAAAATGATTAAATAGTTTAAATGATAAAATAAAGAGTGCTTAAAAGGAAAATAGACCCAAGGTCTAATTGGGCTGGACGGCAAAGGTATGAAATCGGCAAGAAAATAAGGAGAAATAAGGGTAAAATGGGAAAATAACAAAATTTGCTAAATAAAACTAGGACTAATTAGGGATATCTAGAAATTTCTTCATTTTTCTTCACTCTCATCAGCAAAAAACGCCATAGGAGGGGTATCTAAGCTGGTATATCATAATTTTTGCACCAAGTAAGTGAATCCTTGCCTATTTCTTGTAATTTTGTGTTTTTAAAGACTTTTACAACTAGGTCCTATCATTAAATTCATTAGTCTTTGATTTCATGGATGAAATTGAAAGCCACCATGGTTGGTTTATGTAAGTTTATGATGAAATAGCATGAAATTTAAGCCTTAATTCGTTTAAGAGATGATTTTATTAGGTAATTTCAATAGAAATTGATTTTTGGGACCTAATTATGAAAGTGTTTGGAATTAAAGTCTATTACTGAAATTATGATTTCCAAAGGTTATAAAGTAGTTTAAAGTGATATAATAAAGTGTTAATTGAGAAAAATAAGCTCAATTGAGAGGTTAATTGAGCAGGGACGAAATTATCATTCATTGAAAGTTTAGGGGAAAAATGGTAATAACCAGCTTGCACTAAAATAGTTTTTGACAGCAGCAGTAGTCTAACTTTGAAAAATCACCATAAATTGTAGAAGTTGAATTAGAAGATGGAAAAAATATTAAATTAAAGCTTATTGAGTCTAGTTTCTTATGGAAGAAACGTTGTAAGCAATAGAATTGTAAATCATGAGATATAATAGGTTTTGTGAGACAAGGTCAGAATGAATTCGGGTTCCCCTGTTCTGACTTTGAAAAATCATAAAAAATTGAATAAAAATAATTATGGGGAGTGGTTTATATTCTTAGAATCCTTAGTGAGTCTATTTTTTTATGGTACAAATGAAAACATTATTTTAATTCTGTACAGTGAGATATCTGAGATTTTGTGAAGAGATAGCAGAACTGTCAAACAATGAAACAGGGGAAACTTTAACGAATAAACTGTACTAATTGGCTAAGCCAAAAATTATGAAAATTTTATGGTGTGAAGATATGTGAGTCTAGTTTCAAGGAAAATTAACGGTTCTTCATTTGGAGTTCTGTAGCTCGAAAAATAAATAATTTAGTGACTATGACTCAAGTAGACAGCTTTGAATGAACTATAAATAGTAATAGAATTATAATGAATGCTACATGTGAACATGAAATGTATTGAATTGATAATTAAATTTATTTATTTAGATCCGGAAAACTCAAACACAAAGCTAAATCGAGGAAAGGAAAAAGTTCCGGACTAGTAGATTTTGTATACAAACTAGAATCGAGGTAAGTTCGTGTAACTTGAATTATATTCTTAAATGCTTGAAATGTATGTTATTGATATGAATATGATTTGAATGTCCCTTGTATGAAATTTGATGAAACATTGATATATTTGATAAAAAGGGAAAGAAATCCCGGTTGAATGAAAGGAAAATTCGATGGATCTCTGAAAAGGAATTGACGGTAAAAAGGATCTAGCCCGGACGGGTGATCCTATCCTGATATAGCCCTCCCGAAGAATATGTGGAAAATGGATTTAGCCCGGACGGGTAATCCGAATTAGGGTCTGAATTTAGCCTGGACTGGTAATTCAGATCCAAACTCATTAGAGTAATTGTCGTTGCAGGGGATTTAGCCTGGACTGGTAATCCCGACAATACTCTATGAGTTTATATTACAGGGGATTTAGCCTGGACTGGTAATCCCGCTGTAAAGATGAGGTTCGCGGGAGTGTGCTCTCTGAAATGAAAATGTGCGCACATGAATATGAATTGACGGACCCGAATTTGTACACTAAAGTGTACCTCTGAAAATCCATCGAAATTCCGAGTAATTCAATGGGATAAATATAAAAAAAAATGGAAATTATGGTATTGATGAGCTCATCAATGATAGTATATATTATTGAATTATTGGACTGACTTGAATGTTGAGTTTGTAAATGTTAAGGTAATAATGTATTGAATGGATATATAAATGGTTATTACATTATATTGAAAATGTTAGGTAAGTATAATTCTTGTTACATGGGCTTACTAAGCACAAAGTGCTTACTCTGTTTCCTTTTCCCTATTTTGTAGTATTAAGAGCTCGGAGGTCGGATTCGGTGGGAGACACATCACACTATCAACCCCAAGATTTCGGTATATAAAGAAACTTTATTTTGGAAATCAATGGCATGTATAAGCTAAAAAAGTAGATGTTAATATGAAATGAATGTAAGGTCAGCCATTGGTATGGCTAACAAATTTCTAGTTTCAGTATGTAATGAGGTTATCTTATAAATTTGCATGGATCTATTTTGAAGGTATGTTGATTGGATTGGTTGATATGAATTAGTCTCGGTTTAAAAAAAATTTTGCAGGGAAGACTAGATTGTTTATAAAGGAGTTATATTGAGTAAAAAAAAAATATTGTAAGCTCCGGTAATACCTCGTTCCCTATTTCGATAATGAATACGGGTAGGAGGTGTTACATTTGTTGGTATCAGAGCTACGGTTTAGCCAGTTCTAGGACCGATGTAGCAAATACGGATTAGCTATACATGCCATTTAAATTATTATTGATAGTGTGATATCTCCTCACCGTTTAAATTGTATTTTTCTTATAGTAATGTCATCCGACCGAGTTCAATCTGAGGAAGCTGGAAGTCATGCTCCGGCTTCAGTACAAAGAGAAGAAACTAGTAGTAGAAGGCCCGGTACAGAGGGTCAAGGGGAGGAGGCAAAGATAGCCTTCTTTCAAATGATGAATGAATGGTTTACTCAATACATAAGAACTAACCCTGTAGTGCAGCAAACTCAAGCTCCCCCTCCTGCTCCTCCACCGGTTCCCGAGATCCCACAGACTACAGGTACTGAATCTGTTAGAAAAGGGAAAGCTCCGGTTGATAAAATTCGAAAATATGGGGCCGAAGAATTTCGAGCAGCAGTTGATGATGATCCTGAGCGGGCTGAATTTTGGTTAGAGAATACTACTCGGGTTTTGGAGGATTTATCTTGTACACCAGAAGAATGTCTGAAATGTGCCGTTTCACTACTAAAAGACACAGCTTACCATTGGTGGAATACTAAAGCTTCAGTTGTTCCGAAAGAAGAAATTACATGGGAGTTCTTTCAAAACGAATTTAAAAATAAATATATCAGCCAGAGGTTCCTTGATCAGAAAAGAAAAGAATTTCTTGAGCTGAAACAGGGTAATAGATCGGTATCTGAGTATGAAAGGGAATTTGTTCGGTTGAGTAAATATGCTCGAGAATGGGTCCAGTCAGAAGCTGAAATGTGTAAAAGATTCGAAGAAGGGTTGAATGAAGACATTAAGCTATTGATCGGAATTCTTGAAATTCGAGAGTTTGCTATATTGGCAGAGCGAGCTTATAAAGCAGAAGAATTGAGCAAAGAAAAGAAACAGGCTGAGAAGGAAGCTCGAATTTCTAGTAAAAGACCAATGGGAAAATCTCAGTTTTCTACTCCAAAGAAATTGCAGAAGTACCTGGATCGTTCTACCTCGGTCACTGGGTATTCATGCAGAGAACGAGGTTCTCAACACATTAATCCAAGACCTTCCACTCCATCAGTGACCAGTGTTGGCAGTGTTGGTACCCCTAAGCTGAGATGCCAGTATTGTAATAAAGCTCATTTTGGTGAATGCCGATTTAAGAGCGGGGCTTGTTACCGATGTGGTTCTTTTGACCATTTCCTCAGAGATTGTCCAGAAAGAGGTGAAAAAGAAGTGGAACAGATATCTAAACCGAGTAATCCAGTTTCAAGGGGTAGACCATCTCGACCATCCGGTAATGTTAGTGGTAGCCGAGGAGCTGCAAAAGACACTGTAGGCAGGCCTGAGACACGAGCACCTGCTAGGACATATGCCATTCGTGCCAGAGAAGATGCCTCAGCACCCGATGTTATTACTGGTACATTTTCTTTACTTGACACTGATATTACTGCATTAATTGATCCCGGTTCTACGCATTCATATATATGTATAAAGCTTGCATGTGTTAAAGATTTATCTATTGAACCTACTGAATTTGTGGTTAAAGTATCGAACCCCCTGGGCCAATCTGTTTTGGTGGATAAAATTTGTAAAAATTGTCCACTGATAGTAAGAGGTTATTGTTTCCTGGCTGATTTGATGTTACTGCCATTTGATGAGTTTGATGTGATATTGGGTATGGATTGGTTAACTCAGCATGATGCAGTAGTAAATTGTAAACAGAAATATATTGTGTTGAAGTGTCAGAATGGCGAATTACTCCGGGTTAAATCTGATCAGACAGAGGGATTATCTGATGTGATTTCAGTTATTGCTGCTCAGAGGTATGTTAAAAAGGGGTATGATGCTTTTCTTGCTTATGTACTCGATACCAAGGTATCTGAGTCAAAGATACAGGCAGTGCCAGTGGTATGCGAATTTTTTGATGTGTTTCCAGAGGAGTTACCCGGGTTGCCACCAGAAAGGGAAGTGGAATTCTCTATAGATTTGATTCCGGGAACTACTCCGATTTCCATAGCTCCATACCGGATGGCTCCTACAGAATTAAAAGAATTAAAGATACAGTTACAGGAACTTGTTGATAGAGGTTTTGTTAGACCGAGTCATTCACCTTGGGGTGCTCCGGTTCTGTTTGTGAAAAAGAAAGACGGGTCTTTGAGATTGTGTATCGACTATCGGCAGCTCAATAAGGTAACTATAAAGAATAAGTACCCGTTGCCCCGGATTGATGATCTATTTGATCAGCTGAAAGGTGCCACAGTATTCTCAAAGATTGATCTCCGATCGGGCTATTACCAGCTACGGGTAAAGGAGCCAGATGTACCGAAAACAGCTTTCAGAACCAGGTATGGGCATTATGAGTTTCTGGTTATGCCTTTTGGGCTGACTAATGCACCTGCAGTATTTATGGATCTGATGAATCGGATATTCAGACCGTACTTAGATAGGTTTGTTGTAGTTTTCATTGATGATATTCTAGTCTATTCTCGAGATGAAAATGAGCATGCAGAACATTTGAGAATAGTGTTGCAAATCCTACGTGAGAAGAAGCTTTATGCTAAATTCAGTAAATGTGAATTTTGGCTCCGAGAAGTGGGTTTCCTTGGACATGTTGTATCAGCCGAAGGCATCAGGGTAGACCCGAATAAAATTTCAGCTATTATTAATTGGAGTCCACCGAAGAATATATCTGAAGTTAGAAGTTTCTTGGGTTTAGCTGGTTATTATCGGAGATTTGTACAGGGGTTCTCTATGATAGCTTCTCCGATGACCCGTTTGTTGCAGAAAGATGTTAAATTCGAGTGGACTGATGAATGCCAGCAGAGTTTTGATCGATTGAAAGATTTATTGACGAAAGCACCTGTGTTGGTACAACCTGAACCAGGTAAGGAATTTGTTATTTATAGTGATGCTTCATTAAATGGTTTAGGTTGTGTCTTGATGCAAGAAGGTAAAGTAATAGCCTATGCTTCAAGACAACTTAAGCCACATGAAAGAAATTACCCGGTACATGATCTCGAGTTAGCTGCTATTGTATTTGCATTGAAGATATGGCGGCATTACTTGTACGGTGAGAAATGTCATATTTATACAGATCATAAAAGCTTGAAATATTTGATGACACAGAAAGATTTGAATTTGAGACAGCGCAGGTGGCTTGAATTGATAAAGGACTATGATTTGATTATTGATTACCATCCGGGTAAGACTAATGTTGTTGCGGATGCTTTAAGCCGAAAATCTCTGTTTACTTTGCGAGCTATGAATGCTCAATTGTCTTTGGTTGATGATGGTTCAGTCATAGCTGAGTTGAGAGCTAAACCGACATTTCTACAGCAAATATGTGAAGCTCAGAAGAATGATGAAAAGTTGCAGGTTAAACGGGCACAATGTGAGTCAGGTACTGATTCTGAATTTCAAGTGGGGATTGATGGTTGTTTATTATTCAGAGATAGGGTATGTGTACCCAAGAATTCAGAGCTCATACAGAAGATTTTACACGAGGCTCATAGTGGTATTATGTCTGTACATCCGGGAAGTAATAAAATGTATAATGATTTGAAGAAGACGTACTGGTGGCCAGGTATGAAACGTGATATTTCTGAGTTTGTATCAAGATGTTTAATATGTCAGCAAGTTAAAGCTGAACATCAGGTACCTTCGGGGTTACTTCAGCCAATTACTATACCGGAATGGAAATGGGAAAGAATCACTATGGATTTTGTATCGGAGTTACCGTTGTCTCCGAGGAAAAAAGATGCTATTTGGGTGATTGTTGATCGATTGACAAAGTCAGCGCACTTTATTCCGGTATGTATGGATTATTCTTTAGATAAACTGGCTGAACTGTACATATCTGAGATTATCAGGCTACATGGAGTGCCTGTCTCCATTATATCAGATAGAGATCCTCGGTTTACGTCTCGTTTCTGGGACAAATTACAAGAAGCCTTGGGTACTCAGTTGTATTTCAGCACTGCATTTCATCCTCAGACAGATGGCCAATCTGAGCGTGTAATTCAGGTATTGGAAGATATGCTCCGATGTTGTATACTAGAGTTTGATGGTAATTGGGAGAGATATCTACCTTTGATTGAATTTGCTTACAATAACAGTTATCAGTCCAGTATTAAAATGGCTCCGTATGAAGCTTTGTATGGTAGAAAATGTAGAACACCATTATATTGGACAGAGCTCAGTGAAAAGAAGATACATGGGGTTGATTTAATCCGAGAAACAGAAGAAAAAGTAAAGGTTATTCGGGATAGTTTAAAAGCAGCTTCCGATCGCCAAAAATCATATGCCGATCTTAGACGAAAAGAGATTGAATTTCAGGTCGGTGACAAGGTATTCCTGAAAGTGTCTCCTTGGAAGAAAGTTCTCCGGTTTGGTCGAAAGGGTAAATTGAGTCCAAGATTTATCGGGCCATATGAAATTATAGAAAGAATTGGACCGGTCGCTTATCGATTGGCATTACCACCGGAACTTGATAGAATTCATAATGTTTTTCATGTATCTATGCTACGACGATATCGGTCAGATCCTTCACATGTTATTTCTCCGACAGAAGTGGAGATTCAACCGGATATGACTTACAGTGAAGAACCGGTCAAGATATTGGCACGGGAAACAAAGGAGCTTAGAAATAAAAAGATAAATTTAGTGAAAGTATTATGGCAAAAGCATGGGATTGAGGAAGCGACATGGGAACCGGAGGAGACAATGAAGAAACAATATCCAAACCTCTTTACTGGTAAGATTTTCGAGGACGAAAATCCTTAAAAGGGGGGGAGAGTTGTAATGGCCTAAATTCAAGGTTATCGGAACAATGGTTTCGTAACCATAAATCCGATTTAAAGAGAAATTTATTTTAATATTTTTGCATGAATATTTATATGATAGGAAAATCGTATTAAAATATCGATAGAAAAATTTTACCGATTTAGTGGTTAGTTAGAAAAAGGAATTATTGAAGGAATTGGGTAAAAACAAGGTATCGAGACCTTGATCTCATAAAATTGAGTAGGAAATATTTTTATAAATATTTATAAAATGTTAGTAATGTGGTATTAAAATTTCGTTAGAAAATTTTAACGTTTGAGTATGTAATTAAATGAAAAGGACTAAATTGTAACAAATACAAAATTATGAAAAATGATTAAATAGTTTAAATGATAAAATAAAGAGTGCTTAAAAGGAAAATAGACCCAAGGTCTAATTGGGCTGGACGGCAAAGGTATGAAATCAGCAAGAAAATAAGGAGAAATAAGGGTAAAATGGGAAAATAACAAAATTTGCTAAATAAAACTAGGACTAATAGGGATATCTAGAAATTCTTCATTTTTCTTCACTCTCATCAGCAAAAAACGCCATAGGAGGGGTATCTAAGCTGGTATATCATAATTTTTGCACCAAGTAAGTGAATCCTTGCCTATTTCTTGTAATTTTGTGTTTTTAAAGACTTTTACAACTAGGTCCTATCATTAAATTCATTAGTCTTTGATTTCATGGATGAAATTGAAAGCCACCATGGTTGGTTTATGTAAGTTTATGATGAAATAGCATGAAATTTAAGCCTTAATTCGTTTAAGAGATGATTTTATTAGGTAATTTCAATAGAAATTGATTTTTGGGACCTAATTATGAAAGTGTTTGGAATTAAAGTCTATTACTGAAATTATGATTTCCAAAGGTTATAAAGTAGTTTAAAGTGATATAATAAAGTGTTAATTGAGAAAAATAAGCTCAATTGAGAGGTTAATTGAGCAGGGACGAAATTATCATTCATTGAAAGTTTAGGGGAAAAATGGTAATAACCAGCTTGCACTAAAACAGTTTTTGACAGCAGCAGTAGTCTAACTTTGAAAAATCACCATAAATTGTAGAAGTTGAATTAGAAGATGGAAAAATATTAAGTTAAAGCTTATTGAGTCTAGTTTCTTATGGAAGAAACGTTGTAAGCAATAGAATTGTAAATCATGAGATATAATAGGTTTTGTGAGACAAGGTCAGAATGAATTCGGGTTCCCCTGTTCTGACTTTGAAAAATCATAAAAAATTGAATAAAAATAATTATGGGGAGTGGTTTATATTCTTAGAATCCTTAGTGAGTCTATTTTTTTATGGTACAAATGAAAACATTATTTTAATTCTGTACAGTGAGATATCTGAGATTTTGTGAAGAGATAGCAGAACTGTCAAACAATGAAACAGGGGAAACTTTAACGAATAAACTGTACTAATTGGCTAAGCCAAAAATTATGAAAATTTTATGGTGTGAAGATATGTGAGTCTAGTTTCAAGAAAAATTAACGGTTCTTCATTTGGAGTTCTGTAGCTCGAAAAATAAATAATTTAGTGACTATGACTCAAGTAGACAGCTTTGAATGAACTATAAATAGTAATAGAATTATAATGAATGCTACATGTGAACATGAAATGTATTGAATTGATAATTAAATTTATTTATTTAGATCCGGAAAACTCAAACACAAAGCTAAATCGAGGAAAGGAAAAAGTTCCGGACTAGTAGATTTTGTATACAAACTAGAATCGAGGTAAGTTCGTGTAACTTGAATTATATTCTTAAATGCTTGAAATGTATGTTATTGATATGAATATGATTTGAATGTCCCTTGTATGAAATTTGATGAAACATTGATATATTTGATAAAAAGGGAAAGAAATCCCGGTTGAATGAAAGGAAAATTCGATGGATCTCTGAAAAGGAATTGACGGTAAAAAGGATCTAGCCCGGACGGGTGATCCTATCCTGATATAGCCCTCCCGAAGAATATGTGGAAAATGGATTTAGCCCGGACGGGTAATCCGAATTAGGGTCTGAATTTAGCCTGGACTGGTAATTCAGATCCAAACTCATTAGAGTAATTGTCGTTGCAGGGGATTTAGCCTGGACTGGTAATCCCGACAATACTCTATGAGTTTATATTACAGGGGATTTAGCCTGGACTGGTAATCCCGCTGTAAAGATGAGGTTCGCGGGAGTGTGCTCTCTGAAATGAAAATGTGCGCACATGAATATGAATTGACGGACCCGAATTTGTACACTAAAGTGTACCTCTGAAAATCTATCGAAATTCCGAGTAATTCAATGGGATAAATATAAAAAAAAAATGGAAATTATGGTATTGATGAGCTCATCAATGATAGTATATATTATTGAATTATTGGACTGACTTGAATGTTGAGTTTGTAAATGTTAAGGTAATAATGTATTGAATGGATATATAAATGGTTATTACATTATATTGAAAATGTTAGGTAAGTATAATTCTTGTTACATGGGCTTACTAAGCACAAAGTGCTTACTCTGTTTCCTTTTCCCTATTTTGTAGTATTAAGAGCTCGGAGGTCGGATTCGGTGGGAGACACATCACACTATCAACCCCAAGATTTCGATATATAAAGAAACTTTATTTTGGAAATCAATGGCATGTATAAGCTAAAAAAGTAGATGTTAATATGAAATGAATGTAAGGTCAGCCATTGGTATGGCTAACAAATTTCTAGTTTCAGTATGTAATGAGGTTATCTTATAAATTTGCATGGATCTATTTTGAAGGTATGTTGATTGGATTGGTTGATATGAATTAGTCTCGGTTTAAAAAAAATTTTGCAGGGAAGACTAGATTGTTTATAAAGGAGTTATATTGAGTAAAAAAAAAATATTGTAAGCTCCGGTAATACCTCGTTCCCTATTTCGATAATGAATACGGGTAGGAGGTGTTACAAAATGTGTGTGGCTCGAAGCAATATCGCATCACCGATGACTCAAGAATACCTCGAACATTAAGAAAATATTTTTAGCAACCAGAATTCTTGACACCCACAAATGTTTTATAGAGGAAGGATGGAGAGGCTAGGGGAGAAGATGTTTGAGGGACGATGAAGCTTGGTGTATGAGACCCCTTTTATAAATGTAGATAAGGGTTGGTTTGCAAAGTAAAAATTTCCTTTCGTTGAAAACACACTGCAAGAGTCAATGAATATATTAGAAACGTGGTTAAAGTGGCTGAAAAATACGAATTGTCAACAGGAAAGCTCCCCACTCGGGTGTGCTTTCTCTAACATTTTTATTTTCTACTAAGCATTAAAGTAACTTTGCAGAGTACCTAGGGAGCACATTATGAGGCGCAGAATACCTGGGAGCATGAATGGGATGAAATTATATGACTTTTGAACGCGTTTTGAATATTTTGATGCTTTTACGTTAGAACCTCGATTTTTAAGTCATGGAGCACGCTAGGCCCGACCATGACATGTTAGGGGCATCCTATCGTGTAAACCTACCAGCAGGGACTTGCGATTGTGGGAGATTCCAAGCACTTCGGTTCCCATGTGCACATGCAATTGCCGCATGTGGGAACGTACGGATTGGGTACGCACCTTGCATCAATGACGTCTACCGACTAGAACACATTCACAGTGTGTGGAGTCATGGATTCCCACCCATCCTAGATAAGAGTATGCAACCGCTAGTGTCCAGCACGTCGTACAAGTTGGCACCAAACAAGGACCTGCGTCGAGTCCCGAAAGGTCGTCCAAATTCCACCCAGATAAGGAGCAATATTAATATTCGAGAGAGGGACAATCAACAAAAATTATACGGGTACTGTAGAAACCAAGAGCATATGAAGGCAACATGTTCTCTCTATAGGGTTATATTGGGGCCTAAGCATCGATAGCATTATTTTCTTCCAAATAATATATTCATTACAATGCTTCTATTATTCATGTGTTCCAAATTTGTTATTTCTTGTTAACTTATGCATAACTCACATTAGACAGTAATGAAATAAAAGATATGATGTTCGAATGAAAAACCTCAGTTTATTTATTTATGTCACATATATATTTCCATCGTACTATTTAGAAAAAAAATACATCAAGCGTGTCGTCAGGGAGACTGTGTACCGCAAGGCGGTGGGAGACGGTCACGTGGAGAATTTTTGCGTACAACCGGAGGTGCGGGCCTATAGACTTCATTGTTAGCGTCATCATTGCCTCCAACCCCACCTAGCACATCCCCTTAGGCTTCGTCTTCAGCTTCACCAGCATCATCATTGTCTTTCTTGGTCGACTGTTGTGTCGTTCTAGGCTCCTATCTTGTATCCTCCACTCCCGCAACCAATGGTTACATCGATGAGCCACCCTGATAAAACAATGATGTGGGTGGTGTTTGTGTCACTATCAGCGTGTAACCATAAGGTGCCCCAAATTCTGGGTACATTGATATTATCTCAGGCATCGAAACTGGCATCAACTACTGCATGGGCATCCGTATCGGTGTCATCATTGATGGCGGTGCATGCCCCAACATTTGGCCTGACATTTGGGTCTGCATCGGTATCAGTATGGGGGTGAAGAATACGAGGGATGTCGGTGCCCTGACATATGTACCTACAAAAATAGAAGAATCGACCACTTGAGGTGGTGGTGCGTAGGGCAGTGCTTGTGAAAAAACGGGGTTAGTGAAATAAAAAGGAATATGTAACACCACTAACCCATATCCGTTGCCAGATTAGGGTTACGAAGCATTATTAATCAAATCACAACATACAACCTAATTTATGTATCCATTCTCAAACACCATTCAATCATAATCACATTGTTCCTTATAACGGCCTACGAGGCCTTAAACATGCTTTAGAAGTGGTTCGGGACTAAACCGATAACTTAAGAAAATTCTCAAAAACTTAGAATTTTTTTTAAACATACCAGGGTCACACACCCGTGTGAACTGGCCGTGTGCCTCACATGGCTCCAGACACGCCTGTGTCTCAGGTCGTGTGAAAACAGGGTATACATACTGACTTGGGTCACACGACTGACCACATGCCTGTGTGTCTAGCCCATGTGCCATTTGAAATGGCCACACACGCCCGTGTGCCAGACCGTGTGTGTAACACCCCTTACCCGTATCCAACGTCAGAACCGGGTACGAGGTATTACCGTACTTAACTTACTCAAACATACAATCTCATTCCTACTTAAAACTTCTCATTCGAAACTATAACGTCCCTCTTATAGGTCTACTAGACTTTAAACATACATACGGAATAGTTCGGGACTAAATTGGAAACTTTTGATCACTTAGAAAATTTTTACACAAAACAGGGCCACATGCCCTTGTGATGAGGGACACGTCTGTTTGGGCAGGCCGTGTGGTCACACACACCCATGTCCCTAGTCCATGTGGATTTTATTTTTCATTTCAAACCTACAGGGGTTTTCACACGGCCAGACACACGTCTGTGTCATCACCCGTGTGTGAAAACCTTGACATTCTGTTTATGACGACAACATCCCATTTAGGCCACACGGCCAAGGCACATGCCCGTGTCCATAGACCGTGTGGCGAATTAAATTCCTAAATTCAGGTGCAGACTTCACACGGCCCGGGCACATGCCCGTGTCTTAGGCCGTGTCTCCCACACGGTTGAGACACACGGTCGTGTCTCAACTCGTGTATTTACTACTAGGCATACTGATTTACCAACTTAGCATTCAGGGGTACACACGGCCTACCAACACGCCCATGGGGCTGACCGTGTGTCACACACGGCCTAGACACACGCCCGTGTGTCTACTCGTGTGGACAATTGTAAGGCTATCTACCAAGCCAAGTGCCACCCTGAAATACAACTACACTTATACCATTTTATTTTAACACTCTACATTATCATAAGGCACTCTTAATGCCCAAATCAAGACATCCATACATAGGTTTACACTACATTCATCATGCATATTCTTTACTCAATTATCATCCCAAACACACAAGCATGTACTTCACGAACTTCTTCACCATTAAATATATATAATTTATCAAGTATTGGCCAATTTCTAACAACCATTTACAAAATAAATTGAATAACATTAATAGCCAGACTTTGGCTAACCAATATGACATATCACCAAAAATAACCAAGTTCCTATACATGCCATACTCAAAATTTATCAAACTATGCTATACCAAATAGAAGTTGATAGTGTGATTCCGAACTCCGACGTCCTACGATCCCCGAGTTAACTTGGCGATGCTACAAGGAAAAGGGAAATGAGAGAGGTAAGCATGAAGCTTAGTAAGTTTGCATGAAATAAATAGCAACATAAAGGCCCATAATGTCGTCCATCTATTGCATTGAATAAAAATACAAAGTCTCAAGCACATTGCCATAACTTACTCATGCTTACTCTTACCAATTACATGTCATGTCACATATCGTAAACATTTCTCGTGAATTACTCACATGTACCTGTATCACTTCATCACATGGCTTTAGCACTAATTTCATCTCTATTAAAAGCTTGACTATTTATCCTGATAAATCACTTGGAATACCCGAGGATACACAATCATCACCATACACATAAACACGATACCAAAACCATATCCCATATATGGTCTTACATGGGATCACATCTCAATGCCGATGCCATATCTCAGATATGGTCTTATACGGGATCTCATATCGATGTTGATGCCATATCCCAGATATGGTCTTACACGATTTCCATATTCGATGCTGATGCCATATCCCAGATATGGTCTTATACGAGATCTCAATCCGATGCCGAGGCCATGTCCCAGACATGGTCTTATACAGGGACCTTACCAATCTCATGTCTTGATGATGATACCTTCTCACTTCTTAAAGTTCAACCAGGACTTCAACATCATCAATTTTCATCATTTTCTCGTTTAACATCATTACTCAATTTCATAGAAATAATATACATATTCACGACTATCAAGCATTTTAAAACTTAATAGCATGATGTTGAATTTATCACACACAAACTTACCTCGATTCCAAAATAGGCAAATTTGCCGATCTAGTCCGAAACCTTTCCTTTTCCTCGGTCAAAGTTAATTCCTCATTCTTATTGATCTATAATAACAAATTCACTTATTTAATTACCACATGAATCAATACATTTCAATAATCATATTTTGGTAAAATTACCATTTTGCCTTAGACTTTCACAAAATTATGATTTTACCCCCAGGCTCGTATATCGATTTTCATCAAATTTCCTTATTAATTAAGCCTAGTCGAATACATTTTAAGCTTATAGCAACTCCAAATTCTCATTATTTCTCACATTTAACACCTATTTTATAACCTTTGCAAAATGGTCATTTTAGGTGTTTTCATGGAAACACCTTTCACAAAAGTTGTTTATTTAACAACTAAGATTCATTTTCTTCCATAAAATTTCAGAAATTAACATGAAATCTCACATGGAAAAACCCTAAGCTCTTAACCATTTTGCAAAATAGTCCCCTCATTAGCTAGATCATGATACAAGGGTCCTAAAAGTACAAAAAATAATCAAGAAAAATCACCAAAATCACTTACTTGCAAAGAGGACAAGTTGCTAACAACTTTAAGCTTTCAAACCCCTATTTTGCTGGTATTTTCAATGGAGAGGAAAGATGATATCTTTCTTTTCTTTATTTTATTTTAAATCTAGACAATTTATCACCTAATCCACCAACTTGACCAATTTTGACATCTTTTTGTCCCCTATGGCCGGTCAACCATACTAGAGGGTTAATTGCACTTTAAGGACCTCCGATTAATATTCTATAGCTAATAGACACCTTTAGTTTGTAAAATAGAACTTTCTCACTTTATGCGATTTAGTCCTTTTTCGCAATTAAGCATGCAACCGTTAAATTAATGCACCAAAATTTTCATACACTAATATAATCATGCTAATTCACATACACAATTATAAAAATAATTTTCTCCGACCTCGAATTAGTGGTTCCGAAACCACTATTTCGGCTAGCCCCTAAATCGGGCTATTACAGTGTGTTAAGCCGTGCCAATCCTGTAGGGTATACTAACTTATGCAACACGGCCAAGTCGCATGCCTGTGTGCTAAGCCATGTACCATTTAGGGAGGTATACTGACTTGTGACACACTACCGATCACACGCCCGTGTGTGAGACCGTGTAGAGCATACTGACTTCAATTCAATTTCAACACCATGGGACACATGCCGTGTATCATGACCGTGTGTTGCACACGGCTGAGACACACGCTTGTGTGGAAAAGAATAGGCCATTTGCAAGGCCAATTTGCCACCCTTTTTCATGCTGACCTAAACATCCAAAATAATACCATATCAACACATTTATAGGCAACCAAAACATGATATTTCATATACAAATCATGCCATTTAAAATCCATCCATTTTACTACTCAAATCATAATCCAAAACATACTAAAACAATATGCCATTACCAATAATTTCACCTACCTTCTCTATGTATTTTTCTCATCATCTTATCAACTAATTTATGTCATAAAACATACCAAATCATCATCTTAAAATCAAGCCACAACATGCCATTTCATCTTCAACCATACAAAACATGCCAAAACATACGGCCATATATACATCACATAGCACTTACCAAATTCATAAATTTAGCCAACTCAAATGGCCAAATACACGTCCACATTTACATCATTTATGAGCCAAATCTCATGGTTAATATCATAACTCAGAACATAACATCTTAATACTAGCCTATACATGCCATATACCATATACCATATTTACATAGCATCAAAAGTACCAACAACTTATTCGATAGTGTGACGATGTTCCTGATGATCCCCAGTCCGAGCTAGCTTCGATTATCTATAAAATAGAGAAAGAACACACAAAGTAAGCTTTAAAAGCTTAGTAAGCCATATACAAATAAAACTACCACATGAATAAATATCATTTTCATTAATAGACAAATCATGAATAAGCATATAAAAGCTCACAAACCTTTCCCATTGAACACATATTCAAATTCATAAGAGAATTCATCAAATACTTCACTTTTCAATACTCGTATGAATCTTGTATGTACCTGAGTCACTTAACTCATTCACACATTCTTTCTTGACTTGACTTTGCCCGTTGAACCATTCAGAATTGTTAAGGATACTTGGAAATCACATATAACTCGTATAATGCCATATCCCGGATATGGTCTTACATGTTATCATATATCGATGCTACTGTCCCAGATAGGGTCTTATACGAAATCATATAACGATGCCAATGTCCCAGACATGGTCTTACATGTAATCACATCTCGAAAATCCTAATGTCATGACATTTGTATCCTACACTATTCTTAAGGTTCGTACGGGGACTTTCAAATATTGTAACCCTGTTGATTCTTGCTCGTATTTGATCATTCAACATTCATAACAGTTCAATGACAATTAAACATATATAATTCAATTTAAAGACATTTATTTGCATTTGAACTTACCTAGTATTCGAAATAAACGGACTGGATCGACTATTCGATAACCTTTGATTTTCCCCATCTAAATCTGATTTCTTTCGTTCTTGATCTATATACATTTAAAATTAACTCATTTATTCATCAAATCACTCAATTCAGTTCACAAACACATATTTGGGCCTTTTTACATTTTAGCCCCTAAAGTTCCATACTTTTACAATTTAGTCTCTATTTCATAAATACACAAAATTCACACAATTTAATTCCAATACATGCTAGCCGAATTTTCCTAAAGTACATATCAGCTCATATTTATCATTTATTCACACATTTAACCATATTTTCACATTTTCACAAATAAATCCCTATTTGACATTTTTGTTAAAAATCACTTTACAAAACTTGTGTAACTATCAACAAATATTCATTTTTCATCACAAAACATTCAAAAGCTTAACTATTCATCAATGGCACTTCACAAAATCATTAACAAACTCGAAAATTAGGGCATGGGCTAGCTAGTACTTGATGCAACGATTTCAAAAACGTAAAAATCATAAAAAAATCGAGCAAAGAACATACCTTAATTAAGAACAATAAGAGTCGAACCCTAAAATACTTCAAAGCTTACTTTTTTCTTCCTTAATTCGGTTGAAGAAGATGGAAATGATGAATTAAAATAGTTTTGTTTTATTTAATATAATGTAATTCACTAATTACCATTTTATCCTTTAGTTAAAACATTATAAATCACATAATTCAAGGCCATTTATGTCCATCTCCACTATCAATGGTTTATTAACATTATAAAGACCTCCACAATTAAATTTCATAGCTAAATAGTGCCTTTAACAAATAGAATGCAACTTTTACATTTTTCGCGATTCAGTCCTTTTATCAAAGTAAGCATTCAAATACTAAAATTATTTTATGAAACTTTCACACATATATAATCACATGCTATAAACACCAAAAATAATATTAAATTAATTTTTTGACCTCAAATTTGTGGTTTCGAAACCACTATTCTGACTTAGCTAAAACCAGGCTGTTACAAAATAAGTGAAGTGAATTGACCCGGATATTGCGTAAACATAGGCGGCACTTCTTCTGTCGGAGCCTATGATGAACCCATCGTGTGACCGCATCCCCTCCTATGCTACTGCTGTGGCGGTTGTGGTTGCCTCTTCTGCTGAATTTGCCTACTCCTCGCCTCCAACAATAGCAGATACGGCTTGCTAGCGACTCTGAACCACGTCAAGTAATTGATATCTACCGTTGCGTCTACTATGAAAAATGGTTTGTGGATGGGTAAGAATTTTATCCTACGATCTAAACCTGGATGTGCTCCTTGTTCTTCTCTTCCTAGTCCTTGTTGTTCTTCTTCCACATGTCCATCTTGTACAACTCATTCATGTCTCACAGTGGCAGCGAAATTCGTTGCCTCCACCCAAACTATCGCAACACCTAGTCCGATTTGTGCATTTCCACCGGTACGTACACTATCAATGACACCTTCGTGTCCCACATCTCCTGATTGGCAAACACTTCCGACAAGATGCAAAGTATGACTTCGGTGTCGGTGTACGACATCTATTTAAATTGAAAAGTGGAATTGTAAATATTGTTATGTACAATTTTTTATGAATCATTGCACAATTAATATAGGTTTGAAAGAATAAGTAACTAATCTCAGCTTCGAAGTGTTGATCTAACAGCAACCTAAAATCTTCTAGCTCCTCAGGCGATCCCAGGTAACTCGACCCATGGTTCCACCTATACAAGTGATATATTAGTTAAAACATATAATAAATAAAAATATTTAATGTGCAAACTATGTATTTATTAATAAATGATGTTTACCTTGTCACCAACGGGAACATGTATGGGCCAGTTACCTTGGGACGTAGAAATGGTAGTCGCCACTAAGCCTACAAATACAGCAGGAGAAGGCAACCATTGATCAACATCATATTCTGTACCGTGGCCCGACACTACTCTCGGTATAACGTGGACAAGACGGTAGATCCCCAACTTAATTTTCGGCGTTTATTGAAGTCCACTAGATGTAGTAGCCACCTTATGTGCACCAAAATTTTTAAATTTATCGGGCATTAAAATGCCCTCGATTAACCTCATGATGAAGTCGGGTGTATTGTTCTATGACCTCCTTCGTTGGGTCTTCTGGAAGCTCATTGAAATTATCCTCCAACCAGTTGATTGATATCCGAACACCATCAAACTTTTTCGGGACCTTCCCCAATATTTCTTTACAGAGGCCCACTTTAACAAGAACGATTGCTAATCTTGTGAAGACTAGCTTATCTATCGGCAGACTGAGTTGTAATAATATGTCCTCGAGTGTGATTGTATAGTCACCGAGTGAAAGGTGAAAAGTGTGTGTTTCGGGCCTCCATCTTTCCACCAATGCATTGATTAGTGTAGGATCGAGTTTGCAGCCCCCGAGCATGAGAGACATATGCAAGAATCCAACCTATTGCAAGTAGCCACAAATTTGAGGGTTCGAAGGTTTTCTCATATTATGTATGAACCCCTCCAAAACACGATCATCTGCCTATTTGTAACACAAAAATTATTTCAAATTAAAAAAAATTAAATTTAACATAATTGAAAATAACGAAATTTAAAATTTCGTCTTACCATTGCTGCTTGGGCAGCTAAAATATGCTTTTCATTGAAACGAATTAGAGAGGCAACCATTCATGAAAAATTAATCCAAACGAATAAAATACGAGATAATTAAAAAAATAATATTTTTAGGGTGAGAATATTGATAAATTTAGAACAAAAAGATTGAGAGAGTTGAAAGAAGGATGTGTGTAACACCCTTAACTCGCCTCTGTTGTTAGATTAGGGTTACAGAGCGTTACTGTACAAAACAGAACCTTAAACTTCAAAAAAGAACAATAATTCAACTTAAGTATAAATTTCCAATAACTCATTCCAATTATAGCAAACATACACATTTGGGCCTTAAATCAAGTTTTCGGGGCCTTAAAAATAATTTAAAAACGATCGGGGATCATTTTGAAAAATTCAGAAAATTTTAGGAAAAACCTGAAGAATTGAGAAAGCAGGGGTCACATGGTTGTGTGACCAGGCTGTGTGACATGACTTAGACTATATGGGCATTCGAAGTAGAGACACATGACCATGTCCTAGTCCGTGTATCCGCCCGTGTATATTCGAAACCGGGCCACATGGCCGTGTGCTAAACTGTGTGAGAAACTATTTTGAGACACATGACCATGTCGTAAGTCTGTCTCAGACCGAGTGAAACATGCACTTAAAATATAAATGGCATACGATTGTGTGAGGTAATCGTGTGTGGCACATGGCCGTGTGACAGCCCGTGTCCTAGGCCGTGTGCTTTAAATTTAGTCCCTAAAACAGGCTATTTCAAAACCTGTACTTACATACCATAACACACTTTTCCCATACAAATTAATATGACCAAAACACAAACACATACAAAACATACCAATTCAATCATCTTATATGTTCTAACTAATATGCCATTCAAAGGCACCACATTTCAAACATTTATCCTAAATCAATTTACCATCATAAGTTCAATCATTTAACATACTTCAAATATACCAAATATCCACATCCAAAAACATTTAAATAAAGAATTTCCTTCCTAATTTCAAAAGGCCATACACAACCATTAACATCTTATAAATACGCTTCATATACAAACCATCAACAAAAGCATTAAGGCACACCAAGGCTTGACACAATCCAATACATATCAAATAGATATACAACCCCATACATGCCAAAACACAAATATATCATTTAATCTAAATGTCTATCCAATGTACCCTCCTTGGTACCACATGTTAACATCCAAATCAATTGAAACTCACTGACATATTTTCATACCTTATACTTAAATCACATACCTACTTTTTAACCCCTTCCTTTACACATCAATGATCTAGAAGCTATTTAAATCTCAAGGAATTCAAAAGTGATCAAAACACATACTTACATATATACATTTATAAGCCAATATCAAACCATATAGACAAATAAGCTTTAACCACATCATATTGACAACTAACATAAAAGCTCCTATTACATGCCATTTATAACCATTAACCCAAAACAACCAAAGCTACCAACATGACGAATGAATAGTGTGATGATACTCCAACGAGATTCCAACCAATTGAGCTTTCTGATGATCTGCAAGACAAAGAAAACAACAACATAATCAACTAGTGCTTAGTAAGCTCGTATAAAGAAAACTTACTTACCGAAACATTTTAAGTTAAACTACCAAGCATAACTTTATTATATCATAAGCCAACTTTCCTTTTCTATGCACATCACCTCACAAGGTTAATTGGTGCAACAATTCATATATAAAAACAATCAAAGCATGATATAAAAATATATTTAACATTTCAATTTCGTAATTCATATCTCATACACATACATTATGTAACACCCCATACCCGAGTCCGAGGCTAAGACCAGATACGAGACATTACTATGCTTGAACTTGCTTAAACTTGTATTTACGGGCTATAAAATTTCGTTCTGAATTAAAAACTTATCTTTCTTAAACAACTCATACATCTCATAGGCCTACGAGGCCTTAAACACAATTCTGGAAACTTTCAGAATTCAATCGAAAACTTTTCCTTAAAACAGTGGTCACAAGCCCATGTGGCTTGGGACACGCCCATGTACCCCTAAGACATGCCCGTGTCTTCCACCCGTGGTCGACATTGACTAATTACACACAGCCTTGACACGCCCGTGGACTTAGACCGTGTGCTATACCTTGATATACTGACTTATCCACACGGCTTGGGGCACACACCCGTATTCTAACCGTGTGTATCACACGGCCTATACCAACGGCCGTGGGATTAGCCCGTGGTCTATACTGACTTAAGACACTAACATACAAGGAACACACGGCCTAGACACACGCCCGTGTGTCCATCCGTGTGGGCACTTGAAGGCTATTTACCAAGCCAATTGCCACTCTGAAATTTAAGATCAATCTCAAACTACATTCATCAACTCAAATACTTCATCTAACATGAACAATGATGTATTTTGCATTGACATTGATGAGCATACATACTTAGTTATACTTGGCCAATTTCTCTAGCCATATACAAAAAGAATAAAGAACTTGATAGCCTATACTTTGGCTCTTCTTAAAACATATACTCAAAATGAAGTATTTTCTATACATGCCATACTTAATATAAACAACTTGGCTATACCAAAATAGTGATTGATAGTGTGCTCTGAGCTCCGACTTTAATGATCCACAAGTTAGCTTGGCAGGACTACATGGAAAGAAGAATAAAAGACGTAAGCATTTAGCTTAGTAAGTTTGCATATAATGCATTAGCAATATTTTTGCTTAACATAAACTATTCATCATAAACAGTGACATCATAAATCTCGAATACTGAAGCTTACTTGCTCTTACTGATTCTTACTTATCTCATGATACATACTAGTCTCATGCTTGTGAGGTAAACAAGGTACCTGTATCACTTGATCACATAGACCAGCATACTTTACTATGATAATCATAATCTCTAAATCATCATTCATAACATGAATAATACTCATAATCAACTTGATAATAGCTTTGCTTACTCATCTTTCTTGTTATCACATTTAAACTTTACTCGTTTGGCCGATGAATTATTGTAAATAACCAAGGATACTGAATCTCATCTCACATATAACTCGATGCCAAAGCCATATCCTAGATATAGTCTTACAGGGGATCTCTCATCTTGGTATTGATGCCATGTCTTGACATGGACTTACTCATAGTCTTCCTTGTGGGTTCCATTGGGAACTTACCATTGCCATGTCCTGACATGGTCTTATTTGGTATCTTTACTCATGAACTGATCAATGCCGAGCCTTGGCTTAGACTTACATGAAATCTTTCTTGTTACTCACCAATGCCATGCCTTGGCTTGGACTTACATGGGAGCTCTATCTCATGATAGCTTTTCAATGCCAAGACTTGTCTTGGACTTACATGACATCTTTGCTTGGAGACTCACCAATGCCATGCCTTGGCTTGGGCTTATATGGGTCTTCATGTCATAGTAACCCTTCAATGCCAAGACTTGTCTTGGACATACATGATATCTTGCTTGATTGTCGATGCCATGCCTTGGCTTGGTCTTATACGGACTTTCTCATTTAATGTGATAGATCAAGTGTCCTAAGGATTTCAACTTCAATCGGGACTTTCTCATGCTTAATCTCATTGATTTCTTTATTTAACATAGTATTAAACATTTCCACGGTAATATCATACATTATACTAAGCAATTCAATGATAGTAATCATAAAGTTTAGAAATCATACAAACTTACCTCAATATACAAAATGTATGTAGATGTGCAATTTAGTCCTCAACTTTGTTCTTGCCTCGGTTTCGATCCAGGCTTCGTTTTTCTTGATCTATAATAATAATTTAGATCATTTAATACTCACATTGACTAAATTGACTCTTAACTCATACTTTGGCAAAATTACTATTTTACCCCTAAACTTTCTCATAATTACATTTTTGCCCCTAGGCGCGTAAAATGGTTTTCATTTAACTTTCATAAACGTCATGCTTAGCTGATTCATTTTCTCTACTACAACAATCATAAATTCTCACTATTTCTAGTATGTATGACCAATTTCATAGCTATTATAAAATTCACTAAGGAAAAGATGTTTATTTAACATTAAACTCTCATAATCTTCCATAAAATATCATTTTACAAACATGTCATACATGGGTAGATTTTTGAACATGCATCTTAGCTCATTTTATAGCTAAAAATAACTAATTCATAATACGATGACTCCAAAAATACGAAGAATATTAAAAACGGGGCTAGGATACACTTACTAGCAAGCTTCAAAAATTTGAAGAACCCTAGCTCGGCACAAGGAAGAAGATGAATAAGAATTTTTTTTCATCTTTTTCCCTTTTTAATCATTTAATTAATAAATGACCAAAATGCCCTTCACTTTTAAAAATTCACCATTTACTAACTCATGTCCATTTTTGTCCAAAATTTATGATTTGGGCAAATTGCTATTTAAAGACTTCTAATTAATATTCTAAAGCTATTTCATACAAAAAGCTTCTAGAAACTCATATTTTGCAACTTTTGCAATTTAGTCCTAATGGACCATTTAATGGAAATTTCCATAAAATTTCTACATGAAACTTTCATATCATCATGCAAACATCTCAAATACCTTAAAAACTTATTTTACTAACTCGGATTTGTGGTCTCTCGCACCACTATTCTGGCTAGGCCCTAAATCGGGTTTTTACAATTCTCCCCCTTTGGGATTTTCGTCCTCGAAAATCGTACTAGCAATTTGGGTACTGGTTTCTCATACTTTCTTCTGGTTCCCATGTAGCTTCTTCTATTCCATGTCTTTGCCACAATACTTTCACTAGGGCAATACTTTTATTTCTTAGTTGTTTGACTTCCCGAGCTAAAATCTTGACTGGTTCTTCACCATAAGTCATATCGGGATGAATCTTTATCTCTGACGGGGTAATTACATGTGAGGGATCTGATCGGTAGCGTCTCAACATAGACACGTGAAACAAATCATGTATCTTTTCTAACTCAGATGGAAAAGCCTATCGGTAAGCTACCGGCCCAACTCTCTCAGTAATATCATATGGTCCAATGAAACGTGGGCTCAACTTGCCTTTCCGGCCAAATCTTAGAACTTTTCTCCATGGTGACACTTTCAAGAAAACTTTGTCCCTGACTTGACACTCTATCTCTTTTCTTCTTAAATCTGAGTAGGATTTCTGTCTGCCGGAGGCAGCTTTTAAGCACCCTCGTATCATTTTCACTTTCTCTTTAGCTTCTCTAACCAATTCAACTCCGTGAATTTGATTTTCTTTGAGTTCAATCCAAAATAAATGCGTTTGACACTTATGCCCGTATAGAGCCTCATAAGGCGCCATCTTTAAGCTCGACTGAAAGGTATTATTGTAGGCAAATTCTGCCAATGGGAGAAACTTTTCCCAACTACCTTGGAATTCAAGAATACAACACTGAAGCATATCTTCAAGTACTTGTATTAACCTCTCCGATTGTCCATCGGTTTGAGGATGAAAAGCTGTACCAAAGCTCAATTTTGTACGCAGGGCCTCTTGTAACTTCTTCCAAAATCTGGATGTGAATCTCGGATCTCTATCAGATATGATTGACAATGGAACTCCGTGAAGTCTTACTATTTTAGAAACATACAAGCTTGCCAGCTTGTCGAGTGAGTAATCCACTCGTACAGGTATAAAATGGGCTGACTTCGTGAGTCTATCAAGCACAACCCATACAACATCTTTCTTGCTTGGAGACAACGGCAAACCCGTTACAAAATCCATGGTAATACGATCCCATTTCCACTCGGGAACCAAAATGGGTTGAAGCAAACCCGAAGGTACTTGGTGTTCAGCCTTTACTTGTTGGCAAATCAAACATTTGGAAACAAATTCTGAAATATCTTTCTTCATTCTCGGCCACCAATACTGTTGCTTCAATTCATTATACATCTTGGTACTACTTGGATGTACAGATAAACATCCGTTATATGCCTCGTGCAAAATTCTCTGAATAAGCTCTTCCTTTCTCGGTACACAAACTCTATCTTTAAACATCAAACATCCATCGGAATTAATCCGATAGTCGGATTCAACATCTGACTCGTACTGGGCTCTCTTGGCTTGCAATTCGCTATCTTCTTTTTGAGCCTCAAAGATCTCTTGTAGGAATACTGGTCTAGCTCTCAACTCAGCTAAAATAGAACCATTACTGAATAAAGTCATTCGTGACTTCATTGCCCTTAATGCAAATAGGGATTTCTGCTTAAAGCATCAGCGACCACATTCGCCTTTCTTGGATGATAGTTAATGATCAACTCATAATCTTTTATTAACTCTAACCATCTCCGTTGCCTTAGGTTCAACTCTTTTTGCGTCATCAAGTACTTCAAACTTTTGTGATCGGTGAAAATTCGGCACCTTTCACCATATAAATGGTGTCTCCATATCTTCAATGCGAAGACTATGGCAGCAAACTCTAGATCGTGTGTCGGATAGTTCTTCTCATGAGGCTTCAACTGTCTTGAGGCATAAGCAATCACTTTGCCCTCTTGCATAAGCACACAACCTAACCCATTTAAGGATGCATCGCTGTAAATTATGAATTTTTTCCCCGTCTCAAGTTGTACTAAAACTGGAGCTTTTGTCAACAATGCTTTCAGTTTCTCAAAACTTTGTTGGCATATTTCTGTCCACTCAAACTTCACATTTTTCTGTAACAATTTAGTTATCGGGGTTGCAATCATGGAAAACCCCTTGACAAATCGTCTGTAATAGTCGGCTAGGCCTAAGAAACTTCTAATCTCAAAGATGTTCCTCGGTGGTTTCCAATCCATTATAGCCAAAATCTTACTTGGGTCTACTCGGACTCCTTCTCCCGAGACAATATGTCCCAAAAATCCCACTTCCTTAAGCCAAAATTCACTTTTACTGAACTTGGCATACAATTGATTTTCTCATAGAATCTGTAAAATTGTCCGTAGGTGCTCAGCATGTTCAGTCTCATCATGAGAATAAATCAATATGTCGTCAATTAAAACGACTACAAACTTGTCAAGATATGGTCTAAAGATGCGGTTCATTAAGTCCATGAATACCGCAGGAGCATTAGTCAAGCCAAAGGGCATGACTAAAAATTCATAATGCCCATACCTTGCTCGAAAAGCGGTCTTAGAAACATCTGAATCTTTTACTCTCAGCTGATAGTACCCCGATCTCAAGTCTATCTTGAAGAATACAGTGGCTCCTTTCAATTGATCGAACAAATCATCGATTCTAGGCAATGGGTACTTGTTTTTCACTGTCACTTTATTAAGCTGACGATAATCTATGCACAATCTCATGGTGCCATCTTTCTTTTTCACAAATAAAACTGGAACACCATACGGAGAACAACTTGATCTTGCAAAGTCTTTATCTGTTAACTCTTGCAACTGTAACTTCAATTCCCTCAACTCTGTTGGAGCCATTCTGTAAGGAGTAATAGATATTGGTACAGTACCGGGAGCTAGCTCAATGCTGAACTCAACTTCTCTAACTGATGGTAGTCCTGGTAATTCCTCGGGAAAAACATCCAAGTACTCACATACTATTGGTACTGACTCAATCTTTAGCTCTGTTTCTCTAGCATTCATCACAAAGGCTAGATATGCTTCATACCCTTTTCTTATGTATCTTTGTGCCGTCATATGAGAAATCACTACCGGTGACCTACCTTGTTCATCTGATTCTACATGGACAGAGTCTCCATTCTCACATCTCATCTCATGGCATTTCTTCTCACAATTTACTATTACATCATGGGTGGTCAACCAGTCCATACCAAGAATGATGTCAAACTCATCAAATGGTAACAACATAAGGTTTGCCTTAAAACAATGGCCTTTAATCATTAATGGACAATCTTTACAAACTTCATCAACTAATACACTCTTGCCTAAAGGATTAGACACCTTAATCGTAAATTCTGTAGACTCCATAGGCATACTCATATCAGATACTAATTTCATGCAAATGTAAGAGTGTGTAGATCCGGGATCTATTAAAGCAATAATTTTGGTATCATAAAGAGAAAAGGTATCCATAATAACATCAGGAGAAGATGCCTCTTCACGAGCGCGAATGGCATAAGTTCTTGCAGGCGCCCTACCCTCGGGTCTCGCGGCCTGCTCTCTAGGGTTACCTCTTCCACTTGCCCGACTTTCCGGGTTCCTCTGCGGTCTTCCTCTGATCATACTCCCTGATCTCGGGTTCTGAGTTCTCTCTTCTTTTGTTGTCTCAAGACAATCCTTTATGTAGTGGTTTTGGGAACCACATCTGAAACATGCATTTTCATGCGCTTGACATTCTCCAAGATGACGTCTGCCACGCTGTGGGCATTCAAGTCTATCAGATTAGATATTCCCCACACTAGCAACTGAAGTCGTCTGCGCCTTATTTCCCGAATACTGCTTACTTTTGTCCTTCCTTGAAAACCCAGTGGAAGTAGCCGATCGGGTGGAGAAATATCTTAACTTCTTGGATGAGGATTGGAATGACTTATTCGACTGTCTCTTTCTAGAGTCACGAGACTCCACTTCAGATTTTCTCTTCTCCTTTACTAGCTCTTCGGCTTTACAAGCCCTCTCTACTAGCACAACGAATTCCTTTAATTCTAAGACAGCGACAAACAATTTGATATCATCATTTAGTCCATCTTCGAATCTTTTCCTAATAATGGCCCCAGTGGATACACATTCTCGAGCGTATTTACTGAGTCGCACAAAGTCGTGCTCGTAATCAGTCACCGACATCTTACCTTGCTTCAGTTCTGGAAATTCATTTCTTTTCTAGTCTACAAATCTTTGACTGATATACTTTTTCTTGAACTCTTCTTGGAAAAATTCCCATGTGACCTTTTCCCTCGGTACCACCGACACAAGAGTGTTCCACCATTGGTAAGCAGAATCTCTTAAAAGAGAGACTACACATTTCATACATTCCTCAGATATGCACGACAACTCATTAAATACCCTGATGGTATTTTCTAACCAAAATTTAGCTTTTTTCGGATCATCATCTCTTTTAGCTAGGAATTCTTTTGCCCTATGTTTCCTGATCCTATCAACTGGAGGCTTAACTCCTCTTGCCACCTTTACTACTTGAGGGGTTACTGGGATAGGTTGAGGAATAGGCGGGTGTGGAGGGGGTTGTGCATTCGAGTTCGTACGAACGAACTCCGTATACCATGTATTCATCATATGGAGGAAGGCTTTTCTAGCCTCTTCTCCTCCTCCTTGACTCACTGTAGTGGGTCTATTCTTATTCTCGTTCGGCACCGTCCCTTCAGCGAGAGCCGACACGTTACTTTCTACGTCATCCGCCACAGCTCTTTCGGGATCCATTTACTATATGTATAAACATAATTTAAGTCGTCTGGAGTCATCACACTATCATTATAAAAACATTCTTACGTATGGCATGTTAGAGAAAATGAATCAGCTAAGCACGACGTTTAAGAAAGTTGAATGAAAATCATTTTACGAGCCTAGGGGCAAAAATGTAATTATGAGAAAGTTTAGTAATTTTGCTAAAGTATGAGTTAAGAGTCAATTTAGTCAATGTGAGTATTAAATGATCTAAATTATTAGTATAGATAAAAAAAAAACAAAGCCCGATTCGTAACCGAGGCAAGAACAAAGTTGAGGACTAAATTGCACATCTACATACATTTTGTATATTGAGGTAAGTTTGTATGATTTCTAAGCTTTATGATTACTATCATTGAATTGCTTAGTATAATGTATGATATTACCATGGAAATGTTTAATACTATGTTAAATAAAGAAATCAACGAGATTAAGCATGAGAAAGTCCCTATTGAAGTTGAATTACTTAGGATACTTGATCTATCACATGAAATGAGAAAGTCCGTATAAGACCAAGCCAAGGCATGGCATCGACAATCAAGCAAGATATCATGTAAGTCCAAGACAAGTCTTGGCATTGAAGGGTTACTATGAGATGAAGACCCATACAAGCCCAAGCCAAGGCATGGCATTGGTGAGTCTCCAAGCAAAGATGTCATGTAAGTCCAAGACAAGTCTTGGCATTGAAGGGTTACTATGAGATGAAGACCCATACAAGCCCAAGCCAAGGCGTGGCATTGGTGAGTCTCCAAGCAAAGATGTCATGTAAGTCCAAGGCAAGTCTTGTCATTGAAAAGCTATCATGAGATAGAGTTCCCATGTAAGTCCAAACCAAGGCATGGCATTGGTGAGTAACAAAAAAGATTTCATGTAAGCCCAAGCCAAGGCTCGACATTGATCAGTTCATGAGTAAAGATGTCAAATAAGACCATGTTAAGACATGGCAATGGTAAGTTCCCAATGGAACCCACAAGGAAGACTGTGAGTAAGTCCATGTCAAGACATGGCATCAATACCAAGATGAGAGATCCCCTGTAAGACCATATATAGGATATGGATTTGGCATCGAGTTATATGTGAGATGAGATTCAGTATCCTCGGTTATTCACAATAATTCATCGGCCAAACGAGTAAAGTTTAAATGTGATAACAAGAAAGATGAGTAAGCAAAGCTATTATCAAGTTGATTATGAGTATTATTCATGTTATGAATGATGATTTAGAGATTATGATTACCATAGTAAAGTATGCTGATCTATGTGATCAAGTGATACAGGTACCTTGTTTACCTCACAAGCATGAGACTAATAAGTATCATGAGATAAGTAAGAATCAGCAAGAGCAAGTAAGCTTCAGTATTCGAGATTTATGATGTCACTGTTTATGATGAATAGTTTATGTTAAGCAAAAATATTGCTAATGCATTATATGCAAACTTACTAAGCTAAATGCTTACGTCTTTTATTCTTCTTTCCATGTAGTCCCGCCAAGCTAATTTGTGGATCATTAAAGTCGGAGCCCGGAGCACACTATCTTTGGTATAGCCAAGTTGTTTATATTAAGTATGGCATGTATAGAAAATACTTCATTTGGAGTATATGTTTTAAGAAGAGCCAAAGTATAGGCTATCAAGTTCTTTATTCTTTTTGTATATGGCTAGAGAAATTGGCCAAGTATAACTAAGTATGTATGCTCATCAATGTCAATGCAAAATACATCATTGTTCATGTTAGATGAAGTCTTTGAGTTGATGAATGTAGTTTAAGATTGATCTTCAATTTCAGAGTGGCAATTGGCTTGGTAAATAACCTTCAAGTGCCCACACGGATGGACACACGGGCGTATGTCTAGGCCGTGTGTTCCCAGTATGTTAGTGTCTTAAGTCAGTATAGACCACGGGCTAATCCCACGACCGTTTGTATAGGTCGTGTGATACACACGGTTAGAATATGGGCGTGTGCCCCAGGCCGTGTGGATAAGTCAGTATATCAAGGTATAGCACACAGTCTAAGCCCACGGGCGTGTCAAGGCCGTGTGTTATTAGTCAGTGTCGACCATGGGTGGAAGACACGGGCATGTCTTAGGGGTACACGAGCGTGTCCCAAGCCACATGGGCGTGTGACCCCTATTTTAAGGAAAAGTTTTCGATTGAATTTCGAAAGTTTCCAGAATTGTGTTTAAGGCCTCGTAGGCCTATGAGATGTATGAGTTGTTTAAGAAAGAGAAGTTTTTAATTCGGAACGAAATTTTATAGCCCGTAAATACAAGTTTAAGCAAGTTTAAGCATAGACTACAACAATCATAAATTCTCACTATTTCTAGTATGTATGACCTATTTCATAACTATTATAAATTAGTCCATACCATCACTTGATGAAATTCACTAAGGAAAAGATGTTTATTTAACATCAAACTCTCATAATCTTCCATAAAATATCATTTTACAAACATGTCATACATGGGTAGATTTTTGAACATGCACCTTAGCTCATTTTATAGCTAAAAATAGCTAATTCATAATACGAGGACTCCAAAAATACGAAGAATATTAAAAACGGGGCTAGGATACACTTACTAGCAAGCTTCAAAAATTTGAAGAACCCTAGCTCGGCATAAGGAAGAAGATGAATAAGAATTTTTTTCATCTTTTTCCCCTTTTTAATCATTTAATTGATAAATGACTAAAATGCCCTTCACTTTTAAAAATTCACCATTTACTAACTCATGTCCATTTTTGTCCAAAATTTATGATTTGGGCAAATTGCTATTTAAAGACTTCTAATTAATATTCTAAAGCTATTTCATACAAAAAGCTTCTAGAAACTCATATTTTGCAACTTTTGCAATTTAGTCCTAATGGACCCTTTAATGGAAATTTCCATAAATTTTCTATATGAAACTTTCATATCATCATGCAAACATCTCAAATACCTTAAAAACTCATTTTACTAACTCGGATTTGTGGTCTCGCACCACTATTCCGGCTAGGCCCTAAATCAGACTATTACACATTAGACCAACTTTTCCTTTCAATTACACAGTTTATCATAATCCATATCATTACTCAATAATCATATTTCACATTTACATACCTTTTCGTTTTTAACCATTACGTTGCCTATTGAACCAAATAGAATAACATCGAATACTCAGGATAATACTCATATAACCATTTAATTCTCTAAACACCCCACAAACATAACTAGATAACATGTTTATAGGCATATGAAACATATAATTACCAAGGCACTAATATTCATTATCAAACTATACTAATCAAAACATTCATCTCGTATTCATACTTATGATACATATCTCACCTGAAACATGTTACCTGAATAGCGGATGGCTGAAGAATGAGATACCAACCTTTCATTGCTATCATTTTTGACCTTTTCATTGATATACTTTTTGGATAACGTCCTTTTCAACCTTTTCATTTGATATCCTTTTTAGATATTTCCTTTTTAACCTTTTCAAGTATTCGAAAATTTTGAATGTAGTGTCATAGTGTCTTTCAACCATGGTCTTTTCCTTTTTGAGTATAATCCTATGAGATATTTCAATCACGGTCTTTTCTTTTTTTTTTTTTTCAAATCAAATCAATCAAATAAATAATTTCATAAACACACACACACACACACACACACACACACACACACACACACACACACACACACACACACACACACACACACACACACACACACACACACACACACACACACACACACACACACACACACACACACACACACATATATGTAGCTATCAATTAATCTTATAAATTAAAATGTAATATTTTAAAATGAAACACGAACTTACCTCGACAAAAACAGTTGTAAAAACAAAGCCGCCTACTAATCTGACACTTTAACTTTTCTCTCGGTTTAGATCTATTTGGTTTGTTTCTTTATCTAAATTATAAATTTCATTCAATTAAATCATTCAAAAACTTAAAAATAACTAATTCAACTTATAACTAGGGGTGAGCAAAACTCGATTCGACTCAAAAAAATCGAAAAAAAATTTGAATTTCGAGTTAAACGAATCGAGTTATTTGAGTTATTCGAGTTATTCGAGTCAACTCGATTTTTTTTCGAATTTTGAGTTCCAATCGAGTTGAGTTTTTCGAATTCGAATAACTCGAATAATTCAAATAATTCGAATATCAAACTATAATATTTTACATTTTTACCCCAAACTCCCAAACCTTTTTACTTTTCCCTCAAAACTTTTACTCCTTCCCACTTTCGCCCCAAAACTTTTACTCCCCTCCCATCCCAACTCCCCAATCTACCCAAAATCATTTCCCACCAAAATTTTACTTTCCCATTTACTTTTTTTCAAAATTTTACTCCCAAAAACCCTCAAAACTTTTTATTTTTCACCAAAATTTTTACTCACTCCCACTTTTTCCCTAAAACTTTTACTCCCTTCCCATCTCACCTCCCATCTACCCCAAACCCATCCCCCCCTCCAATTTTTTTTTAATATTTTCCCTTCAAAATTTTACTCCCCCTATTTATTTTCCCTCAAACTTTTATTCTCCAAAACTTTTTATTTTCCCCCTAAACTTTTATTTCTCACCCTTTACTCTCAAATAAAAAATCAAAATTATCCAAAAAAATTCACTAAACATAAATAGTAATAATTTTATTTATATCTACTATTTATATTATTAAATTAAATTTCACATTTTATATTATTTATATTATTGAATTGTTTAGTCATGTTGAATATTTATATTAAAATTGAATTATTAATTATGCCATAAAATATTCGTGTTAGAATTTTATATTGGTATCAATTTCACATTTTATCTTTAAAATAACTTTTATTAAAAAATCACATTTTTACATTTAATATATTTTTTAATTCCAAAATACATAGTGACAAGAATCTGAAGATAATTGAAAGAGCTAAACAAGCAAAGAAGCTAACCCGTATATAAAAAGATTAATAAATAAATTATTTGGTGATGAAAGTTAATAAAAAATTTGGTTAAGGTGGACAAATTTTATTACGATGGGTGACAATGGTTACAAGGACCCAAAATTATTTTTTAAAATTTAACTCGAACAAATATATTCGATTCGATTCGATTCGAATTCCATCTCACTCGACTCGATTCGAGAAAATTTCAAATCAAATTAGGATGAAAAAATATGATTTGTCAACTCGATTAACTCGAAATTTTTTCATTCGATTCGATTCAATTTGATCGAACGCTCACCCCTACTTATAACCCTTGACAATGAGAAATTTACAAAATTACCTATAATATTTTACCTTTTATGCAATTTAGTCCCTAAACCCGAAACTTGCAATTCAACCACTTGTAATTAAAATTCATGCTAGTCGATTTTCATAGGGTTTATAATTAGCCCATTTTTATTACCATTTCACAATATTTACCTTAAATTTTATTATTTCCACAAATAAATCTCTAAACATTAAAAATACCAAAATTAACTTAACAAATTACTTCTATTTAACAATCAAGCTTATTAATTTATCAAGAAAGATCACAAATACTCCCAATTAATTAATGGAAAATCCCTCAACTTTTAACAATTTAATGAACTAACGCCCGGACTAGCTAAATTAAGCTAATATAGTTATAAAAACATAAAAATTACTAAAAACAATTCTCAAAATCACAATCATGGATGGAGAAGAGTCGACCGAACTTCCTTTGGAGTTTCGGTTGGAGGAAGATAAACCATAAAAAAATCGAAAGTGATATGTTTGTTTTTATTTTATTGTTTCTTTATTGTTTCTTAACTTATTTTAATATTTTATTAATATCAACACATTTATTCACCCATAAACTATACTAACCGTGCATGCCACAAAAAAATGGTGGAATTTTCACTTCAACCCTTGTTAATTTAGCCTTTAACACCTTTATCTAATAAAAGTTAACTTTTACGATTATTAGAATTTAGTCCTTTTAAATTAATTAACTATCTAAATGTCAAAATTTTTTAACCAAATTTTAGTACGGCATTAATAGCACTTTGTAAATATTTAATAAAATATTTACGGCCTCTGTTCTTTCAAAAACGAGGTCCTAATATATCATTTTCTAAAATCACTTGACTCTAAGGATATACCACTTGAATTTAATTATTCGTTCAATTAACAATAAATCATTAATCAAATTTAAATGTAATTCTATACTTGACTCATAAATTTAAATATTAATATTTACGGGCTCACTCGTCGAATTTGTCGTCCCAAAACTACCATTTCCGACACCACTGAAAAACAGGCTATTACAATGTGAGTGAAAGAAATGAAATTTGGGAGTATTTATAGGTTAAAAAAAATTGACCGTTGCCCCCTTAAATTTTTTTACCATTACAATGGCAACGTTCAAAACTGTTTAAAAAACTGTTAGTGTTTTATTGTTGAGGGAAAGCGCGCCTAGATGCGCTTTCTGTTTCTCTCTCTTAAAAATGTAATATTTTCTTAAGTAAAAAAGGTAAAACCCTATTTTAAAAAATAAAACGGCTTTAAGGCTAATTTAGCCCTCATAATGGGAGGTTTATTGATTGAATTTGGTTATTTGTGTTTAGTTGATACTTAATTTTTTTACTCAATTAATATTTGAATTTAGATTACATAAGACATTTTGAAATTCTTTTTATAATGTCGTTAGAATATGATGATCACATTTTGATTTTTTTTATAATATTGTTAGAATATGACGATATGAGACTAATAATTAATAATATGATAATATATGATAGCCTCGTATTTTGACATATGACAAGAATTAATAAAAATAAAAAAGATTCAAAAATTATTTAATGTCTAAAATGAATTTGAACAAATAACTATCTCGTTCTAGATGAATCAACATTATTTTATTGAAGTTCAATTTGGAAGTACTTTTGAAGTACTTTTATATATTTTTAATTTTACTTTATAAAACATCAAGTTTTTATATTATTATTTTCAAAAAATATATACAAAATCTAAAAAATCTTAATATATATATAGATTAAAAAATTATTTTACATACAAAATGAACTTGGATAAATGGATATCACCAATTAGATTAACTTCAACATTAGTTTGTCCAAGTTGATTCCAAACATGCTTTTTTTTTATAATTTTATATATTTTTAATTTCAAAATAATACTATAAAAATATGAGAAATTATTTTGGTTGATTTTTTTCTTAACTTTAATCAATTTTATGAGTTTTGGGAGAAATATTTTTAAAATATTTTTAGTTGATATATTGATATTTGATTTTATGTACTTCAATATTTGTAGAATCAATTTTTTATAAAATAAATAATTATTAAAAATATATTTAAATAAATCTAGATAAATTGTTATTCAAATTTATATGAAGTTGGATACTCATTTATCCAAGTTAATTTTGGAAATGAACTAATTTATATATTTTTAAATTATATAAATTTTAATCTCAAAATAATAATATAAAAAATGGCTACCATCTTTGTCCCACCAAATTTGTAACATTTTGAATTTTAGTGGTCAAAATTTTCGACTTTAACTTTTATTTTTAAAATTTATTATTGATAACATTTGAAAAAATAAATTATAAAAATTTCAAAAATATTTTTATAAAATTCAAGTAATTAAAATATTTAAAATAATTGAGGTCAAAGTTTAAAAAAGTTGAGTTAAGAATGCTAACTATGACATTTTTGCTATGATAGAAGGAGTACTTTATAAAATAATTTAAAACATATAAAATTATTAAAAAGAACATATGAAATGAATCTGAATAAATGGCGCTTGAGTTCATCAGAATTGAGACATCCATGCTGTCATTGTATTATTAACTGTTAATAACATGTCTTTATATTCTAACAATGTTATAATAAATATATCAAAATGTATGGCTTTTGTTAAAAGAATTGGAGTTCCCTTTCTATTTTATTAGCTTTTGTGAAAATTCAGCCTAAGCCAGATTGCAACCAATCTTTTGTTTCTTATTTTTGGGTTATAAAAAAGTTGTATAAAATTTTTTATTTTTAATATTTAATTTATTTGATAATTTTTATATTTTCTATTTTTATTTAATTTCTAACAAAAACTTAAATTTCTTTTTTAAATAATATTTGCGTAATATTTATATTTTGACAAATTTCATATTTTTATAATTTTAATATTTTTATTTTAGAAAAAAATTACTAACGTGTACCATTTAATCAAGGTCAACATAACACCCGGCTGCCCTGCATGTATAAAATTTGAGAAAAGATAAATCCTAATCCTTTGATGTGAGTTTCCACAAATTTCTTTGGGGTTATAAAGAAGAGGACTGAGCTAGCCCTACCCTAATGTTGGAGAGAAACTTAAGTTTGGCAAAAGTAGGTCCATTTTCTAATTTGATAGCGAATTCGGTGAAAATTGTTGGTATCCAAGTACATGTGTAAGAGGATAGATTTGTGGGGGACCCAAAGAGGGAGATGGGTATTAAGGGGGATGTTGATTTTAGGGATAACATTGGATTGGGTCAACTGATCTTTACAAATCATATACGTGGAAACTAGTAGGTAAAAAGTAGTTAAAGCATTGGGGATGGGCCCCTCGAATTGCCTAATCTCATGCCCCTTCAAAACATTCCCATACATTAAAATTTTCCTTTACTAGATTAAGATTAAGATTTAATTATTTATGGGACAAATTGTTAATGTGCGTTTACCGAAATTAGGTAGGTTGATGTTTGTTCTTTTTTCTATAAAATAACTTTTAACTGATAGTATTGTAATAAATATTATTTAAATTACATTATTTTTTTATATTATTTTAAGAGATAAATAATATTTAGTTCTTGAACTTGGTAATTTTTCTTAATTTGATACCTGAAGTTGAATTCTATCCAGATGTAAGGATGAGACATTTTGAGATTGTGTTATTTTAGCATCTAAATTTTTAAAAAGTTTATATAAATATTAAAAAAACAAAATATTTATTAAAACTTTTAAATGAATTATAAAAGGAATTTTTTAGAAAAATTTCAAACCTTAACAAAATTCAAGTTCGTGGACCAAATTGAGAAAATTGCTAAGTTTTAGAATTAATATGGACTAAAAATAGTTTACGGGCCATGGTGAAAAAGAGTTACCAAATTTAAGGACTAAACTCAAAGTATTAAATTTATCAATATAATTTCACCTATTAATGTGAGGTGGTATCTTTCATTGGTTGAGTTTGCTTATAATAATTGTTCCCAAAATTGCTTATAAAACTGTTAAGTACTGCACATTGTTGTGTTGGATAGAGTTTAGTGAGAGGAAATTAGTTGGTTTGGAATTGCTACAAGAAATCAAAGAGAAGTAAGATTGATTTGAGACAAAGTAAGGGTTGCTTCATATAGACAAAAGTCATATATAGACCTTTAAACGTAAAGACAAAGTATGTTATGAGTGCCAAGGTATAACACCCTATGTTGGAACCGTCAGCAATTCATAACCAATGATCTATGTACGAGGAACGAATTAGGTTGAAATAGGGTTGAAAATATACATTTTTTTACTGAAAGCGTTAAAAGGATGCTACTGATTCGAAGTAAATTCCAAGCCACAACGAAAACTTCCCGACCTCTATGTAGTCCACTCCGTAAAAAATGAACAACCAATTTCTCTTGAACTTTTCATAGAGAATTAAAAACGGTTGCTAGACCTTTTAAATTATTAAGTTGGTAACATTAACACACTAAGGGATTATCATCATTTTTTTTCTCTTTTATATCACATATTAAAAAAGAAAATCAAGATTATTCTCTTATTAATAGAGAAGACAAATGGAAAGTTAGAAAAATGAATTATATTCTTTCCAAAAGAATATTAATTTCCATGTCCTTTATAGTTTGACTGAAATTAAAAAATATAACTGTTTATATTAATAAATTCGGTAAAATATATACAAATAATATTTTGTATGAATAAAATTTATATATTAATTATATTCTTTCCAAAAGAATATTAATTTCCATTTTTTTATATTTTGACCAAAATTTATCAATATAATTATTTATATTAATAAATTTGGTAAAATATATACAATTAATATTTTATATGAATCAAATCCATATATTAATTATATCTATATTCTCTATTTGTGTACAACAAGTTTATACATATTATGTGTTTAATGTTTAACTATCAAATTAAATTAATTCATGTGACAACTAAATATAATACCAAATATATTTGGATTATGTTTGTTTCAACTATAGAATGTGACCCTGTAGCCTCTTGTAACGTTGGTAGTAATACTAGAACGTTTCTAACATTACAAGCAATGAGTGACATCCAGCAATGCATCATTGCCACCCAAGTTAGAAGAAGTCATGATTCGACATAAATTTTTTGTGATAATATTTTCATGTATTATATCATTTTATCCTTAATATCTAGATTGGATACAAGTCATGGAATAATCACACTTGTATAGTCCAATCTCATATTTCTTGATTTTTTGAACAAACTACAATAAAAAAATAAGTGTGATATCTCATATCAATCACACTTATTGGAGCATGACCATGCATTTCTAGTTTCACTCCATCAAGAGGCCTAAGACATTGCTCCTATTATGTTAGAGGGATAAATACTATGTTGATCAACCATATCCCACAACATGAATTGTGATATATCCAACATCAGTCTTTATAGTACAACCTGTTACATATGACTATATCAAAATGTGATACCCCAAACCCGACCGGGACGGACAGGCCTGAATTCGAAGCGTTACATTAGCCATCTAAGTGACTCTTCGGCTAACGACCTCTCAAGACACACCTTGACCTTATAACACCTCAATTGTATCCATTTATTAGTTATTTATTAATCCAGAAGCAATTTGTGAACCAATTTTAAACTTTTTATAAGTAATTTAACCCAAGGGCATTTTTTTTTTCATTTTACCACCTATGGTTAAACTAACCCGAGTTTAGATATATACAATTACCATCTCTCTTTTATTCAATTTATGGAAGCCCTAAAAATTTTAGCTTAATCCGAGTTTATTTTCTATGTCTAATTCAAGTTTTATCATTAAGGACTAAATCGTAACAATTTCAAACTATCAGTGCTATAACCTAATATCAAATTGAGTGCGTTTCTAATAAATTTTATCAATTACAAGTCTAATCCTAAAATTTTATCATGTTTCTTTATCATTTAAGGCTCTAATTAGACTTATCAAGTTACAAGACTAAAATGTAATTTAAATGGACTAGAGGACCAATTTAAAAAGACCAGAATTCAAATCCTCAACAGTCCACTGCAGTTTTTTGTGCGAAAAATTTGATTTTAAACCCGATTTTGAGTATTTTAATGGCCAATTAAACCCGAATTAACTACAATTAAATATCATACATATTCATACACATTCAATTGAATTTATTAACACCAATTAAGCCTGAATTAAATAGAATTAAACATTCAATTTCAAGCATATCACCCACCGTTTAATTCAAACAAGTGGCATACCTTAGTCACTAGTAAACCACTCCATGGAAGCTTCATTTAAACAATGGTTAGTGTAAACGTCATGCCTTACACACCGTGTTATCAATCATCGTGTTTTCAAGTAATAATACACCGTAAATTATTCAATAATCAAAACTCAAACATGCATATATGATTATAAAACCATCCAAAATAAAAAAATGTCCAATGCCCAAGTCTAATTACAACCAAAATTAAACAAAGTCCCGGAAGTTCCACAATGCCCAATTAACATCTCTAAAACGTGTAACTAAATCTCTACCGAGCCTTATCATCTTGGAACTCTCTTGCTCGGCTCCTCAATCCCGTCAGTTAACTGCACGGATGTGATGTTGTGAGCTTAAAAAGCTTAGTGAATGTTAATAAACGACGAGTAAATTAGCACCCAAATCATGCTTAAATCGAAACCAATCAAATACAAATTTTTAGTCACAATATCAATCCATAATAGTTCAATGTCATATGCTCAACCATGTATCAAATATCATTATTAATCATGGAATATAATCATCAATTTAGCATATAACATTTCATACATTTATATTGGCATATACAATCATGGCTTAATCGGGTGAATATACATCAAATAAACAGATCTCCTTACTCCCAATCAGAATCAGAATCAGTCTCGGATTGAGCGGGCCGAGGCCACACGCTCCCTTATATCATCTCAAATCAGTCCCGTTGAATGGAGACACAAGCTCAACACTCCCTTATCTACTCCAAATCAGTCCACCTAGAGCCTCATTGCTCACAAATAACATATCAATATAGTGAGTACTCACAAATCTTATGGCATGCCAACTATATCCAATGGATCCACCATGTTATAATGCCAATATAATCAATCAATCAATCAAAACATAATTTCAGTCAGTAATGTGCTCAATTTAAAGTGCCAAAATGCATATGTGAATTATGTAACATAGCCATTTTAACATCAAATTAAATCTAGCTTACCAATTATCTATTATCAATGTTCATTTATCAATTGAAATATCAATATACCATGAACCAAAAACTCCAGCGTACTTGCTTAGTTCACCAATATAATCAATAAAATCAAGCACATAAAATCACTAGATGCTCACTTACCAACACTTAACAAAAATTTCATCACTTAAATATATATCAATAATCTTGCAAAATTAACCGACCAAAACTCAATTAAATATTTGCAATCAGTAATTAATCATCCAATTAAGTATAAGTGAGGGATAATTTACTAAATCGCCCTTTAATAGCACTCACCACACAACTAAGTCAACCACAACCAAGTGATCAACCAAGCAAATCCAAGCTTCAATTTAGATTAGCTCGATACTCTTCAAGATTCGGAGCTTCAACAGAGATAAAATAGATATTACCACTTTCAAAAGATATAATAAACACAAATTTTTATCAATTAGGCTACACAAAATTCTCACTCAAAGTTACTTTACCGGATTTGTATCATCAAGTCGAAAACTCGATTCCTTACAAAATCGATCACTCTAGCCCTCCTAATCACTTCCAAACATCAATATTAGACCAAATAAACATATACTAAGCATCAATTTCATGTTGAAATCAATTTCACAAAAATCTGGAAAATCAGTTCATAAAGATGATGAAAATCGAATTTCTTTAAATTACCTTACAAAACATGTTTAATCTTGATAAATAAGATCAAAAACCTTCTAATAGATCCATTTTGAGTTGGAACATCCATTGATTTGTGGTTTTCCTCTCAAAATTCAAGATCCACCATTAAAGCACCTTAAGCTTTTGAAAAAGATGACATTGATAAAAAAATCATGCAATTATCACTCAAATAGTGTAAATATGCTTCTAATCATCATAAAAATAAGTTTAGAAATAATAATTACCTTTGATTTATTCTAAATCCTTTGATTGAAAATCTTGATTCAAGAATCTTGAGAAATTTCAGAATATTTTTGGCTACTTTTTTGAATAATTTCAGGTGAAAAGAGAGTATTTTGAGAAGGAAATTTGTTGAATTTATTCTTTGGTAATAGACCTTTAAAACCATGCAAAGAAAATGAATTTTATAGCTCTCTAATCTAATGTAAATGGTGTAAAAATTAGGCTAGATGCATTGTGTTTAAAACTGAAACAACCCACTAGAAATTAAAAAATTGGGAAATTTGCCAATGACCACTCCCACATTTCCCTTACTTTACCAAATGATCCTTTTCCTCCAAAATTATGAATTTAAAGGTTCATTTGCCAAATAAATACTTCAAAATTTCCCTTATTTTAAATCCAATTTAATTAATATTTAAATATAACTCAAATTAACCCGAAATAAAAATTATTTTAAAATTATTTTTTGACCCAAATTAATTATTTTCACTAATAATTATTTAATTACTTTAAAATTAATTTTCCAATTTTTCTAAATTATTGTTTAATCGATTTTAGATGAAATTGACCTCCTAAAATTAAAAAAATACTATTAACCCGATAAATTCTTAAATTCACACTTGGAACCCAAAAAATATACCTAAAGCTACTAGACCCGGTTTAGGGATATTACACAAAATATACGACTCACGGTATTTGGACAATAATAATTGATGGGTTTGAAACTAACTAATATTTCGACAAAGGCAAGCGCACCTATCGAACAGTAGTATAGCTTTGATGAGTCCGGAATATCGTATCCTCAAGGACAAAAATTACCAGTAATAAATATCTTTTTATTATTTAGCCTAATAATTAAGGGGATTTATTTTAACCTAAAAGTTAACTAATTAATTAACTATGAACGCGACAGAGAGTGAAGAGAGTAATCGAATAAACCAATGAATAAAGGCAATATGTAACACCCCAAACCCGGCCCAAACACCACGACCGGATTTGGCATGTCACTAGGAAAGAGTTTAGAAAGTTTACGAGGTTCAGAAGAGTTTTTAAGACATTTTCAAAATCTCAAGTTTCGTGGCTCAGTTGAAAACCCGTTATTCATTTAAGCTGCAAATTTAATTAGCCAAGCTTAGCGATTAAGTGACGTTTGAAAACACTTATCGGTTATTCAGTTATTAGATTATTAACAAAAACCCTTTTTATAAGAAACGTTGTTTGGCAGGTTGTAAAGAAAACTTCAGTTTGTATTTTATTTTTAAAATGTCCCATCAAGCAGTTTGTAATTAATATGTCTAAAATTTAAAACCCGAAAGAAAATTACCAAGTTCTAAAGTGGCCTTATTACAAATCAAAGAAAAATCCCCAAAAGTGGCAAACGTTAAATAAAATAAAGTTTAATAGTAAAACCCATGCGTGGCCACCTCGAGTCCCCTCCAGCCCCATCCATAAAGCTAAGAATCACCTACAATTGTTTAAACAAAAGAGTGAGTCACAAGACTCAATGTGCAATTAGTCCACATATTCCACAAATGGGCCCTAGCCCCAAAGCACCAGTGGCCGAAGCCAAATCAACTCAACATAATTGGATAATCAATATGATAACCCATCCCAACCTAATTTCCATCCTCTACACTCCAATCCATATGTCCATCCTCAACACACCTATGGGGATTTCTACAATTAACCCTCCATTCTCTACAGTCCTCTTTGGCAGTTATGCTGACAGTCACATTGCTCAAAGTCAATAATACGTGGTCTAGCCACCGATAACCATGTGATCAAATCACCGATACGATAAAGAGGCACTGAGCCATCATTTAGTGTGACAGTGTCACCGATATACACTTCCCCTTCATAACATTAATATCCCAAATCCCATGCACATGCAACATAGTATAATAAACAGGTTATATGATGTCATACATGCAATATTTAGTGTACACACATAGTCATGCTATCAACAATAATTATGAAGTTAAATCATAACATACTGACCTGGAGTTTCGGTTTTACCCACCATGGGTAGCTTAATCACCATTGCCGAGATTTTCAGCTTTCAAACATAACACATACACGATTTATACAAAAAGGAAATAGTGTGGTAATTACACACCTGTAAACCCGCAATACTACACTATTGATCTCGCTAACGTCCTCACTCGCAGGGATCACAGCGATCTGCTTATCCCTTTCAGAAGTCAGCCCACAATCCGGTGGCCAATCTCGAACGGCAGACAACGCGCACTTTTTGAACTTAGGGGCTGGAATCACGGGTCCAACCCCCTCCTTTGCTTGGCTGGTATTTGTTTCCATAAAAGATATCTTGGTCAAAAGGCCGAGTTAAGCCTTTGAATAAGAGAAAATAAGGATGGATGCTCAAGATGATAAGAAGAACCCGATTAAGAAAATTGAGAAGAGAAGTGACAGCAGTCTTCTAAGATAACAACAAATTAACAAGGTGCACACACAAGGAGATTCGGCCAAAAGAAAAAGATAAAATGAAAATCAACACCAAGAGAAAGAAAAGAGAGTGGATTTCGGCTTTTGGTTTCAAGAAGATGAATATCAAGATAGGGGCCTATGAGGTGATTTCGATTCAAGGTGATCAAAAGACAAGCAGAGAATATGAACCAAAGAAGAATAAAAGAGAAGAAGAGTGGGAGGATTGGGGTTCGGCTTTAGATGATGAAGAAATGCTCACTTGTTACCAAAATGCTAAAAAGAAAGAAGAAGAAGATGAAATGGAGGAGAATAGAAGATCCGGCCAAGAGGTTATCAAAAGAGAACACTTTTTGATAAAAGAAAATGAGAGACTTGTTTCGACTTTGATGGTGAGGGAAAGAACTCAAGTTACCAAAAATACAAAAGAGAGAGAGAAGGATGGTTTCGGTTTAGGCTAAATGGAGAATGGACAAAGAGCCTAGGGGTTTCGGCTATACAAAGAAAGAACAAGGCTGCCAAAGTGCCCAACACTCCAAATGCCAAAAAGAAAGAACTTACCACACAAAAGCTAGCCCTTCAAAACTTTCGGCACCAACACACACTAAACCGAATGCCTAATCGACCTAGCACCCCTTCAAAAAAATCGGCTAACACCCTTCTCCATCTTCAACCTCTTGTTTCTCTCCTATCTTCACTCACCACCTCCCATTTGAATTGATTTGAAATATTCAAAATCCCCTTTTTACTCTTGTCCATCCTTTTGAAATATTTGACTAAGTCCACCTCCACTCTTCAAGGCTCACAACCGAATCCATCATCCAAGCTCCTTAGCGTATAAGCAAAAGAAAAAAGTAAAAATAAAAATAAATCCACATTGCTGACGATGCGAATCGAACCTGTTCCCTCACTTCTCCTTGTGGCGTCACTCTCCTGTCTCTTAAGTGGCGCCTCATAGCCACTTTACCATTTAAATTCTTGTGTCACCAAACACAAGCCATAAACCTTAAGTCCTGCCCCAGTCAGCTCCCCTCCTAAAGTTCCTAAATTAAAATTTTGGCAAAGGTTCCGACTTAACCCCGAGCCTTCCCGGGGACCCCAAACACACTCAAACAACATGCAAAGCATACCAAACACACAGATACAAAGTAAATGCAAAGCCCCTAAATCCCGGGTGTTACACAATACCCAAGGAAGAATCCACCTAGACTTCACTTATTATTCTGACTCTGAATTAAACGATTTATTCACTTGGCTTGATCCGTAGAAATCCCTAAATTATGTTAATATCTCTTTCGAGACTAAAAACAACTGACTCTAGGTTGATTAATTGAAATCTCTTTCTAATTAAAACCCCTATCGTCGCATTAACTTGATCTATAGATTCCCTTATTAGATTTGACTCTAATCTGGCAGATTTATGTCATCCTATTTCTAGGGTTGCAATCAACTCTACTTAATTATGCTAGATCTTCTCTTAAACAGGGACTTTTGCTCCACTGAATAAGCACATCAATCTTGAATTAATATCCTAAAAACATTAAAACAAGGATTAAGAACACATAATTTAGAGCAAGAACAAGTATTTATCACGTAATTCAAATTTATTAAATAATAAGATTCATCTAGGTTTCATCTTCCCTAGGTATTTAGGGAGTCTAGTTCATAACGTAAAAGGGAAACATCTCAGAATAAAGGAAACAACAAGACATAAAGAACCCAAAAACTTCTAAAGAACTTGATCGAGATCTTCAATCTTGAATGAGATCCTGCTTCTGAGATGATTTCGACGGCTTCCTTCGAGTAGTTTCTTCGATCTACTCTCCGTCCTCTGTGTCCGTCTTTTAGGTCTTCCTCTGGCTTGTATTTATAGACTTTAGAAGGCTCAGAAACCCTAAAATTTGGCTTTTTCTGCATGGAAACAAATCAGGGTGTGGCAGGGACACGGGCGTGTGCTCAACCAGTCTGAGAGTACGCAGGCCGCGTGGGAATTTGAGTGAATCGCGATTGACACGGCCTGGCACACGGGCGTGTGTCCAGCCCGTGTGAGTCACACGGGCATGTGCCCTATTTGTGTGGTTCTGTTCTTGGCCGTGTGGATCCTTAAGGTGGCCCGTTTTGTCCGGTTTGAGCCCGTTTTCCACTCCTTTTGCTTCCTATGCTCACCTAAGTATAAAAATACAAATTCAAAGGATTATGAGCATCGAATTCACCAAATTATATAAATAAACATCCAAAAACACGCTAAGAATGGGATTAAAATATGTTACTTTTATGGTTTATCAATGATCTCAAGTTTGAGGATCATATACATAGTTATCACTATAAGTAATATTGTGACTATTACATAATAATCCAAAAAATATACTCATAGCGGGTCAGTCCAATATGTTGTTCTCTAACACATACTAATGTATTGATGTTGACATCCTTATGTTAATGATAATTCTTTGTCATCAATCAACCACACATTAGTCTCAATGCATTATTGTTGTCTAAGCCCACAATAATACTTGGCTAAGGACCTTTTTAAGAATAATAATATTTTCTTAGGACTTTATTACAATTTAGTTTATTTATATACACAAAAAAAGAAACTGAAATAATAATGGCAATACCTTATATTAATAAACAAGGTAAAACGAGTATGTGATTACAATCATCTCATGATTGGTCTTTAGGCAAACTGTAACAATCTCCCACTAGGACTAAGACCAATCAATCATATATCTAATACCGAGTGACTTAGTGAGACGATCATGCTTCTACTGTGTTAAAGGCTTTGTCAGTGGATCAAAGATGTTGTCATTTGTTGGCACTTTGCATATTTCCACATTTCCTCGATCAATGATTTCTCGAATGAGATGAAAGAGTCTAAGTATATGTTTGGATTGCTGGTGAGATATGGGTTCCTTTGCTTTTGCTTGTGCAATAGCTCCGTTTTTTTTCACAACGAAGTTCTATAGCATCTGATATGATAGGCATAACCCCAAGTTCAGATATGAACTTCTTGACCCAAACAACCTCTTTTGCAACCTCACTAGCTACAATATACTTGGCCTCAGTTGTATAATCAGCTACTGTATCTTGCTTTGAACTTTTCCAGCTCATAGTGCCACCATTAAGGCAAAACACAAAACCCCATTACGATCGTGAATCATTATTGTCAATTTGGAAACTAGCATCAGTGTAACCTTTTACACTCAACTATTTTGCACCTCTATATATAAGGAATGTATCCTTAGTCCTTCTCAAGTACTTAAGGATATTTTTAACTGCAACCCAATGAATTTCACCGGGATCTACTTGGTACCGACTCTTCATGCTTAAGGTATACGATACATCTGGACGAGTACATAGCATGGCATACATGATAGATCCAATAGCTGAAGCATATGGAATCTTACTCATACGTTCTCTCTCTTGTGAAGTTGAAGGACACATTTCCTTCGAGAGTGAATTATCATGTTTTACAGGTAGAAATCCTCTATTATATTCTTCCATATTGAACCTTTTCAATACTTTATCTATATATGTACTTTGCCTTAGACCTAGGAGTCATCTTGATCTATTTCTATAGATTTTGACTCCTAATATGTATGTAGCCTCGCCCAAGTCCTTCATAGAAAAATAAATTCCTAATCAAGTCTTAATAGATGTAGGGTAGGTATGTCATTTCCTATGATAACTATGCCATCTATATACAATACCAAGAATACAATAGTGCTCCCACTGATTTTCTTGTAAACACAAGGCTCATATTCATTTTTGATAAAACCAAACTCTTCAATTACATCATTAAAACGAAGATTCCAACTTCGAGAAGCTTGATTTAATCCATAAATGGATCTTTGTAGCTTGCATATCTTACCAGCATCTTTTGGATCGACAAAACCTTTAGGTTGTGTCATGTACACATCCTTTTCCAGTTTCCCATTAAGGAAAGCGATTTTGACGTCCATATGTTAGATTTCATAATCATGAAATGTAACTATTGCAAGTAAGATCCGGATGGATTTAAACATAGCAACAGGAGAAAAGGTTTCATCATAGTCAATAACATGAACTTGGGGAAACCTTTAGTGACTAATCGCCCTTTGTATGTTTGTACATTACCATTCATGTCAGTTTTCTTTTTGAAAATCCACTTGCACCCTATGGTTTAACCCTTTCAAGTGGGTCAACCAAGATCCATACTCAGTTTTTTGACATGGAACCCATCTCAGACCTCAAGGCCTCAAGCCATTTCTCAGAATCTGGGCAAGCCATTGCTTCTTGATAAGTCCTATGCTCATCAATATCACCATGTGTTGTAATGAGAAATCCATATCTCTCAGGTACATGGCATTCTCTTAAAGATCTTTGCAATAGTTGTGTTTCTAAAATAGTCGATTTTTCTACAACGACTTGTAGAACCTGTTGTTGTTCAATCTCTAGTTTAGTGATTTGTTGTTCTCGAATTTCCCCGAGTTCTATTCTTCTACCACTTCCCTTTTTAGAGACAAAATCTCTTTCAAGGTAGACTCATGTCCGAGCAACAAAAACTTTATTCTCAGTAGGATTGAAGAAATATTATCCTTTAGTTTTCTTAGGATATCCTACAAAGATGCACTTTTGAGATTTGGGTTTGAGCTTCGTAGACGTCTAACGTTTAACATAAGTTTCATAACCACAAATCTTTATGAAAGACATACTAGGACACTTTCCAGTCCATATCTCATATGGTATCTTTTGAACCGATTTAGATGAAACACGATTTAGTGTGAAAGTAGCTGTTTCAAGTGCATGTCCCTAAAAGGAAGTAGGAAGATCAACATGACTTATCAAGGATCAAACCATGTCTAATAGTGTTCAACAGGGCTCATCATTGATCAAACCATGTCTAACAGTATTCGATTTCTCCTTTTAGAAACTCCGCTCCATTGTGGAGTACTAGGAGGTGTAAGTTGTGAGACAATCCCACATTCCTTCAAAAACTTATCAAACTTTAAGCTAAAGTATTCTCTTTCTCAATCTGATCGAAGTGTCTTAATACTTTTACCTAGTTGGTTTTGTATTTCATTTTTAAATTTCTTAAACTTTTCAAGGGCTTCAGATTTATGACGCATAAGATAAATATACCTATATCTCTTGAAGTCATTAGTGAAAGTAAGGAAGTATTGAAAACCTCCTCTGGCTTGTGTGTTCATTGGTCCACATACATCACTATGTAATAAACCCAATAAATCACTTCCTTGTTCACTTTTACTATTAAAAGAAGTTTTATTCATTTTACCCAACAAGCAAGACTCACATATATCCAATTGTTCGAAAACAAAAGAATCTAAAATCCCATCTTTATGGAGCTTTGATATGCGCTTCTCACTTATATGGCCCAAACGACAATGCCAAAGATAAGTCTGATTAGAGTAATTTATTTTTGATATTTTAGTATTTATGTTATAAATGAGTCTATCTTGATCTAAAATGTAAAGGCCATTTACTAATTGCGCCAAACCATAGAAAACATTATTGAGATAAAATGAACAACAATTATTCTTAATAATCATTTCAAAACCAATTTTGTCTAAACAAGAAATTGAATAATGTTTCTAGTCAAACTGGGCACAAAATAACAATCCTCTAAAATTAAATCAAGTACACTAGGTAATGATAAAATATGTGTTCCTACAGTTAATGCAACAACTCTTGCTCCATTCCCAACTCACAAGTCCACATCTCATTTAGCCAGATTCCTACTCCTTTGCAGTCCCTGTCCAGAGGTACAAATATGAGAACCACATCTGGTATCTAATACCCAAGAAGTAGATGTTGATAAATTAATATCAATAACATAAATGCTTGAAGTGGACGCTCCATTTTCCTTTGCCTTCTTGACCTCTTCAAGATAGGCAGGGCAGTTCTTCTTCTAGTGTCCGATCTTACCACAATGGAAACATTTTCATTCCTTAGCAATTCCTCCTTTAGGTTTCAATGCAACTTTTCTTTTGTTGGGCTTGGCCTTGCCATTGTCCTTAGGCTTTGCCTTAGCCTTACCCTTTCCTTTGCCCTTATTCTTATGGATTATCAGAATGGGCTTAGGCCCAACGTTTTTCATGTTACTTTCAGTAGTTCGGAACATGCTGAGAAACTGTGGCAAAGTCTTATTAATCTCATTCATGTTGAAATTAAGGACAAATTGGCTAAAACTATCCAGCAATGATTGTAGGATGACACCGGTGGCCAAATCCACACCTAGAGAGAATCCTAGTTTTTCAAGGCTTTCAATATAGCCTATCATCTTGAGAATGTGAGTTCCCACAAGAGTTCCCTCTACCATTTTGCATCGAAACAGAGCTTTAGGGGTTTCGTACCTCCCAAGACGTGCTCGACCCTCATATAATTCCTTGAGCTGCTGGATCATATCATAGGCAATCATATCCTCATGTTGCTTTTGAAGCTCAGGAATCATGGTAGCAAGCATTAGACATCCTATGTCTAACATTTCATTAAGATGCTTCTTATAAGTATCCTTGTTAGCTTTAGAGGCATTAGTTGCTAGTTCATAAGGAACGAGTTTTTTAATGACATATAATTTTCGTTATTGTTTGAGGGCAATCCTCAAGTTACAAAATCAGTCAAGGAAGTTCAAGCCATTCAACTTGTCTTTCTCAAAGACTGATCACAATGATAAATAACTTGTGTTGTTTTCCATAATTAATCTAAAATAATAAAATATGATAATGAGTACATTTACCTAGTTTATTATAATCATTAAAATGACTTTATTAAATGATGCTCACACTATTTTATTCAAAATTAATAACCCTCATATTTTAATTTCGAAAAGACTTTCTCTAAAGTTTTCTAGTGGGTAAGGATCCATATTTCACATCTTCTTAAATCAGCTTTGCCTTTACTCTTAAGATTATGGTTATTTAGGTAAGTAACACTTGCTAATTACATCATATGTAACTCCTCTATTTTGTTCCAATCATCTCATGATTTATCCAAATCTCTTGCCTCTAATTTTCTAGTCCTATTAGAGTAACCTAGTATGTTATTAGCCAATATCATAACCGGTGAATATTACTTGCTTATTCTTCGCGTTTGATCAAGATTGATACATGTACTTTGCTTTAGTAGAACACACATTGTATTGGTCGAGGCGTTAACGAGGGTAAATATTGGAATGCAATCTTAACTTAATATTTTATTGAGGGGTTTTTAAATTAAATTAATCTCACCATTAATGGTCAATATTTGTCTATTTAATACTTTAATTGATCTTATTAATATCCTATAACATGCATCAATATCCTATAACATGCATGCTAACATATCATCAACTGTATCATATACAAGAAAAATATAAAACAATAAATAAATGCAATGTTTATAGCCCATAAAACTAAGTTGGTTCCTCCCAAGCCAATGGGAAAACTGTAGGGTATCCTAAGGGTTTATGTCGCTTCTCAAGCTTCTTTTCCACTTTAGGTAGCCCAACCTTATTTTCCTCAAGTTCATATAAACTCATACAATTTACAATTACAGAAACTCGTTTTACATACGAGGGAGTAAAATGAGAAGAGAAGTACAAGAGAAATATAGAAAGGCACGACATGGTATTTATAAAATTACAACCTTTGCAAATAATAAATTAAATGGGTTATCTGGCTATAACCATGTATTTCCAAACACCGTGTATATCAAACATAGTATACAACATGTATATCATACAATCGCATCAACCAAAAAATTTAATCTCGAATTTGTATCATACAAGTGGCTCTGATACCACTATTGGGATTGCAAGTACGTCCCGTGGCGCAGTAGAAAAATTATTCCGGTGATCCACAACCAAGGATCCATGTATGAGGAACGAATCAGGTTGAAATAGGGTTGAAAATATACCTTATTTACTAAAAACTTTAAAAGGATGTCATTGATTCGATGTCGATTCCAAGCCACAACGAAAATGTCCTAACTTCTACGTAGTCCACCTCGTCAAAAGTAAACAACCACTTTCTCTTAAGCTTTTCAGAGAAAATTAATAACAGTTGCTAGACCTTTTAAATTATTAAGTTGGTAACATTAATGCATTCAGGGATTATCATCCATTTATCCTTGTTTATATCACATATTAAAAAGGAAAACCGATATTATTCCCTTATTAATAGAGAAGAGAAATGGAAAGTCAGAAAAATGAATTATATTCTTTCCAAATGAATATTAATTTCCATGTCTTTTATATTTGACTAAAATTAATTAATATAACTATTTATATTAATAAATTTGGTAAAATATATACAAATAATATTTTGTATGAATCAAATTCATATATTAATTATATCTATGTTCTCTATTTGTGTACAACAAGTTTATACATATAATGTGTTTAATGTTTAACTATCAAATTGAATTAATTCAACAATTAATTTAATTCATGTGATAACTAAATACAATACCAAATGTATTTGGATTTTGTTCATTTCAACTATAGGGTGTGACCCTGTAGACTCTTCTAACGTTGGTAGTAATACTAGAATGTTTCTAACATTACAAACAATGAGTGGCATGTAGCAATGCATCATTGCGACCCTAGTTAGAAGAAGTCATGATTCGACATAACTTTTCTGTGATAATATTTTCATGTATTATATCCTTTTATCCTTAATATCTAGATTGGACACAAGTCATGGAATAGTCACACTTGTATAGTCCAATCTCATGTTTCTTGATTTTTTGAGTAGACTACAATAAAAAAATAAGTGTGATATCTCATATCAACTTATTCGAGCATAACCATGCATTTCTAGTCTCACTCCATGAAGAGAACTAAGATATTGCTCCTATTTATGTAGAAGGGATAAATCCTATGTTGATCAACCATATCCCACAACATGAATTGTGGTAAGTCCAACATTAGTTTTTATAGTACAACCTGTTACGGTAGACGTTTTGACTGTATCAAAATATATGACTCACGATGTTGGGACAATAATGGTATCAAGTGTAAGGATCATATACATAGTTATTACTATAAGTAATATTGTGACTATTACATAATAATCCAAGAAACATACTCATAGCGGGTCAGTCCAATATGTTGTTCTCTAACACATTGTAACACCCCTAACCCGTATCCATCGACGGATTAGGGTTACAAGGCATTACCGAATAAGACATCACTCAAACAGGCATATATTTTCTTTTCTTTTATTACGAATATATATATATGTACATGTCAAATCACTCAAGTAATCACAAATACACATTCGGCCAATCATATAATCATCCATACAAATAACCTCGATTATAATCATCATTCAGTTAATTTACAATTTAAAACTTAACTCCAAGTATATTCCAAATTTAAAAATCACAAGCTTATAAAATCCATGACTAACCATAAATAAATTCTCAATAAAGTATACCAATAATTCATTTAAGCATAGCCGGATATATGCAAATATATACATAATTCTTTATTTGAATGTCTATCACATTACATCATATAACCAATTTAATCTTGAAACACATCTATTAGCTTTCACATAACTAAAATTTACATCCCACAATTACCACATACAAATACAAATATCATAACCAAATTTACTAGAACTAAATCCATTTGCTTTATATTTAAACATCTATCAAAATTCCACATCATTGCCGAATATATATATATATATATATATATATATATATATATCCAACATGATCATTTCAATTCCAAATCAAAAACTTGATGATCAATGTGACCACATACCTATTTGTTAAATTCGAATATATATATATATATATATATATATCAAAACCAAATCACATCTTACTAATTTACATAATTACTAATACTTATTACAAGGACAATTTATTTAACATCATTTAGTAAGTAAATCAAACTTTACACAATACACAACAAATATACAATTACATAACACTTAATCAAATTTAACATATCCCTATTATCATCACTTACTCATAGCCAAAATGTCCAAGTTTACGTTTGGTTCAAGTCCATATTTTAACTAATTCGATTCATCATACCAAACATAACCAATATACATATATTAATCACATAACCAAATTCAATATGTCTAACTTAAAATTAAACATAACACATACTTACCTATCATGAACATATACCGTAATCACATATGCATCAGTATAAACTTATTTTTTTAATGACCATTATCAACCATAAACACAGAACCCAAATCAATCAAAGAAGATAAGCCATCTTCGCATGGCTATTATTTACATACAAAGTACTTAATTCCTATTCCACCTTTTACTATGCTATACATGCCATATATTAAATTTTCAACTTAGTAAAATACCAAAGGAAACTGCCGATAGTGTGAGTAGTCTTGCTGACGATCCCTGAACTCGTAACGTATATCCAAATCTATGAACAGAAGTACACAAGAGTACGCACAGAGTAAGCTATTTAAGCTTAGTAAGTCATAAGCAATTATATATATACCAACTATTATATATTAACACTAAGTTACCAAACCGAATATACATGTTCCCAAATACAAGGTTATCATTTAAATCTTTCATGCACATATCATATGGCTAACTGTACAAATACACATGAACTTATATAAATCTCACTATTAAAATCACATATACCCCATTTAGCCGATTATACGCATTCACATATACATTCACATTTTTCACATTTGTAACTTTAACATTTATATAATCAATTCAACAACTTACTTACCTTATTTTCACATGTACAATAGCATTTTGTCAACTTACTTGCTCAATAAACATCACATATGCACTGGCCAAATACAACTTACCTCACTGATACCTGGTTATTAAGCTATCATGCAATACTTACTCATGTATAATTTCCCGTTTATATCCCTTCATCAATTCATGTCTCCGAAGTCTCTGTAATCCCACACACATAGTGCAAATTTCGTAACGTATCGCACACTTAGTGCCGTTACTTTAGAAAGAGCACACGTAGTGCCATTTAACAGTAATGTATCGCACACTTAGTGCCATTACTTATTATTCCGCACACATAGTGCCATTTAACAGTAATGTATCGCAGACTTAGTGCCATTACTTATTATTCCTCACACATAGTGCCATTTAACAGTAATGTATCGCACACTTAGTGCCATTACTTATTATTCCGCTCACATAGTGCCATTTAACCGATTTCGCACACACAGTGCTCGGTAAATTTAGTTCGCACACATAGTGCCCTTTTACAGACCTTTCCTTTGCTCTTCCAGAACATTTATAATCCCATTCCCATTCGTACATGCTCAATTTATTTTTATTTATTTATCTATAGCATATAATTATTTATCAACAACTCAAATTTACCATATTCACTTACCTTTACATTCGACAATCTCAAATATATACATACACACACATCCAAAAATTTCAATTACCATTACTACTCACTTTCCATTTCCATACATATATGTACATATCTATCACTTAACCATAGGAAATCTATTTAGCCAATTCATACATTCCATATTTATACATATATATTTTCATAATTTCAAACCCACATTCGACTAGTATAAATATACATACAAATTTCATTTCATTTCATGATACATTAGTATATAGTCAAATTTATTTCACCCAACTGCTTAAAAACTTACCTCGGATATCGTCGAACGACAAAAACCGACTATTCGACTATTTTCGCTTTTCCCCGATCCAAGTCTGATTTCTTTGGTTCTTAATCTAAAAATATTCAAATTAAGCTCATTCAAACATATTTTCATTCAATTTAATCCAAAAATATATAAATGGGCAAATTACATTTTTAGCCCCAATATTTCACATTTTCACAATTTAATCCCTATTGCACAAAACACAAAATATGCAAAATCTCACAACAACATAGCTAGGCCGAATCTTCCTTATAATCATATAAGTCCATACATTTCATTTATTTTGCATTTTAGCCCCTCAATTTATTATTTTTGCAATTCAGTCCTAATTACTCAAAATCATCAAAAACTCCAATACAAAACATATTAATCTAAAACATATCTTTAATATTTCATCATCAAACAACACAACACACATATATTCATCAACGGCATATCACAAAATATTCATCAATTTCTAAAATATCTTTAATATTTGTACACCTCATAGCAACGATCTCAAAAACGTAAAAATTATCAAAAACCGAGCAAAACACTTAACTTAATTTAGCTTAGACATGGCCGAACCCTTGTTTGCTCATGTAACATCCCAAACCCGGCCCAAACACCACGACCGGATCTGGCATGTCACTGAGAAGATACTATAATATATGTCGAGTCTTTGGAAAAACATTTGTGGAGTTTAAACATTTTAACCGGAAAAAACTTTGTGATTTGATAATGTATACAAGATATAAATTTTATACAAAGCCTTTATGAATTAAAAACCGTAATTTAATACATGCCTTAGTTTTAATTTTTATCGAATAATTCAGGTGTCTGAAGGTAAAGCCCAAAAACCGAAAATATAAAACTAATGGCCCGTGGCCTTATTACAACGAAATTTAAAACCCATTAATTAAAAATGTTAAAAATAAATAACTAAGTAAAGTCTTTTGCTGAATCAAAATAATCTCTTGCATGGCCACCTTGCGCTCCTCTCCAGCCCTGTCCGATCCACTAGGTGCTACCTGAAAGATGTTAAATAATAGGGTGAGTCACGAGACTCAGTGTGCAACCCTCATGCACCATCAGATTGGGCCTTATCCCCACAGAAGAGATATCAAAACATGAAATAACAGAAATTATGCAAAGCCCAACCCAATCCTAGGTTTCCATCCGCTACACACCACCCTTACCTGCCATTCACACCATTGGGGATTTCTACAATCAACCCACACCGCTACACAGCATCGATGGCAGTCATGCTGCAGTTAGCTGCTCATCGTCAGATCATGGCAATAGCCACTACAACAGATCATGGCAAAAAGCCACTACAATAGAACACTTCCCCTTTCATCAATCACCCAACCCCGTGCAATCACAGAAATCGGCATACATACAAAACATATCATCAGCAGAAACATTCACTTACGAATGACAGAGATCACTAAACTGGTGATTCGCTTTTACCCTCCTCGGGTTTTCAACCGTTATGCCGAGATTTCAGCATTTAACAGAGTATAAGTAGATTTAATAACACATATTAGCAGACAATCTAAACGGTGTGAGAAATTACACACCTGATAACACGTAGTACTACTCTCTATGTCGATACCCTCACTAATCAGATCTACTGCCCTTTGTCTACAACTTTGCTCAAAAGCCGGAAGAACGCGAAGATAAGGCCTCTCCTATATTCGGCCAAGGGTTAGTGATTTACCTGAATTATACGTTTAAATTAAGAGATCTCCTTACCTTGAAATCCCGAAAGCAATACAACCCGAATGCTACTGAACTCTGTCTTAGAGATTTAAGCGATTGAATCCCCTTCAAATCCCAGAATGCCGCAAATGAGAGAAAATACCCGATTAGTTAGCCATATAGCCATTCGGCTAAAATCTCTAAAAGCCGGAAAAAGATTGAAATCTCGTGAATCGACACTTACCTTTAGTTTTCTTCAAGATTCAGTACAAGCAGACACCACAGAAGGATTTTGGCAATCACAGGAGATGATATCTAGGGATTTCGGGTTTTAAGAAAATCCTGGAAAAGATAAACGAGAGAAGGCTGATGTGTTTTTCGGCTTTTAGAAGAATTGAATGAGGAGTTTCAGCTTTTAGTGAATGGAGAAGAATAACAATGGAGATTAGAAGATTCGGGTAAAAGGAAATTTCAAAGAAAAGGTGAGAAAACAATGGTGATTTTCGGCTTTTGGAAGAGAAAAGATGAGAAAAAAAACAAGTGAGATGGCCTTCAAATTTTCGGCATAGGAAGAGAAGAAAGAGTAGGGTTCAAATGCCAGAATTGATTAGCTATCCCCCCTATTTATAGAAATTTCGGCACTTACCTAACCTTGCAGATAAATCCTATCTTTTCTCCTTTATCCTAATCTACTAACTCATCTAAAAGAGACTTAATTAGCTCCAACTCCTCCCTCCTTTATCAGCATAATATCCACATATTTTAAACATTAAACCCCCCCTAAATAATAGCCTTGTTGCCGTCCAACCCACTCCTCCTTATAAGTGTCGAATTTGGCCCAAAAACATGGGCTCCAAACGGCCACAAATTGGGCCTCTCCCCTGGCCTATTGACCCCAACTCCCTTCCCTCTTAGTGGAGCCATTTTGCCACTGGGCCACAAGCCCATTATGTCATTTAAACTTAGATACCACCTTTTAAACGTTATAGTGTCCAAGCAAGAATTTCACCAAGGCCTTGTCCACATCATGAGCCGAATTTGGACCCCTAACAGTTAAATTAACACATTACACATGTTCACCCATTAAACACATAGGCCCAAAAATTTAGGCTGTTATAGCTCAAGTAACACCCCAAACCCGGTCATCTCACCACGACCGAATCTGGCATGTTACAGAGTGAAAATCCTTTGAAGAATACAAGTTCCCGGTTGATCTTTAATGAAAATTCCTTTATTGCTTTGTGTTTAGAGAAAACTTATGCATGTAAAGTTGAAAACGTTATTTTGCCTTTGGAAAACCCGAAAATAATTCTCTTTCAAAACATTTTTCCATCCATTGCTTAAAACACTCACGATTACTGAACCCGAGTAAAAATTAGCTTGATTAATTTAAAACCGTTTGCGTTTGAGTTTTGGAAAAAAAACTTAGATTTGAAAATCATTTAAGTTGGTTTTGTTATCATGTGGATTGTATTACCCGAAGGTGAAGTTTAGAAACCCATCGCGTATTATAGTTTAGAAAACTTTAAGTTTCAGGTTATTAAAACAAGTTAAGCAAATTACTTAGTCATATTTGAAAACTTTAAGCAGATAAAATAAAATCCAGAAGTAATAACAAGTAATGGCCTTATTATAACCCAAATAAAACTGAAACCGAATTTAAATAAAATAAAGTACCCAAACCAAAGTCCATGTAAAACTGAATGTATTTAATGCATGGCCACCTCGAGTCCACCCGGCTCCTCATCCGCAATCTACGAATCACCTGAAAAGATAAGGGAGAAGGTGAGTCACCAAGACTCAGTGCATAATCCTCCTCCCGGTTAATGTAACATGCTTACACAAATCATAACCAAGCAATATGTCATGCCCCCAAACCTAGCCATCCATAACTCCGTTTCTACCCCATGTGGTACCAAACCACTGGTGGTGCCAAACCACTGGTGACCCAAAGTCACGATATCCAATAATAGTGTGGTGCCAAACCACTGGTGACTCAAAGTCACGAATAATCCATCTGTGGGGCCAACCCACGTTGTGATACCAAATCATTGGCGACAATCCCGTTATATCATATGTGGGGCCAACCCACTGTGGTGCTAAGCCACTGGGACGAGTCGCTATGAGGTGCCAAACCTCTAGTGACCCAAAGTCACAATATATCAATAATCCAAGTGTGGGGCCAACCCACGTGTGATACCAAATCACTGGCGACAATTCCGATATATCAACTGTGGGGCCAACCCACTGTGGTGCTAAGCCACTGGGACGAGTCGCTATGAGGTGCCAAACCTCTGGTGACCCAAAGTCACAAAATCAACAGTGGTACCAAACCACTGGAGGTGCCAAACCTCTGGTGACCCAAAGTCACGGATATCAACTTCCCCCTCCTCTCATATCACCCATAACAATGCAATACTTATGCAAATCATGCCATCATGCTTTATTATGAATCATATAGCAAATATATCATAGATCATGGTATTAAGCATCATATAGCAAAATCATATCGAAACGGACTTACCTGAATCCTTGCTCATACCCATAAGGTATCATATCAAGATCTACACAATTTCGGCTTTTAACATATTCAGGTTATTGATATATTTACCAAGTTATAAAGTGTGTAAGTTACACACCTGTTACTAACGCAACTACTGAATCCCGAAGGCCCGACCTACTGCACCAGATCCCCTTTGATCCTTAATGCTCTTTGAATACTAGCAACCACCCAAAATATGTGAGATTGAACCTTCCCCTCTTGCCTTACCAAATCCGATTGTCAGAGAATAGAGGGCTTAGATCGACTGCTTCCAAAAACCTGAAGAACCTAGGAGAAATCGGTTCCTATAGATGGTTAGCAAAACATCAACAAATGCCGAAGTTCGGCTTTTACTCTTATGAGAGTCGACAGAGAGAAGAGAAAAGAAGTAATGGATTTCGGCCATGGACACTTACCTCTTCTTAAAACCGATTGAAGAAAACCCGAAGATGATTTACCCTTGTTTGATATTCGGCCAAAATAAACTAGAAGAAAGCAAGGGGATTCGGCTAGAGTGGAAAAAGAGAAAGGAAAAGAAAGTGAAAGGGGAGAGAAAAGATTCGGCAAGTGGAAGAAAGAAAAAGAAGATTTGGCACAAGGTCTTGAGAAAAGAAAAAGATGAAGGGGAAGGGGAAGTTTTCGGTTTTGAGCAAGAATGGAAAAGAAAAAGAGAGAGATGGGAGGGTAGAGGATTCGGCCAAGCACTGAGAAGGAGTAAAAGAAATACAATAAAATTAAAAAACTTAGAGGGACATTCGGCTAGGTACCTCCAAGAGAATTCGACAGGTGCAAAAACAAAAGGAATTTCGGCTTTTCTTCAATATGGTGCACTAGGAAGAAATCGGCACACTCAAAGGGTTTGTTTTCGGCTTTTGATTCACCAAGTACACTAGGACCTAGGCTAGCCGAAAATGTACATCTAGGTACCTAAGGAAATTCGGCATCCACCCTTACCCAGCTCTCCAAACCGAACACTCCTCTTCAAACTAGAGTTCAAAATTTGGCCACTTCCTCAAATTCCTCCTGGCCAACCATTCAAATGAGTTTGAATTAATCAAACTCCTAAATTTTCTCCTTGCCACCAATTCAAATATTTTGACTTATTCCATGCTTATCTGACAGAGTTTGTGCTGAGCACAACTCCTTCCCCCTTGGCGTCAAAAAGGTAAGCAGAAAGTGAGATTTCTGCTGCTCGAACCTGAGCTCTTCCTTCCCTGCATGTGGCGTCACCCTCAAGGCCCTAAGTGGCGCCTCCTTGCCACTTTACCAAGCTCATTCTTGTGCTTAAACTCCCCACGAATTACACTTAACCCCTAGCTCCTTCAGCTCCCCTTACTTAAAACTTAAAAACAAAAATTTCCTGCAACTCGGGCCTACTTTTGGCTTATGACTATATCTTAAAACACCTTAATTAATAACACACAGACCATACTCATGCAAAACAATTCAAACACAACAACCTCCCATTTCAGGATATTACAGTTCTACCCCCTTAAAAATAATTTCGGCCTCGAAATTACTTGATCAAAAGAGTGGAGGGTATTGCTGTCTCATCACATCCTCTGGTTCCCATGTAGCTTCTTCCACACCATGATTCCGCCATAGCACCTTCACTAATAGAACTGACTTCTTACGCAAGACTTTCACATCTCGATCTAGAATCTGCACTGGTTCCTCTTCCATAGTCAAATCTGGACTCACCTCAATTTCCTCCACTGCTACGACATGCGATGGATCTGAACGATAGCGCCTAAGCATGGAGACATGGAACATATCGTGAATCTGACTCAGCTCTGCTGGTAACTCGAGCTGGTAGGCTACTGGTCCCACTCGTCTCAACACCTTATACGGCCCAATAAACCTTGGACTTAACTTGCCCTTCCTTTCGAACCTTAACACTTTCTTCCATGGCGAGACCTTCAGAAAGACCTTGTCACCCACAGCAAACTCTATATCCCTCCGTTTGAGATCGGTATACGACTTTTGCCAGTCCAAAGCTTCCTTCAAACGAGCCTGAATCAACTTAACCTTATCCTCAGTCTCTGCAACCAACTCTGGTCCCAATATCCGACGCTCACCCAACTCTGTCCAACATGTAGGTGTGCGACACTTCCTACCATACAATGCCTCATATGGTTCCATCTTAATGCTTACCTGGTAACTATTGTTGTATGCGAACTCAGCTAATGGTAGAAATTCCTCCCAGCTGCCTCTGAAGTCCAAAGCACAACCCTTCAGCATATCCTCTAAGATTTTTATAACCCTTTCCGACTGCCCGTCAGACTATGGATGAAATGCCGTACTGAAATCCAACCGTGTACCCAAAGCCTGATGCAACGCTTTCCAAAACCTCGACGTGAATCTGGGATCCCTATCCGAGATGATCGACACCGGTACACCGTGCAACCTCACTATCTCTGCCACATACAGCTTAACTAACTTCTGAAGCGAGTAATCTACCCTTACCGGTATGAAATGAGCTGACTTAGTCAGACGATCCACAATCACCCAAACCGAGTCCTTCTTACTAGGCGTAAGGGGTAATCCACTGACAAAGTCCATAGTGATCCTTTCCCACTTCCACTGTGGAATCTTCACCGGCTGAAGTAAACCTGACGGCAACTGATGTTCAGCCTTGACCTGCTGACACGTCAGACATTTACCCACAAATACAGTTACTTCCCGCTTCAGACCTGGCCACCAAAACTGCTCTTTTAAATCTCGATACATCTTGCTACCTCCAGGATGCATAGCGTATGGGCTGCTATGTGCGTCCTGAAGAATTCTCTGCCTTAACTTGACATCCTTCGGCATACAAGCTTTCCCTTGGAAACACAATACTCCATCACTGGACAAGCTGTATCCCTCTAAACCACCATTCTGAACTTGCAACCTCCGAGCATTCAAACCCTTATCCACTAACTGTTTCTCCTTGATCTGCTCTACCCAAGTCGGCTTAACTTACAACTCTGCCAAAAGACTCCCATCGTCATACAAGATAAGATGGGCAAACATCGCTCTTAAGTCCGATACAACCTTGCGACTCAACGCGTCTGCCACTACGTTAGCCTTGCCTGGATGATACTCAATTGAACAGTCGTAGTCCTTCAACAACTCAATCCATCTGCGCTGTCTCAAGTTCAAATCCTTCTGGGTCAAAAGATACTTCAGACTTTTGTGATCCGTGTAGACTATCGACTTCTCTCCGTACAAGTAGTGTCTCCATATTTTCAAAGCAAAAACCACTGCAGCTAATTCCAAGTCATGCGTCGGATAATTAACCTCATGTGGTCTCAGCTGTCGAGATGCATAAGCCACTACTTTCCTTTCTTGCATCAGCACACATCCCAAGCCAGTATGTGATGCATCACAGTATACCGTGAATTCCTTTCCTGCCTCAGGCTGAATCAAAACCGGAGCTTCAATCAAAATCTTCTTCAACTTGTCAAAACTTTCTTGCTGCTTCTCAGTCCACACAAACAGAACTCCTTTCCTCAATAACTTAGTCATAGGTGCTGCAATCAAAGAAAATCCCTCTACAAATCTTCGGTAATACCCTGCCAAACCTAGAAAACTCCGAATTTCTACCACTGACTTAGGCGGTTTCCAATCCAACACTGCCTCGATCTTTCGAGGATCCACTCTAATCCCCTCAGCGGATACTACGTGACCCAAGAAAGTCACCACCCTAAGCCAAAACTCGCACTTGCTAAATTTGGCAAATAACTGCTTTTCCCTTAAAATCTGCAACACTATTCACAAATGCGCATCATGATCCTTCTCTGACTTTGAGTATACCAAGATGTCGTTTATAAATACCACGACGAACTGATTCAAATACTGTTGGAAAACCCGGTTCATCATGTCCATGAACGCTGCCGGTGCGTTAGTCAACCCAAACGGCATTACCAGAAACTCATAGTGCCCATACCGAGTGCGAAACGCCGTCTTGTGGATATCAGCCTCTTTCACCTTCAACTGATGATACCCAGACCTTAAATCAATCTTTGAGAAAACTGATGCACCCTTAAACTGATCAAAAAAGTCATCTATCCTCGGCAACAGATACTTGTTTTTGATCGTCAGCTTATTCAACTGGCGGTAGTCTATACACATCCGCATTGTACCATCTTTCTTCTTGACAAAGAGTACCGACGCTCCCCAAGGCGAAACACTTGGCCGGATAAAACCTCGGTCCAACAACTCCTGAATCTGAGCCTTCAATTCCACTAATTCCTTCGGCGCCATCCTATACGGGGCAATAGACACTGGCGCAGTTCCGGGTAACAAATCTATGTCAAATTCAACTTCACGATCCGGAGGCAGTCCCGGAAGTTCCTCTGGAAATACGTCAGCAAATTCCTTTACTGTTCGGACATTCTCTGCAGCAGACTTCTTAGCCTCCAAAGCACATACATGAACCATAAACGCTTCACAACCCTTCCTGACCATCTTCTCAGCTTTCAAAGCAGATACCACGTTGGATAGATAATCTCTTCTATTACCTATCATAACCACTTCTTCACCCTCAGCCGTTTTCAAAACCATGTGCTTAGCCGCGCAATCCAAACTTGCCTGGTACTTTACCAACCAGTCCATCCCAAGAATCAGATCGAACTCCCCAAACGGCAGTTCCATCAGATCAGCTACAAACACTACCCCTTGAAGTTCTAGGGGTACATCCCTATACAGCTTATTTACTTCTACAGAGTGACCTAGAGGGCTAATTACTGTCATCTCCCTAGAAGTAGTCTCAAAGTCTAGGTTCATGGTCTCTACTATGCTACTAGCAACATATGAATGCGTCGAACCCACATCAATCAAAGCAGTATATGGAAATCCAAAGATTAAGAACGTACCGGTTATGACGTCCGGTGTGTCGCCCTCCTCTCGACGCCTCGCTGCATATACCAACCCAGGCTGTCTTACCTCAGCGTTGCCTGCACCTCTGCCCGGTGCTCCACGGCCCTGGCCAGAACCATTACCTCCTCTACCAGTACCACGACCCCTCTGCGGTGGCGGTCCTTCATTTCTGAACTGAGCACGACCCTGACCCTCAAACTGAATTCTGGCTAGCTTACGTTGACAATCCCTCATACGATGATCCAGCGAGCCACACTCAAAACATCCTTTTCCACCGGTCCAACATCCTCCCCAATGAAATTTCCCACATCGATTACACTGCGCTGGTCCCTGATTAGCAACAACCGACCTTCCAAATTGATTCGGCCCACTCTGCCTAGCCCTTTTCTGAGAATTACCGGCCGACCCAGATGATCCAAAACCTCTCTTATGTCTATTCCTATCCAAATTCTGCCTCACTGACTTCTTAACCCCTTCGGCTACCTTAGCCTTTTCCACCAGGACTGCAAACTCCCGCTCCTACTGTGGAGCAATCAACAACCTCAGCTCATCTCTCAATCCATCCTCAAACGTGACACATCGCTCATGTTCTGTAGCCACGATACCCCTAGCATATCGGCTCAACCTTAAGAATTCCGCCTCGTACACCGATAAAGACTTACTCCCCTGAACTAGCCTCAGAAACGCCTTTCGCAGCGCATCAATATAACTAGACCCAACATACTTCTTCTGATAAGCTGCCTTAAAATAGTCCCAAGTGAGATCATCCGTTGCAGCACTATCCCGAACCGTGAGCCACCACTGGTATGACTCATCCCGGAGAAGTGACACTATCCCTTTCAGTTTCTCCTCAGCAGTCAGATCCAAGTCATCCATGATTCGCTCCATCGCTTCTAACCAATATTCAGCCGTACTGGGAGCCACACCAGAAACACCTCGAAATACCTCAGCTCCATTGGCTCGGAGTCACTCAATTACGGATTTTTGAGCTCCCGTACCTCCTCCTACTCCAGCTACTCTCTCAAGAACTCGCAGCATCACCTGCGACACTGCGTCATCCCCCGTCTGATCCTGAAACTCACCACCTACAGCTGGTGGTGGTGCTGGTATCTCATTTTCTGACCCCTGACCAGACCCCACTGGTTCAGACACTGCCATCCTACCCCGACCACGTCCACGTGTATTACGACCACGACCTCGAGTGCTCATGTCTACAGTCTCGACTTATCTGATTTAAAAGTTTTATGCATCAGTCATTATTCCACTAGTATTAAGGCACAGTTTTATGAATAATTCTTATTAAGGAGTTTTGTTTTCACGAGTCCATAAAATCCTATAAATTTCAGTCTCTAGGGTAGCCCACATCACTAGTCATTCAAAGCTCATAATAGCTAAAATCAGGCACAATAGTTAGGGGTACTTACCTGGGCGGATTGGTACCGGAGACTCGGTGCCATGCCTTTCAAACCATATATTTCAACCAAAACCATTTCCAAACCATACTTTAAAACATTTCGGGCCTCGGGCCCACAGCCGAGCCTTTGAACTTGGCTCTGATACCACAATTGTAACACCCCAAACCCGATCATCTCACCACGACCGAATCTGGCATGTTACAGAGTGAAAATCCTTTGAAGAATACAAGTTCCCGGTTGATCTTTAATGAAAATTCCTTTATTGCTTTGTGTTTAGAGAAAACTTATGCATGTAAAGTTGAAAACGTTATGTTGCCTTTGGAAAACCCGAAAATAATTCTCTTTCAAAACATTTTGCCATCCATTGCTTAAAACACTCACGATTACTGAACCCGAGTAAAAATTAGCTTGATTAATTTAAAACCGTTTGCGTTTGAGTTTTGGAAAAAAAAACTTAGATTTGAAAATCATTTAAGTTGGTTTTGTTATCATGTGGATTGTATTACCCGAAAGTGAAGTTTAGAAACCCATCGCGTATTATAGTTTAGAAAACTTTAAGTTTCAGGTTATTAAAACAAGTCAAGCAAATTACTTAGTCATATTTGAAAACTTTAAGCAGATAAAATAAAATCCAGAAGTAATAACAAGTAATGGCCTTATTACAACCCAAATAAAACTGAAACCGAATTTAAATAAAATAAAGTACCCAAACCAAAGTCCATGTAAAACCGAATGTATTTAATACATGGCCACCTCGAGTCCACCCGGCTCCTCATCCGCGATCTACGAATCACCTGAAAAGATAAGGGAGAAGGTGAGTCACTAAGACTCAGTGCATAATCCTCCTCCCGGTTAATGTAACATGCTTACACAAATCATAACCAAGCAATATGTCATGCCCCCAAACCTAGCCATCCATAACTCCGTTTCTACCCCGTGTGGTACCAAACCACTGGTGGTGCAAAACCACTGGTGACCCAAAGTCACGATATCCAATAATAGTGTGGTGCCAAACCACTGGTGACTCAAAGTCACGAATAATCCATCTGTGGGGCCAACCCACGTTGTGATACCAAATCACTGGCGACAATCTCGTTATATCATATGTGGGGCCAACCCACTGTGGTGCTAAGCCACTGGGACGAGTCGCTATGAGGTGCCAAACCTCTGGTGACCCAAAGTCACAATATATCAATAATCTAAGTGTGGGGCCAACCCACGTGTGATTCCAAATCACTGGCGACAATCTCGATAAATCAACTGTGGGGCCAACCCACTGTGGTGCTAAGCCACTGGGACGAGTCGCTATGAGGTGCCAAACCTCTAGTGACCCAAAGTCACAAAATCAACTGTGGTACCAAACCACTGGAGGTGCCAAACCTCTGGTGACCCAAAGTCACGGATATCAACTTCCCCCTCCTCTTATATCACCTATAACAATGCAATACTTATGCAAATCATGCCATCATGCTTTATTATGAATCATATAGCAAATATATCATAGATCATGGTATTAAGCATCATATAGCAAAATCATATCGAAACGGACTTACCCGAATCCTTGCTCATACCCATAAGGTATCATATCAAGATCTACACAATTTCGGCTTTTAACATATTCAGGTTATTGATATATTTACCAAGTTATAAAGTGTGTAAGTTACACATCTATTACTAACGCAACTACTGAATCCTGAAGGCCCGATCTACTGCATCAGATCCCCTTTGATCCTTAATGCTCTTTGAATACTAGCCACCACCCAAAATATGTGAGATTGAACCTTCCCCTCTTGCCTTACCAAATCCGATTGTCAGAGAATAGAGGGCTTAGATCGACTGCTTCCAAAAACCCGAAGAACCTAGGAGAAATCGGTTCTTATAGATGGTTAGCAAAACATCAAAAAATGCCGAAGTTAGGCTTTTACTCTTATGAGAGTCGACAGAGAGAAGAGAAAAGAAGTAATGGATTTCGGCCATGGACACTTACCTCTTCTTAAAACCGATTGAAGAAAACCCGAAGATGATCTACCCTTGTTTGATATTCGGCCAAAATAAACTAGAAGAAAGCAAGGAGATTCGGCTAGAGTGGAAAAAGAGAAAGGAAAAGAAAGTGAAAGGGGAGAGAAAAGATTCGGCAAGTGGAAGAAAGGAAAAGAAGATTCGGCACAAGGTCTTGAGAAAAGAAAAAGATGAAGGGGAAGGGGAAGTTTTCGGTTTTGAGCAAGAATGGAAAAGAAAAAGAGAGAGATGGGAGGGTAGAGGATTCAGCCAAGCACTGAGAAGGAGAAAAAGAAATACAATAAAATTAATGAACTTAGAGGGACATTCGGCTAGGTACCTCCAAGAGAATTCGACAGGTGCAAAAACAAAAGGAATTTCGGCTTTTCTTCAATATGGTGCACTAGGAAGAAATCGGCACACTCAAAGGGTTTGTTTTCGGCTTTTGATTCACCAAGTACACTAGGACCTAGGCTAGCCGAAAATGTACATCTAGGTACCTAAGGAAATTCGGCATCCACCCTTACCCAGCTCTCCAAACCGAACACTCCTCTTCAAACCAGAGTTCAAAATTCAACCACTTCCTCAAATTCCTCCTGGCCAACCATTCAAATGAGTTTGAATTAATCAAACTCCTAAATTTTCTCCTTGCCACCAATTCAAATATTTTGACTTATTCCATGCTTATCTGACAGGGTTTGTGCTGAGCACAACTCTTTCCCCCTTGGCGTAAAAAAGGTAAGTAGAAAGTGAGATTTCTGCTGCTCGAACCTGAGCTCTTCCTTCCCTGCATGTGGCGTCACCCTCAAGGCCCTAAGTGGCGCCTCCTTGCCACTTTACCAAGCCCATTCTTGTGCTTAAACTCCCCACGAATTACACTTAACCCCTAGCTCCTTCAGCTCCCCTTACTTAAAACTTAAAAACAAAAATTTCCTGCAACTCGGGCCTACTTTTGGCTTATGACTAGATCTTAAAACACCTTAATTAATAACACACAGACCATACTCATGCAAAATAATTCAAACACAACAACCCCCCATTTCAGGATATTACAGCTCACTTCTTTCTTTTTCTTTCTTACATTCGGCCATTAAAGATGAAAGAATGAGTAATCTTTCTCTTTCCCATTATGTTTTATTATTATAAGCTTAATATAATGTATAATTAATAATAATATTATTTATAATATATAATTTCATATAATATAGTCACTTAAGCATAATCATGCTGTCCACTATAGTTAAAATTGGGAAAATTACAACTTTAATGCTTCTATTTAAAAAGACATCAACAATTTAGCCATTACACATTAAACTATCAAATTTTCAATTCACGCGATTAAGCCCATTTTAATAATTCAGCACCCAAACAATAAAATTAAATCACGAAAATTTCACACATAATAATTTACACATAATTAACACGGAAAATAATATTTAAATATTTTTTGGACTCGGATTTGTGGTCCCGAAACTACTATTCCGATTAGGGTCAAAATTGGGCTGTTACACACATACTCATGTATTGATTTTGACATCCTTATGTCAATGACAATTCTTTGTCATCAATCAATCACACATTAGTCGCAATGCCTTATTGTTGTCCAAGCCCACAATAATACTTGACTAAGGACCTTTTTAAGAATAATAATATTTTCTTAGGACTCTATTACAATTTAGTTTATTTTTATATACACAGAAAAAGAAAAAGAAATTGTAACAGCCCAAATTTCAGTGAAATCAGAATAGTGGTTCCGGGACCACAAATCCGAGCCGAAAATTTAATTTATTTTTATTTTATTAAATGGACTGTATTATGTTAGAAAATTCATGTGAAAATTTTGATACAAAAATTTTATCGATTTAGTGCTGAATTACGAGAAGGATTAAATCGCATAAAATGCGAAAGTTGAATTCTAGTAGCTATAAGGATCAAATAGCTATGAAATTCAAAACTAGAGGTCCTTATATGGTAATTACACCATTAATAAAAATTATGTAGATATTTTTGGATGATTCATCCATGGAAATTGAGAAAAAGGCTAGGGACTAAATTGGAAATAGCAAAATACTTATGAATTAAAAAGATGATAAAAGATATCATCTTATTTTATGTCATCTTCATCCCCGAAATAAACATGGAAACCCTAGGAGAGAGTGAAGAGACTTTCATGGCCAAATTGGGTAAGTTTCCTTGTCCCGTTTTTAGTGATTTTGATATTTTTGGAATTGGGATAGCCTAAACTATCTATTTGGGGGATCAATTTGAAAAGTTATCAATGTATAAAATTAGGTCACAGATGTATATGCTGGAAATTTGAAATTGTAACACCCCCTAACCCTAAACTGTCGCCGGAACAGGGTTACGAGGCATTACCGGACATATCAAACAACTTACGAATTATTCACAAATAAAATAACATTCATAGTATAATTATGAAATAAGTCCCTATAATGGACTTTTAAAGCCCAAAACATGTATTTAAAGTGGAACGAGACTTGTTTGAGTTCTCCGAATTTTATTCGTAAATTTTTTTTAAAAATTTCGACAGTATTTCTGATTATTTTTACATAAAACCCCCTGCAAATTCAAACCAATACCATAAATGTAACATCCCCAAACCCGGCCCATTCGCTACGACCGAATCTGGTTATGTCACTGGGGAAAGTCGGATGAAAATCTTTATTAACTTAGCATAAAGCATGAAAGAATTCAATTTTTGAAAACCATGTTCATTTAAAGCAATATGCAAACTTTAGAAGTTACAAATTGTCTGAAAATTCTTTATTAAACATACTTTTATAAATAGGGTACTGGAATTAAAACCATTTTCACATAGAAATCCAAATCAGATAAACCATGGTTAAAGTAATACCAAAATAATAAAATGGCCTTTATTACAACCCAATAATTCAAATAAAGTACTTATATCAAAACCAAGCATAAAATATTAAATCATCATCTTCGGCATGGGCCACCTTGTCCTCTCCGATCCCGGTCCAGCTTTATGCAATACCTGAAATGGTTAAAGGAAAAAGGTGAGTCACCAAGACTCAGTGTGCAACCCTTTTTCCCGGATTAGCAAAACATCATATGCAAACATAACATAATCATCATGCATCCAATTAATATGCACCCACTCCTAACCATCCATTCACCTTTTCTACCCCATGTGGTACCAAACCACTGGTGGTGCCAAACCACTGGTGACATATAGTCACAATGTGTTACCAAAACACTGGTGTCCCAAAGACACAATATCCGTCAATGTGGTGCCAAACCACTGGTGTCCCAAAGACACGTTTGTGCTACCAAAGCACTGGTGACCGAAGTCACAAATCCAATGATGGGGCCAACCCATCGTGTGATACCAAATCACTAGCATACGATCCCATATCTCAAGTGGGGCCAACCCACGGTGGTGTTAACCACAGGGACGAGTCGCAATGAGGTGCCAAACCTCTGGTATCCCAAAGACACAAATGTGGTACCAAACCACTGGTGACCGTAGTCACAATAATCGAGTGATGGGGCCAACCCATCGTGTGATACCAAATCACTGGCGTCAATCCCTCAATACCGCCTTGTGGGGCCAACCCACTGTGGTGCGAAACCACGGGGACGAGACGCTGAGGTGCCAAACCTCTGGAGGTGCCAAACCTCTGGTGACCCAAAGTCACAAAGTTGTGTTACCAAAACACTGGTGCTCGTCAGCACAAAATATCACTGCCCCCTCCTCTCATATCACCCATCATCATACCAACTCATGTATAGTATTCAAAATCATGCAAACATGTTTAACGTTGCATCTCATAGCACATACATCATAAATCATGACATCATGTATCAATAACAGTACTCATAATGAAACGGACTTACCTGAATCCGTGCACATACCCCATAGGGTATCATATCACTCAACCATACTGTTTCGGTTTTACCAATCAATCAGTTTATCAAACATATACAAAGCAAGAAGTATGTTAGTTTACACACCTGGTTACTAATGCGACTATCAAATCCCGTAGATCAAGATCTAACGCACTAGATCCCCCTTCCTTAACACTTTTTGAGCACTAGCCACAACCCGAGATATGCGAGATCAAGCCTTCCCCTACAATCGGCCAAAACTAAACAACATAATCATGCTAATCAACCTCTAAGGGTATAATCGTAATTTTACCTACTAAGGGTATTTTCGTAAATTCACAACTAAAATGGCCTTTTCAAAGGCCTAATGTCACCACTAGCGACTCAGCTACCATTTCCGGTTGTACCGGACGATTGGGCCTAAAACCCGATTTCGGCCCATCCGGGCCCACACGCTCGTGTGGCCCACCTAGCACAAATCTAGCCACGTATATAACTTCCACCTAGTCTAGTTCAACATATACTAACCAATCATGCAATTTACTCATATGGGCCCACAGGCCCATTGGGCCCACTTCGGCCCATCGAGGCCCAAGCAGCCCCAACCCACGAGAATACTACTGATGGCCTCAACTATCGCGTCGAAGCCCCACACATGCGCTCGCACGCTCGTGTGGCTACTAATGCCGTGTAACCGGCATTTCGGCATTTGCCGCTCTACAGCTAGAGTAGAGAGAGTTACACACCTGATAGGACTCTGGGGCTAATCCGCGCTCCGACCACTCTTGTGCCCAAACGCCCTCCAAGATGTGTTTACTCTCCTCCTAGGATGCTCCTTATATAGCTAGCTCTTCACCTTCATTCTTTGTGTCTTTCCGATGTGGGATCCCTTCGTCAGTAGAGTTTAAATTCAACTGAAACTCTTGTCGTCCAATCCGCAAAATAAATACTCCCTTGCTTCTCATGAGATTCGAACCCAGGCTCTCTTGCAACATAATCCACGCCGCTAACCACTTGGCCACAAGCTCCTCTTGTGTCTTAAACCATGCGCAACTAAATATAAACTATGGGCCAAATTCTAAGGTCCAAGCAAAAAGAAACCAAAATGCAAAAGCCAAGACTTGAACCTTGGACCTCCTTCCTTCCTTGTGGCGTCATCCCCTTGTCTCTTATGTGGCGTCACTTTGCCACTACACCACACACTCCACTTGTGTTATTTTCTCCATATTTTATTCTTAAGGCATATCTGCCAACTTCCAGGGTTTTTTTCACCTAAAACCAAAATTTCCCCAAAGGCAATATTTGATCCCGGGACTTCATAGAAGCCCTCTAACCTTCCAAAATCACTTATCCAATGGGTCTAACTAGCATTTAAGCCGATCTCTTGTTCTCCAAAAATTTAAACGCTACTATGCCTAAGGCCCATTGGGCTCAATTCTCCTAGGCCCAATTTCGGGATGTTACAAATCTACCCTCCTTAAAGAAATTTCGTCCTCGAAATTTCCAACTAACTAACAGTCGCACATCCTACCACACTACGCTCTTGCTGCGCACTCTGATCTTAATAAAGCTGTGATTCCACCTTGACCACGTCCGCGACAACCACGTCCCCTAGAACTCATATCTAGCGTCGCGATTTAATCTGATTAAAAGTTTTATGCATTAGGAATTTTGTTCCACTGTTTTATCCACGAGCAGATTTTATGAACAGAAGTTTCTGGAAGTCGTTCTTTCGAGCAATCAAAGTTTCATCTCAAGTTTTCTGTTCTAATTCACACATTCACATACTTCACTAAAGACACATTCATTCATCCATGTCACTTTCTTGAGCATTCCCAACCCAGGGGTAATTTCGACATTTTCCTATAGGGGTATTTCGGTAATAACTCAGGGTCAATTTGAAAATAGTTTTCAAATTAAAGATATTTCAAAGTTTACAAAATCTCAGGGGTCATCTTGAAAAATTTTTTTTTCAAACCAGATGTGTTGTAACAATTTCAGAAATCGGGGTTATTTCAGTAATTGGGGACGTTAAGGGCATTTTCGTAAATTTCCCAAATCAGGATATCTCGATATTTGTAAAACAGAAGTTTTTGATATTTTCATAATGTAAGAACATTTTAGTAAAAATCGAGGGAATCATGAAAATTTTGAAACCAAGGGCATTTTGGTAATTTTGTTCATCAGGGGTAATTTTGTAAATTTTCAAATCAGGGTATCTTGAAATAGCATTTTTGTATACTTTTGCAAAGTAGGGAAATTTTATTAAAATTGGAGTTAAACCGGAAATCTTGAAAGTCAGGGCCATTTTAGTAATTTTGCCACTAGGGGCATTTTGGAAATTTTGGTAAATCGAGAAAACGTCTTTCAAAATCAGATTTAGGGTTTACAAACCAAAGGGGTAAGTTTGAAAATTTTAAAACTAAGGGTTTTAAAATAGTAAGGCTAATCCCTTTCGGGTTTTAATACTTGGTTTAGCCTATGAACAAGTCTTCTTGGTTAAGGTGAACCGTAGCTACGCACCAGGTAGGATTCGAGTAAAGAGGAGGTGAGTCGCTAGGACTGCTTAAATACCAAGCTCTTACTGAATACCAATCCTCAACATGCGTACAGTGGTTGCCACACCTTAACTCGGTGACTTACTTCACAGGTTTGTTTAGTAGCCTTAAGTCTTATGCATGTGTTTGAGTAGACTAGTCCTAGGGTTCAACAGATCCTAGTATTCTAATCTACGAGCCCAAACTAAGCCCAAATCAATTCATACAAACAGATCACTTCAAGAGAGTCCGAAGTACTTACCTGGTGGACTTCGGGTCGGAGGTACAGGTGCCATGCCAGAATAACCTGAAAAGTTTCTTAAAAACCCATATTGCAAAAACCCATTTTGAAAACTGTTTCGGGCCCAAAACCCTCAAAGTCGAGTTTTGAACCGGGCTCTGATACCAAACTGTAACATCCCAAACCCGGCCCATTCGCTACGACCGAATCTGGTTATGTCACTGGGGAAAGTCGGATGAAAATCTTTATTAACTTAGCATAAAGCATGAAAGAATTCAATTTTTGAAAACCATGTTCATTTAAAGCAATATGCAAACTTTAGAAGTTACAAATTGTCTGAAAATTCTTTATTAAACATACTTTTATAAATAGGGTACTGGAATTAAAACCATTTTCACATAGAAATCCAAATCAGATAAACCATGGTTAAAGTAATACCAAAATAATAAAATGGCCTTTATTACAACCCAATAATTCAAATAAAGTACTTATATCAAAACCAAGCATAAAATATTAAATCATCATCTTCGGCATGGGCCACCTTGTCCTCTCCGATCCCGGTCCAGCTTTATGCAATACCTGAAATGGTTAAAGGAAAAAGGTGAGTCACCAAGACTCAGTGTGCAACCCTTTTTCCCGGATTAGCAAAACATCATATGCAAACATAACATAATCATCATGCATCCAATTAATATGCACCCACTCCTAACCATCCATTCACCTTTTCTACCCCATGTGGTACCAAACCACTGGTGGTGCCAAACCACTGGTGACATATAGTCACAATGTGTTACCAAAACACTGGTGTCCCAAAGACACAATATCCGTCAATGTGGTGCCAAACCACTGGTGTCCCAAAGACACGTTTGTGCTACCAAAGCACTGGTGACCGAAGTCACAAATCCAATGATGGGGCCAACCCATCGTGTGATACCAAATCACTAGCAGACGATCCCATATCTCAAGTGGGGCCAACCCACGGTGGTGTTAACCACAGGGACGAGTCGCAATGAGGTGCCAAACCTCTGGTGTCCCAAAGACACAAATGTGGTACCAAACCACTGGTGACCGTAGTCACAATAATCGAGTGATGGGGCCAACCCATCGTGTGATACCAAATCACTGGCGTCAATCCCTCAATACCGCCTTGTGGGGCCAACCCACTGTGGTGCGAAACCACGGGGACGAGACGCTGAGGTGCCAAACCTCTGGAGGTGCCAAACCTCTGGTGACCCAAAGTCACAAAGTTGTGTTACCAAAACACTGGTGCTCGTCAGCACAAAATATCACTGCCCCCTCCTCTCATATCACCCATCATCATACCAACTCATGTATAGTATTCAAAATCATGCAAACATGTTTAACGTTGCATCTCATAGCACATACATCATAAATCATGACATCATGTATCAATAACAGTACTCATAATGAAACGGACTTACCTGAATCCGTGCACATACCCCATAGGGTATCATATCACTCAACCATACTGTTTCGGTTTTACCAATCAATCAGTTTATCAAACATATACAAAGCAAGAAGTATGTTAGTTTACACACCTGGTTACTAATGCGACTATCAAATCCCGTAGATCAAGATCTAACGCACTAGATCCCCCTTCCTTAACACTTTTTGAGCACTAGCCACAACCCGAGATATGCGAGATCAAGCCTTCCCCTACAATCGGCCAAAACTAAACAACATAATCATGCTAATCAACCTCTAAGGGTATAATCGTAATTTTACCTACTAAGGGTATTTTCGTAAATTCACAACTAAAATGGCCTTTTCAAAGGCCTAATGTCACCACTAGCGACTCAGCTACCATTTCCGGTTGTACCGGACGATTGGGCCTAAAACCCGATTTCGGCCCATCCGGGCCCACACGCTCGTGTGGCCCACCTAGCACAAATCTAGCCACGTATATAACTTCCACCTAGTCTAGTTCAACATATACTAACCAATCATGCAATTTACTCATATGGGCCCACAGGCCCATTGGGCCCACTTCGGCCCATCGAGGCCCAAGCAGCCCCAACCCACGAGAATACTACTGATGGCCTCAACTATCGCGTCGAAGCCCCACACATGCGCTCGCACGCTCGTGTGGCTACTAATGCCGTGTAACCGGCATTTCGGCATTTGCCGCTCTACAGCTAGAGTAGAGAGAGTTACACACCTGATAGGACTCTGGGGCTAATCCGCGCTCCGACCACTCTTGTGCCCAAATGCCCTCCAAGATGTGTTTACTCTCCTCCTAGGATGCTCCTTATATAGCTAGCTCTTCACCTTCATTCTTTGTGTCTTTCCGATGTGGGATCCCTTCGTCAGTAGAGTTTAAATTCAACTGAAACTCTTGTCGTCCAATCCGCAAAATAAATACTCCCTTGCTTCTCATGAGATTCGAACCCAGGCTCTCTTGCAACATAATCCACGCCGCTAACCACTTGGCCACAAGCTCCTCTTGTGTCTTAAACCATGCGCAACTAAATATAAACTATGGGCCAAATTCTAAGGTCCAAGCAAAAAGAAACCAAAATGCAAAAGCCAAGACTTGAACCTTGGACCTCCTTCCTTCCTTGTGGCGTCATCCCCTTGTCTCTTATGTGGCGTCACTTTGCCACTACACCACACACTCCACTTGTGTTATTTTCTCCATATTTTATTCTTAAGGCATATCTGCCAACTTCCAGGGTTTTTTTCACCTAAAACCAAAATTTCCCCAAAGGCAATATTTGATCCCGGGACTTCATAGAAGCCCTCTAACCTTCCAAAATCACTTATCCAATGGGTCTAACTAGCATTTAAGCCGATCTCTTGTTCTCCAAAAATTTAAACGCTACTATGCCTAAGGCCCATTGGGCTCAATTCTCCTAGGCCCAATTTCGGGATGTTACAATAAACATATTTCTGCCATTTCACTAGTTTAAAAAAAACATCAAAACACCAAATACTTTTCATTACAACAAAATTTTATAACATACCAAAATAACCACTACAACACCTATGTACATGCCACTTTCATTTAAGGAAGAAAACATCACCAAAATATTTCTTGTTGGAGTCGGGATCTTTCTGGATGCTGAACTAAACCTTGAACTCTAATGACCTGTTCACGGAAAGAACCATACGCTGAGTATTTCATACTCAGTGGTATTACCATAAATCAAACTATTTAACCTTAATAAATAACAAACTTCAACCATAAAATTTATAAATCATTTAATCTAATTATACATAATTGTATATTAAAATAAATCTTAAATTCATAATTTATTTTTCACATACTAATTCAATTCATAATTTAACTCAAACATTCTTTCACATACTTTTCAATAGAGCCAAATCAATCAATCTCATTTTCAAGGTTTCATTTCGATTATTTACCCTATTAACAATGCTCGGACTCTGATAGATACGCGGATTCCACCCAAACACACCAGCATATTCAACCTCAACACACCAGAATAATGAAATCCTCCCAAACACACCAGTATAATATAACCTCCCAAACACACCAGTAAGGCATGAAATGCCTCTTCGGTTAAACCGAAGCATATATAACAGAATCATCTTCTCGGCCGAGCTACAAATCTCCTCATCACATCACAAATCCAATTGTAACATCCTAAATTAATGGGCCTTTGCGTTTAATGTGTGGTTATGTTTAATGTGAATGTTAGGGGTCCAGAATGGGCTCAGGGTTGGGCCGAGGCCTTAATCGAATTTTCTGTTTGGGCACTCTAGTGGAAAGCCAGGTAGGATAGGGCTTAAAAGATATTATCTGTAAATTAAGATACAAAAAAGTGGGCTTGTGGCCCAGTGGCAAAGTGGTGCCACTAAAAGAGCAGGGAAGTGGCGTCAACTGGGAGGCCCAAATTCAAGTTGTATGAAGCCCAATTCTTTTAATTAAAATTTAGCTAATTTTCGGCTTTTAAATGGATAGAGTGGGACGACACTAAGGCTTAAAAATAGGAAGATTTAATGAGTGGGTAATGTGGATAATGTGGCAGATAAAAGAAGGAAGAGGTGGTGTTATCCATGTCACTTGAGGATGAGTGATCAGATGATGATAAGGGAGAAAGTTTAGGAATTATCTGCTGATCAACAGTGGTGGCCGAATTTCCATCTCTTGGAGGGGGAAGAAATCGGTTTTGATGTGGCTAGGGGGTGCCGAAATTTCCCTGTTAATAGGTTGAGTTTTTGAGTTGTCAGAAGGGGTATTTTCGGATTTTGTGTAGTAAGTGCCAAAATTTGGTTCAAGTAGGGGGAATATCCTTTTATTTTCGGTATTTAGGGTTTTTTTCTCCCATTCTCTTCTTCAATTTCGTCATTTGGGTTTTTCTCTCATCCTTTTTTCTCATTCTCTGCCAAAGCCGAAATCCCTAAATCCCATTCTCTCATCTTCACTTTTATGCAAAAGCTGAAACTCTTGATTTTAATTCTCTTCTTCATTCTTTTTCTACAAGCCAAATACTCATTGTTCTTTACTTCTTCTCTTTGACAGTTTCTTCATTAAGCCGAACCTCCATAGATCCCTTTGCACCATTTTTCTCTTGATCTTTGCAGAAGCCGAAGTCTCTTAGGGGCTAGCCGAATCCTTTATGTTTAGGTAAGGTACCGATTTCTCCTATTTCTTTCCTTTCTCTTTCGATTTTTGGAGGCCAAAGCCAAAAGCCTAATTGGTGTGGCAAGGTTATCTTTTGAGTAACGGTTTGATTGTTTTTGTGTTCACATCTTGGGGCGGCATTTTGGGAAATTGGAGTAGATCGAATCATTCAGATTCCAAAAGCCAGAAATCGCTAGTCTCTGAGTCCCATATCTTCTTTCGGGATTTCAAGGTAAGGGGTTTACTATAGATTTTTGTTAGGTTCGTATATCGTAACCCTATAATATGGATTAAAAACCATACATTGTGATGGTAGCAACTGATAAGGTCTTTTGATGGAATCACATGTCGATCAGGCGAAGGGGGGATTGGATCTGTAAAACCAATCCCTAAGTTTAAGAAACGAGCGGTGTCAGCGGTTCGGGATTGGCCACCGAGTTGTGGACCGGCGTCAGAACAAAACCTTAGACAGTTAGCAGTCGTATCAGCTTCTGATAGTGTCGACATAGAAGGTCTCGTCTTGATTGTAATCAGGTGTGTAGATCTGTATTAAATATCTGTTATGGGCTAAAAGCCGGAAAAAGGCTGTATAGTAATCTGTACTAAATATATGTTATGGGCTAAAAGCCGGAAAAAGGCTGTATAGACAGTCGGATTACCCAAAAAGGGTAAGCAAGGGATGCCAGGTACGTAATCATAGAAACTTCTCTATGTGTATCGATGTATGTGATAGACTGGGAACTTTTAGGTAGTATATTGTTTTGATTCTGCATGTATGTATGCATGGGATAGGGTTGATATGATGAAGGGGAAGAGCATGTTAATAGGTCACTTGGTGATCGGTGGTTAAACCACGAATTATAAAGTTAGGTCACAATAGTGATCGGTGGCTAAGCCACGTTAAATTTATTCCTGACTGTTAGGAATAGGCAGCATGGCTGTCGATATTGTGTGTAGCGGTTGGTGGGTTGATTGCAGAAATCCCCGAGGTGTGTTGGTTGGTATGGGCTGGTGTGTAGAGGATGGATTTTTAGGTTGGGTTGGGCCATGTTGCATGTAAATATTTTGTTGCCATTGTGTATGGGCTAAGGCCCATAATGTGTTTGTGGGCCTCAAGCCATTTATGTGTTTTCGGGATTTGCACACTGAGTCTTGGTGACTCACCCTTTTATTTCTTGACTTTTCAGATGAGCAGTAGATCGTGGACATGGGAGCCGAAGCGGACTCTAGGGGCCATCACGTCATTTAATTTCATAAACTATTTTCAGTTTTTCTTTAAGTTCTAATTTGGGACTATTTTTGTAATAAGGCCTCCATAGCTTAGGTTTTCGATTTATATTTGATGATGTTCACATTTATAAATTTATGTTCAAAGTTTTTATTTATAGGAAGAAATAAAATGAAATTTTCAAACAAGTTTAAAAAAAAAATAATAATTAAAAAAACCCACAAAGGTTTTCTGCTATCAACACTTATTTAACAAATACTTATACAAACCATTTGGGATTTCAAATCCTTGCAAAGCAAAGTTTTTATCGTTTAACCCGTAACATACCAGATCCGGTCGTGGCGTTTGGGCCGGGTTTGGGGTGTTACACCAATGGCATGCCATTTGTATCAAATCTAGTCCGACAAGTTAATAGGGTATTATTTTACCTTTCCAAATTCGAATTCGTTTCCACAACAATTTCAAATACTTGATTAATTCAAAACATCTATTATATCATTTCACTTATTATTCAATATTCACACAAATTCTTACTTAATTTTAAATATTATTACTTACCTTATCTTAAATGTCCCATGATTACAAATTCAATATAACATTTAATAAATAGTTTGAGTTATAGTAATACAAACCCGGAATACGTGTTTACTCTTCAACGATCTTTTCTTTTCCCTTGGATGCTGATGCTTCGTTTTCCTTGCTAGCTACGAAAATAATAATAACAATTTACATTATTAATTACAGCGTTAATTTAATAATTAATTGAATTTTTATTCAATTCCTACTCTTCCATTTCATTCCACATCCATAATATATAATTCTACTATTTACTTATATATTCTGTCAAGGCTGTCTACCTTAGCCATTGTCACTAAATTATTTATATCTTGAGTTATAGAATTCAAAACTAAGATCCGTAAATTTTTTATGAAACTAGACTCACATATCTTATTGCCATAAAATTTTCAGAATTTTTGATTTAACCAATAAGTACATTTTATTCTTGAAAATTACCCCTGTTCTGTTGTCTGACAGTTCCGAACACTCTTTGCTAAAATTTAATTATCTTTTTGTACAGAATTCAAATGATGTTATAGTTTGTTTCTTATAAAAATAGACTCATTAAGGAATCTAACCATATAAATTATGTCCCAAAATTATTTTTTACAATTTTTAATAAATTTTCCAAGTCAGAACAGGGGATCTCAAAATCACTCTGAACCAGTCTCACAAAAATCTAAATACCTCAAAATACAGAATTTCTTTGCTTTCTCTGTTTCTTTCATATGAAAATAGACTCAATAAGATTTAATTTTCACTCAACTTCTAATTCCATTTCTACCATTTTTGATGAGTTTTCAAAGTTACTCTACTGCTGCTGTCCCAAAACTATTTTTTTTATAACTTATTTTACAATTTAATCCTAATTAAGTTTACTTATTTTCTTAACTTAATTCATGCTTTGTTTCTACTTAAATTCCTTCCATATTCAACTTGACTATCTAATATTCCTAATAAAACTCTAATTTATAATTTCTTCCAAATTAATCCCTATAACACAAAACTAATAGCTTACTTTACAATTTAATCCGTTTACTAATTCTAACTTAAATTTCATTCAATTTAATCCCTAATTCATCTTTTTCTTCAACATCAACTATACTTGAAAACCTATAAACTCTCAAAATATCAACTTAGTTTCATCAAAATCTTCCTTTAAAGCTTCTAAAACATCAAAATTAAGAGAATAGGACTTGATTGACTTACCAATTAAACTCCATGCTTTAAAACCTTAGTTTTTTCCTTTTCCTTTTCTTTCTTTCTTTCCTTTCCCCTGTTTGAAAGCTTATGTTCTTTCTCTCCTTTTTTTTCTTTTGTTTTTTATTATTATTTCATTTACTTTATTTTATATTTAAGTTAATTAATAATTATAAAATATCTATTTTAATAATAAATATAATTAATACATTTGTACCTTATCATAACCTTACATTTGCCTTAACCTAACTAATTTATCAAATATAAAAATCTTTTAATATAATAATTTAATTAATAAATATCTTTTACTTAAAATTTAAGAAAATATACAATTATATTACAAATGTACAAATACATATATTACACATGTATTTTATCATATCCATACAATTGGCATATTTTGATTTATTTAATAATATAGTATCATTATAATTTAATTATCATAAATTCATATAATATAAATTATATTAAAATATCATTAATTATATAATTAAAACAAATAAAATCTTAGATTTTATTCCCTTTATGCCGCCTCAACTATGCTAAATGGCTTAATTGCCATTTTAGCCCCTTTTTACTTTCTTTTAATTTATAATTAGACTTTCACTCTTTATTCAATTTGATATTTTTTCCTAATTACTTTAAATTAAGCTAAATTCACTAAATAAAAATCTAATTAAACACATTATTAGACTCATAATTACTCCTAATAATTATTTACTAACTTGATTTACTAAGACGGAGGCCCGATAACACACTTTTTCGGTGCCCACGGATTTTGGGTCGTTACAGAAATTTATGGTAGAAAATGAAAGATTGATGATAGATAAACAACTTTTACAAAGTGATTTTTCACGAAAACTTAATTTAGGAACTAAAATGAAAATTGGTGAAAATCTATGTAAAATGTTGAAATTTGTGAAATGTATGTGCGGTAAAAGTTATATGTATATTTTGGCTAGGCTTGGGTAGAGGTCGAATTTAATGAAATTCATTTTCCAATCCTAGGGATAAAATGGTAATTTATGGAAAAGTTAGGGGCAAAATGGTTGTAACAACCCAAACCCGGCCCAAACTTTATGGCGAATCTAGCTTGTTACAGTAGAAAACATTTTTGAGAAAGTCGTTTTTCTAAATCGGTTTAAGTTGTTGAAAACCTTTTTGTTTGATTGTTTTGTAAAAAACTTTACTTAGTGCTTATTTGAGAAATTTATTTAAGCCGAGTTATATTAAAACTTTGAAGGTGCCCGATAGCACGTTAAAAACAATTTTCGTTTTAACTTGGAAAACATGTGATTTAAATATTAATAACAAAGTTTAAAACAAAGTATCCAACGTATGAAAAGTAGCAAAAACAAAATATCAGGAGGCCTTATTACATCCAAATAGAATAAAAACCCAAAATAAAAATATCACAACTGAAATTAAAGCTCATTTAAATTAAATCCACTGCATGGCCACCTCGAGTCCATCCGGCTCCATATCCGCGATCTATGCATCACCTGAAAAAATTAAGGAGAATGTGAGTCACCAAGACTCAGTATGTAACCCTTCCCCCGATTTTAAACATTTTCATACACAACATATAACAATTAACGTGCATAATATTATGTGCCCCAACCTAGCCAGCCAATCGCCACAGTCTACCCCGTTGTGGTACCAAACCACTGGTGGTGCCAAACCACTGGTGACATATAGTCACAGATGTGATGCCAAATCACTGGAGGTGCCAAACCTCTGGTGTCCAAAGACACAAATCGTTTGATGGGGCCAACCCATGGCGTGATGCCAAATCACTGGCGTCAATCCCTTATATAATATGTGGGGCCAACCCACTGTGGTGCTAAGCCACTGGGACGAGACGCAATGAGGTACCAAACCTCTGGAGGTACCAAACCTCTGGTGACCATAGTCACAGTGTGTTACCAAAACACTGGTGCCCGTCGGCACAATAATACTGCCCCCTCCACTCATTAATCCCACATCAGTCATGTATACATATCATGTATCAATACATCATGCTTACCAAAAGCATCAATAACACATTCATATTAACAGGTACTTACCTGAATCACCACTCATACTGTTATGGTATTAATCCGATGCTACACAAATCAAAGTTAGCATACATAGCACTCAACACATTTAAATAGTTAGTGTGTATGTACACACCTGTCACCACTGAATAGTCTAATCCCAAAAGGAGGAGTCGGCCACCTTAGATCCACTAGCCCCTATATTCGGCCAAAATACCCGGGTTAGTACTATGGCCTATTCGGCCAAACCAAATACTAAAAAGGGTTCTCTTTTTGAACCCGAATCCTTACCTAACCACTTTGAATACTAGCTTCAGCACCCAAATCGCAAATCTGGTTCACAAACTACAATTGGTCAATATTAATAACCAAAGCCTTCGGCTTTTATATGAACACCAAATACATATGTAGATCCTTACCACCTTACCAAGCCGATTGAAGAATAAGAAAGAGGAGAACACCCTTGCTTTAATATTCGACCAAGATTTCTCAAAGTAGGGAGAAGGGAATTCGGCTATTGTCGGTTAAAATAATAAGCAAGGTTCGGCTTAAGTGAAAAAGAAGAACAAAAAGTAGGAGAAGATGCTGAAATTTTATTAATAACAGCAGAGGAAATTCGCCAGCAAGGTGGTGAATTATTCGGCCAATGGTGGAAGAAAGAAAAAGGAGAATTAGTAGGAGAAATCAAAGGTGATTTTTGGCCAAATAAAATAGAAGAAAGCTGGAAAATTTGAAGAATTCCCTAGGAAATTTTCGGCAGTAGCAGAGGGAAAGGAAAAGTAATCTGTTGCTGGAAATTTCTTAGCTCTATTTGCTGTACAGAAACAGCTCCCCAAAGAGTCCTAATGCTGCCAAATTCTCCTCTCTATGCTGATAAAACTTTATCTATTAATTATCACTCTTCCAATTAAATTAAAAATCAATATCTATCCATTATCCCATTCCTTATCACTCCTTTAAATCAAATAGAAAAAAAATAATAATAATAAAAGAACCCATGTGCATATCAAACTCTTCCAGCCGAATGCTAAACAAAGAGCCATGTGCAGGCCAAACTCTTCACCCACGTTAGCAGCAAAATAAAAAGGAAAAAAAAAACTCATTTTGCTACCTCTTAGATTCGAACCAGGGACGTTTAACAGCAGTAGCCCCTCCAACGTCCCAGGCCAACTCTCTCATCCGACTTTCTTGCTATAGAACCTTATCTTTTAATTTTAAGCCTACCTCTCGGCCATTCTGCCTTTAACTCAAAACCCAAAATAGAAACGTTCCCTTCGTTCCTCGAACCCGAGACTTCTCTCCCTCAAGTGGCGCCCCAGGCCACTCTTACTCACTGGACTTTCATGCTACGAACCTTCCCCAATTATCTTTAAGGCCTTCATATTTTTGGCCCCCTTCATTCAACGCCCAAAATAAAAACAAAATAAATTCTCCCCTTTCCAAGATTCGAACCCAAGACCTCCCTTGCAAGCCCTTAAGTCATCAAGCCAACACGCCAATTACAATCTTGTGTCAAGTTTCCTTAAATTTTATTTAAGCCCTATCGTTACCTAGCTCCTTCCTTGTACACACTTTAAAAATAAATTTTTAACACTGGGTCAGGCCTAGCTCGGGTTATTTTTAGACCCTTAAACATGTCAAATAAAATTATAAATTTTATTTCTTGAAGCCCCATTGGAATTTATTTAAATTACAAATAACCCCTAATTCAGGGTGTTACAGTTCTACCCCCTTAAATAAATTTCGTCCTCGAAATTACCTGGTTAAAACAGATGGGGGTATTGCTGCCGCATCACATCCTCGGGTTCCCACGTAGCTTCCTCCGTACCATGGTTTCGCCATAGCACTTTCACTAAGGGCACTGACTTCCTACGTAAAACCTTCACGTCACGATCTAAGATCTGAACCGGTTCTTCTTCGAAAGATAAATCCGGATTCACCTCGATCTCAGCCACTGGCACCACGTGCGAAGGATCTGACCGATACCGTCTCAACATCGATACATGAAAGACATCATGGATCTGATTCAGTTCTGCCGGTAACTCAAGCTGATAAGCTACCGGTCCCACTCGCTTTACAACTGTATAGGGCCCGATGAACCTTGGGCTTAGCTTCCCTTTCCGGCCAAATCTCAACACCTTTTTCCAAGGCGACACCTTCAGCAAAACCTTGTCTCCCACAGCATACTCCATTTCCTTGCGTTTCAGATCGGCATAGGATTTCTGCCTATCCGATGCTTCCTTAAGACGAGACCAAATCACCTTGACTTTATCCTCAGTCTCTGTCACCAACTCTGGACCCAAAATCTGTCGTTCACCTAATTCCGTCCAACATGTCGGAGTACGACATTTCCGCCCATACAATGCTTCGTATGGTGCCATCTGGATACTCGCCTGATAGCTGTTGTTGTAGGTGAACTCTTGTGATCTGTGTAAACTATCGACTTCTCCCCATACAGATAATGTCTCCAAATCATCAAAGCGAAGACAACTGCTGCTAACTCCAAATCATGCGTCGGGTAGTTAACCTCATGCGATCTTAACTGACGGGATGCATAGGCTACTACCTTCCTATCATGCATCAACACACATCCCAAACCAGTGTGAGATGCATCACAATAGACTGTGAATAACTTCCCTGCCTCGGGTTGTACCAAAACCGGAGCTTCTGTCAAAATTTTCCTCAACCTATCAAAACTTTCTTGCTACTTTTCTGACCATACAAATGGAACACCTTTCCTTAGTAACTTAGTCAATGGTGCTGCGATCAGAGAGAACCCTTTCACAAACCTACGATAATACCCCGCTAAACCCAAAAAGCTTCGAATTTCAGCCACTGACCCAGGCGGTTTCCAATCCAACACCGCTTCAATCTTGCGGGGATCCACTCTAATTCCTTCTGCCGATACTACATGACCTAAGAAAGCCACCTCCCTAAGCCAAAATTCGCACTTGCTGAATTTGGCATATAACTGCTTCTCCCTCAATACTTGTAGAACTATCCGTAGATGCTCATCATGCTCCTTCTCCGTCTTAGAATAAACTAATATGTCGTCTATGAACACCACGACAAATTGGTCTAAGTACTGCTGAAACACCCTATTCATCAAATCCATGAATGCCGCCGGTGCATTGGTTAACCCAAATGGCATCACTAGGAACTCGTAATGTCCATACCGAGTTCGGAAAGCCGTCTTGTGAACATCAGCCTCTTTCACCTTAAGCTGATGGTAACCCGATCTAAGGTCTATCTTCGAAAATACCGACGCACCCTTCAACTGGTCAAATAAGTTGTCGATCCGAGGCAACGGGTACTTGTTCTTGATCGTTAGCTTGTTCAGTTGGTGGTAGTCGATACACATCCGCATTGAACCGTCCTTCTTCTTGACAAACAACACAGGTGCTCCCCACGGAGATATGCTCGGTCGGATAAACCCTCTATCCAAGAGCTCCTGAATTTGAGCCTTCAGCTCCACCAATTCCTTTGGTGCCATTCGATACGGTGCTATAGACACCGGTGCCGTTCTGGGTAGCAAGTCTATACCGAATTCAACTTCTCGATCCGGAGGCAGACCCGGAAGTTCTTCTGGGAACACATCAGCGAATTCCCCTACCGTTTGGACCTTTTCTACTGCTGATTCCTTCGCCTCCAAAGCGCAAATTCGAACTAAATACGCTTCACAACCTTTCCTGACCATCTTCTCAGCCTTCAAGGCAGACACCACATTGGAAAGGTAATTCCTTCTATTACCAAAGATAACCACTTCGTCCCCTTCAGCCCTCTTAACAACCATGCGCTTTGTAGCGCAATCCAACCTCGCTTGGTACTTAACCAACCAATCCATAACGAGGATCAAATCGAACTCCCCAAATGGCAGCTCCATCAGATCAACCACGAATACTACCCCTTGGAGTTCCAGGGGTACGTTTCTATATAGTTTGTCTACAACTACAGAGTGACCTAAAGGGCTAACTACAGTCATCTTCCTAGAAGCAGTTTCAGAGTCTATGTCCATAGTCTCTACCACACTACTAGCAATGTACGAGTGCGTCGAACCCACATCAATTAATGCAATATAAGGAAATCCAAAAATTAAGAACGTACCGGTTATGACATCCGGTGCGTCACCCTCCTCGCGACGCCTCGCCGCATAGACTAAGCCAGGCTGCCTAGCCTCTGTGTTGACTGAACCTCTGCCCTGAGTTCCACGACCTCGATTAGGACCGTTGCTTCCTCTGCCATTAACACGACCCCTCTGAGGTCCCACATTTCTGTTCTGAGTACGGTTCTACCCCTCTAGCTGATTCTGAGCTCGTTTCCGGGGACAATCCCTCACACGGTGATCCAAAGACCCACATTCAAAGCAACCCCTCTCACCAGTCCAACAACTTCCCCAATGGGCTTTTCCACAACGGCTACACTGAGCCGGTCTTTGATTAGCGTCCATGGGCCTCGCTGTCTGACTTAGCCCACTCTGTCTAGCCTTTTTCTGAACATTACTACTAGACCCAGACGACCCAAAGTTTCTCTTCTGCCTACTCCTATCATAACCCTGCCTCACAGACTCCTTGATCCCTTCGGCTACCTTAGCCTTTTCCACCAGGGATGAGAACTCACGAACTTGCTGTGGGGCAATCAGTAGCCTCAAGTCGTCTCTAAGTCCGTCCTCAAAGCGGACACAGCGCTCATGTTCAGTATTCACAATGCCTCTAGCATACCTACTAAGCCTTAGAAACTCCGCCTCATATTCCGCTACTGACTTAGTTCCTTGCACTAGTCCCAGAAAAGTTTTCCTTTGAGCATCAGTATAGCTAGTGCCTATATACTTTTTCTGAAAAGCGGTTTTGAAATATTCCCACGTGAGATCATCTGCCGTGGCTCCATCCCGAACCGTGAGCCACCACTGGTACGCTTCATCCTTCAGAAGCGACACTGCCCCTTTCAGCTTCTCCTCATTGGACAGGTCAAGGTCGTCCATGATCCGTTCAGTCGATTCCAGCCAATATTCTGCTGCACTGGGTGCTACTCCCGACACACCCCGGAATACCTCAGCTCCGTTGGACCGAATTCGCTCAGGAACAGATTTCCGAGCTCCTAAATTTCCGCCAGCCCTAGCCACAATCTCCAGAACTCGCAATACCGCTTGCGATACTGCCTCACCACCGGTCTGATCCTGCTCCTCAGCTCTAAAAGTAGGAGGTGGTGGTGGCGGAGGTACATCATTTTCAGAACCCTGTCTCGACCCGACAGGTTCCAACACGGTCATCCTACCCCTACCGCGTCCACGGCGTCCACGTCCTCTAGAACTCATTCTATCTACTGCGCTTTTAATCTGATTAAGAGAAATTTTATGCATTAGCGTTTGTTCCATTTCATTACTCGCGAAGAAATTTTATGAAGGAATTTTAATTAGAGATTCTTTCGTGCAAACAAGATTTCAGTCTTCTATCTTAGTTCACACAAGGAAGTATATACATTCATTCCCTAATACTTTCCATACCTATTCGCTCTTCGGACATTTCTGCCCTATTTCTATCCTAGGGGTATTTTCGTCATTTTCCTACAGGGGTATTTTCGTAATCAATTCCAAGAAATTTCCAAAACTTTAATAAAACTAGTCACTTTGAAATTCTTAAAATTGAAGAGTATTTCTGAAAATTTGTAAAATTTGAAGTTATGGCATCATTTCGGAAACCAGGGGTATTTTGGGAATTTTGTCAATCAGGGGTAATTTTGTAAATTTTACACGTTGAAGATGTTTTTAACAATTGTAAAACTCTGAGGGTCCTTTTTGAGAGTTTTCTTTCTTAAAACGTTGCTGTTTGCAAAAAGTTCAAAAGTCAAGGTCATTTTGGTAATTTTACAATTTGGGGCGTTTTCGTAATTTTCCAAAACCACAGTATTTTATTGATGATTTTCAAAGCAGGGTTGAATATTTAAGAAGTAATTGAAATTTTTGGACAAAAACATTGAGTTGATATTTTATGAACCAAGGGCATTTTAGTAATTTTACCCCTAAGGGCATTTTCGTAATTTTCCACAAATCAAACTTTTCAGGGAAAACATTGTAAAAAGAGTTGTTCTTTTAGTTGGAAGAGTAAATTTTTTTTTAAAAAAAAAATTTTGAAACTCAGTTTTGTTGTTTCCTTCCTTTCGAAAACATGGCTAGGTCCCTTTCGGGTTTTAGTCATTATGTTTAGCTTATGACCGAGCCTTCTTGGTCAGGGTGAACCAAAGCTACGCACCAGGCAGGTTTCGAGTGGAGAGGAGGTGAGTCACGCGGACTGCTTAAATACCAAGCTCCCACCGAACCTTTCTAGACATGCGCACAGAGGTTGCCACACCACTGAGCCCTCTGAGTTAGGGTGAATCGAAGCTACGCACCAGGTAGGATACCTGCGAAGAGGAGGTGAGTCACTCGTACTGCTTAAGTACCAAGCTCTTCCGGTTCCAATCCTAGACATGCGTACAAAGGTTACCACACCCTAGCTCAATGGCTTAGCCATAGGTTGGTTTAGTTCTTTAAGTCTTATGTTCCGTTTGTGTTTGAGTAATCTAACCTTAGGGTCCAAGTCCTATAAGTCTATCTACGTTCCATGCTTCCTACCCTTCTACAGAATATAATTCACCAAGAGGTTTAGATGTACTTACCTGGGCGGATAGTTGCCGGAGACTCGGGCCATGCCGTTCAAAAACCCAAAATATTTCAAATCCCTTAATAAGGCCTACTAACCATAAAACCAAACCTTTTTGGGCCTTGGGCCCCCACAGCCGAGCTTTGAACTGGGCTCTGATACCAACTTTGTAACAACCCAAACCCGGCCCAAACTTTATGGCCGAATCTAGCTTGTTACAGTAGAAAACATTTTGAGAAAGTCGTTTTTCTAAATCGGTTTAAGTTGTTGAAAACCTTTTTGTTTGATTGTTTTGTAAAAAACTTTACTTAGTGCTTATTTGAGAAATTTATTTAAGCCGAGTTATATTAAAACTTTGAAGGTGCCCGATAGCACGTTAAAAACAATTTTCGTTTTAACTTGGAAAACATGTGATTTAAATATTAATAACAAAGTTTAAAACAAAGTATCCAACGTATGAAAAGTAGCAAAAACAAAATATCAAGAGGCCTTATTACATCCAAATAGAATAAAAACCCAAAATAAAAATATCACAACTGAAATTAAAGTTCATTTAAATTAAATCCACTGCATGGCCACCTCGAGTCCATCCGGCTCCATATCCGCGATCTATGCATCACCTGAAAAAATTAAGGAGAACGTGAGTCACCAAGACTCAGTATGTAACCCTTCCCCCGATTTTAAACATTTTCATACACAACATATAACAATTAACGTGCATAATATTATGTGCCCCAACCTAGCCAGCCAATCGCCACAGTCTACCCCGTTGTGGTACCAAACCACTGGTGGTGCCAAACCACTGGTGACATATAGTCACAGATGTGATGCCAAATCACTGGAGGTGCCAAACCTCTGGTGTCCAAAGACACAAATCGTTTGATGGGGCCAACCCATCGCGTGATGCCAAATCACTGGCGTCAATCCCTTATATAATATGTGGGGCCAACCCACTGTGGTGCTAAGCCACTGGGACGAGACGCAATGAGGTACCAAACCTCTGGGGGTAGCAAACCTCTGGTGACCATAGTCACAGTGTGTTACCAAAACACTGGTGCCCGTCGGCACAATAATACTGCCCCCTCCACTCATTAATCCCACATCAGTCATGTATACATATCATGTATCAATACATCATGCTTACCAAAAGCATCAATAACACATTCATATTAACAGGTACTTACCTGAATCACCACTCATACCGTTATGGTATTAATCCGATGCTACACAAATCAAAGTTAGCATACATAGCACTCAGCACATTTAAATAGTTATACGTGTGTATGTACACACCTGTCACCACTGAATAGTCTAATCCCAAAAGGAGGAGTCGGCCACCTTAGATCCACTAGCCCCTATATTCGGCCAAAATACCCGGGTTAGTACTATGGCCTATTCGGCCAAACCAAATACTAAAAAGGGTTCTCTTTTTGAACCCGAATCCTTACCTAACCACTTTGAATACTAGCTTCAGCACCCAAATCGCAAATCTGGTTCACAAACTACAATTGGTCAATATTAATAACCAAAGCCTTCGGCTTTTATATGAACACCAAATACATATGTAGATCCTTACCACCTTACCAAGCCGATTGAAGAATAAAAAGAGGAGAACACCCTTGCTTTAATATTCGACCAAGATTTCTCAAAGTAGGGAGAAGGGAATTCGGCTATTGTCGGTTAAAATAATAAGCAAGGTTCGGCTTAAGTGAAAAAGAAGAACAAAAAGTAGGAGAAGATGCTGAAATTTTATTAATAACAGCAGAGGAAATTCGCCAGCAAGGTGGTGAATTATTCGGCCAATGGTGGAAGAAAGAAAAAGGAGAATTAGTAGGAGAAATCAAAGGTGATTTTTGGCCAAATAAAATAGAAGAAAGCTGGAAAATTTGAAGAATTCCCTAGGAAATTTTCGGCAGTAGCAGAGGGAAAGGAAAAGTAATCTGTTGCTGGAAATTTCTTAGCTCTATTTGCTGTACAAAAACAGCTCCCCAAAGAGTCCTAATGCTGCCAAATTCTCCTCTCTATGCTGATAAAACTTTATCTATTAATTATCACTCTTCCAATTAAATTAAAAATCATATCTATCCATTATCCCATTCTTTATCACTCCTTTAAATCAAATAGAAAAAAAATAATAATAATAAAAGAACCCATGTGCATATCAAACTCTTCCAGCCGAATGCTAAACAAAGAGCCATGTGCAGGCCAAACTCTTCACCCACGTTAGCAGCAAAATAAAAAGGAAAAAAAAACTCATTTTGCTACCTCTTAGATTCGAACCAGGGACGTTTAACAGCAGCAGCCCCTCCAACGTCCCAGGCCAACTCTCTCATCCGACTTTCTTGCTATAGAACCTTATCTTTTAATTTTAAGCCTACCTCTCGGCCCTTCTGCCTTTAACTCAAAACCCAAAATAGAAACGTTCCCTTCGTTCCTCGAACCCGAGACTTCTCTCCCTCAAGTGGCGCCCCAGGCCACTCTTACTCACTGGACTTTCATGCTACGAACCTTCCCCAATTATCTTTAAGGCCTTCATATTTTTGGCCCCCTTCATTCAACGCCCAAAAATAAAAACAAAATAAATTCTCCCCTTTCCAAGATTCGAACCCAAGACCTCCCTTGCAAGCCCTTAAGTCATCAAGCCAACACGCCAATTACAATCTTGTGTCAAGTTTCCTTAAATTTTATTTAAGCCCTATCGTTACCTAGCTCCTTCCTTGTACACACTTTAAAAATAAATTTTTAACACTGGGTCAGGCCTAGCTCGGGTTATTTTTAGACCCTTAAACATGTCAAATAAAATTATAAATTTTATTTCTTGAAGCCCCATTGGAATTTATTTAAATTACAAATAACCCCTAATTCAGGGTGTTACAATGGTAATTTTGCCTAGGATAAAAATTGAGTCCAAATAAGTGTAAAATGTGATAAATTAACATTAAATTTACTCGTATAGATCCGAATAGACCAAATTTGGAGTTAGAATGAGGAAAATGTCGGATTAGTGGATCTATGCACACGAACATTTGTCGAGGTAAGTTCGTGTAAGTAAATTGTATATGTTTTCATGCTTGATTTAAATGTTGTGTTTGTGAATTTATTAATGTCATAAATATGTGAAATGATCACCTACTCGATATAGCTCGATAAATGAAAATGCCCGATAAAATGGTAAATGAATAAAATGTTACTTGTATGCTTGACATGGATGTGGAATGTGTTTCACTCGAATTACATAAATGTTACGGAGGTATGAAATAATCAAATGCCTGATAATGCTTGAAAAGTGTTTAGATCCCGGTTGAATAAATGGAAAATCGATAGATATGTGATTTCTCGAAACAAAAGAGGTCCTACATTTGTTGCGGATAGGATTTAGCTCGGATGAGTAATCCGTCGACCTCAATTCTGATAGGATTTAGCCCGGACGGGTAATCCTGATATAAGTAGTCTCGAGAATATGTTATGGATTATATTTAGCCCGGATTGGTAATCCAAAGCTCTTTAGAGCATATAACGTAAAAAGGGTTTAGCCTGGACTAGTAATCCTGTTGTTTACATATATGTGGCTCGAGAGTGTACTCTTTAAAATTGTACCATATGGGTACCATTGGACACGAATTGACGGATTCCGATTCGTACACCTTGAGTGTACTACCTGTGTATCCATCGATATTTCGAATAAATTCAACGTGTAAAGCTTTGGAAAGGGCAAATATGAATTTATGACAAATTGACATAGAATGATATATATATGATATGAAATATGACATGAAAAAGGATGTTACATGAAATACAAGTAAATGATGATTTATGACTAGTGATGTATGAAAAAATGAAAAGATGATAATTATACATGGAAATTATTTGATGAGAGTGATCATCCTTGTTTATATAATTGTATACCTTGTGTGTACTACTACTTGGTGACCTTAATACTCAAATAAAATGGGTAAAGTCCTGACATGAAATGATTTGAACTCGAAATGAACTACTATGAAACTATACTTGTAATAATAAGAGATAAAATATACATGCTTAATGATACATGTTGTGGAAAGCATATATGCATGGAAACTTGATTGTTGATTGAGCTTATACATATCTTGATGTTATCATGTATTATATGACTAACAAGGCAATGAGGATGTATGTAGGGCTTAAGGTCAAATTAAGTGAATATGCTTTACATAGTCACCTCAAATTAGGATGAATGGTAAGTTAAGTACCATGTTATATGAACTTACTAAGCATTTTATGCTTACCCTGTTTTATTTTCCCCTGTTTTAAAATAAATCAGAAGCTCGTTGGATTGGAAGCTCGACGGAGATCACTCACACTATCCATCGGCCCATGTCGGTACAATATGGTAAATCAATTACGGTTGTAATGGCATGTATAGGATATATTGGACATATTATCATGTAAATGTAAATGATGCTTGTAATCTAGCCATTGGAATGACTAGTGATGATATTGTTTTGGTACATGTATATATGTATTTAAGTTCATGTTATGGTGATACCATAGACACTATATATTGTTTGATTAAGAAAGGGGAAACAAGTATGCTTATTAAAGAGTAAGATTGTAAACATGAATGCTTGTGATGATATATCATGTTGAATGCTTGAAATGGTTGGTATTTGTATGTGTGATTCAAGTGTAGGTCATGGGTGAAATTTTGGGTTAGAAATAAAACTAAAAATGGCTTTATTTTGTCCACACAGGCAGACAAATGGGCATGTGTCTAAACCATGTGTCACATACAGTCTTGTAACAGGGCATGTGGTTAGGCCGTGTGTCACCTGCACCTTAAATTCGAGAAAATAGAATGCTCAGAATTGAGCACACGGGCAGAGACACAGGCGTATTGGGCCTCGAGGGTTCATTTAAGGGACATTATGAATGACCTCGGTGAATGAATAGTAACTTTCCTGAATTAATCGGTAAATGTTTTGGTAATGCTCCGAAACCCTGTTTCGACGATGAATACAGGTTAGGAGTGTTACAGAAATAATGATGACAATGCCTTATATTAATAAACAAGGTAAAATGAGTATATGATTACAATCTTTTCATGATTTGTCTTTGGGCATACTCTAACACCCTATACTTGGTCCAGTCGGCCGACCCGAACTAGAAGGCCTTACGACATTAAACCATGAACATTTATCATAAAATCAATAAAAACAAACAATAAATCATAATAATTCATTTCCATGGTATTTAATCATCTTGGGACCTAAATCGAGCTTACAAAACATTTAAAATCAGTTTAGAAGCAAGTATGGACTAATTTGGAACAAAACTAAAAACTATGGTAAAACTGAAAATAAGGGTCACACGGTCGTGTGACAGGGCTTAGCTTTTGTGGCTCAAGAACATGGTCGTGTGGCCGAACTGTGTGACAACTTGAGTCTCTATAACTTAGGGGCACATGGCCCTGTCACCAGGCCGTGTGGTCAATTCTGCAGCAAAATTCAAAGTGGCCATATGGCCATGTCATGCAACCGTGTAGGTTACACGATCGTGTGGCAGACCGTGTGTGCCCAAAAACACCTTCTAACACAAGCCATTTCACATAACAAAGCTTAGGAATCAAGCTTTGAAATAATGAACTTTCAAACCCATTTGAAATGTGGCAAAACAGGCCAAAATATACCAATTCACAATCAACCTATGTGCCTAATCAAGATGCCCTCATTGGCACCACAACTCAAACATATATACAACAACCATTCAATCAAAGCGTGTACCACAAGTTAGCCTCTTTCAAATATCCTTCAAACTTTAGATAGCAATTACCAAAGTTCATCCATAAACTAAACTATTAAATGGTCATATATCTTATTCTAAATGCATAACCTAACATAACCAATTTGACCATTCATCAAGCTCAAAGCATTCCAAGTATCCTATTAACCTAAACATACCAAAACAACCATTTAAATGCATCTAGATATCAATTCATGCATTCACCATCACAAACCACAACCAACTAATTTACCAAATAGGATTTACATCAACAGATACACCATAATCTTCGAAGTGCACAACATTTGACCATAATGCTTATAATTTACATATCCAAAACCCTATTTGCATGCCACTTATATTCGGGACAAAATAAACAAATAGCTAATGAATAAGTTGTTGGATAGTGTGATCTCCAACGACACTCCAATCGGCGGTGAAAGTCTCATGATTTACAAAGAAGAAAACCAAATAAAGTAAGCTTACACAAAACTAAGTAAGTTTGTAAAATCAAACATATCATACCTGACAATTTAAATATAAATCATACATAACAATGAAACTAACAAATTCTTTATCAAATTCCACCATTTCAACTACCCAAAGTAATTAAACCTAGACGATTCATATCATCAAAACACCACATGTTAAATAATCGTAATTCATCACATCATCTTATTCCATTTCCATCATAATATTTAATTAATTTGCTAGGAGAGAAATAGTAAATAAACTTTGGATACACAAGAGGTTAATTCCCATACGACCTAACATAAGGACATTAATCGATACGCGATGCTACTCTTACAAGCTTCAGAGAATCTGCAACACATGCAGGACCTTAAGCCATCGGTACGATATCCATCACCGGTACATAATACATGTTAAATAAAACACCGACATAGAGTGCCTACTACTAAAAACACCGGTATGAAGTCTGCTAAATATACACCGGCACAAAGCCTGCTATGTGCTAATGACATTTCATTTGTATCCTAGCTATTCACTAAGTTCACACGGGCTTATCCTGCTTTTCGGTACATTTCATACTCAACTTTATTCTTCCATTTCATTAATCATATAATAGATCATAACAACATTCAATGCCATTTTATTAAACACGTAATAAGAAAAATTAGTATAAACATAATAAACACAATACGAACATACCAAAATACGATAGTTAACGACATGCGACGATAATTACTCGTCGACTTTTCCTTTCCCCCGTTTATCAACAGTCTGGTCTGTTTCTTGATCTAAATATAATAATTTAATTCAATTAACCAATTTAAACATCTTAAAACACTTAAATTCATACAATTATCCCTTTAATAACATTTTACACATTTACCCCAAACTTTTACCTTTTATTCAATTTAGTCCCTAAAATGGAAACTCACATTTATTCCAATTAAGCCCAAAACCATTAAGCCAAATTATCCTATATTCATATACAACACATAATTATTGATAAATTATAATAATTTCATGATCAATTTATTATATTATCATTTTAGCCCCTAAACTTAAAAACTAACCAAAATCACTTTACAAAATACTCATATTTAACTATTCAGCTTAATAATTTATCAACAAAATTCAAAAACACCACAAATCCATCAATGGAACAGTTCAAAACATTTAACAATTTTATGAATTAGTCCCCAGGTTAGCTAGATTAAGCTACAACGATCTCAAAAACATAAAATTACTAAAAACTAGTGACAAATACATACCATGCAATTGAAATAAGCCTTGGCTGAAGCTTAGAAAGCTCAAATATGGCGTTTTTCAGCTAACATTTAGCGGGGGTGATGAAATGAAGATGATAACTTATTTGTCATCTTTTGTTTATTTTAATTTATTTATTAATTACCATTATAACCTTTATAATTAACTAAAATTATAGAAATAAATCATCTTAATCGTCCACTAAGTTTCAAATGTGTACATTCACCATATAAAACCCTTAATTCATGATTTTATAACTATTTAATACATATAGACTTATATAAAGTGACTTTTACAACTTTTACAATTTAATCCTTTTTGTTTAATTAACTATATAAACGTTAAAATTTTCTAACCAAATTTTAATATGACAATAAAATAACCTTGTCAATATTAAATAAATAATAAAATACTAACTCACTAGTTGGAATCGTGGTCTTAAAACTATTGTTTTAAACACTACTAAAAAACTGGCTGTTACAACTCTCCTCCCTAAAGGAATTTTCATCCTCAAAAATGTTATGAGAAAAGATGTTCGGGTATTGCATTTTCATAGTCTCCTCGGGTTCCCGAGTGGCTTCCTCAACACTGTGATGCTGCCAAATAACTTTCACCAACAATATCTTTTTGTTTCGAAGTTCTTTAACTTCCCGAGCTAAAATCTTAATCGGTTCTTCACTCCAAGTCATATTAGGCTGCAACTCTATGTCAACCGAAGAAATCACATTATCCGTCTTAGATCTAAGCTAAACCTCGGATGTGATTTTAGTTAAAATTTTGGGGTAAGTTACACTGTCTCAACATCGAAACGTGAAAAACATTATGGATATTTTCAAGTTCTGCTGGTAAAGTCAAATGGTAAGCTACTAGAACTATTCTTTTGATAACTTTGTACGGACCAATAAACCTCGGGCTGAGTTTTCCTTTCTGGCCAAAACGAAAAACCTTTTTCCAAGATCAAAATTTCAGAAATACTTTCTTGTCAACTTAAAACTCGATATATTTTCCTTCTTAAATCGGCATACGATTTCTGACGATCCAAAATAGCTTTCAAACAATCCTAAATAATCTTGACTTTATCTTCAATCTCGCGAATCAAATTTGTACCAAATATCTTTCTATCACTTAACTCAGTCCAATACAATGGAGTTCTGCATTTTCATCCATACAAAGCCTCGTATGGTGCCATTTGAATGTTCAACTGGTAATTGTTGTTATAAGAAAATTAAACTAATGGAATGAGCTTTTCCTAGCTACCTTTAAACTCAGGTATACAACATTGGAGCATATCTTCAAGTACCTAAATTATGTATTTTGATTGACCATCCATTTGCGGACGAAAAGCTATATTGAATTTTAGTTTGGTACCCAGAGCCTTATGAACTTAACCCAAAACTTGGAAGTAAACCTCAGATCACAATAAAAAATAATGGATTGTGAAACACCGTGTAATCTGACTATTTTTGAATCATACAACTCTGCCAATTTATCAAGTGAGTAATCCATACGTACGGGTCTAAAATGTGCAGACTTCGTTAACTGATCAACTATAACCTATATTGCATCTTTCTTTCTCGATTTTAATGGTAACCTCGATACAAAATCCATAGTAATAAATTTTCATTTCCACTTAGGAATCAAAGTAGGCTGCAACAAACCGGATGGAACTTGATGTTCGACTTTTACCTATTGACACACAAGGCATTTCGATAAAAATTAAAAAATTCCAAGTTTCATTCCTGACCACCAATAAATCTGTGTCAAATTACAAAATATTTTTGTGCTTCTCGGGTGTAACGAATAAACACTATTATGAAATGTTCTGTTTCAATTGTGAATCATCAAGTACACACAATCCGTTATGAAAATATAATCTGCTATCCGCACCAATTCTAAAATCGGCTATCTAACCTTTTCAACCATTTTCCATTTAGTTAACAAATTCAGATCATCAAATTGCAACTCTTGAATGTTTTGTAAAAATAAAGGTTTAGCCCTCAACTCAACCAAAATAGAACCATCACACTCCAACTGAAGTTGAGCATTCATTGATCGAAGAGAAAAAATAGATTTGTGACTTAAAGCATCAACAATGACATTTTCTTTACCCGAATGATAGTTTATTATCAAATGGTAATCTTCTAGGACGTAGATTGTAACAACCTATTTTCAGTGAAATCAGAATAGTGGTTTTGGGACCACAAATTTGATGAGAAAATTACTATTTGATTATTATTTTTATGTCTATGGAATGTTATTAGGATCGTATAAAAATTTCGTTAAGAAATGTTGACGTTTGCATGCTTAATTAGTGAAAAAGACTAAATCGTAAAAGGTGCAAAAGTATAGCTCTATTAGTTAAAGGTGTCAAATAGATATTGAATTTTAACCTAAGGGGCTTGAGTGGTAATTAAACCAATTTAAGTTGTAGTGGATATTTATGGGTTTGGTTTTGTTGAAATTATGAATAATTTTAAAGGATAAAATGGTAAAAGAGTAAATAAGGTTAAATTAATTAAAACCAAATTCTATTCATCTTATCCAAATTTTCTTCCACAAAAATTTGAAGGACAGAAAAAAGCCATAGCTAGGGTTGGAGTTTTGGCAACTTCTATAACAATCATGTAAGTGTTATTTTGTCCTGTTTTTAATGATTTTTATGTTTTTGGGATCGTTGTAGCTTAATCTAGCTAGCCGGGGATTAATTTACAAAAATGTTAAAGAATTAGGGTTTTCCATGGATTTCCTTGCATGATTTTTGATGTTTTATGAAATATTACGAGTCCTTGTTGATAAATAACAAGTTTTGTAAAGTGATTTTGATGATATTGTCATTTAAGCACTTATTTGTAAAAATGATAAAAGTACTTGGTGAAATTGTGAACTGATGTTTTGTATTAGTTGGTAGATGTCCTTAGCGAGTTCGGCTAGCATGAATTGAGGATGAAAATGCTTAGATTTCAATTTACAAGCTTAATGACTAAATTGTGAAAAAGTTAAAATGTTAGGGGAAAATTGTATTTTTTGTACAAAAATATGAAATATGAATTGAATTGAATAGTATAAATATCAAATGGATTGAACTTTCCTATTTAGATTAAGATATCGTACGGATCAAGATCGAGGAGAAGCTAAAGCCTCAAATTAGTTGATCTCGTTTCTATGTTTTTGTCATCGAGGTAAGTTCGTATGATTAAATAATGTTTTAATGTTATATTGATTTATATGTTCATGTATTATTTTTCTAGTAATTAAATGATGGAATCCAACGATGTCACGATAATTATCGAGCACCGTTTGAACCTTTGTAGGATACGAATGACATGTCATTAGGGTTTCCAAGTTTTGGACGCAAGTCTTGAATGTCTTACCAATGACTAAGATCCTGCATTTGTTGCAGATACACTACAACTTGTGTGAGCATCATCGTGTAGTTTTTCGATGTTTTGGCCAATATTATAATGGCATGTATAGGTGGACTTGTGTTTGAATGTTAGTTGAGAAGTTTGGCATGTATATGTTACTTTGGTTGATGTACTTTTGGTATTTATGGTGCCTTGCTGATATGTGTTAATATGGCTAAGTTATGATGCATGAAAGATATGGTTCAAATAGTAAGTTATATGAAGTTCTAGTGGTTTTGTTTGTGGTATGATTTGATAAAAGTTGAGTGATGTTTAATGGTAGAAATGTGATCAAGTATATGCATGTTTGGTATGTTAGCTTTTGAGGTGCCTTGTATGACATATTGGTTGAATGATAATGTCTATTGAATTGGTCATTTTATGCATGTTTTGGTAAGGTTATGGTGCTTTGAAGTTGTGCCCAAAATGCTTTTAGGTATATGTTTGTGTTGGTGTTGGGAATGGCTTGATTTTTGCTAATTTTATGTCCACACGGCCTGAGACACGGGCGTGTGACCCAGCCGTGTGTCACACACGGCTATGCGACACGGTCGTATGTCCCTTGTAGGTTTTAAGATTTGCAAGTCGGGCAGTTACACGGCCTAGCACACCGGTGTGTGTGGCCATTTCGAGAGTTACACGGCCTGGCACATGGCCGTGTGGCTTGGCCGTATGACCCAAATTCATAAGTTAGACGGGTACAAACATAGGCTGGGATACGGTTACACGACCTGAGACACGGGCGTGTGTCTCAGCCGTGTGAGTCACACAGCCTGGCCACACGGCCATGTGACCCCTGCAGTTTAATTTTTCCAACTTTTTCTTAAATGTTTCCAATTGAGTCCCGAATTGTTTCTAAAGTGTTTTTAAGTTCTCAAAAGCTCGGTTAAGGGACTATATGCAAGTAAACGATTGGATTATGATATGTTTATATTAATGTTTGGAAATGTATGTTTTGTGTTACATTTTTACGGTAATGCTTTGTAATCCTATTTCAACGATGGATACGGGTTAGGAGTGTTACATTTGGTGGTATCAGAGCTACAGTTTAGTCAGTTCTCGGACTGAATGTTGCATGTACGAGTCTAGAAATACATGCCATTATTTAACTTGTGATAGTGTGAAAACTCATGACTCGATTTGAACTATGTTTTCATATAGATAAAATGTCATCCAACCGAGCTGATTCCGACGAAGTTGAAAGTAACGTGCAAGCCTCCATTCATTGAGCAGCATCTAGTGGTAGTAGGCTTGTAGCTGAGGTCCGGGGAGGAGAGGCTAAGGAAGCCTTTTTCTAGATGATGATTGAATGGTTTACCGAGTTCGTACGAATGAACCCTATGGCTCAACGACCTCCACCCCCATCTGTTTCCCAGCCGGTTCCCATAGTTCCTGAGGGGTTAGAACTAGTAAGAGTGAGTAAGCATCTAGTTGATAAAATCCGTAAGCATGAGGCTGAAGAGTTTTGAGGTGCATCTGAAGATGATCTTGAAAGAGCTGAATTCTGGTTGGAAACTACGATCAGAGTTTTTGATGAATTATTGTGTACATTGATAGAATGTGTCAAATGTGATGTATCATTATTGAAAGATTTAACTTATCAGTGGTGGAATACCTTAGTTTTGGTTATGCCAGGAGAACGGATAGACTGATAATTCTTTCAGACTGAGTTTCGAAAGAAATACGTTACCAAATTTCTTGATAAAAAACGTAAAAAATTTCTTTAGCTGAAACAGGGCCGAATGTCAATGTCTGAATATGAAAGAGAGTTTGTTGGATTGAGTAAATATGCCCAACAATGTATACCGGCAGAGTTTCTATATGCACATGGTTTGAAGACGAGTTAAATGAAGACATCAAATTGTTAGTCGGGATCCTTGAATTAAATGAATTTGTAGAGCTGGTTCACAGAGCACACAAAGTTGAGGAGTTGAGTAAAGCTAAGAGAAAAGCAGATTATTAGGCTCGTGATTCACAAAAAAGATCAGCAGGAAAGTCATACCAACCGCCATCAAAGAGGTTGAAAGAATATCACAACCGTTCGTCAGCATTAGTGGGTTATTCGAGTAAAGATAGAGGAAAACAATATACAAGCACGAAAAGTCAATAAAAAGCTAGAAATGGGTAGTGTTAGAAGCAACAAGCCCGAATATCAGCAATGTGGACGATGACACTTCGGTGAAGCAGAATGAAAGACGAGACATGTTTTAAATGTGGTTCGTATGAAAATTATATCAGAGATTTCCCGAAAAGGTCCGACAAAGAAAAGGCTCAGAGTACTCGACCGAGTAGCATTGCTACAAGAGGTAGATGTAAACGAAAAAATTTATAGGATTTTTCCTATGTAATTTATCACCTTTTTACTTAAATCCGTTGTTAAAAATAAGTAATTGTTTAATAAATTAATGAAATATGTGAAAATATGAAATTAGGACATAGAAATTATTAAAATGTGATTTTATGCTTTATTATACAGTTTTCATGCAATAAATGGCTTATTTTATATTAATTAGAATATTATAATTTTTAAGACATAAAGTGGGCCATGCATGATTAAATTAAATAACAAAATATAAAAGTATATTTAATAATTCATTTTAAAATATTTCATTAATAATTTGGGTTTTAATTAATTAATTAAATTAGATAACTTTTATTCTATGGTCTTCACTACAGCAAAACAGACTTTTAGCGGCGTTTTTTTTGGCCTTTAGCGGCGTTTATAAGCGCCACTAAAAGAAAAGTGCCGCAAAAAACGCCGCTAAATCAAACGCCGCAACCTTTAGCGGCGTTTATGAGAAAAAAAGGCCACTAAAGGTCATGACTTTTAGCGGCACTTTTTTCACAAACGCCGCTAAAGGTCATGACTTTTAGCGGCGCTTTCCCAAAAAACGCCGCTAAAGATAATGACTTTTAGCGTCGCTTTTTTCACAAATGCCGCTAATTTGTACAGATTTGCAATGTACAATTTGTTCAATATCATACCTCTCCTACCCTAAAACTAACCAATAACAGTAAATATAACATATAATTCCAACCCAAAACAACAAATGTAGCATAAAAATCACACCAAATGCATTAATTCTAAATGATACTTGAAATTCAATAAATTAAATGAATTATAACTGAAAATATTCTTACAATAATGTTAAATGTAATAATGTTAATAATTTTACAACGAGAAACTAAATGTCTAAGATGGCGGCTTCTACGACTGCTGAAACATCTGCATCATATGCTGAAGCTGTAGCTGGAGCTCATCGTACTTTCTGTTCTGCTCTGCTAGCATCGATGTGGCCTCTGCCTCCATCGCAGCTGCCGCTACCTCCCTCGCTGCTGCCGCTTTCGCATCCGCTTTAAGCTATTGCTGGAGTTCTTCATATTTTCTTTGAACATCAGCAATTTGCTGCCTTTGCTCAACCGTGCTCTCTTGCATCTGAGCTATCTGGTCTTTTAGCCTCTGAACTCCAGCACGAGATTGACTCCCGGAAGGCATGTATTGCTGGGAGCCGGATCCAAAATATTGGGTCGGGGTAACACCAGATCCTTGAAATCGAACCTGACCATACCTTTCAAGACCAAAAACATCAGTGATAATTCTATTATAAATATACTCAAGATTAACAGAACTATCAGTCGAAGCAGTCGTACCTTTTAGGACCCAAAACATCGGTAATAATTCTGTTATCAATATCCTCAAGATTAACAAAACTATTAGTCGAAGCATTCGCTTCATACTTCTCCTTCTTCTCCTTTAGTTTATCCTAATAAATCAATGAAAGAGTTAGAAACGAAATATATAATAGAAAGGAATGCAACATAACTTAACATTATAAAACATTATAAATTTAAAACTACAAACGATGAATTAAACTATTATAATTAAACATTAGAAATATTTATAATAAATCAAATTTTATTAAGTAAATATACCATAATTTCTGCAGCTTCGGATGTCATCGGAGATCCATCCTTCTTCCTATGCGTAATGTCAAAAAGCTGAAGGCGTCCAACTTTTTGACCAGACGAGGCTTCCTAAATTGTAGCAGAAAAAATATAATTTAATAGTATAAAGTCATTAATATTTGACAGAATTAATAAATTATAATACCTCGGCCTCAGCTATACAAGGAAAACTTCTGGACCCTGCCGTGTGCGTGAATTTTTGTTTCTGTCTGCTGCTTCTTCCAACTCGCTCACGGTCTTACATAATGAAATTTGAATTATGTATATAGTAAATACTATAAACCAAAAATTTTATAAGACTTTAGAAGTACGTAATACCTCTCATTTCTTTGAATTTCAGATTCTAACTTGATCCTCCCATTGGTACCTCAACATTCCTGACGGGACATTTCTTAATTTTTCGTCGAGGCTTATGTCTTTCTTAAAGTATTGTTTTTTTCAACGTGCTTTTATGGTCGCTCCATTTTTTAACCAATGTCTTCTTGATATAGTCATCGGAGACCTCTAAAGCAAATCTCTCCTAAAAAAACATAAGTTTAAAAAGTAAATATAAATGAAAGTTAAACCCAAGTATTATAAATTACATTCACGTTTTGTTACCTTAATATTTTCGAGAGCCTGATTTTTATTGGCATCAGGCATGTGATGCCATGATTCGTAGTTAATGAGCAACATATTGGCATTTCGTGCTATAATGCCCAAATAGCCTGCTAACAGTCCAGCTTCAGATCCAACAGGCTGGCCATGATTGTTTCTCCTTACTTTAACACGCTCGACAGGATTTAGGTCGTATAAATCTTTAAGCAATGTACGTCCCCGGCCTCTTCGCGTCCTACCACATTCAGCTGAAAAATGATATATTATTATTAAATTAAAATTGAAAAATGAATCAATAATAAAATTCAGCATGCATGTAAAATAAACTTAACATTACTTTGAAATTCTCCAGGCTCGTCATCTATGTCCAGTAGACTAGAAGATCCAACAACTGTTGGCTGTTCACTATTTGCTTCTTCTGAATTTGGAGTATTTTGGACAATACTTAACTCTCGCAATCGTCTTCTAGGCATTTTTCCTGCAATACACATAAAATAGTTCAAAATACAAACAACATTAACTCACTAATACTTTAAAAAAGATAGAAAATAAAAAAAAACATTAACATGAATGATGAAAAATTATAAATAACTATACTGGATACCAACAATACATACATATCTCTGATTAAGCAGTATTGGTGCAAGTGTAAAATATTAAAAACTAAATATAAGGAAAAGCTCTCTAAGAAGAAAAAGGCATTACACGACTTTGGGTATTTGGCATTTCAGGTGCATTGTTAAGAAGCAATATATCTTTCCAGATCTTAATTATCATAAAGCGAAAGAAAATATAATTATATTTAATCAAACTTTTGCATGTTAATGAAATAAAGGGGTACTTGGAAATATCGAAGGTGAATCACAAAAGATTAATAATCTTGACTAACAATTGGATATCTAATGTTTTTCTATCATATGAATATATATCAGCAAAATGATTAAGTTAGAGGCCTCTAACTTGTTGATTTATTCTGGACAGGTTTGATAGCTTTGCTGGATTACAAAACCGTCCAAATTGGAGACCAAGTCAACCCAATATTCGGCTACACATTGCTGTCCATTTAAACTATTCTTTGGTTTAATTACATAAGATCCTTGCAGTGTTAAAGAAATTAGAGTTTGCCCAAAGATTTACATTGACCGAGTCTCAGTCCTGAGTTGTATGGCATCCAAAATTGCTTAAAAATTAAGTAAAATCAAGTCAAAAGCCACTAAGCATGGCCGACCACAATTTGAGGAGATTTGAAGAGGTTAACATCCACTATTTTTAGCAAACTATCCCCCTCTCCTCACCTATAAATAAGACCCTCTCATTCCCTCATTCATCATCCCTCAATCATTCCTCATTCATTCTCATCATTCATTCTCATCATTCATCATTCTTTCTTCTCTCAAAATTCTCTTAGCCTTTTCCATTCCCACGCCTAGCATCATCTCTTCATAGAGATTTTAGCAATTAAGCCTCTTAAAGAACCCTTGGCCGACCACCTTGGAGAGCCATCAGCAAAGGAGCAAAGCAAAGGAACGAAGAAGCCTCGTTAGTCAGAGTCTTGGGTGACAGCCACTCTGAATTAGGTTTAATCTTTCTTTTCTTTAATTTAGTATAAAGATGTTTGCTATGTGTTATTTGTTCTTGTTTATAACAATGTTAGCTTAATTTTATTTAAGCTAGGATGATTGCTTTGATTAAATAATATTTATTTGATTCATGCTTATAATGTTTGTGCCTCAATCGATCATGTTTTCAATTAAAATCAAGTCTGTATTTTATTCATACGTGATTGAAATGCACCTGAATTAGCTGAGTGATCCTGACCCGATTAAATTGTAGGTTGCATAACAACTCTGATCAAGCTCTGTTATCTACATAGTTTTTAGATTTGTGTGATTAAACTGTTTCAAACCTGACACGTCCCTGTTACCTCACACGAATGCTAAGTAACCCTTAGTAAATAAGGATCAGTAAAATGCATATTTACTAAGTAAAGGATTCCTAAAGGACCTAATGTGGTTTCCAAACTCTTGAAAGATCGAGTTGCCATGTAATGTTTTTCTGAATGTTATTAAGCATGTTGATAATAAATTGAATTTAATTAAAGTAATTGTCCTAGTTTATTTATGTTATAATTGTTGCAAATTGTGTTTAATGTTACTAAAATCTATTTCATTCATATAGTTTGCATACTTAGGATAATTTGCATTAGGGATCATTGTATTTAGCTTAATATATTTTAATCAACACTTCTCAACTATATTGCGTTTTTATTTACCAAATTGTTAATATAATTTTACAAATTAAGTGACTTAGCACAAATACAATCCTTGTGGAGACGATAACTCGATACTTACTCGTTACTTGATAACGACTGTAACATCCCAAAATTGGGCCTAGTAGGATTGGGCCCAATGGGCCTTGAGCATAGGAGTGTTTAAAATTTTGAGAACAAGAGAATGACATTATTGCAAATTGGACTTATTAGTTAAGTGAATTTGGAAGGTTACGAGGTTTCTATGAAGTCTCGGGTTTAATTGGGCCTTAGGAAAAATTTGGTATTTTAGCACTTTAAGGAGAGATGGTAAGTAGCTTCAAGACTTATAGAAATAAATGAGTAAAGTGCTTGCATAAATGAGTAATTGGTAAAGAGGATATGGTGCCACATGAAGGACTTTAAGGGAAGAGGTTCAAATCCCATAATGTGCAAATTTGGCTATTTTTTTTATGAAAATGCCCTTACGGGCCGAGTTACGAAAATGCCCCTAATGGGCCGAATTACGAAATGTCCCTATGGACCGAATTACGAAAATACCCTTTATGGGCCAAATGTGATATGTTGCTATATGGGCCGTTTGATATTTGATATATGGGCCGTTTGATATTTGATATATGGGCCAAATGTGATATTTGATATATGGGTCAAGTGTAATATGAGCTATATGGGCCAAAATGTGATATGGGCCAGATTGTGTAAATTTTTATAATGGGTCGTATGTTTGTAATAATTTTATGATTTGATATGAATAATTGAATGTGCATATTATATACATGATTTGCATGGGTTGGGCTATTTGACGAAGAGAAGTTCTGGTAGCTTTACTACAAAATTCTGATGGCTTCGTGCCCAGTCTGATATATGGCTTCGTGCCCAGTTTGATATATGGCTTCATGCCCAGTTTGATATATGGCTTCATGCCCAGTTAATATATGGCTTAATGCCCAGTTTGGTGTGTTGGCGGGGTGGGTGACTAAAGCTCCCCACAGGTGTGTTGGTTGGTACGGGTGGTGTGTAGCGGATGGAAAACTAGGTTTGGTTGGGAAATTGGATAACACATGCATGTTATATATATGATATTATGCTATGATTGTAATGGGCTTAGGCCCAAAATATTGGTATGTGTGTTCTGACCCAGTGGATAATGGTAAGGGGATTATACACTGAGTTCTTGTAACTCACCCCCATCTTTTCTTAATCCCTGTAGGTGATGCTCCGTGAGGTGGACTTGGGCCATGGATGACTTGGTGGAGGCCATACTTCAGAAATGGTGTTATTGAATTTTTAATTTCTATTTCCGTTTATTTTATTATTTTGCTATTTTGGTTTAAGTTGTAATAAGGCCTCTGAACTATTTTTATTTTTGCTTTATGGTTGGGATGTTTTTATTATTTTTCTTAAATTGTTTAAAACGTGCATTTTTCTAAAAACGTAAATAAAGGTTTTTCGAAATTGATTAACAAATGGATTTCAAAATAAACTTTTACAAATATGATTTAACTCGAACTTTCTTTCAAATTATTAACGACATTTTCAAAATTCACAGATTTAAAGTTCAATTCCTTGATTGTGATTCATCAATCAATCTCTCAAAAATACTTGTATTTTATCTACGTTTTCGCAATGTTTCAAAATGCTTTTGCAACTCTATTTCAAACGTCACATTTTCGTAAATCGTTTATTTCAAATATGTTTTCGCAACCGTAAAGGTTTATTAAAGATAATTATGTTTTCACGTAGACACAATTGCTTAAGTGTTATGGTTTTAACAAAGAGGCTGTAATTTTCAAACAACTTTTTTTTTTTGTGACACGCCAGATTCGGGCCTAACTTCTAGGCCAGGTTTGGGGTGTTACAACGACTGTGTACACTTGCACAAACCTACGCGTTACAAGTTTTTTGCACCGTTGCCGGGGATTGTCAACTGTTGCCATATTCATTTCTTTCGTGAAATTATTTATTTTCAATTTGATTTATTTCTAACATTACTAACTTATTCTTTTTAATTTTGTGATTTTCTTTTCAGGTGTTTATGAGCATAGATCGAATTATCGATTTACTCCCTGTAGACCCTGAAATTGAACAAATTTTCAGACAATGAAGACGTGAACGAACAGCTCAAAGACAAGTCGAGATGGACCTTGAAATCAGAATCAAGGCCAAGGTAATGAAGCTGATCATGTACGAAATCCCATCCTCATTGCCGATGATAGGGATTGAGGCATCAGATATACTGTGCCACTTTTCAATGAGTTAAATCCAGGAATTAGAAGGCCAGATATTGAGGCAACCCAATTTGAATTGAAACCAGTGATGTTTCAAATGCTACAAACGATGGGCCAATTTAGTGGTATGCCCACGGAAGATCCACATCTCCACCTTTGATTGTTTATGGAGGTGAGTGATTCATTCAAGATAGCCAGTGTGACTGAAGACGTACTGAGATTGAAGTTATTTCCGTACTCGTTGCGAGATCTAGCACGAGCATGGCTCAATCATTGCCACTATGTTCTATATCTACATGGCAAGAATTAGTAGAGAATTTTTGGTTCAGTATTTCCCACCTAGCAAAAACGCTAAGTTGAGGAACGATATCACAACTTTCCAACAATTAGATGACGAGTCTTTGTATGAGGCTTGGGAGTGATTCAAGGAGTTACTTCGTAAGTGTCCTCATAATGGGATTCTTCATTGTATCCAGTTGGAGACATTCTGTAATGGTCTCAATGCACATACAAGATTGATGGTAGATGCTTCTACGGATGGTGCAATTTTGTCTAAGCCTTATAATGAGGCTTATGATATCATCGAGAGGATCGCGAGTAATAACTATCAGTGGCCAACAAATCGAACAACTTCAGGAAGACCGGTAGCCGGAGTTCATGAAGTTGACGCCCTCACTTCGTTATCAGCTTAGGTATCGTCTATTTCCTCTATGTTAGTTTACTGCTAATAGTGCTAATAATTTTGTAGCTCAGCCACCAAGTTCGTTTGAAGTAGTTTCCTATGTGTACTGTGAGGAAGGTCATTCTTTTGAGAATTTTCCATCAAATCCGGAGTCAGTGTACTATGTAAGGAACCAATATCAAAATAGGAGTGGACAAGGACCCAAGTCTAACTTCTAGAATCCTTCATGGCATAATCATCCTAACTTTTCTTGGAGCAACCAAGGAAATGGGCCGAACAACAACTTATTGCAGCAAAGACCCAACCAATCTGTAACATCCTGAAATAGGGGTTAGTTGTTAGTGCATTGTGTGCTTGTGTTTGGACTGTGGTGTCAGTATTTTTGATGTTTTGGGGCTTAGTTGTAAGTCTAGTGTAAGCCTGAGTGGTAAGGAAAATTTTAGTTTTTAAGCTTTAAGGGAAGGAGTTGAAGGAGTTAGGGGTTATAGATATTTTTAGGTGAATGTTAGCACAAGAAAAAGGCTTGGCAAAGTGGTAGGAAGGCGCCACTTAGAGCTTGTGTGTGACGCCACTTGCAGGGGAAGGAGGTCCCATGTTCGAGCTGCAGAAGTCTCACCTTTTGCCTTCTATTTTGACGCCAAGGAGGGGGAGAAGTTGTGTACAGTTCAAACTCTGCCATGGACCAAGTCAAATTCTCAAATGGACGGCAAAGAGGGAATGTAGGGATTTGACTAATTCAAATTAGTTTGAATTAGTGGTCATGAGCTTTTGTAGGTTGTGGCCGAATGTTGAACTCTTCTAGGAAGGAGTGGCCGGTTTTGGTAAGGTGAGTAAGGAGGGGGGTTGCCGAATTTCTTTAGGAGCCTAGACATCATTTTCGGCTAGTTTTTGGTTGTGGGTCAAGAGCCGAAACTTTCTTTTTAGGTGAGTGCCGTTTTTCTCTCTAGAGCATTTGGCCGAATCTCCTTGGAAGCTTTCCCTCATCTTCTATTTTTCCTTGAAGCTGAAAGTGGACACTTTTGGTTCTTCTTTTCTCTTCCATTTCCAAGTGTTAGCCAAAACCTCTCGATCTCCTTTTCTTTTAGCATAGGCCGAATGTCAACCCTCTCCCTTCCATCTCTTCTTGTTTTCTTTCTTTATTGCTAGAGCCGAATATTTTCTTTCCCACTTCTAATCTACCTTGCCGTGTTCTCCTTCTTCTTTAGCCACATCTCTTTTGTTTCTACCTTCAAGATTTAGCCGAATCTCCTTTCTCCTTTTTGTTTATCCTAGCCAAATATCTCTAGTGTTTCCCTTAGTTGTGTTGGCCGATCTAGGGCGGAATTTTGGGGTCTTTTCGCTAAGTGATTTTGGAAGGTAGGTGTGCAGGGCCGAATCTCTTTATCTCTTTCCCTTCTTGTTGTCGATTCTTTTTAAGCAAGGGCCGATTTCGGCAAGTGTTGGTAAAGGTGTTAATCACCCTTGTTGGAATCGATTTTTATTGTAGGGTCTCCGGGGTTTTGAGATACTCAATCCAAGTCTATCATCTTTAGCAATCAGTTGGTAAGTGGTGGTAAGGGTTCATTTTGGTAAGCTATTCTTTTAGTTTTCGTTAAGCCAAAGGCTATAAAGGATTATTTGTTCTTCTTGATAGGGTGTGGCCGTTTGCACAATGAGGAACCATCGTTGGTTCGGGATTTGGTAGGAAACCAAATCATTTGTAAGGTAAGGGTTTGAGCGTTAACCCTTTGGTTTAATTGCTTTGGCCGAATGGTCTAGGGCACTAACTTTCAGGTTTGGCCAAGTATAGGGCAAGGGAATCTAGTGTGGCCGATTGACTCTTTGGGTTTTTAAAGCTATCGTTGGTGACAGGTGTGTACATACACACTTTGTAACTATTTAATGTGCTAAGTGTTCGAGTATGCTAAATCTGTTTTGTGTAGATTTGGATTTAATACCATCATGGTATAAGCAAGGATTCAGGTAAGTCCTTGTTGTTATGATGCTTTTGGGAAGCAGGACGTATTTGGTATATGTGGCATATAAATGGCTGATGATAAATTCAGTGTATGTGGTTAAATAAACATGTTGGCATGATTTCTATTATATGCGTATCATTGATTGATGTGGGTTGATGAGAGGAGGGGGAAGTGATATTTGTGTCGACGGACACCAGTGGTTTGGTACCACATTTCGTGAAACTACGGTCACCAGAGGTTTGGCACCTCCAGAGGTTTGGCACCTCATAGCGTCTCGTCCCCGTGGCTTAGCACCACAGTGGGTTGGCCCCACAGATGGCATTATGGGATTGACGCCAGTGATTTGGTATCACACGATGGGTTGGCCCCATCACTTGATTTGTGACTTTAAGTCACCAGTGGTTTGGCACCACAGTATTGATGGATATTGTGACTTTAAGTCACCAGTGGTTTGGCACCACCAGTGGTTTGGTACCACACGGGGTAGAGAAAGGCGTTTGGATGGCTAGGTTGGGTGCATATTAAATTTGTGCATATTAAGTTAACTATGATTTGTGTATGATGTTACATTAAACCGGGAAAAAGGGTTACACATTGGGTCTTGATGACTCATCTTTTTCCTTTAACATTTTCAGGTGACTCGTAGCTTGCGGATAAGGAGCCGGATGGACTCAAGGTGGCCATGCAGTGGAATTGTGGTTTAAATGAACTTGAGTTATTTTCATTTTATTTTCGGTTTTAATTGTTCAAATTGTAATAAGGCCTCCTAACATTTCGTTTGATTATTTTACATGTTTTGGATGAATAGTTTTAACTGCTCAATGATTTTAAAATGATTACACAAGTTTTCTTGAACTTAACGTAAATGTTTTCTTGTGCCATCGGCTACCTTAATGAAATTTGTAACAACATGACCTAATGAAAATTTAACAACAAAGCTAAATGATGTTTTCTTCATGCACCTCAATCAAATTTAAACAAGATAATACGTTATCAAAAATAAATGTTTTCTCAAAAACTAAATCGGCAAAATAAATGGTTTTCAAAACTTTTTCCTCTGTGACATACCGAATTCGGCCGTAATGTTTGGGCCGGGTTTGGGGTGTTACACAATCTCAAGGGTTTAACCATCAAGCTCCAAAACCACATCAAGCTGAGGCATCAAACAATTTAGAGAACTTGTTGAAAGCGTACATGGCAAAGAATGACTTTTTGATCCAAAGCCAAGTAGCAACACTAAAAAATTTGGAAAACCAAATGGGTCAGTTAGCTACGGAGCTTCCTAATAGACCATAAGGAACCTTGCTGAGCGATACTGAGAATCCAAGAAATTTAGGTAAAGAACATATCAAGGAAGTGGCATTGCGAAGTGGTAAAATTCTAGAACCCCGATTGATTGATGTCAAAGATAAGCCCGTTGAGAAGAATCAACCAGCTGTTGAAATTCCTACACAAAGGAATAAGAATTTGCAAAGTCTGACAAGGTAAACCCCGACTTAGTGAATTCATATATTTTAACATCTTCTTTGGATGTAGATTTACCTATTCAGAAAATTTGTCCGGTTCAACCGAAATTTTTATCACCTCCATATCTGTAAAGATTGCAACAACACAAGCAGAAATAGGAGGTGAAAGTTAAGAAGTTTTTGGATGTTTTGAAGTAGCTACACATCAATATTCCGTTGGTGGAGGCTTTAGAAAAAATGCCGAATTATGTGAAGTTTGTGAAGGATATACTGTCCAAGAAGAGACGACTAAGTGAGTATGAGACCGTTGCCTTGACAAATGAGTGCAGTGTGTTCCTACAGAACAAACTGCCAACAAAATTAAAAGACCTAGGAAGCTCTACTATACATTGTAACATTGATGAATCTTATGTGGTAAAGCTTTGTGTGACTTAGGAGCGAGTATTTTCAAGATATTAGGGATAGGTGAAGTAAGAGCTACAACTGTAACACTTCAGCTAGAGGATTGATCTTTAGCATATCCCAATCGAAAGATCGAGGATGTTTTGGTAAGAGTCGATAAATTTATTTTTCTTGCTGATTTCATTGTCTTAGATTTTGAAGCAGACAAGGAATTGCCGATCATCCTAGGGAGACCTTTCTTAGCCATAGGAAGAACGTTAATTGATGTGTAGAAAGGTGAACTCACCATGCGAGTTCAAGATGATCAGGTAACCTTTAACATTCTTAAAGCGATGAAATTCCCCGATCCAGTAGAAGAATGTTCAGTTATGGAAAAGATAGAAACCTTGGTTTCTATGGAAAGCAATTTTGAAGAAGATCCATTGGAGAAAGCCTTAGATTTTGACCCTTTGGAGGATGAAGAAGGTGAAGAAAATATGGCTTTGATGGAAGTCAATTCGAGAAACTTTATTAATCCACACGGTTTGAATAGTTGGAGTTGGAAGTCAGAGAATTTGTGCAACCCAAATTTTCAATTGAAGGACCACCTAAAATCAAACTAAAGGTACTTCCTTCCCATGTGAAATACGTTTATTTAGGTGACTGTTCTACTTTTTCTATGATTATTTTAGCAGAACTGATGAAAGATTAAGAGGAGCAACTAATTGCTATTCTAAAGAAATTTAAGAAAGTAATTGGTTGGACCATAGCTGATATTCGAGGTATAAGCCCTTCTTTTTGCATGCATAAAATCATTTTAAAAGAGGTGAAAGAGCTCAAATTGATGGGCAAAAGAGGCTCAATCCTATTATAAAAGAAGCTGTGAGAAAGGAAGTGATCAAATGGTTAGATGCAGGAATCATCTATCCTATTTCAGATAGTTCATGGGTAAGTCTGGTGCAGTGTGTGCCGAAGAAAGGTGGAATCATGATTGTTGAAAATGAGCGTAATGAGTTAATTCCAACGAGAACTGTTACCGGTTGGAGAATCTGTATTGATTACAGAAAGTTGAACAAAGCCACTCGGAAGGACCATTTTCCATTGCCTTTTATGGATTAGATGTTAGATCAACTAGCAGGTAATGAATTCTATTGTTTTTTAGATGGCTATTTGGGATATAACAAAATAGTTGTAGCCCCGGAGGACCAACATAAAACAACCTTTACTTGTCCATACGGTACGTTTGCTTTTTAGCAAATGCCTTTTGGTTTATGCAATGCACCTGCAACTTTTCAACGATGCATGATGGCAATATTTACTGATATGGTTGAAAATTTTGTTGAGGTTTTCATGGATGATTTTTCTATTTTTGGTAACACTTATGATATCTGTTTGAGTAATTTGGCTTTAACACCCCAAACCCGGCCCATACACCACGGCCGAATTTAGAATGCCACTGCGGAAAACGTTTGAAAACCGATTTCACTTATAGGTAAAAAAATAAAAATTTGTTGTCATTTATAAAACATTGTGTATTTAGAATTCTAGGTAAAAATTTGATTGTTACAAAATATCCGGATTTAAAATGTTTATATATATCTTAAAATGTAAGTTGCTAACCATGAACTCATTTCCAAATAGTAATTAAATGACAATCCACCTTAAACATAATAATAAACCTCAAATACTTAAAGTGGCCTTATTACAATAAATAAATACTTAAAATACTAAAAACATAAATTTTATAAGATAAGGAAAACAACTTCTGCATGGGCCACCTCGTATCCACTCCAACTCGGTCCAGCATCATGAATCACCTGCAATGTTTGGTAAAAATTTGGGTGAGTCAAATAGACTCAGTGTGTAATTAGTCCACAGATATCCACTCATGGGCTTGGCCCACAACCACATTAAATCACATATCAGATAGTAAGGTAATTTATTCACATAACTCCACACATTGGGCTTGGCCCATTACCAAACCACATATCAAATAATAAGGCAATTTATCCACATAATTCCACATATTGGGCTTGGCCCATCACCACACCAATCCACATACCACACAGATTTATGCAAAATGCACCCAACCCAGCCTAGGGTCCATCCTTTACACACCCCCGTATCCAGCCACCACACACCAGGGGATTACTAAATCACCCTCCAACCTCTACACACCAATTCGGCAATTAATGCCACCACGTGAACTAAATCACAAATAATCCACAACGCGACCTCAGTCTGCGCCAATGCACGATGTAGCTCGTAGCTAACATCAAACCACGATGAGGCACATAGCCACCATCAACCATGATATGGCACAAAGCCGATATCAACCACGATGAGGCACAGAGCCACTCATCAAGCCACGTCAGGCTCGTAGCCATCACTAAACCACGTACATAAAGTACACCCTGTCCTTCTTTCATATTCGTATCCCACCCATGCACATGCAACATAAAATAGTGCCATGATAAATAATGCATGTACATGTTATTCAGGTATTCAATCACATATACACATTAATAACCACATCACATTCAAATTGATACTGACCTGATTATCGGCATACCCCTTTTTAGGGTAACCATTACATTATTGCCACTGCACTTATTCACATATTCATAACACATGCAATTATAACTTACAATCGGGAAATTTGTGGGTTAATCACACACCTTATGACCTGAAGCACTATGCCCTCAATACCAATGCTATCACTAATCGATACTACGGCTATCTGCCTACGCTCCTGCTCAGACGCTGGCCCACACCCCGGTGGCCAATCCCGCACTGCAGAGACTGATCTCTTCTTAAACATAGGGATAGAAGCTACCCCTTGTCCTCCTTGACTGGTATTCGCCTCCATCAACAATACTTAATTAGAATCAAACGGTTAATACGAGATCTTAAACGAATAAAAACTACAACTTAATATCCTTACCGAAAATGGATCTGAATCCCGAAACTTGCCCTACTTTTGTTGATTTGCCCCTAAGTAAACATAGCCAAAATCGGTCACACTTAATACTCAAAATATGGCCTTAGGCCAAATACTATATTGGTTTACCTTGATGTATCAAATCCCGAGAGAATCCTTAATGCTCCCTTCTTTCGGCTACACACAAAAGAACACATCACTATGGCCTTAAAGAACATTCGGCCAACCTTAAACCAAGGCCTAATCACTTGATTCGGCACCCTATAAAAAGAGATCAAAACGATTACTAAAGAAGGAGTTCTTACCACCAACTCACGAGTAGTCCACTAGCTCTAATTGTCAACAAGAGGGAAAAGATGTTGACTTTCGGCTTTTGATCTTAATGAATGATTCGGCTCCAAGGAGAAAGATACAATCGGCTATGGTTACCAATATAGGGAGATTCGGCTTCAATAGAAAAGAAGAAAGACTGGCCTTGTGGTTCAACCTTTATCAAAAAGTTGGAGGGAGTGTGGGGCTTAGCTGATTTCGGCAATGGTGAACAATGGTAGAAAAGTTTCGGCTATAACTCTTAATGACAAAGGGGGTATTCGGCTTCAAGGAAATAAAGATGGATTTGGGGTTGAAAGAAAGAGAAGAAGAATAGGAGAAAGTAGAAGAATTTTCGGCAACTCACCTTATACCAAATGACCGAAACTTTGAAGAGAAAGAAAAACCTCGAAAAGAAAAGCCTACAGACTAGGAATTTCGGCACACACTCATACCACACTTCAAAACCGAATAAACACCTCCCCTAGAGTCCCACAACCGGCCACTATCTCTTCCCATATCATACCCCTTATTAATCTCCTATTTTATCTCTTTAACACTCATTCAAAATAAATAAAAAAACAACAATTATCCCCTACTCTTATAGCCGAATTTTAAAAGAAGAACCAAGCTTATCCTCATCTTTTCAAAGCGCCAAAGCCGTTCAACTCTTCTCTTCCTTGACGCAAAAACAAAAGCTCCCACTGCTTCCCACGTTGCTCGAACCTGAGCCCTTCCTCACAGCTTATGGCGTCACCTACCAAGGCCCTAAGTGGCGCCTCCAAGCCACTTTACCAAGCCCAATCTTATGTCCAATTTCCCTTATAATTTTTCCTTAAGGCCTTCTTGGCCTAGCTCCCCTTAACTAACACTTAAAACAAAATTTTCCTAGGACACTCTCCTACATCCTAGGGTTCTAGGAACCCCTAAAACACATCCAATCATACACTAAGCCCACTATCACTTGTATTATGCCTTAAACGCATAACCCCTAAATCTAGGATATTACAGTTCTACCCTCCTTAAAATAATTTCGTCCTCGAAATTACTTACTAACGAACAATCGTACAGTCGAACTCACCACACCACGCTACTGCTGCGCACTCTGATCTTAATAAAACTAACATACTTCTTAGGCACAGTCTCAAGGTTCACGTTCAAGGTTCCATACACTTCACTAGCAATACAAGAACGAACTAACTTAATAACAACAAGGCAATAAAGGGTATTCCAGAAACAAGGAACGTACCCGTTATCACATCTGGCACATCTTCCTCCTTGCGACGACTGACTGCCTAAACCAACCTTGATTGTCTCGCATCTGAACCCTCAGCACCTCTGCTTGGTGTTCCACGACCTCGGCCGGAACCATTCCCTCCATGGTTCAGACCACGACCTCTTGCCACCTGCTGACCACCTCTGCCCGGCTGCACATAACCTTGGCCTACTGTCCGAGCCCTATCCATCACTTGAGGACAATTCCTAACCAAATGAGCCTTAGACCCACACCGGAAACATTCCTTACTATTTCCCCAGCATTCTTCAGCATGAGCTCTCCCACACTGAGCGCATGGACGACTCCGATTCTCAGCAACTGGTACAGGTGCACGTACAGAATTCTCAGTCCTTGGTCTTTTCTGAAAATCTCCAGATGATTCTAACGGTCCAAAACTTCTCTTATTCCAGTTCCTATCCTTATCTCGGTTCTATCTCTCAGTCCTCTTAACTTCTTCAGCGATCCGAGCTTTTTCCACTAGAATAGCGAAGTCCCTTTCTCTTTGCGGAGCAATCAACACTCGCAGCTCATCCCGCAGCCCATCTTCGAATCGAACACACCTCTCGTAATCAGTAGCCACGATCCCCTTGGCATACTGACTTAACCGCACAAATTCCGCTTCATACTCTGCTACCGACTTACTTCCTTGTACCAAGTTTAGAAACGCCTTCCTCTGCGAGTCTAGGTAACTAGCTCCAACGTATTTCCCTTCAAACTTAACCTTGAAACACCCCCAATCCAATCGATCTGCAGGGGTACCTTGCCTGACAGTGAGCCACCACCGATAAGCCTCATCTAGGAGCAGTGAAACCGTACCTTTCAGCTTTTCTTCAGCAGTGCAATCCAAGTCATCCATGATCCTTTCGACTGCCTCCAACCAATACTCCGCTACATTCGGAGCTACCCCAGATCTCCTCTAAAAACCTCAGCTCCGTTTGACCTAAGCCTCTCAGACACTGACTTCCGAGCTCCATTGCCCATATTGGCTCCAGCGACTCGCTCTAGCACTCGCAACATAGCCTGCGATACCGCGTCATCTCCTCCCGTCTGATCCTGATCCCCCGCGCCCACCGTTGGCGGCGGCACTTCGTTTTCTGACCCACGGCCTACCAGTTCCGATACTGCCATCCTGCCTCTACCACGTCCACGAGTATTGCGACCACGTCCCCTAGAACTCATGTCGACTATCACGATTTAATCTGATTTAAAAAGTTTTATGCATTAGTACTTTTGGTTCCACTGTTTATCCGCGAACAATTTTATGTAAAGAAGTTTTTAGTAGTAGTTCTTTCGATCAATCAAAGTTTTCAGTTCAAGTTCACTATTCTATTTCAGAGAATCACATTCATTCATTCACAATATTCAACACACTATTATGGGCATCTTTGTCCATTCCCAACCCAGGGGTATTTTCGTCATTTTTCCTATAGGGGTATTTTGGTAATTTTCCAAATCAGGATCAATTCAAAGATAATCTTTACAAATCAAGGGCGTTCTAGAATTTTCAAAACTCGAGAGTATCTTGAAAGTTTTTTCCAAATCAATGGTATTGCAGAAGTTTTTGAAATCGGGGTTATTTCGGTAATTTTGGAAGTTAGGGGCATTTTAGTAAATTTTCCCAAATCAGGGTATTTTGATATTTCGCAAAATAGGGATTTTGGTATTTTGTAAAGTAAGAATATCTTAGTAAAAATCGAGGGTAGTATGGCAATTTTATAAACCAAGGGTATTTTAGTAATTTACACACTAGGGGTATTTGGGTAATTTTGTAAACCGGGAATTTTTCGGAAAATTTTTCCAAAAATAGTTTTTACAAGTCAAAGGGGCAATTTGGTAATTTTTTTTAAAACTAAGATTTTTATAAAACAGTATGGCTAGTCCCTTTCGGGTTTTAATTACTGCGTTTAGCCCGTGAATAAGTCCTTTTGGTTAGGGTGCGTTGCTACGCACCAGGTAGGATTCGAGTAAAGAGGAGGTGAGTCACTAGGACTGCTTAAATACCAGGCTCTTACCGAATCCACTCCTAGACATGCGTACAATGTTTGCCACACCCTAACTCGGCGACATACTTCACAGGTTTGTTTGATTGTTCTTAAGTCTTATGTATCTTGTGTTGGAGTAGACTAGTCCTAGGGTTCAATAGCCCTAATCTACTAATCTACGATCCCATAATGCCCATACAGTCCACATATACCAATCACTTCAGTAGTTAGGGGTACTTACCTGGTGGACTTCGGGTCAGAGATACGGTGCCATGCCAGAACGAACCTGAAATAGTTCATAAAAATATATGTTTTTGAAAAGCCCATATTTGAAAATGTTTTTGGGCCCAAAACCCTCAAAACCGAGTTTTGAACCTGGGCTCTGATACCAAACTGTAACACCCCAAACCCGGCCCATACACCACGACCGAATTTAGAATGCCACTGCAGAAAACGTTTGAAAACCGATTTCACTTATAGGTAAAAACATAAAAATTTGTTGTCATTTATAAAACATTGTGTATTTAGAATTCTAGGTAAAAATTTGGGTGAGTCAAATAGACTCAGTGTGTAATTAGTCCATAGATATCCACTCATGGGCTTGGCCCACAACCACATTAAATCACATATCAGATAGTAAGGCAATTTATTCACATAACTCCACACATTGGGCTTGGCCCATTACCAAACCACATATCAAATAATAAGGCAATTTATCCACATAATTCCACATATTGGGCTTGGCCCATTACCACACCAATCCACATACCACACAGATTTATGCAAAATGCACCCAACCCAGCCTAGGGTCCATCCTCTACACACCCCCGTATCTAGCCACCACACACCAGGGGATTACTAAATCACCCTCCAACCTCTACACACCAATTCGGCAATTAATGCCACCACGTGAACTAAATCACAAATAATCCACAACGCGACCTCAGTCTGCGCCAATCCACAATGTAGCTCGTAGCTAACATCAAACCACGATAAGGTACATAGCCACCATCAACCACGATATGGCACAAAGCCGATATCAACCACGATGAGGCATAGAGCCACTCATCAAGCCACGTGAGGCTCGTAGCCATCACTAAACCACGTACATAAAGTACACCCTGTCCATCTTTCATATTCGTATCCCACCCATGCACATGCAACATAAAATAGTGCCATGATAAATAATGCATGTACATGTTATTCAGGTATTCAATCACATATACACATTAATAACCACATCACATTCAGATTGATACTGACCTGATTATCGGCATACCCCTTTTTAGGGTAACCATTACACTATTGCCACTGCACTTATTCACATATTCATAACACATGCAATTATAACATACAATCGGGAAATTTGTGGGTTAATCACACACCTTATGACCTGAAGCACTATGCCCTCAATACCAATGCTATCACTAATCGATACTACGGCTATCTGCCTACGCTCCTGCTCAGACGCTGGCCCACACCCTGGTGGCCAATCCCGCACTGCAGAGACTGATCTCTTCTTAAACTTAGGGATAGGAGCTACCCCTTGTCCTCCTTGACTGGTATTCGCCTCCATCAACAATACTTAATCAGAATCAAACGGTTAATACGAGATCTTAAACGAATAAAAACTACAACTTAATATCCTTACCAAAAATGGATCTGAATCCCGAAACTTGCCCTACTTCTGTCGATTTGCCCCTAAGTAAACATAGCCAAAATCGGTCACACTTAATACTCAAAATATGGAATACTCAAAATATGGCCTTAGGCCGAATACTATATTGGTTTACCTTGATGTATCAAATCCCGAGAAAATTCTTAATGCTCCCTTCCTTCGGCTACACACAAAAGAACACATCACTATGGCCTTAAAGAACATTCGGCCAACCTTAAACCAAGGCCTAATCACTTGATTCGGCACCCTATAAAAAGAGATCAAAACGATTACTAAAGAAGGAGTTCTTACCACCAACTCACGAGTAGTCCACTAGCTCTAACTGTCAACAAGAGGGAAAAGATGTTGACTTTCGGCTTTTGATCTTAATGAATGATTCGGCTCCAAGGTGAAAGATACAATCAGCTATGGTTACCAATATAGGGAGATTCGGCTTCAATGGAAAAGAAGAAAGACTGGCATTGTGGTTCGGCTTTTATCAAAAAGATGGAGGGAGTGTGGGGCTTAGCTGATTTCGGCAATGGTGAACAATGGTAGAAAAGTTTCGGCTATAACTCTTAATGACAAAGGGGGTATTCGGCTTCAAGGAAATAAAGATGGATTTGGGGTTGAAAGAAAGAGAAAAAGAATAGGAGAAAGTAGAAGAATTTTCGGCAACTCACCTTATACCAAATGACCGAAACTTTGAAGAGAAAGAAAAACCTCAAAAAGAAAAGCCTACACACTAGGAATTTTGGCACACACTCATACCACACTTCAAAACCGAATAAACACCTCCCCTAGAGTCCCACAATCGGCCACTAGCTCTTCCCATATCATACCCCTTATTAATCTCCTATTTTATCTCTTTAACACTCATTCAAAATAAATAAAAAAACAACAATTATCCCCTACTCTTCTAGCCGAATTTTAAAAGAAGAACCAAGCTTATCCTCATCTTTTCAAAGCCCCAAAGCCGTCCAACTCTTCTCTTCCTTGACGCAAAAACAAAAGCTCCCACTGCTTCCCACGTTGCTCGAACCTGAGCCCTTCCTCACAGCTTATGGCGTCACCTACCAAGGCCCTAAGTGGCGCCTCCAAGCCACTTTACCAAGCCCAATCTTATGTCCAATTTCCCTTATAATTTTTCTTTAAGGCCTCCTTGGCCTAGCTCCCCTTAACTAACACTTAAAAAAAAATTTTCCTAGGACACTCTCCTACATCCTAGGGTTCTAGGAACCCCTAAAACACATCCAATCATACACTAAGCCCACTATCACTTGTATTATGCCTTAAACGCATAACCCCTAAATCTAGGATATTACATTGGCTAAGGTACTAAAAAGATGCGAAGAGACGAATCTTGTCCTTAATTGGGAAAAATGCCGTTTTATGGTCAAGGAAGGGATTGTCTTAGGTCATAAAATCTTAAAGAAAGGAATTGAAGTCGATAAGGCAAAGGTGGACGTAATTGAAAGATTACCGGCCCCAATGAATGTGAAAGGATTTAGAAGTTTCTTAGGCCATGCTGGTTTTTACCGAAGGTTTATCAAAGATTTCTCAAAAATTTCTAAACGTTGTGTTTGTTGTTAAAGAAAGATTCAGTGTTTGATTTCAACAAAGCATGTTTGGAAGCTTTTGAAGATTTAAAGAAGTGGTTAATCTCAGCCCCAATAACCGTTACACCTGATTGGAACTCACCTTTTGAGTTGATGTGTGATGCAAGTGACTATGTGTAACGCCCCAAAAAATATAGGGTCTTTAATTTTGCATGATCTGACACAAATTGCTTGTTTGCTTTAATGGCTAAGTGATTTGGGTGTGTATGGGAGTGTTTGAGAAGCCTGGGTTCAAGTCTTGGCTTTTGCAGAATTTTTAAAATTTGCTCTTAAAAGAATCTGGACAATGGCACATAGGTCTTATTGATTATTGTGCTTGTTTTAAGTCACAAAAAGCCTATTGGTGCAGTGGTTGTGGCATTACAAGTATGGCAAGGGGTTTGAGGTTCGAGTGTTGGCATAGCATGAGGGGGTATTTATTTTGTAGCTTGGTTCGGCTAGTGGGTGTGTTGCAGTAAAATTTTGATAGGTAAGAGGTTTGAGTCATATATAGAGTGATATGTGGAGGATATCAAGGAGTATTTTTATGAGTGGATTGTGGAGAGAAAGGAGGAGTTTGAGTTGTAGAAGGATGTGCCGATTGGTATGATGGTGTATGAGAAATTCAACTATGAGACTTTCTCCTTTCAGTTTGGTTCAATGTTGGGTATTTTTGTTTAGGTCAGTTGCTCTAAACTCTTAAGTGCCGAAAATAGTTTTCTGTTCTCTGTTTTGGTTTTAGAAGTTTTGTCGAATTGACCGTTTGGAGAAACTGGTTAGTATTGCCGAATTCACTTTTCAATATTTACCAAATCGTCTTTCTTCTTCCAATTCTTTCTACTTCTCTATTTCTCAAAATCGAATAGTACTTCTCTCCTTCCTCTCTAGTTCTTCTCCTTTCGAACTATCTTCTCTCCACCTTTCTTCATTTTCTTCTCTGCTTCCCGTTGCTTCACAATCCTAGCCGAACACATCTTAGGCCTTTCAGGACTTTCATTTTATCATCTTCTCTCTCTATTGTGCTTGGCCAAATGCACCTATTCCTTTCTAATAGATTTTATCATCACCCTTTCTTTTGGTATTAAGCCGAATACCGTGTCTTCTAACAATTCTCTAACAATTGGTGGAGCATCGAATGCCTTATTTCTCTGCATATCTCTGCTTTCTTCTTCGAATACTTCTTTGGCCGAATACTGTGGGGTAAGTAAGTTTATTTTGTAGTATTGGCCGAATACTCAATCTACTCTAACTCTAATTCTTTGGACTATGGGTATCAATTCAAGCCTTGTATTAAACAATTATTGCTAATGAAATCTGTTATATGCGCAGTGAATCGAGAACAAGGGTGCGATCATTTTCAACCAGCGATCTAAGAGTAATAATCGCATAACTTTTGGTAAAGGTAAGTGATGATATTGGTTTGGGGCTTTAGTGTTAATGATCATGAAAGGATGAAAGATTGATTGTTTTGGGATGATTGTAGGTGAATCGCGCGTGAGGTATTCTGTTCGTTGCGCAAACAGGTGTGTAGTCACCCTCCTCTCTTCTGTGAATCGGCAAAAGTTGAAAAACCGAAACTTCTGCATTTGAGGCCTCATGAGCATGCGATTGCTCGTGTGGTAAATTGAGCCCAAAAATAGTGGGCGATAGACTATCGAGGCCACCACGAGCGTTCTCGTGCTCTTGGGTCGATATGGGCCTTATATGGCTGAAATGGGCCGTGTGGGCCCAAACGGGCCCCACACGAATAAAATCCATGATAAGTGACAAATACTGGAGTGGGCTATGTGGTTCGCATAGTCATGATTCAATTTAGGCTAAATGGGAATTTGGACTAAATGGGCCACATGAGCTTGTGGGCCCACTTGGGCCAAATAATGGGCCTTGGGCCCATTTACACCGTTATGATCAATTAGGTTATTTTTGTTGCTCGAGGTGACTGTAGACCTTCGGAGAGGTCGTTATCTGCACTGAGACCCCAAAATAAGTAAAGTGACTAAAATACCCCTAAAGGGTAAAATTTCTATTTGAACCCTAATAGATGGAAATGACCATCTTACCTATAGAGGTAGGTTGACTGATGAGTGTATGATTATTTGTAAGACTGTATTGAGTAGGACACTTTGCATACATGAACTATTTATGACATGACATACTACATTGGGTTGGGATTCTGATATGGAGGAAGTACTGTACTGGTGGCTCTACCACATCCATTGTTACTGGCAGCTCTGCTTCGTCACTATTACTGGCAGCTATGCTGCGATATTGGTGTGCTGGCTGGGTGGGTCGATTTTATCCCCACATGGTATGTTGGTTGGTACGGGTGGTGTGTTGGCTGGATTGGGGTGGGTTGCATATTTGCACCGTACTGATATTGTATTGGGCTTAGGCCCACACTGTTACTGTAATGGGCTAAGGCCCACACTGCACTGTTACTGAATAGGGCTCAGGCCCAGACTGTTATTGCATATATTGTTACTGATTGACTGATAGGAGATTACACACTGAGTTTTCGTAAACTCACCCTTTCTTTCAACTGTATAGGTAATCCCCAGCCTTAGACGATTTGGAGCAGCGAGGGACTCGGGGGTGGCCACACGATCATTGATAATATGCTTTGTAACACCCCAAACCCGGACAAGACCCCACGTCCGAATCTGGTATGTTACGGGGAAAAACGTTTTTGAGTAATCAGATTTTTCGTTTAAAAGCGGGGTGAAAACATAGTGAATTTGAGGAAAATTGGAGTAGGCTTGTTTGATTAGATTTTGAAAACTTATCCAAAGTATATAGTTAAAAACGAGTTGATTTCATTTAGTAATTCCAATAGTTCCTTAGTGCTATTTTAAAACATTTTTGACTTAGTAGAAAATCAGGTTTGATTTGAAAATCATTTGAGTTTACTTTATAACAAAACATAGTGAGATACCCGATGGTATTGTTTAAAACACTTTGCGTTATAGTTTTTGAAACCATTATCTTTCCAAATTTTAATAAAATTCCACCCAATTGTTTTGTTAAGGCATATTAAAATCAGCTTTAAACGTAAACATAGAAAACATAATTTAAAAGCCTGTTACAATCCAAAATAAAACCCAATCAAAAGTAATTAAACTAGAGTACCCAAATGATAGAGTCTGAGTAAACTTCATTCAGCATGGCATGAGCACCCCGAGTCCATCCCGGCTCCATGTCCGCGTCTACGAGTCACCTGAAATGTCAAAGGAGAGGGTGAGTCGAATGACTCAGTGCATAAATCCCGCTCCCGATGAAACAACATGCTAACACACATCATACATAGCAACATAATTAATGCAACCCGATCCTAACCATCCGTATCTCCTTTTCTACCCCGTGTGGTACCAAACCACTGGTGGTGCCAAACCACTGGTGACATATAGTCACAATGTGTTACCAAAACACTGGTGTCCCAAAGACACAATATCCGTCAATGTGGTGCCAAACCACTGGTGTCCCAAAGACACGTTTGTGCTACCAAAGCACTGGTGACCGAAGTCACAAATCCAATGATGGGGCCAACCCATCGTGTGATACCCAATCACTAGCAGACGATCCCATATCTCATGTGGGGCCAACCCACGGTGGTGTCAAACCACAGGGACAAGTCGCAATGAGGTGCCAAACCTCTGGAGGTGCCAAACCTCTGGTGACCCAAAGTCACAAAGTTGTGTTACCAAAACACTGGTGCTCGTCAGCACAAAATATCACTGCTCCCTCCACTCATATCACCCATCAACATACCATACTCATGTGATCATGCATATCATACAAGTCATGCCTATCATGCTAATATGTTTGACTCATACCCCATATCACATACATACATAGTCATGATACCATATAGATCATCAGTAAACTTGTAACAATACTGACTTACCCGAGTCCAAGATCATACCCAAAAGGGTATCATATCAATCCATCAAACTGCCATGATTTTAATAGGCAAACAGGTTTAATAATAATATCACTAAGTATGGGTGTGTTAGTTACACACCTGGTATACATGAGTCTAAAAAAATCCCGACGAACGATCTAAGTCCCTTGATTATCCGGCTCCTATAATCGGCCAACATAGGGGTTAGTACATATAAACCATTCGACCAAAGACTTATAAACCCAAAGGGGTTAATTCCAATCCCCTACCTTGAAGATGATTTGGTTTCCTACCAAATCCGAATCAAGCAGTGATTCTCCTTCCAACAATCGGCACCCTAATAAACAAATAGTTAATCACCAATCACCTTTAACTTAACCGAAATCTAAGGATTGAACTCACAATAATATACCAATTACTTACCCTCCACTTACCAATCGACTAACAAAAGAACGACGGTTCCTCTTGCTTGCTTCCACACTCCAGTGACCCTATAACGAAGAGATTAAAACCCTTCCAAAATGACCATAATCGGCCCTTACCCAAACCATAACCAATAAAGAACAAAAGAGGGAAATATGGCCATTTGGCCACCCCACTTACCTTGTTCAAAGATTGAACAACCAACCAAATCCACCCTTCACTGACATTCGGCCAAGAGAGCTACAAGGGAGAGGAGAGATTCGGCCTTGACCAAGAAAGAAACGCAAGAAAAAGATGAGGAGAAGGATTGATATTCGGCCAAAATGAAAACACAAGCTAGAAGGGAATTTCGGCAATCACCAAGGGAGGGTTCGGCTAAAATCTTAAAATGAAGCAAGAGAAAAGTATGTTCAAGAAGAAGGAGAAAACGGCCAAGGTTCAGAGAAGAAAAGAAAAAGTGCACAAGGGTAGATGCTTTCGGTTTAAGAAGAAAGGAATGGAGAAAGTGTTTGGAACATAAAGTTTCGGCTATAGTGTTTTTTAAGCAAAGAAGGAGAAATGAATATGACCAGAGAGGATAGAAGTTTCGGTTTACCTACTGAAAGAAAAGAGAAAGAATTGGGAAGGGATTTTCGGCTATCAAAAGAACACCAAAGATCAAGGCAATTTCGGCAACACCTAAGTTGGACTTTCGGTTTCAAAAAAAAATGGAGAAAATGGAAGGAAACTCACTTGTAAATCGGTACACAAAAGACAAAAAGAAACCCTTTACTTTGACACCCAAAAAGCCGAATATGCACAACACTCCAAGAGAAAAATCGGCACTCTCACTCCCCACTTCCCAAAACCGGCCATACACTCCACCACTCCCCCCAACATTCGGCCAAATCCCCCCAAAGACTCCACTCCCCTCATTCAAACAACAAGACCAAGTCTCCCTCCTACAATTGCTCTCCACCTTTCATTTGAAAGGTATGGCTTGGTCCAAGGTAGAATTCTGATTGCCTTCTACCTCTCCTCCATGCCGTCCAAAATGGAAACCAAAATGGGAGCTCTACGACTTAAACTCTGGACCTCCCTCACCTGTAGATGACGCCACACCAAGCTCCTCCCTTGCCACTCTGCCAGCTCTTCACTTGTGCAATAAAACACCAAAGAAAACCCTTATACCCTAGCTCCAACAGCTCCCCTGACTTAACACCCAAAAACCAAAATTTTCCCATTCACTCAGGCATACACCTAGGCCACAATTAAGCCCCGATACTACACAAACAACAACACAGCACACTAAACACATGCAATATCATGCAACAACAAAACAGCCCCTAACCCGGGATATTACATGCTTTAAACTTGTTTCTTTAAAATTCATATTGGGCTTTTGATTATGTAATAAGGCTAGTGGCAAATTTAATTTTTAATTGGGCTTTGATTTCTTGTTTTAAACTGCCAAACTGAAATAAATGAGTTTTCAAAATAATAACTGTTTTCAAGAAAAACACGCATTTTAAACTTCAAAGTTTTAATTAGAGAAGCTTCCGCAGTTTTAATCAGTTTAAGAAACCAACGGTAACAAATATAGCAATCGTTTTGATAAGCTGTTTTCAAATTGTAATAATTTAATTTGCCGAATTTTCTCAATCATTAAAAACTAAATGGGTTTTAATTTAAATACAGATTTTGTGATCAACAAGTCCAAATTTCGAAAATCACTTCAAGATGACACGTCAGATTCGGTCATAATGTCTAGGCCAGGTTTGGGGTGTTACACTATGCTGTTGGAGCTGTGATGGGTCAAAGAAGAAATAAAGTGTTTCACCCTATTTACTATGCAAGTAAAACTTTGACGGGAGCCCAACTCAATTATACAGTAACCGGAAAGGAACTCTTCACTATAGTTTTTGCTTTTGATAAATTCCACTCATATCTTATAGGTTCCAAAGTTACAGTATTTACTGGCCATGCGGCCATTAAATACTTGCTCACAAAGAAAGATGCAAAACCAAGGCTAATTCGTTGGATACTTTTACTCCAAGAATTTGACCTTGAGATCCAAGATAGAAGAGGTGTCAAAAATCAAATAGTTGATCATTTGCCGAGGTTGGAGCAAGATGAGGTAACTCAGTCATGTGTGCCTATCAACGAGAATTTCCTAGATCAATACTTATTTGAGGTAAATCAAATTCATGAAATACCTTGGTTTGCTGATTTTGCCAATTATCTTGCCTGTGGAATAATTCCTCGAGAAATGGCATACCAACAAAGGAAAAAATTCCTTCATGATAGTCGGTATTATCTTTGGGAGGATCCATTTTTGTTTAAACAATATGCAGATAATATAATCCGAAAGTGTGTAGCTGAAAGCGAGATTGCTAAGATCTTGTAGCATTGCCATTCATCTCCAAGTGGGGGACACTTTGGTGGTTCACGTACTGTAGAAAAGATTTTACAAGCAGGTTTCTTTTGGCCTACACTATTTAAAGAGGCTTATGCTTATGTGAAGAACTGTGATAAATGCTAAAGGACCAGAAATATATCAAGGAGGAATGAGATGCCCTTGACAAACATTTTGGAGATTGAATTGTTCGACATATGGGGCATTAACTTCTTAGGCCTGTTTCCTTCTTCGTATGGGAACAAATACATTTTAGCTGCCGTGGACTATGTAACCAAGTAGGTTGAAGCTGAAGCATACCTTACAAATGATGCTAAGGTAGTCATGCGATTCCTACATAAGCATGTGTTTACACGATTTGGGACACTAAGAGCTATTGTTAGTAATGAAGGTTCTCACTTTGTGAACAAATGGCTTAAGTGGTTGCTTGACAAATATGATGTGAAGCATAAGATTGCTACTGCCTATCACCCCTAGTCTAATGGGCAAGTTGAAAGAGTGAATCGCAAAATAAAAGGTATCCTTGAAAAGGTAGTACTCTCTGGCAGAAAAGATTGGTCTAAAAGGCTCGATGATGCATTATGGGCCTATCGAACAACATTTAAGACTCCGCTAGGAATGACTTTTTATCGGTTAGTCTTTGGAAAGGCATGTCATTTGCCAATAGAGTTGGAGAATAAAGCTCATGGGCTTTGAAGCAGTTGAACTTTGATCTTAAGCAAGCCGGTGAGAGAAGGATGTTACAACTTGATGAGTTGGAAGAGTTGAGGTTGTTTTCCTATGAGAATGCCAAAATTTGTAAAGAAAGATCAAAGAGATGGCATGATAGTCATATACAACCTCGCGAGTTTGAAGAAGGTTAAAAGGTTTTGTTGTTTAATTCAAGGTTGAAGTTATTTCCTGGGAAGCTTAAATTCTGATGGAAAGGACCTTATACCATCTACAGAGTTTATCCTTATGGAGCTATTGAATTATACAACAATTACGGAGGTACTTTTAAAGTTAAAGGTCAATGTCTCAAACACTACTAGGATGGTGAAGTTGAGCAAGTTGAATCATCGTTCAAATTAACAAACCCTTAATTTTTCATGAACTCATTTTGTAAATAAATAAATAATTAGAACTTATTTTCTTAACTTATTACGTTTAATTAATTCTGCCTAAGGAGATTGGAATTTAAGCGGGACCGCTGTGACCCCTCCAACCTTTCTTGGGAATTAATTTAATGTAATTTGTTAAGAAGAAATTTTCTAATTAAGATTTAAAATTTTTAAGTTTCATTTGTTCTGTTTAAATTTAATTTTTTATGTTAATAAAGGGGGTCAAATTTGGCCCAAGTACTAATCAGTTTTTTTTTAAGATACAGTCTGAGTTTGAGGTCCAAGACATCAAAAAGGAGGGAAAAATCCATGCCTTGCCGTCACACCCATTGCTTGCTGCCCAAGGAACCTTAATGTAGCTAAATTTTGCTACATGTTGCCCTACTTTTTCCCTATACAAACCCCTCTCCATTTTACTAATTTTCATATCCCTCAAAGCAATTTGCTTACACCCTAAAAATCCCTAAATCTCCCTTTTGTGCTGTCAACCTCAAATCTCGAAAGAAACACTAGTTCTATTCCATTTCTGCCGAAATTCCCTATTGCCACTGAAAAGAGATTGCCAAAGAACCACCTTGCTGTCGCACACTATTGTCGCCGCCGCACCCTACTGTTGCTGTCACACATCATCATCACCGCCGCACCATCCTTGGCGCAAGATTTTTTCCGTAGCAAGTTCTACCCACTTTGTCGATTTCTCTTTTCTCTCTTGTGTAGAAACTATGCCAAATTTTTGGGAAAAGATACCATGTCTCGCAAAAGAATAAGATATTCAAAGGCTACTCCTGAAAACCCGATTTTGATAGATGAAGAAGTGAAAGAGAGATTTGATTCAATCTTCAAGAATCAACCTATGATGCCGAAAAAAAGGTTTTGACTTGAAGAGTAATGATTTGATCATTGTTCCTATACCGATTAGAAAGAAAATCAATGCTCTCAAGTGGGAACAATTTTATGATGCTCGTTCACTTCCCGATGATGAACTAGTTCAAGAATTCTATGATAGTTTGACTACGTAAAATGCTACTGAAGTCATCATTTGGAAGAAAAAGGTACCTCTTACTTCTAAGTCCATCAATGATTTGTTTAATTTACCTGATGTTGAAGAAGATGAGTAGTACCCTACTATGAACGATATCAATTGGGATTTTTTTCAACAAGTGCTTGATGTTGTGACAAATCTGGGATCCTAATGAATTACAAGAAAGTATGGGAGCCATTCTTGTCGAAGAGAATACTTAAAACTAGTAGCAAAGGTTTGGTTTTATTTCATTCGCTACAGTTTTATGCCTATCTCACATAGTTCCACCATCTCGATGGAACGGATGCTTTTGTTATATGCAATTTTGACAGAAAAGTCCATTAATGTTGGGAAAACTATCCTCAAGGAGATTCACGATTGTGCTAAAAAGAAGGCAGGAAGTGCTTATTTCCCATCATTAATAACTTCACTTTGCTTAAAGGCCCGTGTTAAAACACAAGCAAATCTGAAGGGGCAATATGTTCAAGGATGCATTACAAATTATGATCTTGAAAGATTAGTAGAGAGGGAGCATGAGCTGAATCAAGGCGAGCAAGAAGAGCCAACTGAGCCGAATACCAAGGCGTCAACAGATGGATCTAAAATTGAAGCTAATTTAGTTATAGACACTAAAGAGAAAGAATCTGATAAGGAACCAAACATTCTGAACCAAGGGTTGAGCCAGAAGAAGAACCAGTCAAGCTAAGTGTTAAAATTGAATATACAACTCCTATGCCAACTTTTGCAAGTACTTCAAGGAAATCAGAGTTGTCAATTTTGATGGATATGTGCAAGTTCATGCAAAATCAACAACAAACTTACTTAAAATATGCAAAAATTAGAGACGACTCAATTTGAAACACTTTTAAGAATATCTTTAATACTTTTGTTCCTGAGTTCCTAGATGCTATCTTTGAGACATGGATGGAAGATACTGACGATGCAAGCGGAGATGGAGCTAAAGAAGACAAGGGGAATGAATCAGAAAAATAAAAGGGTGATTCTTGTCTTGTTATTTATTTAATTATTTTTAGGTCATTAGGAATTTATTTCTTTCGTAATTAGGATTTAATTACTGCAAAATAAAACATAGCAAGCATGAACAAACTTAACACTTCTTTAGAAAGAATAAGACTAAGTGATGTGGTAATAGGAATGAACATGTCCAGGATTGGGTTATTAAGGAAGACTTGGTATTTAAGCAGTCTTAATGACTCACCTCTCTTTGTTTGCAGCCCTACCTGGTGTTCAATTTTCATTCATTACTTTGTTCTTGTAATGAAGTCATTGCTTCTTTTTAAAGGGGGTAAGGCAAATAAATTGCTCAAACTTTTAAATTTTTTTCAAGTATGTTTCAATCATTTCTTTCATAAGTATGTTTCAATAAATGAATGTTTAGAGATATTTTTTGTTACTGAGATAGTTTGTATGCAAGTATGAATGATGATTTTATATAAGTGAAAGTATGTTATCATGAAGAATGGAATGCTTGTATGATCTTAGCCTTAGTAATGTTAGCCATGAAAACTTAGTTTCTTTTGAGATTAGACATGTATGAAGGTTTATATCTTTAGAATTAACTTAGTAACTTTCTTGAGGTGAAATCCTAGGGGACATAAAAATCTAAAATGATATAGGCACTATTTCTTTGGACCGTTTGAGCCTTTTCAAGCCAACCCTATGATATTAGACCCTTGAAACTGTAATTTTGAGCTTAAAGGCCTTTTTTTTTTTTGCAATGAACCTACATTATAAACCAATTACCATCTTTTTAAAGTTATCCTAATTTTGTGCACCTATCTTAACTAAAGTTGTCTTGGGAATCAACATTTGAGGAAATTTTCATAAAGATGTATGTGCTCATGCTTAAAAAAAAAGTTTGCTCAGTCTCCAAAAAGGAAAAATGTATGAGCTTGAGTTCAAAATAAGTTTGGGGGTGTTCCAAAGGTTCACTTAAAGAAAAAGGTTGTATTACGAGAAAACCAATACAAATTAAAGGTTAAGCTTTTTAAAATCGAAATGTCCCATCTCTTAAAATCCCTACCTTTAGCCGAGCCCCATTACAACCTTATAAAAGACCTATCGATTTGATGATTATGTCACCTACAGTAGTGGAGAGGAAGTTCTGAGTTCAACATATGAAGATCATAAATAAGCCTTGTGATTGTTTTCTTGATTGATAGGAAATTATGTTGAATGAAGAATGTTGTCTATGGCTGTGACATACATGCAAACGATGATTCATGTTGGCATATTTTGAAGCTCAGTATAATCTTAAGGAATGTTTGCATATGAATTACTTGTTAATAAATAAGATCGATAGGCATGAAGTTATTAATGCATGATTATGGGACAAAGATTGATGCTGCTTACACAATTAGATATTTTGCCTTAGCAAGACCTTTTGCTGTGCATAAACATTGCTCGGGACGAGCAATGATTTAAGTTTGGGGGTGTGTAAACAGAACAATATATAGGATTTTTCCTATGTAATTTATCACCTTTTTACTTAAATCTGTTGTTAAAACTAAGTAATTGTTTAATAAATTAATGAAATATGTGAAAATATGAAATTAAGACATAGAAATTATTAAAATGTGATTTTATGCTTTATTATACAGTTTTCATGCAAAAAATGGCTTATTTTATATTAATTTGAATATATTATAATTTTTAAGACATAAAGTGGGCAATGCATGACTAAATTAAATAATAAAATATAAAAGTATATTTAATAGTTCATTTTAAAATATTTCATTAATAATTTGGGTTTTAATTAATTAATTAAATTGGATAAATTTTATTCTTTGGTCCTCTAACTTGTTGATTTATTCTGGACAGGTCTGATAGCTTTGCTAGATTACAAAACCCTCCAAATTGGAGACCAAGTCAACCCAACATTCGGCTACACATGGCTGTCCATTTAAGCCATTCTTTGGTTTAATTACACAAGGCCCTTGCAGTGTTGAATAAAATTAGAGATTTGCCCGAAGATTTACGATTGACTGAGTCTCAGTCCTGAGTTGTGTGGCATCCAAAATTGCTTAAAAATCAAGAAAAAATCAAGTCAAAAGCCACTAAGCATGGCCGGCCACAATTTGAGGAGATTTGAAGAGGTTAACATCAACTATTTTTAGCAAACTATCCTCCTCTCCTCACCTATAAATAAGACCATCTCATTCCCTCATTAATCATCCCTCAATTATTCCTCATTCATTCTCATCATTCATCATTCTCTCTTCTCTCAAAATTCTCTTAGCCTTTTCCAATGCCACGCCTAGCATCATCTCTTCATAGAGATTTTAGCAATTAAGCCTCCTAAATATCCATTGGTCGGCCACCTTGGAGAGCCATCAGCAAAGGAGCAAAACAAAGGAACGAAGGAGCCTCGTCAGTTAGAGTCTTGGGTGACAGCCACTCTGAATTGGGTTTAATCTTTCTTTTCTTTAATTACTAAAGATGTTTGCTATGTGTTCTTTGTTCTTGTTTACAACAATGTTAGCTTAATTTTATTTAAGCTAGGATGATTGCTTTGATTAAATAATATTTATTTGATTCATGCTTATAATGTTTGTGCCTCAATCAGTCATGTTTTCAATTAAAATCAAGTATGTATTTTGTTCATACGTGATTGAAATGCACCTGAATTAGCTGAGTGATCCTGACCAGACGATGGCTAATTGGACACATAATTGAAATGTCCATGCTCAATTTAGATCCTGACCTGATTAAATTGTAGGTTGCATAGCAACTCTGACCAAGCTCTGTTATCTGCATAGTTTTTTAGATTTGTGTGATTAAACTGTTTCAAACCTGACACGTCCCTATTACCTCACATGAATGCTAAGAAACCCTTAGTAAATAAGGATCAGTAAAATGCGTATTTACTAAGTAAAGGATTTTGAAAGGACCTAAGGTGGTTCCTAAACTCATGAAAGATGGAGTTGCCATGGAATGTTGTTCCGAATGTTATTAAGCATGTTGATAATAAATTGAGTTTAATTAAAGTAATTGTCTTAGTTTATTTATGTTATAATTGTTGCAAATTGTGTTTAATTTTACTAAAATCTATTTCATTCATATAGTTTGCATACTTAGGATAATTTGCATTAGGGATCATTACATTTAGTTTAATATATTTTAATCCCACTTCTCAACTATATTGTGTTTTTATTTACCAAATTGTTAATATAATTTTACAAATTAAATGACTTAGCACAAATACAATCCCTGTAGAGATGATAACTCGATACTTACTTATTGCTTGATAACGACTGTGTACACTTGCACAAACCAACGCGTTACAGTAGACCACCATGGAACATTGGAAATGCAGGCAATAGCCATAGTGGGACAAAGGACTCTACTGTGAGATCAGAGGCACGAGCTCTGGCTAAAGCTTATGCGATTTGTCCTCGAGAGGAAGCTTTAGCACTAGATGTTATCACTGGTACATTTTCTATCTTTGATACTGATGTTACTGCTTTGATTGACCATGGGTCAACAAATTCATATGTATGCATGACTTTATTGTTAGGTAAGAAATTGCCTTTCGAGTCTACTAAGTTTGTGGTTAAAGTAATGAACCCCCTAGGTTAGTATGTGTTAGTTGATAAAGTTTGTAAAAAATGTCCTTTGATGATTCAGGGTTGCAACTTTTCAGCTGATTTGATGTTACTACCCCTTGATGAGTTTTATGTGATTCTCGGTACGGACTGGTTAACTTTGCATGATGCTGCTGTGAATTGTAGATGAAAGCATATTGTGTTGAAATGTCAGAACAGTGAAAAGTTTTGAATTGAATCAGATAGACTGGATAGTGTATCTAATGTTATTTCGGCTATGTCGGCATAAAAATATGTTAGAAAAGGCTGTGAAGCGTATCTCACTTATATATTTGATTATAGAGTTTCCGAGTTGAAGTTAGATCGGTTCTAGTGGTATGTGAGTATATAGATGTGTTTCTAGATGAGTTACTAGAGTTACCGCCGATCAGAGAGGTTGAGTTTGCTATTGAGCTAGTGCTGGGAACATATTCGATATTGATAGTACCTTATAGAATGACACCTACAGAGTTGAAAGAGTTGAAAACACATTTGCAAAAGTTGACAGATAAGGGTTTTGATCGACCCAAGTTTTCTCCTTGGGGTGCTCCAGTGTTATTTGTTAAGAAAAAATATGGATCTATGAGACTACTATAGAATATCGACAACTCAACAAAGTCACGATAAAAAATAAGTATCCATTGCCATGTATTGATGATCTGTTTGATCAGTTGAAAGGCGCGACGGTGTTTTCAAAGATTGATCTTCATTCTGGTTACTATCAGTTACGGGTTAAGGACCTAGATGTGCCGAAAACCGTGTTCAAGACCAAGTACGGACAATATGAGTTTCTTGTGATGCCATTTGGTTTGACTAATGCACCTGCGGTATTTATGGATTTGATGAACAAAATATTTAGACCGTACTTAAACATATTCGTTGTTGTATTAGTTGATGACATTCTGTTATTTTCACAAAATTAGATAAAGCATGCCCAACATTTGAGAATTTTTTTTGCAAACTTTACGCGAAAAACAAGTACGCCAAGTTTAGCAAATGTGAGTTCTATCTTCGAAAAGTCAGATGTTTGGGACATGTTGTATCGGCCAATGACATTAGAGTTGGTCTGAGCAAAATTTCAGCTGTGGTAGATTGGAAACCTCCGAGAAATGTGTTTGGGGTTAGAAGTTTTCTAGGTTTATCCAGATTTTATAGAATATTTTTCAATGGATTCTCAATGATTGCTACACCGTTGACGAGATTGTTGCAAAAAGATGTTAAGTTCGAATGATTCGAGAAATGTTAGCAAAGCTTTAATTAGTTGAAAGCATTGTTAACTGAGGCACTTGTGTTAGTTCAGCCAGAGTCCAATAAAGAATTTGTGGTTTATAGTGATGCTTCGTTGAATTGTTTGGGCTTTGTTTTGATGCAAAAAGGGCAAAGTGATAATGTATGCTTCTAGATAGTTGAAATCGCACGAAAAGAATTATTTGATGCACGACTTAGAGCTTGCAATGATTGTTTTTGCCCTGAAGATTTAGCAACACCATTTGTTCAAGAAAAAATGTCATATTTTCACGGATCACAAAAGTTTGAAGTATTTGATGTCACAGAAAGATTTGAATTTAAGACAGCACAGATGGCTCGAGTTATTGAAAGATTACGACTTCATTATTGACTATCATCTTGGATATGCTAATGTTGTTGCTAATGCTTTGAGTAGAAAGTCTCTGTTTGCTTTACGAGCATTCAATATCGGATTGACGTTGATTGGTGATGGGTCAATTTTAGCTGAATTAAAAGCTAGATCCACATTTTTGCAATAGATCTGATGATAGCTTGTATTTCAAAGACAGAATCTGTGTGCCGAGAAATTCTGATCTTGTTAACAAGATTTTATAGGAAGCTCATAGTAGTTGCTTGTCTATTCATCTGGGTAGAAATAAAATGTACAGTGATTTGAAACAATTGTATTAGTGGCTAGGTATGAAACGAGAGATTTCTGAGTTCGTATTGAGATGTTTAGTTTGTCAGCAAGTTAAAGTTGAGAATCAGGTACCTTCTAGTTTATTACAGCCAATGATGATTGTAGAGTGGAAATGGGAACAAGTCACGATGGATTTTGTATCAGAATTGCCTTTATCACCGAGAAAGAATGATGCTACATGGGTCATTGTTGATCGTTTGACGAAGTCCACTCATTTCATTCCAGTGTGATGGAGCTCGAAACTAACTATTATTTCGACAAAGGCAAGCGCACCTATCGAACAGTAGTATAGCTGTGGTGAGTTCGGAATATCGTATCCTTAAGGACCAATAGTACTTAGTATTAACTAACTAATTTAATTAACTATGAAAGTGACAGAGAGTAAATTGGAAAAAACACTTTTGGAAAACTTTTATATGAGATAGGCAATAACTAAGGAAGAATCCACCTAGACTTCACTTATTACTTTTGATTCATGCGATTTATTCACGTAGCTTAATCCATAGAAATCCCTAAATTATATTAATACCTCTTTCGAGGATACTAACAAATGACTCTAGGTTGATTAATTGAAATCTCTTTCTAATTAAAACCCCTATTGTCGCATTAACTCGATCTATGGATTCCCTTATTAGGTTTGACCCTAATCCGACAAATTTTCGTCGCCCTATCTCTAGGGTTGCAATCAACTCCACTTAATTGTGTTGATCTACTCTTAGAAAGGGACTTTTGCTCCACTAGATAAGCACATTTGACTTGAATCAATAACCTAAATTATCAAAACAAGAATAAGAACTCACAATTAAGAATAAGCACAAGTATTTATCTCATAAATAAAATAATAATAAGATTTGTCTTAGGTTTCATCCTCTTAGGTATTTGGGGAATTTAGTTCATACTAAAAGAGGGAAACATCATAAAAGAGGAAAAACAACAAAACATCAGAAAACCCAAAAACTTCTAAAGAACTTGATGGGAGATCCTCCGTCTTGATGGAGATCCTTCTCCTAAGCTGTTCCTGATGGCTGTCTTGGAGTATTTTCTCCTTCTACTCGGCGTCTATTCGACACCCTGTCGAACTCTATTCGACCTCTAGTCGACGTCCCCTTTTAGGTTGCCCCCTAGGGTGTTTATATAGGCTTTGGAATGCCTATCTTGGTCCACAAGTGTCCTATTCCGAATGAAATTCATTCTAGGGTCAGAAGAGACACGCCCGTGGTCGATAGCCCAGGCCGTGTTCGATCTGGCTTGCCACACACATCCGTGTGATATGCCCGTGGTTGATAGCCCAGGTTGTGTGCTTTCCTAGGTAGGCCCGTTTTGCCCTTTTTTGGCCCATTTCTCATTCTTTTCGACTCTTAAGCCCTCCTGAGTATAAAGCATGAAATTTAAAGGATTAGGAGCATCGAATTCATTAAATCTAATGAATATTCATCCAAAATTAAGCTAAGATGGGATTAGAATATGTGTAATTTATGGTTTATCACAGTACGTATGGATTTTTCACTCGAGTGATTGACAAAGTTGTATATTGCTGAGATCGTTAGATTGAATGGTGTGCCAGTTTCTATTATTTTCGACAGAGATCCATGGTTTACGTCTCGATTCTACAGCAAGTTACATAAGGCTTTAGGTACTTGACTGCATTTTAGTACTACATTTCATCCTCAAACTGATGGTCAATATGAGCAAGTGAATCAAATGCTTAAGGATATGCTTCGATGTTGTGTTTTAGAGTTTGAGGGTAACTGGCAGAGATTTCTACCATTAGTTGAATTTGCATATAACAATAGTTATCAATCGAGCATTAAGGTGGCATCGAAGCTTTGTGTGGTTGGAAGTGTTGGACTCCATTATATTGGACTGTGCTTAGTTACAAAAACCTTTTCGGTATTGATTTAATTCGATAAATTGAAGAAAAGATTAAATGATACGTGACAGTTTGAAAGTAACTTCGGATCGACAAAAATCCTATGTGGATTTGAAAAGAAAAGACATCGAATTCTATGTTGGTGACAATGTGTTTTTGAAAGTATCGCCCTAGAAGAAAGTTCTTCGATTTGGCCATAAAAGAAAGCTTGGTCCGCTGTTCATCGGGTCGTATTAGATCATTGAGAGAATCACGCCAGTAGTTTATAGATTAGCTTTTCTGTCAGAATTAGAAGACATTCATAATGTATTCCATGTATCTATGTTACTATGGTACCGATCTGACCCTTCACATGTGATTTCACTTGTTGATGTTGAAATTCAACCAGATATAATGTACGGTGAAGAACCGATCAGAATTCTAGCTTGAGAGGCTAAAGAGCTGAGAAATAAAAGCATAGCTTTAGTGAAAGTTCTCTAGCAACGTCACGGAATAGAAAAGGCTATCTGGGAACCGGAAGTAGCTATGAAATTGCAATAGCTGAACCTCTTTTCTGGTAAGATTTTCGAGGACAAAAATTCTTTTAAGGGGGAGAGTAGTAGTAACCCATTTTTAGTGAAATCAGAACAGTGCTTTCTGGACCACAAATTTGATGAGTAAATTATTATTTTATTATTATTTTAATATCTATAGAATGTTAGTAGGGTTGTATAAAACTTTCGTTAAGAAATTTTGACGTTTCCATGCTTAATCATAAAAGGTGCAAAAGTATAGCTCCATTAGTTAAATGTGTCAAATAGCAATGGAATTTTAACCTAAGGGACTTGAGTGGTAATTAAACAAATTGAAGTGGTAGTGGATACTTATGGGTTTGGTTTTATTGAAATTATGAATAATTTTAAAGGATAAAATGGTAAAAGAGTAAATAAGGTTAAATTAATTAAAACCAAATTCAATTCATCTTCTCCAAATTTGCTTCCACTAAAATTTGAAGGATAGAAAAAAGCCATAGCTAGGGTTGGAGTTTCAGCAACTTCTATAGCTAGCATTTAAGTGTTATTTTGTCTTTTTTTTAATGATTTTTATATTTTTGGGATCGTTGTAGCTTAATTTAGCTAGCTCGAGGATTAATTTGCAAAACTGTTAAAGCATTAGGGTTTTGCCATGTATGTTCTTGCATGTTTCTTGATGTTTTATGAAATATTATGAGTCCTTTTTTATAAGTAAACAAATTTTGTAAAGTGATTTTGATGAAATTGTCATTTAAGGACTTATTTGTAAAAATGAGAAAAGTAAATGCTGAAAGTGTGAAATGATGGTTTGTATGTGTTGGTAGATGTCCCTAATGAGTTCGGCTAGAATGAATTGTGGATGAATGAAAATGCTTAGATTTCAATTTACGAGCTTAAGATTTCAATTTACGAGCTTAAGAACTAAATTGTGAAAAAGTTAAAATGTTAGGGTTAAAATGGTAATTTTCCAAAAAATGAAATATGGACTAAATTGAATAGTATAAATATTAAATGGATTGAATTTTCCTATTTAGATCAAGTTAGACCTCGTACAGATCAAGATTGAGGAAAAGCTAAAGCCTCAGATTAGTTGATCTCGTTTCTACGTCTTTGTCATCGAGGTAAGGTCATATGATTAAATAATGTTTTAATGTTATATTGATTTATATATTCATGTATTATTTTTCATGTAATTAAATGATGTAATCCAACTATGTCACGATGATTATCGTGCCCCGTTTGAACCTTAGGAATACGTAGGATACAACTGACATGTCATTAGGGTTTCCAAGTTTTGGGCATAGGTCTTGAATGTCTTACCAATGGCTGAGATCCTGCGTTTGTTGCAGATGCTCTACAACTTGTGTGAGCAGCATCGCGTAGCTTACATTTTATGTAACACCCCTTACCCGTGTTCAATGCCGGAACCGAAGGCATTACTAAACTTAACTTGCTTAAACATACAACATCGGGCCATAAAATTCTGTTTCAACTTAAAACTTTTCATTCATACTCATAAGTCCCTATTATGGGCCTACAAGACCCTAAATGTACATACGAAATGGTTCGAGACTGATAAACCATAATTTATACATATTTTAACCTCATGCTTGGCTTATTTTTGGATGAATTTTCATTAGATTTGATGATTCAGTGCTCCTAATCCTTTAACTTCATGTTTTACACTCAGAAGAGCTTAGGAAGATGAAAAGAACGAGAAATAGGCCAAAAAGGGACAAAATGGGCATACCTCGGAAATCAACACGGCCTGGACTTCCGTACACGGGCAGACCACACGACCCTGTGTGACGAGCAGAATTGAGCACGGCCCAAGCCATCACACACGGGCGTGTCCCTGCCAACCCCAAGACTAATTCTATTCGGAAAAGGCTACTTGTGGGCCAAGAAAGGCGTTCCAAAGCCTATATAAACACCTTAGGGGGCATCCTAAAAGAGGACACCGAGTAGAAGGCAGAAAATACTCGAAGACAGCCGTCGGGAGCAGCTTGGAAGGAGGATTTCCATCAAGACTGAATATCTCCTATTAATTTCTCTTGAAGTTTTTGGGTTTTCTTATGTTTTGTTGTTTTCCTTATTGTAAGATGTTTCCCTCTATCATTATGAACTAAATCCCTTAAATACCTAAGGGGATGTAACCTAAGACAGATCTTATTACTATTTGATTTATAAGATAAATACTTGTTCTTATTTTTAATTGTGAGTTCTTATTCTTGTTTTGGTAATTCAAGTTATTAATTCAAGTCGAATGTGCTTATTCAGTGGAGCAAAAGTCCCTGTTTAAGAGTAGATCAACTCAATTAAGCGGAGTTGATTGCAACCCTAGAAATAGGGCGACGAAAATTTGTCGGATTAGAGTCAAATCTAATAAGGGGATCCATAGATCGAGTTAATGCGACAATAAGGGTTTTAATTAGAAAGAGATTTCAATTAATCAACTTAAAGTCAGTTGTTTTTAGTCTTGAAAGAGATATTAACATAAATCAGGGATTTCTACAGATTAAGTCAAGTGAATAAATCATATGAATCAAAAGTAATAAGTGAAGTCTAGGTGGATTCTTCATTGGGTATTGCCTTTATCATATAAGTTGTCTAAAAGTATTTTCCTAATTCATTCTCTGTCGTGCTTTTAATTAGTTTAGCTTAAAAAGAAATCACTCCAATTCTTAGGCTAGATAATAAAAAGATAGTAATTACAAGTACTATTGGTCCTTGTGGATACGATATTACCGGTCTTACCATAATTATACTATTAAACGATAGGTGCGCTTGCCTTTATTGTGATCATAGTTTGTTTGAGACACATCAAGTTTTTGGCGCCGATGCCGGGGACTGAGATATTAGGAACACTAAATTTTTATTACTTTAGCCATTCTTATTTTTATTTGCAATTTATTTTATTTTGCTAATTTTCTTTTCTTTGCTTCTGATAGGTATTCTAGTTTATGATTAGAAGGAACCCGTCAAGACCATTACTTTTTGACAATGAGATTGAAAGTACAGCTCGCAGAAACCGAAGAGAAATAAGGCGAAGCCTACAATACATAGAAGAAGAGTAAGAAGATGAAACCAATACTACCGAAGAGATAGCTGATAATAATCCGCTACCTCTTGTGGTTGCTGTAAATCCAGTGAATCAAAATCCTGCTCCTCGTACTATGTATGATTATGCTAAACCTAATTTAATAGGAACTGAATCAAGTATTGTTGGACATGCTGTTGCTGCAAATAATTTTGAACTTAAACCTAACACTATTCAGATGATTCAGCAGTTTGTTCAGTTTGATGGTTTGCAGGATGAGGATCCAAACAATCGCCTATCAAATTTTCTGGAGTTTTGCGATACTTTCAAAATTAATGGCATTTCTAATGATGCCATTCGCATTCGGTTGTTTCCCTTCTCGTTGAGGAACAAAGCTAAACAGTGGTTGAACTCGTTACCACGAGGATCAATCACTACATGGGAACAAATGACTGTAAAAATTTTACTTAAATATTTTTTGCCGGCTAAAACGGCTAAGTTGAGGAATGATATCTCTTCTTTTGTGCAGATGGATTTAGAGACACTTTACGATGCATGGGAGAGATACAAGGATCTACTAAGAAGGTGCCCGCACCATGGGTTACCATTATGGCTACAGGTTCAAACCTTTTACAATGGTGTCATGTAACACCCCAAATTCGACCTATAAGTTAGGCCCGAATCTAGCGTGTCACATTAAGGTGTTTTTCGAAAATCGCATTTTCATTGAAAACCCTTCTTGATATTTAAAAAACTAAAGTCCCAATTTGCGATTGTTATTAATAATCGACATTTAGTAAGAAGTCGTTACCTTCAAAACCTTGTTCGATGTGGAAGCTTAATTTAAAACAATTGACTTATGAAAACGTGATATTTACAACTCAGTTGCGAGAGCGTAGTGTTTTGAAAATAGATATTGTTTTGGAAAACCGCAATTAAATGTTGAGCAGATTTAAAACATAATAAACTAAAAATCCAAAACTGAAAACCGGAATTTAAGAGAGGCCTCGTTACAAAATATGAACCCAAAATAAAATAAAAATAAGTAGAATATGAAAATCTGAAACTACTCGTAGTGTGGCCACCTCCAAGTCCTCCAGTACGTCGAACCGCTTATTGAGGATTACCTGAGAAAAATTAAAAAGAGGGGGTGAGTTTACGAAAACTCAGTGTGTACAACTTTCATCAGTAAAAACATGAATCACAACAATCCGGGCTGAAGCCCATTTCAGTAACGGTGGCAATTGGGCCTTAGCCCAAATTAACCTCCGTTGGGCCTTAACCCATATCAAATGCCACATATCATATATATCTAGGTCTAAGCCCATCTCAACATCATAATCCATATATGCAATGCAGTAATGCCCATTCCAACCCTGCACTCCATCTCCTGTCCAACCATACACTCCTGTGGGGATTTAATCGACCCACCCATCCCTACACTCCGTATGTAGCACCGATTACAGCACTAACTTATCGGTGCAGCATGGCTGCTCGGTGGCTAAAAAGCCTTCAGTAGCGGTATTACAATTGGCACAAAGCCATCAGTGACTATATTATGTTTGGCACATAGCCATCAGCGACGGTAATATAATCGGCACACAGCCTTGGGTAAATATGATCGACACAGAGTCATTGATATATTAGTTAGGCACATAGCCAAAGTAAATATGATTGGCACAAAGCCATAATATTGGCACAAAGCCTTCGGTATTGGCACGAAGCCATATTAATGGCACACAGCCCTCAGTAACATTATTGGTGCAGCATGGCTGCTCGGTGGCTAAAAAGCCTGCGGTGGCTATAAAGCCTTCGGTGGATCCACAGTCGTCAAGCGACCATGCGATCCTATTAGCACTTCCTCCGTATTAATAATCCCAACCCCATGCAATATGTCGTGTATGCCATGCTCAATCATTACACGTGTTTGCAAAATGGCCATGCTCAGTAACAATTATTTAAACATGTAATAAAAGCATATCAGTCATACAACCACAGTCAAATTAGTCCACTCATTACACAAGTCGATCATTTACCTACAAGGGCAAATCAGTCATTTTACCCTATAAGGGTATTTCGGTAATTCTACCCTACAGGGGTAGTTCAATAATTCTACTCATAACCAATCCATGTATGCAACGCATCTCAAACACAATCAATCATATAATTAACACATACAACGCTAGTACTACCACGAGGGTACAACGGTCATTTTGTCGTTTAAGGGTAAAATGGTAATTCACCCATTAGGGGTATTTCAGTAATTTACCCATCGAGGGTGTTTTTGGTAATTTCACAAATCGAGGTATTTTGGTAATTACACAAACCGGGGGTATTTCAGTAATTTTGCAAACTAGGGGTATTTCGGTAATTTTATAAATCGAGGGTATTTCGATAATTTTGCTAATCGGGGGTATTTTGGTAATTTCACAAATTAGGGGTATTTTGGTAATTTTGCAAATCGGGGGTATTTCAGTAATTTCACAAATCAGGGGTATTTCGTGTAATTTTGCAAATCGGGGGTATTTCAGTAATTTTGTAAACCAAGGGTATTTCAGTAATTTTGTAAACCAAGGGTATTTCAGTAATTTTGTCAACCCTTCAGAAGGTCTACAGTCGCCTCGTGCGACTCAACCATTCTAAACAAAGATAATGATGCAAATGGGCCTAGGGCCCATTCTTGGGCCAAATGGGTCCATACGCTCGTGTGGCCCGTTTAGCCCAAATCTAGCCACATATATGATGTTCACATAGTCTAATCCAACATCTACTACACAATCATACAACTTATTCATATGGGCATACAGGCCCATTGGGCCCACTTGGCCCATCGAGGCCCAAACAGCCTAACCCACAAGAATACTCATGATGGCCTCAACTATCGCGTCAAAGCCCCCACACGTGCGCTCACACGCTTGTGTGGCTACCATCGCCGTGTGACCGGCATTTCGGCATTTACCGCTCTACAGCTAGAGTAGGGCGAAATACACACCTGATAGGAATCTGAAGTTGCTAAACCGCGCTCTGAATGCTCCTATGCCCAACGCCAACCAAGTATGCTTCCTCTCCTCATAGACAATTACATTTATAGCCAGCTTCTCACCTTCCCTCTTGCTAGCTTTCCGATGTGGGATCCTTCCTTCAGTAGAGTTTAAATCCAACACAAACTCTTGCCGCCCCAACTTAGCAAAATAAATATCCCCTTTTTGCTGCTCATGAGATTCGAACCCAGGCTCCCATGTAGCACAATCTACGCCGCTAGCCACTAGGCCACAAGCTCCTCTTGTGTCTTAAAGTATGTGCTACTAAATATAAACTTATGGGCCAAAGTCTAAGTTCACTTAAAAATAAATCAAAATGAAATGCAAGCGCCAAGACTTGAACCCAAGCACTCACTTATCCCCTTAATGACGCTTTGCCACTAGACCACTCCCTTCCTTGTGTCATTTTTCTCCACATTTTATTCTTAAAGCCTACTACTAACTCCCAGGGTTTTATTCACCTAAAACCAAAATTTTCCTAAAGCCAAAGTTTGAACCCGGGACTTCATAAAAGCCCCCTAACCTTCCAAAATCACTCACCTAATAGGTCCAACTTGCATAAATGCCGTTCTCATGTTCTCAAAAAAAATTTAAACGCTCCCCTGCCCAAGGCCCAATGGGCCCAATTCTACTAGGCCCAAATTCGGGTCGTTACATGTGAACCCCTCAACTAGGCAATTGATTGATGCAGCTGCCGGTGGAACCCTAAATAAGAAAATTCCTGAATCAGCTTATGAGTTTATAGAGGAGATGTGATTGAATAACTATCAGTGGCAAGTCATGAGACAAAGCCGACAAAAGCCACCAGTGTCTTTAACCTCGACGTAGTCACCATGCTATCAAACCAGGTAGAGCTTTTAAGTAAGAAAATTGATGGTTTGTGTGGTTCTTCATAGGTACACCCAGTGATGCAGTGCGATATGAATGGAGGAGGAGCGAACACAACATAATACCCACCTTACAACCTAAGCACTGAGAATGAGTAAGTTCACTATATAGGTAACAATTCTAGACCTCAAAATAACCCTTATACTAAAACTTACAATCCAGGTTGGAGGAACCATCCCAATTTCTTATGGCGTGGACAAGGAAACCAAAGATAGCATCCCCTTCCAGGCTTCCAACAACAACCTTACCCAGAGGAGAAGAAGCCGAACCTTGAGGAGATGCTAACAAAATTCATCTCGGTGTCAGAAAATCGTTTTCAAAACACTGAAACAACACTCAAAAATCAGCAAGCGTCGATTCAAGGGATCGAGAACCAATAGGTCAGCTTGTCAAGTTAATCTCAAGACGACCACAAGGTAACTTGCCAAGCAATATCGAACCTAACCCAAGGGAGCAACTCCATGCCATCACAGTGTGCGATGAAGAAAGGTTAGTAGAATCTGAATCTGAACCGAGGCAAGAACCTGTGGTAAGTAAAGGTAAGGATGGGGTAAGCCACAATACACAGAAACCGATAAGTAAAAAGTATATACCTCATGTGCCATATCCTAACGTGACAAAGAAAGACCACACAGATGAACAATTCGGTAAATTTTTTAAACTCTTAAAAAAATTACATATTAACTTACCGTTTATTGAAGCTCTTTCATAGATGCCCAACTCACTTAAATTTTTGAAGGAGCTTCTGGCAAACAAACGGAAGTTAGATGACGCGTCACACGTAGAGCTAAATGCAGTCTACTCAGCTATTTTACAGAATAAACTACCCGATAAATTAAAGGATCCATGGAGTTTTACTATTCCTTGTTTAATTGGTAGTCTAAATGTTAATAATGCCTTAGCTGATTTCGGGGTGAGTATTAACATCATGCCCTATAAAATGTTTAAGCAACTAGGTCTTGGGAAACCTAAACAAACTAGGATGAGTATTCAACTCACAGATAAGACCATTAGATTTCCTAGGGGAATTGTTGAGGATATACTTGTAAAAATTGATAAATTTATATTCCCAATTGACTTTGTTGTTCTAGACATGGATGAGGACAGTAACGCACCTTTAATCTTAGGACGACCCTTTTTAGCAACTGCTAAAACTAGAATTGATGTTGGTACAGGTGAGCTCACACTTTGTGTAGGTGACGAAACGATCACTCTTCAGGCTCGTGACTCGGTTAGGACATCAAGTAATAAAGGAGAGTACATAAATTCTATTAATAACCATTCAGTTCAGCTCTCTTTTCAGAAAGCACCTCGAAAATACCCAATTAAGCCACGTCATAGTTCTCATGCCAACAATAAAATAACTCATGAGGAGCGAAGGCTTCAGATCGATGAACTAGATGAGTGGAGGACACATGCCAGGGAGAAACCAAGAAAACATGATGAACCAAAGCAACACCATGACAAGCTTAGGGATGAGACAAACCAATTTAAGATCAGGGATCAGGTATTGTTGGATAAAACAGACTCTCGAATCGCCACTTCAGATATTAACACAAATAGAGAGATCCCTTTTACGATACTCAATGTCTTCCCATACGGAACAGTCGAGGTAACTAATCCGAAGTTTGGCACTTTCAAGGTAAACACTACTCGACTCAAACTATATATTGATAATAGAACCGATAGCAGGAAAGAGGAGTTGTAACTCCACGAACCACCATGATTATGCGAATGAAAGGTGAGTCGAGCTTAGTCTCTAAATAAGCGCTTCTCGGGAGGGAACCCGAGCACTAACCTCACTAATGTCCATATTTTTGATTTGTAGCATCTAACTAAAAAAATTAACCAAATTAATAATAAATTCCCTACCCACACGACATTGCACACAAGCGTGGCTGTGTGGCCACCACAAGTAGACACATCAGCGTGGCAGAGACCGTGCGGACCAAGGACGAAAATTTTCCCAAAACACGGGCAATGATAAAACGCCACGGTCGTGTGATTCGGTCGTGGCCGACACTAACTCAAGAACACAAGTTGTGATAAAATGCCACGGCCGTGCGATGCGGCCGTAGTCGATACTAAGCAAAGTGACATGGGCTTGCGACAGGCCAATGCCCAAAAGTCATGGACGAAGCTGAGTAAATCACACGGGCGTTCGACACGCCCGTGCCTATAAGCTGTGGTTGATACTGATCAATTAACATGGGCGTGGGAACCTTTTTACAGGCGTGAAAGAAACGAACGAAGCATCACACGATCGTACGACTCAGCCGTGTGACCTAACACGCCTGTGGCACACGGGCGTAGGCTACGACCATGTGTCCCAATCTCTATTTAAACCTCTTTTTCTGTTCACTTTCTTCCCCAAATCCCTTCCTCCCCAACCTTAGCCACCACAACTTTTCTCCCTTCCCACCACCGGCCATCGCCTCCTCACTCCACTTACTCCACTTTCTCACTTCTTCTTTAGTCTGAAAACCCCATTTTCCCATTTCTTTTCCTATTGCCCTTCTCCCTTCTTTTTCCATTTTCCCCTTTCCCCTATTCCTTCTTTACACCGCCACCACACCAACCACCATCCTTGCCACCATACAAAATGACTAATACTAGATGCAAGACCAAGGACACCATCCCTATGTCGAAAAAGCGAAAGGATCCTGGCGCAGTCTCCCTGTGCACGACCACTCTACATAAGTTCATGACGGCAGCTTCATTTACTCGATAAGACAAGGACCTTTAAGTCCATTCAATTTTTCTCTTTCTTTTATCTTCATTTTTAAATTCTTTCCCTTTATCTTTCTTGTCTTTAATTTATATTAGTATATTTTGATTTCTTTTTTATCCCTGGCTGCTTTTTATTAAGGAACGACCACACCACCAGAGTATCCTCCCCCACCTCTGCCCGAATTTATCCGGTTTCTTTTCATTGACTCTATCCAAAATTCAGGAAGTTTCACTTCTTTCCCTATCTTATGATTTTATTATTATATTATTATTATCTATCTTTGTACATTGAGGACAATGTACATCTTAAGTGTGGGGAGTGTAACATCCCGAAATTGGGCTTAGGAGAATTGAGCCCAATGGGCCTTAGGCGTAGTAGCATTTAAAATTTTTGAGAACGGCATTAATGCAAGTTAGACTTATTAGATAAGTGATTTTGAAAGGTTAGAGGGCTTCTATGAAGTCCGAGGATCAAATATTGGCTTTGGCGAAATTTTGGTTTTAGGTGGAAAAAACCCTGAAAGTTGGCAGGTAGGCCTTAAGAATAAAAAGTGGAGGAAAAATGACACAAGTGGAGTGTGTGGTGTAGTGGCAAAGTGACGCCACATAAGGGACAAGGGGGTGACGCCACAAGGAAGGAAGGAGGTCCAAGGTTCAAGTCTTCGCTTTTGCATTTTGGTTTCTTTTTACGTGGACCTTAAAATTTGGGCCATAGTTTATATTTAGTTGCGCATGGTTTAAGACACAAGAGGAGCTTGTGGCCAAGTGGTTAGTAGCGTGGATTATGCTACAAGGGATCCTAGGTTCGAATCTCATGAGAAGCAATGGAGTATTTATTTTGCGGATTGGATGGCAAGAGTTTCAGTTGAATTTAAACTCTACTGACGAAGGGATCCCACATCGAAAAGATACAAAGAAGGAAGGTGAAGAGCTAGCTATATAAAGAGCATTCCAGGAGGAGAGTTAACATACCTTGGAGGGTGTTTGGGCACAGGAGTGGTCGGAGCGCGGATTAGCACTAGACTCCTATCAGGTGTGTGTGTAACTCTCTCTACTCTAGTTGTAGAGCGGCAAATGCCGAAGTGCCGGTCACGGCAATACTAGCCACATGAGCGTGCGAGCGCACGTGTGGGGCTTCGACGCGATAGTTGAAGCCATCAGTAGTATTCTTGTGGGTTGGGGCTATTTGGGCCTCGATGGGCCGAAGTGGGCCCAATAGGCCCGTGGGCCCATAGGAGTAAATTGTATGATTGGTTAGTATATGTTGAACTAGACTAGGTGAAACTTATATACGTGGCTAGATTTGTGCTAGGTGGGCCACACGAGCGTGTGGGCCCGGATGGGCCGAAATCGGGTTTTAGGCCGAAATGGTAGCTAAGTCGCTAGTGGCGACATTAGGCCTTCGGAAAGGCCATTGCAGGTGCGAAATTACTAATATACCCTTGGAAGGGTAAAGTACCAAAATACCACTAAAAGGTAAATTACGAAAATGCCCTTGGTGGGTAAATTACGAAATGCCCTTGGTAGGTAAAATTACGGTTATACCCTTAGAGGTTGATTAGCGTGATTATGTTGTTTTATGTCTATCTGATTATGATGGTAATTCATCTTATACTTATATTTGATATATGTTAGCATACATGACATACTGCATACACGAATTATTATGTCATATTGCATGGGTATGATGAGAGGAGGGGGAAGATATGATTATTTGTGACTTTGGGTCACCAGTGGTTTGGCACCACCAGTGGTTTGGTACCACACGGGGTAGAATCAGGAGTTTCGGATGGTTAGGTTTTTGGGTTGCATGACATGCATACTTGTTTATGAACTGTGTAAGGGCTTGTTATCTTCAGGATGGGGAATTGCACACTGAGTCTCGGTGACTCACCCCTTCCTTTACATTTTGCAGATAATTCCTAGATTGCAGATATGGAGCCGGGATGGACTCGAGGTGGCCATGCTCAATAGTTGGCTTCATTTTAAACGGTTAAATTTCGGTTTTACTTTGTTTTAAATTTTGGGGTTTTGGTTGTGTAATAAGGCCATCTATATTTTGCTTTGGGTTTAATTATTTATTTGAGTTTGTATTAAACATTAAAGCATGACTAACAAGTAAAGAAATTATAAAATGAATGTTTTCACAACCTTAATAAATTTCGAGATTTTTCCAAAACTTTACCATCGGGTAAATAAGTGAACTTGTAACAACAATAAGTTAACTCGATTCTCTTTTAAACAAACTTTGAGATGATTTTAATAAACTACTTAACGCAACTTTGGTTTTCATAAGATTAAGTGTTTTCTTCGCAAATTGACTCAACAGACTTGTCTTCCAAAAACGTTTTACCCTGTGACATACCAGATTCGGTCGTAGCGTTTTGACCGGGTTTGGGGTGTTACAATTATGGTATCAGAACCTAGGTTCTAAAAACTCGGCTGTGGGTTTGGGTTCAAAAATGTTTTCAAAGGATGGTTTAGAAAAATATATATCAGTTTTCTGGAAGTGTGGCACCCGAGTCTCCGGCACCAAATTCGTAAGTTTCTTTTTTACTATATTTTATTATATGCTGAATGATTGTATTTATTCTGCGATGTGTGGATGTGATGCTTGAATATAGGAATTGTATGTATATGGGAAAAATATCTGTTTGCTCCGGTGTTAGATAGTTGGTTATATGAAGGATTCCAAGATTTAGTTGGAAAGTATATTAGTTTTATTAAGATCAGAGTGCGCAGCGTGAGCGTAGTGTTGTAGGTTATGATGTGTGACTGTACCTATAGTTGGAAATTTCGGGGACGAAATTTCTTTAAGGAGGGTAGATTTGTAACATCCCGAAATTGGGCTTAGGAGAATTGAGCCCAATGGGCCTTAGGCGTAGTAGCGTTTAAAATCTTTGAGAACGGCATTAATGCAAGTTAGACTTATTAGATAAGTGATTTTGAAAGGTTAGAGGGCTTCTATGAAGTCCCAGGATCAAATATTGGCTTTGGCGAAATTTTGGTTTTAGGTGAAAAAACCCTGGAAGTTGGCAGGTAGGCCTTAAGAATAAAAAGTGGAGGAAAAATGACACAAGTGGAGTGTGTGGTGTAGTGGAAAAGTGACACCACATAAGGGACAAGGGGGTGACGCCACAAGGAAGGAAGGAGGTCCAAGGTTCAAGTCTTCGCTTTTGCATTTTGGTTTCTTTTTACGTGGACCTTAGAATTTGGGCCATAGTTTATATTTAGTTGCGCATGGTTTAAGACACAAGAGGAGCTTGTGGCCAAGTGATTAGCAGCGTGGATTATGCTTCAAGGGAGCCTGCGTTCGAATCTCATGAGAAGCAATTGAGTATTTATTTTGCGGATTGGATGGCAAGAGTTTCAGATGAATTTAAACTCTACTGACGAAGGGATCCCACATCGGAAAGATACAAAGAAGAAAGGTGAAGAGCTAGCTATATAAAGAGCATTCCAGGAGGAGAGTTAACATACCTTGGAGGGCGTTTGGGCACAGGAGTGGTCGGAGTGCGGATTAGCACCAGACTCCTATCAGGTGTGTGTGTAACTCTCTCTACTCTAGTTGTAGAGCGGCAAATGCCGAAGTGCCGGTCACGGCAATAGTAGCCACACGAGCGTGCGAGCGCATATGTGGGGCTTCGACGTGATAGTTGAGGCCATCAGTAGTATTCTTGTGGGTTGGGGCTGCTTGGGTCTCGATGGGCCGAAGTGGGCCCAATGGGCCCGTGGGCCCATAGGAGTAAATTGTATGATTGGTTAGTATATGTTGAACTAGACTAGGTGGAACTTATATACGTGGCTAGATTTGTGCTAGGTGGGCCACACGAGCGTGTGGGCTCGGATGGGCCGAAATCGAGTTTTAGGCCCAATCGTCCGGTACGACCGGAAATGGTAGCTGAGTCGCTAGTGGCGAAATTAGGCCTTCGGAAAGGCCATTGTAGGTGCGAAATTACTAATATACCCTTGGAAGGGTAAAGTACCAAAATACCACTAAAAGGTAAATTACGAAAATGCCCTTGGTGGGTAAATTACGAAATGCCCTTGGTAGGTAAAATTACGGTTATACCCTTAGAGGTTGATTAGCGTGATTATGTTGTTTTCTGGCTATCTGATTATGATGGTAATTCATGTTATACTTATATTTGATATATGTTAGCATACATGACATACTGCATACACGAATTATTATGTCATATTGCATGGGTATGATGAGAGGAAGGGGAAGATATGATTATTTGTGACTTTGGGTCACCAGTGGTTTGGCACCACCAGTGGTTTGGTACCACATATGTTTATTTGTAACTTTGGGTCACCAGTGGTTTGGTACCACATATGTTTATTTGTGACTTTGGGTCACCAGTGGTTTGGCACCACCAGTGGTTTGGTACCACACGGGGTAGAATCAGGAGTTTCGGATGGTTAGGTTTTTGGGTTGCATGACATGCATACTTGTTTATGAACTGTGTAAAGGCTTGTTATCTTCAGGATGGGGAATTGCACACTGAGTCTCGGTGACTCACCCCTTTCTTTACATTTTGCAGATAATTCCTAAATTGCAGATATGGAGCCGAGATGGACTCGAGGTGGCTATGCTCAATAGTTGGCTTCATTTTAAAAGGTTAAATTTCGGTTTTACTTTGTTTTAAATTTTGGGGTTTTGGTTGTGTAATAAGGCCATCTATATTTTGCTTTGGGTTTAATTATTTATTTGAATTTGTGTTAAACATTAAAGCATGACTAACAAGTAAAGAAATTATAAAATGAATGTTTTCACAACCTTAATAAATTTCGAGATTTTTCCAAAACTTTACCATCGGGTAAATAAGTGAACTTGTAACAGCGATAAGTCAACTCGATTCTCTTTAAAACAAACTTTGAGATGATTTTAATAAACTACTTAATGCAACTTCAGTTTTCATAAGATTAAGTGTTTTCTTCGCAAATTGACTCAATAGACTTGTCTTCCAAAAACGTTTTACCCTGTGACATACCAGATTCGGTCGTAGCGTTTTGACCGGGTTTGGGGTGTTACAGGGAGGTTAACCATAGTATTATTTGAAAATCCCTAAATTATGCCTTGTTCTTAAGTAATCTTCTCATATTACTATTAGAATGAAACTTCTATTGATTTATGATTTTTATTGATATGTTTTGGATTAAGTCATAGGTAATTGTGCATTGATGGTTTAAACTTTAAGACATTAGAGAATCAAGCATGATAAGTCTATTTTCCGTATTAAAAATTTGTTAGATTGTTTCCTTAAATTTAAATGTTACTTTGAAGTTTGAAATTTGCAAGGTTGACATCAAAAGCCATAATTTTTGTGAGATTATTGAGCCTTTTAGAGCATACATTTTTCTTGCTCACTTTGTTGGTTATGAGTGTGTCAACATTGATTTGTTATTCTAGAACTTGCTTCGATTATATATGTCGAGACCACACCCTTGATTTGATATACTGAGATGGTAAAGGCACCTACATTTTAACCCACTTATTCCACCAAAAAGCCTACCTTCATAATTAACCCCTAGTGAACCCTTTTGAGCCTAATAAATCATTTCTTGACTCACCCATTAATATTAACCCAAAAACCAAATTTTTATTTCTCCTACTTTATTGACTCCCCTTTTGTCAAGATTTGATTTAAGCAGTTGCCTAACTATGTTCTCTATTTCAGTTATTAAGTTCTTTCTTATTATTGTAAATATTTATTCTAAAAAAAAGTTGGAAATTTATTCATTATTAGTTCTTTATTACTTGAGCTTAAGGGATTAATTTCACATTTTGAGAAGAAGCTCGTGTTTATTGTAATTATTCAGAATTAGTCCATTTTTTTAGTTAGGTAAATTATCAATTCAATCTCGATTCTAACCCTCTAATTCCGCCTTTATCCACACCTTTAACCCAAGCCTCATTACAACCCTTTTTAAGACCTTTTGATTTGTGTATCATCTCAATTTATAGTGGTGGAGATTTGATTTTCATGCAAGCCTATGGGATTAACTTTTCATGTTTGACTTTTGAGTGCTTAATCTAAACCTTAAACACGTTGAGTGATTTGAGTGAATCTTTAGTCAGGATTCAATTCTTGTCGATTTTGAATCAATGGTATTTATTTAGGTAATGGGAAACACCTATGTTTTTGTGCTATAAAAATTTATGACTTAAATTGTTTAAATTTTTAGGACTCTTTTAGTTAAATCATCAATGAATGAATTATCTATGAATTATGATGAGACATTATTGATAAGATTTATGAATTAAGGAAGTTAATTTTAATTATAAGTTGAGAATTTTGCTTGAGGGCAAGCAAAAGCTTAAGTGTGGGGATATTTGATAAACCATATTTTATACATATTTTATGTAACGACCCGAATTTGGGCCTAGTAGAATTGGGCCTATTGGGCCTTAGGCTTGGGAGCTTTTAAAATTTTTGAGAACAAGAGAACGACACTAATGCATGTTGGGCCTATTAGGTGAGTGATTTTGGAAGGTTAGTGGGCTTCCATGAAGTTCCAGGATCAAACCTGGGCTTTAGGAAAAATTTAGGTTTTAGGTGAATAAAACCCTAGGAGTCAGTAAGTAGGTTTTAAGAATATAATGTGGAGAAAAATGACACAAAAGGAGTTGTGGTCTAGTGGCAAATGGCGCCACATGGGAGACAAGGAGGTGACGCCATAGAGGAAGCAAGGGGTCCAATATTCAAGTCTTGGTGCTTGCAGTTCTTTTTGTTTTCCTTTTAAATGAACTTAGACTTTGGCCCATAGGCTTATATTTAGTTGCGCATGTTTTAAGTCACAAAAGGAGCTTGTGTTGTGGTGGCATGTAGCGTTTGGAGCATAGGAGAGGGCAAGGGTTCGAATCCCATTGCAAGCAAAAAGGGATATTTATTTTGCTAAGTTGGGGCGACAGGTTGTTGTGTTGGATTTAAACTCTGCTGAAGGAGGGATCCCACATCGGGAAGATAGCATGAGGGAAGGTGAGAAGCTGGCTTTAAATAGAGCAATCTATGAGAAGAGTAAGGATACCTTGGTTGGATTTTGGGCATAGGAGTGTTCAGAGTGCGGATCAACTCTAGATTCCTATCAGGTAATCCCTAGCCTTAGAGGATTTTGAGCTGCGGAGGACTCGGAGAAGACCACACACTGCTTATGCTTTCCGTTTTGTTTATTTACTTAATATTTTGATTTGGGTTGTAATAAGGCCTTTCTATTTTTAACTTATTATTTGTGATATTTATTTATGATGTTTTCTAACTGCTAAAAGTGGAATACGACTTCTAAGATAATAAATGCTTTCAAACACTACGTTTTCGCAACGTTTTCAAAATTCTTCTGCAACTCAATTTTTAAACATCACCTTTTCGTAAATTCTTTATTTTAAATATGCTTCCGCAACAGATAAGGTTTTAATAGTAAATACGTTTTCAAGTGGATAACAATTGCTTAAGTGTTTTGAGTTTTTAACAAAGAGGCTTTAACTCTTAGACAAGTTTTAAACAACAAGAAATATGATTTCGGAAAAACACTTCAATGTGATACGCCAGATTCGGGCCTAACTTCTAGGTCGGGTTTGGGGTGTTACATTTTAACCCCATGCTTGGCTTATTTTTGGATGAATTTTCATTAGATTTGATGAGTTCGATGCTCCTAATCCTTTAATTTCATGTTTTACACTCGGGGGAGCTTAGAAAGCCGAAAAGAACGAGAAACGGGCCAAAAAGGGACAAAATGGGCCTAACTCAAAAATCAACATGGCCTGGACTTCTGTACACGGGCAGACCATACAATCGTGTGTGACGAGCATAATTGAGCACAGCCCAAGCCATCACGCACGGGCGTGTAACACGGGTGTGTCCCTGTCGACCCCAAGACTAATTCTATTCGAAAAAGGCTACTTGTGGGCCAAGAAAGGCATTCCAAAGCCTATATAAACACCCTAGGGGGAAACTTAAAAGAGGACGCCGAGTAGAAGGCAAAAAATACTCGAAGACAGCCGTCGGAGCAGCTTGGAAGGAGGATTTCCATCAAGACTGAAGATCTCCTATTAATTTCTCTTGAAGTTTTTGGGTTTTCTTATGTTTTGTTGTTTTCCTTATTTTAAGATGTTTCCCTCTATCATTATGAACTAAATCCCTTAAATACGTAAGGGGATGAAACCTAAGACAGATCTTATTACTATTAGATTTATAAGATAAATACTTGTTCTTATTCTCAATTATGAGTTCTTATTTTTGTTTTGATAATTCAGGTTATTAATTCAAGTCGAATGTGCTTAATCAGTGGAGCAAAAGTCCCTGTTTAAGAGTAGATCAACACAATTAAGCAGAGTTGACTGCAACCCTAGAAATAGGGCGACGAAAATCTGCCGGATTAGAGTCAAATCTAATAAGGGGATCCATAGATCGAGTTAATGCAACAATAGGGGTTTTAATTAGAAAGAGATTTCAATTAATCAACTTAGAGTAAGTTGTTTTTAGTCTTGAAAGAGACATTAACATAAATCAGGGATTTCTACGGATTAAGTTAAGTGAATAAATCATATGAATCAAAAGTAATAAGTGACGTCTAGGTGGATTCTTCCTTGGGTATTGCCTTTATCATATAAGTTGTCTAAAAGTATTTTCCTAATTCATTCTCGTCGTGCTTTTAATTAGTTTAGTTTAAAAAGAAATCACTCCAATTCTTAGGCTAGATAATAAAAAGATAGTAATTACTAGTACTCTTGGTCCTTGTGGATACGATATTACCGGTCTTACCATAACTATACTATTAAACGATAGGTGCGCTGGCCTTTATTGTGATCATGGTTAGTTAGAGACAGATCAGGGAAAAAACCAAAAACTTTCATACACTTAGAAATATTTTTGCTTAAAACAGGACCACATGCCCGTGTGGAGGAAGGGACACGCCCGTGTAGCATATCACATGCCAGCGTTCCACACCCCTGTGGAATTATTTCTCAATTCGAACCAACAGGGGTTTTCACACGGCCGGACACACGCCCGTGTCTCTGGCCCGTGTCCCTCACACGGCCTTGACATGCCTTTGTCTTAGCCCGTGTCCCCAAAACCATGGCATTCTGTTTATTATGTCATCACCTCACTAAGGTCACAGGGCCAATGCACATGCCCGTGTCCTTAGAACGTGTGTCGAATTAAATTCCTAACTTCAGGTGTAGACTTCACACGGCCTGGGCACACGCCCATGTCCATGGCCTTGCCTCCTACACAGCTGAGACACACGGTCGTGTCTCTGCCCGTGTGTTTACTACTAAACATACTGACTTGTAAGCCTAGCATGCAAAGGGACACACGACCAATCAACACACCCATGGGGCTGGCCGTGTGTCACACACTGCCTAGACACAGGCCCGTGTCCTTAGACCGTGTGTTGAATTAAAATTCTAACTTCAGGTGTAGACTTCACACGGCTTGGGCACACGCCCATGTCCATGGCCGTGCCTCCCACACGGTTGAGACACACGGTCGTGTCTCTGCCCATGTGTATACCACTGAGCATATTGACTTGTAAACCTAGCATGCAAGGGGACACACAGCCAATCAGCACGCCCATATGGCTGGCAGTGTGTCACACACGACCTAGGCACACGCCCATGTGGACATTTGAAAGGCTATCTACCAAGCCAAAATGCCACCCTACACAGCAACCATACTTATACCAATTCAATCCAACATGTATCATAACTATAAAGCACTTCTAGAGTTTTAAAATCAAGACATCCATACAAGCATACACTTAATGAATTTCATCATCATTGAATAAATATTAACTTGTCAAGTATTGGCCCAATTCCAATGGCCACGTACAAAATGAATTTGATAACATTAATAGCCAACACTTTGGCTAACAAATATGACATAACAAAAGAGACCAAGCCCTATACATGCCATACTCAAAAGAAATCTAACTTTTCTATACCAAAGAGTAGTCGATAGTGTGACTTCCAAACTTTAACGTTTCCACGAATTCTCGAGCTAACTTGGCAATGCTATAAGGAAAAGGGAAATGAGAGGGGTAAGAATAGAGCTTAGTAAGTTTGCATGAAGTAAATAGCAACATAAAGCTCATAATGTCATCCATCCATTACTTGGAATAAAAACACAAGTCTTAAGCTCATTTCCATAACTTACACGTACTTACTCTTACCGATTACATACCATGCCACATATCGTAAACCATTCTCATGAATTACTTACATATACCTATAATCACTTTATCATATAGCCTTAGCACTAATCTCATCTCTATTATAAGCTTAACTAGTTATCTCATTGAATCACTAGGGATACTCAAGGATACATGATCATCATCATTCACATAATTTCGACGTCAATGCCACATCCCAGATGTGGTCTTACGTGGGGTCACCGCTAGATGCCGATGCCATATCCATATATGGTCTTATACGGGATCTCATATCGATTGTCAATGCCATATCCCAGATATGTATACGATTCTCATATTCGATGCCGATGCCATATCCCAGATATGGTCTTATACGGGATCTCAATTCGGTGCCGAGGCCATATCCCAGATATGATCTTATACGGGACCTTACCCATCTCAAATTTCGTTGATATTATTATCTCATTTGTTAAAGTCCAATCGGGACTTTAACGTCATCATTTTCCCATACAACATCATTACTCAAATTCATAGACATATCACACATCTTCACAAATATCAAATATTTAAAATTATACTAGCATGACGTTGAACTTATTACACGCAAACTTACCTCGATTTCAAAATAGGCTAAATTGTCGATCTAGTCTGATACGTTGGCCTTTCCTCGGTCAAAGTTAATTCTTCGTTCTTCTTGCTCTAGAATAACAATTAGCTCATTTAGTTGCCACAATAATAAACACATTTCAATAATCATACTTTGGCAAAATTACCATTTTACCCTTATACTTTCACAAAATGACTATTTTACCCCTAGGCTTGTAAATTGATTCCAATCGAATTTCCTCCTTTTACAAGCCTAGATGAACACTTATTACTCCTATGGAAACTCTTAATATTCATTATTTCACACATTTACCACATATTTACAACCTTTACAAAAAGGTCCTTTTAGGTGTTTCCATGGTAACACCTTTTACAAAAGTTGTTTATCTAACAACCAAGACTCATTTTCTTCCATAAAAATGCAGCAAAAAAACATAAAAGCTCTCATGGAAGAACTCTAAACTTTCAACCATTTTGCAAAATATTCCTCTCTTTAGCTAGCTTAAGCTTTAGGGGTTCTAGAAGTACAATTATTATCAAGAAATGATCATCAAAACACTTACTTGTAAGGAGAAGAGTTTGCTGAAATTTTTGAGCTTTCAAACCCCTTAGTTTGCTGCTAATTTTCGGTGGAGGAGAAGAGAAAAGAAGATGATATATTTTCTTTCTTTATTTTATGATTAAAAATCAATTTAGTCACTAAAATTTCACCTAACCAAATGACAAAGTCTTTTCTTTGTCCTTATGGTCGGCCACCTCTCTAAACAAGGCCTAATTGCACATTAGGGACCTCCAATTGATATTTCTTATCTATTTGACCCCATTAGCTTGTAAAATAGAACTTTTGTACTTTTTGCAATTTAGTCCTTTTTCGCAATTAAGCATGCAATTGATAAAATTAAGGTACCAAAATTCTCATGCGCCTATATAATCATGCTATAACACAAAATAATATAAAAATAATTTTCTTCAACCTCGGATTAGTGGTCCAGAAACCACTATTTCGACTAGCCCCTAAATCTAGCTGTTACATTCCAACCAACAACTTGTGTGAGCAGGCTCATTTCACAGCTCATATGAGCAACGATGTAAATGAAAAGGAAAGGTTACGATTATATGTTTAGCACACTTCGTGTGAGCTTTCCCGCATATTTATGTTATTCTAAATGGTTCAACGGGCATGAAAAGGAAATGAACGGTAAGTGTTAAATGAACTATGTGATGAATCTGTGAAAAGGTTTGAAATGGAAATGATCAATGAAAGTATATCTATGTTCATGGAAATAATGAGTTCAAAAGCAATATGTTCATGTATACCTAGCTTACTGTAACACCCCTAATCTGTATCCGTCGCTGAAATAGGGTTACAGAGCATTACCAGAAGTTTACAACTCAAAAAAAATCAAATATTCAAAAGATTTAAATCATAACATCATTCATAGAAAAATCAATCAATCAATCTCATACATATAGTCCCTTATACGAGCCCTCGAGTCCTTAAAAACACATTAGAAACGAATTGGGACTAAATAGAAAACATATAGAATTTTTAGGGAAAAGTTAAAAATTTACATACTGCTAGGGTTGGACGGTTGTGTGTCTCACACGGCAGAGACACACACCCATTTCTCAGGCCGTGTGGGCATTCGAAGTAAGGACACACGGCCGTGACTCAACCCCTGCCCGTGCCTGTGTAACTCTCTGCTTTGGTCACACGGCCAAGCCACACGCCCGTGTGCCAGGCCGTGTAATCCTTGAAATGCAACCTTTAAAAACCTATAGAGGACACACGACAATGTCGCATGATCATGTTTTACACACGGTTGAGACACACGCCTGTGTCTTAGGCCATGTGGACAAAAAATAAGCCATTTTCAAGCCATTTTCCTCACCCAAAACTTACCCACTCACACAAGCCAAATGCACCTATATTCATGCATCCAAATTGTACCTAACACATTAATATTCAAGCTAGATCATCATAGTATTTAACCATATAACAAATATGCCAAAAAGGCACCTCAATCACAACAATCATACTTGATTATACATTTGCTAATTAGCCATAAATCAACCAACCATTTGAACTAATTCTATACCAACATTTACCACAATGTTCACATACCAATCTTACTCAAGTATACCAATTTGACCATTCAACAACTATCATCACTAAACCTTAGCAAACTTGGCCATATGCCAACCACATCCAGTTATACCAAATTAGCCATTTAACTACTCAATACTCACTATCTATTTCCATATCAAACCATACCTTAATGACAACATTCCAACATATCAAAACAACATTTCATAGCATGTATATTTATTCACCATTCCAACTGCCATCATTTAAGCACCAAGATTCCAAAATGGAAACCATTAAAAGACCATACATAAATGTTAACATAACCACCTAAATGACATAAACCAACCATTTCCAAATAGTACCAATCAACCGACATTCATATTCCATATTTACATTATGCACATCTAGTTAAAAACCTTTCCAAAATAAACTATATTTTAACCATGTTGAGATCAATTTATCACATACTATTTTGGCCATTTAAAGATACATTAACATATACCAATTTTGGTCATTTCAAAAAATGCATCAATTTGACCATATTAACCACAACCAACAAGACATCAATAGTACTTTAAGTATGTAACACCCCCAACCCGGCCTAGACGTTACGACCGGATCTGGCACATCACATAAAAAGGTCTTTTAAAAAACAAATTAATCGCGTGTTTGTTAAGAAGTTGGAACCTTAAGTTTAGATGTCTGTTGGAAAAGCTAAGCGGTTGTTTAGAAAAGTAGTTCGTTGGAAATGTTGTGCCTCTATTGAAAATTTTGAGTTTCGTTATTCGTTAGTAAACACCCGGTTTGTTTAATGTTCTTTTTATGAAGTTATTAATGTTTTAACAATAAAACTGTTTCCACTTGTGAAAAATCAAATTTGAGTATTTTCAGAAACGTGATGTTTCGAAAAACGATTAATTATGCTTTAAGAAAATCCCGTGTTTATGAAATCAACAGTTATTAATGAAAACTTAAAAGAAACTTTATCCGGAGGCCTTATTACGAAACATTAAACCCAAATAAGAAAAATAATATAAGAAGTAAAGAAAAAAGGAATTTTACTAAAGTTTACAAGCGATGTTTCTAAAGTATGGTCTCCACCGAGTCATCCACGGCTCCAAGTCCCTACTGCTGAACATTACCTGCGAGGATAAAGAGAGGGGGTGAGTTACAGGAACTCAGTATGTAATCACCATACCGTCACCGTCTGGGCCTGAGCCCATATGACATCAAACTGGGCCTAAGCCCATTAAACATAATAGTGCAAATGAATGATGCAGCCCAACCCATCCATCCAGCACACCTCCGACCAGCCAATCACACCTGTGGGGATCAAGTCAACCCACCCCGCCGCTCACACCAATAATGTAGTCAACCTGCTAATCATACAGTATTTGTGGCTGAGCCACCGGAGTCATAATTATGTTTATATATATATATTGTGGTTATGCCACTAGGCTACACTGCTCTTCATTCAGATTCCCGCCCCATACAACATGATAAAATGCATCATACATCACAATATATATAAGAGCATAATATAATCATACATATTACCAGACGATATCGAAGGTAAGACAGACATTCAACCCAACAAGGGTATTTTAGTAAATCGGCCCAACAAGGGCATTTCGGTAGGCATTTTGGTAAATCGACCCAATAAGGGCATTTCGGTAAATCAGCCCAACAGGGGCATTTCGATAAATCGGCCCAACAGGGGCATTTCGGTAAGTCGGCCCAATAAGGGCATTTCGATAAATTGGCCCAACAAGGGCATTTCAATAAATCGGTCCAACAAGGGCATTTCGGTAAATTAATCGGCTAACACCGATTTTAGCGAATCTTAGAACTGATGTTGTTTAAGCGAGTTATTTGATTCCAAGCAATATTTCGGTTATTAGACTTGCAAATAACGATGATTTGATTTTACTAACATTGTAGCGAATCACGAAACTACAGGGTTATGGTGTGAGATTACACACCTGATTAAGTAGAGAACTATACCCTCCTGATCGCCGTCACCCTTACTATCGTGGACAACCACAATTTGCCTATCCGCACCGGATGTCGACTGCTCTCGACAACCTGGCGGGAAATCTCGAACTGCTGACACCCTCCTTCGTTTGTACTTGGGAGCAGAGGCTGTGAGTCCACTCCCCTTAGGCTCTCTTATCGATATTCCCTTTGTACGGCTACTGCTTGCCACCACATTCGAAAGATCGAAGAGCAGAGGAGAACGAGTTGTTTAATCCCTTGATCAGTGATGAACTGGACTTCCGTAGATTCGGCTTGCACCTACAGATGAGTCAAAAGAGAGAGTGAGATTCGGCCAACCCACTAAAGCACAGATTCGGTCAAGGGAAAGAGGAGAAAAGATGAATTGCTGAAGAGGTTCGGCTTATGGCAACGCAAAAAAAATCAATGGCTAGGGAGGAAAAATAAAAGAGAATAGACGAAAAGAGAGGTACAAAGAAGTTTCAGCTAACACCAAGTTGAAGAAAAGAAAAGATAAAGAAGAGAGGCTTGAGTATTTCGGCACTAGCAAGAAAGAATTGACAAGAAAAAATGACCCCAAATGCTTGAGTTGCCAAACTATAACGCAAAAACACTAAATCAAAAGCAGAGAATTTTGGCACACACACTAGAAGATTTCGGTTTCCTTACTTCTACTACCCAAACCAATTTTGTTTCCCCAACTCCCCTCTTAGCCGAATTACACAACTCCCCTCCCATGCACTTCCCATTTTCGACCAAACTCTCCCTCACACCTCCATCCCATGATTTTCTCCTCGATTTACTCCTCAAACTCCTCTCCATCACTCATTCAAATTCATTTGACTGAGTCTTCAACCCCTCTTGCAGAGTCCAAGCTGAACTCTACTACCCTCACCTGCTTAGCACAAAATAAATTAAATGAGTTGCAGCAGGTGGGATTCGAACCCAAGGTCTCCTCTCTGCCATTTCACACCACAACCACCTTGCCACATGCCCAGCTTGTGCTAGCAATTTACCAACCTTTTTCCCTTATGCATTGCTGCCAATAGCCTTCTCTCTTTAAGTGTCTAAAAACCAAAATTCTACCAGGGCCCAAACTCAACCCCAGGCCTTCTTAGGGCCCCCGAACATCTAATTAACATACATAGCTAGCCTAACACATGAAATAGTGCAAAATACAGAACCCCAAATTTAGGATGTTACAGTTCTACCCCTTTAAAGAAATTTCGGCCTCGAAATTTACCTGATTAAAAGAGATGAGGGTATTGCGGTTGAATTGTGTCTTCTGGCTCCCACGTGGCTTCCTCTGACCCGTGATTACGCCATAGCACTTTGACCAACGGAACAGATTTCCTTCTCAACACCTTAACCTCTCGATCTAGAATCTGCACTGGCTCTTCTTTAAAAGACAGATCAGGTCTTACCTCGATTTCTTCCATCGGCACTACATGAGACAGATCCGAACGATAGCGCCTTAGCATCGAAACTTGGAATACATTATGGATCTGACTTAACTCTGGAGGTAACTCAAGCTGATATGCCACTGGTCCCATACGTTTCTATACTCGGTAAGGCCCGATGAACCTGGGACTCAACTTACCCTTCCGTCCAATCTTAGTACCTTCTTCCAGGGTGAGACTTTTAAGAAGACGCGATCCCCCACTGAAAATTCTATTTGTTTATGTTTTGGATCTGCATACGATTTCTGTCTATCAGAAGCTTCCTTCAACTGAGCCCAAATCAACTTAACTTTTTCCTCAGTCTCTGAGATCAATTCCAGACCCAACAACTGTCGCTCGCCCAACTCTGTCCAACAGGTAGGGGTACGACACCTACGACCATACAACACCTCGTAGGCTGCCATCTGAATGCTAGATTGATAGCTATTATTGCACGCAAATTCTGCCAATGGTAGAAAATCTTCCCAACTACCTCTGAAATCGAGCACACAGCCCCTTAACATGTTTTCTAGAATCTGAATTACCCTTTCCGATTGACCATCAGTCTGCGGATGGAACGTTGTGCTAAAATCTAGTCTTGTATCCAAAGCCTCATGTAAAGCCTTCTAGAACCGTGATGTAAACCTAGGATCCCTGTCTGATATGATAGACACAGGTACCCCATGCAACCTCACAATTTCTGCCACATACAGCTTGGCTAACTTCTGTAACGAATAATCCGTACGAACCGGTATGAAGTGAACGGACTTCGTTAACCGATTAACGATCACCCACACTGAATCTTTCTTAGTAGGCGTTAGGGGCAGCCCACTAACAAAGTCCATCGTTATCCTCTCCCATTTCCAAAGTGGGATCTTCACCGGCTGCAGCAACCCCGAAGGCAACTGATGTTCCGCCTTCACTTGCTGACACGTCAAACACTTGCTCACGAAATCGGTAACCTCCCGTTTCAACCCTGACCACCAATATTGCTCACGAAGGTCTCGATACATCTTGTTTCCACTGGGGTGCATAGCATATGGGCTACTAAGCGCCTCCCGTAGAATCATTTGTCTCAATTCGAAATCCCTCGACATACAAACTCTTCTGCGGAAACATAGTATCCCCTCACTATTCAGTCCAAAATCCACTGTCTCACCACTTTTCACCTGCCAAAACCAAGAACTCAACGATTCATCTGACCCTTGTTTCTCCTTAATTTGACTAACCCAAGACGGTTTCACCTGAAGCTCCGCCAGCAAACTACCATCCTCAAAAAGGCTGAGATGGGCAAACATAGCTCTCAATTCAGACACTACCTTATGACTTAAAGCATTCGCTACCACGTTGGCTTTACCCGGATGGTACTCGATCGATGTTTCTAAAGTTTGCAAAAAGGAATTTTACTAAAGTTTGCAAGCGATGTTTCTAAAGTATGGCCTCCACCGAGCCATCCACGGCTCCAAATCCCTACTGCTGAACATTACCTGCGGGGATAAAGAGAGGGGGTGAGTTACAGGAACTCAGTATGTAATCCCCTTACCGTCATCGTCTGGGCCTGAGCCCATATGACATCAAACTGGACCTAAGCCCATTAAACATAATAGTGCAAATGAATGATGCAGCCCAACCCATCCATCCAGCACACCTCCGACCAGCCAATCACACCTGTGGGGATCAAGTCAACCCACCCCGCCGCTCACACCAATAATGCAGTCAAGCTGCTAATCATACAGTATTTGTGGCTGAGCCACCAGATTCATAATTATGTTTATATATATATATATATATATATATATTGTGGCTATGCCACTAGGCTACACTGCTCTTCATTCAGATTCCCGCCCCATACAACATGATAAAATGCATCATACATCACAATATATATAAGAGCATAATATAATCATACATGCATTACTAGACGATATCGAAGGTAAGACAGACATTCAACCCAACAAGGGTATTTTAGTAAATTGTCCCAACAAGGGCATTTCGGTAGGCATTTTCGTAAATCGGCCCAATAAGGGCATTCAGTAAATCGACCCAACAAGGGCATTTCGATAAATCGGCCCAACAGGGGCATTTCAATAAATTGGCCCAACAAGGGCATTTCGGTAAATTGGCCCAACAAGGGCATTTCGATAAATCAACCCAAAAAGGGCATTTTGATAAATCAGCCCAACAAGGGCATTTCGATAAATTAACCAGCTAACACCGATTTTAGCGAATCTTAGAACTGATGTTGTCTAAGTGAGTTATTCTGTAACATCCTGAAATTCAGAAAATTATGTGTTGCATTATACCATGCGATAGGTTAGTTAAAAATATTAATTATGTATGTTTTAAGGTCTTAAGAAGGCTCGGGGTTGAGTTGGGCCTTAGAAATTTTTTTTTGTTTAAGCACTTTAAGGAGAGAAGGTAAGTGGCATCAATGCTTATGGAAATAAGTGAGTAAATTGCTAGCATAAATGAACATATGTTAAAGAGGATGTGGCGTCACATGAAGGGCTTTAGGGGAAGAGGTTCGAATCCCACTTGGTGCAAATTTTGAGTATTTTTTTTGTACTCCTATCCCAAGTGTCGGCCATGGTGGTATTTAAGGCAAGAAAGACTTTTTAATTATGGAAAGGTGGCTAAGGATATAAGGTAAGAAGGAGTGTAAGGAAAGGAAAGAAAGGAGCAAGAAGGGGGATATGTTGGCTGGTTTTAGGGAAAATTTTTTGGAAAGTTTTATTGGTCAATTTTTGATCCTATTGCTAAGGTATACACGGTTTGGGAAGGGGTTTAGGGGTAGCCGAATTTTCATTTGTCTTTTGGTAAAATTTGGTGCTTGTTAGGCCTAATTTCTTTTAGCATTTTTTGTGTTCTTTCCTCCAATTTCTTCTCTCATTGCCGAAACTCCAAAGCCAATAGTGAGTATTCTTTTTCTTCTTTTCTTTCTTTGTTTTGCCGAAACCATCTAGCCATTGTGACCAAATTATTTTTGATTATTTTCCCTTTGAAAACCGAATCTAGTCAAGCACTCTTTCTCCATCTTTCTTTTCTTTTTCACAAAATTCTCCAACTCTTCTTTCTTCTTCTCTAATCCATATTCTCAAAACCAAATTTTCTTGTTCATTTTTCCTCCATAGTCGAACCTTTCAACCCATAATCTCTCCTTCACAGTTTCTTTCTCATTTGTGTTGACGTCCTCTTCTTCGATCAAATCGGTAAGTAGTTCTTTTCTCTTTTCATTTTCTATTCTTTCTAGCCGAATGGTTGTTTACCACTATTCAGTTGTGTATCTTGTTTCTAAACCAAAATGGTGTTTCCTTCTACTCTTTCACATCTTAATCATCCTCGTTTTCGTAGTGACCTAAGTGAGTGGCCGAATATCATTCTAACCTTAAGTCAATCGATGGAGATCGGATTCAATATCGTCAAGGTAAGGAGTTTCCTTATAGATTACTTGATATCGTTCATTATTCGATTAGTTGGACTAAACGGTTATTATAGGGTCTAAAACGCTCATTTTTTTCACTCGTGGATCCTTCTTATATAGTTGTAAGCCTACTCCTATCACTAAAGTAACTGCTTTCTCTCATAGTAGTTTTCTAATCGGGATTTTTTTTCCTATGGAGGCAAGTGGTACCGATTCGAAAGGAAAAGTGATTTGTGAACTCAAAAGGAGTGGATTTGTGATTCCTACTCCTAAGTTCAAGCGTATAGCGATATCGGCGGTTCGAGATTTCCCACCGGGTTGTGGACCATCATCCGGTAAGAATAGACAAATCGTGGTCGTGCACGATATCGAGGGTAAGCATTTCAATAGATCACTTGGTTTAGATTTAGATTAATAAAAATCTCGTTCATTAGATTAATCGAGTATTATGTTGTCATAGGTGCCGACAATCAAGAGAGTTTAATACTCACCGTAATCAGGTGTGTAATCTCACACCGTAATTCTGTAAATTTATGATTCGGTAACGTGTTTGATAGTAGATTGTTATTATTATACGACTAAAATCGTAAAATTGGCATAAAACAAGAAATTGGCTTAAAGTTCGTTATTTCTAAAGATTTGTCAAAAAAAATCGATGTATATGTGTAAAATTACGAAAATTCCCCTATGGGCCAAATTACCGAAATGCCCCTATGGGCTGAATTACTGAAATGCCCCTATGGGCCGAATTACCGAAATGCCCCTATAGGCCGATTTACTAGATTGCTTTAATAGGCCAATTTACAAAGTGCTATAATGGGTAGATTCACCGTAATAAAATATTGGACTAATGATTGTTGTTTATATTTGTAAATATTATGCATTATTATGTATGATGCATTTACATAATTTTGCATGGGATGGGAAAAATGTTGAAGAGAAGTGTAGCCCGGTGGCACTGCCACAAAAATGTTTGTTATTATGATTCACTATGATTCCGGTGGCTTGGCCACAATCAAAATATATTATAAATGGCAACTTGCCTGCGATCGGTGTGTTTGGCAGGGTGGGTTGACTTGATCCCCACAGGTGTGATGGGATGGTACGGGTGGTGTTTGGCGGATGGATTACTAGGATGGGTTGGGTTGCATACATTGCACATATATATATATATATATATATGATCTATTATGTAAATGGGCTTCGGCCCAAGTTTTTGCTAAACGAGTTCAAGCCCAGTGGACAACAGTAAGGGAATTATGCACTGAGTTCTAGTAACTCACCCCTTTTTCCTTAACCCTTGCAGGTAATGCTCAGTGACGTGGGACTTGGGCCATGGATGACTCGGTGGAGGCCATACTTCAGAAATGGTTTTTATTGAACTTTAGATTTCTATTTCCGTTCGTTTTATTACTTTTACTATTTTGGGTTTTTATGTTGTAATAAGGCCTCTAGAATATTTTATTTTTGCTTTATGTTTGACGTACTTATTATCTTGCTCAAATTGTTTTAAATGGGAAATTTTCTAAAAACTCAAATGAAGAATTTCCAAAATAGATTAACAAATGGATTTCATAACAAACCTTTACAAATATTTTAACTCGAAAATGTTTTCTCAAATTATCAACAATGTTTTCAAAAGTCATATTTTATAAGATCTCTAGTTCAAATTATCGATTAATCAATCAACCTTCGAGGCTAGTAGTACTTTATCAAATATTTCAAATAAAACTTGTTTTCTTGATTATAACAAATTAATTCCTATTTTAGTATGAATAAAAAGGATTTAACATGTTTTTCTCATGTGACATGTCAGATCTGGTCATAACGCATGGGCCGAGTTTGGGGTGTTACATTTTATGGTATCAGAGCCCAGTTGCAAAACTCGGCTGTGGTTTTTGGTTCAAAAGCATTTTCCAAAGCTGTTTAAAATCTTAATTTATACATGCATATTCTAAAGGAAGTATGACACCACGGGTATCCGGCACCAAGTCAAGTAAGTATATGTTATCATTTTATGATTATGATTATTGTGGTATGACTGTAGGAATACTCTAGAACTTTTAGTTTTAGGAGCTGAAACTATAGTGATTTGAGACTATAGGATGCGTTTTGCGACAACGACTCTATTTCCTATACTCCATAAAAAATTGTTTAATAAACATCGAATAAAATATTGATCCATAAGACTTGTAATCAGATTAAAATGACTTAGTAATCATGAGCGCTAGAGGACGTGGATGTGGTAGACGTGGCCATGGTAGAGGCCGAGGCGCTAGAGTTGTATCTGAGGCATCGGGACATATACCGGAAATGGATGCACCAGCGTCACCTGTGACTAAAGCTGGGTCACATGATCACATGAGAGAGGACGACTCTCTGTCCCAAGCAATGTTGCGAGTTCTGGAAAGGGTTGTTGGGGCAAGAACTGGGTCAGCAGCTCGTGGGTCAATATCGAAGCGACTCAGATTGAATGGAGCTGAGGTTTTTAGGGGTATCTCGGGTGTAGCCCCAAATGTAGCGGAGTACTGGCTTGAGGCAGTGGAGCGGATTATGGACGACCTGGATTGCATCACTGAGCAGAAGCTGAAAGGAGTTGTGTCATTGCTAAGAGATGAGGCGTATCAGTGGTGGCTCACTATTCGGGAAGGCACTCAGGCCGATCGTATTACCTGGGATTTCTTTTAGATGACATTCCAGGGAAAGTATGTCGGGGCTAGCTATGTGGATGCTCGAAGGAAGGAATTCTTGAATCTAGTCCAAGGAGGTAAGTCTGTGGCAGCATACGAGGCAGAATTTCTATGTCTTAGTCGGTATGCCCAGTAAATAGTGCCAACTGACTACGAACGCTATGTGCATTTTGAGGACGGGTTGCGTGATGAGTTGCGGGTACTGATAGCCCCACAGAAGGAGAGGAATTTTGCCACACTGGTAGAAAAAGCCAAAATAGCTGAAGAGGTTAAACACTCGAAGAGGCAAAATCAAGACAAGGATAGGGGCAGGAACAAGAGAGACTCGGGGTACTCAGGTCCTGCTAGAGGGTTTCAGAAAAGGCCCAGGAATGAGGAGCCAGCTTGAGTTAGAGTACCAGTTGCTACCAATCAGTTACAGCCATGTGCGGATTGCGGGAAACTTCACTCTGGTGAATGTTAGAAGAGAATCGGTGGTCGTTTCAAATGTGGTTCCAAGGACCATCGACTTAGAGATTGCCCTCGACAGCCTACTCAGACTCAGGGTGTTCATAATGATTTTGCGCAGCCAGCTAGAGGCACTCAACAGCCGCCGAGAGGCAGTGGGCCAGGTCGAGGTGGTAATGGCGTAGGACGAGGTCAGGGTGCACAGGGTACAGGTACCGGTAATAGAGGTAAAGCGAAGGCGAGACAGCTAGGTTTGGTCTATGCGGTCAGATGTCGAGAGGATGGCGATGCACCTGATGTCATAACCGGTACGTTTTTCATAGCTGATGTACCTGTTACTGCTTTGATAGATATTGGATCCACCCATTCGTACATTGCTTGTGCTATGTCTGGAACCTTGAACATTAGATCTGAGATTACAGCTAGAGAAACAATTGTGATTAGCCCTTTAGGACAGTCGGTGGTAGTAAATAAGTTATTTAGGGATGTGCACTTAGAAGTTCAGGGGTAAATATTTCTGGCAGATTTGATGGAACTACCATTCGGTGAGTTCGACCTTATTCTGGGTATGGACTGGTTGGTTAAACACCATGCAAACTTGGACTGTGCTGCAAAGCAGATGGTACTAAGAACTTCGGAGGATAAGGAAGTGATGATGATAGGTGAAAGAAGAAACTATTTGTCTAATGTGGTATCTGCCTTAAAGGCAGAAAAGTTGGTGCGGAAGGGGTGTGGAGCATTCTTAGCCTTCATCAGTGCTTTGGATGCCAAAGAGTTATTGGTAGAAAGTGTTAGAACGGTGAAAGAGTTTTCGGACGTCTTTCCCGAGGAGCTACTAGGATTGCCTCCGGATCGAGAGGTAGAGTTTGGCATTGAGCTATTGCCAGGAATGGCTCCGGTGTCCATTGCTCCTTATAGAATGGAGCCGAAGGAGTTAGCGGAGCTTAAAGCACAAATTCAGGAGTTGTTGGATCGCGGATTCATTCGACCAAGTGTGTCACCGTGGGGAGCGCCGGTTTTATTCGTTAAGAAGAAGGATGGGTCGATGCGTATGTGCATCGATTATAGACAATTGAGTAAGTTGACGATCAAGAATAAGTATCCGTTGCCGAGAATCGATGATCTGTTCGATCAACTGCGAGGAGCTTCAGTCTTCTCGAAGATAAATTTGAGATCGGGTTATCACCAGTTAAAGGTCAAGGAGGCGGATATTCATAAGACTGCATTTCGAACTCGTTATGGGCATTACGAGTCCTTAGTGATGCCGTTCGGGTTGACAAATGCACCAGCTGCATTTATGGACATGATGAACCGGGTTTTTCAACCCTATCTAGATCGGTTTGTGGTGGTGTTCATAGATGACATCTTGGTGTACTCGAAGAATGAAGAAGAGCACGATTCGCATCTGCGGGTAGTATTGCAGATATTAAGGGAGAAGCAACTGTATGCCAAATTCAGTAAGTGTGAATTTTGCCTGAAGGAGGTGACCTTTTTAGGGCATGTTGTGTCTGCCGAAGGAATTAGAGTTGACCCTCGAAAGGTAGAGGCTGTATTGGATTGGAAACCACCGAAGTCAGTGGCAGAAATCCAAAGTTTTCTAGGTTTGGCTGGGTATTACAGGCGATTCATTGAAGGGTTTTCGTTGATTGCTGCACCCCTAACTAAGATGTTGCGTAAGGGAGTACCGTTTGTGTGTTCAGATCAGCAGCAAGAGAGCTTTGAGAAATTGAAGAAGATTCTGACAGAAGCGCCAGTATTGATTCAACCTGAGGCTGGTAAGGAGTTTATTTTTTATTGTGATGTGTCACACACGGACTTGGGATGTGTGTTGATGCAAGGGGGAAAAGTGGTGGCTTATGCATCTCGTCAATTAAGGCCGCATGAGGTGAATTATCCCACGCATGACTTGGAGTTAGCTGCAGTGGTGTTTGCTCTGAAGATTTGGAGACACTATCTGTACAGTCAGAAGTCGATTATTTATACGGATCATAAGAGTCTGAAGTACCTCCTTTCCCAAAAGGAGTTGAACTTAAGACAACGGAGGTGGATAGAACTATTGAAGGATTATGACTTCTCAATAGAGTATCATCCCGGAAAGGCTAACGTAGTGGCAGATGCATTGAGTCGTAAGGTGATATCAGATTTGAGAGCAATGTTTGCTCATCTCAGCCTTTATGAGGACGGTAGTCTGTTAGCCGAACTTCAGGTGAAGCCTGTTTGGGTAAGCCAGATTAAAGAAAAGTAGTTGATAGATGAAGCGTTAGGTTCTCGACTTCAACAAGTGGAAGGTGGTGAGATAGGGGATTTTGGATTGAATAGTGATGGAATATTGTGTTTTCGCAGAAGAATTTGTATGCCCAAGGATTTGGAATTGAGACAAATGATTCTACGTGAGGCGCATAGTAGCCCATATACTATGCACCCCAGGGGAAATAAGTTGTACCGAGACCTCCGTGAGCAGTATTGGTGGCCAGGGCTGAAGCGGGAGGTTACTGATTTCGTGAGTAAGTGCTTAACATGTCAGCAGGTGAAAGTGGAACATCAATTGCCATCAGGGTTGCTACAACCGGTGAAAATTCCATTATGGAAATGGGAAAGGATAACGATGGACTTTGTTAGTGGGTTACCCTTAACACCTACTAAGTAAGATTCCGTATGGGTAATAGTGGATCGGTTAACGAAGACTGCTCATTTCCTACCTGTTCGTACGGATTATTCGTTGCAGAAATTGGCCAAGTTGTATATAGCAGAAGTCGTGAGGTTGCATGGGGTACATTTGTCTATTATATCGGACAGGGACCCTAGGTTTACATCGCAGTTTTGGAAGGCTTTGCATGAAGCTTTGGGAACAAGGTTAAATTTTAGCATAGTGATTCATCCGTAGACAGATGGTCAGTCGGAAAGAGTAATCTAGATTCTTGAATACATGTTAAGGGGCTGTGTGATTGACTTTAAGGGTAGTTGGGAAGATTTTCTACCTTTGGCGAAATTTGCATACAACAACAGCTATCAATTCAGCATCCAGATGGCACCCTATGAGGCATTGTATGGTCGTAGGTGTCGTACTCCTACTTGCTGTACTGAGTTGGGTGAGCGTCAGTTATTGGGTCCTGAGTTGATTTCGGAGACGGAGGAGAAAGTTAAGGTAATTCGAGCTCGGTTAAAAGAAACTTTGGACAGACAAAAATCATACGCGGATCTGAAGCGTAAGGATATTGAATTTGCGGTGGGTGATCAGGTCTTTTTGAAGTTTTCACCTTGGAAGAAGATCTTTAGATTTGGGCAGAAAGACAAGTTGAGCCCTAGGTTCATCGGACCTTATCGTGTACTGAAGCATGTTGGACCAGTGGCTTATCAACTTGAGTTACCTCTGGAGTTAAGTCAGATACATAGTGTATTCCATGTCTCTATGTTAAGACGTTATCGTTCGGATCCGTCACATATTGTACCAGTGAAGGAAGCTGAGTTAAGACCTGACTTGTCTTTTGAAGAGGAGCCAGTACAGATTTTAGATTGACATGTTAAGGTGCTGAGAAGGAAGTCAGTACCGTTAGTCAAAGTTCTATGGCGTAATCACGGATCGAAGGAAGCTACATGGGAGCTTGAGGACGCGATTTGGCAGCAATATCCTCAACTCTTTTAATCAGGTGAATTTCGAGGCCGAAATTTTCTTTAAGGGGGTAGAATTGTAACATCCTGAAATTCAGAAAATTATGTGTTGCATTATACCATGTGATAGGTTAGTTAAAAATATTAATTGTGTATGTTTTAAGGTCTTAAGAAGGCTCAGGGTTGAGTTGGGCCTTAGAAACAATTTTTGTGTTTAAGCACTTTAAGGAGAGAAGGTAAGTCGCATCAATGCTTATGGAAATAAGTGAGTAAATTGCTAGCATAAATGAGCATATGGTAAAGAGGATGTGGCGTCACATGAAGGGCTTTAGGGGAAGAGGTTCGAATCCCACTTGGTGCAAATTTTGAGTATTTGTTTTGTACTCCTATCCCAAGTGTCGGCCATGGTGGTATTTAAGGCAAGGAAGACTTTTTAATTATGGAAAGGTGGCTAAGGATATATGGTAAGAAGGAGTGTAAGGAAAGGAGTAAAAGAAATGAGCAAGAAGGGGGATATGTTGGCCGGTTTTAGGGAAAATGTTTTGGAAAGTTTTGTTGGTCAATTTTTGATCCTATTGCTAAGGTATACACGGTTTGGGAAGGGGTTTAGGGGTAGCCGAATTTTCATTTGTCTTTCGGTAAAATTTTGGTGCTTGTTAGGCCTAATTTCTTTTAGCATTCTTTTGTGTTCTTTCCTCCAATTTCTTCTCTCATTGCCGAAACTCCAAAGCCAATAGTGAGTATTCTTTTTCTTCTTTTCTTTCTTTGTTTTGCCAAAACCATCTAGCCATTGTGACCAAATTATTTTCGATTATTTTCCCTTTGAAAACTGAATCTAGTCAAGCACTCTTTCTCCATCTTTCTTTTCATTTTCACAAAAATCTCCACCTCTTCTTTCTTCTTCTCTAATCCATATTCTCATAACTGAATTTTCTTGTTCATTTTTCCTCCATAGTCGAACCTTTCAACCCATAATTTCTCCTTCACAATTTCTTTCTCATTTGCGTTGACATCCTCTTCTTTGATCGTTAAGGTAAGGAGTTTCCTTATAGATTACTTGATATCGTTCATTATTCGATTAGTTGGACTAAACGGTTATTATAGGGTCTAAAACGCTCATTTTTTTTCACTCGTGGATCCTTCGGATATAGTGGTAAGCCTACTCTTATCACTAAAATAATTGCTTTCTCTCATAGTAGTTTTCTAATCAGGATTCTTTTTCCTATGGAGGCAAGTGGTACCGATTCGAAAGGAAAAGTGATTTGTGAACTCAAAAGGAGTGGATTTGCGATTCCTACTCCTAAGTTCAAGCGTAGAGCGGTATCGGCGATTCGAGATTTCCCACCGGGTTGTGGACCATCATCCGGTGAGAATAGACAAATCGTGGTCGTGCACGGTATCGAGGGTAAGTGTTTCAATAGATCGCCTGGTTTAGATTTAGATTAATAAAAATCTCATTCATTAGATTAATCGAGTATTATGTTGTCATAAGTGCCGACGATCAAGAGAGTTTAATACTCATCGTAATCAGGTGTGTAATCTCACACCGTAATTCCGTAAATTTATGATTTGGTAACGTGTTTGACAGTAGATTGTTATTATTATACGACTAAAATTGTAAAATTGGCATAAAACGAGAAATTGGCTTAAAGTTCGTTATTTCTAAAGATTTGTCAAAAAATCGATGTATATGTGTAAAATCATGAAAATGCCCATATGGGCCGAATTATCGAAATGCCCCTATGGGCCGAATTACTAGATTGCTTTAATGGGCCAATTTACAAAGTGCTATAATGGGTAGATTCACCGTAATAAAATATTGGACTAATGATTGTTGTTTATATTTGTAAATATTATGCTTTATTATGTATGTTGCATTTACATAATTTTGCATGGGATGAGAAAAATGTTGAAGAGAAGTGTAGCCCGGTGGCACTGCCACAAAAATGTTTGTTATTATGATTCACTATGATTCTGGTGGCTTGGCCACAATCAAAATATATTATAAATGGCAACTTGATCCCCACAGGTGTGATGGGATGGTACGGGTGGTGTGTAGCGGATGGATTACTAGGAAGGGTTGGGTTGCATACATTGCACATATATATATGTTCTGTTATGTAAATGGGCTTCGGCCCAAGATTATGCTTTATGGGCTCAGGCCCAAGTTTTTGCTAAACGGGTTCAAGCCCAGTGGACAACGGTAAGGGGATTATGCACTGAGTTCTAGTAACTCATCCCTTTTTCCTTAACCCTTGCAGGTAATGCTCAGTGACGTGGGACTTGGGCCATGGATGACTCGGTGGAGGCCATACTTCAGAAATGGTTTTTATTGAACTTTAGATTTCTATTTCCGTTCGTTTTATTACTTTTACTATTTTGGGTTTTTATGTTGTAATAAGGCCTCTGGAATATTTTATTTTTGCTTTATGTTTGATGTACTTATTATCTTGCTCAAATTGTTTTAAATGGGAATTTTTCTAAAAATCAAATGAAGATTTTCCGAAATAGATTAACAAATGGATTTCATAACAAACCTTTACAAATATTTTAACTCGAAAATTTTCTCTCAAATTATCAACAATATTTTCAAAAGTCATATTTTATAAGATCTCTAGTTCAAATTATCTATTAATCAATCAACCTTCGAGGCTAGTAGTACTTTATCAAATATTTCAAATCAAACTTGTTTTCTTGATTATAACAAATTAATACCTATTTTAGTATGAATAAAAAGGATTTAACATGTTTTTCTCATGTGACATGTCAGATCCGGTCATAACGGATGGCCGGGTTTAGGGTGTTACATATTCGATCCCAAGCAATATTCCGGTTATTAGACTTGCAAATAACGATGATTTGATTTTACTAAAATTATAGCGAATCACGAAACTACAGGGTTACGGTGTGAGATTACAAACCTGATTACGTAGAGAACTATACCCTCCTGATCGTTGTCACCCTTACTATCGCGAACAACCACGATTTGCCTATCCGCACCGGATGTCGACTCCCCTCCACAACCCGGTGGAAATCTCGAACTGTTGACACCCTCCTTCGTTTGAACTTGAGAGTAGAGGCTGCGAGTCCACTCCCCTTAGGCTCTCTTATCGATATTCCCTTTGTACGGCTACCGCTTGCCACCACTTTCGAAAGATCAAAGAGCAGAGGAGAACGAGTTGTTTAATCCTTTGATCAGTGATGAACTGGACTTCCGCAGATTTGGCTTGCACCTGCAGATGAGTGGAAAGAGAGAGTGAGATTCGGCCAACCCACTAAAGCACAGATTCGGTCAAGAGAAAGAGGAGAAAAGATGAATTGCTGAAGAGGTTCGGCTTATGGCAACGCAAAAGAAATCAATGGCTAGTGAGGAAAAATAAAAGAGAGTAGACGAAAAGAGAGGTACAAAGAAGTTTCGGCTAACACCAAGTTGAAGAAAAGAAACGATAAAGAAGAGAGGCTTGAGTATTTCAGCACTAGCAAGAAAGAATTGACAAGAAAAAATGACCCCAAATGCTTGAGTTGCCAAGCTATAATGCAAAAACACTAAATCACAAGCAGAGAATTTCGGCACACACTAGAAGATTTCGGTTTCCTTACTTCTACTACCCAAACCGATTTTGTTTCCCCAACTCCCCTCTTAGCCGAATTACACAACTCCCCTCTCACGCACTTCCCATTTTTGGCCGAACTCTCCCTCACACCTCAATCCCATGATTTTCTCCTTGATTTACTCCTCAAACTCCTCTCCATCACTCATTCAAATTCATTTGACTGAGTCTTCAACTCCTCTTGCAGAGTCCAAGCTGAACTCTACTACCCTCACCTGCTTAGCACAAAATAAATTAAATGAGTTGCAGGAGGTGGGATTCGAACCCAAGCTCTCCTCTCTACCATTTCACGCCACAGCCACCTTGCCACATGCCCAACTTGTGCTAGCAATTTACCAACCTTTTTCCCTCATGCATTGCCACCAATAGCATTCTCCCCTTAAGTGTCTAAAAACCAAAATTCTACCAGGGCCCAAACTCGACCCCAGGCCTTCTTAGGGCCCCCGAACATACCCAACTAACATACATAGCTAGCCTAACACATGAAATAGTGCAAAATACAGAACCCTAAATTTAGGATGTTACAAAGTACCTCAAATCCAAGGCTACTTTTTATGCCATAATCATCAACCAAAATGACATATACATGCCAAACTTATCAATTAAACATTAAACATAGTCCACTTATACATGCCATTATAACTACTACCAAAGCATCAAAATCTACCAATATAATCGTTAGATAGTGTGAAAGATCTCCGACGAGCTTCCAACCCGTTTGAGCTTCTGATAATCTAAAAAGTAAAGGAAAAACAACTACGTTAAGAAATGAATGCTTAGTAAGCTCGTATAAACCATAAGCATAATATTACATTTCAATAATGAAATTTTATAGGTTAAATACAAGCCTATACTAATACCTCAAGATTTATCCAACCATAATTATCAATTCACAATTGAATAAGTTCATTAATGTCGCATAATTATTAACCACTCATAACATGATAGGATTTCATGAGACAATATATAATCATCAACCTTTCTATAAGATTATATATCTTTCTATTTACTTTTTTTTTTCATTCCGTTCCTAATGCTTATCATAAGCCTAAACAACATTATCAATTCCCGACTTAGTGTATTTATCCATGATATAGGTATATTCATCCATAGCATAAGCAATTTGCTCACATATAAATACATCATTTATCACATTAAACCTTTTATAACATCATGATACATCCCAATTACATACTTACCATTTCATTTCCTTTTCTTACGTGTTTCATATACATAGTACGAGTGTAATTATAAACATCAATAATATCCACAAGCTTGGCATAAGCCTAAGCACATCAACAACACATGTTACTCCATTTAAACATGATTCATATGAATTTGACATGGATAACAATTATACTTGAGCATGATTTAATTGGATTTATCATCCATCTCATAACATACCATGTTTTCCATGTATCACCATTTCAGTGAGTTTCACACCTACATATCTTAATTCATATTGAAAACTTACCATTTAACTTGCATAACACATAAGACATAAACATATCATCAACCATAATCACAAGTTAGTGGTTAAACACATAACTTAGCTATATCATCACTTGGTAAGATATGGTACATAAACATAGCATCACTTAAATCATACTTTTCATAATCCTGAATGTTCTTACTTTGATCATTGATCCATCATACCTTTCTATAATTGTCATAGTGAAATCAATTAGAACCATTACTGATTCATCCCTTTTCATGCCTGTTGAACCACTTAGAATAATACCGAATACGCGGGAAAGCTCACACAAAGTATGCTAAACATATAGTTGTAGCTCACACGAGCTGTAAAATAAGTCTACTCACACAAGTTTTTGATCAGAATGTAAGGTACACGATGATGCTCACACAAGTTGTCGAGTATCCGCAACTAATGTCTGACCTCAGCCATTTGTAGGACATTCAAGACCAGTACCCAAAACATGGTAACCTGGGTCTGCTCACACAAGCTGTCAAGTATTTGCAACACATGCCGGAACTCAGCCACCAATAGGACATTCAAAACTAGCACCTAAAACATCGTAACCCTAATGACATGTCATTTGTATCCTATATATTCTTAAGATTCAAATGGGGCTAAAAAATCGTCGTACGTCGTTGAATTTTCATCATTTCTTGATAAGATAAATTGCATAATAACATGTATATAATGATTCAATCATAATAGAATCATACAGAATTCAGTCATACGAACTTACCTGGCTAAATTATAGAAATGACAAAGTGTAGGGGCATTTTGGTAATTTTTCATTCTCATCGATTTTCCAGCCAATCTTGATCTAAAATAATTGTAACACCCCAAACCCGGTCAATACGCCACGACCGAATCTGGTATGTCACTGAGGAAAATATTTTAAAGAAAAACGAGTTAACGATTAAATTTTTGTGAAAAACCCTTTGAAATTCTATATTTGTAGAAATCAGGTATATAATAAGTTAAAACTAATAATTTACTTTGAAATTACGTAAAACTTTAAAATAATTGTATAAGTCATAGGTTAGAAAACATTTAAATCATTTTAAGAAAACTCAAATTATTACTTTGAAAACCGTTTACATTTGATAGTAGTAACTAAATATTTGTAAATCATTTAATATATCGAAAACACTTAAGTTGTTGAAATTGTCAATTAATTTACGTTACCCGATGGTAACGTTTTAAAAACCATCGCGTTGTGAAGTTTAGAAAACATTGGGCTCAATTATTAAATTAACCAAGTAATTTATAAGCCATATTTTAAATCAATTCCAAAGCATAAATATAATCCAAAATCATAATTTAAAGAGGCCTTATTACAAACCCATAAAAATATAAAACCAAATTTAAATAAAGTAAAGTTCTCAAACCAAAGTTCACGTAGAACCGAAATTTATTGCATGGCCTCCTCGAGTTCATCCGGCTCCACATCCGCGATCTCACGAATCACCTAAAATGATAAGGGAGAAGGTGAGTCACCAAGACTCAGTGCATATTCCCTCTCCCGGGTAAATGCCACATTCTTACACAAATTATAACAAAGTACATATATGTATAATGCACCCAACCTAGCCATCCATAACTCCTTCTCTACCCCGTGTGGTACCAAACCACTGGTGGTGCCAAACCACTGGTGTCCAAAGACGCAATTGTGTTACCAAAACACTGGTGACCGAAGTCACAAATCAAGTGATGGGGCCAACCCATCGTGTGATACCAAATCACTGGCAAACGATCCCATATCTCAAAAGTGGGGCCAACCCACGGTGGAATTAACCACAGGGACAAGTCGCTATGAGGTGCCAAACCTCTGGTGTCCGAAGACACGAATGTGATACCAAATCACTGGTGGTTCCAAACCACTGGTGTCCGAAGACACAAATCGATTGATGGGGCCAACCCATCGTGCGATACCAAATCACTGGCGTCGATCCCATATCTCAAAGTGGGGCCAACCCACGGTGGTGTTAACCACAGGGACGAGACGCTATGAGGTGCCAAACCTCTGGAGGTACCAAACCTCTGGTGACCGAAGTCACAATGTGATACCAAATCACTGGAGATACCAAATCTCTGGTCTCCGAAGACACAAATCTTCCCCCTCCTCTCATGTTGCCCATACCAATGCAATATATGCAAATCATGTCAATATACTTTAATATGAAACATATAATAAATACCATAAATCATAGATCATGATTTCAATCCACATGTATTAACAACATATCGAAACGGACTTACCGAATCCTCATTCATACCATAATGGTATCGTATCCAAAACTCATCGTTTTTCCCACTTTCATAATATGATTAGTTATAACACACATAAACACATATATAAACCAAGTTATAAAGTGTGTAAGATACACACCTTTCACCAACGCAAGTACTAACTTCCGAAGATCCGATCTACCGCACTAGATCACTTTGTCCTACAATCGGTCAATACTAAAAATTATTAGCAAAGGCCATTCGGCCAAACCACAATACTTTAATCCTAAAACTTTAGTCTTACAAAAGAATAATGAATCAACTAAAATCCTTACCCTTTGACTTACCAACCTTTGATTGCTAGAGAGAGATAGGGCTTAAATCCATCGCTTCCAAAGTCCCAAAGAGCCTATCTTTCAAAACCGATTGTATATAAAAATCAAAGAAACTATCCTTGAATATTCGGCCAAAACAAGGACTAAAAGAGAGGAAGAAGGTTCGGCTATTTGGTTGTGAAAGAAGAAAATATGTGAGAAGAAAAGAGAATAGACATGAGAGAGAGAACTCGGTTTAATCAACAATGGAAGAAAGAAAAATGAGTTTGGAGAAGAAAGAAGTTCGGCCAAATGAAAGAAAAAGAATAATAGAGAAAATGGGGTTGAAAGATTCGGCCAACTCTTTGTTTACCAAAAAGAAAAGTGCATAAAATGCCAAAATGAAGTTTTAGTTTCAAGTGGAAAGATGAGAGAAAGAAAATAGTATTTTTGGTTCAATGAAATGAAGGCTAAAACAAAAGCAAAATTTGCACAAAATGTACAATAAACATTCGGCCAAAGAAGAGTTTTTGGAGAGGAAAAGCAAAATGCAAAAAGATGCACAAAAGAGGAATTGGCCAAATATTCCCCCCTTAAACCACCTAACAAAATTCGGCCACCCACCTAGACACCCATACCGTCCACATTCAACACTAAAAGCATAGGAATTGTTTCCAAAACATTTTCCACAAGCCAAGCCTTTTGTCCCCTCAATATACCATAACTTCAAGATATCCTTCCATAACCTTAAGAATCTTATCCCCAATATCAAGCTTTCCTTAATCATAATTTCAACTTACCAAAAGAAATAGTCCAACCTATCATAAACATAGGTTGACCGGCCATCAATGCTAATACACAAAAATAAACCTTCAAAATGCTAAACATGCCACTCGAACCTCTAACCTCAAGCTACCTTTCAAGCTCCTTAACCAACTTGCCACTTACTCCTCTTGTGCTATAAATGAACACTTAAATTAACTTAAGTGCTAAGCTCACCTAATCCACTTCATTAAATAAGCCATACTAAAATTTATTCTAACTTCCTAATTAAAATCAAACCTTCACAAGACTATGCTAACACACAAAATTCATATCCAAGCCAACACAAAAATAAATAATATTCTAATTTTCCTAAAGCCCAATTCCCAATCGGCCCAATCCTACTAGGCCCAATTTTGGGATGTTACAATAATAATTTCATTCAATCTATTAATTTAGACTGAAAAAATTTATTTTATGCAATTTAGTAATTTTTTAATTTTTTACAAAATTACCCCTAAAGTTTTACTTTTATTCAATTTAGTCCATCGGCCCAAAACATGCAAATTAACCATTTTTAATGCCAATTTATAATAGCCGAATATTCATGGCACCCATATCAACCCATATTTGCAACAATTTCACATTAAGTCCTTGAAATTTTACTATTTTAACAATTTAGTCCCTAATCAAAAAATTCATCAAAAAGTACTTAATAAAATACTTTTAGATAACAAATAATATCTCAAATTCATCATTTAACATCTAAAATCACAAGGTTCATCAATGGCAACATTCAAAATCTTTAATAGTTTCAAAATCGAAGGTACGGGCTAGCTGGACTTAGTTGCAACAATCTCAAAAACATAAAAGTGAAAAGAAATACATGAAATATGCCATGCAAAGGTATAGCCATAGCCGAACCTTGAAGCATAAAAATAGTGTATTTCTATGGCGAACAAGACAAATGAAGAAGAAAACTTTATGTATTATTATTATTATATTTTTAACCTTTATTCTTTATTTTAATAGTAAAATTACTTATAAAACTTATAAAATTAAAAGAAATTAAAAATTAAACTGTCGACCATCTTAAGAATAGGTAATTTACCCATTAAGGCAATCCAATTATGATTCTTTAATCAATTAACACCTTTAAGCTAATAGTGATTGACTTTTTCAACTTTTACGATTTACTCCTTTTCGCTTAATTAATTATCAAAATGTTAACATTTTTCAATGAAACTTTAATACAACTTTAATGGTGCTCTATAAATATTTATAAAAATATTTATGGCTTGGTTTATAAAAACAATGTCCCAATACCTCATTTTCTAAAACCACTTGACCTTAGGGTCTTACCACTTAAACTTTATTAATCATCAATATAACAAAAATCACTATATCAAAAACCTTTTTAAAACCGCATTTGACTTGTTAATATTAAATAATAATATTTATGAACTCACTCATTGAATTTGGTGGCCTTGAAACCATTGTTTCTGACACCACTGAAAAACGGGTTGTTACACTTACCATATGATATTTCAAGTGAATTATGTGTTAATGACCTAACATGTGTTGTTGATGGTGCTTAGGCTTGTGCCAAGCTTATGGTTGGATTATATCATGTTTAATCTTAATGTTATGCATTGAAATGGTAAGTTATGTTCATGTTTTACTAACTTACTAAGCATTATATGCTTACGTAGTTTTCTTTCCTATGTTTTATAGTTAATCCAAAGCTTGATCAGTTTGGAAGCTCGTTGGAGATCTATCACACTATCCAGTGATTATATCGGTAGTTTTTTGATGTTTTGGCCAAGGTTATAATGGCATGTATAGGTGGACTTGTGTTTGAATGTTAGTTGAGAAGTTTGGCATGTATATGTTATTTTGTTTGATGTACTTTTGGTATTTATGGTTCCTTGTTGATATGTGTTAATATGGCTAAGTTATGATGCATGAAAGATATGGTTCAAATGGTAAATTATATAAAGTGCTAATGGTTATGTTTGAGGTATGATTTGGTAAAAGTTGAGTGATGTTTGATGGTAGAAATGTGATCAAGTATATGCTTGTTTGGTATGTTACCTTTTGAGGTGCCTTGTATGGAATATTGGTTGAATGATAGTGTCTAGTGAATTGGTCATTTTATGCATGTTATGGTAAGGTTTTGGTGCTTTGAAGTTGTGTACAAAATGCTTTTAGGTACATGTTTGTGTTGGTGATGGAAATGGCTTGATTTTGGTGAATTTCTTGTCCATACGGCCTGAGACACTGGCGTGTGACTCAGTCGTGTGTGACACATAGCCATGCAAGACGGCCGTGTGTCCCCTGTAGGTTTTAAGGTTTGCAAGTCAGGCAGTTACACAGCCTAGCAGACGACCTGGCACACGGGCGTGTGTGGCCATTTCGAGAGTTACATGGCCTGGCACATGGGCATGTGGCTTGGCCATGTGACCCAACTTTGAAAGTTACACGGGTATGGACATGGGCTGGGACACGACCTTGTGTCCCTATTTCGATTGTTACACGGCCTAGCCACATGGGTGTGTGACCCCTGCAGTTCAATTTTTCCAACTATTTCTTAAATGTTCCAAATGTTTCCAACTTAGTCCCGAATTGTTTCTAAACTATTTTTAAGGCCACGAAGGCTCGGTTAAGGGACTATATGCAAGTAAATAATTGGATTATGATATGTTTATATTAATGTTTGCAAATGTATGTTTTGTGTTACATTTTTATGGTAATGCTTTGTAACCCTATTTCCGATGGATACGGGTTAGGGGTGTTACATAGATTCAACTTTGTTTGAGTCATTAAGTACTTTAGACTTTTTTTTATTAGTATAAACATAACATTTCTCACTGTATCGATAATGACACTAAATTTTCAATGCAAAACTAATTTAAGATCATGCGTTGGGTAATTGTTTTCGTGAGTTTTAAGCTATCTAGAAGCATATGCAATCACCTTGCTTTCCTGCATTAAAAACACATCCCAAACCGTTCAAAGAAGCGTGATTGTAAAAAAAAAATTCTTTTCTAGATTCAGGCTATGTCCACACTTGTGCCTCAGTCAACATATTTTTCAACTGATCAAAACTTTGCTGACATTTCTCAAACCATACAAAGCTAACATCTTTTTGTAACAGTTTCGTCATAGGTAATGCTATTATTGAAAGGTTCTTAACAAACCGTCGATAATATCTGGCTAATCACAAGAAACTACGTACTTTAGAAATGTTTCGTGAGGGTTTCCAGTTTAGAATAGAAGAAATTTTGCTCAGGTTAACCCGTATCCCTTCAACTAAAATCACATGACCGAGAAATTTGACTTCTTTGAGCCAAAATCCGCATTTACTAAACTTTGCATACAATTACTTTTCATGCAAGGTTTGTAACACGATCTTCAAATGTTGAGAATGCTCGGATTCATTTTTGGATCAGAATGTCGTCAATAAAAACAACAACGAACCTGTCGAGGTGTGACTAAAAAACTTGGTTCATTAGATCCATAAACATTTTTGGGGCATTCATTAGTTTGAAAGGCATAACTAGAAACTCGTAGTGTCCGTAATAAGTTCTAAATTCTTTTTTCGGCAAGTCGAAATCTTTCACTCGCAACTGATAGTAACCTGATCTGAGATCGAATCACGAGGCAACAAAGATTTATTCTTTATCGTGACTTTGTTCAATTTCCAATAATCTATACACAACCTTATTGATCCATCTTTCTTTTTCACAAACATAAATGGGGCACTACAAGGTGATGTACTCGGTCAAATAAAACCTTTGTTAATTAATTCTTACAACTGAGCTTTTAGTTTGATTGGAGTCATTCGGTATGGAGAAATTTAAATCGGAGCAGTCCCTAACATTAAATCAATAACAAATTCAAATTCTCGCTCTGGTGGTAAACCTGACAATTTAAGTTATAAGTAGTTTATCCCTTTTATATTTATTCGTAATATAGTTTACTTCAAGTACTAATTAGATCTGTTTTCATTTAGGTTAGAATTAATCTAGTAACTCGCCTCCCTTGGGTACGATCCTCGGAGTACTCATCCACTCCATTGTAACTATATTACCAGCTAATCCATATACTTGCAGACACAGCCTTGATTTCATATCTTTAAGTTGTAGTAATAGTTATAAATCAGTACATTATAATCTCGAAAACTTTTTTTACATCCCCATAAATAAACTTTAAATGAAAATCACTTTACCACATAGTATTCATACCATTAATAGATTTTAACATTTCTTGATATAATACAAAATTTACAAATAGGTCCACAAACACTGATAAACAGGAATATATACATATTTTAATCCCACATTTAGCATACTTTTGGATGATTTATTCCCTGAATTATGGAATTTGGTGCTCCTAATCCTTTAATTTCATGTTTTATACTTAAGAGAGCACCGGAGGATGAAAAGAACGAGAAACGGGCCAAAAACAAAGAAAATGGGCCAAAGCACGAAATGTACACGGCCTGGGCCCAAGCCATACCGTCGTGCCTCTTTAGCAGACCAGACCACGGCCTCGATTCGATTCACACGGGCGTGTCCCTGCCGTGACTAGTTTTAATTCTATTCAGAATAGGGTACTTAGAGGTAAAGAAAGACATTCCAAAAGACTACATAAACACCCTAGAGGCCAACCTTCAAAGGGGCATCCAGGTAGGCTTAGGAGCCAAGCTAGAGAGGTCAAAATTGTGGAATTTACTCGAAGAAAGCTAGTTGATTCATCTCAAGAAGCCGGAGTCATACTCAAGATAGAAGATCTTCTCTTCAATTTCCTTCAGAGGGTTTTAGGGTTTTTCTTATGTTCTGTTTTATATCTTATTTTGAGATGTATTCTTTTATGATTATGAACTAAACCCGTCAAATACATGAGGGGGATGAAACCTAAGACGAATCTTGTTATTATTTTCTGAACTATATGATAAATACTTGATTTGTTCTTAATTATGTGTTTTTAATTCTTGCTTTGATATTTTAGGATATTGATTCAAGTATTGATGTGCTTAGGCAGTGGAGCAAAAGTCCCTGTTTAAGAGTAGATCTAGCATAGTTAAGCGGAGTTGATCGCAACCCTAGAAATAGGATGACAAAAATCTTCCGGATTAGGGTCAAACCTAATATGGGAGTCCATAGATCGAGTTAATGCAATTCTAGGGGTTTTAATTAGAAAGAGAATTCAATTAATCAACCTAGGGTTAGACGTTAGTAGCTGCGAAAGAGGTATTAATATAAATTAGGGAATCCTATGGATCAAGTCAAGTGAATAAATTGTCTGGTTCAGAGTTAAATAACAAGTTAAGTCTAGGTGGATTCTTCCTCGGGTATTATCCTAATCAATTATTTTTTTCCCAAAAGTATTTTCCCCAATTCATTCTCTGTGTCTTAGCATCCTTAGCTTAGTAGTTAGTTAATTTTAGATTAAACAACAATTCCCATAATTCTTAGGCTAAATAATAAAAAGAAAGTTAGTATTAGTACTTTTGGTTCCCTTGGGTTCAACATTCCGGTCTTGCCACTAAACTATACTACTGTTTGATAGGTGCGCTTGCCTCAATCGTGGTGATAGTTAGTTTCTAGGCTCGATCTGTAACACCCCAAACTCGGTCAACACACCACGACCGAATCTGGCATGTCACAGAGTGAAAACGTTTCGTAGAAAACAAGTTGCCAGTTAAATTTCAGCGAAAAACTCTTTGTTTGCTTTGTGTTTGCAGAAATCCGGTGTATGTATAGTTGAAATTGTTAAGTTGCTGTGAAATCCTGAAAATCTTTTTTTTTTAAAACCCATTCGCCATACATTACTTAAGAAAACGTTCAAGTCTAATGAAACCGGAATGAGTTAAACTTAGTTACTTTAAAACCGTTTGTATTGGAGCTTTGGAAAAACTTAGATTTGAAAATCATTTAAGTTAGCTTAATTATCATCTTATGTGTTTTGTTACCCGATGGTAACGTTTAGAAAACCCATTGCGTAGTATAATTTCGAAAACTTGATTATCAGGTTATTTAAAACATGTTAAACAGTTTACTTAGCAACATTTAAAAATTTAAAGCAGATATAATAAAACCCAAAATAAAGATACTAATGGCCTTATTACAAACCCAAATAAAACCGAAATATAAAGTTAAAGTACCCACGTCGAAAATCCATGTAAAAACGAAAACAAGTATCGCATGGCCACCTCGAGTCCACCCGGCTCCTCATCCGCAGTCTACGAATCACCTGAAAAGATAAGGGAGAAGGTGAGTCACCAAGACTCAGTGCATAATCCCCCTCCCGAATATAGCAACATCCTTACACAAGTCATAACCAAGTAAACATATTATGCACCCAAACCTAGCCATCCACGACTCCTTTGTCTACCTCGTGTGGTACCAAACCACTGGTGGTGCCAAACCACTGGTGACCCAAAGTCACTGATATCAATAATAATGTGGTGCCAAACCACTGGTGACCCAAAGTCACGAATAATCCATGTGTAGGGCCAACCCACGTTGTGATACCAAATCACTGGCGACAATCCCGTTTTATCAAATATGGGGCCAACCCACTGTAGTGCGAAGCCACTGGGACGAGTCGCTATGAGGTGCCAAACCTCTGGTGACCCAAAGTCACGAATATTAACTGTGGTACCAAACCACTGGTGGTGCCAAACCACTGGTGGTGCCAAACCACTGGTGACCCAAAGTCACAGATATCAATCTTCCCCCTCCTCTCATGTCACCCACATTAATGCTCATGCACATACAAATCATGCCATCATGCTTAATCGTTAAACATATATCGAATCATAACATAGTTAATATCATCAGAAATCATGTGCCATAATCTCAACCAAAACGGGCTTACCCGAAATCCTTGCTCATACCCATAAAGGTATCATATCGAAATCTATGCAGTTTTCGGCTTTTAACATGTTTAGATTATTAGCAAGTTTACAACGATTATGAAGGGTGTAAGTTACACACCTGGTTACTAAAGCGACTACTGAATCCCGAAGATCAAGATCTAACGCACTAGATCCCCCCTTTCCTTAACGCTTTTTGATCACCAGTCACAACCCGAGATATGCGAGATAGAGCCTTCCCCTACAATCGGCCAACACTAAACACTTAATCTTAATAGCCTTCGGCTTTTCAAATAACTAAGAGAAAGATTGAATCGGCATGAAACCTTACCACTGACTTACTAAGACCGATTGACAGAGAATAGATGACCCCGATCCACTGCTTCAAAATCCCGGAGATCCTAGAAGAAACCGATTTCACAGATGAATGAGAACCAAGACAAATGCCAAAATTCGGCTTTTGGTTCTATGTAAGTCGACAAAGAAAAGAAGAAGAAAATAGAAGGGATTCGGCCAAGGACACTTACCCACTCCAAAACTGATTAGAGAAGAAGACCAAAGAGATCTACCCTTAATTGATATTCGGCCAAAGTGCTGAAATAAGAAGAGGAGAGTAAAGGGAGATTTCGGCAATGGTGGTGGAACAATCAAAGGAGTTTTGGCTATGGCTTTTGAAAGAAGAGCAAAAGAGATTCGGCTTTGCAAAGAACCAAGAGAAGATTAATGAACTTTCAACACAAGAGAAGATGAAGAGAAAAGAAAGTTGCCGATTTGGGAAGAAGAGATGCTGACGCGGTTTTGAACAAATATGAGAGAAAGGAGAGAAAGAAGTGAAGGGATTCGACTTTGAAGAGATTCGGCCAAAAGGGGTTTCGGTTCAAAGAAGAAAGAGAGAGAGCTCAATTGGTTCCAAGTGAATTCAGCTAAGCACTTGAGAAGAAGAAAAAGAAATGGCACTAAGGAAGTTTAGATGGGCATTCGGCTAGGTGCTTCAAAGAGAATTTGACAGGTGCAAAAAGGGATTTCGGCTTTGGCTCACAACCGAATGCACTATGGCCTTGAGTTAGCTGAAAATGTCCTCCTAAGTTGTCTATGGAGGGACGGCACACCTAGCAAGCTTTCCAACCGAACACTCCTCCTCCACAATTCAAATTTCGGCGAACTCCCAAATCTCTCCTGGCCACTAATTCAAACGAGTTTGAATTATTCAAACTCTTAAATTCTCTCTTCTCCACCCGTTTAAATCTGTTGACTTGTTCAACAGTTATCCATCAGAGTTTGAGTTGAGCACAACTCTTCCCCTCTCTGGCGTCAAAAAGAATTAGCAGCAAGGGATTTCTGCAGCTCGAACCCAAGTTCTCCTTCCCCTGCTTGTGGCGTCACTGCATAAGGCCCTAAGTGGCGCCTCCTTGCCACTTTACCAAGGCTTTTCTTGTGTTACAGTTTACCACAAAATATTCTTAACCCTTAGCTCCTTCAGCTCCCCTGAGCCAATGCTTGAAAATAAAATTTTTCCTATAGTTCGGGCCTACCCTTGGCTTATATCTAAACCCTAAAACACCTCAATTAATAACACAAATCAAGCCATACACATGCAAATAGTTCAAAAATAATAGCCCCTATTTAAGGATGTTACACGATCATTCATTATATAAATTTTAAGACTTTCAGACACGATCAAGTTTTTGGCACCGTTGCCGGGGAACTAAAATATTAAGAACACTCAATTTTTATTACTTTAGCCATATTTTATTTTTGCAATTAAATTTTATTTTTACTTTTCTAAATTTTCTTCTTTGCTTCTGGCAGGTATTCTAGTTTATGACTAGAAGAAACCTGTCAGGACCTCTACTTTACGATAGTGAAATTGAAAGCACAGTTCACAGAAACCGAAGAGAAATAAGGAGAAGCCTACAATACATACAAGAAGAGCAAGAAAACTAAATCAATACTACCGAAGAGATGGCTGAGAATAATTCGCTACCTCCAGAGGTGGCCAAAAATCATGCTCCTCGAACTATGTATGATTATGCTAAACCTAATTTAACAGGAACTGAGTCAAGTATTATTAGACCTACTATTGCTGCAAATAATTTTGAACTGAAACCTAACATAATTCAGATGATACAACAATTTGTTCAGTTTGATGGTTTGCAGGATGAAGATCCAAACAATCACTCGATGAATTTCCTAGAATTTTGTGTCACTTTCAAAATAAATGGTGTTTCTGATCATGCCATCCGTCTTCGGTTATTTCCCTTTTCTTTGAGGAATAAAGCTAAACAGTGGTTGAATTCTCTTCTACGAGGATCAATCACTACATGGGAACAAATGACCAAAAAATTTTTGTTAAAATATTTTTCGTCGGCTAGAACGGCCAAATTGAGGAATGATATCTTTTCTTTTGTGTAGATGGATTTAGAAACACTTTGCGATGCATGGGAGAGATACAAAGATCTATTGAGAAGGTGCCCACACCATGGATTACCCTTGTGGCTACAGGTCCAAACTTTTTACAACAGTGTGAACCCCTCAACTAGACAATTGATTGATCCAGCCACCGGTGGAACCCTGAATAACAAAACACCTGAGGCTGCCTACGAATTCATTGAAGAGATGTCACTGAATAACTATCAGATGTAAGTCACGAGGACAAGGACAAGAAAAGCCACTAGTATTTTCAACCTTGACGCAGTAACCATGCTATCAAATCAGGTAAAGATGTTAAATAAAAAGATTGATGGTTTATGTTGTTCTTCGCAGGTACAACCGGTTATGCAATGCGATATGAATGGGGGAGGGATGAGCAATACAAAATATCCACCTTACAACCCAAGCGCTGAAAACAAGCAAGTTCACTATATGGGTAATAATTTTCGATCTCAAAATAACCCTTACAGTAATACTTACAATCCAGGTTGGAGGAACCACCCCAATTTCTCATGGGGTGGTCAAGGAAATTAGAGATAACAACCCCCTCCAAACTTCCAACAACAGCCCTACCCACAGGAAAAGAAGCCGAACCTTGAGGAGATGCTGACAAAATTCATAACGGTGTCAGAAACACGTTTCCAAAACACCGAAACACCATTTAAAAATCAACAAACATCGATTCAAGGGACTGAGAACCAATGAGGGCAACTTGCTAAACTGATCTCTAAACAACCACAAGGCAGCTTGCCAAGCAACACTGAAACTAACCCGAAGGAGCAACTTCAAGCCATAACAGCTCATTTTAGTGAAGGGTTAGATAAGTCCAAATTAAGGCAAGAGAATGTGGTAGAGGAAGGTAAGGTTGAAGTAAGTCATGATAAGCAAAAATCGGTAACTAAAGAATACCAACCTCGTATACCATATCCCAATGTGATGAAGAAAGACAACATAGATGAACAATTCGGTAAATTTCTTAAATTTTTAAAGAAATTACATATTAACTTACCGTTTCTTGAAGCTCTTTCGCAGATGCCAGATTCAAGGAAATTTTTAAAAGAGCTTCTAACAAACAAACGGAAGTTAGACGAAGAGTCGCATGTGGAACTAAATGCAGTGTGCTCAGCAATGCTTCAAAATAAACTACCACAGAAATTAAAAGATCCAAGGAGTTTTACAATTCCGTGCTTAATTGGTAGTTTATCTGTTGATAATGCTTTAGCTGATTTAGGGGCAAGCATAAATGTTATGCCTTATAAAATGTTTAAATAGCTAGGTCTAGGGAAACCCAAACAAACTAGGATGACATTCAATTAGCTGATAAAACTATTCGAATTCCTAGGGGTATAATTGAAGATGTACTAGTCAAAATTGACAAATTCATATTCCCGGTAGACTTTGTCATTTTAGACATGGATGAGGACAATAGTATCCCCTTAATTTTAGGAAGACCCTTTTTAGCAATTCCTAGAACTAAAATTGATGTTGGTACAGGAGAACTCATACTTCGTGTAGGTGACGAATCAAGCAGTCTTCAGGCTCTTGACTCGTCTAGGACATCAAGTAATCAATGTGAGAAAATTAATTTTATTAATGACCATTCAGTTAAATCTTCTTTTCAGGAAGCATCACAGAACCACACAACTGAGCCAGATCCTATACCTCATAACAACAAAGAAATAACTCACAAGGAACGACGGCTTCAGATCGATGAACTAGACGAGTTGAAGACACATTTCAAGGAGAAACTATGAATACACGAAGCAGAACCAATGCCATTCCATAGGAAAAACGAATTTAAGATCGGAGATCAGGTATTGGTAGATAAGACAGACCCTCGAATCTTCACTTCCGACTTTAATACAAACGAAGAAATCCCTTTTAAGGTACTCAACGTTTTCCCATACGGAACAGTCGAGGTAAGTAATCCCACATTCGGTACTTTTAAAGTAAATGCCACTCGACTCAAACTATATCATGATCATAGAACTGATAGCATGAGAAAGGGTTTTCAAGTCCTCAAACCACTATGAATGTGTGAATGAGAGGTAAGTCTAGCTTAAGACTATAAACGAACGCTTCTCGGGAGGCAACCCGAGCACTAACCCCATTAATTTTTACATTTTTATTTTTACTTTTACTTTTCCTTTTTAGCACCTAACTATAAACTAACCAAAGTACAGATTTCCATACCACACGGCCTTGCACACGGCCGTGGCCGTGTGAGCACCATGGATTTCCGTACCGATGTGGCAGGGATAGTACGAAACAGGACAAAAAATATCTTCAAGCCACGGGCTCTGACTAAACACCACGGCCGTGCGATATAGCCGTGGTCGACACTGTTTTATCAACACAAGCGTGGTAACATGCACACAGGCGTGGGAGAAATGAACGAAGCACTACACAGCCGTGCGATACAACTGTGTGACTTAACACGCCCATGGTACACGGGCGTGGGGATGTACCAGATCTGAGATTTCTATTTAAAACACCCCTCTCCCCTTCTCACCTACTACCTATTTCCCTTCTTCCATACCCTTTACACTCCCCTCCCTTTTCATTTTCACCCTTCTTCATTCTCCAAACTCTTGGTCTACACCTCATCCATGTCGAAGAAACGGAAGGATCCTAGCACAGTCTTCCTCTGCAAGACCGATCTATATAAGTTCATGCCGGCCGCTTCATTAACTCGACAGGACAAGGACCTTTGAGTCCATTTTATTCTTCTTTTTCTTTTCTCTTCTCCTTTATTTTCTTTTCTTTGATTTAGGTTCTAAAGGCTACTTGGGAATCACCACACCTCGGCCTTAGAAATCACACCCACCTCGCGAACCATCTAACAATAAGGACTTTTCAGTCCATTAATCTTCTCTTCTCTTTTCATTTTATTTTCCTTTTTACATTATTTCTTTTTATTTTTCTTTTCTTTAAAAATATAATTAGTATATTTTGAATTATTCTTATTATTTACTGGCTAATTCTTCACGAGATTCCCAATTTCTTCATCTAGTGTAGAGAATGTCGACGGCCACCACACCACGACCACTGCCAACTCAAGGAATCTTTCTAAAATTCAGGAAGTTTCACTTCTTCCCATCTCTTATGATTTCTTATATATCTTTGTACATTGAGGGCAATGTACATCTTAAATATAGGGGTGAATTCTATTTTAAAAAAGTTTCTAACTTTTGCATTATTATCAAATCCCTGAATTATGTCTTGTTCTTAAGTAATTTTCTCATATTACTATTAGAATGAAATTTCCCTTGACTCATGATTTTTTGATATGTTTTGGATTAAGTCATTGATAATTGTGCAGTGATGATTTAAACTTTAGGGGACTAGAGAATCAAGCATGATGAGTCTATTTTTAAAAATTAAAATTTTGTTAGGCTGTCTACCTGAATCTAATTATTACCTTAAAGTTTGAAATTTACAAAGTTGATATCAAAAACCCATAATTTTTGTGTGATTTTGAGCCTTTTAGCGCATATATTCTTTTCTTGCTCACTTTATTGATTATGAGTGTGTCAACATTGATTTGTTATTCTAGAACTTGCTTCGGTTATACATGTTAAGGCCACATTATTGATTTGATATACTGAGATGATAAAGGCGCTTAGGATTTATCTCATTCATTCCACTAAAAACCCTACCCTCACAATTAACTCTTAGTGAACCCCTTTGATCCTAACAACCTGTTTATTAACTTACCCACTAATATTAACCCAAAACGCATCTTGTATTTGTTATCACCATTTTTCTTGACTCCCTTTTTGTCGAGATTTGATTTTGAGCAATTACCTAACTATGTGCTATATTTCAGTTGTTAAAGTTCTTTCTTATTATTGTAAATATTTGATTTGTTCTTAAAAAAAACGTTGGAAAGTTATTCATTATTATCTCTATGTTTGAGCTTAAGCAATCAATTCCACATCCTAAGAAGAAGCTCGTGTTATTAGTGTTTCAAGTTTTCAATTGATGTAATTATTCAGGGTTAGTTCATTTTTCTAGTTAGGTAAAATGTCATTTCAATCTCGATTCTAACCCTCTAATTCAGCCTTTATCCACACCTTTAACCCTAGCCCCGTTACAACTCTTTTTAAAAGACCTTTTGATCTGTGTATCATTTCATTTTATAGTGGTGGAGATTTGATTTTCATGCAAGCCTATGGGATTAACTTTTCATGTTCAACTTTTGAGTGCTTAATTTTGAACCTTAAACACTTTGAGTGATTTGAGTGAATCTTTAGTGAGGATGTCAACTCTTGTCGATTTTGAATTAAAGGTGATTATTTAGGTAAGGGGAAACACCTATGTTTTCGTGCTACAAAAACTATGACTTTGATTGTATGAATCTTTAGGACCCTTCTACTTAAATTATCGATGTATAAATTATATATGAATTATGATGAAACACTATTGATGAATATTATGAATTGAGAAAGTTCATTTTAATTATGAGTTGAGAATTTTGCTTAAGGACAAGCAAATGCTTAAGTGTGGGGGTATTTGATAAACCGGAATATATACATATTTTAATCCTACATTTAGCATACTTTTGGATGATTTATTCCCTAAATTGTAGAATTTGGTGCTCCTAATCCTTTAATTTCATGTTTTATACTTAGGAGAGCACCGGAGGATGAAAAGAATGAGAAACGGGACAAAAACAGAAAAAATGGGCCAAAGCACAAAATGTACACGGCCTGGGCCCAAGCCACACCGTCGTGCCTCTTTAGCAGACCTGACCACGGCCTGGATTCAATTCACACAGGCGTGCCATACGGGCGTGTCCCTGCCGTGACCTGTTTTAATTCTATTTAGAATAGGGTACTTAGAGGCAAAGAAAGACATTCCAAAAGCCTATATAAACACCCTAGAGGCCAACCTTCAAAGGGGCGTCCAGGTAGGCTTGGGAGCCAAGCTAGAGAGGTCAGAATTGTGGAATTTACTTGAAGAAACCCAGTTGATTCATCTCAAGAAGCCGGAGTCATACTCTAGACGGAAGATCTTCCCTTCAATTTCCTTCAGGGGGTTTTAGGGTTTTTCTTATGTTTTGTTTTATATTTTCTTCTGAGATGTATTCTTTTATGATTATGAACTGAACCCCTCAAATACCTGAGGGGGATGAAACCTAAGATGGATCTTGTTATTATTTTTTGACCTATATGATAAATACTTGATTTGTTCTTAATTCTTGCTTTGATATTTCAGGATATTGATTCAAGTATTGATGTGCTTAGGAAGTGGAGCAAAAGTCCCCGTTTAAGAGTAGGTCTAGCATAGTTAAGCGGAGTTGATCGCAACCCTAGAAATAGGATGACGAAAATCTTCCGGATTAGGGTCAAACCTAATATGGGAGTCCATAGATCGAGTTAATACAATTCTAGGGGTTTTAATTAGAAAGAGAATTCAATTAATCAACCTAGGGTTAGACGTTAGTAGCCACGAAAGAGGTATTAATATAAATTAGGGAATCCTACGAATCAAGTCAAGTGAATAAATCGTCTGGTTCAGAGTTAAATAACAAGTGAAGTCTAGGTGGATTCTTCCTCGGGTATTATCCTAATCAATTGTTTTTTTCCCAAAAGTACTTTCCCCAATTCATTTCTGTGTCTTAGCATCCTTGCTTAGTAGTTAGTTAATTTCAGATTAAACAACAATTCCCTTAATTCTTAGGCTAAATAGTAAAAAGAAAGTTAGTATTAGTACTTTTGGTTCCCTTGGGTTCGACATTCCGGTCTTGCCACTAAACTATACTACTGTTTGATAGGTGCGCTTGCCTCAATCGTGGTGATAGTTAGTTTCTAGGCTCGATCATTCATTATATAAATTTTAACACTTTCAGATACGATCAAACACATTTTAACAACATCTCAAATATCCATAATCAATAATATATTTATTATAAGGCCATTAAATCAAATTTTGATGACTTCCAATATTGTGGGACGTTTTCATATAAGTTTGAAACCACATTACATTTATACTTAACATTAATAAACAATAACATACTTAAAACAACACCAAGAATAATCGTGGAATAACATGGTCAATACAAATAAACATTTTTCTATCTCAATCCACCATTTCCCCTTCTCCTTGCTAGCATTTCTCATTCCTTCTTCAAATTCTTCATGATTTAATAAAAATATCATAAATACTGAAATTATGGTATAATGCAATTATGCTTGGTTGTTTAACTTAAAATGTTCAGTAATTTAAGTTTCCTTTATATGAACTTACTAAGAATTATTGCTTACGTTAGTTGTTTTCTCTTCTTGTAGATCATCAAAAAGCGCGAATGGTTGGAATTAACATCGGAGCACGATCACATTATCCATCGATCAAATTTGGTAACCTATGAACTTATTAAAATGGTTATAAATAGCATGTATAGGGTTGTATGTTAATTTGATATGTTACGAGCCTATGCTTAACCTACTTGCATATGTATATGTTTTAAAATTAGTTGGTAGATGCTTGTGTTAATAGGTGAATTTGTTCTCTTTTGTGTGTCTTATGACGTATGGCTAAGTGGTGTAAATTGATAATGAAGTAACCAAATGGTGTGTGTGAGATATGCGTATTAACATGTATATGAATTGTTGTTAATTTGGTGATATGGTAATGTTTTGAGTTGTGCTAAACCTTGATATGCATAATGCCTTTTGTTTTTGGCTTGTAAATGATTAAACACTTTTGAATATAGTCATGTTGGTTATGCCTAGCTAAATTGATAAGTTGTGATGGTATAGATTAAAAAGAAGTGATATTTTGTATTCATGTTGTATGGTTGAGATGTGGTATTGTAACCTTATTCATGAACGGATTTAGTATATGAAATGTAGTGCCTTTGAATGGCACAATGGTTAGTTATTTAGGTGTTTGAATGGATAAAATTATTGTCTTTTATGGTTTGGTAACTTTTTTGTATGAATTGAATATGCTAAGATGAGATTTTTACCATTATTGAGACAAGTATCAATACTTTGGCATTTGGTATCGATACTTGATAAAATGAGCAGTATCCAAACAAAACAGAATGCCAAAATGGTATCGATTTTCAATTGAGTATCGATACTTTTTCATAAAATATCAATACTATCAACTAATTATCAATACCATTGTTTTACAAAGATGACAAAATTGAATTTTGGTATCGATTTTTCTGTAAGGTATCGATTGGGTTTTGATACCAACTTAATGTTTTTGAAACTTAACCCTATTAAATGTTTGAAGTTCACAAATAGATCCTTTTAGAGTTCTGAAACTTAAATTATATATATTAGTTTTCATGTGATTAATGTTTTAAATATTAGAGTTTTGTTGTATGTTTCTAAATTATTTGAATAACTATTCTGAAATTATGTGAATTGTTCTACTTTGCTTGGTAACGCTCTGTAACCTTAATCTAATAACAGAGACGATTTAAGAGTGTTACACCGGTTGAGGGTTATGGTGTTAATGGATAGGCCATACCAATTTTGGATTAATTCCCACCTTAATGACTTCCTAGGGTCGTCAAGCCTAAGGTTTAAGTTTTTCCTTTCCTGAACAGTTGATCCATTAAGAGAACTGTAACACCCCAAACCCGGTCAATACGCCACGACCGAATCTGGTATGTCACTAAGGAAAATATTTTGAAGAAAAACGAGTTAAAGATTAAATTTTTGTGAAAAACCCTTTGAAATTCTATATTTGTAGAGATCAGGTATATAATAAGTTAAAACTAATAATTTACTTTGAAATTACGTAAAACTTTAAAATAATTGAATAAGTCATAGGTTAGAAAAGATTTATATCATTTTAAGAAAACTCAAATTATTACTTTGAAAACCATTTACATTTGATAGTAGTAACTAAATATTTGTAAATCATTTAGATTATCGAAAACACTTAAGTGTTGAATTTGTTAATTAATTTATGTTACCCGATGGTAACGTTTTAAAAACCATCGTGTTGTGAAGTTTAGAAAACATTGGGCTCAATTATTAAATTAGCCAAGTAATTTATAAGCCATATTTTAAATCAATTCCAAAGCATAAATATAATCCAAAATCATAATTTGAGAGGCCTTATTACAAACCCATACAAATATAAAACCAAATTTAAATAAAGTAAAGTTCTCAAACCAAAGTTCACGTAGAACCCACATTTATTGCATGGCCTTCTCGAGTTCATCCGGCTCCATATCCGCGATCTCACGAATCACCTGAAATGATAAGGGAGAAGGTGAGTCACCAAGACTCAGTGCATATTCCCTCTCCCGGGTAAATGCCACATTCTTACACAAATTATAACAAAGTACATATATGCATAATGCACCCAACCTAGCCAGCCATAACTCCTTCTCTACCCCGTGTGGTACCAAACCACTGGTGGTGCCAAACCACTGGTGTCCAAAGACACAATTGTGTTACCAAAACACTGGTGACCGAAGTCACAAATCAAGTGATGGGGCCAACCCATCGTGTGATACCAAATCACTGGCAGACGATCCCATATCTCAAAAGTGGGGCAAACCCACGGTGGAATTAACCACAGGGACAAGTCGCTATGAGGTGCCAAACCTCTGGTGTCCGAAGACACGAATGTGATACCAAATCACTGGTGGTTCCAAACCACTGGTGCCTGAAGACACAAATCGAATGATGGGGCCAACCCATCGTGTGATACCAAATCACTGGCATCGATCCCATATCTCAAAGTGGGGCCAACCCACGGTGGTGTTAACCACAGGGACAAGTCGCTATGAGGTACCAAACCTCTGGTGTCCGAAGACACGAATGTGATACCAAATCACTGGTGGTTCCAAACCACTGGTTGTCCGAAGACACGAATCATCAAGTTGTGGGGCCAACCCACGTGTGATACCAAATCACTGGCATAGATCCCATATCTCAAAAGTGGGGCCAACCTACGGTGGTGTTAACCACAGGGACGAGACGCTATGAGGTGCCAAACCTCTAGAGGTACCAAACCTCTGGTGACCGTAGTCACAATGTGTTACCAAAACACTGGTGTCCGTCGACACGAATATCCATATTGCCCATACCAATGCAATAGATAACCAAATCATGTTAATACACTTTAATATGAATCATATAATAAATACTATAAATCATAGATCATGTTTTCAATCCACATGTAATAACAACATATCGAAACAGACTTACCCGAATCCTCATTCATACCATCATGGTATCATATCCAAATCTCATCGTTTTTCCCACTTTCATAATATGATTAGTAATAACACACATATACATACATATATAAACCAAGTTATAAAGTGTGTAAGATACACACCTTTCACCAACGCAAAACTAACTTCCGGAGATCCGATCTATCGCACTAGATCCTTGTCCACTTGACTTACCAACTCCGATTCGCTAAAGGAATGACTTAAATCGATTGCTTTCGAAATTCCAAAGAGCCTATCTTTCAAAACCGATTGTATATAAAAATCAAAGAAACTATCCTTGAATATTCAGCCAAAACAAGGACTAAAAGAGAGGAAGAAGGTTCGGCTATTTGGTTGTGAAAGAAGAAAATATGTGAGTAGAAAAGAGAATAGACATGAGAGAGAGAGAACTTGGTTTAATCTACATGGAAGAAAGAAAAATGAGTTTGGAGAAGAAAGAGGTTCGGCCAAATGAAAGAAAAAGAATAAGAGAGAAAATGAGGTTGAAAGATTCGGCCAACTCTTTGTTTACCAAAAAGAAAAGTGCATAAAATGCCAAAATGAAGTTTTAGTTTCAAGTGGAAAGATGAGAGAAAGAAAATAGTATTTTTGGTTCAATGAAATGAAGGCTAAAACAAAAGCAAAATTTGCACAAAATGTACAATAAAGTTTAGAAGAAGCCTGATTTGTATTGAATATAATGTTGAATCCTCAAAGAGTTTGATCAAGTTCATGAATCTGATCTCTTCCACAAAACCAAAGAACAAAACTGAAATAAACCTAAAGCCTAAGAATAGAGATAAAATTATACAATATAAAAAGTTGTCCATAACATGTGTTAAATAAGCCTATTTATAGACTTAGAATGGTTGTTGTCCTTAACCCTAGGCCAACTGTCGTCCTCGTGCTTAATGTTTGATTGTGCGGACCAAAACACCTCTAGCTTGTAATTATTTCCCGTATAGAGGTGATGTTGTGACACACCAAGTCCTATGTCACGACATTGAAGGCAATATGCTTCATCTTCAGGGTATCTTTAGGGGTATGTCGTGACACCGAAGACAGTCTTAAAATTCTTTTATTTTGCTCCCTATGTTGTGATATCCAACACTCTGTGTTGAAACACAATGACTAGGATTGAGTTGATACACCTTTTATTGGTCTTCTAGACGCTCAAAAAGCATATTACCTCACCCTTAGGCCTCATTCGACCCCTAAGGTCAATAAAAGACTCAAATTACACAATTTGTTGAATTTAGATAGAATTACAAAAACTTAACTAAAGCTTAACCAAAGTTCTTGTATTTAGGCTCTGAAAGTGTGAAAACTAGTTTAATTTGCTACACTGAAATACGACAGATCATCCTAAGCCTCAAAACGTTACAAGTTGAAAAGCCCTATGTGATCTAGGTAGACTTGTTCATAAATTGACATCATACTAAGTAATTGCATTTATGGTTGTTTCTATTTTTCTAGGATAATCAAATTACCTGTATAACTTATTGATTGATTAATAAATCTGAAAACCTTAATGTGTGTATGCTTTGTAATATACTGAACTTAAGTGTTTGATATCAAAAGTGGTAAGTTAGCTATATATCATGCCAATATTATGTGTGAATATGAAATGCTTGTCATGTGCTCCAAAGCTAATATTTGTACCATATTTGCTCAAGGGTCATCTTTTAAATACTATTTTTTTTTCTTTTCTTTGCTTGAGGACAAGAAATGACTTAATTGTGGGGGAGTTTGATCTATTATAATTCAGTGTAGCAGATTAAACTAGTTTTCACATTTGAAGATCTTGAATACAAGCATTTTTATTATGTTTTAATCAAGTTTTCTTAGTTTCATTTACATTTAATAAAAAGTGTAATTTGAGTCTTTTATGGACCTTAGGGGTCAAATGAGGCCTAAGGGTGAGATAACATACTTTGTAAGTGTGCAGGAGACCATTAGAAGGTGTACCAACTCAATACTGGTCGATGTGTTACAACACGTGGAATTTGGTACCGCAACATAGGGAGCAAAGAGCAAGAATTCTGAAACTGTCTTCAATGTCGCGACACACCCCTGAAGCTATCATGAGTACGAGCATACTGCCTTTAATATCGCGACGCAGGAACTGTAACAACCCGATTTAGGGGCTAGTCAGAACAGTGGCTCGGAACCACTAATCTGAGGTTAGAGAAAATTATTTTCATGATATTTTATGAGTTAGAGTATGATTATATAAGTACATGAAAATTTTGGTGCTTTAATTTTGGCGATTTCATGCTTAATCGCGAAAAAGGACTAAATCGCATAAAGTGCGAAAGTTCAAAATTTCAAGCTAAAGGTACCTATTAGCCATAGAATATTAATTGAAGGTCTTTAAAGGGCAATTAGCCCCTTAAATAAAGGTTGGCCGACATAGGGGACAATAGAGGTCAAAATTTGGTCAAGTAAGTGTTTTAGGTGGACTAAATTGGAATTTTATATTAAAATAAAGAAAGAAAAGATGTCATCTTCTCTCCTTTATCCCTCCACCGAATATTAGCAGCAAATAGGGGTTGGAAAACTTCAAAAATTTCAGCACACTTTTCTCTTTACAAGTAAGTGTTCTAGTGATCATTTCTTGATAAAAATTGTACTTTTAAGCTTTCTAAAGAGGGGACTATTTTAAGCTATTTGCTGCATTTTGATGGAAGAAAATGGGTCTTAGTTGTTAGATGAACAACTTTTGTGAAAGGTGTTATCATGAAAACACTAAAAAGGGACTTTTTTTTGTAAATGTTGTAAAATGTGAGGTAAAAGTGTGAAATAATGAGTTTTGATGGTTGCCATAAGAGAAATAAATGTTCACCTAGGCTCGTCAAAGAAATAAATTTGATTAAATTAATTTCTGAGCTTAGGGGTAAAATGGTCATTTTACAAAAGTCTAAGGGTAAAATAGTAATTTTGCCAAAGCATGATTATTGAAATGCATTTACTAATGTGATAATTAAATGAGCTAATTTGCTATTATAGATCAGGAAGAACCAAGAATTTACCTTGATCGGGGAAAGAACAAAGTATCGAACTAGATCGACGATCTAGCTTATTTTGGAATCGAGGTAAGTTTGTATGTGATAAATTCAACATTTATGTTAGCATATTTGAGAATGTTTGATATTATAATGATGCATGATATTCTATGAAATTGGTATTGGTGCTGAATGAGAAAGATGATAAAAGTTGAGATGTTGAAGTCCCAATGGGACTATAATAAATGTGGAATTACTATCACCAAGACATGAGATGGATAAGGTCCCGTGTAAGACCATGTTCGAGACATGGCCTCGGCACTAAATTGAGATCCCGTATAAGACCATATCTGGGATATGGCTTCGGTACCGAATATGAGAATCGTATAAGACCATATCCAGGATATGGCATCGGCACTCAGAGGTGACCCCATGTAAGACTACATCTGGGATGTGGCATTGGCTTCGCGTTTATGTTAATGATGATGAATATGCGTTTTTGAGTACCCCTAGTGATTAGAGGGACAAATAGATAAGCTTGGAAATAGAAATGAGATTAGTACTAAAGTCATGTGATTGAGTGAATACAGGTACCCGTGAGAAATTCACGAGGAATGTTTACGATATGTGGCATGGTATGTTCTAGATAAGAACAAGTGTAACAGCCCGATTTAGGGGCTAGTCGGAACAGAGATCTCGGGATCACTAATACGAGATTAGAGAAAATTATTTTAATGTTATTTCATGAATTAGTGCGTGGTTATATAGATGAATGAAAATTTTGGTGTTTTAATTTTAGCGATTTTAGGCTTAATCGAGAAAAAGGACTAAATCGCATAAATTGTGAAAGTTCTATTTTATAAGCTAAAGGTGCCAAATAGCCATAGAATGCTAATTGGGGGCCTTTAAAAGGCAATTATCCCCTTTGTATATGGTTGGCCTGCCATAGGGGACAATAGGAGGCAAAATTGGTCAAAGTTGATGTAGTAGGTGGATTAAATTGATAAATAGAATAAAATAAAGAAAAGATGGTATCCATCTTTGCTCTTCATCTTCCTCCACTGAAATTTACAAGCAAAACAGGGGTTTTGAAAGCTGAAAATTTGAGCAAGCTCTTCTCCATTCAAGTAAGTGATTTTAATGATTTTTCTTGAAGATAGTTGTACTTTTAGAACCCCTAGAGCTTAAGCTTTCAAATGAGGGGAATAATTTGTAATATGGTAAAGAGTTTAGAGATTTTCTATGAGAGCTTTCATTGTTATTTGCTGCTTTTTTATGGAAAAAAATGAGTCTTGGTTGTTAGATAAACAACTTTTGTGAAAGGTGTTGCCATGAAAACACCTAATTGGACCTTGTTGTAAAGGTTATAAAGTTTGTAGTAAATGTGTGAAATGTTGGGTTTTGATGATATCCATAAGAGAAATAAATGTTCACCTAGGCTCATTAAAGGTAGAAATCTGATTAGAATTAATTTTCGAGCCTAGGGGTAAAATGGTCATTTTGCCAAAGTCTAAGGGCAAAATGGTAATTTTACCAATGCATGATTTTTTTTAAAAATAAATCTATTAATGTGATGATTAAAACGAGCTAAATTGCTATTATAGAGCAAGAGGAACCAAGAGTCCACCTCGATCGGGGAAAGAATAAAGTCTCGGACTAGATCGACGATCTAACTTATTTTGAAATCGAGGTAAGTTTGTATATGATAATTCAATATTTATGTTAGCATGTTTGAGAATGGTCGATATTATAATGACATTCTATGAAATTGAATATTAGTGTTATATGAGAAAGATGATAAAAGTTGAGATGTTGAAGTCCCGGTGGGACTATAATAAGTGTGAAAATGCTATCATCAAGATATGAGATGAATAAGGTCCCATGTAAGACCATGTCAGGGACATGGCCTCGACACCGAATTGAGATTTCGTATAAGACCATATCCAGGATATGGCTTCGGTATTGAATATGAGAATCTTATAAGACCATATCCGGGATATGGCATCGATGCTTAATGAGAGATTTCATATAAGACCGTATCCGGGATATGGCATCGACACTCAAAAATGACCCCATTAGGACCACATCTGGGATGTGGCATTTGTTTCGTGTTATGCTAATGTTTATGAATATACATCCTTGAGTATCCCTAGTGAATTATCGGGATGAATTGATTAACTTAGAAATAGTGAAGAGGATTTTACTAAAGTTATGTGATTGAGTTAACACAGGTACCGTGAGTAATTCACGAAGAAGCAATTACGATATGTGGCATGGTATGTGCTAAATAAGAGCAAGTATGAGTATGTATAATATGGCAAGAAGCCTATGAATTGTGTATGGTTAATTAATGCCATGGACGGATTATATTGTGAGCATATTGTTGCCATTTATTTCCATTTAAACCTACTAAGCTTTGTGCTTACCCCTTTTTATTGCCCTTTTTCCCTGTAGTATTGCAAAGCTAGCTCGAGAATTCGCGGATGTCAGAATTGGAGATCACACTATCGACCACAATTTGGTATAGCCAAATTAGATTTATTTTGAATATGGCATGTATAGGGCTTGAGTATTTTGTTATGTCATATTGGCAAACCAAATGTGTTGGCTTCTAAGGTTGTTCCAATTTATTTTGTAAATGGTCATTAAAGTTGGGCCAATACTTGGCTAATTCTTATGTTTAATGAAGATGAATTTCATGAAGTGTATGCCTTTGTGTATGTATTGCTTCTTTTGAGTTCATAGAGGTACCATTTGGCCATTTTATATATTGAAATGTTTTGGTATGAGGGTGATTACTTGATAGGGTGGCAAATGGCCTGGTAGATAGCCATTTAATTGTCCACATGGGTAGACACATGGGCATGTGTCTAGGCTGTGTGTGACACACGGTCAACCCTATGGGCGTGTTGATTGGCCATGTGTCCCCTCGCATGCTAGAATTGCAAGTCAGTATACTCAGTAGTAAACACACTGGCAGAGACACGACCGTGTGTCTCAGCCGTGTGGGAGGCACGACCTAGGACATGGGTGTGTGCCCACTGAAATTTGGAATTTAATTCGACACACGGACTAAGGACATGGGCGTGTGCCTTGGCCGTGTTGCCATAGTGAGATGATGACATCATAAACAGAATGCCAAGGTTTTGGCACACGGGCTTGGACACGAGCGTGTCAAGGCCTTGTGATGAACACGGGCCAGGGACACGGGCGTGTGTCTGGCCTTGTGAAATAAGTCAGTGTCGAACACGGGCATGTCCCATAGTATGCGAGTATCTAGATGTTTTCCCAGAGGAATTGCTATGGTTACCTCCAGTTAGAGAGATCGAATTTGGGATTAAGTTAACTCTGGGTACTGCCCCCATTTCTATTGCTCCATATAGACTGGCTCCAACCGAGCTAAAAGAATTGAATGCTCAGTTGCAAGAACTAACGGATAAAGGTTTCGTAAGACCGAGTTTTTCCCCGTGGGGTGCTCCCATATTATTCGTAAGGAAGAAAGATAGTTCTATGAGGTTATGCATAGATTATCGGCAACTTAACAAGGTAACTGTGAAGAACAAGTACCCGTTGCCAAGAATCGATGATTTGTTTGATCAATTGAAGGGAGCCACAGTGTTTTTCAAAATAGACTTGAGGTCTGGGTACTATCAGTTGAGAGTCAAGGACTCGAATGTGCCGAAAACTACATTTCAGACAAGGTATGGCCATTATGAATTTTTGGTCATGCCTTTTGGCTTCACAAATGCCCCAACCATTTTCATGGATTTGATGAATCGCATTTTTCAGCCATATTTGGATAAATTTGTCGTAGTCTTCATTGATGATATACTGACATACCCTCGAGATGAGAACGAACATGCCAAGCATTTGAGAAAAGTTCTGCAAATTTTGAGAGATAAACAATTGTATGCCAAGTTTAGTAAAAGTGAATTTTGGCTGAAGGAAGTTGGATTTTTGGGGCACATTGTCTCGCGAGATGGAATTAGAGTCAACTCGAGTAAGGTTTTAGGGATTGTTGAATGGAAACCGCCAAGGAGCGTAACTGAAGTAAGGAGTTTTCTGGGCCTAGCTGGCTATTATAGGTGTTTTTTCAAAGGGTTTTCCATGATAGCTACTCCGATGACGAGACTATTGCAAAAAGATGTGAAGTTTGATTGGACAAAAAAGTGCCAACAAAGTTTTGAGAAACTAAAGGTGTTGTTGACTGAGGATCCTATTTTGGTGCAACCTGAACCGGGAAGCGAATTTGTGGTCTATAGTGATGCATCCATCAATGGATTGGATTGTGTACTTATGCAAGAGGGCAAGGTGATAACATATGCTTCTAGACAATTAAAGCCGCATGAGAAGAATTACCCGATTCATGATTTAGAGTTAGTTGCCATTGTGTTTGCATTAAAGATATGGAGACACCATTTATATGGTGAAAAGCGTCGGATATTCACCGACCATAAAAGCCTAAAATACTTGATGACTCAAAAGGAATTAGCTAATCAAGGATTATGAGTTAGTGATTAACTACCATCCGGGAAAGGCGAACGTGGTCGATGATGCTTTAAGCAGAAAATCCTTGTTTGCGCTGAGAACCATGATTACACGGATGACTTTGTTAAATAATGGTTCTATTCTATCCGAGTTGAGGGCTAGACCATTATTTCTCCAAGAGATTTGTGAAGCTCAGAAAGGTGACAGCGACTTACAAGCCAAAAGAGTTCTATGTGAGTCAAATGTTGAGTCAAACTTTCGAGTAAGTCCTGATAGATGTTTGATGTTTCAAGATAGGGTCTGTGTACCCATAAATGATGAACTTATTCGAAAGATTTTGTATGAAGCACATAGCGGATGTTTAACTGTGCACCTAGGCAGCACAGAGATGTACAATGACTTGAGAAAGTGGTATTGGTGGCTGAGTAGGAAGAAAGACATTTCGGAGTTTATATCGAGATGCCTAATTTATCAACAAGTGAACGCTGAACACCAGGTACCTTCGGGTCTACTTCAGCCTATTACGGTTCCCGAGTGGAAATGGGACTGTATCACTATAGACTTCGTGACGGGTTTACCGTTGTCACCGAGGAGGAAAGATGTTGTGTAGGTTGTAGTCGATAGGCTTAAAAAGTTAGCCCATTTCATACCTGTACGAGTTAATTATTCTCTTGATAAGTTGGCGGATTTGTATGTGTCAGAGATAGTGAGACTTCATAGTGTACCATTGTCGATTATTTCGGATAGAGATCCGAGATTCACGTCACGGTTTTGGAAAAAGTTACAAGAGGCTTTAGGCACAAAATTGAGCTTCAATACAGCTTTCCATCCGCAAACCGATGGGCAGTCGAAGAGAATAATATAGATACTTGAAGACATGCTTCGATGTTGTATTTTGGAATTCCAAGGTAATTGGGAAAAATACTTACTGTTAGTGGAAGTCGCCTACTACAACAGTTTTTGGTCAAGTTTGAATATGGTGCCTTATGAGGCATTGTACGGGCTTAAGTGTCGAATGCCCTTTTATTGGACAGAACTTAGAGAGAATCAGATTCACAGGGTTGATTTGGTCAGGGAAACTGAAGATAAAATAAAGATGATATGTGAATGTCTAAAAGTGGCCTCAGATAGACAAAAATCCTATTCGGATTTAAAAAGGAAAGAGATTGAGTTCCAAATCGGTGATAAAGTGTTTCTGAAAGTATCACCATAGAAGAAAGTCCTCAGATTTGGCCAGAAAGGCAAGTTGAGTCTGCACTTTATCGGACCTTATGAAGTTACCGAGAGGATAGGACAAGTAGCTTATTGTTTGGCCTTGCCAGCTGAGCTGGAAAAGATTCATGATGTTTTCCACGTATCCATGTTACGACGATATTGTTCAGACCCTTCACATGTGATAGTACCAACAGAGGTAGAAATTCAACCGGACTTGACTTATGGTGAAGAGCTGATTAAAATTTTGGCATCAGAGGTCAAATAGTTGAGGAACAAAAGTATAACCTTGTTAAAATACTATGGTAGAGACATGGAATAGAAGAGGCTACATGGGAGCCTAAGGAGGCTATGAGAAACCAGTATCCCAACCTTTTTACCGGTAAGATTTTCGAGGACAAAAATACTTAAGGAGGAGAATTGTAACAGCTCGATTTATGGGCTAGTCGGAACAGTGGTTCGGAACCACTAATCCGAGGTTAGATAAAATTATTTTCATGATATTTTATGAGTTAGAGTATGATTATATAAGTACATGAAAATTTTGGTGCTTTAATTTTAGCGATTTCATGCTTAATCGCGAAAAAGGACTAAATCGCATAAAGTACGATAGTTCAAAATTTTAAGCTAAAGGTACCTAATAGCCATAGAATATTAATTGGAGGTCTTTAAAGGGCAATTAGCACCTTAAATAAAGGTTGGCCGGCCATAGGGGACAATAGAGGTCAAATTTTGGTCAAGTAGGTGTCTTAAGGGGACTAAATTGGGATTTTATATTAAAATAAAAAAAGAAAAGATGTCATCTTCTCTCCTTCATCCCTCCATCGAAAATTAGCAGCAAATAGGAGTTGGAAAACTTCAAAAATTTCAGCACACTTTTCTCTTTACAAGTAAGTGTTCTAGTGATCATTTCTTGATAAAAATTGTACTTTTGGAACCCCTAAATTTAAGCTTTCTAAATAGAGGAATATTTTGTTAAATGGTAAAGAGTTTAGAGTTTTTCCATGAAAGCTTTTAAGTTTTTTTCTGCATTTTTCTGGAAGAAAATGGGTCTTAGTTGTTAGATGAACAACTTTTGTGAAAGGTGTTATCATGAAAACACCAAAAAGGGACCTTTTTGTAAAGGTTGTAAAATGTGAGGTAAAAGTGTGAAATAATGAGTTTTTAGGGTTGCCATAAGAGAAATAAATGTTCACCTAGGCTCGTTAAAGAAGGAAATTTGATTAAAATTAATTTTCGAGCTTAGGGGTAAAATTGAAACACCCCAAACCCGGCCCACGAGCCTCGACCAGATCTGGTATGTTCCTCGAGAAAAACGATTCAAACTTGTTTATTTCTTTGGAAAACTTTGAGTGATTTTAGAGAAAAATTTGATTTGGGTTCAAATTGAAAACATCGTTATTTTCAAAGATTTCATTTTGTTAAACCTTATTGTTATATTTCAAAACTATAAGTTACCGGTAAAAGTCTAGTCTATAAAATTTACTATTTAATTTGTAAATCATTTGGATTTAAGTGTCAAAACGTTTATCACTTATTATTAAGAAAAGTTACTTAAACTTTAAGTTGATAAAAATTCGTATCATAATAACATAATTAAAATGCATGCATAACAGTTCATACTAGTGGCCTTATTACACCAAAAACAAAACCCGAATACATTCAAAGTACTTAAAATGTAAAAAGTCCAAAACGAAATAAATTCTGAGCTGAGCATGGCCACCACTAAGCTCCTACCGACCCGGTCCATCACTGAGGGTCACCTGAAAAATATCCCACAACGGGGTGAGTCAAACAGACTCAGTGTGTATAACCACCAACACCAAGTCCCAACAGTTTATGGCATATCAAATCATACATATACATATAGCACATATAAATGATTATGCATACCCGAACCCAACCTAGATAACCATCCACTACACATCACCCGTACCAACCATCACACCGTGGGGACTACTAAGTCAACCCTCCATCCTCTACACACCATCAAAGGCAGTCGCTGCAGTCGACTGGCACATCGCCCTTATAAATTCGTGGCATAGCCACCAGATAATATTTTGTGACGTAAGTCACCACATTCAGATTTTGTGACATAAGTCACCACATTCAGATATTGTGGTATAAAACCACCAGATCACTTCCCCTTTAACATATCACCCATATGCCCATGTCGTACAAATCATGCAAAGACTATACCCTATTCTTAATTCCACATTCTTATCAATATTCACATATGTGTCATAACAGGTATTCGTAACATTATTAACATAGCTTTAGAGAATAACGTACCTGGATATGCCATACCATTGAATGGTATCTTAAGCCATATCTTTCACATTCTTATTCATACATATAATAACTTAAACCGTAAATCTATTAAGAATTAGTGTGGGGTACACACCTGGTATACTTAACGCTTCCACTGGAATCCCGAAAATCCCGATCTAATCCTCTAGATCTCAAGTTCCTACATTCGGCCAACACTAAACATTTTAGCTAAAGGCCATTCGGCCAAATGATCAAATCCCGAAGGATTATCGCAACCAAAATCTTACCTTGCTACCGATTTGATTACTAATCAAATCCCAAAACTTTGTAGTGTTTCTTCCTTACAATCGGCTAGCACTAAATCACTTCACAGGTTAGTTTTCTGCTTTTGAACAAACAAGTAACAGATCTAAGTCACTAAATATGGCTTTGGCGGAATATACATGTACACTTACCTGATGGATTTAAATCCCGAAAAGTATCCCTTGGTTATGGTATCTGTCGAAATACCTATAAACCCATGTTAGATCCAATTCTAACATTTAGTCACAAATAAATAGCCCTTGGCCGAATATCAAATATGACTTACCTTGGATATTGAAATCTCGAAACCTCCTTATAGTCGACTATAGCAAAATCCCAAAAGAATCCTTCATAGTTTTGGCCAAAGACATTAATGGGGTTAGAGTCTTGATTTCGGCTAGAAGAAAAGAACTAAAATGATGACAATAGCATCCTTACCCTTATTATTGAAATTGGCAACACCTTCACTTGAACCCCCAAAGCTATTCGGCTATGGCCTAGATGTGGATCAACAATTTCGGCTTTTGAGGCTTAATGAGAAATCGGCTAGGGGCTAGGGGTTACTTGAGTATTCGGCTTCCACAAGAACAAAAAAAGAGGAGTATGAGGCTTAGGAGTTTCGGCAATGGTGATCTTTAGGGAGGGGTTTCGGCTAGAACAAGAAAAAGAAGAAAGATGATGACTTTGGAGAGGAAAAGAAAACAAAAGAGAGGCTACAATGCCTTAATGAAATTCGGCTATTCCCTTTACTAAGCTTGGCCGAAATTCACCTTAAGAGAGTCCCTAGGCCGGCCACACTCTTCCCTTATCAACTTCCTCATTTTTCTCCTCTTTATCACCTTATTCTAATTAATAAAAATAATCCAACATTAATCTCTTATCTTAGCCGAAATTATTAAAAGATTTTAATCCCAACTAAAGCTCATCCTTTTAGTGTCCTAGTGCCGTCCAACTCCTTTGCTCCTTGCAGCAAAATAAAATTCTTTTATTTGCTCCCCTTGTGACTTGAACCTAGGCCCTTTCCCCTTGATTGTGGCGTCACTTACCAAGGCCTTAAGTGGCGCCTTGCAACCACTTTAACAGGCTGATTATTATGTCCAATTTCCCCTACTATTTCTCTTAAGGCCCATCAGGCTTAGCTCCCTCTTTGAAATTTGAAAACAAATAAATTTTTTTTAAGGCATTCACCTACACACTAAGGTTCACAAAATTCATATAACACAATCAGAACACACATAGGCATGCTACTTCATACAATTTAGCATTAATGCATAAGCTATAACCCAGGATATTACAAAAATGGTCATTTTGCAAAAGTCTAAGGGCAAAATAGTAATTTTGCCAAAGTATGATTATTGAAATGCATTTACTAATGTGATAATTAAATGAGCTAATTTGCTATTATAGATCAAGAAGAACCAAGGATTTACCTCGACCGGGGAAAGAACAAAGAATCGGACTAGATCGACGATCTAGCTTATTTTGGAATCGAGGTAAGTTTGTATGTGATAAATTCACCATTTTTGTTAGCATATTTGAGAATGTTCGATATTATAATGATGCATGATATTCTATGAAATTGGGTATTGGTGCTGAATGAGAAAGATGATAAAAGTTGAGATGTTGAAGTCCCAATGGGACTATAATAAATGTGGAATTACTATCACCGAGACATGAGATGGATAAGGTCCCGTGTAAGACCATGTCTGGGACATGGCCTCGGCACTGAATTGAGATCCCGTATAAGACCATATCTGGGATATGGATTCGGTACCGAATATGAGAATCGTATAAGACCATATCCGGGATATGGCATCAGCACTCAGAGGTCACCCCATGTAAGACCACATCTGGGATGTGGCATTGGCTTCGCATTTATGTTAATGATGATGAATATGCATTTTTGAGTACCCCTAGTAATTAGAGGGATAAATATATAAGCTTGGAAATAGAAATGAGATTAGTGCTAAAGTCATGTGATTAAGTGAATAGAGGTACCCATGAGAAATTCACGAGGAATGTTTACGATATGTGGCATGGTATATTCTAGATAAGAACAAGTACAAGTAAGTTATGGCAAAGTGCTTATGACTTTGTGTAGTTATCTAATGCCATGGGTTGATGTCATTATGAGCTTATTGTTGCTATTTATTTTCATGCAAACTTACTAAGCTTTATGCTTACCCATATCATTTCCCTTTTCCTTGTAGTATTGCCAAGATAACTTGAGGATTGTGGGACGTCGGAGTTCGGAAATCACACTATCGACATCTCTTGGGTATAACAAGTTAAACTTATTTTGAGTATGGCATGTATAGGACTTAGGTATTTTGTGATGTCATATTTGTTAGCCAAAGTGTTGGTTATTTATGTTATCAAATACATTTTGTAAGTGGTCATTGGAATTGGGCCAATTCTTGACAAGTTATTATATATTTAATGATGATGAAATTATGAAGTTTATACTTGTGTGGATGCTTTGATTTGAGTTATTAGAAGTGCCTTAGGGTCATGAGTTATGATGAATTGAGTTGGTAAAAGTATGGTTGCTATGTAGGGTGGCATTTGGTTTGGAATGTAGTCTTTTTAATGTCCACACGGGTAGACACACGGGTATGTATCTAGGCGGTGTGAGACACACGGTCAGCCCCACGGGCATGTTGATCGGCCGTGTGTTCCCTGCATGCTAGGTTTACAAAGTCAGAATGCTTAGTAGTAAACACACGGGCTGAGACACGGTCGTGTGTCTCAGCCGTGCGGGAGGCACGGCCATGGACATGGGCATGTGACCAGGCCGTGTGAAGTCTGCACTTAAAATTTGGAATTTAATTCAACACACGGCCTAAGGATACGGGCGTGTGCCTTGGCCGTGTGACCATAGTGAAGTGATGACATCATAAACAGAATGCCATAGTTTTGGCACACAAGCTAAGACATGGGCGTGTCGAGGCCGTGTGAGGAACGGGACAGGGACATGGGCGTGTGTGACCACACGGCCTACCCACACGGGCGTGTTCCATTTCACACGGGCGTGTGGCCCCTGTTTAGGCAAAATTTTTCTAAGAGTGTAAAAGTTTCCGGTTTAATTTCGAGACCTTTCGAATGTATGTTTAAGGCCTTATAGGCCCATGATAAGGATGTTATGCATTTAAATGAGAAGTTTTAAGTTAGGGATGGATTTTTAGAGCCCAAAGTTGTATGTACAAGCAAGTTAAGTTTGGTAATGCCTCGTACCCAGTTCTGTAGTGGAATACAGGTAAAGGGAGTTACAGGAATTAAGGTGTGATGACATCGGTCCTATATAAGAAATACTTATGAGCCAGGGGCGTTTTGGTCTGCACAATCAAATATTAAACACGGGAGCGTCAACTGACCTAGGTTTGAGGACGACGACAACCTTTAACTCTATAAATAGGTTCATCTAACACTTGTTATGGTTAGCTTTTCATATTGTATAAGTTTCTTCCTAGTTTCATTCTTTAGTTTTCTCTTTTTTTAAGTTTTAGGATTATTTTCAGTTTAATTAGTTGCTTTCGTTGGGAGAACCGGTCTATGGAACTCAATCAACTCTGTGTGGATTCAACATTATCTTTAATACGAATCAGGCTTCTCCTAAACTTTATTCTTTTGATTCGTTATTCATGTCTATTTTCTATATCAAGTTTATCATGTTTACTAGTCCATGGGGAATTAATCATTTTATGAGGGATTAGCAAGTAAAGGTATGATTAATTAACTGTTTTGCAGGGTTCTCTTAATGAATCAGCTGTTTGGGAGAGGAACAACATAAACCTAGGCTTGACAACCCTAGGAAGTCATTTAGGTCGGAATTAACCCAAAATTGGTATGGCATATCCGTGAACACTTAACCACAAATCGGTCTGGACTGTGAGGTCGAGAAATAAGTAGTTCTTGTTGACTCATTATTCTGGTGGAAGATCAAGAGATCCTGCTAGAATATTGACTAGTTGATTGAAAAAGGAACCCAAAGCTATAGTTAGTTATGATTGTCGAAGCAATCTAATCACTTATGCTTCGATCATTAAGTTTCCATAGCAAATCTTCCAAGTTATTCCATTTATATTATTTTATTTCTTTAGTTATTAAAAACTCACTATTTATGTTTAGTGGTAATATAATTTTTTAAAGTACTAATTAGATCTATTTATGCTTAGGTTAGGATTAATTTAGTGCTCACCTCCCTTGGGTACAATTTTCGGAGTACTTATCTACTTCGTTGTAACTATATTACAACCTGATTCTTATACTTGCGGATACCACCTATTTAACATATTTTGTACAAGATTTCTACTCTGAGCATTAGTACATCCGAAGGTGATCAAATACGGAAAGACAACTTGTATTAATAGATAATCTAAACATGTCCTTATTCTAATTAGAAACGAGCAAACCAATTGAAAGACTAATATGTCATCTATCAATTCCAATTGGGGAGATGTTTTGTCTTAAGCATCAGAGCGAATGACTCCTAGAAGATAGATAAATAGATGTGACTGACTGGATTGATTGTACATCAAACAAGACCTTAGTAGAATAGATCCTAAATCCATTTATTGATATATGACGTTCATAGTGTGGCATACCTTAATCACAAGTGGATAACGAGCTATGTATGTGTGACTCGTATACCTTAATGTAAGTAAAATTCTGAGTTCAAATAGATAAGGAATCAAAAGTTAGTGTGTTGGGCATATGACATCTACAATATGTAGAATCATTTATAATAGTGGAATTCATAACCCAACTAATGGGTAAATGGTATGCTTTCATCAGAATTACATGATAGATGAAAAGTAAACATGGTCACAGGTCATTTATTAAGTAGCTTTCATAATTGTATGTAATTAGGGAGAGCTCAGTCGCGATACTATAGTGGAATGAATTCATGACTAAATTAGTTTATAATTAATAGGTGACCGCCTTCAACTCGTTGCCCTCACAAACTACGGGAGGAAGAAAAATCAACAAACAGAGACAACGATCAAATAAATCTAATACGTGCGGTATCTGCAAGTGCAACAGGTTAGTTGTAATATAATTATACAAAAAGGTACAAAGTACTCCAAGGATCGAACCCAAGAGAGTCGGCGATTGAACAATTTCTAGCTAATGAGCATGCAAAACAAGGAGTATAACCAACTAATCGATAAACATTAAAGTATAGAAAATCATAAAGTCAAGAACAATTATGCAAATCTACGAGCTAGCTACAAAGGACTAAATTGGAAAACATGCAAATTTACGAAATTAACTAATAGGTAACAAACGGTGGTTGATTGATTTCGATATGGTTCACCCATCCTCGAATTAGGGATCTAAATTTCTTAAACTCCTAAAATGGTTCAATTTTACCTCTCGATCTCAAATTTACCAAATTAGACAACTTAATCTGGTTTATCTATCGATCTCACTGGCTAACCTGGGACTAATGAATTGGCGCTCAATAAGACTTCCTCTCAGTCTCACTTTCCTAAATATTCCCTTAAGGTTGTTAATCCTAAGTTTGTAGGTTCATTCAAATTAGTCTAGCTTATTACAATTCGGTGCACCATCCAAAAATTAGCTCACCACATCTCCATCAACCAACCCCTTTAAAGGTTTAGTTACCCATATGAAAAACTAAGATAACAAAAATAAAAGAAGAAATCATTGCAGCCATGAAAATAGAACTTGAGAAAAATATGAAAGTTGGGATTTTTAAGCTAAAACTTGAAAGAAAAATAAAGTTGAGCATTCAATGGTGAAATAAAGGCTAAAAACATCAAAGGTAAATTCATTAACAGATTAAACTAAAGAAAACTAAAATACATTAAACTAGAAGATTGAAATGTCATTACAAGCATATAAAAGGGCTATAAGGGTGCAAATAACCTAAGCTTCAATGTTAACTAACTTAACTAACTACAAGAACAACAAGAAGAAGAAGGAAAATGCAGAAAAATAAACACTACAACTATAAAAGATAATGAAAAATAAAAACAGTAGAAAAGTGTAGAGAAAAATTAAAGAAAATCTAAGAGAAACTATCTAAAACTAAGCCTAAGTGTATCTCTCTCCCCTTTGATTGAACAACAACTACCATTGACGTCAATTTTTGTCCGTTGAAGGTGTTGGTATCGTGATACCCAAGGACAAGATATCGTGATATAGTTGACAGGCTTGACTTGGGGTATTCCTTGGGCAAGTGGGTATCGCGATACCCAACGTGGATATCGTGATACCACTGTAGGTGGTCTTCATTATTGGGGCCTGTTGGAGGTATCGCGATTCCAAGAATAGGATATCGATATATCCTCTCCTTTGGTGAAGTTTCCGCTCGATTTTGGCCTCCAACGCATCCCTACAACACTTAATCACATATTAGGCCCCCAATGGCACCATTGCAAATTCGGGTTTCAAAATAAGTAAAATGAGACATTTTCACTTATTAAATCAAAATTCTAAAAACTATGAAAAACCATTGAAAAGACACAAATTTGCTAGAGAACAAGCTCCGTAAGTATAATGGGAAAGCCTAATTTGCTATATCAATTTACGACAGATCAATAAGCGAAAAGCTGAAATTTTATTATAAATTATTTGAGCCCTAATTATATATTTTCAATCAATCCCTCCTCTATTTCATTGAAACCATAAATGAATTGTTTGTAAAACCAAATGAATGGGAATGACGAAGTTAGAGAAACGGGTCGCATTCACAAATGAATGTGTTTTCTATTCTAAGTATAGAAATGACTTGAGAATTAATTTAAGGTTTTCAAACTATTATTTAATTAATTATAATTAAATAATTGAAGTTTGAAAATGGAATTAAATTAATTAATCATTATGAATCCTTTGAATGAAGGAAATTACATATATTTTTTCATAGATTCTTTTACGGTAAAGTTATCATAACTTTTTTTTATGATGAAAGAAGGCAATCGACTACCTTTAGATCAAGTACTTCTTACATGTGATGCACCAAATTTATCTTCTAACAAAATTTTTCTAACAGGAAAGCTAGGGAACTCAAGAAGAGTGAGTTCAACATCATTATTTGAGCATGATTTAGCTAGCCAATCTACCACCTCATTACCCTCCCATGGAACAAACTAGAATTTAACTTCTTGTAACTGCCTCTTAGATTCCATAATTTGTCGTATAAGTGTCATCAAAGGAGTATTCATAGAATTTCCCAATATCATCTCAATAGCATCCAAGCATTCACTCTCAACAATAATCTTACTATTGTTTTTTAGTCGAGCCACTTCAAGACCAGTTAAAATAGCCCATAATTTAGAATTTAGAGCAGAGCCTCACCCAGTATATTTCCTGAAGCCTTCCAACCAATTCCCAGCAGTATCTCGCACCACATAACCCACCATCAGATAGTGTCCATTCATATTAAAAGACCCATCAACATTAACCTTAACCCATCCACTACTCGGCGAATGCCATTTCACTCTGATACCTTGATTAACTCCCAATTACCTTGAACTTATTAGTGGTTCCCGAATATTAGAGACAAAGCATTCAGTCCTGCTTACAATCTCATCAGGCCTGTTTGAAACTTGTTCAAAAATAAATTTATTCTTATTCTTCCTGTAGAAAACAGAGTAATTCTCTGTATATTTCAGTATTTTATTAACTAAAGAACTGAATTTATAGAGAAAAGAGTCATAACTTAATTGGGAAAATAATTCCCTTATTCTAATAAACTACTAAAAGATAAGATAAAATAATCCTAGAATATCTCAAATGATTTATTCTAAGATTTATCTACCTAAATCAGATTTATCTATCTGTAGAAAATATTTAATATATTTCTATAATTCCTACACTCCCCCTCAAGCTGGAGAATATACATTGTATAATCCAAGCTTGACTAGGAATTTATTAAACACAGGCTTTGGTAAAGCCTTAGTAAGAATGTCTGCAATCTGTCCTTCTGAAGGAATGTATGAAAGAGTGACTGTCTTTTTGTTGACGTGGTCAGCGATAAAATGCTTATCAATCTCCACATGCTTTGTTCTGTCATGTTGGACTGGGTTCTTGGCAATCTGAATAGCAGATTGATTATCACACAAGACTTCAAAGTGATCCTCCTGATTAGTGCCAAGTTCTTTTAGCAATTTATGTAGCCAAATTCCTTCGCATATTCCCAAAGCTAATGCTCTAAATTCAGCTTCAGCACTACTTCTTGAAACAACCGATTGTTTTTTACTTCTCCAAGTTGTAAGGTTACCCCAAACAAAAGTGCAGTAGCCACTAGTGGATCTTCTTTCAGTGAGATCTCCCGCCCAACTGGAGTCTGTAAAAATTTTAACAGTTCTGTCTTGTGTCTTCCGAAACATGAGACCATGTCCTGGAGTTTTCTTCAAGTACTTGAGAATTCTATTTGCTGCTGCCATATGCTCTTCAGTAGGATTAGTCATGTGTTGACTTATCACATTTACTGGAAAGGCTATATCCGGCCTCGTCAAGGATAAGTAAATGAGTTTCCCAACCAATCTTTGAAATTTCTCTCTGTCTACTACAGAATCATCTTCTTTGTTGAATTTCAAGTTTGCCTCCATTGGTGTATCAGCTGGCTTACAACCAAGAAAACCAGTTTCTTTGAGTAAATCGAGTACATACTTTCTTTGATTTATCACAAGTCCTTCTTTTGATCTTGCCACCTCCATTCCTAGGAAATATCTTAGCTTTCCTAAGTCCTTGGTTTCGAATTCCCTGTTCAACAGCTTCTTCAAATTGCTAATTTCTTCCTCATCATCTCCAGTAAGAATTATGTCATCAAAATACAGAATTAGGATAGCTTTCTTATTTGTAGAAGTTACCTTGATGAAAAGTGTATGATCGGCAAGGGACTGCTTGTAGCCGTTTTTAAGAATGACTTTAGTAAACCTCTCGAACCACGCTCTGGGTGATTGTTTTAGCCCGTATAGAGACCTGTTGAGCTTGCACACCTTGTTGTTACCTTCAAAAAACTTTAAGCCTGGTGGCAATTTCATGTAAACTTCTTCCTCTAGCATGCCATTAAGAAATGCGTTTTTTACATCAAGTTGGTGTAATTTCCAATCGCAATTTACAGCCAAACTTAGGAGTACACGAACAGTGTTAAGCTTTGCCACAGGTGCAAACGTTTCTGTGAAATCTATCCCATAAGTTTGCGTAAAGCCTCTAGCCACCAGTCTAGCTTTGTATCGTTGGATGCTTCCATTGGAGTTGTGCTTTATAGCAAAGATCCATTTACAGCCAACAGCCCTTTTTCCTTGAGGAAGGTCTGTAACTGTCCAAGTAGCATTTTTCTCTAGTGCACCAATTTCCTCTTCAATAGCCCTTCTCTATTTAGGATCCTTTAGAGCTTCAGCTATGCTTGTGGGAATATGTTCTTTATCCAAGGTTGCTGTAAATGCTTGAAAAGAAGGCATCAAAGAATTATAGCCAGCAAATTTTTCAATAGGATGCTTGGTGCATTGTCTAACCCCTTTTCTAATAGCAATAGGAAAGTCATCTAGAGTAGGGGACGTACTGACTTCTTCTTCCATTCTGGCAACTGGACCCAAATCCAATTCTCGGCAAGAATCAGATTGCAAAACAGTCTCAGGGATATTTCTCTTTTTTCTTGTGTAGACACGAAGCTGTTTGGGTGGTGATGTTTGCTGAAGATTTTCAATGGGAGTAGGTGTATTTTCAGGAGGGGTAGTGATAGGTATAATAGGAGAATTAATCGGAGTAGTCATAGGTGACAAATCTGTAGGTAAAGGTAAAATTGGTGGCAATTTTGAAGGTTGAGAATGGAAATTAGGAGAAGATACCTGATTTGGCTGATAATCACTCCATGTCTCCCCCTGAATATCAGCCTGTTTGAAATAGGGATCCTGTTCATAAAAAGTGATATCCATAGTGGTAAAAAATCATTTAGAAGGAGGATGAAAGCATTTGTATCCCTTCTTAAGTGAAGAATATCCAACCAGTACACATTTTAAGGACTTAGGGTCTAACTTGGACTTGTGAGGATTAATATTTTGGATAAAAACTGTGCAGCCAAAGATTTTAAGAGGCAAAATTGAAGAGATAGGCTTAAAATGAGGAAAGTGCTGCAAAAATATAGATTGAGGTGTTTGAAAGTTTAAAACCTTACTAGGCATTCGGTTGATTAAATAGGTAGTCGTTAATAAGGCTTCCCCCCACAGATATTTAGGAACATTGGTAGTAAATAGAAGGGAACGAGTAACTTCTAGGAGATGCCTATTTTTCCTTTCGGCAATGCCTTTCTGTTGTGGGGTTCCAACACAAGAACTCAGCTAAACTATGCCCTTGTCCCTGAAAAAATTACCCAAAGACCTAGCAAAAAATTCACTGCCATTATCAGATTTAAAGAGCTGGATTTTAGCCCTAAACTGAATGAGAACCATGTTATAAAATTGGGAAAAAATATTAGCAGTTTCAGATTTGTCTTTTAGCAAATAAGTCCAAGTTATCCGACTGTGATCGTCAATGAAAGTGATAAACCACTTACTATGATCAGCATTCTTCACCCGAGAAGGGCCCCAAATATCGCTATGGATCAAAGCAAAAGGGTGAGAAGGCTTGTATGGAGAAGGAAAATACGAAGATCTTGTATGTTTAGCAAGAGAACAGACTTTGCAAGAAAAAGAGTTTGGCCTTTTATTAATAAATAGATCAGGAAACAATTTAGCAAGATAATGGAAACTAGGATGTCCTAAACGATAATGCCATAACATAACAGTATCAACTGTATTTAAAGCTGTAAAAGATTTGGAGATCTCGGGTTTAGGTGAGGAAGGGAGGATGTAGAGACCATTCTGCAATCTGGCCTTACCAATCATCTTCTTCGAGTTCAGTGCCTGCAAAGTACAATCAAGACCGTTAAAGGTTGCGAAGCAGTTCAAATCCGAGGAAATTTTACTTACGGAAATGAGATTGCAAGCCAAAGTTGGTACAAAGAAAACATTATGAAGTGCAATCTGATCATTGAGAATAACAGTTCCATGACCTTCTATTTTGCATAAGGAACCATCAGCTGTTTTAACAGCTTTACCAGAGGTTTGGAAAAAATGGTGAAATAAGGCCTTATTACCAGTCATATGATCCGTAGCACCAGAATCAAGGATCCAATTTGGAGTGAACTGAGAGGAAAACAATGCCGTTGAAGAAGGGTTACCTTCTGGTTCTTTCATGACCAGATTACTCGCACTAGACCCTTGAAACTTTCCAAACAATTTTTGAAGTTCAGCAATCTGCTCTTTGGAGAAGCTTATGACAGATTTGTCAGTGGCAAGACTGGATTTATTATCTCTGGAGTTCTTTGACTTCCAGCCCTGAGGCTTACCATGAAGCTTCCAACACTTTTCCTTGGAGTGGCCAGGCTTTTTGCAATGATCACACCAAGGTCTCTCCCGTTTTGAAGAAGGAGATGATTGGTGTGTCACTAAGGCAGATCCTTCAGGAGTTGAATCTGTTTCATCAAGCATCACACTTCGGCGGCTTTCTTCCTTCTTGACCATAGAAAAGGCCTCTCGAAGGGAAGGAAGAGGAGAAATAGCCAAGACCCTGCCGCGAACCTCATCCAGCTCCTTGTTTAGACCTTGTAGAAATTGAAATAGCCTTCTTTGAGTGACAATTTGCTGATAAAGAGCAGCATCTCCGGGAACTACCCAATCATGTTGTGCATGCAAATCTAATTGCTGCCAAAGAGCGGTAAGGGAATTGTAGTAGAGAGTAACGGGCATGGTGCCTTGCTTTAGCGTGGCTGCTTGGTTTTCAACATGATATAATTCGGCAATATTATCATTGCTGGAGTAGGTTTCGCGGACAGCAGTCCAGATTTCAGCAGTAGTGTTGTAAAGGAGAAAATTACGACTTATACTTGGGGTCATGGAATTAAGGAGCCAAGTCATAACCTGGCCATTATCACGCATCCACTTAGCAAAACCATTGTCAGGCACAGCAGGCTGCTTGATTTCTCCAGTAACATAGCCCAACCTATCTCTTCCCAAGAGAAAAATCTTAACCGATTGGGACCACTCTAGAAAATTGTTGCCATTTAATCTATGGCAGGTGATATTCAGACCATACGAGTCTGATTGAGCATCAGAAGCAGAAAAATTTTCTGGATTTGAGGTAATCTCCGGAGTAGGAGAAGGAGATGTAGGAGAAGAAGTTCCTGACATGGTCTAGGGTGGAAAAAAAAAATCAGAACCTAAACTGATACCATGTAGAAAACAGAGTAATTCTCTATATATTTCAGTATTTTATTAACTAAAGAACTGAATTTAAATAGAGAAAAGAGTCATAACTTAATTGGGAAAATAATTCCCTTATTCTAATAAACTACTAAAAGATAAGATAAAATAATCCTAGAATATCTCAAATGATTTATTCTAAGATTTATCTACCTAAATCAGATTTATCTATCTGTAGAAAACATTTAATATATTTCTATAATTCCTACACTTCCCGAGTAGCCAACATAAAATAGCAAAGACTCTTGCATGGCCATCATCTCCTCCAAAATTACCATTCAAGTTGGTAATTACCCAATCAATAAGATCTAAATTAAAGGAGACAAATAATTTGGGGTTATTACCTTTTTCCATACCTTAGCCGCTACAGAGCAATCACATAGGGTATGAATGAATGTTTCTTGAATATCCCAACACATAGTGCAATCCTTTGAGGGAGACAAATTCCTTCTATTCCTTTCGGAATTTGTTAATAGTTTCTGGTGTATAACTAGCCAGAGAAAATTTTTGATTCTTGGTGGTAGATTAGTCATCCAAATTCCACTCCAAACATAGTCCCTTGCCCATTCATTCCTCTGTACTAAACTATTGTATGCCACTTTAACAGAGAACTTCCCAGCTCTATGAGATTGCCACAGACAAATGTCTCTCCCGGGCATTTCACAAGGGAGAGGGCACACTGGTATATAGTCCAAGACATTTTTACCAACATACCATTGAAGCGATGACCAGTTCCAATGACCATCCGCTTTAACCATATCAACTACCTTGATTTGTTACGCTCTATTCGAGTTGGTTAACATATGTTTTCGAGTCACTCCCAATTCAAGGATCCAAAAGTCGTCAAAAAAATCACATCTTTCCCATCGCCTATGCTCCAAGAAATGTACTACCTAAATTGTTCCCAAATATTTGATAAAGAGCACCAAACATAAGAACAACAAAACCGGTAAATAGGTTTGGGTAATCGATCTATTATCTTATATTTATGCCACAAAAATCATACCCAAAAAGCATCCACATTGGTCGTAAATTTAAAATTTACTTTCATAAGAAAATAGCAATTTTAGGGGTTCATTATCCTGAATCCAAGATCCCCGCACTTCATAGATTGGCAGCATGGTTCCCAATTAACTAAGTTCATTTTCATGGCATCTCTCGTAGATCCCCAAACAAAGCTCTTAACAATTTGTTCAATCTCGTCACAGACACCTATAGAAATCATGGTTGATTGTATAAAGTAACTTGGGGTGGCCAACAATACTGACTTGGCCAAAGTAATTCGACCATCCATAGAAAGGAGTTTAGCGCCAAACGCATTAAGCCTCTTCTGCACCTTATCTATAATAAATTGCAACTTACTCTTAGTGACTCTCTTATGGAACAAAGGCATTCTAAAATAGATCCCAAAGTCATCGACTTCCTAAAAACCCAACTCCTCACTAACCATCTCCCTAACCAGGTTATTAGTGTTAGCTGAAAAATGAATTTTTGATTTTTCTACATTCATTTTTGTAAGTAGAAAACAAGCAGAATTGGTGAAGGACAAATTTCATGGCTATAGTAGTTTCCTCACTTGCTTCTTGAAACAATACTAGATCATCCACAAAAAAAAAGATGTGATATTGGAGGCCTTTCCTTTCAAGCCAAATAGGCTTCGAGGTAAATTTAATGACAGCAAACTTAATAGCCTTGCCAAGCTTCTCCATAGTTAACACAAATATATAAGGAGAAATAGGATCCCCTTGCCTTACACCTCTTGAAGGGAGAAATTCATCTATGAAGCACCCATTCCACAAATTTGCATGGAAGAATACGTGACACATCGCATAATAACACGAACTAATGTCTCAGGAATTTGTGCATCTAAAAGTGTATCCTCAATAAACTCCCATCTCAATCTATCATAAGCCTTCTCCATGTTGATTTTGATTTCCATCCATCCTTCCTTCCCCTTTTTATGTTGCATCGAATGAACATCCTCTTCAGCAATAATCACGTTATCTATAATATTTATTCCCCCAACAAAGATAGTCTAATTAGCTGCAATACGATACGACATGATAGGTTTGGGACGGTTCACAATTACCTTTGTTAGAACCTTGTAAGGCATTGTACATAAGCTTATGGGTCAAAAATGAGAGATTGACTCTAAAGAACTTACTTTAGGGATTATCACAATCAACATTTTATTAAGAAAAGATTCAACGTTACCTTCTTCAAACACCCTTTTAATTATGCACACCAATGACTCTCCTATAATATTCTATTGGCTTTGATAAAGTTGGGCATGAATTTAACTATGCACACCAGTGACTCTCCTATAATATTCTATTGGCTTTGATAAAATTGGGCATGAAGTCCATCTACCCCCAGTGCTTTAAACAGTGCCATCTCAAAGAGAGCATTATGAACTTCTTGATGAGAAGGAATTTGCCCAATGGAATCCAATAAATCCAGTTCAAGAATGGAAAACATGTTCTGAATAGGAATCCAACCCATACTAAACAAATCTATCGTATACAACCTTTTAAAGAAAAGAATAGTTCAGCTTTCAACATTTCCTCATCATAGCACTGCTCACCATCAGACTATCTTATAGCTTTGATCTCATTAAAATGCCTCCTTGAGTTAGCCTTACAATGGAAGTGCCTGGTGTTTCCGTCTCCAAGATTCAACCAACCACTCCGCGCTTTTTTGTCCCTAAAGCCTCTCTTCTAAGTCCATAATTCCTTCAAGTTCAACTCATAAAGGTTTCTCAAGATTAAGAAAGTTTTTACATCGAAACCTCTCCAGTACTCTTTGGATGCCATCCAGTTGGTTCATTATATTCCTTTTCCTCTTCAAAATGTGCCCGAAAACATCCCTATTCCACGTTCTCACTGCTGCTATAAACTTCTTAACCAAATCTTTCAACGAGCTATCACTATTCCAATTCTCATTAACCATAGAACTAAAATTGCTATGAGACAACCAACCACTTAAGAACCAGAAATGAAGAGGGGAATTTATTATTATCTTGCTTCCAAAATGAAATCGAGAGCAGGCGATGATCAGATTTGATTTTTAGCATATGAAAAATAGTAGTATTCGGGAACATTAGCTCCGAACGAGAATTGCGTAAGGCTCTATCAAGGCGTTCAAATATATTCCCTCTATTCCAAGTGAATTTGGGACCTTTAAATGAAAGATCCTTCAACTCACAAACTGAGCATACTTGCTAGAAAGCCAGACAACTAGGAGTAGCCTTATTCGAGCCATCTTTCTTTTCATCCTCATCAAGCAAAGCATTAAATGTTGGAACGCCGGTACCCCATGGCGCAGCAGAATAAAATTAGATCCGGCGATCCAAATCATGGATCCATGTGTGAGGAACGAATCGGGGTGAAATAAAGGTTTCGAAATTACCAAAACTTCAATCTGAGTAGACAGCGACGCCTTGGCAACAAGAGTTTTGATCTACTGTCGAATCAAGCCTCAACCTTTTCCGATGTCGGCCTCTACGTAATCCACCCGGTTTGACTATGAACGGAAGAAATCTCCAAAACTGTTTTGGAGGCTTATTTGCTTGACGGCTGCTAGACCAAACAAGCAATCACTTAGGGTTTTCATCTTTAGTTTTGTGTCCTTTTAATACCTTTTATAATGGGTGCCTTTCTCATTGGGCCTTTTATAATAGGTATCCTCTTAATTGGGCCTTTTATAATTGGTATGTCTTGAATGTATTACAAGATTAAATAAATACAATAAAGTTTTTAACCGAAAATTATAATTACATTAATTATATCTGAAAATTACAATTACATTAATTATAATAAGGATTCCGGTAAACTATATTTATTTAAATTTATATATGAATCAAATTCATATATTAATAAAATTATGTTATCATTATGTGTACAACATCCTTGTACATATAATATGTTCAATATTTGATTGCCCAATTAAATTAATTCTTTAATTAATTTAATTTATGTGACAACCAAGCACAATACCAACTATATTTTATTCCGTTCATTTCAACCATAGGGTGTGACCCTGTAGGTTCTTGCAACGTTAGCAGTAATACTAGAACGATTCTATTGTCACAGACAATGAGTGGCATCTAGCAATGCATCATTGCTACCTAAGTTACAAGAAGTCATGATTCGACATAACCTTTCGTGATTAACCTTTCATGCATTAATCCTTAAGTCCTTTATCTCTGGAACGGATACAAGTCATGGGATAGTCACACTTGCATAATCCATCCCATGTTTCTTGATATCTTGAGTAGACTATGATATACATTGTATGACATCTCATATCAACTTATTTGAGCATGGCCATGCATTTCTAGTCTCACTCAATCAAGTGGCCTAAGATATTACTCCTATTATGTAGGAGGGACTTATCCTTTATTGATCAACCATATCCCTCTACATAGATTGTGGTATATCCAACATCAGCCTTTATAGAACAACCTGTTATGGTGTACGTTTGACTGTGTCAAAATATACAACTCACGATGCTGGGATAATAATGATCTCAAGTCTGAGGATGATATACATATTAATCACTATGAGTAATGTTGTGACAATTACATAATAATCCAAGAAACATACTCATAGCGGGTCAATCCAATATGTTGTTCTCTAACACACATATTCATGCATTGATTTTGGCACTCCATATCAATGACAACTCTTTATCATCAATCAACTACATGTTAATCTTAATACATTATTATTGTCCTAGTCAACAATAATACTCGACTAAGGATCTTTTAAGAATAATCATATTATTCTCAGGACATTATTATAAAACAGTTTATCTATTCACACAGAAAGAAAAACTGAAATAATAATGACAACGCTTTATATTAATAAACATGGTAAATTAAGTATGTTATTACAACCATCTCATGATTGATCTTTGCGCATACTCTTACATTAAAAACCCTAGCAATCAACCAAATGAGATTAATATTTTTAGCAATGTAGCTTAGGCCATACCATAACTCATTCCTCAAGTTTCTATGAGGACTCCCATAAACACTTGTAAAGAACACCCAATCTATAACATCATCAAATTTAAGTTTCATATGAATAAACTGCATATGATTAACCATAACTTCGACACGGATATTATCCTTCCACAGAATCCAAATTCCACCTAAATATCCCACAGCTTCCACCCGATGCGAGTAAGGCAAACCAATACTTTTTATCACTCTATCAGCTTTTAATCCACTAATTCGGGTTTCCATCAAAACCACAACATAATGATCTACTTCGCGTAAATACTCCTTCATCACGTAAATACTCATTCATAATTCTGCCAAAATTTGGGTGTCCAGCACCTTCGTAGTTCCAAACAAAAATTCTTGACATTATAAAAATCAGAATTAGAAATGGCCAAACCTTTGACGGTACCATTTCTCATCAAATGAATCATCTATGAATGTCGCGTCGCTTTCACCCCCATGGACCACTCCCGATGGTCGACTTAATTTTTTTCCCCTAACAACCTGGTCCAACACTATCAGTTTTGTGTTCTCCTCTCACATGTCCACAGCTCTACCCTCCACCTCCAAACGATCCACCATTCCTTGGATAACCTGTCAAATAAGAACCATGTCAACCAGGCCATCAAGATTTTCCCTATCTCCTCTAAATTTAGAGCTCAGAGTATTATTACTCTTATTTTCCTTCAAAAAAGGTGGGAGTGCAGAATGAGGAATAAGATTTTTGATGCCTAGTTCATTTCCCATAAGAGGAGAAGAACCAACTAAATAATTCGGGTTCTGGTTTTCTTTGAAATTGTGAACTAAGTGAAATTTTCGATCCAATATTCCTTGGTTACGATTGGTACCAAATTTAGGTAGCCCAGACCCCACTTTCAGCCCAATTTTGAGAGTTCCAAAACTCATCCAAGTCTCCTCAATACCACCACCCTGATTCTCCATTCTAGGCCCACCCACAACCTGCTTATTAACCTACCCTTTTACAGCCACAACCCATTTTTTATGGCCTTTAGCTTTAGAATTCTTCCTTTTATTACCCCCATCAAATTTTCTCCCATTCATAATATTTGTAATAGATTCAGAGAGATTTTCTTGACCCTCACCCAATAATTCAACAGGTAAGTTATCTTTTTGGTCCTTCTACTTCTTGAAATTAAAAATACCTGCACCATTCTCGTTGTTATCATTCTATGAGACACTTGTTTTGGACAATATATTAAATCGAGATCTGAAAATATTGTTTCCTTTTCCACTTTATTATCTATCATCGATCCTCCTATTTGGTCTACGATTCTGGCAATCCACAATCATCCACTCACCAAACCTTTCATTTTCAATCCGTTCTTGAATTGATCTAGTGTTTTCATATTGGTCCAATCTAACAGGATCCTCAGCTTCACCCGATCCTTTCTCCTGATTCTCCATTATCTTTGATTGAGTATAGTCTCCTTTCAAGTGCCTAAAAGTGCCACAACCAAAATAAACTGTTGGAAAAGATTCATACTCCACTCTGTGGATCCTACTAGTGATTCTTACCCTAGAAACGAGCGGCTTCCTTTGTAACAGTCTGATTTAGACCCTAATTGGAACGGTGGTTTCGAGACCACGAATCCGAGTCTAAAAAATATTTAAATATTTTTCTGTATTAATTATATGTGAATTAGTATGTGTGAAAGATTCGTATAAAAATTTGATTGCTTGTGTGCTTAATTTAATAAAAAGGGCTTAATCGCGTAAATTATAAATTTGATAGTTTAATGTGCAAGGGCTAAATTAATGTTGTCTTTTAAAAAGGAAGTATTAAAGTTGAAATTTAGCCATTTTAGGTTATAGTGGACGACATATGACATTAATGCCCATTAGTTAAAGTGTTATAATAATTTTAAGTAATGGTTAACTTAGTAAACTAATAATAATGTATTATAATATACATTATATCATAAAAAAAAGAAAGAAAACATGTTAATCTTTTAAGTTCTTAGCCGAAACAAAGAAAAGAAAAAAAGAAAAAGAAGACAAGCTAGGTTTGGCCAATGTTGGATTAAAATTTAAGGTTAGTTTGGTTTCGATTGTTGTTAATTTTTACGTTTTTGAGATCGTTGCTATGAGATGTACAAGACCCATGCTTTAATTTTTGAGTTTGATGAATATTTTGAGTTGAGCCATTGATGATAGTTTGTTGTTCATGTTGTTTGAGGATGAATTATGATAAATATGTATTAGATTAACAAATTTTGTCTTTGAATTTTTGATGAAATTGAATATGTTGGACTAAATTTCAAAAATAATTTTTTGAGGGACTAAAATGTGAAATAAATGAAAGGCATGGACTTGTATGAAGACTAGGAATATTCGGCCCTTAAGGTGTTTATTCAAATTTTGTTTATTTTGTGTTTTGTGCAAATGGGACTAAATTATAAAAAGTATGAAATATTAGGGGCAAAATGGTAATTTGTCCATTTATGTGTTTTTGGACTAAATTGAATGAAAATATATTTGAACGAGCTTAATTTGAACATGTTTAGATCAAGAACCAAAGAAAACGGGTTTGGATTGGGGAAAAACGAAAGTAGTCGAATAGCTGATTTTCGTCGTCCGTCGATATCCGAGGTAAGTCTTAAAGGAATTGAGTATTATTAAATTCGGTTATAAAATGGTTTACTATGATGATCCAAATTTTATAGTTAAATAACATAGCTGCCGAATGTAATTTAGCATTTAAATGATGTGGTAGAATTTTATTTGATTGTGTTAAAACCTTTGAATGTTGTACGAAATGTTTAGGAAATGATTTAGTGATAGCGATATTCGGGCTTTAAGCCTAGCAAGCTTTGAGCTGGTGAAATTAATCGGGCCTCGTGCCTAGCAGGCTTATTGCCGGTGACTGAATATCAGACCTCGGGTCTAGCAGGCCTAGTGCCGGTGTGTGATTCAGGCTTTATGCCTAGTAGGCTTTATGCCGGTGATTTATTATAAGTATATGCTTCAATGGATTATTAATGATGTGGAATTTAAATACAACAAATGAGCTAATTGTTCAGGTACATATAAGCCTAATGGTCGTAAGAGATAAGGTAAGTTGGTATATTACTATTGATACTAGTGGTATGTGATACAGTTAAGGTATATTTGTAAAATTCTAGTAAGTGTATTCGGCCTTATAATGATGAGTATGACATATTGAAATTTGATTTTAGATGTGAGCATAGATGTGTCTTTTAGATTTGGCCAAATGGGTAAATGCATATGTGATGTATATTGAGCTAGTGGGTTGACAAGATGCTTTTGTAAATTCGGCCCTCTAGATATGTGGATAAAATGATATTATATAGATATTATATACTTGTATACATGTGATGTTTAATGGATAATAATATATATATTCGGTTATAAGTGGTTAATAGGTATATAGTACTTACTTAATCGGTTGTATATGGGAACATATTAAATTATATGTATTTGGTAAGTTTGTATATTTAAGGTAAGATAGTGATATTTTTGAGGTTGTCAAGTGATAAATGTTATGCCTAGCAAGGAAATTAACATTCGGCTATAATTATCTATTTGTGCTATGTTATTACATCTATGTCATAAAGTGATTGGTTTAAATTATTTGAATGTTCAATTGATTTGTTATATCTGCTTAAGACTTACTAAGCTAAGATAGCTTACCTTGTGTGTTCTGTTATTCTGTTTTATAGATTTCGGTTGTAAGCTACGAGCTCGGGGATCGCCTTCGAAGTCATCCACACTATCGATTTATTTTGGTACTTTAAAAGTTGGGATTTTTAACTTAAGGCATGTATAGGCTAGCTTAATACTTGGATGATCTTTTGATGTTGTAAATATAAGCCATGCGAAAATGGCTTGTTTTTAAAGCTAATGACTTAATGTTTAAATAGTCTTAATCGTACTATGTATGTATGTCATGTTTGAATTATGGATTTGGTTGTGGTATGAGTTCCTGTTAAGTATAAATATATATGTATATGTATATATATATGTTTTGATATGAGATATTCGTTAATGTTTCATAATTAGTGCTTCTGGAAATTTACATTTATGGTTGTTGAATGTGGTTTGGGTTTTGATTTGTTAAAGACTTACTATTGATGTGTACATTGGAAACATGAATCAATTTTGGAGATCATTTATATACTAAATTGCATATTTGGCCAAGTGATGAAATTTTAGGATAGGTACATGGGGTTGGCATATTTGGACATGTTTTACAAATGTACATGTGTATAAAGTTTTCATATTTCTGTGTTTTGAATTATGGAAGATTACTTGGTCTTGTTGATTCGATTTTGATCTTATAAATGAACTGATCTATATTTTGTTTGGATGTTTGTAATTGGCCTATTTTGAATTCTGTTAAACAAGGTTTATGCAAATGCATATATGTATGTTTAGTTTTGGTAATTAATAACTTGTTTTAGTAAAGTAATTATGAACATGTGCATATTCGGTCAATGTGACTTGAATGACCAAATGAATAGTAACCTTTGTATTTGTTGACAAATGCTTATGTGTGAAATTAGCTAAATGGATTTCAGATATGTGCATTATTGTTTTAGTATACTATGAAAATGCATTACTCATAACGCATTCGGATATGACTATATAAATAGTAACTAATTGATATGACCTGTGTTATGCATGATAATGCCTTTTAACCCTATTCTGGCGACGGATACGGGTTAAGGGTGTTACATTTGATTGGTATCAGAGCTTATAGTTTAGTCGATTCTAGGACTACCGTAGCGCGTGTGAGTCTAGCTATACATGCCTTAATTTATAATGTGATAGTGTGATGACTTCTGATATCTGAATTTTTTTTTTCATATAGTAAATGGATCCCGATAGAGCCGTAGTTGATGATGTCGAGAGTGTAGCGCCTAATCCCGTGCATGGGACAGCACCCGTAGAATCTCGACCTACCTCAAGTAGCCATAAGGGGGAGGCTAAGCAAGTCTTCTATTAGATGATGAACGATTGGTTTACTCAATATATCCGGACTAATCCGGCTGTGCAACAACCTCCAGCCCCGAATAATCCATCTCCGATACCTATGGTACCTCCGATGATAGATCCGATGAGAATTAACAGGCCTCCTGTAGATAAAATAAAAAACACGGGGCTGAAGAATTTAAAGCTAATGATGATGATGATGCAGAACGAGCTGAGTTGTGGCTTGATAATACTATCCGTGTGTTCGACGAGCTATCATGTACTCCGGATGAATGCTTAAAATGTGCTATATCCTTATTACGAGACATTGTATATGATTGGTGGAATACACTAGTATCGATGGTTCCGAAAGACAAAGTGACCTGGGAATTTTTCCAGACTGAGTTCCGTAAGAAATACATCAGCCATAGATTCATCGATCAAAAACGCAAAGAATTTCTAGAATTGAAATAGGGTCGTATGACCGTAACTGAGTATGAACGGAAATTCGTGAGATTAAGTCGATATGCTCGTGAATGTGTTTCAACCGAAACAATCATGTGTAAAAGATTTGAAGATGGTTTGAATGAAGACATTAAGTTGCTGGTTGGCATATTTGAGATTAAAGAGTTCGTGGTACTTGTTGAACGAGCCTGTAAAGTCGAAGAGCTTGGAAAAGAGAAAAGAAAAGTTGAATTTGAAGCCAGAGACTTTCGTAAACGATCATCGAGTAAGACTTTTCACTCAATATCAAAGAAGTTCAGAGATGATTCTAGTCGACCTAAAGCTGCTTCAAACTTTACTAGACAAGACCGAGATCAACCTCCTGCGGGTTCCCGAGCCACTCCGATTGCTAGTGTTGGTAATGTTCAGCAGAACAAGGTTGAGTGTAAGCATTATGGAAAATGGCATTCTGGGAGTTGTAGATTGTATGATCGGTCATGTTTTAAATGTGGATCGATGGATCATTTTATCCGGGAGTGTCCGATGATAGCCTAGCAAAACACTATTTAGAATGCGAGACCAAGCAACATGTCAGCGCGAGGTAGACCACCCAGGCACTCGGGTAATGTAGGTGGCAGTCAGAGAGGAACAAAGGATACATCGATTCAATCTGAGGCTCGTGCACCTGCTAGAGCATATGCTATACGCGCTCGTGAGGATGCTTCTTCCCCAGATGTTATTACTGGTACTTTCACTCGTTAAGATACTAGTGTTATTGCATTGATTGATCCTGGTTCGACTCATTCTTATGTGTGTGAAAATTAGTATCCAGTAAGACTCTGCCTGTTGAGTCTACTGAGTTTGTGATTCGGGTATCAAACCCCCTGGGCCGGTGTGTTTTGGTTGACAAAGTGTGTAAAAATTGTCCGTTGATGATACAAGATTCATGCTTCCCAGTCGATTTGATGTTGTTGCCATTCGACAAGTTTGATATAATTTTTGGTATGGACTGGTTGACTTTGCATGATGCTGTTGTTAATTGCAAAAGGAAGACCATTGATTTGAGATGTTAGAACAGTGAAATTATTCGGATTGAATCTAATGATCTAAATGGGTTACCAGTAGTAATATCTTCGATGTTAGCTCAGAAATATGTGAGAAAAGGTTATAAAGCTTACTTTGCTTATGTGCTTGATAGTAAAGTGACTGAAAAGAAGATTGAATCTGTACCAGTTGTGTGTGAATATTCGGATGTGCTTCCTGAAGAATTACCGGGTTTGCCACCTATTCGAGAAGTATAGTTTGGTATTCAATTAGTACCGGGGACGACTCCGATTTCGATAGCTTCGTACCGGATGGCACCTACTGAATTAAAAGAGTTGAAAGCACAATTGCAAGAGTTAACAGATAGGGGTTTTGCACGACCAAGTTTCTCTCCCTAGGGTGCGCCAGTTCTATTTGTGAAAAAGAAAGATGGAACTATGCGAATGTGTATTGATTACCGACAGTTAAATAAGGTGACTATAAAGAATAAATACCCGTTGCCACGGATTGACGACTTGTTTGATCAGTTGAAAGGGGCTACAGTGTTTTCAAAAATAGATTTGAGATCGGGTTATTATCAGTTGCGAGTCAGAGATTCAGATGTGCCAAAAACTGCTTTCCGGACGAGGTACGGACATTATGAGTTTTTGGTTATGCCTTTCGGACTGACAAATGCACCTGTTGTTTTTATGGATCTGATGAATCAGATTTTCAGACAGTATTTGGATTGGTTTGTGGTAGTGTTTATAGTTGATATTCTGATTTACTCCAGAGATGAAACTGAGCATGCCGAGCATCTGAGACTTGTGCTACAAACTTTGCTAGATAAACAGTTGTATGCAAAGTTTAGTAAGTGTGAGTTCTGGTTACGTGAAGTCAGTTTTCTGGGCCATGTTGTGTCAGCATCAGGTATTCAGGTTGATCCGAATAAAATATCGGCTATACTTGATTGGAAACCATCGAAAAATGTTTCTAAAGTTCGAAGCTTCCTGGGGCTCGCTGGTTACTACAGACGGTTTGTGAAAGGTTTTTCTATGATTGCTACACCGTTGACAAAACTGTTACAGAAAGATGTTAAGTTTGAGTAAGTGTCAGAAAAGTTTCGATCAGTTGAAAGCTCTTTTGACCGAAGCTCCAGTGTTAGTCCAACCTGAATCGGGTAAAGAATTTAGTCCAACCTGAATCGGGTAAAGAATTTGTTATTTATACTGATGCATCTTTAAATGGTCTGGGTTGTGTTCTGATGCAGGAAGGTAAAGTCATAGCTTATGCCTCGAGACAGTTGAAACCACACGAAAGAAATTTTTCGACACATGACTTGGAATTATCAGCCATTATGTTTGCGTTGAAAATTTGCCGTCATTATCTGTTCGGCGATAAATGTCGTGTTTATTCAGATCACAAAAGTCTAAAGTATTTGATGACTCAGAAAGATTTGAATTTGAGACAGCGCCAATGGTTGGAGCTGTTGAAAGATTATGAGTTAGTAATTGACTATCATCTGGGAAAAGCTAATTGTTGCGGATGCTTTAAGTTGAAAGTCATTATTTGATCTATGTGCAATAAACGCGTATATGGTTGTGTCTGATGATGGTTCAATTGTAGCTGAATTAAAAGCAAAATCGTTGTTTATTCAACAAATTGGTGATGCTCAGAAAGTTGATAAAGATTTGTTGGTAAAACGAGCTCAGTGTGGAAATAATGTTGAGTCAGGGTTTCGAATTGATGAGAATGACTGCTTGAAGTTCAAAGACCGAATATGTGTTCCGAGGAATTTGAAATTGATTCAGATGATCTTAAATGAAGCTCATAGCAGCCGATTGTCTGTTCATCCGGGTAGCACGAAAATGTATAACGATCTGAAACAGTACTATTGGTGGCCTGGTATGAAACGAGACATATCTGACTTTGTTTCGAAATGTTTAGTCTGTCAACAAGTAAAAGCCGAACATCAAGTACCTTCTGGGTTACTTCAGCTGATTATGATACCTGAGTGGAAATGGGACAGAATCACGATGGCTTTTGTATCCAGTTTACCGTTGACACCGAGCAAGAAAGATGCAATCTCGGTTATTGTGGATAGCTTGACCAAATCCGCTCACTTTGTTCCAGTTCGTAAGATTTATTCGCTCGATAAGCTTGCTGAGTTGTATGTATCTCGAATTGTGAGATTACATGGTGTGCCTATTTTTATTGTTTCAGATAGAGACCCGAGGTTCACGTCGCGGTTTTGGAAGAAATTACAAGATGCTCTAGGTACTAAACTATACTTTAGCACAGCTTTTCATCCGTAGACAGATGGTCAGTTTGAACGAATCATTCAGATACTTGAGGATATGTTGAGATGTTGCATCCTCGAGTTCGAAGGTACGTGGGAACGATACTTACCTCTGATTGAATTTGCTTATAATAATAGTTTTCAATCTAGTATCAAAATGGCACCCTACGAAGCTTTGTACGGTCGTAAATGTCGTACACCATTGTATTGGACCGAGCTTAGTGAAAATAAGATACACAGGGTTGACTTGATCAAAAAAACTGAACAGAAAGTGGTAGTGATCCGTGATAGTTTGAAAGCTGCATCAGTTCGTCAAAAGTCATACGCAGATTTGAAACGTAAAGACATTGAGTTTCAGATCCGAGATCAAGTGTTTTTGAAAGTTTCACCGTGGAAGAAAGTACTCAGATTCGGTCGTAAAGGTAAGTTAAGTCCGAGATTCATTGGACCGTATGAAATTACAGAGTGTATCGGGCCGGTTGCTTATAGATTACAGTTACCACCCGAGCTAGAAAAGATTCATAATGTCTTCCATGTTTCGAATGCTTAGTAGATACCGATCTGATCCTTCACATGTGATTTTCCCGACAGAGGTTGAGATTCAGCCTGATATGACATATGAAGAATAACCGATTTGTATACTGGCTAGGGAGATAAAAGAATTGAGAAATAAGAAAATTCCGCTAGTCAAGGTACTGTGGCAAAAGCACGAAGTTGAAAAAGCAACTTGGGAGTCAGAAGATACAATGAAAGAGTGTTATCCGAATCTATATACTGGTAAGATTTTCGGGGACAAAAATCCCTAAGGGAGGAGAGTTGTAACAGTCCGATTTAGACCCTAATCGGAATGGTGATCTCGGGACCATGAATCCGAGTCTAAAAAATATTTAAATATTGTTTTCTGTGTTAATTATATGTGAATTAGTATGTGTGAAAGTTTCGTATAAAAATTTGATTGTTTGTGTGCTTAATTTAATAAAAAAGGCTTAATCGCGTAAATTATAAATTTGATAGTTTAATGTGCAAGGGCTAAATTGATGTTGTCTTTTAAAAAGGAAGTATTAAAGTTAAAATTTAGCCATTTTAGGTTATAGTGGACGGCATATGAAATTAATGCCCATTAGTTAAAGTGTTATAATAATTTTAAGTAATGGTTAAATTAGTAAACTAATAATAATGTATTATAATATACATTATATCATAAAAAAAGAAAGAAAGAAAACATGTTCATCTTTTAAGTGCTTAGCCGAAACAAAGAAAAGAAAAAAAAAGAATAAGAAGACAAGCTAGGTTCGGCCATTGTTGGATTAAAATTCAAGGTTAGTTTGGTTTCGATTGTTGTTAATTTTTACGTTTTTGAGATCGTTGTTATGAGATGTACAGAACCCATGCTTTAATTTTTGAGTTTGATGAATATTTTGAGTTGAGCCATTGATGATAGTTTGTTGTTTATGTTGTTTGAGGATGAATTATGATAAATATGTGTTAGATTAACAAATTTTGTCTTTGGATTTTTGATGAAATTGAGTATGTTGGACTAAATTTCAAAAATAAATTTTTGAGGGACTAAAATTTGAAATAAATGAAATGCATGGACTTGTATAAAGACTAGTAATATTCGGCCCTTAAGGTGTTTATTCAAATTTTGTGTATTTTGTGTTTTGTGCAAATGGGACTAAATTGTAAAAAGTACTAAATATTAGGGGCAAAATGGTAATTTGTCCATTTCTGTGTTTTTGGACTAAATTGAATGAAAATATATTTGAACGAGCTTAATTTGAACATGTTTAGATCAAGAACCAAGGAAAACGGATTTGGATCTGGGAAAAATGAAAATAGTCGAATAGTCGGTTTTCGCCGTCCGTCGATATCCGAGGTAAGTCTTAAAGCAATTGAGTATTATTAAATTCTATTATAAAATGGTTTACTATGATGATCCAAATTTTATAGTTAAATAACATAGTTGCCGAATGTAATTTAGCATTTAAATGATGTGGTAGAATTTTATTCGATTGTGTTAAAACCTCTGAAAGTTGTACGAAATGTTTAGGAAATGATTTAGTGATAGCTATATTCGGGCTTTGAGCCTAGCAAGCTTTGAGCTGGTGAAATTAATCGGGCCTCGTGCCTAGCAAGCTTATTACCGGTGACTGAATATCAGACCTCGGGTCTAGCAGGCCTAGTGCTGGTGTGTAATTCAGGCTTTATGCCTAGCAGGCTTTATGCCGGTGATTTATTATAAGTATATGCTTCAATGGATTATTAATGATGTGGAATTTAAATACAACAAATGAGCTAATTGTTCAGGTACATATAAGCCTAATGGTCGTAAGAGATAAGGTAAGTTGGTATATTACTATTGATACTAGTGGTATGTGATACAGTTAAGGTATATTTGTAAAATTCTAGTAAGTGTATTCGGCCTTATAATGATGAGTATGACATATTGAAATTTGATTTTAGATGTGAGCATAGATGTGTCTTTTAGATTCGGTCAAATGGGTAAATGCATATGTGATGTATATTGAGCTAGTGGGTTGACAAGATGCTTTTGTATATTCGGCCTTCTAGATATGTGGATAAAATGATATTATATAGATATTATATACTTGTATACATGTGATGTTTAATGGATAATAATATATATATATATTCGGTTATAAGTGGTTAATAGGTATATAGTATTTACTTAATTGGTTGTATATGGGAACGTATTAAATTATATGTATTTGGTAAGTTTGTATATTTAAGGTAAGATAGTGATATTTTTTAGGTTGTCAAGTGATAAATGTTATGCCTAGCAAGGATATTAACATTCAGCTATAATTATCTATTTGTGCTATGTTATTACATCTATGTCATAAAGTGATTAGTTCAAATTATTTGAATGTTCAATTGATTTGTTATATTTGCTTAAGACTTACTAAGCTAAGATAGCTTACCTTGTGTGTTCTATTATTCTGTTTTATAGATTTCGGTTGTAAGCTACGAGCTCGGGGATCGCCTTCGAAGTCATCCACACTATCGACTTATTTTGGTACTATAAATTTGGGATTTTGAACTTAAGGCATGTATAGGCTAGCTTAATACTTGGATGATGTTTTGATGTTGTAAATATAAGCCATACGAAAATGGCTTGTTTTTAAAGCTAATGACTTAATGTTTAAATAGTCTTAATCGTAGTATGTATGTATGTCATGTTTGAATTATGGATTTGGTTGTGATATGAGTTCCTGTTAAGTATAAATATATATGTGTATGTATATATATATGTTTTGTTATGTTAATGTTTCATAATTAGTGCTTTTGGAAATTTACATATCTGGTTGTTGAATGTGATTTGGGTTTTGATTTGTTAAAGACTTACTATTGATGTGTACATTGGAAACATGAATCAATTTTGGAGATCATTTATATATTAAATTGCATATTCGGCCAAGTGATGAAATTTTAGGATAGGTACATGGGGTTGGCAAATTTGGACATGTTTTACAAATGTACATGTGTATAAAGTTTTTATATTTATGTGTTTTGAATTATGGAAGATTACTTGGTCTTGTTGATTCAATTTTGATCTTATAAATGAACTGATCTATATTTTGTTTGGATGTTTGTAATTGGCCTATTTTGAATTCGGTTAAACAAGTTTATGCATGTAACACCCCAAATCCAGTCAAGACGTTACGACCGAATCTGGATTGTTACCGAGAAAGTAGATTTGAAAACTTTAGCAACCATCTCGACTCAATGAGTTATCTTGTTTAAAGAATCCATGTTAAGGGCTTTTACTATTATTATTTTTTAAAAAAAAAAACCGTTTTGTTGACTCATACCCTACTATTTGATTTACTAAGTAGACTAAGTTCTAAAAACAAACTCATCTCATCAAAATCGACTTAGAAGGTGTCAATTGAGTTGAACCTTGAGGTGCGTGATTTCTTTCGAAAACATTATTTGCTTTGTAGGAAAATCCCAAGTTTTAATTATTTACAGTTCATTATCTTCTTGTTGTAAATTTTGAAAAACTTCCTTTTATGCTTTTAGGAAAACCCCATTTATCAATAGATCATAGCATGTATAAACCAGCTTATAAACAAAACCCAAAATAAAATTGAAGCGGCCTTATTACAAATTAAAATCCCAAACAGAAATAAGTTTTAAAATAAAGTTCGTGTGTACTTAATGAAATTGCAACGCATGGCCACCTCGAGTCCATCTGGGCCCAAAACCCACCATCTACTGATTACCTGCAAAATTAGCAAAAAGGGTGAGTCATCGAGACTTAGTGTGTAAATCCCCGTGTAACGCAACTGGGCCTTAGCCCATTCAATACAACACATGTCATATTTATGAGCTCTCCATCCAAAACACCCGTGGCATTATGCCACTGTGGTTTATGACCACCGTGGTCCCAGACCACTCGTGACGATAGTCACTCGTGACAGTAGTCACTATAATATGTACTCGTGGGGCCAACCCGCTGTGGTCTTAGACCACCGTGACGATCTCTGATAAATAACGTATACGTGGGGCCAACCCACTGTGGTACTTGACCACCGAGTTAAGTCACTGATTAGAATATTCGTGGTTTCAACCACCATGGTACTTAGACCACTCGTGACTGTAGTCACTCGTGACAATAGTCACTGGTTCTCCCTCCTCCTTTCATTCAATCCCGAGCCTTACATCGTGCACAATGTGTATGCAACCAATATCACAGTGTGTAACAGATCATATCTCATACATGCATAACATCAGAATATACATACATGCATATTATCAACAATATCAATATCGAGAAACTTACCCGGCGTCTCCAACCTTACCCGTAAGGGAATTTTGCTTATCACATTAGCCATTTCGGCTTTCAGCCTTTACAGTTAATAACACATCAACAAAGAAGGCGTGTGAGAAATACACACCTGATAACTCGTAATACTAGACTTTCTACGTCGACGCTTACGCTAGCAGGGATGACGGCTATCTGCCTATCCCAAGCAGACGTCGGCTCTCTACCACAGCCCGGCGAAAAATCCTGAACCGCCGACACCGCGCACCTTTTGAACTTAGGAGCCGAAACTATGGGTTCGCTCCCTTCTCTAGATTGTCCCACACTTGCATCCATGGTAAGGGTCTTTAATCAGAAACTAGGTTAACGCAACGAGAGAAAAAGAAAGAATACGTGTCAAACAAAAGGAAGCTTCTTACCTCGACCACGAACACCGAGTTTTTGGAAGATTGGCCTAAGAAACCGATCGAATCCCACTATTCTCTCAAAAGCAAACCGCACAAAGAAGAGATGATGGAAATACGTCCCTCGAAGAATCAAGAGTATGCCGATTGAAGAGGCTCTATATTCGGCTAACAGCAAACACAATGGAAAGGTGCCTACACTCAACGCGAAAAGGGGATTCGGCTTTCTCAAAGTATGAAATAAAGAAAAGAAAAGAGAGAATAGAAACAAAGAAGGAAATTCGGCTATGGCACTTTCAGGTTCGGCTATGAAGAAATAGCAGATAGCCAATGGTCCAAGGAGATTCGGCTACTATCCAGAGATCAAGAAGGAGAGAAGATAGGCAAAGAGAAGGAGATGAGAAGTAGATTTTGGCTTGCAGAAGAAGTAGTGAAGAAAAGGGATTTCGGCTTGACAAGAGAGGGAATGAGGGTTGATTTGGATTCGGTTATGGTGCTTAAGAGAAGAGCAAAGAAGAGAAAGGGATTTGGCTTTGTAAAGAAAGATGATAGAAGAAATATGGAGGGTGTATGGCAAGGAGATAGTCGACCAAAGGTGGTTTGATAGCCTTCAAGGAACAAGGTGCACGAATGGGAGGTTTGTAGTTCACAGAAAAAGATGAGAAAAGAATTGAACACCATCAAAAGAAAAAAAAGAGAGAACCCTTAGGTGGTTTTAGGCAATTTCGGCACACAAGGCTAAACAACACCAAGACACCCTTACAAATTCGGCACCAACCTACCAAGAGTTCTCGGTTGACAACACACCCCAAATGCCGAAAAATCCCCAACCAAAACATCACATAGCTGTCACTCTCCTTCCCCCTCACTCTCCAACTTTCAGCCAACACTCAAACACCAACCCTCTCCTTGATTTCCTCCACCGAATGCTCCCCAACACCCATTCGAATAGTTTGACCAGTTCAAACTCCTTCAATCCCTCATGGCCATTCATTCAAATGGTTTGACTCCTTCAACACCCCACCTTGAAGAGCCCTTGCCGAATACACCACTCTAGCTCCCTAGACGCAAAAATAAAGCTCCAGAGTGAGGCTTGTGGGTTCGAACCTCCTCCCTGCTGCTTCCCCCATGTGGCGCCACTTCCATGCACTCTAGGTGGCGCCTCCTTGCCACTTTACCACCTCTTCACTTGTGTCATCAAACACAAATATTAATTCTTAAGACCTACCTCTGCTAGCTCCCCCCTAAAGTGCCTAAAAACAGAATTTTCACCAAGGCTCAAGCTTAACCCCGAGCCTTCCTGGGACCCCCAAACACATCAAAATAACATACAAAATATGCCAACACACAATTATACAGGGCCCCTAATTCTAGGGTGTTATAGTTCTACCCCCTTAAAGAAATTTCGGCCTCGAAATTTACCTGGTCAAAAGAGATGAGGGTATTGCTATCGCATCGCATCCTCTGGCTCCCACGTGGCTTCCTGTGAATCGTGATTTTGCCACAACACTTTAACCAACGGGACCGTTTTTCTCCGCAACACCTTAACATCTCGGTCTATGATCTGCACTGGTTCCTCTTCAAAGGATAAATTAGGTCTTACCTCAATTTCTTCCACCGGCACTATGTGAGATGGGTCCGAACGATAGAGCCTTAACATTGAGACATGAAATACATCATGTATCTGCCCCAATTCCAGAGGTAACTCGAGCTGATAAGCTACTGGTCCCATACGCTTCAACACACGATAAGGCCCGATGAACCTAGGCCTCAGCTTGCCCTTCCGACCAAACCTTAAGACCTTCTTCCACGGTGAAACTTTCAGAAAAACTCGATCACCCACAGAGAACTCAATATCCTTACGTTTTAGATCCGCATAAGATTTTTACCTGTCGGAAGCTTCCTTCAACCGAGTCCGAATCAACTTAACCTTTTCTTCTATTTCAGAAACTAATTCCGGGCCCAACATCTGACGTTCGCCCAACTCTGTCCAGCAAGTAGGAGTACGACACCTCCGCCCATACAACGCTTCATAGGGCGCCATCTGAATACTAGACTGATAGCTGTTGTTGTACGCGAATTCTACCAACAGTAGGAAATCCTCCCAACTACCCCCAAAGTCCATAACACAACCTCTCAACATGTCGTCCAAGACCTGGATTACCCTCTCCGACTGACCATTAGTCTGTGGATGAAACGCTATGCTGAAATCCAGTCTTGTACCCAATGCCTGATGCAACGCCTTCCAGAATCTCGACGTGAACCTGGGGTCTCTTTCTGATATGATTGACACAGGTACTCCATGCAATCTCACAACCTCCGCCACATAAAGTTTGGCTAACTTCTGTAATGAGTAATCAACCCGAATTGGTATGAAATGAGCAGACTTCATCAACCGATCCACAATTACCCACACTGAATCTTTCTTCGTAGGCGTAAGGGGTAGCCCACTCACAAAATTGATCGTTATTCTTTCCCACTTCCAAAGTGGAATCTTTATCGGCTGTAGCAACCCTGAAGGCAATTGGTGTTCCGCCTTCACTTGCTGACACGTCAAGCATTTACCCACATACTCAGTCGCTTCCTGAAGAATCTTCTGCCTTAACTCGATATCCCTCGGCATACAAGCCCTTCCCCGAAAGCACAATACCCCATCACTATTCACACTAAAATCTCCTCTCTCACCTCCTGCCACTAACTAAAGTTTCGAGCTTAGCGACTCATCAGACAACGACTTCTTTTTAATCTGACTGACCCAAGAAGGCTTCACCTGAAGTTCAGCTAATAAACTTCCATCATCATATAAGCTGTGTAACACCCCAAACCCGGTCAATATGCCACGACCGAATCTGGTATGTGTAATATCCCAAAATAGGGGTTGCGAGTTTGGAAAATAACTCGAGTGTTAGTGGGCCTCAGAGTGATTTTAATGTGTTATTAGAGTTCCTAAAGCCCGAGGAAAAAATGGGAGCATTTTGGAAATTTTGAAAATTTGGGGTTAAAAATGGAAAATTGGTTAAGAGAGGCCTTAAGTAAAAATTTTGTAAGTTTGGGGCATATAAAATGCCCAGGTAGAGTGGCTTCCGTGTGCCACTTAAGGTTCAGTGCCAAATCTGGTCAGGGGTTCGAGTGGCATGGGGCGCATAAGCATTTTATTTTTGTAAAATGGCGCTGCCTTAAAGGAGGCCTTAAAAGAAACCGGGGCAGAACCATGTCACAAAACGGCGCCTGGGCGAGGTGGCAAGGACGTTAGCAGCGCGCGGGAGGCCTTCGCAAGGACTCGAGTTCGAGTCCTGAAGGCTGCATTTTATTTTGTTTTTGCGTCAGGCAAGGGGCGCATGCAAGTAAGGGTTAAAAGGATTTCTGATGCGGTTGTTAGCATGAAATTCACAGTAGCCGAGTGGTTAAAGACCTTGCTTGAGATCCGCGGATAGGGGAACTCGCGTTCGAGTCCCATTAGGGGCGCGCGGAAACTTTAATTTTTGCTTGGCGCTAGAGTAAAGGAGACTAGCAAAGAATGGTTTAAAATAATTTTCAAAGCAATTTTGGCAAGAAAGACTCAGTAGCAAAATGGCTGAAGCTTGGAAATGCTTTCTCCAGGTCTCGGGTTCGAGACCTGGGGCAGCAGGCATGGTTTTCCTTTTTGATAACGTGAAAGGGGTGCATGGGCATTAAATGCCTGCAGCAAGCATGCACGCATGCAGCTTAAAAGTTACTGCTTATGGTTTTATTTTATTTTTTTTATAAATGAACATAGAGCATTATTTTATTTAATTATTCTCAAAAGCTGCATAAATATTCCATAGTTTAAATATTGTTTGTTATTATTATTTTTATATGAGAATATTGAGAATGGTGATGGTCTTTTGGCGTGGGGAGCATGGCCGAATGGGGGGAGGGAGTTTCCTAGGCACTTCATGGACGGCTTCTTAGTAACTTAGAGTGCCAAAACTTTTGATCTTCTGTTTTTCTCCCCTTCCTAAACAATTGATGGCCGAATCTCCCAAAGTGATTTTGCAATTGATTGGCCGAATTTGGAAGCATCCTCTTGGGAGCTTGCTGGTCGAGTTTTGAGGGTTAGGTAAGGTGCCAAATTTCTATGTTTTATTCCTTGTCTTGCCATTTTGTTCATGGCCGAATGAAGCAAAGTTTGGGGAAGGATGCATGACCGATTTTCTGCTGCCTTTATGGTGAATAACCGATTTTGAGTAGAACAAAAAGAGAGCTTTTTGGTCAGCTTTGAACTTTGGAAAGTAAGGCCAAACCTTTCCTTTTGTTTTGTTTTGTTTTCTTGACAATTCTGAGCATGGCCAAATAGGGTCTACCTAGGAGTATTTCATTCTCAATTTTGTGAGGTGGCCATGGCTTTGTTTTAGTTCTTTTCTTTCCTTTTGTTCTTGACCAAGAGAGAAAAATGCTTGAGCTTTGGGTTAGAAGGAGCTAGGAAGCTCTAGGCTAGCTTAGCTAATGTGCTTGCATGATTTTCCTTTCATTGTTGCTAGCCGAATATGCTAGGCACTATTGCCAAATCTTTCGACCCCCTTTTTCCCTTTTAATATTTCAAAATCCTTGGGGCTGAACCCTCAAGGTGGTAGCTGAACTACAAGGAAGCATTAAAGGAGCCTATTGATTTTGGCCATTCAAGGGATTTGGTCTACAAGAGCAAGCAAACCTTTCGGGACTTGGAAAAGATAGGTAAGGTGTGTAATATTCGGCCAAGAGTTTTTGTTTATAGAGTTGAGTATGAGCTTTTTTCTAACGACGTTTTAATAGGACTTTTGATGACTTCGAGAGCTAATCCACAAGATCGAGTTGTGTTTCGGGATCAAAATAAGCTAGGTAAGTGGTTGTGGATTTCGGCCTAAGGCCATGATATTGATACTAAGGGTGACCGATTTCAGTTGTGTGTATTCTAGGGGCTAAACGATATAAGTAACAGAAGCCTTCGAGACTTTAGTTGATATTAGAATCGATAGATCAGGATCTCGCTAAAATCAGGTGCGTAGTTATCGCACTGTTCTTTTGCTTGATATATGTATTATTATTATGTAAATGTATGAGTTGTGCATGTTAGCCGAAATAAAGGCTAAAAGTATGGATACTAAGGTAAGTGAACGAATAATCAGATTAGTAGTTTTGGTACTAATCTTTTAGAGAATTGTGGTAATAAATGTTTATCGATGAATGTAAAATAAAGTGATGACACGTGATGTATACTGTTCTGAGTAATATGTGACCATGGTATAAAATATATATAATTGTTTCGTACAAAATGTTGCTATGGTACATATACGTACGCATGAGACTTGTGATGTGACTATTGGAGAAAAGAGTGTACACTATGTGAGTGGTCAAACCCGAACCTCGTGTTGTATTTCGTGCTTGATGAATTGTGAAAAGAAAGATATGTGGATCCCTATGGGATCGGTGGCTTAGGCACGACTTTAAGAAATAATGTGCAAAAGAAAGATATGTGGATCACTTTGTGGATTGGACTTCGTAATTGTATTTTCGTATTCATATCTATAATATTGTGTATTCATAATGGCATATTTATAATTGTGTGTTATATATATATTTGGATTGTGTGGATATGGGCCAAGCCCATATGTGAGGACATGTGTTTTAACTATGCACTGAGTCTTGGTGACTCACTCTATTTTTATTAAACCTTTCAGGTGGCGCGAAAAGCTTGGACCGGATCGGAGAGGATACAAAGGTGGCCATGCAAAAGTGGATTTTCATGCAAAGGAATCTCTTGTTTAATGAAAAATATTTACATTATCCGTATTTTGATTAAGTGTGTATTGTAATAAGGCCCACTAAAGTATTTCAGTTCATTTATTAAGTATCGTTATTATTATGCCCTAATATGAAAGGTTGATTTCAAACGGTTTTATTTCCCCGAGCAAAGCTCGAATTCGATATTTTTAAAATAAACTCCGATTTTACTTAGAATATTACAAGTCACGAAAATGTTTTACCAAACTCGACAAAATTTTAACGGTTTATCTCTTAAGTAAGAACGTTTTTCGAAAGTGTTCCGCAGTGGCATTCCAAATTCGGTCGGATTTAATGGGCCGGGTTTTGGGTGTTACAGTATGTCACTGAGGAAAAAGTTTTGAAAAGAAACGAATTAAGAATTAAATTTTAGTGAAAAACTCTTTTAAAATTCTATATTTGTAGAAAATAGATGTATAATAAGTTTAAACTGATAATTTACTTTGAAATTTCATAAATAAAACTTTAAAGCTTAGTTGATAATTCATAGGTTAGAAAACATTTGTATCATTTAAGAAAAACTCGAATTATTACTATGAAAACATTTGCATTTGAATGTGGAAACTTAATATTTGGAAATCATTTAAATTGTAGAAAACACTAAATTTACATTTTACTATCAAACGATTTATATTACCCGATGGTAAGATTTTAAAACCATTGCGTTTTTATTATTTTAGAAAACTTTGGGCTCAATTATTAAATTAACCAAATAATTTAAAAGCCATATTTAAAACATATCCAAAGCATATAAATAATCCAAAACATAATTAAAGAGGCCTTATTACAAACCCAAAATAAAACAAAAACCAAATTAAAATAAATTAAAGTACCCCAATTCGAAGTTCATGTAAAATCAAATTTTATTGCATGGCCTCCTCGAGTTCATCCGGCTCTTCAATCCGCGATCTCAAGAATCACCTGAAATGATAAGGGAGAAGGTGAGTCACCAAGACTCAGTGCATAATCCCTCTCCCGGTTAATGCAACATTCTTACACAATTTATAATCAAGCAACATACATATAATGCACCCAACCTAGCCATCCATAACTCCTTTCCTACCCCGTGTGGTACCAAACCACTGGTGGTGCCAAACCATTGGTGACCTAAAGTCACGATATCCAAAATGTGATACCAAATCACTGGTGACCAAAGTCACGAATAATCAAGTTGTGGGGCCAACCCACGTGTGATACCAAATCACTGGCGACAATCCCATATCTCAAAAGTGGGGCCAACCCACAGTGGTGTTAAACCACAGGGACGAGTCGCTATGAGGTGCCAAACCTCTGGTGTCCCAAAGACACAAATGTGATACCAAATCACTAGTGACCAAAGTCACGAATAGTCAAGTTGTGGGGCCAACCCACGTGTGATACCAAATCACTGGCGACAATCCCATATCTCAAAAGTGGGGCCAACCCACGGTGGTGCTAGACCACAGGGACGAGTCGCTATGAGGTGCCAAACCTCTGGTGTCCCAAAGACACAAATGTGATACCAAATCACTGGAGGTGCCAAACCTCTGGTGTCCAAAGACACGGATATGAAATCCTTCCCCCTCCACTCATGTTCCCAAACCAATGTATTAATAGTATAAATCATGCCATCATACTTTGATATGATAATATAACATATTTAAATAATAGATCATGATATCAATCAACATATATTAACATCATATTGAAACGGACTTACCCGAATCCTTGCACATACCCTTCAAGGTATCAAATCAATATCTCATAGTTTTTCACTTTAATAAAACGATTAGTATATATATAAATACATATCACCGAATTATAAAGTGTGTAAGATACACACCTGTCCCTTACGCAAGTACTAAAATCCGAAGACCCGATCTACCGCACTAGATCACCTTGTCCTACATTCGGCCAAATCACAAAACCTTAAACAAGACCATTCGGCCAATAACACCTTTCTCTTAATCCTGAAGATTTTAAACACTCCTAAGCCCAAGCCCAATCCTACTAGGCCCAATTTCAGGATGTTACAAGCTGAGATGAGCAAACATTACCCTTAAGTCCGAGATCACCCTACTACTCAACACATCTGCCACAACGTTAGCTTTATCCAGATGGTACTCAATCGAACAGTCATAGTCCTTTAACAATTCGATCCACCTCCGCTGCCTTAAATTCAACTCCTTCTGCGTAAGGAGATACTTCAGGCTCTTGTGGTCTATATAGATAATGGACTTCTCCCCATACAAGTAATGCCTCCAAATCTTTAGAGCAAACACTACCGCAGCCAACTCCAGATCATGCATGGGATAATTCACTTCATGTGGTCTCAATTACCGTGACGCATATGCCACCACCTTTCCTTCCTGCATCAACACACATCCCAACCCTGTGTGCGACGCATCATAGTAGACAACAAACTCCTTCCCAGCCTCGGGCTGAATCAACACTGGAGCCTCAGTCAAGATCCTCTTCAGCTTCTCAAAACTTTCCTGTTGCTTATCTAACCATACAAATGGTACCCCTTTCCACAACAGCTTGGTTAACGGTGCAGCTATTAACGAGAATCCTTCAACAAACCTTCTGTAATACCCAGCCAGGCCAAGGAAACTCCGAATTTCTGCCACAGACTTAGGCGATTTCCAATCCAGCACGGCTTCAATTTTTCGAGGATCAACCCTAATCCTCTCAGTAGACACAACATGTCCCAGAAAGGTAACTTCCCTCAGTCAAAATTCACACTTACTGAATTTGGCGTACAACTATTTTTCTCTTAGAATCTGCAGAACAACTCGAAGATGCGAATCATGTCCCTCCTCTGAACTTGAATATATCGTCTATGAACACCACGACAAACCGGTCCAAATACCCGGTTCATCATGTCCATAAACGCAGTTGGTGATTGGTCAACCCAAACAGCATCACCAAGAACTCGTAGTGACCATAACGAGTTCGGAAAGCTGTCTTATGGATATCTGCCTCTTTGACCTTAAGTTGGTGATAACCTGACCTCAAGTCTATCTTTGAAAAGACCGAAGTGCCTCGCAACTGATCAAACAGGTCGTCTATCCTAGGTAGCAGGAACTTGTTCTTAATCATTAACTTGTTCAGCTGCCTATAGTCAATGCACATTCGCATTGACCCATCCTTCTTCTTAACAAATAACACCGGTGCTCCCCAAGGTGACATACTGAGTCGAATGAAACCCCGGTCCAACAGTTCCTAAATTTGGGCTTTCAGTTCCACCAACTCCTTTGACGCCATTCTATATGGGGCAATAGACACTAGCGCTGTTCCCGGAAGAAGTTCAATACCGAATTCCACCTCACGATCCGGAGGTAACCCTGGAAGCTCTTCTGGAAAAACATCAGAGAACTCTTTTACTATTCTAACATCCCCTACAGTCAACTCCTTAGCCTTGCATCCTTTTCTCACCATTCTTTCAGCCTTTAATGCAGACACCACATTAGACAAGTAGTTCCTCCTTTCACCTATCACCACCACCTCACTATTCTCAGGGGTCCTTAACACCATGCGCTTAGCAGCACAATCCAAGTTTGCTCGATACTTCACCAACCAGTCTATACCTAAGATTAAATCGAACTTGCCGAACAGCAGTTCCATCAAATCAGACGGGAAAACCATCTCTTGTACTTCTAGAGGCACATCCCTAAAGAGTTTGTTCACCACTACGTATTGTCTTAAAGGACTAAGTACAGTCATCTCCCTAGAAGCAATCTCAGAGTCTATGTTTAGAGTTCCAGACACAGTACTAGCAACATAGGAATGTGTTGACCCAATATCAATCAGTGCAGTAAAAGGCAATCCATAAATAAGGAACATACCGGTTATGACGTCTGGTGCATCGCCCTCCTCTCGGCGTCTAGCTGTATAGATCAACCCGGGTTGTCTTGCATCTGTGTTCCCAACACCTCTGCCCGGTGCTCCACGTCCACGACCAAAACCATTACCTCCTCTGGCCGGACCACGGTCTCTCTGTGGCTACTAACCACCTCTACCAGGCTGAACATAATTCTGACCTATGGGTCGCGTTCTGTTTGGCTCTTGCGGGCAATCTCTTACCCGATGATCCACTGATCCACATCTGAAGCATCCATTACTTCTTGCCCAGCATTCTCCAAAATGGAACTTCCCACACGTAACACATTGCTGTGGCCGACCTATAGCAGCAGGCCTCACAGCTCGACCCGGCCCATCCAACCTAGGCCTTTTATGAAAATTCCCAGTAGACCTTGACGATCCAAAACTTCTCTTATTTCTACCCTTGTCCCTATCTTGATTCTGCCTTTCAGATTGCTTTGCCTCTTCGGCTATCTTAGCCTTTTCCACTAAAACAGCGAATTCCCTTTTCCGCTGCGGAGCTATCAGTACTCGCAACTCATCCCTCAGACCATCTTCAAATCGGACACAACGCTCATGACCTGTAGACACAATACCACGAGCATACCGGCTTAGACGCAGGAATTTCACCTCATACTCAGCCACCGACTTACTTCCCTGAACCAAGTTAAGGAATGCCTTCCGCTGCGCATCCACACAGCTTGACCCAATATATTTCCCTTGGAATGCAGACTTAAAGAAGTCCCAGGTAATGCGGTCCGCAGCTGTACCATCTCTAACCGTGAGCCACCATTGGTAAGCCTCATCTCGGAGAAGAGACACAACTCCTTTTAGTTTTTCTTTCGCAGTGCAGTCAAGATCATCCATAATCCGTTCCACTACTTCCAACCAATACTCAGCCACATTTGGAGCCACACCAGAAATGCCCCTAAACATTTCAGCCCCGTTCACTCGAAGTCGCTCCGACATATATTTCCGAGCCACTGATCCCGTGCTCGCTCCAGCCACTCTCTCCAAAACGCGTAACATAGCCTGAGACACAGCATCGTCTCCACCAGTTTGGTCCTGAAATTCCGCTTTCGCAACTGGCGATGCAGGCACTTCAGCCTCCGGCCCATGCTCAGATTCTGAAGGCTCAGCCCCAGCATCTCAGCCTCTTCCACGGCCTCGCATACCGTATCCTCGTCCTCTAGTACCCATTACTAATAACGCGATTTAATCTGATTAAGAGTTTTATGAGTTAGTGTTTTCTTCCATTGTTTATTACAGAGCAGTTTTATGGAAATAGCATTATGAGCGGTTCTCGCCATTCCATGCATACCTAAGGTTTTAGTCTCTGGAGTTGAGTTTCTTAGCACAAGCAATCACAGCATATTATACTTACTACAAGTAAAACAACCAAAAGTCAGAAGACTTACCGTGCGGATTTGGTGCCGGAGACTCGGGTGTCATGCTTCCAGAAAACATACATATTTCTAAATCATTTTCTACCAATCTTTTAAAACATTTTCGAACCCCATACCCACGGCCGAGTTTTTGAAACTTCGCTCTGATACCACAATTGTAACACCCCAAACCCGGTCAAGACGTTACGACCGAATCTGGATTGTTACCGAGAAAGTAGATTTGAAAACTTTGGTAACCATCTCGACTCAAGGAGTTATCTTGTTTAAAGAATCCATGTTAAGGGCTTTTACTATTATTTATTTTTTAAAAAAAATCGTTTTGTTGACTCAAATCCTACTATTTGATTTACTAAGTAGACTACGTGCTAAAAACATACTCATCTTATCAAAATCGACTTAGAATGTGTCAATTGAGTTGAACCTTGAGGTGCGTGATTTCTTTCGAAAACATTATTTGCTATGTTAAGAAAATCCAAAGTTTTAATTATTTACAGTTCATTATCTTCTTGTTGTAAATTTTGGAAAACTTCCTTTTATGCTTTTAGAAAAACCCCATTTATCAATAGATCATAGCATGTATAAACCAGCTTATAAACAAAACCCAAAATAAAATTGAAGCGGCCTTATTACAAATTAAAATCCCAAACAGAAATAAATTTTAAAATAAAGTTCGTGTGTACTTAATGAAATTGCAACGCATGGCCACCTCGAGTCCATCTCGGCCCAAAACCCGCCATCTGCTGATTACTTGCAAAATTAGCAAAAATGGTGAGTCATCGAGACTCAGTGTGGAAATCCCCGTGTAACGCAACTGGGCCTTAGCCCATTCAATACAGCAGATGTCATATATATGCGATGCAACCCAACCCAGTTTAGCTCTCCATCCAAAACACCCGTGGCATTATGCCACTGTGGTTCATGACCACCGTGGTCCCAAACCACTTGTGACGATAGTCACTCGTGACAGTAATCACTATAATATGTACTCGTGGGGCCAACCCGCTGTGGTTTTAGACCACTGTGACGATCTCTAATAAATAACGTATACGTGGGGCCAACCCACTGTGGTACTTGACCACCGAGTTAAGTCACTGATTAGAATATTTGTGGTTTCAACAACCGTGGTACTTAGACCACTCGTGACCGTAGTCACTCGTGACAATAGTCACTGATTCTCCCTCCTTCTTTCATTCAATCCCGAGCCCATGCTCTTTACATGGTGCACAATATGTATGCAACCAATATCACAATGTGTAACAAATCATGTCTCATACATGCATAGCATTAGAATATACATACATGCATATTATCAACAAAATCAATATTGAGAAACTTACCGGACGTCTCCAACCTTACCCATAAGGGCATTTTGCTTATCACATTAGCTATTTCGGCTTTCAGCCTTTACAGTTAATAACACGTCAATAAAGAAGGCGTGCGAGTAATACACACCTGATAACTCGTAATACTAGACTTTCCACGTCGACGCTTTCGCTAGAAGGGACGACGGCTATCTGCCTATCCCAAGTAGACATCGGCTCTCTACCACAGCCCGACTGAAAATCCCGAACCGCTGACACCACGCGCCTTTTGAACTTAGGAGCCGAAACTATGGGTTCGCTCCCTTCTCTAGATTGTCCCACACTTGCATCCATGGTAAGGGTCTTTAATTAGGAACTAGGTTAACACAACGAGAGAAAAGAAAGAATACGTGTCAAAAAAAGGAAGCTTCTTACCTCGACCACGAACACTGAGTTTCTGAAAGATTGGCCTAAGAAACCGATCGAATCCCACGATTCTCTCAAAAGTAAACCGCACGAAGAAGAGATGATGGAAATACGTCCCTCGAAGAATTAAGAGTATGCCGATTGAAGAGGCTCTATATTCAGCTAACAGCAAACACAATGGAAAGGTGCCTACACTCAGCGCAAAAAGGGGATTCGGCTTCCTCAAAGTATGAAATAAAGAAGAGAAAAGAGAGAACAAAAACAAAGAATAAAATTCGGCTATGGCACTTACTGGTTCGGCTATGAAGAAAAAGTAGATAGCCAATGGTCCAAGGAGATTCGGCTACTATCCAGAGATCAAGAAGGAGAGAAGATAGGCAAAGAGAAGGAGATAATAGGTAGACTTCGGCTTGCAAAAGAAGTAGTGAAGAAAAGGGATTTCGGCTTGACAAGAGAGGGAATGAGGGTTGATTTGGATTCGGTTATGGTGCTTAAGAGAAGAGAAAAGAAGAGAAAGGGATTTAGCTTTGTAAAGAAAGATGATAGAAGAAATATGGAGGGTGTATGGCAAGGAGATAGTCGGCCAAAGGTGGTTTGATAGCCTTCAAGGAACAAGGTGCACGAATGGGAGGTTTGTAGTTCACAGAAAAAGATGAGAAAAGAATTAAAAATCATCAAAAGAAAAAAAAAAGAGAGAACCCTTAGGTGGTTTTAGGCAATTTCGGCACACAAGGTTAAACAATACCAAGACACCCTTACAAATTCGGTACCAACCTACCAAGAGTTCTCGGTTGATAACACACCCCAAATGCCGAAAAATCCCCAACCAAAACATCATATAGCCATCACTCTCCTTCCCCCTCACTCTCCTACTTTCGGCTAACACTCAAACACCAACCCTCTCCTTGATTTCCTCCATCGAATGCTCCCCAACACCCATTCAAATAGTTTGACCAGTTCAAACTCCTCAAATCCCTCATGGCCATTCATTCAAACGATTTGACTCCTTCAACACCCCACCTTGAAGAGCCCTTGCCGAATCCACCACTCTAGCTCCCTAGATGCAAAAATAAAGCTCTAGAGTGAGGCTTGTGGGATTCGAACCTCCTCCCTGCTGCTTCCCCCATGTGACGCCACTTTCATGCACTCTAGGTGGCGCCTCCTTACCACTTTACCACCTCTTCACTTGTGTCATCAAACACAAATATTAATTCTTAAGACCTACCTCTGCTAGCTCCCCCCTGAAGTGCCTAAAAACAGAATTTTCACCAAGGCTCAAGCTTAACCCCGAGCCTTCCCGGGACCCTCAAACACATCAAAATAACAAACAAAACATGCCAACACACAGCAACACACAATAATACAAGGCCCCTAATTCCAGGATGTTACAATGCAAATGGATATATGTATGTTTAGTTTTTGTAATTAATAACTTGTTTTAGTAAAGTAATTATGAACATGTGCATATTCGGTCAATGTGACTTGAATGACCAAATGAATAGTAACCGTTGTATTTGTTGACAAATGCTTATGTGTGAAATTAGCTAAATGGATTTCAGATATGTACATTATTGTTTTAGTATACTATGAAAATGCATTACTCATAACGCATTCGGATATGACTATATAAACAGTAAATAATTGATATGACCTGTGTTATGCATGATAATGCCTTGTAACCCTATTTCAGTGACGGATACGGGTTAAAGGTGTTACATCCTTAAGTCAATTTAAATTGAAAATCTGGCAAATTGACCCCTTGCTCCTTTATCCATCATTAAATCAATTTTGATTACATTCCCCGCCATTTCACCGATAGCCTAGAGAATACTTCTCTTGTACAATGATCCTAAAAAACTCAGTATACAAACCCATGCAACAACACTATGGGGGAACGATTGTAACGGAGAAAACTATTTCGTCCAAGGTTATAACGACCTGATAGTCAGGGGTGTTGGAAAATGTATTTTTGGGACTCTGTACTCATAAATCAAACTCGTAAATATTTCTATTAAATATTTATGAGGCTAGTTTAGTAGTGAATTAATTTTGGATTAGTAAATTTCATGAATTTAGGAGTTGTTAAAGTACATGGACTAAATCGCATATTAGTTAAAAGTTAAATTATAGATTGAAATAAATTAAAGGGACTAAAGAAGCAATTATGCTTTTGTTTCATTTAAGTGGACGGTCATAATGAACATTTATGACATGTATATATATTATATGTATTATGCTAACCTATTATGTATATATATATGTTATAATAAATAAATAGTATAAAATGTATGTATATTATATAATAAGAAATAATAATAGTTATTGTAACACCCCAAACCCGGCCCACGAGCCACGGCCGAATTTAGAATGTCACTTCGGAAAATGTTTGAAAACCTATTTCACTTATAGATAAAATCATAAAATTTGTTTTCTTCACCAAAACTTTGTATAATTTAAATTCCAAAAATAAAATTAAGTTGTTAAATTTAAAACTTTAAAATAATTTATCAAAGTATAAATTTACTCTTTAAAAGAGACATTCCCGAATATTAACTTAATCGTCTCCACCTTAAAACATAATAATAAACCTCAAATACTTAAAGTGGCCTTATTACAATAAATAAATACTTGAAATACTGAAAATATAAATTTTATTAAAATAAGTAGAAACTCCTTCTGCATGGGCCACCTCGTATCCACTCCAACCCGGTCCAAGCTTTATGCATTACCTGCGATGTTGGTAAAAATTTGGGTGAGTCATACAGACTCAGTGTGTAATTAGTCCACTGAATCCCACCCACATGTGGGCTTAGCCCACAACCACATATCATATCACAATTCAGATAGTAAAACAACTTAATCACATCATTTCCACAATTGGGCCTTGGCCCATATAATCACTTAATTTCACATATTGGGCTTGGCCCATTTCCACATCATTCCACATTTCACACATGATTATGCAAAGCAAATGCACCCAACCCAGCCTAGAGTCCATCCGTTACACCTACCTCGGCAGACCTGCTGCCCAAGGCCGTGGCTAATCCACCGATCAACTAAGTGATCCTACATATCTTACCTTGACAGACCTGCTGCCCAAGGCCGTGGCTAAGCCACCGATCACCTAAGTGACCCCACATGTCCATATCCACGAGGTGACTCGAGGTCATCCTCAATCCACGGTGATGCACACAGCTATCATCCGCCGAGATGTGGCACCTAGCCAACACCTCCCTTGATGAAGCACACAGCTAACATCAAGCGCCAATGTAGCACAAGGCTAACATCAGACCACGCACATAAATGTACTCCCTGTCCATCGATAGTCACATTCACATCCCATCCCATGCACATGCATCATACGATAAAGTCATAACATAATATAATAATGCATGCTCATGCTATTCGGCACACAATCATATTCTCATTAACATATTCACATTCTTAATAAATAATCACTGACCTGATTCCCGATATACCCCTTAAGGGTATCCATTCATAATTGCCACTGCACATATTAGCAATTACACAACACATACAATATAACATAAACCCGGAAAACAGTGGGTTAATCACACACCTTACTATTAATGAAATCCCTAGCTACTTGAATTTAACACGATCTCAGAACGTGATTTTTCCTCCTCCCTTAATGCCGATTTGGTTTCCTACCAAATCCCGAAATACTTGCTTGCTCCTTGAGACTATCGAAATTCTATATGCCATTGTTAGAATCGGCTATACACAATAAATCCATGAAGATGGCCCTTGGCCAAATACCACATCACTTACCTTGACTTATCTTGATTACTTCCAATCCCGAAAGACTTCTTTGATGCTCCTTACTGTCAGCACTATACAAGCACCCTCAGAGAATCAGCTTCTAGCTCCCAAAGAGAAAGAGTTTCGGCACCTTCATGAAGAAGAGAGATCACGCCAAAGTGGAGGGAGTTGAATGCTTAGAGGATTCGGCTGTGTTTCCTTAAAGTTTCAAACAAAGACAAAAGAGAAAGAGGCTATAGGGTTCGGCCAAGCCTTACCAATGGTGATGACATACTCGGCTATCAAAAGGAAAAGAAAGAGTTTGGGAAAGGAGATAGATTCGGCCAAGCTAGCAAATAGAGAGAAGAAGAAACGCTAGTGACCTTAATGGTCTTTGAAGTTTCGAACACACAACAAAGAGAAGGGAAACCGAAACTAAATGGCTTATGCACAAGAACGGCACTTAGAGAGAAAAGAAAACTCTAATTTTCGGCACACCCTCCTTAACAAGCTTCCAAAACCGAAAATGCTACCCCCAAGAGCCCTATATTCGGCCATTACTCCTTCCCCTATCATGTCCCATTTTTCTCTCCTCATTTAACTCTTATCCTATCATTTCCCTTAATTCTTCCTATCATATCCCTTAATTCTTCCTATCATATCCCTTAATTCTTCCTATCATATCCCTTAATTATCTCCTCATTTATCTCTTGTCATCCATTCAAAATAAATGAAAATAAAACTACATTTATCAACTAATCTTAGCCAAAAATTTAAAAGAAATACAAGCCTTATCTCATCCTTTTAGAAGCCTAAATGCCGTCCAACACTCCTCCCTTGTCTTGACGCCAAAATCAAAAATAAAACCCCACTTTATGCTGCCCACGTGATTCGAACCTCCTCCCCTTGAAGCTCCCTTTGACGCAACCATCCAAGCCCCTAAGGTAGCGACCCAAGACACTTTTCCAATGCTATCTTTGTGTCATAAACTCCCACACAAATTCCCTTAAGGCCTCCTTAGCCAAGCTCCCCTTTTTAACCCTTAAAATTTAATAATTTCCTTAAGCCTTCTCCTACATTCCAGGGTTCTCCAAAACCCTCAAACTCATCCAAACACACACTAAGCCTACTAACACTTGAATTATGCACTAAATGCATAACCCCTAAAACCCGGATGATACAGTTCTACCCTCCTTAAAAATAATTTCGTCCTCGAAATTACTTACTAACGAACAATCGTACATCCTAACTCACCACACTACGCTACTGCTGCGCACTCTGATCTTAATAAAACTAACATACTATCGCGTTAATCTGATTAGAAAGTTTTATGCATTAGTACTTTTGGTTCCACTGTTTATCCGCGAACAGTTTTATGAAAAGAAGTTTACAGAAGTAGTTCTTTCGATCAATCAAAGTTTTCATCTCAAGTCTTCTATCCTAATTCAGAGAAGTACAATCCATTCAATAGTTCCTATAACACACATTCATCATTCAATCATTCTTGTCTGTTCCTATCTCAGGGGTATTTTCGTCATTTGCCCTACAGGGGTATTTTGTTAATAAATCGGGATCAATTCAAAAATCTTAATAAATCAAAGGCATTCCGAAATTTTCAAAACTCGTGGGTATTTTGAATTTTTTTTTCCAAACCGGGATATTTTGGTCATTTTCAAATCTTAAGGTAGTTTTTACAAAACAGTGTAGCTGGTCCCTTTCGGGTTTTAATTATCGAGTTTAGCCCGTGAATAAGTCCTCTTGGTTAGGGTGAACCGTTACTACGCACCAGGTAGGATTTGAGTGAAGAGGAGGTGAGTCACTAGGACTGCTTAAATACCAAGCTCCCACCGAAACCAATCCTAGACGTGCGCACAATGGTTGCCACACCCTAACTCGGCGACTTACTCATAGGTTTGTTTAATTAGGCTTTAAAATTTTATGCAATTCTGTGTTGGAGTAAGCTAAACCTAAAGTTCAATAACTTAATATACTAATCAACATTCCCATCATACCCACATACCAATCATATAATAATTCACACAACAATTAGAGGTACTTACCTGGTGGACTTCGGGTCGGAGATACAGGTGCCATGCCAGAATCAACCTGAAAACTTCATGAAAGCCTATATTTTTGAAAAGCCCATCTTAAGAAAATGTTTTTGGCCCAAAAACCCTCAAAGCCGAGTTTTGAACCAGGCTTTGATACCAAACTGTAACACCCCAAACCCGGCCCACGAGCCACGGCCGAATTTAGAATGTTACTTCGGAAAACGTTTGAAAACTTATTTCACTTATAGATAAAATCATAAAATTTGTTTTCTTCACCAAAACTTTGTATAATTTAAATTCCAAAAATAAAATTAAGTTGTTAAATTTAAAACTTTAAAATAATTTATCAAAGTATAAATTTACTTTTTAAAAGAGACATTCCCGAATATTAACTTAATCGTTTCCACCTTAAAACATAATAATAAACCTCAAATACTTAAAGTGGCCTTATTACAATAAATAAATACTTGAAATACTGAAAATATAAATTTTATTAAAATAAGTAGAAACTCCTTCTGCATGGGCCACCTCGTATCCACTCCAACCCGGTCCAAGCTTTATGCATTACCTGCGATGTTGGTAAAAATTTGGGTGAGTCATACAGACTCAGTGTGTAATTAGTCCACTGAATCCCACCCACATGTGGGCTTAGCCCACAACCACATATCATATCACAATTCAGATAGTAAAACAACTTAATCACATCATTTCCACAATTGGGCCTTGGCCCATATAATCACTTAATTTCACATATTGGGCTTGGCCCATTTCCACATCATTCCACATTTCACACATGATTATGCAAAGCAAATGCACCCACCCAGCCTAGAGTCCATCCGTTACACCTACCTCGGCAGACCTGCTGCCCAAGGCCTTGGCTAATCCACCGATCAACTAAGTGATCCCACATATCTTACCTTGGCAGACCTGCTGCCCAAGGCCGTGGCTAAGCCACCGATCACCTAAGTGACCCCACATGTCCATATCCACGAGGTGACTCGAGGTCATCCTCAATCCAGGGTGATGCACACAGCTATCATCCGCCGAGATGTGGCACCTAGCCAACACCTCCCTTGATGAAGCACACAGCTAACATCAAGCGCCAATGTAGCACAAGGCTAACATCAGACTACGTACATAAATGTACTCCCTGTCCTTCGATAGTCACATTCACATCCCATCCCATGCACATGCATCATACGATAATGTCATAACATAATATAATAATGCATGCTCATGCTATTCGGCACACAATCATATTCTCATTAACATATTCACATTCTTAATAATTAATCACTGACCTGATTCCCGATATACCCCTTAAGGGTATCCATTCATAATCGCCACTGCACCTATTAGCATTTACACAACACATACAATATAACATAAACCCGGAAAATAGTGGGTTAATCACACACCTTACTATTAGCAAAATCCCTAGCTACTTGAATTTAACACGATCTCGGAACGTGGTTTTTCCTCCTTCCTTAATGCCGATTTGGTCTCCTACCAAATCCCGAAATACTTGCTTGCTCCTTGGGACTGTCGAAATTCTATATGCCATTGTTAGAATCGGCTATACACAATAAATCCATGAAGATGGCCCTTGGCCGAATACCACATCACTTACCTTGACTTATCTTGATTACTTCCAATCCCGAAAGACTTCTTTGATGCTCCTTACTGTCAGCACTATACAAGCACCCTCAGAGAATCGGCTTCTAGCTCCCAAAGAGAAAGAGTTTCGGCACCTTAATGAAGAAGAGAGATCACGCCAAAGTGGAGGGAGTTGAATGCTTAGAGGATTCGGCTATGGTGTTTCCTTAAAGTTTCAAACAAAGACAAAAGAGAAAGAGGCTATAGGGTTCGGCCAAGCCTTACCAATGGTGATGACATACTCGGCTATCAAAAAGAAAAGAAAGAGTTTGGGAAAGGAGATAGATTCGGCCAAGCTAGCAAATAGAGAGAAGAAGAAACGCTAGTGACCTTAATGGTCTTTGAAGTTTCGAACACACAACAAAGAGAAGGGAAACCGAAACTAAATGGCTTATGCACAAGAACGGCACTTAGAGAGAAAAGAAAACTCTAATTTTCGGCACACCCTCCTTAACAAGCTTCCAAAACCGAAAATGCTACCCCCAAGAGCCCTATATTCGGCCATTACTCCTTCCCCTATCATGTCCCATTTTTCTCTCCTCATTTAACTCTTATCCTATCATTTCCCTTAATTCTTCCTATCATATCCCTTAATTCTTCCTATCATATCCCTTAATTATCTCCTCATTTATCTCTTATCATCCATTCAAAATAAATGAAAATAAAACTACATTTATCAACTAATCTTAGCCAAAAATTTAAAAGAAATACAAGCCTTATCTCATCCTTTTAGAAGCCTAAATGCCGTCCAACACTCCTCCCTTGTCTTGATGCCAAAATCAAAAATAAAACCCCATTTTATGCTGCCCATGTGATTCGAACCTCCTCCCCTTGAAGCTCCCTTTGACGCAACCTTCCAAGCCCCTAAGGTAGCGTCCCAATACACTTTTCCAATGCTATCTTTGTGTCATAAACTCCCACACAAATTCCCTTAAGGCCTCCTTAGCCAAGCTCCCCTTTTTAACCCTTAAAATTTAATAATTTCCTTAAGCCTTCTCCTACATTCCAGGGTTCTCCAAAACCCCTCAAACTCATCCAAACACACATTAAGCCTACTAACACTTGAATTATGCACTAAATGCATAACCCCTAAAGCTCGGATGTTACAGTTATAATAATAATAAAAGAAAGAGAAGATTTCATTCTTTATTACGTGTAAATTAAAAAAGAAATAAATAAAAGAGAGAAAGGGGCGCACGACTAAGGGACCTAAGGGTTCAAATCCAAATTGGTTACCGCAATTTAGTCATTTTCTTATAATTTTTATGCTTTTGGAATCTCGGTACCTAGGGCTACCCAACCCATGTTGTAATTTTTAGTATTATTCAAGATTTTAGATGTTGATATTGTTGAATAGTTTAAGTATTAGGGATTAAATAGACATATTTTTAAGTTAGAAATGGAAAATAACTAAATTGTTGATTTTGAGCAATAGGGACTAAATTGAGAAAAATCCAAAATTAAGGGGTCGAATTGGAAAAGATGGAGCTAAATTTAGTTTAGAGTGAAATTTTTATAAAACTATAAAGTTAAATGTGAAGGTTAAAACTAGTCTCGGTTTAGGGACTAAATTGAAGAATAAGCAAAATATAGTGTGAAAATTAAAATTTAATGTGAAATTGAATTGTTTAATATTAATGTATTTTAATTGTTAAATTCCGTAGCTAACGTCGTACCGAAATCCTCGAGTAAAAAGGGGAAGGATAAAATCGACATCGAATAGCTCAGAATTCACGGTTTGTGTTTCTATAATCCAAACTCTAGTAAATTGTTGCATTTTGCACTACTGTGCGTGGTACAACATGAGGTGAGAACTTTTGAACATTGCGTTGAAATAAATCAAGTGATGATTAAAATGACTCGATTATGAATATCATGAAATGGGGTATTTTATGACTGTTGAATTGAATATATATGTATATGTGATGATATACATTCATGAAATTGAGACATTAAGTGTATTGAAATTAAAGTGAAACCCTATAAATTGTTTCGGGCTAAGTTAGATATAGATGGCATGTCATAGGATAGAAACAGTTCAAGGATTTCTTCGACCTCGAGTCGATGAGGCTTTGGGTGCCAATTTGCTTTGGTTTAACCGATGAGACACAGGGTGTCAAGTTATATAGTACTGGGTACAGTTATTACTTCAGATTTATCTAATGAGGCACTTGGTGCCAAACTTAGTGTTTTGGTTGGATCCGTGTATTCGTCTAAGTCTTGTTAATATGGGAAAATAAAATAATAATTTATTTGATTGATATTGAAATGGAAAAGATTAGAAATGAAAAATGAAATGATGAAATGAGATGTGAAACTTGAAATGAATTCAAGTATTGATCGAAGAGATGAATCATGCTATTGCATTAGTTGAAGTATTCAAATGTTATATGAAATGTCATTGAAACACCCCAAACCCGGCCCACGAGCCTCGACCAGATCTGGTATGTTCCTCGGTGTAAACCAATTCAAAATTCTTTTGTTACTTTGTAAAATTGTGTCTTTTGAAAGAAAGATTGTTTTGGGTTGGGCTCAAGTTGAGAACAAGTTTTATCTTATGTCGAAATCCTTTTATGTTAAGTGATAAAACATTTAGAGTTTATTTTAAATAAATTTACTTAATCTTATAACCATTAAAAATTTGTAACAAAATAAATAAAAGAAAAATAAATTAGTTCAACTATGGCCTTATTACATCAAATAATTCCCAAAATTAAATTAAAGTGCTTAAATAGAATAAAAGTCCAAATAATAAAATTTTCCTTGCTGTGCATGGCCACCTTTGTGCTCTTGCCGACCCGGTCCATTACTGATCATCACCTGGAAGAAAATATTCCCCAACGGGGTGAGTCAAACAGACTCAATGTGTAACCAACACTATAACTTAACAATTCAGGCATACAATGTCATATCACATACTTATTCATATAACAGATATAAAGTAATGATGCAAACCCGAACCCAAGCCTAGATGCCATCCGCTACACATCACCCGTACCAACCTGAACACCGTGGGGACTACTAAGTCAACCCTCCATCCGCTACACACCATCGAAGGCAGTCGCTGCAGTCGACGTGCTCATCGCCCTTATAAAATTCGTGGTCTTAGGTCACCACATTCAGATATCGTGGTCTTAGGTCACCACATTTAAATATCGTGGTCTTAGGTCACCACATTCAGATATCGTGGTCTTAGGTCACCACATTCAGATATCGTGGTCTTAGGTCACCACATTCACTTCCCCTTTCATATAACCCGTATGCCCCATATCATACATATCATGCACATCATGCCTTAGTTCACATTCTTATCACTTTTCACATGTTACATATATAACATAATTTCATATTCCTAGTAGGAGTAGGAAACGTACCTGAGTACTTTTGTACCATTACATGGTACTTAACCATATTCACATTCTTATAAACATGCACATACTAATTATAGCCATAACTTTTATTAAGAAGAAGTGTGGGTACACACCTGATTCGCTTAGGGTTTCCAATCCAAATCCCGAAAAGCTTGATCTAATGCCTTAGATCTTAGATCTCTACATTTAATCAATCATTTAATACTTAGTAAAGAGCCATTCGGCCATAAATCCAAATCCTAGTAGGATTAGTACACTAAAACTTACCTTGCTGTCGAATTGACTATAGTCAAATCCCGAAACTTCGCAGAGTTCTCCCCTTGCAATCAGTTAGGCACTAAGATCACTTAACTAATTAGTTTCGGCTTTTTAAACAATTATGAAATAGATCTTCATACCAAAATAAAGCCTTGGCCGATTGGATCTATGCACTTACCTTACAATTTCCAAATCCCGAAAGTATTCCTTGCCTTATATGTCTGTCGAAATCCCTATAACTTCATGTTAGATCAATTTCTAACATTTATTCATAACAAATAACCCTTAGCCAAATGTTAAATATGACTTACCTTGTGGATTTTAAATCCCGAAATTCACCGAATAACTAGGGAACACGCGTCCTATGGTGTACCTTCGGGAAAAGAACTTCTCCTTCCTTGTAGTCGACACTTAGTAAATCCCGAAAGATCTCTTCAAGGTTTCGGCAACAAGATATTAATGGGGTTAGTCCTATATTTCGGCAAATCTTAAAAGAAACTGAATGAGATCTTACCTTACTTTAGAGATCGGCAATCCTTGCTTGAACCTTTAGCAATATTCGGCTATGTAGGCTAGAAAGATCTTGATTTCGGCTTTTGATTGGTATAAAGAAATCGGCTAATGATGGTATCTTGAGGAGTTTATGAATTCGGCTAGGCTTACTTTAATTTTCGGCTTTGGCTAACAAAAAGAAGAAGTAGAGATGCTCTAGGAAATTCGGCAGAGAGTAGAGGAGAAACTTTAGAGAATTTCGGCAGAGGTTTTCTTGAAGAGAAAAGAATGAATGAAGAATAGCCTTACTCTTCCTTTTATAGCCGAAATTACTAGGCTAGAGTCCCTTACTTGGCCACCACTCTCATATCTTTATCACTTTATTTAAAAATTAAAGAATAAATCCTCATTTATCTCTTGAAAATAATCTAAAATAAATCCATTATTTATCCCTTATTTATCCACCCTTTATCTCTTAAAAATAAAAGAATAAAAGCTCCTAGAATTTAGCCATGTGCCGTCCAACTCCCTTGCTCCTTGCAGCAAAATAAAACTCTTTTATTTGCTCCCCAAGTGACTCGAACTCAGGCCCACTTGCATAGCTGGTGACGTCACCTACCTGGGCCTTAAGTGATATCTTCAGGCCACTTTTCCAAGCCTGTTTGTGTGTCAAATTCCTCCTATTAATTTTCTTAAGGCTACCTTGCCTTAGGTTCCTCTTTTTAAACTTTAAAACTTGACATTTCATTACATTTCCAAGTTTCCAAAAATTTTCGTTTGCCTCCTTTAAACTTAACATTTCTTACATTTCCAAGTTTCCAAAAATGTTCACTTTCCTCTTTTGAACTTAACATTTCTTACATTTCCAAGTTTCCAGAAATGTTCACTTTCCTCTTTTGAAACTTAACATTTCTAAGTCATTTCCAAGTTTCCAAAAATGTTCATAATACACTCATAACACATAAGACATGACATTTTGTATACTTAAATCAAAAATGCATAGGCCCATTTTCAGGATGTTACAGTCATTGATATATATATATTTGAACATGTGGAATTTAGTGGACGTTATAAAGAATGAGAAAATTTGTATTATTGATTTGAAACATAAGTGCATAACATTTATTGCTACATTCTCACATTTTGATTACTCATATAAGTTATATTGTTCGGTTTATAGAAATACCACTGAGTTTTACACAGCATGCGGTTTTATTTTCTGTGCTCAAGCTAGGTACTTTCTAACTTATCGCCGACTCAGCATATGACAACGAATCTCGAGCTCAAGTGCGGTGATGTTATATTTTGTAATGGCATGTACCTAGGAGGTCTTTTGGTTGATAGTGTGATGATATTTTGGATTTCAAGTGAATTGATGTTTATATGTATATATATGGTTGTGGTTGAAGTTAGGTTTTGGTATGTGTTTTTAGTTTTAAAGCTTGATATCCTAAGTAGCTAGATGGTAGTTCAATGTTGGCAAATTTTGGTATGGATGAAAGTCTTGAATGGTTGATGCATTGTTGAAATGTTTGAACATATAAAATGTGGTACCAATGAGGGTACATTGGTTAGGCGTATTAGGTGATGGATTTGGTATACTTTGAGCATGTTTAATCATGTTTTGAGTAGGTTAAACAATTGGTAATTGAGTTGCTTAGTGCCCAAGTAGTAAATGGTAAATTGAGTTTTAAGGTACATTTTGGTGCACATGGTCTACCATACGGGCATGTGCCACATACGGGCAATACACATGGGTGTGTTGGAAAATAGTATAGGTGTAGTTTCCACACGGCCAGGAACACGATCGTATGACCCAAGTCAATGAGTTACACGGGCAGAGACACGGGCTGGGACACGACCGTGTATCTCAAGTCTGTGAGTTACACAGGCTGGGACACAGCCGTGTGTCCCAACTTTGAGAATCAGACGGCCTAGGGCATTCCACACGGCTTTGTGTCCCCTATTTTTAAAAATTTTCAAAAATGGCCCTAAACTTTCAAAACTATTCCAAATTAATCCCTACATGTTTTTAGACTATTCTTAAGGTCCCATAGACTTGAAATGGGGGTTGTAAGAATAACTTTTACTCTGAATTGGAATGATTTAGCAAACCTAAATTAAGTGCATTCTACTAACATCATCGAAGTTAAAAAAAAAATAAATGGTCGGAGTATGGACCAATACTCTAATGCTAATAATTGGAATAGTCTTGTTATGTAACCAACTTCTAGCATTCAATAAGGGATAAATAGTGATAAAAGTGTAGATAGTGGAAGACCAAGTTAGCATTGCATAGCATGATTCGGTATTTATTGAATAAGATTCTAGTATGAAAGTATTAGATTATTGTGACCTGCCCTTGTATATTATATTGTTAATGGCTAGCTTACATGTTTAATAATGATTTATTATTTTTTTTGATTTGTTAGTAATACTTGTGACCCTAATTCGACTACGGAGAAAGGTTAGGGGTGTTACAAAGGTTGAACCGTCAGATTGTAACACCCCTAACCTGTATTCATCGTCGAAATAGGGTTACGAGGCATTACCGGACAAAACACAGTTCCGGATAGTCCTTTATAATTTTTCATACACAAGGTTATATAAACTTCTATACAATATAACTTCTAAATCCAATAGCAATCATCCACTAAATCATATTAGTTAAATCTGCACATATGGAACACATAACCAGATAAAATTGATCATGCTTTATTACTTATAATACATATACAAACTATGCTTCAAATTTCAACCTTATTAATATCATCTATATAATAACATATTCAAATTAACAATGTGCAACAAAGCCACGTCTACTTAATACATATAAATGTCCGAACCACATGACTCTAATATTAATGGCATTTGTATACTTAAAACATATCCCAACATATATCATTACATTTCATACATCAAATATATGTCAATATATCTATTTCATTAGTTGAATATCAAACATAACATTTCATAACTTCTGCACAAGCACATAATAAAACCATTCGAACCATATTACATTAATTATTATGCAATCACATATGCGACTTTAGTAACATTACAACATGGCCGAACATTCTATTGATGCATTTATATATAGTGCACATTTTACCCTAAAAACAAAAGCCACATTTAACATTTGAACACAAATAACATTCCAATGTACACCTAATTCGCATATATATTAGTATACCTAAACTTCATATTTCATCCTATTAACTAATCATTGATTCGGTCACACCATTATCAAGATCATATGCTTATCAAAATGAACCAAATATCGTAACCGAATTTACAACCACACATGTACGCATACCTATATTAATATTAACATCAACTTGACATTTTTAACTATCCATTAAAATTACCCAAAACATACCAAAATCATAACCATCATTTACCATTTGGATTCGTACCAAAATAATAAACCAAAACAATCATGAAACATATTCATTACTTACCATTTAGCAACCGAACCTATATAGCCAATATACAATCAAATACATGTCCATCATTTTACCTCATTACCAAGCCAAATTATACAATCATCCACCACCCAAATTATTCCACATTTCATACTTCCTAAATGAGCTAACTATTAAGCCGATTATACATCATACTTACCATTTCTCATTGCCGAATCATATAACCAAACATCACAAATATATATACCAAGACACATACTTCCAAAATAAGTTTAAGTTATAGCCACATACACACAAGCTTTAACATAATAATCAAGCCATTTTCGCATGGATATCTATATACAAATTTCAAAACTAAACATATGAAAACCAGCCTATACATGCCATATGTTCATAGTTTCAAACTTCAAAAGTACTAAGTGATAGTCAATAGTGTGACGATGTTCCAAGACGATCCCCGAGCTCGTAGCTAGCTTCCAAAATCTATAAAACATTGATTAAACACACAAAGTAAGCTTGAGAAGCTTAGCAAGTCATAACCAAATAAATCATCAAAAGAACATGCACAATTTAATTATATTAGGCTGAATGCCTCTAATCTCATACACATATATATATATATAAAGTTATAATTCACAAATAATTCACATGATAATTTTATGCAACAACATTTACCTTTATTTTCAAATTTCTTATAAACTTAAAACGTACCTGCATCATTTAACTTGAACTTACCTTCGGTTTTACAATGTTATTGCCCGTTGAACCGTTCGAAATTAATAAGGATACTCGGATAGCTCATAAAGCTCATACAATGCCAACGTCCCAAACGTGGTCTTACATATAATCAAATATCGATGCCACTATCCCAGACATGGTCTTACACGAAATCATATACGATGCCAATGTCCCAGACATGGTCTTAAACATAAATCTCAAATCGATGCCAACCTCCCAAATGTGGTCTTACATGAAATCTTATATCGGAATCTTATGTCATGACATATGTATCCTAACTATTCCTATGGTTCGTACGAGGCTTTCGGACTTTGTAATTTGATCGATTCGAGCTCGATACAAGTCACACCATGCTTATAACAATTCGACAATATGTCAAATATATATACATACCAATTCAGCAACATTTAAAACATATATATTCAAAATTTAATAACATTTATTTACTTATGAACTTACCTCGTACGGAGATGAACGGACCGAAACGGCTATTCGACAACTTTCGACTTCCCCCGATCCAAATCCGATTTCTTTCTCTCTTGATCTAAATTAATTCAAATTGACTTGTTTAATAACATATTCACTCAATTTCATCCAAAAATACATAATTTGGGCATTTTGCACTTTAGCCTCTAACATTTCACATTCTCTCAATTTAGTCATTATTTCAAAATAACACAAAATACACAAAATTTCACTAAACCCATGTTAGGCTGAATTCTCCCTAGGTCTTTAGCAGCCCATTTTTTTCATTTATTTCATATTTTGACCCCTCAATTTTCAATTTTCACAATTTAATCCTTAATACACATTTTTACCAAAAATCACTTAATTAAACATAATAATCTATCAACAAGGATTTATTTTTCATCATCAAACAAAAAAAATCTCAAGCTATCAATAATGGCAAATCACAAAATCCACAACCAATTCAAAAATTCAAGCATGGGCTAGCTAGTATCCGAACCTAGCTTGTTCTTTTTCTTTCTTTTTCTTTTGAAGTTTCTGCCAAAGATGAACTAAAATGCATGGCCATTTCATGTTTATTTTATTTAATTACATGTTATTTTACTTTTTACTATTTTAACCTTAAGTATTTAATTAGAAAACAATTTAATGGTTGTCCATATTTGTCCATGCATATTTCTAATGGTTAAATTACATCATAAGAACCCCACATTATAAAAGCCATAACAATGTAGCACTTTAACAATTAGCTAGCCACTTTTACATTTTACGCGATTAAGTCCTTTTATAAAATCGAGCACACAAATGATAAAATTTTCACACAAAATTTTCACACATATCACATATCATGCTGTAAACATATAAAATATTATTAAAATATTTTTTGACTCGAATTTGTGGTCCCAAAACCACTGTTTCGATTAGGGTCTAAACCGGGCTGTTACACAGATACTATCCGTAAATCACCCATGGACCATTCGAAAGAACTTTACTATAATCCACAAAAGATTCAAACTCAGCTAGAAAATAGTCATTTTCAATATCCATGAAATCAATATTTTCATCTTCCAATTTGTTATTCAGGGGATTATTAAATGGATTCAAATTCATCATCGCATCTCTGAACGAGAAAGGTTTAGAACCCACTGCTTTCGTTTGCTCACTACCTCATCTGTCGTCGAGGGGGTCCTCTTCTCTCCTCCTTACTTTTTTTACTGCCTGACCAGGAAGACCCCTCATATCCTCACTCATACCGCTCTTAAACCTGATTGCTTTAAACATAAAATAGAACCCGAATTTAAAACGAAGCTAAACTCAAAATGACCTAAACTTTTCTAAGTAACAATTTTTTTTCAATTTGAAGAGTAATTAAATTCCGTTTAAAGTTATCATAACTTTAACAAAATTAGAATTGAATTGAGAATTAAATTTAGTTAATTTAATTAATTTAATTAACTGAATAAATAATATTTATTTTAGGAAAAATAAAATATGTATTAGGTTGGTTTAAATTATAAGATAATAGGTCAAAAGTCCAGCAAGCAGATATAATTGGACCCAATACATGAGAGGCCCAATACTACCCCTTGTTTACATGAAGGGGCAACAACCCTAGTAATATTTACTATGGTGTGCCACCCACCTCTCTCCAAGTTAGACTAGGGAAATGTTTTCTATTTAAATAATATTATTTTACAAAGGCTTGTTCGACAAAGATTCTTCTATCTATTTCTATATATAGATGACAACAGTTGATAAAAAATAACAAGTTTCATCAGTTCCGATACATCGTTATTCTATCATAAATTAGTGGGAATTCATTAATTAAGAATAAATTCTATTTTCTAGGAACTACGATATTTACTAGTTTCTATTGAGAGAATTACTTTCCTACTGAAAGAAATAATATTGTTTCTTGTTTTGTGTTTGGTTCGTGTTGCTCGAGGCCACACTCGGTGCAATTTGAGGTACAAGGATAACAAAGATGGACATTTACTTGAAAGCCAGGATCAACCTAAATCCGTCTATGTAACACCCCAAACCCGGCCTAGACGTTATAGTCGAATCTGGCATGTCACATTGAAGTGTTTTTCGAAAACCATGTTTTCATTGAAAACCCTTCTTGAAATTTCAAACTTTTTACCATTTAAAACTTGTACAAATCCTCAGTTTGCGTTTGTTTATTTTTAATCGAGGTTTATTAAAAAGTTATTACCTTCAAAACCTTATTATTGCGGAAGCTTAATTTAAAGTAAATGATTTATGAAAACATGATATTTAAAAATTGAGTTGCAAAAACGTAGTGTTTGAAAATGTTATTGTTTGGAAAATCGTGTTCTACTTCTAGCAGATATGAATCACAATCAATCAAATCCCAAATTTAAAATCCAAAAATTATAAAGGCCTTATTAAATTATTCAAAAACCCAGAACGAAATTTAATAGAAATTAAAGCCAAATAAAAGAAAACAGGAGCAGTTGTGTGGCCCTCTTCGAGTCCCTCGCACCTCCGAACCGTCTAACGCTGGGAATTACCTAAAAAATTAAAAACGGCGTGAGTTTATGAAAAATCAGTGTGTAATCCCCTTATTAAAGAAACAGTCAGTATACAGAAACAGAATCAGTCTAGGCTTGAGCCCTTTAACTGTAATAGTACAGTGTGGGCCTTAGCCCTTTACAGTAACGGTGGCAATTGGGCCTTAGCCCCCATCAACCTCGGTTGGGCCTTAGCCCATATCAAATGTCACATATCACATCTGTTTGGGCCTAAGCCCATCTCAATATCAGAATCATTATATGCAATGCATAAATACTTATACCAACCCTGCACTTCGTCTCTTGTCCAACCCTACACTCCTGTGGGGATTAAATCGACCCACCCATCCAACACACCAAGCTTAGTACTGGTTGCGGCACTAAGTCAACAGAACAGCTCAGCGCGGTAGACAGAACGGCTAAAAGCCATAAATATCGCAGCACCGCTGCCAGTTAACAGAATGGTTAAAAGCCATAAACATCACAGAAAGGCTGAAAGCCTTGTATAGAACGACAACGGGCCGTACACTTCCTCCATAACAATGTCCCAACACCATGCAGTATGCCGTGTATGCAAAATGCCATGCTTAGAATCAATCATCTACATCACAGACAAATCAATCATTTACCCTCGAGGGAAAAAATAGTCATTTTACCCTTTGGGGTATATCGGTCAATTCACCTAACAGAGGTATTACAGTCATTTTACCTACAGGGGTATTATGGTCATCTTACCTTACAGGGGCATTACGGTCATTTTATCCTACAGGGGTATTACGGTCATTTTACCCTACAGGGGTATTACGGTCATTTTACCCTATTGGGGTATTACGGTCATTTTACCCCAAACTCGGCCTAGACGTTATGGCCGAATCTGGTGTGTCACATTGAAATGTTTTTCGAAAACCATGTTTTCATTAAAAACCCTTCTTGAAATTTCAAACTTCTTGCCATTTAAAACTTGTACAAAACCTCAGTTTGCGTTTGTTTATTTTCAATCGAGACTTTTTAAAAAGTTATTGCCTTCAAAACCTTATTGTTCCAGAAGCTTAATTTGAAAAGAAATGATTTACAAAAATGTGATATTTAAAAATTGAGTTGCGGAAACGTAGTGTTTGAAAATAGTTATTGTTTTGGAAAAAAGTGTTCTACTTCTAGCAGATATAAATCACAATCAAATCAAAACCCAAATTTAAAACAAACCAGAGATAGGACTTATTACAACAAAACCCAAATTAAAGAAAACACAATTAAAAATGAAGTAAACTTAAAACACAAAAATGCGACTGTTCGTAGTGTGGCCACCTCCGAGTCCCTCGCAGCTCCGAACCGTCAAACGCTAGGGATTACCTGAAAGATTAAAAACAGGGTGAGTTTACAAAAACTCAGTGTGTAATCCCCTTATTAAAGAAACAGTTAGTATACAGAAACAGAATCAGTTTGGGCCTGAGCCCTTTAACAGTAACAGTACAGTGTAGGCCTTAGCCCATATCAAATGTCACATATCACATCTATCTGGGCCTAAGCCCATCTCAATATCAGAATCAGTATATGCAATGCATAAATACCCATACCAACCCTGCACTCCGTCTCCTGTCCAACCCTACACTCCTGTGGGGATTAAATCAACCCACCCAGCCAACACACCAAGCTCCGCACCGATTGCGGCACTAAGTCAACAGAACTGCTCGGCGCCATAGACAGAACGACTAAAAGCCATAAATATTACAGCACTGCTGCCAGTTAACAGAACGGCTAAAAGCCATAAATATCATAGAAAGGCTGAAAGCCTTGTACAGAACGGCAACGGGTCGTACACTTCCTCCATAACAATGTCCCAACCCCATGCAGTATGTCGTGTATGCAGAATGCCATGCTTAGAATCAGTCATACAAATCATAGACAAATCAGTCATCTACATCAGAGACAAATTAATCATTTACCCTCAAGGGGAAAAATAGTCATTTTACCCTTTGGGGGTATATCGGTCAATTCATCAAACAGAGGTATTACAGTCATTTTACCTACAGGGGTATTATGGTCATTTTACCTTACATGGGCATTACGGTCATTTTATTGTACAAGGGTATTACGGTCATTTTACCCTACAGGGGTATTACGGTCACTTTACCCTATAGGGGTATTACGGTCATTTTAGCTTATGGGGGTATTTCGATCATTTTACCCTACAGGGCATTACGGTCATTTTACCCTACAGGGGTATTTCGGTAATTTTACAAATATTGGGGTCTCGGTACTTATTACGACCTCCTAGAGGGTTTATCGTTGCTTCGAACGACTCAGATCACCTACACGGCCAGATCAGTGTATGTGGGCCCAAAACCCGCTATTGGGCTCAAGTGGGCCCACACGCTCGTGTGGCCCATTTAGTCTAGATTCACATACGGCATCGCGAGCCTCATAAACCAACCTATCAATAATCACTTATCGATGATTTTACCCGTGTAGGCCTACAAGCCCATTGGGCCCACGCGGCCCATTTCGACCCATCGAGGCCCAGAACAGCTCAAGACCACGAGAGCACTCGTGGTGGCTCTACAAACTAACGCCTATGTTCGTGGGCTCGACTCACCACAGGTCCGTCGCACGCTCGTGTGGCATCATACGCTATATTTTTGGCTTTTCGGCATTTTGTCGATCTACAGTCATAGCATTGTAAAACAACATATACTTTTGGCTTTTCAGCCGATCATCGAATACCCCATACAAATACACACTTGATTGCAACAACGAAGAGTGCGAATAATCTGGAGCACAAAACCTATAACCAACACAACACAAGATTAACGCATACTCTTAATCCATAAACTTTATTTACTAAACCACAAAACACTCAGCTTGCTAGAACTAATAGATACTAGCACCTCACTGCTGATCAAGGGAAATTCCCCCTCCTAACATGATTCAGTAGATCAAAAGTTGTTAGAAGACAACCATACATTTGGCCTCCAAGAGAAGGAAAATGGAAAACCGAAGCTTGTTAATAGAGCCAAAAGAAATTTGACTAAGAACAAAATAATAAAGTGGTTGTAACACCCCCTTACCAATAAAACAAACGTATTTCGGCAATAGTCAGTCAAGAAGATTCGGCCTGAAATAAGAAGAACAAAGAGATTTGAGAGGGAGAGATATGAGAATTCAGCCTAACAGAGAAAGGAAAACGAAATTGGAAAAGAAGTAGAGATGAAAGTAAAAGAGAGGGTCAGCTATAGCAGAAAATGATTAAAGAAGAGATGAGTAGGAAGTTTCAAGTAGAGAAGAAACAATATTTGGTTTCTTTTAAAGAAAAGAAGCAAAACTAAAGTTGAAAATGAGAGACCAATTGGCAACATACAAAAGAGCAAGCAAAGAAAACAACTCCGGCACTTCAGATATACCTAACAAAAGCCCCTAGCCGAATTTCCAAGAGCACAAAACCTATTTCGGCACAACTTCTCAAGCCTTCAAATTCCTTGAAAATCTCCACAAATCACTCCCCTTATCCCTCCTTGATATCCTCCAACACCAACTCTTGTCGCCTCATGCTAGAAAAATAAATATCCTTTTTGCTTACAATGGGATTTGAACCCAAGCCCCCCTCAATAGCTCAACACGCCACTTGCCACTAAGCCACAAGCTCCTCTTGTGTCACATTTTATCTTCACTTAACTAAAAGTTCTAAAGGCCAAAGTCCAGGTTCCTTTAAAAGAAAAACCAAAATAAATTGTAAGAGCCAAGACTTGAACGCAGGCTCCCTTGTAACCTTAATGACGCCACAACCACTAGACCACATGCTTCCTTGTGTCATTTTTTTAACACAATAATTTAAAAGTCCTACATCCAAGCATCCAAGGTTTAATCCACTTAAAACCAAAATTTTTGCTAAAGCTCAGGTTTGAACCCAAGACTTTTCCAACTCCTCTCACGACCCTTAACCACTTGAGTAGACATTTAATTGTGTCATTTCCTAGCTCACATAAACTTTTATCCACAGTTTCCTAACCGTTCCCTTGCTCAAGGCCCAATACTTCTAGGCCCAAATTCCGGGGTGTTATAATCTCACACAAAAACACAAGTACATTACAGTAAACAGTTTATTGTTATAAATATCACAAATCGGCTCAGTATTGAAAATTTTAAAATTTACGCTATAACTATGAATTGTTTTCTTAACAAGATTTTTCCAACACATACTATTCCTCCGGCACTGGCACATCCTTACTCACTTTTGACTCCCCATCAGAGGCATGGGTGTAACACCCCAAACCCGGCCTAGACGTTATGGCCGAATCCAGTGTAGTCACATGAAATGGTTGAAAAACTATTGTCATTAAGTTCAAATCGTTCTGGTTCATTAGCCTTTATCTGTAACATCCCCAAACCCGGCCCATTCACTACGACCGAATCTGGTTATGTTAGTGCGGAAAAGTCGGTGGAAAATCTATTTAACTTAGAAAAATTTAAAACTTGCTAACTTTTGAAAAATCCATGTTTATTTAAACTTATGATTAAACTTTGTTATTAAAATACTCATACTAAAAGATTAATATACAAGCCAAATTGAATAGGTAGGTTGGAAAAATATAATCATCTTCACATAGTGTTTCAAATTCTTCAAACCATAATAAATACTAATAAAATAATTACAAAAAAAAACAAATAAGAGTCAAAAGGCCTTTATTACATATTCTATTTAAAACCAAATACTTAAAGTAAGCCTAAAATGTTTTAATCCCTTCTTCTGCATGGGCCACCATGTGTCCTCTCCGATCCTGGTCCAAACTATGTGTCACCTGAAATGTTAGAAAAAATAATAGGGTGAGTCTTAATGACTCAGTGCATAATCATAACACAGATTTCTCGCGTATGGGCTTGGCCCATACCAAACAATTCACATAGCAAGTCATGCCCATGTGCATCTCAGCCCAACCCATTGTCCAACTGAACACCAACCTTAGCAGACTCTCTGCCTAAGGCCGTGGCTAACCCACCGATCACATCGTGATCCAAAACGTCTTACCTTGGCAAGCTCGCTGCTCAAGGCCGTGGCTGAGCCACCGATCAACCCAAGTGATCACAATATCGCAATCTGCCTACGGTGATGCACATAGCAATCAACCGCCGAGACGGGCACCTAGCCAACATCTCCCTTGAGGTAGCACAAAGCTAACCATCAAGCACTAATGTAGCCGGAGCTATCATTAGACCACGTACACCTTGTGTACACTTCCTCCTTCATCGAATCAAACCCAACCTCATGCAATTATGGAGATGTTACATGTTAAATCATCATATCACACAAGTATATAAATATATATACATACATAAATACATCAAATAATCTTACCATCACCAGTTCTCATCACTTAAGCCATTATACATAGTTTTAACGTTAGCATCAAACCGAGGAATTGTGCGATGATTACGCACCTTAATAGCACAAACGATCCATCCCGAAGTGCTGCTTGACTAACTCTCTCCAAACACCACCTCCTTCTTACCGAGTTCGGTTGCGGAAGCTTGACTGAATACTACAAATCCCCAAAGTGCCTTCACTAACTGATTGCACACCAAGGCCCGAAGAGATCTACTTCCAATATTTGGTAACGTTAAGTTTAAATAAAAGAAAGTGATTTTGGCACAGAGGTAAGGTGTAGGTTCGGCTTTGCAAAACTAGAGACAAAGAAGTGGGTGCTGGGGTGCTTCAAAAGGTGTTGCGGCAATCAGAGAATGAGGAGAGTTTATGGTCTAGCAACGAGTGAATGGATAAGAAAAATGGAAGGAGAAAGGGACTTGAAGTTCGGCTCAGATGAATAAGTGAGAGAGAGAGGCGTTTTGGTGTGGTTGAGGATGAGGAGGAAATGAAAATGGAGGCTAAAAGGAAAGGCTAAAAAGTGGCAAGGGAGAGAAAGCCAAAAGATGAATGGAATGAACACCTCCCCCCCTATTTTACTAGAAGGCCAAGCTCCAACCCCCCAAAAAATCCTCAAAACTCTCCTAAAATACCTCCCTTCCACCCATTCAAAAACTTTGAAAAAGTCAAACCTATCTAGCCAAATTCAAAAAAAAGATGACCAAGTCTTCTCCACCTTTTAAGCCTTTCAAACCGTCCATCCACCCCACCAAGATGACGCAAAAACAATGCCCATCTGCTGCTCTTGCGAATCGAACCTGAGGCCTCTTCCCCCCTGCAAATGGCGTCACACACACAAGGCCTTAGTGGCGCCTATCCTGCCACTCCACCAGCTCCTTTCTTGTGACATAAACTCCCAAATAATTCTCTTAAGACACCCCTCGCCAAGCTCCCCTTTTAACCCCTAAAACTAAAATTTTCCAAAGCGTTCCCCCACTACCTAGGGTTCTTCGGACCCCTAAAAACTTACCCAACCACACCCTAAAGTGTGCCAACACCGAGCTAAGCACCAAAAAAAAAACCCCTAAAACCAGGGTGTTACAATTCTACCCTCCTTAAAATAATTTCGTCCTCGAAATTACTTAGCTAACGAACATCTACACAACCTATCTTACCATCTTCGCTTATACTGCGTAACTCTGATCTTAAAGAGCTAACATACTTCTAGGCACAGGTTCTAAGTTCATACTCAAAGTTCCAACTACTTTACGAGCAACAGATCAAACAATCACCAAAGCGAAAAAACAAAGAGTATTCCAGACTTAAGGAACTTACCAGTTGACACGCCAGGCACATCATTATCCTCTCCGGCGAACCGCATAAACCAGACCTGGCTGCCTTGCCTCAGTGCCACCATTACCGCGGTCTACTGCTCCCCGACCTCGGCCGGAACCATTTCCTCCATGGTTCGAACCACGACCTCTCGTCGCTTGCTGACCACCTCTGCCTGGTTGCACATAACCTTGACCTTCTGTCCGAGTCCTATTCGGATTCTGGGGACAATCCTTAATCAGATGAGTCTTGGACTTACATCTGAAGCACTCCCGAACTCGATTCCAGCACCCGCCAATATGATACCTTCCGCACTGCGCACACGGATGATCTGGATTTCCGGCGACCGGCTTAGCAATATGAACAGGAGTCTCAACCCTCGGTCTTTTCTGGACCCTCTCAACCCCTTCTGGCGATCCCACACTTCTCTTATCCCGGTTCCTTTCCCTATTGAGCCTCTCAGCCTTCTTGACCTCCTCAGCTATTCGAGCTTTCTCCACTAAAACGGCGAAGTCTCTTTCCTGATGCGGGGCAATCAAAACTCGCAGCTCATCCCGTAGCCCATCTTCAAATCTGATGCATCTCTCATAATCAGTTGCCACGATGCCCCGAGCATACCGGCTCAAGCGCAGGAACTCAGCTTCGTACTCCGCTATCGACTTGCTACCTTGCACCAAGTTAAGGAACGCCTTCCTCAGAGCATCAACATAGCTTGCTCCGACATACTTCCCTTCAAACTTGATCTTAAAGTAACCCCAATCCACTCGATCCGTAGGGGTACTTTCCTTAACCGTGAGCCCCACTGGTAGGCCTCATCCCGTAGCAACGAAACAACTCCCTTACAGCAGAGTTAAGTCTAAGTCGTCCATAATTCTTTCAACAGCCTCAAGCCAGTACTCTGCCACATTTGGAGCTACCCCAGACACTCCTCTGAAAACCTCAGCTCCATTCGCCCTAAGCCTTTCGGGCACTGACTTTCGATTCTTATTGCCCACATTGGCTCCTGCCACTCGTTCGAGCACTCGCAGCACAGCTTGTGACACTGCGTCGTCTCCTCCAGTCTGATCCTGCTGTTCAACCTCAACAGCTGGTGGCGGAGCATCGCTTTCTGACCCATGGCGTGACCCAACCGGTTCCGATACTGACATCCTGCCTCTGCCACGTCCACGAGTATTGCGACCACGCCCCCTAGAGCTCATATCTAGCGCCTCGACTTAGTCTGTTTAGAAAGTTTTATGCATTAGAAATTCTTGTTTCACTGTTTTATCCACGAGCAATTTTATGGAAAGGAGTTTCTGAGAGTAGTTCTTTCGAGCAATCAAAGTTTCATTCCCTACCCAGGGGTAATTTCGTCTTTTCCTATAGGGGTATATCGGTAATAACTCTGGGTCAATTTTTGAAATTAGTTTTCCAACTTAAAGATATTTCAAATTCACAAAATCTCAGGGTCATCTTGAAAATTTTGTTCAAACCGGAGGTATCGCAAAAATTTCAAAAATCAGGGTTATTTTGTAATTTTTTTGAAATCATGGTCATTTTCGTAAATTCTCAAAATCGAGATATCACAATATTTCACAAAATAAGATTTTCTGATATTTAGTAAAATAGGAATATTTCAGTAAAGATCGAGAGAAATTTGAGAACTTAGTACCGAGGGCATTTCGGTAATTTTATCAACCAGGGGTATTTTCGTAAATTTTCGCAACCAAAGTATCTTAATTTTGAAAACTCGAGATTTTGGTATTTTACCAAGTAAAAAGCATTTTATCAAAAATTGAGGGTAAAACGGTAATTTATAACACAGGGGCATTTTGTAATTTTGCCACTAGGGCATTTTGGTAATTTTATAAATTGAGAAAACATCTTTCAAAATCTGATTTAGAGTTTTACAAACAAAAGGGGTAAAGTTAAAATTTAAAACAGAAGGTTTAAAAAAACAGCAAGGCTATTTCCCTTTCGGGTTTTAATAACTGGTTTAGCCTATGAGCAAGTCCTCTTGGTTAAGGTGAACCGTAGCTACGCACCAGGTAGGATTCAAGTAAAGAGGAGGTGAGTCGCTAGGACTGCTTAAATACCAAGCTCTTACTGAATGCCACTCCTAGACATGCGTACAGTGGTTACCACACCTTAACTCGGCGACTTACTTCACAGGTTTGTTTATTAGGCACTTTAAATCTTATGCACGTTTGAGTAGTCTAGTCCTAGGGTCCAACAGATCCTATTATTCTATTCTACGAGCCCAAACTAAGCCCAAATCAATTCATACAAACAGATCACTTCAAGAGAGTCCGAAGTACTTACCTGGTGGACTTCGGGTCGGAGGTACAGGTGCCATGCCAGAATAACCTGAAAACTTTTTATAAAAGCCCACATTTTGAAAAGCCCATTTTGGAAACGTTTTTGGGCCCAAAACCCTCAAAGCCGAGTTTTGAATCGGGCTCTGATACCAAACTGTAACATCCCAAACCCGGCCCATTCACTACGACCGAATCTGGTTATGTTAGTGCGGAAAAGTCGGTGGAAAATCTATTTAACTTAGAAAAATTTAAAACTTGCTAACTTTTGAAAAATCCATGTTTATTTAAACTTATGATTAAAACTTTGTTATTAAAATATACTCATACTAAAAGATTAATATACAAGCCAAATTGAATAGGTAGGTTGGAAAAATATAATCATCTTCACATAGTGTTTCAAATTCTTCAAACCATAATAAATACTAATAAAATAATTACAAAAAAACAAATAAGAGTCAAAAGGCCTTTATTACATATTCTATTTAAAACCAAATACTTAAAGTAAGCCTAAAACGTTTAATCCCTTCTTCTGCATGGGCCACCATGTGTCCTCTCCGATCCCGGTCCAAACTACGTGTCACCTGAAATGTTAGAAAAAATAATAGGGTGAGTCTTAATGACTCAGTGCATAATCACAACACAGATTTCTCGCGTATGGGCTTGGCCCCATACCAAACAATTCACATAGCAAGTCATGCCCATGTGCATCTCAGCCCAACCCATTGTCCAACCGAACACCAACCTTAGCAGACTCCCTGCCTAAGGCCGTGGCTAACCCACCGATCACATCGTGATCCAAACGTCTTACCTTGGCAAGCTCGCTGCTCAAGGCCGTGGCTGAGCCACCGATCAACCCAAGTGATCACAATATCGCAATCTGCCTACGGTGATGCACATAGCAATCAACCGCCGAGACGGGCACCTAGCCAACATCTCCCTTGAGGTAGCATAAAGCTAACCATCAAGCGCTAATGTAGCCGGAGCTATCATTAGACCACGTACACCTTGTGTACACTTCCTCCTTCATCGAATCAAACCCAACCTCATGCAATTATGCAGATGTTACATGTTAAATCATCATATCACACAAGTATATAAATATATACATACATAAATACATCATAAATAATCTTACCATCACCAGTTCTCATCACTTAAGCCATTATACATAGTTTTAAACGTTAGCAATCAAACAGAGGAATTGTGCGATGATTACGCACCTTAATAGCAGAAACGATCCAATCCCGAAGTGCTGCTTGACTAACTCTCTCCGAAACACCACCTCCTTCTTACCGAGTTCGGTTGCGGAAGCTTGACTGAATACTACAAATCCCCAAAGTGCCTTCACTAACTGATTGCACACCAAGGCCCGAAGAGATCTACTCCAATATTTGGTAACATTAAGTTTAAATAAAAGAAAGTGATTTTGGCACAGAGGTAAGGTGTAGGTTCGGCTTTGCAAAACTAGAAGACAAAGAAGTGGGTGCTAGGGTGCTTCAAAAGGTGTTGCGGCAATCAGAGAAATGAGGAGAGTTTATGGTCTAGCAACGAGTGAAATGGATAAGAAAATGGAAGGAGAAAGGGACTTGAAGTTTCAGCTCAGATGAATAAGTGAGAGAGAGAGGCGTTTTGGTGTGGTTGAGGTATGAGGAGGAAATGAAAATGGAGGCTAAAAGGAAAGGCTAAAAAGTGGCAAGGGAGAGAAAGCCAAAAAGATGAATGGAATGAACACCTCCCCCCTATTTATACTAGAAGGCCAAGCTCCAACCCCCCAAAAATAATCCTCAAAACTCTCCTAAAATACCTCCCTTCCACCCATTCAAAAACTTTGAAAAAGTCAAACCTATCTAGCCAAATTCAAAAAAAAGATGACCAAGTCTTCTCCACCTTTTAAGCCTTTCAAAACCGTCCATCCACCCCACCAAGATGACGCAAAAACAATGCCCATCTGCTGCTCTTGCGAATCGAACCTGAGCCCCTTCCCCCCTGCAAATGGAGTCACACCCACAAGGCCTTAGTGGCGCCTATCCTGCCACTCCACCAGCTCCTTTCTTGTGACATAAACTCCCAAATAATTCTCTTAAGACACCCCTCGCCAAGCTCCCCTTTTAACCCCTAAAACTAAAAATTTTCCAAAGCGTTCCCCCACTACCTAGGGTTCTCCGGACCCCTAAAACTTACCCAACCAACCCTAAAGTGTGCCAACACCCGAGCTAAGCACCAAAAAAAACCAACCCCTAAAACCAGGGTGTTACATAGTCCACCATCGATCTCTAATAGGGTGGTATCGCACTTAGCCCACCAATCATTTATAACTATGGTGATTTCGCACTTAGCTCACCAATCATTTATAACTATGGTAGTTTCGCACTTAGCCCACCAAATAATTTCATAAGCAATGGTATCGCACACAGCCCATCGATTAGTAATTAATTGGGTGGTAACGCACACAGCCCACCGATAATAATATGGTTGATGGTATCGCACACAGCCCATCACTAACCATCAATAAGGTGATTTCGCACATAGCTCACCGTTATTATACATTCATGGATAATTATCCTTATGCACTTCTCTATTTCAAATGTTCATACGGGAACATCCTCACACACTACTATTCTTGCTTAACTGTCTATGATACTCGTTCGCATTCACACAATGCATTTATAAATAAACTTATGCAACTGAGTTGCATCAATTACACATAACCACCAGGGGTTCATCATATACCGAATTTACCTCCATTCAGCTCTAACACATACTTGTGCTTCTCGTGGTACAGCCACATACTCTCTCTCTCTCTTGGAACATACCCATTGAATCACTCAAATTGTTAAATAACACTCTTGAGTCTCATACACATAATGTCATATTGACATTATACCCCAACAGGGTCTTACATGTATTAACATATCGATGCCATGTCCCTGACATGGCCTTACACGAATTTTCACACCGAGGCCATATTCTAATATGGTCTTACACGGGACCTTAATTATCAACATATCATGCAAATTTCTTTTCCTTCTAGTCTTAAATTAAAATAAGACTCTCATTTCTTGACATTCCGTCAAAACGTACTTAACGTATACATAAAGGCAATTAAACAATCCATACAACATCGAAATGTTAAGTACTTCACTTAGAATTTCATAATTAGCATATGAACTTACCTCGATGTCGAAAGGGTCAAAAGGAACTTTTTGCCCACATTTCTCTTTTCACCCGTTCTAGGTCCGACTCTCGTTTTTCCATGATCTATCATATCACATTTAGCTCAATTATTAGTCACATTAATCAGTGTGACCCAAAAATCATCTTATGGAAAATTTATGTTTTTACCCTAAACTTTCACATAATTACACTTTTGCCCCAAGGCTCGTAAATTGATTTTTATTCAATTTTCTTGTATTTTGGACTTAGCCAAACCATTTTCATAACTATAGCTATCCACATTTCTCACTAATTCATGCACTTAGGACCAATTTTACAACTTTTGCAACTCGGTCCTTTTTGTCATTTTCGTCGAAAATCACTTAGTAAAACTTGTTTCTTCTCATGGACATGCATAATCCACCATTAATCATCAAATACACACTTAACCAACTATGGAAAAATTCACAAACTTCAACAGTTTTGAAAATGAATGTACGGGATAGCTAAATCGAGTTACCACGACTCCGAAAACGTAGAAATCATTAAAAACGGGGCAAAAACCACTCACCTATCAATCTCCCAAGCTTGGCCGAACATGGCTTTCTCCATGGCTGCCCATTTCTTTTCTCACAATCGGCTGGAGAAGAAAATAGAAAAGAATGGTGCCTTTTTACTTTTTGTCTTATTATACCCATTTAACTTAACTTCCAAATTTGCCCTTTTTCTTTTCAACTAACTTCAAAAATACCAAACAAATACCTTCCATCAACTTATAAGTGGGCTAATTTCTTCATAAGGACATTCACTTTAAAAACCCATCACAATTACACTCTTTATCATCTAGAACACACACTTCGCACTTATAACAATTTAATCCTACTAACCAAATTAAACACTTTTTCGAAAATTTCTCAACAAAATTTTCACACAACAATTCAACATTATAGACCTCAAATTGATAATCCAAGCTATTTCATACTTAAAGCATCTAGGACCTCATATTTTGCAACTTATTTAATGTAGTCTAAAAGTCAAATTGGACACTTTATGCCTAAAATTTCTTCATGAAATTTTTACACATGCATACGAACATATCATAAACCTCATAACAATCATAAAATAATTATTTCTACTTCAGATTTGTGGTCTCAAACCACTATTCTGACTAGGCCCCAATTCGGGATGTTAAATATGCACATCAAAATATGTTCATCACAAACCATCCTTATCGATAGATATAACAAAACATTAATAAGCCAACATTGGCCAAATTAACTTATACATGCCATTATAACCAGATTCAAATCATCCAAAATTACCTATAGAACCAATGGATAGTGTGATATAACTCTGACAAGCTTCCAACCCGTTCGAGCTTCCGATATCTGTAGAGTAAATATAAAAAAATACGTAGGCAATGAATGCTTACTAAGCTCGTGTAATCTTTAATCATATTAAATCATTTCAAAAATGAAATCTATATATATCAAGAATAATCCATATTGATACTACAATATTCATGAAGTTATATTCATCAACTCACAAGGTGAATAAATCCACAGCATCACTTACACATATTATCCCAAGCTTAGTAGGATTTTATATAACTTTAACTCTTCCAAATTTCTTTGTTTTCATTTTCATTTCTTTACTTTCCACACTTATTCCATATGCATGACACACAAGTCATAAACATATCATTCAACCATGGTCACAAGCTAGTGCATTTAACCAAAGCCTTTTTCGAATTGATCACATGATAAGTCATTTCATAAGAAATTGCATAATTTAAACCTTACCACTCTTTCATGAGCACTAGCATATTTTCACTTAAATACTTACCAATTCAATGCATCATATAAATAAACATATTACCATTCAACCAATAACTTGGCACTTGCCTAAGTATCAATCAACAACACTGGTTAGCATACTTGCACATATTACATATAAATTCAACATTAATAAACTTATTTTCTCAACATGTCACACTTGAGTTTATTACTCGTCTCAACATACATAATTTCCTTGTATCAACATATCAAAGTCACATATTTACATGTCATGATACATATCATTCCCTTGTCGTTTCTTCATAAACATATATCATTCATTTCATTATATCAATATTTCATGTACCATCATTTTCATGAATTTTGTGTATATTTATTCCGGTAACAGTTCATAATCATGAATATACATAACTATCAAGCAAGTTTCATATACATGTATTTAACATGTCATGTTTCAGTATATCAAATAAATATCATTTCCATATATTTCAGGTGTATACAGGTAGTATCTCATTCAGGATTCATCTTAACTTATATCAGAACTTTTTTCGTTGAACCATTTGAAATATTGATGGATACATGGTAATAAACACGAAGTGTACGAATCTGTAATCCATCAATTCATATTCGGGAGTGCTCGTTAAAGCATATAATCAGGAATTCCTCTCTTGAGCCATATAGTGGGAAGCTCATGTGAGCCATGTAACGGGAAGCTTATCCGAGCTTAATAATAGGAAGCTCATAAGAGCTTAAAATAGAAAGCTCATGTGAGCTTAACGGATAACTCTGAAGAGCTATTATCAGGAAGCTCCGGATATCCATATATCAAGAAGTTCAAACAAGCCATAACGGGTAGCTCATGAAGAGCCAAATATTAGGAGGCTCATTAAGAGCTGCGATATGTCCACAATACATGCAGGATGAATACCGATCATATAACATGACACTCACAAAGAGTTGCGGTATGTCCGCAACACATGCAAGATCAATACCGATCAGGATGCTCGCAGGAACCATATAATGGGAAGCTCGAGAGGATTTATAACGGGATGCTCCTAAGAGCTATGGTGTGTCCACAACATATGCAGGAATCACAACCATTTTGGGAATCCTATATCCAATCAAATTTCATTTATTCAAACGAGACTTATTATTTATCTTGTATTATCGGATCTGTGATCAACTTCATACATATGTCATTTATATAATTTATATATACAACATTCAATTCAAACATATAAATATACACAATTTAGTTACACGAACTTACCTGACTAAATTGCAGAAATACCAAGATTTAGGGGCATTTTGTTAATTTTCTATTTTCCTCGATTTTCCACCCGATCTTGATCTAAATTAATAATTTCATTCCATTTATCAATTTAGACAATAAAACAATTCATTTCCTGCAATTTAGTCTTTTTGACATTTTTACAAAATTACCCCTAAAGTTTTACTTTTATTCAATTTAGTCCCTAAACTCAAAACATGCAAATTAACCATTTTTAATACAAATTTAAGCTATCCAATTATCCATGGCATCCAAGACAGCCCATTTTTGCAATAATTTCACAACAAACCCTTGTGTTTTTCCTATTTCAACAATTTAGTCCCTAATCAAGAAATTCATCAAAATTACTTAACAAAATAGTTTTAATTAACAATTATTATCTCAAATTCATCATTTAACATAAAAAATCATATAGATTCCTCAATGGCAACATTCAAAATCTTTAACAGTTTCAAATCGAAGGTATGGGTTAGCTAGACCTAATTGTAACGATCTCAAAAACATAAAAATTATTGAAAACGAGGCTAACATGAACTTACCTGCAGTAAAAATATGAAAACTAGCTTAAACTCTCTCCCATGTCTGTTTTGAACTGAAACTTGGAGAAGAAAGTGTCTAGAAAGCTTTAAATTAAATTTGTTTCATTTTAATTTCCATTGAATTACAATTTTGCCATTGTTTCTTTTTATTTTATTATTTTCCATGCTTATGACGCCTTATCGATTTAGTTTAGGTGTGTTTCTTCTTAAGTCCTTCCTCTTTTATTAATCAAGCAATTTAATCTCTTAAATATTATAATTAGCAAGTTTTACACCTTTTCAATTTATCCCTTTTTAGTTAATTAATTATCGAAACATTAAAACTTTTCAACGAGACTTTAATACCACCTTATTGACACTCCGAAAATATTTATAAAAATATTTATGGCTCGGTTTTTAGAGAAACGAAGTCCCGATACGTCATTTTCCAAAACCACTTGAACTAGGGTTTTATCACTCAAATATATTAATTCACTGTAAGACATAAATTATTAAATATTAAATAATAAAATTTACGAGCTTACTCACCAGATTTTGTGGTCTCGAACCACTTTTCGACATCACTAAAAATCAAGCTATTACAGGTTTGATTGTTGGTTGTTGCATAGCTTGGAACTCAAGAATTTGAATATGAAATGACTTGTGTTTGAAGGTGAATTTTGCATAGCTTGGAACTCAATGATTTGAATACGAAAAGACTTGTGTTTGAAGGTGAATTTAGGCACACATGGCCTGTAACATGATATGCCACACGGTTGTGTGCTCCATACGATTGTTTGACACGACCATGTGTTCTATTTAATATTGGTGCAGGTTTTTCCCACATAGCCTAGAGACACAGTGGTAGTCGCCGGGATAGTAAACACAGAGACGTCTACCAAACATTAAATATGGTGGTAAAGTGTGTGATACCATAGCTTAGTTATGGCAGCATAGAGAGTCTGCCAGGACATCAAATACAGGATAGTTTGCGCGAACGATAAACGTAGGTAGTCCACCAGGACTGTGAATATGGAGAGTCATGGAAACTAGGAGAATTGTGAGTATTGGCGAGCGATAGCCAACCAATGAATTTGATGGAACTGATAAACCGTAATATATACATATTTTAATCCCACATTTGGCATACTTTTAGATGATTTATTCCTTGAATTATGGAATTCGATAATCCTAATCTCTTAATTTCATGTTTTATACTCAGGAGAGCTTAGGGAATCGAAAAGAGCGAGAAGCGGGCCAAAAAAAGGGGACAAATGGCCCTACACGGCCTGAACCACCGCACACGGGCAAAACCATACGTCGTGTGTGTGCTAAGCGGATCGAACACGGCCTGGGCTATCAACCACGAGCGTGTCCCTGTCGAAATAAGGATGAATTCTATTCAGAATAGGATACTTGTGGGCCAAGAAAGGCATCTCGAAGCATATATAAACATCTTATGGGGCAACCTAAAGGGGGACGTCGACTAGAGGTCGAATAGGGTTCGACAGGATGTCGAATAGATGCAGAGTAGAAGGAGAAGATACTCCAAGACAGCCGTTGGGATCAGCTTAGGAGAAGGATCTCCATCAAGACTGAGGATCTCCCATCAAGTTCTTTAGAAGTTTTTGGGTTTTCTTATGTTTTGTTGTTTTTCCTCTTTTATGATGTTTCCCTTTTTTAGTATGAACTAAATCCCTCAAATACCCGAGGGGATGAAACCTAAGACGAAACTTATTATTATTTGATTTATGAGATAAATACTTGTGCTTATTCATAATTGTGAGTTCTTATTCTTTGATAATTCAAGTTATTAATTCAAGTCGAATGTGCTTATTCAGTGGAGTAAAAGTCCCTCTTTAAGAGTAGGTCGACACAATTAAGTGGAGTTTATTGCAACCCTAGAAATAGGGCGACGAAAATCTACCGGATTAGGGTCAAATCTAATAAGGGAATCCATAGATCGAGTTAATACGACAATAGGGGTTTTAATTAGAAAGGGATTTCAATTAATCAACCTAGAGTCAGTTGCTAGTAGCCTCGAAAGAGGTATTAATGTAATTCAGAGATTTCTACGGATTAAACCAAGTGAATAAATCGCATGAATCAAAAGTAATAAGTGAAGTCTAGGTGGATTCTTCCTTAGGTATTGTCTATCTCATATAAGTTGTCAAAAGTATTTTCCCCAATTCGCTCTTTGTCGCGTTCATAGTTAGTTAAATTAGTTAGTTAATTTTAGATTAAAATTAAATCCCTTTAATTGTTAGGCTAGATAATAAAAAGATAGTTAATACTAGTACTCTTGGTCCTTGAGGATACGATATTCCGGACTCACCACAGCTATATTACTGTTCGATAGGTGCGCTTGCCTTTGTCAAAATAATAGTTAGTTTCAAAGTCCATTAAGTTTTTGGCGCCGTTGCCGGGGACTAAGATATTAGGAAAACTAAAATTTATTACTTTAGCCATTCTTATTTTTATTTTCATTATTTTTTATTTAAGTTTGCTAATTTTTCTTTGCTTCTGGCAGGTAATTCTAATTTATGGACTAGAACGAACCCATCAGGACCCTTGATTTTTTACAGTGATATAGAAGGTACCATTCACAGAAACCACAGAGAAATAAGGCGAAGCTTACAATACATAAAAGAAGAGCAAGAGAACAAAACCAATACTATCGAAGAGATGACTGACAACAATCCGCTACTTCCTATGGTTGCCACAAATCCGGTGAATCAAAATCCTGCTCCTCGTACTATGTATGATTACGCTAAACCTAATTTCACAGGAACTGAGTCAAGTATTATTAGACCTGCTATTGCTGCAAATAATTTTGAACTAGAACCTAACACAATTTAGATGATACAACAATTTGTTCAGTTTGATGGTTTGCAGGATGAAGATCCAAACAATCACTTGGCGAATTTTCTAGAATTTTGTGATATTTTCAAAATAAATGGCGTTTTTTATTATGCCATCCGTCTTCAGTTGTTTCCCTTCTCGTTGAGGAACAAAGCTAAACAGTGGTTGAACTCGTTACCATGAGGATCAATCACTACATGGGAACAAATGACCGAAAAATTTTTGTTAAAATATTTTCCGCCGCTAAAACAGCTAAGTTGAGGAATGATATCTCTTCTTTTGTGCAGATGGATTTAGAGACACTCTACGATGCATGGGAAAGATACAAGGATCTACTGAGAAGGTGCCCACACCATGGATTACCTTTGTGGCTCCAGGTTCAAACATTTTACAACTGTGAGAACCCCTCAACTAGGCAGTTGATTGATTCAGTCGCCGGTGGAACCCTGAATAACAAAACCCCTAAAGTGGCTTATGAGTTTATAGAGCAGATGTCACTGAATAACTATCAGTGGCAAGTCACAAGGATAAAGCCAACAAAATCCGCCAATGTTTCCAATCTTGACGCAGTGACCATGCTATCAAACCAGGTAGAACTATTAAGTAAAAAGATTGATGGTTTGTGTGGTTCTTCGCAGGTACATCCAGTTATGCAGTGCTATAACAGCCGATTTTGGGCTAGTCAGAACAGTGGTTTCGGGACCACAAATCCGATGTTGAAATTTATTTTATTTATATTTTATGGTCTACAATTTCACGGAATGATTTCGTGAAAATCTCATTCGAAAATTTTGACGTTTGGGCACTCAATTTAGTCAAAAGGACTAAATTGTAAAAGTGCAAAAGTTGAGTTCTACATGTTAGAGGTGTCCAATTGTTATGAAATTTTAAATTGGAGGTCCTTAAATGATAATTAGACCATTGGTTAAGTTGGTGGAAAAAATGGACATGGATGGGTATGTTTCAAAAGATTTTTTTAAGGGGCATTTGGTTAATTTAGTGGATTAAATGAATTAAAAACAAATTTGAAATGCCAAATTTGTCCATCTTCAAGCTAGGCCAAATTTAACATGTGGGAAGCCATGGATAGGGTTTTCAAGCTTTCCAAGCTTCATGGTATGTCGATTTTAGCCCCATTTTCATGTTCTTTACGTTTTTGGAGTCCCAGTAACTTGATTTAGCTTATTCTAGAAATAATTTAACCTAGGGTTCATATTTGGAAAAATACCCATAGGTGAAATGTGCTTATTTTGATGTTTTATGGCAGAATATAAAGCTTAAAATTATGCTAAACAACTTTTACTAAGCGATTTTAAGTGAAAACGAGTAAAACGACATAATCGACAAAATACCTAATGTACATAAGTGCATGTTAGAGCAAGAATTTGATGTTGCCATAGAAGGGGAAAATGATCATCATGTATAAAACATAAGAATAAAGGATGATGAAGTTTAATTTTCGAAACCTAGGGGCAAAATCATAATTATGAAAAGTTTAGGGGCAAAATTATAATTTTTCCAAAGTTTGAGTTAGGGACTGTTTTGAGTAGTACATTAATTAAATAAGTGAAATGTGATGTTTTAGACCTCAAAAAATGAGATTTGGACCTAGAACAGGAGGAAATTGAAAAATCAAGAAAATTGGTAAAATGGCTGTTTGGTATCGAGGTAAGTTCATATGTTTAATAAGCATTTAATGATGCAAGTTTGAATGTTAAATTTAAATTTTAGTTATGAATACTTTAGTATTGATTTTCCAATAATATAATGTTCGATAATGACTCGACATTTAATGAGAATTGGTAAGTTTACACGTAGACCAAATTAGGAAGATGGCTTTGTGTAATATCAAGAAAGTGTTGAATAGAATAATTTGGGGATGATAAGTTAAATTGATGATGTGATGAGATTGGAAATGTAATTATGTAAGTTTGTATGTAGATAATACATTATTATGTGTTAAATTGTTTATTATTTTATGAATAATAATTAACTAGTTGCAAGTATTTCAACAAGTACTACCAAGTTAACAAGTGAAAAGTGGTAGCTTCGGCTACAAATCAATGGTAGCTTCGGCTACAAATCAGTTGTAGCTTCGGCTACATTCATAGTGGCACGTATGTACAAGTGTTCCTGGTAAAGTGATAAAATTGTAAATGAAAAGGCAAGTAATAATGTGTGCAAGTGAGTGCAAGAAGATAAGTGATATGTAAATAATGTATTATATTCATTTATGTTTGATATTTTATTATATTATATGAAACGAGAAGCAATATCATATGGTTGATTGATAAAAATTGTAATTTGTAGATGATGAAATGGAATTAAATGAGGAAATCTCAGATGAATCTTCGGATTGGAATAAAAATGTGGCGCTAAGTGGATATGCCACGGTTATACATGTTACGTGGTGCTAAGTGGATATACCACGGTAAGACATGTTGATTTATTTACATGGCGTTAAGTGGATATGCCACGGTTATACATGTTACGTTGTGCTAAGTGGATATACCACGGTAACACATGTCGATGTATTTACGTGGCGCTAAGTGGATATGCCACGGTTATACATGTTACGTGGTGCTAAGTGGATATGCCACGATTACATGTTGATTTGAAAACGTGGTGCTAAGTGGATTACCACGGATGTATATTTAATTTGGAAAGGTGGAGTTATATGCTAAAACCATCGATTTTTGTTACATTTCGAGTGTTCATTGAGAGATATGAATTTATTAAGTGAAATCTGATGTGAAAATGTGGAATTTTATTGAAAAAGATGAAATTTGAGATAAAACAGTTTAATCAGCCAGCAGAGGGGTGACTTTGAAAAATCACCAGAAATATTTGAAATTGAATTAGAGTTGAATGAGATATATAATTAAGCTTGATGAGTCTATTTACATATAATGAAACGGATCAGAAAGAAATTCTATATTCTGAGACATTTGAATTTTTGTGAGACTGGTTCAGAATGATTATGTGATCCCCTATTCTGACTTATTAAAATCATAAATATTTTACAAAAATAATTATGAGATATATTTATATGCCTGAAATCTTGAATGAGTCTAGTTTCAAATGAACTAACGAGAAGGTCATCTGATTCATTACAAGGAGAAAAATTGATTCGTAGTGAAGAGAGATCAGAATAGTCGAATAGTGAAACAGGGGAAATTTTAATGAATAAACTGTACTAATCGGCAAGACCAAAAAATTCTAGAAATTTTATGGTATGAAAGATATTTGCGTCTAGTTTAGGGAAAATTAGTGGTTTGTAATTTGGAGCT